>OU538838.1:2693003-5193003 GCA_912999785.1 Hydriomena furcata
TATGTAATATTCAATATTGGAACTTAGTTTAATAATATAAAGAAGTATAATCCGCAACTTGGTTTAACTTAGTCATCCTACCTTAGCATAATCCTACAAACAGATCTATAGACATTCATTTAGTAAGAACACACTAAAGCTTGTTAGAATGCTGTTACTTTGCAAAGCAATGAAGAACCTGAGTCCGATTCTGACAAGTCCGATAAAAATGAAGCCTTTTCATTGTGGACTGATCACCATAAGTTAGTGCATCATAACTGGAAAATTAACAAATCTGAAGATGTTTTGTCTGACGAACTTTCAGTTTATCTCAGAACTCCTGTTGGAAGACTGAACGAAAATCCGTTAGAAATCTGGAGAGATTATAAAATACAATTCCCGAAGCTGTATAAAATAGCTTTTAAGTATTTAACAATAGTTGGCACGTCAGTCCCTTCTGAAAGACTTTTTTCACAGGCAGGGCTAGTTATGACTGAACAAAGAAACCGGTTGAAGGGGAAGATATTAAGCAAACTTTTGTTTTTACATAGCATTGAAAAAAAATATTGGAATTTGTAAAGAAAAAAATGTGTTGGCTCTGTGATTTTCAATTTTAATACATATATGTTCTGATTTTCTTAATACATATTTTTGTTTTAATTAATGCCTAACCTAACGTATTTTTTACCATAGTATATCGTAAACTATATCTGGGCTGCTCTAACTTGCACAAAATGTAGAGAAAAGAACAAAGACGGCATATCGTCACATGTGAAGTCTTTAAAACATACCAACGACCGCCTCAAAACATTTCAAAACTTTCCATGAGTCCATCACTCAGTCTCGTTTTTGCGCGCATTGACGACGAGTTACATTGTGTTTTATTATTGTGTTGTGGAGTCAAACCTATACAAAAAACGCTATTCCATCATGAATCGGTAAGTAATGAACAGTTTTTAATTCATAGATTGTGTATTGATATTGAATTTGGGCAGAACTAGTTATTTCAACAAACATCGTTTGACATTTTGCGTGTCATACAGGCGCCAAGCCCGGTACATTTTCGCTTGTTACTAATAAAAAAAACAGTTATGATAGCAAACTGTTGATAACATGTATATTGTTACGTATCTTATTATTGTTAATAAGCATTTAATTTAAAAATTACCACAAGGAATTTGCGTAGCATTAAAATAAAAAAATACACAACCCAAACGGGCCTCTAGGAGCTTGATCAACAGACAGGGTATTTGAGTTCAATGACACTCAACCGCCATTTTTGTGGGTTCTGTTCGCGGGTGCTGGTGCAACCGTTGGTGATAGTGGTGGTGCAACCGACGGTAATGATAGTGACAGTGGTGGTGCAACCAACGGTGGTGGTGGTGCAACCGATGGTGATGGTGGTGCAGCCGATTGAGACGGTGGTGGTGATTGAAGAGGGCAGAAATAGACCGTATATGGTTGGCAGAGACAAAAAAACAGGGTTTGGAATACAAGAGTTTTGCAATGGACAGTGAAGAGAATTGGTATGGAACCATGGGGCCATATCTGGACATGTTTGCTGCATTTAAGTTGAGAATGGACGAGCTTAGGTTAGGTCATGGGACCATGCCAATCACCAAGAAGGACGGAACACACACATCATTTCAGGTGTCCAAATATGGTCTAACAGGTGCTCACCACATCTTGCTTGAGGGAAACAGCTTTCCACCGGAAAGAAGATCATCCATTGTGCAGAGTTTGGGGCCCATGACAGCATTTCTTTGCATGATAAGGACAGAGGGCATCTATAGGAACAAGTTTGCAGCTGCAGTGAAAAGGGCCATGTCTCACATCCCCTCCATTGATGATGTGATAGAAATCACGAAGAATGTAAAAATGTCCTTTGAGCTGTCCACATTGATAAGCCTAATCGCTGAAATACTCCTAATAACTACGTCAAGACAGGCGACGAGAATGTGTTTCCCATTGAACTTTGTGACTCTTGAGTCGTTAGGTGAAAATGTGAGGGACAGTTTCTTGAGGTTCTTCAATACTACTGGGTCTGGTGGATGGCTATTGTACAAACTCTGCATGGCCAGAACTTGGAAGATGCAAGGCAATATGACCGAAGAAGTCGCTGCCCAAGTACTGTATCACAGCATATTCGGAACATACAAAGAGGACCTAAGTGTTCTATCTCAAATTACTAAGACAGGTAACTGGTACACTAGAGAGGAAATGGGCAGCTCTTTCAGGAATATGACGGGAGGAAATATGGTCACACTGAGGCTACCGGTACAGACAATGTATGCCAAAATGTCATGTGCCAACCAAACAGGGATGCTTTCCGGCGTCTATAATTAAGTGAGTTGCATGCCCTGTTTCAGTGGGCCTCGAGTGCAGACTTTTGGTGAAGACTTCTTCGACCACATCGAAAAGAGGAGGGTTGTTGGGTCAGGTAGTAAGAACCTTCAACAAATACCATAATGGAGTTAACTACCACTTTGGAAGAAATCCACCAACAGATCAAGAAAGAGGGGGGTAAGATTAAAATGGGAACTGCTGTGTGGAGATCTATCGAGACGTTGGGTGTGGAGGCCCCTGGGGATGAACTGGACATTCAAATTATAGGGTCTGGCAAAATGTTCATGGGTAGGAACAGACATTGATTTCCTGTATCTCTCACAAGGACCATTTACGTGTTCTGAAGGAGTGGTTAATTATGTCCTGCAGCACAAGGAATTGCCTTTGTTGTCTTGTTTAATGTTTATTGTGATTATTGTCTGGGATTTGATCTAGGTGAACATTTTAAATAAAAGTTATAACTTGCTGGTAGTTAGTATTAGAACCAGAATAATATCTAAGATACTGAAGTAGAACTACTTACGGCCACCACCTGCGCATCCTTTTTGGATGCATGGCGGTCTCAAGACCCTGGCCTTCCGGCAACTCACCAATGTCCCGGATCACAAGTCTAAAATTTAAAACGATTCAATGTAATATCCTTCAAAATTATTTTGATTAAAGAAAAAAAAAATTGTTGAAACAATTAATAAAAGCGTTAAAAGCAACAAAAAGCTAACTCTTCAATAATGCGAGGTCCTGGTCGCTCGTGTCGGGCAGAGGCGCGGTCTCCGCGCGATCTGCCACGACCGCCTCCGCGCCCTCTACCACATCCGCATTACCGTCGTCACGTTCGGTGCCTTCGCCGGCAGTGTAAGTTGCTTAGAACTCTCCTATTTATCTCTAAAGATATGGATGTAGTATCCACTGCTTTTATTCTAGGTTTGTGGAATGTGAGGGATGGGAGTCGGATCCACGCCCGCTATCACCCGCCTCTCAGATGCAGCATCTACCGGCTCCTCGCCCTCGCCACCTGCGAGATGAGGACATCACTTATCTCGTCAATTATGGTAAGTACCCGCTGATTTTAGTTTGGTTTAGAGCTATGGCCAATCTACTGGTTTTCACCAGATTATAACCAGTCTATCATTTGTTACAGGAAGCGAAGCAGACTCTGACGAGAGCGACGACGAGGAGGCGGTTGAGTGTCCTGGCATTCCAAGGGTGCTTCAGAGCATCATGGAGACACCCTTAGACCAGGATGAGGATGCTGCCGGAGACTGTGCACCCGCCGCTGACCCAGTGCCTGCCCCTGACCCAGTGCCTGCCCCTGACCCACTGTGACTGGTATAATTTTGGCGATGGGGATTGTGGTTAAGACCCGGATGGAAGAGTACTGGTCTTCCACCCCTGACATATTTTATACTCCCGGATTTAGCGCACACATGTCTATCGATCGTTTTTTGTTACTTAGTAAATGTCTTCATTTCAACGATAACGACGACATGTGTGCGGCTGTGCGGTAGAGCTGGACTACTCCGAGGCCAAACTTTTTAAAATACAGCCAATACTGTTCCATCTGAACAAAAAATTTCAAGAACTGTACACACCGGCGCAGAACATTGCTCTAGACGAGAGCCTTTTAATGTGGAAAGGCTGGCTCGAAATGTGTCAGCTTATTCCAAATAAAGCTACACGGAGAGGCTTAAAGACGTATGAGATTTGTGAATCTCAAACCGGCTACCTATGGCGGTTTGAGGTTCACGCTCATAAAAAAACGCCACCACAACACCAAATTGACGACCCGCTAGAGGCGTCTACTCCATCAATTGTGATGCGATTAACAAAAGGCCTAGAAAACATAGGATACACATTGTGGATGGACAACTACTATAACTCACCATGTCTAGCTCGACGCCTGAAATCCTTGGGCTTTGACTGTGTAGGAACCCTGCGCTGCGGACCGATCGTAAGTACGTTCCGCAGGCCCTACACAGTCTCACCAAGCGAAATATGCGCCCAGGTCAGATTGCTGGTCTCACCTCAGGGGACGTCGATGTCATGGTATGGAGAGATTCTAATAGGGTGGCTATGATCTCTACATACCATAGCAACGGTCAGCGCACAGTCCAAAGCTCCACCAAACCCATCCTGATATTGGATTACAATATCATGATGGGTGGGGTGGATAAAAAAGACCAGCTCTTGGCTATGTATCCAATCGAGCGGAAACGAACGAAGGTATGGTACAAAAAAAATTTCAAGCGTCTTCTTAACGTCTCCGTATTAAACTCTTACATCATCCATCATCATCACTCTTCTTCTTTTAGTCATCGCAATTTCCGTATCAATCTAGTAAAATCACTTCTTTCTAAGCATTCCACTCCTACGCTGCTACCGCCTGCACCGACACAGAACCTACGCGTCGACGTCACTCACCGCTTGGCTGAGTTCCCAATGAGGAAACACCAACGCATGAGGCGGGCGTGCACGGTGTGCAAAAAACAGGTGCGTACGTTCTGTGTTGGTTGTAGCAAAACTTCGTGTATGGACCCCTGTTTCCTCACTATCCATTCATAATTATGTAATTTATGTAAATATTATATATTTCTTTGTATGTATCTATATATTTGTATATATTACTAAAAAATGTAAAAAATCAGCTCAAAGGGATACAATTTTCGTCTCCGGAAGATGCACTGTCAGCGTTCGTAAACGAGCAGGCCGTAAACGAGGTGTCTGCGGCGGACTGGAAAAAGTGTTTCGAAAATTGGTTCAGACGCATGAAACTTTGTATAGATGCTAGTAGAGAGTACTTTGAAAAGATTTAATAAAAATATATTTGCCCATAGAACAATTTTTTTCTGTTTCGCAAAACTTTCTGAGTGTCCCACGTACTTACATACTTGCACACGAACTTTCACCTTTATAATATTAGTAGGACGTGTCCACTGTCCATCCACAATTGTATCTTTTGTTAATGGTTAGGTCCAATCGGTGTCGAAACGAAAAAAAAACCGAACAAGTGCGTGTTGGACTCGCCCATCGAGGGTTCCGCACAAATTTGTAGGTACATATTATAAATAGTTCAGGAATCGAGTCTCGCAGTTTTTTCCGAGCTACCTACAAAAATAAAGTTTTTATTGACTTTAAATAAAGTCTAAATTTTTTTTTAACCCTTAAGGTATTTTTGGTGACTATACTATACATAACATTCAAAAAAATCCTGTGACTCTTTTAAGTATAAATAACTGTTTTGTTTTTATGAAACAAGTTTCCGAACGCATCTCTTTCTATAAAAAAAAAAATACGTGTCGTTGGCATTGACAGTTTTGACACAATTGGCATAATTTGAAAACGAACGGCGGAGCATCACCATGTTTAAGGTAAATTATTATTTTTTTATAATTTTTACTGTAAATTACGAGTTTCTAACATATAAATAATGATAAAAAATACGTGATGTGTTTTTATGCATGAAATAATTTTTTCAAGTCAGTTTATTTTGCATGAATTTTGGTGTTTTTTGTGAGCGTATAGTATACCATACAACGCTACAGCTTGGTAGAACTGGTACTTCTTTGTTATGTATAGTATACTAAACAGTGCTACATTTTGCATTTTGAGATTTATAAACTAACATGGAATTTTGGCGCATTTTTTTAACATGCTTTATTTGGTGATACGTAGATAGGTAAAACAGTTTGATTATTGCTGCTAGGTAGGTACCTAGCAGCAATTAATCAAAGTGTTTTGTTAGTATATAGATAGTAGGTAGGTATATAAATTATGTTTATGTTGTTCAAATTGGTATCTCAGCTTATGGTTACTAGGCGCTAATTTCTGCTTTGTGCTTTTGGTTGAGCTGCATGGTTTTGGTTTTCATTTGTTGCAGAAATATGCTAATGAGCGGGCAAGGCGAATTTTGTCGCTGGTCCCTGAAGAAAACGCCGATTCTGATGCCAGTAACGGAAAGAGTAGTGAAGATGAAATTTTCGGGGCTTTAGAGAGTTCATCAGCACCATCACTGGATTCGTCTTTAGAACGGATGAATCTACTGGACAGTCCCGTTCAAGAAACTTATTGTTCCGACGAGCACGATGTATTAAATGACAATGAAAACATACAGGTACCACTCACACCAATATTACAAGAAGTTTTTCCCAGTCCATCACAGTGTGATTTATATGTGATACCATCAGTGTCTTCGTTACCTTCATTGCCATCCAACCAGAATTCTCCATGCGCAACTGTAAAAACACGTTCCCAAAAAAAACGCAAAGCTCCAGCTGTAGTTGCAAAAACGGTGAAAAAACGTAACGTAAAATTTAAATTAGCGTGCCATTGGAAAAAATCGCAACTTCAAAGTAAAGCCGAAATACCTGAAGCAGAGTTTCAAGAGCCTGTTCCTGTTGATTGGTGCCCACTAGACTACTTTTATCGCTTTTTTACAGAAGAAATTATTGAAAATATTGTCATGCACACAAACTTATACAGTTTACAAGAAAAGGACAAATCTATGAAGGTGACTAAAGAGGAAATCTTGGATTTTTTGGCAATCAACATCCTCATGGGTATTGTTGTAATGCCGTCATATAAAGATTACTGGAAAACCTGTTTCAGGTACGCTCCAGTAGCAGACGTTATGCCTCTGAAAAGATTTCAGCAAATCCGGCGATTTATACATTTTGCTGACAACAACGAGGCGGACATTGGTGATAGATATTATAAATTGCGTCCCATAATTGACCGAATAAGAGCCCAGTGTCTGTCTGTTGAAGAAGAAAATGCGTTTAGCATCGATGAAATGGTTGTACCATATAAAGGAAAAAAAGCGGGTAGTCGACGGCAGTATAATCCAAACAAACCACGAAAATGGGGATTCAAAAATTTGGTTAGAGCTGGCGTGTCCGGTATGATCTACGATTTCATGTTGTATGGTGGCGATGATACATTTCGAGGTATCCATTTCACGCATAAAGAAGAGACGTTGGGGGTTGGTGCAAAGATTGTACTGGCGTTATGTAAGACCATTAAGACACCAGCAAGTGTGGTCTATTTTGACAACTATTTCTCATCACTGGAACTCGTATATTTGCTGCGAGAAACCTATGGAATATTTAGCTTAGGTACAATTCGCCAAAACAGATTACAAGGAGCAGACAAGGTGTTAATGGCCGACAAACTACTTGAGAAGAAGGGAAGAGGGTCCTTTTCTCAAGTGGTTTGTAATAAAAACAAACTTAGTGTTGTGAAATGGTTTGATAACAAAAAGGTTATACTTATCAGCTCCTATTGCGATGCCTACCCAGTCGCTCCCACCAAACGATACAGCAAAGAAAAGAAACAGTATGTTGAAGTTCCTTGCCCCCAAATTGTAAAGCACTACAATCGTCATATGGGTGGAGTGGATTTAGCCGACATGCTTATTGCCCTGTACCGCACTGGTATGAGATCCCACAGATGGTACATCAACATCTTCTCCCAACTGCTGGACATCTGCGTCAACAATGCATGGATTCTCCGCCGACGACACTACCAAATGAAAAATGTCAAGAAGACCTCAGACCTACTGAAAGACTTCAGATATCAAATATATGCTGCATTGCTGAAAAAAAACAGACCAGTGCCAGCACAAAATAAAGAATCGGTATCAGAGGGAAAGAAGATCCGGAAGCCAGTCGCAGCAAGACCCACTGATGAGGTTAGGCATGATCAGTTTGATCACTGGCCTCAATTAACAGCCTACCAAAGGTGCAAACATTGCAAAGGTGGACAAGCGAGCACTGTTTGCACCAAGTGCAAAGTGCATTTATGCTATGTGAAGGGTAGAAATTGCTTCATGGCCTACCATCAGAAGACCTAATTTCGCACTTTGTATATTATACTATACATGCCTATCGTCATGTAATCCGCATCCAATGTGGCATTGTATAGTATAATATACATATCTTTTTCCAAAAACTATAATACCTAGTTTTTTTTTTTTTTAATTTTTATGTTTCTTAGTGTCCAAATAAACTAGTTTTCATATATTTTTGGTTTTATTTAAAGAAAAGTTATCTTGCTACCATAAGGGTTAAAGGTTCCCTTCTTTTGCAATGCTTAATTTTTATTTTGTCTTTTTTAATTTATTTACATTTTATGGTAATATTTTATGTTCAGATGTGACGGTATTGGTAGTATCCATACTATATTAGTCATGTACTTTTTTCTCCGTCTGTTGATCGATCTCTAGGAGTTCGATTTTGTAGTGAAATTGTTTATTTTGGTTGTTGATTTTAGAAATGTATTACAAAGGCAGCTTGTCTTTTATTGTGCTTACCGATTTGTAATTATCATGAAATTGTAGAATTTTGATTTTTATTTAAAATAAATGCAACAGAATTTATCCTGTGATCCAAAGTTTAAGAGGATCTTTTTTGCACTTATTTTCAAGTGCTTTGTTTATTGTTCGATTTCTCGTAAACTAAACACTTTCTACAGCTGAAACTCTGTCTCTGGCACGTATGTGAACCAAACTATGGTATAAGTTAATAACCTAAGCCACTTGACCTACTCTATTTTTAGAATTGAAGTATAAACGGACCCTTTTTTTCGCCGCTGACCCAGTGCCTGCCCCTGACCCAGTGCCTGCCCCTGACCCACTGTGACTGGTATAATTTTGGCGATGGGGATTGTGGTTAAGACCCGGATGGAAGAGTACTGGTCTTCCACCCCTGACATATTTTATACTCCCGGATTTAGCGCACACATGTCTATCGATCGTTTTTTGTTACTTAGTAAATGTCTTCATTTCAACGATAACGACGACATGTGTGCGGCTGTGCGGTAGAGCTGGACTACTCCGAGGCCAAACTTTTTAAAATACAGCCAATACTGTTCCATCTGAACAAAAAATTTCAAGAACTGTACACACCGGCGCAGAACATTGCTCTAGACGAGAGCCTTTTAATGTGGAAAGGCTGGCTCGAAATGTGTCAGCTTATTCCAAATAAAGCTGCACGGAGAGGCTTAAAGACGTATGAGATTTGTGAATCTCAAACCGGCTACCTATGGCGGTTTGAGGTTCACGCTCATAAAAAAACGCCACCACAACACCAAATTGACGACCCGCTAGAGGCGTCTGCTCCGTCAATTGTGATGCGATTAACAAAAGGCCTAGAAAACATAGGATACACATTGTGGATGGACAACTACTATAACTCACCATGTCTAGCTCGACGCCTGAAATCCTTGGGCTTTGACTGTGTAGGAACCCTGCGCTGCGGACCGATCGTAAGTACGTTCCGCAGGCCCTACACAGTCTCACCAAGCGAAATATGCGCCCAGGTCAGATTGCTGGTCTCACCTCAGGGGACGTCGATGTCATGGTATGGAGAGATTCTAATAGGGTGGCTATGATCTCTACATACCATAGCAACGGTCAGCGCACAGTCCAAAGCTCCACCAAACCCATCCTGATATTGGATTACAATATCATGATGGGTGGGGTGGATAAAAAAGACCAGCTCTTGGCTATGTATCCAATCGAGCGGAAACGAACGAAGGTATGGTACAAAAAAAATTTCAAGCGTCTTCTTAACGTCTCCGTATTAAACTCTTACATCATCCATCATCATCACTCTTCTTCTTTTAGTCATCGCAATTTCCGTATCAATCTAGTAAAATCACTTCTTTCTAAGCATTCCACTCCTACGCTGCTACCGCCTGCACCGACACAGAACCTACGCGTCGACGTCACTCACCGCTTGGCTGAGTTCCCAATGAGGAAACACCAACGCATGAGGCGGGCGTGCACGGTGTGCAAAAAACAGGTGCGTACGTTCTGTGTTGGTTGTAGCAAAACTTCGTGTATGGACCCCTGTTTCCTCACTATCCATTCATAATTATGTAATTTATGTAAATATTATACATTTCTTTGTATGTATCTATATATTTGTATATATTACTAAAAAATGTAAAAAATCAGCTCAAAGGGATACAATTTTCGTCTCCGGAAGATGCACTGTCAGCGTTCGTAAACGAGCAGGCCGTAAACGAGGTGTCTGCGGCGGACTGGAAAAAGTGTTTCGAAAATTGGTTCAGACGCATGAAACTTTGTATAGATGCTAGTGGAGAGTACTTTGAAAAGATTTAATAAAAATATATTTGCCCATAGAACAATTTTTTTCTGTTTCGCAAAACTTTCCGAGTGTCCCACGTACTTACATACTTGCACACGAACTTTCACCTTTATAATATTAGTAGGACGTGTCCACTGTCCATCCACAATTGTATCTTTTGTTAATGGTTAGGTCCAATCGGTGTCGAAACGAAAAAAAAACCGAACAAGTGCGTGTTGGACTCGCCCATCGAGGGTTCCGCACAAATTTGTAGGTACATATTATAAATAGTTCAGGAATCGAGTCTCGCAGTTTTTTCCGAGCTACCTACAAAAATAAAGTTTTTATTGACTTTAAATAAAGTCTAAATTTTTTTTTAAAGGTTCCCGTCTTTTGCAATGCTTAATTTTTATTTTGTCTTTTTTAATTTATTTACATTTTATGGTAATATTTTATGTTCAGATGTGACGGTATTGGTAGTATCCATACTATATTAGTCATGTACTTTTTTCTCCGTCTGTTGATCGATCTCTAGGAGTTCGATTTTGTAGTGAAATTGTTTATTTTGGTTGTTGATTTTAGAAATGTTTTACAAAGGCAGCTTGTCTTTTATTGTGCTTACCGATTTGTAATTATCATGAAATTGTAGAATTTTGATTTTTATTTAAAATAAATGCAACAGAATTTATCCTGTGATCCAAAGTTTAAGAGGATCTTTTTTGCACTTATTTTCAAGTGCTTTGTTTATTGTTCGATTTCTCGTAAACTAAACACTTTCTACAGCTGAAACTCTGTCTCTGGCACGTATGTGAACCAAACTATGGTATAAGTTAATAACCTAAGCCACTTGACCTACTCTATTTTTAGAATTGAAGTATAAACGGACCCTTTTTTTTGCCCGGCACCCGGACCGCTCGGAATGAATCATGTTTTTGTAAGCCTAAGGGTGACAAATCAACATCGAGCTGTGCTGCGCTGTACTGCGCTGTGCTATGTTTGGTCAACTCGCTCGTCTAATATTTTAATGAGGATACAAACAAACCATGCTGTGCTGCGCTGTGTGAGGCTACGCTCTGTTTAAAAACGCAGCAGTCTCGAGCGAGGCGCGCTACCCGCCGTGCTGAGCCGCGCTGTGCCGAACTGTGCTATGTTTTTTATGGAGCTCTGTCATGCTGCGCTGTGTCGATGTCGAGCTGTGCTAGGTTTGGAGCACGCTGCGTGCCCCTCCATCGCCTTCAGACGTCTCTCTCACTCTCGAACTCGCATCTCGCTCGCACTTGCGTATGCGCGCTCAAAGAAACAAGAACGTACAAGTTTCATTCGCCCATTCATTCAAACAAGTCAGGTAACACGTGTTGTGTCGAAATTTGTTCATCGAGGGCAGTGATCATATAAAAAAATGGAGATTTTTATAGAAGAAGTTCGTCAACACGAATGTTTGTGGAATCCAACATCCCCATATTATAAAGATTCCGAAAAAAGAGAAGCCTCTTGGCGCGCCATTATACAAACAACAAACATGGAAAACAGTAAGTACTTACTTAATAAGTGTGTGTGCGTGTGTATTTATGTGTGCTTATCGTTGGTGTATTAGTACAATTTTGTATTAGTACAATATTGTATATGGGATTATAGGCTATAGCCGTGAGTCTATGTATGTAGATACAACATTGTAAATAAGTAGATACCTACATTCTCATTTATTTATAAACGAAATAAAAGAACATTTTTACGTGCTTATTAAACTTGTCTTTATTTAATTTTCATTTATATGGGCACTTGTATTTTGCCAAGGTACGCTACCACTGCCGTTAAAATAATTGGAAAATTCTTCTCTTATCTGATAGGCTGTAATGGAAGGGCTATTGCCTCCTCGACGCAAAGGACGCAACACACTGTTCATACTGTTTTCAGTCTGAATTTCGTTATCCTCACTCAAATAGTTATGCAGAACACAGGCCGCTTTAATAACTTTGTCAACTGTGTCGATATTACAACCAAATGCAGTATGAAATACTCGCCATCGTGCTGCTAGTATTCCAAACGCTTGTTCAACAACTCGCCGTGCTCTGCTTAGACGATAGTTATATATTCTTTTCTGATTATTTAGTTGCGATTGAGGGTATGGTCTCATTAAATTTGGAAGCAGTGGAAATGCTTCGTCACCAACAAATATGTAAGGCATTTCCATACCACCTTCTTCTAAAGATTTGGATTCTGGTAGAAATAATGAATTATCTTTTAGTTTCTTTCCAAATGCAGAGTTGCTAAATATTCCTGCATCACTGAAACGTCCCTTTGATCCGACGTCTATTGCAATGAATTTATATCTTGCATCGACAACAGCCAGTAATACTAACGAAAACGATTTCTTATAGTTAAAATAGTCCGATCCTGAGTTAGGAGGTGATTTGATATAAACATGCTTCCCATCAACAGCGCCTACACAATTTGGAAAATTGCATTTCTGTCTGAAATATAGCTCATTTTCCAGCCACAATTCTGTAGTCATTTCTTTCATAAATATTGGCTGTAAACACTTCCATACTGCATCGGAAACTTTGGATACAATTTTTGAAACTGTAGGGCCCGCTATTTTAAAATTGTAACCAATTGTAGTAAATGAACTACCTGTAGCCATGTACCTGCGAATTAATAAATAATATTATAATAAGCAACTTCAATTCTTTCCCACTAAATATTCACTAAAAAGTAATGAAATAATTAATTATCTAAGTATGTCAAGAACTAATACTTTGATTCTATTTAAAAAACTATGAATTAAATTGAAAGTTCTAGCTCTTGACACACTTAAATAATTAATTATTTCATTACGTTTTATTATTATAATTTATATTTTATAATTTATATATATTTATTATAATTTCATTACGTTTTAGTGAATTGTTAGTGGGGAAGAATTGAAGTGAAGTAGGTTTGTTATTTTTTATAACAAACTTATCTCATATTTTTTGTGATAAATTAATAATATTATTTTATAATTATGTATTGATGTACTAAATTTGAGTACCCTCATACCGTACAGACCTTATAAATACAGTTTTAATGGTTGAATCTGGGAAATTTCATGAAAAGTTCAAAAGTTGGAATATCTCAGAAGCTACTGAATATCGCTAGAACATTTAGGGCCTCTATTTGTTGGATTTTAGCCCAACTATAGCCTCCTCCAAGATTGCGGTCTACTTACCCAATAACCCTGTATATTTATTATTTGTTACAGCCAAAGTAGCGAAAAATACTTGGAAAAAATTGCGAGACAACCATAGGGAAGCCTTAAAAAGACAGAAGGATGGAAAAAGTGGTCAAGCTGCCAAGAACACGCGTATTTGGAAATACCAGAAAGTTATGGAATTCCTTGTTCCATACATGCAAAATAGAAACACAACTGGAAATTATTCCCAAGATGATTCACAGGTGTCTCAAGAAAGTAATCCTACTCAAGTTTCGGAATTGGACGAGGACAACTTTGAAGTAGTAAACGAAAGCGCTCATGGTTCTGTAAACGAAAACAGCCAATCTTCTAATACGACTGCTGCAAGTTCCGAAACCACATCACAAAATACAAGCACACCTTTAACACGAAAACGTGTACATAGTGTTCAACATGAAATTTTAAATTTTGTTAAGATCCAGCAAACAGATCGAGAGAAAAGAAAAACAGAACGTGATTTGAGAAACCAAGTACTTGACAAAATGGACGACATGGATCATTTTTTTCTTAGTGTTTGTGAAAGTACAAAAAAATTACCCAAACCGGCACAGCTTCGTCTTAAGAGAAAGATTTTTAATTTAGTTACGGAAGAAGAAGAGTTACAGATTTACAATGATATGTATGCATCTGAGAGTTATAATAGTGCCTTAACAAGTACTCGAGGGTATACAACAGCTCAAGGTGTCCAATCCTCAGATACATCTCTGTTTACATCTCCAAGTAGTGCATCAAATCAATCTGTAGGAGGATATACAGCTGAACAAGATGCCAATGTCCTTCCAGTCGGTGGGAACACCGTGTTCGGACCGTATGCAAGTGAGGAGGCCAATGCTACTTCGCTAATTGATTAGGGTTATTGGACGATTTGCACTATTTAAAAATTCTAAGAGGTACCATTTTAATTTCATGTTTGCTAAGTACTTGTTTTTTATATAATGTAACATTAAAGTTAATGAACGTTTTTACCATTGTTTTATTATATTGACAAGTCACGCACGCACTACATAATTATGTACTGCCGCATTGCATGTAAAGTTTTGAAAAGATATGTGAATATAGGTTCACTATCTTACCATGTCATTTTTTTATGAATTATTATTCTACATACAAAATTAATTACCAATACATACACGAGGGAAAATGCAAATAGAAAATTGCCTTATCTTGTGCATTCAAATAATTTACTTACCTCAAACAGATTGCTAATTTCTCTTCTGTGCTTATGGCTTTCTTACAGTCAATTTTGCTTTTTATATGTGAACTTATTAACGAATGTAAATAATTAAAATTATTTTTAGTCATTCGCAAATATTTAAAAAAGTCGTCTTCAGTGGCAATACTCTTTAGAAAATTAAATTCTCCGTATTTTTCACGTATGGTGTGTGGTAACAAGCTACCGTGACTGGACTCTTTTAACGACAAAATAACACATAAAATATCCATATCCGCTTCTTCTTCACTTTCATCTTCATCGGATTCAACTATGTCGTAATGTTTACGTTTTTTTGAAAATAGGGTCATATTTGACGAGATAAACGACTACACGAGCTGCTGATTACTTTTAATACTGAGCTAGATTGTTAAAAAACGTAGCTTAAGAAACACAGCACAGCACAGCGCAGTACAGCGCAGCATCGTTTAATTGTTAAAAAAACGTAGCTTAAGAAACACAGCACAGCACAGCGCAGTACAGCGCAGCACAGCTCGATGTTGATTTGTCACCCTAATATTGTAAAAAAAATGTATGGGAATGCGTGTTTTTTTTTATTGATTGTGTTTGTGTATATATTATTGTAAATAAAATAAAAACTTTGTGTACGAATAATTGGTTTTTTAATTATTCATAACGACTTTTGTACAATGAACTGGAATAAATTCGCTCACCCTGATTTCAAGCTAGAATTATTAAATCATTGCAAAGTAATTCAGGACTAAAACATATTTAATGTAATAGCTTGTTTCATACCGATTCAAACGATATTAGTAATACATAGTAGCTCTCTACAAAACTTTAAGAGATATCATCGTTTTAATCACATGCGCCGTTCTCGCGCGGGACCACCCAGAATTGCCTCCACAGATGTGCGAATTCATGCAAAATGGCCGCCACAGTTGACGGGTTAGTGTAATAAGAAGTTCGGGATCAATATTTGTTTGCGACATTTTTCGACGAAACACAACCTTCTCGGCGCCGCGCAAAAGAGCAATGCGCGAGCGCTACACACGCGCGGGTGGCGCGGCGGGCGCGGGTCGGGGGCTGCCACCACTCCACTATCCCGCAAAAAACAGTGTCCAGCAAAAAACCGCACGCAGGAAGCCGTGTGAACACTGCTATTGAAATATACGCCTTGGCCAAAAGTATTGAGCACCCTTAACTTTTTGCAACTGTACGGAAAGTATAGTAATAAACCAAATCAATTGTTTATGTATCCTTTTGTCGGCATCTAAATAGGCTTAAAACAATGATCCAAACCGCATCTGGCAATAAAACACCTGGGTGCAATAAAGTTTGTCATTTTAATGATTTTTGTAATTATTCATAAGTTCGCTACTGTAACTCTTCGTGGACACATCAAGTGATCTAGTGCGCTTTTGCTGCTTTGTTCGTTAGAATCCAGTGATATCTTTGTAAGATGCCTAAAAAAAGTGAACTTTCATTAGAGCAACGTGTGCAGATACAGCATCTGCATAGGCAAGGGAAATCCCAAGTAAAAATTTCAGAATTAGTGAAATGTTCGCGCCGATCAGTGCAATATGCTATTGAGCGATTCGCTGCTACCGGATCACATAATAATAGACCCAGAACTGGGCGCAAACGCATCACCACCGACCGTGAGGACCGTCAGTTGCTAAGAGAGTCTTTAAAAATAGGAGAAAAACCTCTTTGAAGCTCGCTGCTGAGTTGTCAGCTGAAATTGATAAACCAGTTTCTGGCCGAACTGCTCGCCGAAGACTTCTAGAAGCTGGCCTTAAAGGTTGTAAAGCTCGGAAGAAGCCATGGCTCTCGGAGGACAACAAGAAAGCGCGGTATGCATGGGCCTTAGAACACCAACATTTCACTGCAGAAGATTGGTCCAATGTTGTGTGGTCAGATGAATCAAACTTTGAGGTGAGTTGATCCATTTAGTTATCTAACAATATTTAGTAAAATTATTAGATATACTCGCCTCCATAATTTTTTATGTACTTTTTTAAAAACTCTTTTTTTTTCTTTATTACAGATTTTTGGTACCCCTGGTGTGACTTTTGTGCGTCGCCGGGTAGGTGAAGCATTTAAGCCAGATTGTGTGGTACCGACCATAAAGCACGGCGGCGGCAGCATAATGGTCTGGAGCTGCATGACGAGCTCTGGAGTTGGTGAATTATTCGTATGCGAGGGTCGAATGAATTCTATAAAGTACATAAATGTACTAGAATCTGCGTTGCTGTCGTCATTCATGAGTCTTTTTGGCGATACGAACATGGATGGCGTTAAATTCCAGCAGGACAACGCACCATGTCACAAATCAGCGCTCACAATGACATGGTTTCGGGAAAACGAAATCGTTTTTTTTTACTTCTGTTTGATATTTCTTTAAAAAAACTAAAATGTATGGGGTGCTCAATACTTTTGGCCAAGGCGGTATGTGTGATTAAACGGGATCCCGCTTTTTACTGGACTTCGGATCCAGTTTCTAGTGACAAAACCGAACGGCACAATTCGACCGGATCGGTTTATTGCAGGACCCCGCATGCGGCGTGAAAGGGCTGTTACAGCCCTTTCACACGACACACTGTGGATCGAAAATCGACTTTCAAAGACATAGGCGAAAAAAAAATTTTGGTCGGTTTTTTGCTTGAAAAAGCTTCCATTAATCATTAATATGCCTAAATATATCATGATATACAATTTGGTGGGAAAATTGTCGAGTTATAATTTTTTTTACGAAAAAAATGTATGAAAAGCATATAAAAAATCCAGATATCTCCGGAAGTGCAAAGATAACCGTTATATCCTTGCATACAGTTATAGTACCAACTATTATTGATTTTTTGGCATACAACATATAACTCGAACTACAGCACATTTAAAAAAAAAAATATCAAAAAATTTAATTTATTTTTGATCTCTCTAAAGTGAAGACTTAAGGAAATCGGTTAAAAAAAGGTCCCCATCGGCAAATTGTATGCTAAAGCTGTAGGAACGAATGTCGAGAGTGATTGAGTGATAGAATGAAAGGTGAAGATTGTACTGAAGACGACCGGAGTGAATGTAGGAATGATCGAGGAGATTGCTGGTGGAATACGTAGAAAGTGGACGTCTAGATTACTTTAATTTGTAATATATTTTTACTATTTTGTACGTTACTGGTTTGAGTCGAAATAAACAACTAATTTGGAGAAAGCAGCTGTTTTATTGAAAATATCACTACAGAAATTGGGGGCTCGTCCGGGATTGAAGAGACTTTGTCGGATTAACATCGACTGCCACGACGTGAAACCAAGTGCAACCGCGACGACGACGAACGACGAAAGTAATAGACGCTTTTCACTAACGACGACGACGACATCAACGACGACGACGACGACACCAACGACGATGGGCAAGGACAAAGAAGCGAGGCGCGCCAGCCGACAAGCCGATTTCGAAGACGCGGAACCGGGTCCGAGGGGCGGCGGCACAAGCATACTTGCCCTAACGCAGGACCTCATTCCAAGGTTCACAGGACAGGACAAGACGTACCCTGTTGCGAGGTGGATCGAGGATGTGGAGGACAATGCCGAAGTTTTCTCATGGACTCCGGTGCAGCAGTTGCTAATGGCGCGGAGGTCATTAACTGGTACTGCAGCGCTGTGGTTACGTGGTTACGTGCCGAGAAGATTTACAAGACGTGGGAAGAGTTAAAAGCAGCGATCTCCAAAGAATTCCCAGATACGATTGATAGCAAGACGATACACGAACTGATGAGCGCTAGAACAAAGAAGAGCGATGAGTCATGCTCACCCTCGTATTCAAGAACGACACTATGAGAACACGCACCCACAGTGGACGAAATCTTTTTTCATAAACATCACTTTATGTGTTGAGCGACACTATGGCGCACGCTACCGTGTGCCTTTAGAGCTCAACTTTGGCTAGAGGCACACGACAATGTGCCTCTAGTCACACTATGCAGTTTCGCACAGCACATAAAGTGATTTTTATGAAAAATGATTTCGTCCACTGTGGGTGCGTGTTCTCATAGTGTCGTTCTTGAATACGAGGGTCAGACTACATGTTGAGCATGAAAGAGCTGGGAAAACGCGGCAAAATGCCAGATTATGTCGCAATTAGATATATTGTCGAAGGCATTCAAGATACACCGGTGCATAAAGTGATGTTGTACGGTGTCACGACGTATCCAGACCTAAAAGAGAAACTCAAGATCTACGAAACAATCAGAGAGAAGTCACGAAGTTCGCATCATCATCACGAAGCAAGAAGTCGCGCGAAGCAAACTGCAACCGGCAAGAAGTGCTACAATTGCGGTGAGAGCAATCATGTTGTCAGTGAGTGCCCGTCTAAGCAGAAAGGGTTAAAATGTTTCCGATGCAATGAGTTCGGTCACATTTCGTCACAATGTTCATCATCATCAACAAAAATGGCGGCGGCGGCGGCGGCATCAAGTTCGGGCAAAAACACAACTCATTTCAACAAAAATGGCGGCAGTTCGTCGAAACAGCTAATGTGTGTTCAAAGTGTTCAGAAGGAACGAACGAATGAACGTGCGAACGAGAGTGAAGATTATTACACGGCGACCGGATCGAATGAAGGATCGCACGAACGGAACGAAGCGCGAAGCGGGAACGAGATGGCGGCGATGAATGTAAACAACAATGGCTGCCAACAACAATCGTCCTCTGCGTCGGTCGGCCGTAAACCGATGAAGAATGTTACTTTGTTTAACAAATGTGTTTCGGGACTGATCGATTCGGGATGTGACATTAATTTACTATCGAGTGAGTGTTACAAATCGTTAAATGCGCCGGAGTGTGTTCGAAACACTATATCTATGACAGGACTCGGATCGACGCGAGTGCATTCACTAGGAAGTGTAACAACAAACATTTCGATTGACGGCCAGATGTACGAAGATGTTACGTTCTATATTGTGCCTAGAGACGCTATGCCTTTCGAACTAATATTAGGTCAGGATTTTCTAAAAAGTGTTACGTTTGTTATGGAGGGCAGTCGAGTTTTGCTAATGAAGCCTCATGAGTGTTGGCTTCGTCATGTTATGTGTGGTGTGGATGTTTCTGATGTTGTAGGGTTCTTTCAAGTATTTAAATTATGATACTTGTTTTTTGTTTGAGGATTATGTGACACGCGAGTTAAAATTGCGTGACTGTTATTTTTGCCACTTTTGTGATGAGAAATTATACGAAATTCTTGGTTTTTAATTCTTTTATTTAATATCCATCATCATGCCTATTTACATCGTAATTATTTCTTATTTTCATTGTGATATTTCTTGCTTCTCTCTGGGTTATAAACCTATATTTTATTAATACATTGTATACCTCCCTTGCGTCTCTTAGTGTTGCATCTTCTTTTACTTTCATATATTTAGGTATATTATAATTTATATAATATGCATTATTCAAGTCTCTATATTTATCGTCGTGATACAAAATTTGAAAAAAAAATCTGAATGCATATCAGAAGCTGACAAACTTTGTGTGCTTTTGTTTGATGAGATATCGTTGAAGAAGAGGCTAATATATAATTCGGCTACCGACAAAATAGATGGTTATGAAGATTTAGGCAATGAAGGTGGACGAACAACAAATATAGCTGATCATGCCTTAGTACTAATGCTTCAAGGGATGCATAAAAAAATCAAACAGCCGATTGCGTATTACTTTGTAAAAGGTACAATAGCCTCAGAGAAATTGACGGTTATTATAAAATCAGTAAAAAAAAAAAAATGGAAAAGCGAGATGTACCAAATTGATTGTGCCGAGGGGGGAAATACAATATTTGGATATGAAGGCAAATCACCTGAAAAAAGGAAGCACGGAATGGTGGATGCAACTGATGAAGCCGATGGTGACGAGAATGGAAAAACCGGAGATCAAATACAACGCAAAAAATGGAAAGTTTTGGATGGATGGAAAAACAATACAAACAACGACAACGCAAGAGAGATTAACATTGCTGACGGTGGAAACACAAATATTATTGTCCTTTTATGCAAAAGAGGTGCTTTCACAGAAAGTGAAGCTATGGGAGTGTTTACAACGTCAAGTGAAGGGATTAACCTTATGTGCACAAAACAATACAATGAAAAAATCAGGAACTGGGTCCACATCGCAAGAATTTTGGTATTTCAAGAATCGATAAAACAGAGATTCGAAAGAGCAAAGGACAAGTTTGAACAGGAAAATGAAACTTTGGTTAATCCGGAAAACATGGATGAGACGAGAATGATGTTTAAAGAAATATTGAATTTGAATAAAATTAGCTTGGAAGATTTTTTCACACAGACGTACAAGCTTGGTTTGTTCATCTCTTGCAACATGGAACACACTTGCAGCAATTCACACGAGGAACAAATCGGTCCCCACGAGATCGTCACGAGAATGCATAAATTCTTGGGGGATTTCGAGCTGCTGGCTCCGGAAACTGATATCCCATTCGTCAAGATCCAGCTCCATTTTGCCAAGCCTCTCGTTGGTAATCTTTTTCTGTGTTTGAAGTGTTCTTTCAAGTATTTAAATTATGCTACTTGTTTTTTGTTTGAGGATTATGTGACACGCGAGTTAAAATTGCGTGACTGTTATTTTTGCCACTTTTGTGATGAGAAATTATACGAAATTCTTGGTTTTTAATTCTTTTATTTAATATCCATCATCATGCCTATTTACATCGTAATTATTTCTTATTTTCATTGTGATATTTCTTGCTTCTCTCTGGGTTATAAACCTATATTTTATTAATACATTGTATACCTCCCTTGCGTCTCTTAGTGTTGCATCTTCTTTTACTTTCATATATTTAGGTATATTATAATTTATATAATATGCATTATTCAAGTCTCTATATTTATCTTCGTGATACAAAATTTGAAAAAAAAATCTGAATGCATATCAGAAGCTGACAAACTTTGTGTGCTTTTGTTTGATGAGATATCGTTGAAGAAGAGGCTAATATATAATTCGGCTACCGACAAAATAGATGGTTATGAAGATTTAGGCAATGAAGGTGGACGAACAACAAATATAGCTGATCATGCCTTAGTACTAATGCTTCAAGGGATGCATAAAAAAATCAAACAGCCGATTGCGTATTACTTTGTAAAAGGTACAATAGCCTCAGAGAAATTGACGGTTATTATAAAATCAGTAAAAAAAAATAAATGGAAAAGCGAGATGTACCAAATTGATTGTGCCGAGGGGGGAAATACAATATTTGGATATGAAGGCAAATCACCTGAAAAAAGGAAGCACGGAATGGTGGATGCAACTGATGAAGCCGATGGTGACGAGAATGGAAAAACCGGAGATCAAATACAACGCAAAAAATGGAAAGTTTTGGATGGATGGAAAAACAATACAAACAACGACAACGCAAGAGAGATTAACATTGCTGACGGTGGAAACACAAATATTATTGTCCTTTCATGCAAAAGAGGTGCTTTCACAGAAAGTGAAGCTATGGGAGTGTTTACAACGTCAAGTGAAGGGATTAACCTTATGTGCACAAAACAATACAATGAAAAAATCAGGAACTGGGTCCACATCGCAAGAATTTTGGTATTTCAAGAATCGATAAAACAGAGATTCGAAAGAGCAAAGGACAAGTTTGAACAGGAAAATGAAACTTTGGTTAATCCGGAAAACATGGATGAGACGAGAATGATGTTTAAAGAAATATTGAATTTGAATAAAATTAACTTGGAAGATTTTTTCACACAGACGTACAAGCTTGGTTTGTTCATCTCTTGCAACATGGAACACACTTGCAGCAATTCACACGAGGAACAAATCGGTCCCCACGAGATCGTCACGAGAATGCATAAATTCTTGGGGGATTTCGAGCTGCTAGCTCCGGAAACTGATATCCCATTCGTCAAGATCCAGCTCCATTTTGCCAAGCCTCTCGTTGGTAATCTTTTTCTGTGTTTGAAGTGTTCTTTCAAGTATTTAAATTATGCTACTTGTTTTTTGTTTGAGGATTATGTGACACGCGAGTTAAAATTGCGTGACTGTTATTTTTGCCACTTTTGTGATGAGAAATTATACGAAATTCTTGGTTTTTAATTCTTTTATTTAATATCCATCATCATGCCTATTTACATCGTAATTATTTCTTATTTTCATTGTGATATTTCTTGCTTCTCTCTGGGTTATAAACCTATATTTTATTAATACATTGTATACCTCCCTTGCGTCTCTTAGTGTTGCATCTTCTTTTACTTTCATATATTTAGGTATATTATAATTTATATAATATGCATTATTCAAGTCTCTATATTTAACGTCGTGATACAAAATTCGAAAAAAAAATCTGAATGCATATCAGAAGCTGACAAACTTTGTGTGCTTTTGTTTGATGAGATATCGTTGAAGAAGAGGCTAATATATAATTCGGCTACCGACAAAATAGATGGTTATGAAGATTTAGGCAATGAAGGTGGACGAACAACAAATATAGCTGATCATGCCTTAGTACTAATGCTTCAAGGGATGCATAAAAAAATCAAACAGCCGATTGCGTATTACTTTGTAAAAGGTGCAATAGCCTCAGAGAAATTGACGGTTATTATAAAATCAGTAAAAAAAAATAAATGGAAAAGCGAGATGTACCAAATTGATTGTGCCGAGGGGGGAAATACAATATTTGGATATGAAGGCAAATCACCTGAAAAAAGGAAGCACGGAATGGTGGATGCAACTGATGAAGCCGATGGTGACGAGAATGGAAAAACCGGAGATCAAATACAACGCAAAAAATGGAAAGTTTTGGATGGATGGAAAAACAATACAAACAACGACAACGCAAGAGAGATTAACATTGCTGACGGTGGAAACACAAATATTATTGTCCTTTTATGCAAAAGAGGTGCTTTCACAGAAAGTGAAGCTATGGGAGTGTTTACAACGTCAAGTGAAGGGATTAACCTTATGTGCACAAAACAATACAATGAAAAAATCAGGAACTGGGTCCACATCGCAAGAATTTTGGTATTTCAAGAATCGATAAAACAGAGATTCGAAAGAGCAAAGGACAAGTTTGAACAGGAAAATGAAACTTTGGTTAATCCGGAAAACATGGATGAGACGAGAATGATGTTTAAAGAAATATTGAATTTGAATAAAATTAACTTGAAGATTTTTTCACACAGACGTACAAGCTTGGTTTGTTCATCTCTTGCAACATGGAACACACTTGCAGCAATTCACACGAGGAACAAATCGGTCCCCACGAGATCGTCACGAGAATGCATAAATTCTTGGGGGATTTCGAGCTGCTGGCTCCGGAAACTGATATCCCATTCGTCAAGATCCAGCTCCATTTTGCCAAGCCTCTCGTTGGTAATCTTTTTCTGTGTTTGAAGTGTTCTTTCAAGTATTTAAATTATGCTACTTGTTTTTTGTTTGAGGATTATGTGACACGCGAGTTAAAATTGCGTGACTGTTATTTTTGCCACTTTTGTGATGAGAAATTATACGAAATTCTTGGTTTTTAATTCTTTTATTTAATATCCATCATCATGCCTATTTACATCGTAATTATTTCTTATTTTCATTGTGATATTTCTTGCTTCTCTATGGGTTATAAACCTATATTTTATTAATACATTGTATACCTCCCTTGCGTCTCTTAGTGTTGCATCTTCTTTTACTTTCATATATTTAGGTATATTATAATTTATATAATATGCATTATTCAAGTCTCTATATTTATCGTCGTGATACAAAATTTGAAAAAAAAATCTGAATGCATATCAGAAGCTGACAAACTTTGTGTGCTTTTGTTTGATGAGATATCGTTGAAGAAGAGGCTAATATATAATTCGGCTACCGACAAAATAGATGGTTATGAAGATTTAGGCAATGAAGGTGGACGAACAACAAATATAGCTGATCATGCCTTAGTACTAATGCTTCAAGGGATGCATAAAAAAATCAAACAGCCGATTGCGTATTACTTTGTAAAAGGTACAATAGCCTCAGAGAAATTGACGGTTATTATAAAATCAGTAAAAAAAAAAAAATGGAAAAGCGAGATGTACCAAATTGATTGTGCCGAGGGGGGAAATACAATATTTGGATATGAAGGCAAATCACCTGAAAAAAGGAAGCACGGAATGGTGGATGCAACTGATGAAGCCGATGGTGACGAGAATGGAAAAACCGGAGATCAAATACAACGCAAAAAATGGAAAGTTTTGGATGGATGGAAAAACAATACAAACAACGACAACGCAAGAGAGATTAACATTGCTGACGGTGGAAACACAAATATTATTGTCCTTTTATGCAAAAGAGGTGCTTTCACAGAAAGTGAAGCTATGGGAGTGTTTACAACGTCAAGTGAAGGGATTAACCTTATGTGCACAAAACAATACAATGAAAAAATCAGGAACTGGGTCCACATCGCAAGAATTTTGGTATTTCAAGAATCGATAAAACAGAGATTCGAAAGAGCAAAGGACAAGTTTGAACAGGAAAATGAAACTTTGGTTAATCCGGAAAACATGGATGAGACGAGAATGATGTTTAAAGAAATATTGAATTTGAATAAAATTAACTTGGAAGATTTTTTCACACAGACGTACAAGCTTGGTTTGTTCATCTCTTGCAACATGGAACACACTTGCAGCAATTCACACGAGGAACAAATCGGTCCCCACGAGATCGTCACGAGAATGCATAAATTCTTGGGGGATTTCGAGCTGCTGGCTCCGGAAACTGATATCCCATTCGTCAAGATCCAGCTCCATTTTGCCAAGCCTCTCGTTGGTAATCTTTTTCTGTGTTTGAAGTGTTCTTTCAAGTATTTAAATTATGCTACTTGTTTTTTGTTTGAGGATTATGTGACACGCGAGTTAAAATTGCGTGACTGTTATTTTTGCCACTTTTGTGATGAGAAATTATACGAAATTCTTGGTTTTTAATTCTTTTATTTAATATCCATCATCATGCCTATTTACATCGTAATTATTTCTTATTTTCATTGTGATATTTCTTGCTTCTCTATGGGTTATAAACCTATATTTTATTAATACATTGTATACCTCCCTTGCGTCTCTTAGTGTTGCATCTTCTTTTACTTTCATATATTTAGGTATATTATAATTTATATAATATGCATTATTCAAGTCTCTATATTTATCGTCGTGATACAAAATTTGAAAATGAAAATCTGAATGCATATCAGAAGCTGACAAACTTTGTGTGCTTTTGTTTGATGAGATATCGTTGAAGAAGAGGCTAATATATAATTCGGCTACCGACAAAATAGATGGTTATGAAGATTTAGGCAATGAAGGTGGACGAACAACAAATATAGCTGATCATGCCTTAGTACTAATGCTTCAAGGGATGCATAAAAAAATCAAACAGCCGATTGCGTATTACTTTGTAAAAGGTACAATAGCCTCAGAGAAATTGACGGTTATTATAAAATCAGTAAAAAAAAAAAATGGAAAAGCGAGATGTACCAAATTGATTGTGCCGAGGGGGGAAATACAATATTTGGATATGAAGGCAAATCACCTGAAAAAAGGAAGCACGGAATGGTGGATGCAACTGATGAAGCCGATGGTGACGAGAATGGAAAAACCGGAGATCAAATACAACGCAAAAAATGGAAAGTTTTGGATGGATGGAAAAACAATACAAACAACGACAACGCAAGAGAGATTAACATTGCTGACGGTGGAAACACAAATATTATTGTCCTTTTATGCAAAAGAGGTGCTTTCACAGAAAGTGAAGCTATGGGAGTGTTTACAACGTCAAGTGAAGGGATTAACCTTATGTGCACAAAACAATACAATGAAAAAATCAGGAACTGGGTCCACATCGCAAGAATTTTGGTATTTCAAGAATCGATAAAACAGAGATTCGAAAGAGCAAAGGACAAGTTTGAACAGGAAAATGAAACTTTGGTTAATCCGGAAAACATGGATGAGACGAGAATGATGTTTAAAGAAATATTGAATTTGAATAAAATTAACTTGGAAGATTTTTTCACACAGACGTACAAGCTTGGTTTGTTCATCTCTTGCAACATGGAACACACTTGCAGCAATTCACACGAGGAACAAATCGGTCCCCACGAGATCGTCACGAGAATGCATAAATTCTTGGGGGATTTCGAGCTGCTGGCTCCGGAAACTGATATCCCATTCGTCAAGATCCAGCTCCATTTTGCCAAGCCTCTCGTTGGTAATCTTTTTCTGTGTTTGAAGTGTTCTTTCAAGTATTTAAATTATGCTACTTGTTTTTTGTTTGAGGATTATGTGACACGCGAGTTAAAATTGCGTGACTGTTATTTTTGCCACTTTTGTGATGAGAAATTATACGAAATTCTTGGTTTTTAATTCTTTTATTTAATATCCATCATCATGCCTATTTACATCGTAATTATTTCTTATTTTCATTGTGATATTTCTTGCTTCTCTCTGGGTTATAAACCTATATTTTATTAATACATTGTATACCTCCCTTGCGTCTCTTAGTGTTGCATCTTCTTTTACTTTCATATATTTAGGTATATTATAATTTATATAATATGCATTATTCAAGTCTCTATATTTATCGTCGTGATACAAAATTTGAAAAAAAAAACTGAATGCATACCAGAAGCTGACAAACTTTGTGTGCTTTTGTTTGATGAGATATCGTTGAAGAAGAGGCTAATATATAATTCGGCTACCGACAAAATAGATGGTTATGAAGATTTAGGCAATGAAGGTGGACGAACAACAAATATAGCTGATCATGCCTTAGTACTAATGCTTCAAGGGATGCATAAAAAAATCAAACAGCCGATTGCGTATTACTTTGTAAAAGGTACAATAGCCTCAGAGAAATTGACGGTTATTATAAAATCAGTAAAAAAAAAAAAATGGAAAAGCGAGATGTACCAAATTGATTGTGCCGAGGGGGGAAATACAATATTTGGATATGAAGGCAAATCACCTGAAAAAAGGAAGCACGGAATGGTGGATGCAACTGATGAAGCCGATGGTGACGAGAATGGAAAAACCGGAGATCAAATACAACGCAAAAAATGGAAAGTTTTGGATGGATGGAAAAACAATACAAACAACGACAACGCAAGAGAGATTAACATTGCTGACGGTGGAAACACAAATATTATTGTCCTTTTATGCAAAAGAGGTGCTTTCACAGAAAGTGAAGCTATGGGAGTGTTTACAACGTCAAGTGAAGGGATTAACCTTATGTGCACAAAACAATACAATGAAAAAATCAGGAACTGGGTCCACATCGCAAGAATTTTGGTATTTCAAGAATCGATAAAACAGAGATTCGAAAGAGCAAAGGACAAGTTTGAACAGGAAAATGAAACTTTGGTTAATCCGGAAAACATGGATGAGACGAGAATGATGTTTAAAGAAATATTGAATTTGAATAAAATTAACTTGAAGATTTTTTCACACAGACGTACAAGCTTGGTTTGTTCATCTCTTGCAACATGGAACACACTTGCAGCAATTCACACGAGGAACAAATCGGTCCCCACGAGATCGTCACGAGAATGCATAAATTCTTGGGGGATTTCGAGCTGCTGGCTCCGGAAACTGATATCCCATTCGTCAAGATCCAGCTCCATTTTGCCAAGCCTCTCGTTGGTAATCTTTTTCTGTGTTTGAAGTGTTCTTTCAAGTATTTAAATTATGCTACTTGTTTTTTGTTTGAGGATTATGTGACACGCGAGTTAAAATTGCGTGACTGTTATTTTTGCCACTTTTGTGATGAGAAATTATACGAAATTCTTGGTTTTTAATTCTTTTATTTAATATCCATCATCATGCCTATTTACATCGTAATTATTTCTTATTTTCATTGTGATATTTCTTGCTTCTCTATGGGTTATAAACCTATATTTTATTAATACATTGTATACCTCCCTTGCGTCTCTTAGTGTTGCATCTTCTTTTACTTTCATATATTTAGGTATATTATAATTTATATAATATGCATTATTCAAGTCTCTATATTTATCGTCGTGATACAAAATTTGAAAAAAAAATCTGAATGCATATCAGAAGCTGACAAACTTTGTGTGCTTTTGTTTGATGAGATATCGTTGAAGAAGAGGCTAATATATAATTCGGCTACCGACAAAATAGATGGTTATGAAGATTTAGGCAATGAAGGTGGACGAACAACAAATATAGCTGATCATGCCTTAGTACTAATGCTTCAAGGGATGCATAAAAAAATCAAACAGCCGATTGCGTATTACTTTGTAAAAGGTACAATAGCCTCAGAGAAATTGACGGTTATTATAAAATCAGTAAAAAAAAAAAAATGGAAAAGCGAGATGTACCAAATTGATTGTGCCGAGGGGGGAAATACAATATTTGGATATGAAGGCAAATCACCTGAAAAAAGGAAGCACGGAATGGTGGATGCAACTGATGAAGCCGATGGTGACGAGAATGGAAAAACCGGAGATCAAATACAACGCAAAAAATGGAAAGTTTTAGATGGATGGAAAAACAATACAAACAACGACAACGCAAGAGAGATTAACATTGCTGACGGTGGAAACACAAATATTATTGTCCTTTTATGCAAAAGAGGTGCTTTCACAGAAAGTGAAGCTATGGGAGTGTTTACAACGTCAAGTGAAGGGATTAACCTTATGTGCACAAAACAATACAATGAAAAAATCAGGAACTGGGTCCACATCGCAAGAATTTTGGTATTTCAAGAATCGATAAAACAGAGATTCGAAAGAGCAAAGGACAAGTTTGAACAGGAAAATGAAACTTTGGTTAATCCGGAAAACATGGATGAGACGAGAATGATGTTTAAAGAAATATTGAATTTGAATAAAATTAACTTGGAAGATTTTTTCACACAGACGTACAAGCTTGGTTTGTTCATCTCTTGCAACATGGAACACACTTGCAGCAATTCACACGAGGAACAAATCGGTCCCCACGAGATCGTCACGAGAATGCATAAATTCTTGGGGGATTTCGAGCTGCTGGCTCCGGAAACTGATATCCCATTCGTCAAGATCCAGCTCCATTTTGCCAAGCCTCTCGTTGGTAATCTTTTTCTGTGTTTGAAGTGTTCTTTCAAGTATTTAAATTATGCTACTTGTTTTTTGTTTGAGGATTATGTGACACGCGAGTTAAAATTGCGTGACTGTTATTTTTGCCACTTTTGTGATGAGAAATTATACGAAATTCTTGGTTTTTAATTCTTTTATTTAATATCCATCATCATGCCTATTTACATCGTAATTATTTCTTATTTTCATTGTGATATTTCTTGCTTCTCTCTGGGTTATAAACCTATATTTTATTAATACATTGTATACCTCCCTTGCGTCTCTTAGTGTTGCATCTTCTTTTACTTTCATATATTTAGGTATATTATAATTTATATAATATGCATTATTCAAGTCTCTATATTTATCGTCGTGATACAAAATTTGAAAAAAAAATCTGAATGCATACCAGAAGCTGACAAACTTTGTGTGCTTTTGTTTGATGAGATATCGTTGAAGAAGAGGCTAATATATAATTCGGCTACCGACAAAATAGATGGTTATGAAGATTTAGGCAATGAAGGTGGACGAACAACAAATATAGCTGATCATGCCTTAGTACTAATGCTTCAAGGGATGCATAAAAAAATCAAACAGCCGATTGCGTATTACTTTGTAAAAGGTACAATAGCCTCAGAGAAATTGACGGTTATTATAAAATCAGTAAAAAAAAAAATGGAAAAGCGAGATGTACCAAATTGATTGTGCCGAGGGGGGAAATACAATATTTGGATATGAAGGCAAATCACCTGAAAAAAGGAAGCACGGAATGGTGGATGCAACTGATGAAGCCGATGGTGACGAGAATGGAAAAACCGGAGATCAAATACAACGCAAAAAATGGAAAGTTTTGGATGGATGGAAAAACAATACAAACAACGACAACGCAAGAGAGATTAACATTGCTGACGGTGGAAACACAAATATTATTGTCCTTTTATGCAAAAGAGGTGCTTTCACAGAAAGTGAAGCTATGGGAGTGTTTACAACGTCAAGTGAAGGGATTAACCTTATGTGCACAAAACAATACAATGAAAAAATCAGGAACTGGGTCCACATCGCAAGAATTTTGGTATTTCAAGAATCGATAAAACAGAGATTCGAAAGAGCAAAGGACAAGTTTGAACAGGAAAATGAAACTTTGGTTAATCCGGAAAACATGGATGAGACGAGAATGATGTTTAAAGAAATATTGAATTTGAATAAAATTAGCTTGGAAGATTTTTTCACACAGACGTACAAGCTTGGTTTGTTCATCTCTTGCAACATGGAACACACTTGCAGCAATTCACACGAGGAACAAATCGGTCCCCACGAGATCGTCACGAGAATGCATAAATTCTTGGGGGATTTCGAGCTGCTGGCTCCGGAAACTGATATCCCATTCGTCAAGATCCAGCTCCATTTTGCCAAGCCTCTCGTTGGTAATCTTTTTCTGTGTTTGAAGTGTTCTTTCAAGTATTTAAATTATGCTACTTGTTTTTTGTTTGAGGATTATGTGACACGCGAGTTAAAATTGCGTGACTGTTATTTTTGCCACTTTTGTGATGAGAAATTATACGAAATTCTTGGTTTTTAATTCTTTTATTTAATATCCATCATCATGCCTATTTACATCGTAATTATTTCTTATTTTCATTGTGATATTTCTTGCTTCTCTCTGGGTTATAAACCTATATTTTATTAATACATTGTATACCTCCCTTGCGTCTCTTAGTGTTGCATCTTCTTTTACTTTCATATATTTAGGTATATTATAATTTATATAATATGCATTATTCAAGTCTCTATATTTATCGTCGTGATACAAAATTTGAAAAAAAAATCTGAATGCATATCAGAAGCTGACAAACTTTGTGTGCTTTTGTTTGATGAGATATCGTTGAAGAAGAGGCTAATATATAATTCGGCTACCGACAAAATAGATGGTTATGAAGATTTAGGCAATGAAGGTGGACGAACAACAAATATAGCTGATCATGCCTTAGTACTAATGCTTCAAGGGATGCATAAAAAAATCAAACAGCCGATTGCGTATTACTTTGTAAAAGGTACAATAGCCTCAGAGAAATTGACGGTTATTATAAAATCAGTAAAAAAAAAAAAATGGAAAAGCGAGATGTACCAAATTGATTGTGCCGAGGGGGGAAATACAATATTTGGATATGAAGGCAAATCACCTGAAAAAAGGAAGCACGGAATGGTGGATGCAACTGATGAAGCCGATGGTGACGAGAATGGAAAAACCGGAGATCAAATACAACGCAAAAAATGGAAAGTTTTGGATGGATGGAAAAACAATACAAACAACGACAACGCAAGAGAGATTAACATTGCTGACGGTGGAAACACAAATATTATTGTCCTTTTATGCAAAAGAGGTGCTTTCACAGAAAGTGAAGCTATGGGAGTGTTTACAACGTCAAGTGAAGGGATTAACCTTATGTGCACAAAACAATACAATGAAAAAATCAGGAACTGGGTCCACATCGCAAGAATTTTGGTATTTCAAGAATCGATAAAACAGAGATTCGAAAGAGCAAAGGACAAGTTTGAACAGGAAAATGAAACTTTGGTTAATCCGGAAAACATGGATGAGACGAGAATGATGTTTAAAGAAATATTGAATTTGAATAAAATTAGCTTGGAAGATTTTTTCACACAGACGTACAAGCTTGGTTTGTTCATCTCTTGCAACATGGAACACACTTGCAGCAATTCACACGAGGAACAAATCGGTCCCCACGAGATCGTCACGAGAATGCATAAATTCTTGGGGGATTTCGAGCTGCTGGCTCCGGAAACTGATATCCCATTCGTCAAGATCCAGCTCCATTTTGCCAAGCCTCTCGTTGGTAATCTTTTTCTGTGTTTGAAGTGTTCTTTCAAGTATTTAAATTATGCTACTTGTTTTTTGTTTGAGGATTATGTGACACGCGAGTTAAAATTGCGTGACTGTTATTTTTGCCACTTTTGTGATGAGAAATTATACGAAATTCTTGGTTTTTAATTCTTTTATTTAATATCCATCATCATGCCTATTTACATCGTAATTATTTCTTATTTTCATTGTGATATTTCTTGCTTCTCTCTGGGTTATAAACCTATATTTTATTAATACATTGTATACCTCCCTTGCGTCTCTTAGTGTTGCATCTTCTTTTACTTTCATATATTTAGGTATATTATAATTTATATAATATGCATTATTCAAGTCTCTATATTTATCGTCGTGATACAAAATTATTTTATCGTGATATCCCTTATAATTATATAGAAATTCTATGATAAGTGGTTTGTCTTCCGTTGTCGTCGGTGGTGCTGGTGTAGGTGCTGGTGTAGGTGCTGGTGCTGTCGGTGTTGTCGCCTTTTCCAAGTCTTTTTTTACTTTTTACTTCTTTTTTTACTTCTTGAAATGACTTGACTTGACTGGGAACATTTAGGACTGAACATAGACGGCAGGAAATTTAATCACCTCAGATTTGCGGACGACCTAGTTCTAATGGAAGAATGTCCAAAGAAGCTCGAGAAGTTAATACAAACTCTAAATACTGAAAGCGTAAAAGTGGGTCTAAAAATGAACATAACAAAGACAAAGCTAATGACCAACTCAAAAATGGAACCCATAGAAATTGAAGAACAACAAATAGAATATGTCGATGAGTATTGCTACTTGGGTCAGATCATCTCCCCTAAAGATCAAACAACTAAAGAAATAAATAAGAGGATTGCCAACGGGTGGAAGAGATATTGGTCCCTAAAGGAAATTGTTAAATCCAAAGACCAGAATATGTCAACCAAACGGAAAGTCTTCAACACGTGTATCCTTCCATGTATCTCCTACGGCTGTGAAACATGGTCCCTTACAAAATACCATAGAAACAAATTGGAAAAATGTCAGAGCTATGGAACGAAGCATGATAGGGATAAGAAGACAAGGCAGATTTAGCAATGTCCAAATAAGGGAAAAAACAAAACTAAGCGACATTCTGGAAAAAATAGACTTACAAAAATGGAGATGGACCGGCCATATGTTGAGATCAAGACAAGAAAAGTGGAGCCAAATCATAACACAATGGTATCCTAGAGATGGCAAAAGAAGTCAAGGACGACAACAAATGCGCTGGGAGGACGAGCTCAAACTTACTGCGGGACCCAAATGGAGAAGAGTTGCTCAGGACCGCAAACAATGGAAGCTACTGGAGGAGGCCTTTGCCAACAGGCACACTGAGCTGAGAGATATTTTATAACACAACTTAATAATTTAAATACCTACAATAATCTAAATCTCTCACTCAGTTCAAAGGGCTAAATAAATAAATAAAAATATAAATAAATAAATAATAAAATCAGTCATTCGAGCAGTAACTAAAGTTGGTTTCACTGTTCTTGGTACTGTCTGTGACCAGGGTCCAACAAATGTAGGAGCGCTAAATTTATTAAAAAAGTTTTGTGGGCTCCCCGATGACTGTAATTACTTTTTACTGGACAATGAAAAAATATTTATTATTTATGATGTTCCCCACCTTTTTAAATCTATTAGAAATAATTTCTAACAAGGTGGCGAAATAGTAATGGACAGCAAAAGAGGAAAATGGGAACATTTAGTAAAACTGGAGGAAAAAACCGAACTACTCTACATTTTAGGAAAAATTACTAAACTACACGTGGAACCAAAGTTTAGATCCAAAATGAGGGTCAAACTTGCTGCTCAAATCTTGAGTAATACAGTATCCGCAGTTTTAAAATTACTGTCAGAGAGTTCAAAAAATGAAAAAGAAGCTACAGAAATTTTACAAACTGCACATATTGTTGAGGAGCTCGACAAATTGTTTGATTGCACAAACGGGCCCGCCTCAAGCAAGGACGTAAAGAAAGGTATACGACAAAATGTGAGCAAAAAAAGTTTTCATCATGAACGCTGGCCGGAGTACAAAAGAAAACTAAAAACCCTTACTTTTTTAAAGTCTGACAGTCAACTTAGGCTGAGAAACGTTCGGGGGACCCCCCACAGTGCTTACGTCCACGTCGCGTCCCCTGGTAACGATCCCCAGTTCTGACCACCGTAACGGAGTGGCAGACTGGGTTCGGCTAAAGTGCACTGTGCGTTGTAGACTTATTTGCGGATTTCTACAACACTGGCGGAGGCTACCATGCCTAAATTGCCAATGCCTGCGCGAGACGCCTCCGGGCGTTTCTTAAAAGGCCCTTCTCAGGGCCAAACCTCTGTCGGGGTAAAATCCGACGAAGGAAAGGCGGTCGTCCTTCATGGACGGGCGGACGAGTTGTCGGATTCCGACAACGAGTCTGCGGTGATGTCGGACGCTGGTTCGATGTCGGAGGGCCCTCCCGCGGCAATCGCGGAGGGTCTAACGCGCAAGCGGGCCTTTTTAAAGGGCTCCGGCTCCTCGGATTCGTCGTCGACGGCAGCGAGCAAGCCGAAGCTTAAAGCTAAGGCTAAGAAGCGGGCCGCCATAGCCGGCACCCACGATGTGGGCCTGGCGGATGCGCAACGCCAGCTAAACCTGGCTCGTCGGGCGCAGCTCCAGCAGGACCTGGAAGAGCAGGTCGCTGCTAAGGAGCAGCAGGCGCGTACTGCGCGAGCCAAGTCTGGCTACGGCGCATCCTGCGTCCAGTACGCGGACCACTCTCTGGCGGAGCTAGAGCGCATGGCCCAGGAGGACGAGAAGGAGATCGCGGAGGTCGCCTCTAAGTCCTCCAACTTGAAGGGGACTTTCCAAAAGTCCCTAAAAAGTAGGGCCGCGAGCATGAGCGGTATAGTCCGGGAGCTGGTGCAGCGCACCGCCACGGACGAGACGCGGCAACTGCAGGTGAGGGTAGACCGCCTGCAGTCGGAGGTCAGCCAGCTTCACAAGAAGCTGGCTGAAGCTACGGCCCTGCCTGCCCAGGCCGATCCACGACCGGCGGCCTCTGAAGCTGCGTCTCGGCCTACTCAGGCCGATCCCAGACCGGCGCCGGCAGCTGAAAGCCCCTCCTCCTCCAACCTTGAGGATATCATCCGCAAGGTTGTCATGGAGGAAAGGGCGTTCACGAGAGCCTGTCTCGATGGCATCGAGGACAGGCTCTTACCGGAGAAGCGCCTCCGACCGCCGCTAGCGGCGAACAAGAGGCAGAAACAGCCGGGACCATCCTCCCCAACGGAGGACGCCCAACTCCCTTCGACCACTCCATCCAACCAGTCTTGGACCGAAGTGGTCAAGGGAAAGGGCAAGGCCAAGAAGGCCAAAAAGGCCGCCGCCCCTACCGCCCCCACCGTCACCCCTTCTGGCCAGTCCCAGGCGACTGCCAAGAATAAGGGGAAGGGGAAGGGGAAAAAGGTGGCCTCTAAGCCCTCTGCTGCTGCCCCCGCTGCAGCCAAAAGGGCCCCCGCCGGTGGGAGGAAATTAATTCCTCCCAAAACTGCGGCCGTCGTGGTGACGCTCACCGCGGAGGCCGCAGAGCGGGGAGAAACGTACGAGTCCGTCGAGGCCGTGAGTGTGTCTCAGTCAGTGCGTCTCAGAGTTTTCAGTGTTTGTTTTACCGGATTTCCCAACAGTAAGTAGTGTGTATTTATTATAAAACTGTTTAGTCTGCTCATTATATGTATATTTAGATAATCGTTTGTAAGAAATACATCGAAATAACCTCTAGATAAGGCCCAAAAAAGTTCGTTACGATGTGACTGATTTCGAAGTGATTTAGTACTAAGTTTGTTAGTAAATACAGTAATAATAGTGTAAAATTGATTGTAACTCGTTTACACAACGATCTAACAGTGCATTATGGTCATTTTAGTAAAATAAAAACAGAAAAAAATGATGAACAATGCACATGCAAAATGGCGGGCGTCAGTCAATATCCTGCGAGCCATTTTGGTCTTTATTTGTATAGTGCTAAGGACGTAATTTGCCGGTCGATGATGTGAACCATTTTTGTCGGATGTTTTCAATAGGGACGTGCAGGGTCGATAATTATACGATGAAGTTTTGATAATATCGATAGTGATCGTGGCATCTCGTAATGAATTTATATTTACTTTTACGTCATAACTTTTTGATTTATACTGATATTGAAATGTTTTTTTTTATTTGTTTTTATTACAAGAAAATTACGACACAGGGGTAATACGAGTACTATTACGACAATACTTTTTGTTTCTTGACGACCTCAGTGACGCTAAGTCTGTCTGCGACGCGGGAGATTGCGGGTTCGATTCCCGCCTCGGGTCAAATTTGTGCATAATTCGCAAAAAAATGTTCCGGGTATTCTGGGTGTTTTCGATCTGAAGAGGGATAGTATTATATTTTTAACCGACAAAAAAAAGAGGTTCTCAATTCGATCCGTATGTTTTTTAGGTAGTATTAGATTATATTATATGCCGTTATCTAGTAGTACCCATAAAACAAGCTTTGTTTACTTTAGGGTTAGATGATAATGTGTAGATTGTTCATCAATAATATATTTACTTTTTGTTTTAAGACATGTCAACATGGCGCGTGAACGAGGATCCGCCTGCGGACTTTCTCGACCTCCTTTTCGACGAAGAGGAAGGAAGCGATGTTAGCGACCTCGAAGACGATGAGGTAGTAATAGTAACACACTTTAGTTTGCTGTATAATTTGTTATGATTTTCTAGTGTCAGAGTTTTTTTTGGCATGTGGTGGCTTTTGGGTGGCAGTTTTTTGCAAAGACGTTTTTCCTATGTTTTAGGATGAAACAATGGCAGAACTTGCCGAACAGCCCCATTCATCACCCGCCCGCTGGGAGATGTCAGCAAGAGAGGTAATGCCTTTATTGTGGTTTACGGTTATAGTTTATATTACTTATGGGTTGCAGTGCACTTACGCTTTTTATGTTTGTATTCTTAGAATGATGCTTGCGAGTCGCCGGAGGCTCCGCCTTATTCTCCTCTCACGTCCCCAGAGCGCAGCGAGACCTTGCCGCGAATGGTACGCTTTCGTTATTTTGTTAGGTTTACGATATTGCCGTAATTATAGCAGTTGGATTTCTTAATTTTATTCACTTTTTTGTATCTTTTATTTAGGACGAACAATCGTATCCACGCTCAGCGCCCCGCGACAGGTCCCGATCACCACTAGGACCATCATTTTCGTCAGATCCGTAAGTGTAATGCTGAATGTTGTAAATATATATAAATACTAGCCGAGTGACTTTGTCCTGTCCTGTGTAGTCAAAACTGATGTCTGATTTTTTGCGCACCAGCGCCATCTATACCAAAATCATCCCTTTTGCATTTTTTTATCACTTTGGGAATGTTTTTCGAATTATAAACCACCCTATGTTTTAATCGAGCATTATATCTACATCTACAGCAAATGTCATCATAATTCGTTCTGTCGCTTAGGCCTGATTGTCCTGCAAACATACAAACATCCTCACAAACTTACGCATTTATAATATTATTAGGATAAATAAATATGTAACGATCTTGTCATAATAATATAGTATTTGTTTTCACAGCGCACCTGTGGACTGTTTGTCTGTGGTGCTACGGATATTCGACGAAAATGGCGTGCCGCTGGACGCTGACGTGGAGCCCGGATTTTTTGCCCCGGATACCCACTCTTTGTATGTGTCCCCTGGAGAGATAGAGCGTGATAGAGATGTACGAAATATGAATGTACGCAATAGAAGAATGAGTGAGCGAAGAGGTGGTCGAAGGGGTGTTAGGGGTGCGGGGCGTGTACGAGGACAGAGTGGACGACGTAGGAGTGGGTATCCGAACCGGGGCCGTAGGGGGGGACATCAGTGGGAGTTGGGACACCCACTGAATGAAATTTGGACGAATGATGAAGACGTCCCTCCTGAATTGGTAAGTTTGGTGACGGATGTATTGAGGAGACGACAGATGGGTTTGCAAGATGGTGCCAGTGCCAGGGTTGAAAGAGACGATGAACGACGAGAGGATGAAAATGAGGAGAGTGAAAATGATGATGAATTTTTCGACGCTAGGGATGGAGATGATACTCATCTCCACTTTGAATGGTCTTCAATGGAGACCTTTCAAGGTCGAGAAGAAAATTTTATCCCTGAGCGTACTGGTTCGGTTCAGGTTTTCAATTCGGCCTATGACGCTTTTCGTGCCTATTGGGACGATAGCATCTTAGAACTAATTGCAACTGAAACGAACCAGTATGCTAGTAAAATAGCTTCTGCTGCCTTCCGCGCGGAATGGGTGCCCACTAATTTTCACGAAATTTTGTGCCTCTTTTCGTTTTGGATGATGCTGGGGATAGTCAGAATGCCAATTGTCAAATGAGTTTGGCGTCCAACCTATCCAAAAAGCCGGCAGATACTCGGCAGCCCTCAAGAGAAGAATTGAAATTGATCAACCAAATGTGGTCGCCCAATACAATAAATTTATGGGTGGCGTTGATCGACTCGATGCCAACATTGGAACATATCGCATTGCCATTCGAGGCAAGAAGTGGTACACGTCCATCCTGACATGGCTGATTGATGTTGCAGTGAACAACTCAGCACTGCTGGCTAGATCAATGGGAGCCAATGTCGATACCCTGGAGTTTCGAAGGTCAATAGCAAGAACTTTGCCATTGAAGTATGGGACTAACAAAACTCGACCTGGGCACCCTGTGAAAGTAACGACGAACGTACCTTTAGCCGTGAGGAGACACGCGGCTAATCATATGATCATGGTTACCCAGAACAGAAAACGGTGTGCTGTTTGTAAGAATAAAACAGTAAAAATGTGCAGTACTTGTTGTGTTAATCTACATGACAAATGCTTTGCGAAATTCCATGTCTAACCTGATGTTACGTGGTGTTTTATGTGATGTTGGCCTGATGCTTAAGTTATATTGTTGATTTGTTTTGTTCGGTTATGTTCCTAATTACTTAATATACTAATACATAAGTAGAAACATTCGTTTAAAAATAACATACTGCCTTTAATTTACCCTTAGATTTTTCACTGTAGTCAAAACGTTAATGTGCCCGCGGGGTCGATAACGACCCTTCAAAAAAAAGGTACTTTCAGCATTGAACTATATTACTAAAGTATGGAACCGACGCAGCAAACCAGTTTTTTGCGCCGTGCGTTGTTGCCAATTGGCAACAACGCGTTTAGTCACTCGCCTAACGCTCCAAGTGATAGCCCGCGTGCGGAAATTGTGACTAAAAATAGTCAAAAATGCCAGCTTGCGTGTTAAAAACGTGTAAAAATCGATCCACTGCAAAGAAAAAAGATAGCGGTGTGACTTATCATCGGTAAGTAAACACAATATTAATTAAAACCAACCAAAACTATTTTTCTACAATATTTTCTACCATAAGCCGACATTTTGTTTGAAAATCATAGATTATGAAAAGTGAACCATACAGATAGGACGCGTAGGTACTAATGGTTGGTGAACTTGGTTTGACTGCCTCCATGGCGCAGTCGTAGTTGGGTCGCACTTTATACTGTGACAGTAACGTGGAGGGCATGGGTTCAATCCCCGGGTCTGACCAAACAAGTTTAAACTGGGTTTATGCTTAGAAATTTAGTGACAGTCTGCAGAAGAAGATGCTAAAATAATGAATGTTTTCTTTAGGTTTCCTCGCCCTGATCATGAAAAAAGAGAAGCATGGATAAAATTTGTCCAAAAAAATCGGAATGAAGAGACATGGCTACCGAGCGACCATACACTCATATGTTCAGATCATTTTAAAAATGAAGATAAATATATTACCAAGACAGGTCGGCAATATCTCAAGAAATGTGCAGTACCATACAACGTTAGCGATTCAAAATCAGGTACTTCGAAATTGGTGGAACCAATATCTGAACCAGTGAGTGACTCGGAATCAATCTTTGATACTCCTCGAAAAATAGCATTAAAAAATAAATTATTAAAAGAAAGTACAGCTAGAAAAGTACTTGCAGATAAATTTAAGAAGCTACAGCGCCAAAAAAGATACTTAAAAAAAAAACTGAGTCTTATAAACTGATGATCAAGGATATGAAAAGTAAGTTTGGATTTGATGCACAAACGGAAAATGACTTAATGCATAAAGCTGAACTTGTAGACCTGCATAAATCATTAATACAAAAAAATAAACAGAACAAACATTCACTGTATACTGCGCCACTACGAAAGTTTGCACTGACTTTACACTATTATTCTCCAGCTGCCTATAAATACATTAGAGAGACTTATAATAAAGCTCTTCCGCACCCCAGAACAATCTGCAGGTAGTACTCAACTTTCGATGCTGAACCTGGCTTCACCGAAGAAGCTTTTAAAGTGTTAAAAAATAAAAGCTTCCAAAGATGCCGTCGCATTACTGTCGTGCTAAAACATCACGAGAATATTTAGAACCAGTTTTCACGAACGTGACACAGCTTTATAAGACATATAAAGAGAATTTAAAGTGTTAAAAAAGAAAAGCTTCCAAAGATGCCGTCGCATTACTGTCGTGCTAAAACATCACGAGAATATTTAGAACCAGTTTTCACGAACGTGACACAGCTTTATAAGACATATAAAGAGAATTGTGAATTAGAGGGTAGAGAATGCCTTGGCCGTAAATTATTTGACAAAATATTTTTGAAACTAAATCTGAGCCTATTCCACCCTAAGAAAGATCAATGCGATGTTTGTTGCAGTCATAAAACTGGAAACATTACGGATGAAGAACACGCTGAACATGTTCTGAAGAAAGATCGAGCCAGGAAAGAGAAAGAGAGGAGTAAAAAGCATAGTTTTTTATCCATATCTAACATCAACCGACAAAATTTACAAAGAAACTAAAATTATGAACCTAAAACAGTTATTTATTTACAATACATGCATTCTCGTACGTAAAATCCTTAAAAAATTGATCCATACTAATCTAACGTTCACTAAAACAAAAGAATTGACAAAGCGAAGTACACGTCGTGCTAGCTTTCTTATCTTACCAAAAACTCGTACGAACTATGGCAAAAAAACTATAGCCTACGAAGGCGCACAGCTTTATAACAGATTACCCTCAGAAATTAAAAATGTAAACTCAATCAACGCATTTAAAACAAGACTTGCTCAGTTCATTAGAACAAATGTTTACTGATGGATTATATATCTACCTATGTACTTACCTATCAAGAGATATATATATAAAGATGCGTTAATTGTGTACCTACCAACCTTAATTTGAACGACCTATACTTAATATTTTTTCTATGTAAATGATTCTCATGTAAGTGATATTTATTATCTTTTTGAGAATAAATGATTATTAAACCTAAAAAGCATAGTGATTTGTCACAAAAAAAAAAACACCTAATGATGGTATTCTACTGTATATGTCAACTTAAATCATTTGCCGCCTTTCGTTTTGATCAAAAAGTGACTGCTCCCTTGTAAAAATGCTCGCAAAAAGTACCGTTAGATGCAAAATAAGTTTTGTCCTCTCTATTTTTTTAAGCAGATCGTATTTTGTCCATTCAACCAATCACTCATTTTCAAGCGCCATCTTATCTGTGGAGCTGTCATGTTTTGCATGTCAAAATCATTAATTACAGCAGATTTGGTGCGAATTGAATCGATCGATATGTTTACCGTTTTTTAATTTATATTCTGAAAAAATGGATGAGGTTGATGAGGAAACTGTAGAAGTTCGGACAGTGAATAACGGATCTCGAAAAAGAAGAGTGACAGGAGGAAAACGAGCTGCAAACAAAAAGGCAAAGTACTCTGCACCTAGGGTTTCGCTGTATTATCCTTGCCAGCACAACACCAAACAATTTCAGTGCTGTAAAATATCTCCAAATGATGTGAACTCCATGCGCCGCGAATTGTACAAAGAACCTGACAAATTACGTCAAGATTCAATGATAGCATCGTTAGTTACGACCACCAACATCAAAAGAAGAAGGCCCAGACCTGTGCATGGTAACAAGAGAAAAAAATCAGGAACGCAGCATTTATACAGCACTAAATTTTACCTGATGCATGGACCTAATCGAGTACCAGTCTGCAAGAAGTTCTTCATGAGCTTGACTCGATTCAATCGCACAAGATTAGCCAACTTGACTAAAAGTGTTTACAGTGGTAAACCCATTGAAGAACACAGAGGAGGTGACAAGAGTAAGCTATAAAAATACCGATAAGAAAAATTTTGTAAGAGATTTTATTGGAAAATTGAAAGGAACTGAAAGCCATTATAACAGGAATAAATCAAAAAGGATATATTTAAATTGTGATCTTTCCATGTCTATCTTGTGTAACTAGATTTATAACTCTGAATGCCCTGAAAACTTGAAAGTTAAATACTCAATGTTTAGACTTATATTTGTAACTGAATACAATATTGGTTTTCGATCTCCAGCTTCTGATGTCTGCAGATATTGCACGCTTTTAACTAACCAAATCAAACGAGCGACTGATCTTGCACAAAAAAGCTCCCGTATGATTGAAAAACGAATTCACAAGAAGCGGGCAAATGCTTTTTACCAACATTTAAAAGCTGATGTCCCAGACTCAAAAACTTTGTGCTTTGATTTACAGCAGATTCAGCCACTTCCCAAAACTCAAATTCAAGAAGCTTATTATGCTAGGCAAATTGGTTTCTACGCTTTATGTGTTGTGGATACCAAAACTAGTCTACCAGATTTTTATACTTGGACTGAAGAGCAGGCTGGGAAAGGGAGTGCAGAAGTGTCTTCAGCTTTATTGCAACATCTGGAAAAAATGGACCTAACAAACACTAAACTATTACGTTTGTTTAGTGATGGATGTGTTTCACAAAATAAGAACAATATTGTACTCCGGACATTAATGTACTTCTTGCATAAAGCGGCGTTTAAACGGCGCGCAAACACGCGAGCCGAGCCTGGCTCCGCTCGTGGTTCGCCACGCCACGCGCTGTGTAAACAACTGCGCTCGGCGCGGCTCGGCAAAGTTCGCACGATCCATCACTTGTCGGTTTTTTCGACACAGATCAAAGGCGCGCGCGCCATCTGCGGCTCGGCTTGTGTTAATACGCGCCGTCTAAACAGATGTCACAGAGCGCGCGACGAAGGAAGACCTATTTTGTTTTTTTAGCGAAGTTTTTAATTTAACTGATTTATTGATATAAAACTTATAAATGATGAAATGATAATGAGACGCGAGGTTTGATGGATTACCGAACGCGAACTGAATTCGCTGCTTTTGATGACTGGCGTAAAGTGCTTAGATGGCACGAATTAAGTAGGACAGTGTACGTGCTCGTACATTCTCCCGGGCCAGAAATTGAGGATGATGGGATGCTGCTAACATCAAAGAGTGAATGACGTGAATTACATGGTGATAAAACAATGTTTGCTAAAAATAGGTGATTGTCCTTGATAGTTTATTATAAGGTGCGATCGAACTTGTTACGGAAAAATATGGAATTGTGCGAAGAGGAACCGGCCATATGGAACCCAAAAGACCCAGGTCACAAAAGCCGCAACAATGTGCACGATGCTTGGACAAAAATAAAAACTAAGTTCTGTGAGGGGACCGGGGAAAGTATATCAGTGGAAGAATTAAAGAAAAAGAAGGAAAATTTAATGGCCACTTACAGAAAATTGTCAAAATAAGTATAAATAATTATTTCTTAACCGCTAACTAGAGTATGTATTAAGTTATGACAGGAATAATCCCCAGATTTTTTAAAATAGACAGTTTTTTACGTCTCCTGTAAAGTTGGTAAAAATGAATTAGGCGGTGTTGTAAGCTAAGGGACGATATGCAAAAATTACGAAAATCGGAGACCTAAATCTTTCTGGGCATATATGGGTTAAATATTTATTTTATTCTGTTTTTAGTATTTGTTGTTAGAGCAGCAATAGAAATACATAATCTGTGAAAATTTCAACTGTCTAGCTATCATGGTTCATGAGATACAGCCCTGTGACAGACAGACAGACGGACAGCGAAGTCTTAGTATAGGGTTCCGATTTTACCCTTTGGGTACGGAACCCTAAAAAGAAGCCTGTTAATGCAATCCAACTAAAGAACGCTTTCAATAGAAAACCGGGGTTGGCCGAAAAGAAAAAACAGGATCTTCTTTCACTGCTAAATGGCAACCACATTCTTGGCTATTATAGGGCATTTTTCGAAAGTTTGTAGTTCTTTTGAATTTGATACATTGTTTAAAAATATAAAGTTACTTATAAGACTGAATTTATATGACTGATTAATCTCACTAATGTTCCAATGTTTGTTATTATGTTTAGATAATGTTCCTATGAGTACCTGTTATTTAGTTATTATCTATAAAGTCGCTAGTTCCTAAGTCTCTACTTAGATAGGTTTTACGTTATACATATTTTGTTTCTTATATGTAACAGTTAACGAAATTGTTTTGGCAGTCTTGTATGTTAAGTTTTCACAAGTGCTTTGATACAAATTATTTTTTAGAATAAGTAAAAGAAATGTAAGCAGTACAAGATACCTTCTAGACTGATCTAAGACAATACTAGTCAATCATACCTAATAGTTTACTTAAGTTCCTAATTAAATAGCTAATAATGGCTTTACTTACAGAAAGCTTTATTTTTCCTGTCACTCATTTGTTTCAATTTGATAGTGTGAAAAAAACAGTAGTGTCTTAATAATTATAACTTTTTTATAAGTCAAAGTGTAATTGAACGCAACAAACTGGTATGATTAAAATAGTTACCACTATGTTGAATGATTCTATTATTCCTACAATAAAATACTATTTTTCAAGAATAATGTTTTGTTTACATATAACTTAGTTAAATGTCAAATTTTACGTCATCTTCAACGTGACAACTAAACTTACCCACTTGTAAATTCTCTTTTTTTCTGGAAAAACGTGATACTTTTTTGACTTTTTTTTTTCAAACTCTATAAATAAAGTTAATTTGGTTCCAAATGTGTTATTTCTTTTGATATTTCATTTCAATATTAGTTATACTCTAATCACCCCATACATAATAAAGCTATCTTGACAACAATTAAAGAGTTATACTCATTTTAATGTTCAAAAGCCGTTTTCTGTAAAATTACGGTTTTTGAGATGTCACACTGTCGTCGCAAGTGGACGATATGGTTAAATAAAATTTTTGATCGTCATTTCATCACATTCTAAAAAAACAAAAGGTAAGTAACTGATTATAAGCTGCACAGATAAGATGGCTTTTGGGAGTAATTTCCTTAAGTAGAAAAATCGTTTTCAAAGTAAGGTTATGGTCACGAGTCTTTTACGGTTATATTCATATTTCGTCATTCCCTCATCATCATTCCCTCCCTTCCATAAAAGTTTATGGTGAGGGAATGATTTTTGGGTAGGCTAACTGGCTTTTTTATTGTTTGTTTTTATTAAATCTTGAATTTATTGTTGCAATATTGTTGTAGGTTAAAAAATGTCAAGAAAAAAGAAAATAAGCATAGAGGAAGCAAAATTAAAAAAGCAAGAATATGACCGAAAGCGCAGGGAAAAAATGAAAGCTGATCCTGTAACACTTGAAATACTTCGCGAATAAAAAAGAATTGAATACCTAAAAAAAAAAAAAGGGTCAAGTAAAACCTATATTCGCAATGAGTTCTCGAGAAAGAAGGCAAAAAAGGAAAAACTGGAAGAAAAATAGCCAAACATATAGAGCAAAACAGTGAAAGTGCTAAAAAATTTAGCAAGACTGTTAGATGAGACACCACGTCCTAGCCCAGGACCTATGAAAAATAATGATGAATTAAAAAATCTGGCAGTTAATCGGAGAAGGCAGCGACTCAGAAGACGTAGAGGAATACTTTATGCGAAAATATCCAGATTACAGGAAAGACTGAATCAAGAAATAAGAAGAAAAGAGAGATACCGTAAGAGATGTCAAAGACAAAACAAAAATAATCAGACTTCACCGGTAGCTAAAGTATCAGCTCTCTTAAAGAACGTCCGAGTTCCTGAAATTGTGAAGAAGAAGCTTCTTCTATCAGAAGTTATTACTAAACAGCTAAAAGACAAGTACAGTAGTTTAAAGAAACATAGTGAAAAGAAAAAGTACTATGAAATAGTACAAATCGATCTTTTGAAGAAGCATTAACTACTCAGCTTATCAAAACAGTTTTTCAAACATGATTGTTACAAAAAGAGCGTTTCTAGGAGAGTCAGTGCTAAATTTATGAAGGTCAAAAAGGATATTATTTTTCAAACTATCGTGATTAGTAGACATAACTATTTCGGCCTTTTTGGGTGACTTGGGCAAACATAAAAGACCGTAACACATGCAAATGTGTAATCCACGCAAATGTTCAACGGATTATCATGAAGTTACATGAAAATAAAGTATTGCCTTGCTGTAATCTAACTACATTTTTGACCATGAAAACATGCAATGTTTATTTAACTAAATGTTTTTTACGAGAATGTGAAGGTTGTGCAAATAAAATGGTAGAGTATTATCTTCCACAGCCAAACAGAATAGTGACTTGAATAGTAACAGTGGATGTATGAAACTGTATCCTACGAAAAAAATGGAAATATGAAGACAGTAAGAAAACCTATTTTAAAAAAGATCAAGTTTTCACTGAGATCATTGGTACTTCAGTTACAAAATATTTGCCTTTATTTTGTAAACACGTTGCCACGATAGCACACCACCACCAGTATCAGACCATATCAGAACTTAAAAAGACTTTAGCTGACAATGAAGTCCTTATTCACATAGATTTCAGCGAAAACTATTGTTGCAAATACACTTGAGAGCAATAAAATCGCACACTTGCACATTTATACTTAAAAGTTAAATATTTATATTATTTAGAGGTACAGTAAATGAAAATCAAATGAAACTAAAGTGCATAATGTAGGCTTTTGCTGGACACATAAGGGGTTGACATTGACCTTCAAAAACAATACAATAACAACAAAACAATAGGCCACCCGGAAATCGCTCGATCCAGGTAGGGCCGGCGGCCCACGAACCTCTAGGAATGGAGTTCCTACAGGCGCAGAGGTGATACTGCGACGTGGCGCGTCCCCGGGCTGCGGATAGGGGTAGCCGGTACCGAGTTCGGTACCGGTAACCGGTGTGTTGTTGCACACCGGCGCGGACAAAACACGAAGATAGGGAGGTAGGGGGTGGGGAAGGCTTCTCCGCGCGTCCCTTTGATTAGCAAAGGGCGCAGTGGATGAAGCAGGACGTGCTCGGTGAGCAACAGCCAACCGAGTAGGGAATAGAGGGGGTGCTCTATTGCCAGCGTCCAGGGTAGGACAAGATGATGGATGATAGAGATGAGGGATGATAGAGATGAGGGATGGTAGAGAGAGGAGGCGGACTTGCCCGTCGGGGAGACCGGAGTGCCACGCCGGTCAGGCCCCGGGCGGGTGAGGGAGAGGACGCTAAACCTTTTAAAAAATGGCACAGGAAGAAAACCTCTTTAAAAAATAACACCTCCTGGGGGAGATCGGTGTCGCCACGCCGATCTGGACCCGTGGGGGCGGAGAGGATGGAGGGGAGGCGACAGTGGGTGCCTGCCTAGAAGGATGGATGATAGAGATGAGGGATGGGTGCTCTTCCTGAAAGTCGGGTAGGTGTCTTGGCTTGTTGATCGCGGCGGGGAGCCATGATTGACTTGCCTTGACGCCAATTGCCCGATTAGTAGGGAGTGAGGCCAACCAAGTGGGTGGGATTAGAACACGGCTGATCCCACCCAGGGAGGGGCCCCCGCGACGGGGCACAGACTGGCGGCTTGGTGACTTCATCGTGGTTTGGTCGATGCACTTGCCTAGCTGCCAGTTATTAGGAAGGTAGTGAGGCCTCTTATAGGCCTCCGTATGGAAGGGAATGGTAGATGAAGGTGGGAAGGTCTGCCGAGGGTGACGATGCGTCGATCAGTGAGTGGTTAACCCACCACTTGATCGACGAGTCGTCATCTCTGCGGCGGAGAATGTAAGGGATGGGAATGTGAGGTGATGGATGCAAGACGGGAATGGAGAGGAAGAAAACCTCAGTAAAAAATTACCAGCGGCAGGAGATCTGAGAGTGATGGGACGGTGTACGCACCGTCTCCGCAACTCTCCTCCTCCTGGCGATCATGCGATTTGCCGGGAGCGAGGCCGCCGAGTGGGATCCTTTCGACCCCACTCTGGGATGGAGGGGAGGCGACAGCGGGTGCCTGCCCCTACACGGGATGGTGACTGGTGGCCGTTCTGGCTTTTGGCCTTGCCACCAGTCGTGGAGCGGAGTTCGGCGTTGCCGACTCTGCTGTTTGGGTCCGTGAGTGGCTGAAGTGGGGGCTTCGGCTGCTCGCTTGTGGACCCCGGGAGGGCGATGGCACTTAAGTTAGTGCTGTCGTGAGCTCCGCGTACGTAGTGCGCGGGACCGGGCGTGGCAGTGGGTGTCATTCCCGGGACGATGCTCCTAGCAACGATGCGAGAGGGGCACCGGTGCGTTCCGTATGGAGATCCCGGAGCCCCTCGACATGCATCGAGGCTGGCCATCGGGCGTTTTTAGTGAGTCGTCGAGTGCAGAGTGCTCGACAACCTCACATAACCTAGTTTGCCGTCCCCTGGACAAACTAGGTATCTGGTTGCAGATTTTTACCGCCCGTAAAGCAAAAAAAAAAAAAAAAGGTAGGGCCGGCGGCGGGACTTATCGCTGGTATAAAAGGGTGCGTTTTGAGGGAAAAGTCATCATTTGCATACCAACATACAGTGTGAAAGCTTCTTAATCGATTACGACTTCAAACGGAACAAGAAAATGGATACCACACCAGAAGTAGCCGCTCAAGTGGTTGCCCTTATTGAATCGGGGCTAAACCAAAGTCAAGTGGCTCGACAGCTGAATTTGAGCCGATACTCCGTTCGTCGTGTGTACCAGAGATACCAAGAGACTGTTCGACAAGCAACGACGACAAGGATCTGGCCGTCCTCGTGCTACAACAGAGCGTGATAACCGCTTTCTTGTGAGGACGTCTTTACGAAATCGTCGTTTAAACGCAGCTAAACTGGGATAGCGGCTTCAAGAAGCTCGTGAAGTCGAAGTCAGTCGGTGGACGGTCAGAAGACGATTGAGAGAAGGTAGCCTCACTGCGCACAGACAAGCAAACGGGCCGAAATTGACCCCAGCCCACCGACAAGCCCGCCCTCAGTTCGCTCGGGAGCATTTGAATTGGAACGAGGAGCAATGGAGGACAGTCCTGTTCTCTGACGAGTGCAGGATGTGCTTACATGGCAACGACGGACGAGGAAGGGTGTACAGAAGATCAGGAGAGCGATTTGCCCAATGTTGCATAGCAGAACGTGTCTCCTTTGGCGGTGGATCGTGCATGTTCTGTTGAGGCATGTCTATGGAAGCAAAGACTGAGCTTGTGTTCATCACCGGACCGAATACTGGCCGTCAATCCAGAGGATTGACTTCTCAGCGCTACATTGAGGAAGTACTCGTACCTTATGCTGGGTTTATTGGCGAAAACTTCCTGTTTATGCAGGATAATGCAAGACCGCACACTGCTGGCATAGTGTACGAATACCTTCAAGAGGTTGATGTGTCCGTTATGGAGTGACCAGCTCAAAGCCCGGACCTCAATCCCATCGAACATTTATGGGACGAGCTGAAAAGGAGAGTTCGAGGCCGAGATGCTCCTCCATTGACTCTACAGGAGCTTCAACAGACGATCGCAGAGGAATGGGAGGCGATACCTCAAGATTTAATCAAAACTCTTATAAGATCAATGAAAACCCGGATGGAGTCAGTGATTCAGGCCAGGGGAGGAAACACTTCGTATTAATAAAAAAATTCTAATGATTTTATCTTTTAATTTCTTATTTTCATCAATTCTGGAGCAACCAAATTCATTAAAAAACGTGCACTTTGGCACTTTGGTTACTGACCCCAAAAAACCCTTTTTTGCATATTTAAAAAAAAATAAGATACCATTGGATAGGTATTGAAATAGACTTGGAATCTGCATTAAAGAAACGTAACATAACTTTATATTTTTTGTTTTATTTCAGTTTGTGTTAAAAAAATATGCATGTGCGATTTTTTTGCTCTCAAGTGTATAACGAAGAGTTTCAGTCAGTGCATTTCGGAGGTGCAAGACAACAAGTTACTCTACATACAGGAGTATTATATTTACGTGAAAATGACACTGTAAAATCCTACACGTTTTGTTCTCTTTCTGAAAATAATAGACACGATGCAATGGCAGTATGGGCACACTTATTACCAGTTTTTGAGTGGCTTAAAAGTCTAAATCCAAATATTTACAGAATACACGTGCTAAGTGATAGTCCTGTCAACCAGTACAAGAACAAGTTCATGTTTCATCTAGTAAGGTAGGTATGGCATTTAACGCCCAATGTGGAATAACGCCCGAATGCTAAAAATCGGAGATAATGCCGCACGAGTTACGTTACACTTCACGCATACATAGAATAAACCAATAGGAACGCTCGGACGCGACGCGACGCGGCTGACGCAACCAAATACTCAGTTGCGAACCACACCTCGAGGACGCCGGCAGTGGACGCTGTTATTATAAAAAATACTAGAACAAATTGGTAAGTTTCTAGTTTATTTTCTACAATTTACATTTCTTATTTTGCCATTAGCGTTCATTTCAGATACCTTTATTTCTTATTTCATTGGCGATTTGATTGATTTGTTTGTAATTATGTGTGAAAATATGAGAACTAGGTAGAAGGTACTATTCTGGTAATAACGCCCCGTAAAGTAAGGTTTGGGCGTTAATAGCCTGTATGGGCGCTATTATTCCCAAGTGGGCGCATTTATACAAGGCAAAAATTTATGTGTATCATAATGATTTGCTTTTTACAGATCGGGGAAATGAATCCATTTCATTCCACATGTAAGAGAAGAGGGGAGTCATGGTCTGAAGACACAATGAAAGCTGCCATTAAAGCTGTGCAAAGAGGTCATTTGACTCAGCGATCAGCAGCAACAAAGTATAATATTCCGCGAAGAACTTTAAGAGATCATTTAAAAACAGGTCAAGAAATCAAACGAAAAAAACGGAGAAAGCCTATTTTAACGAATAAACAAGAATCAGATTTAGCTGCGCGGATAAAAAGATTTGCAAGTATTGGGATTCCACTAACGCCTAAATTCATAAGGAAACAAGCTTTCTTATTTTGCGAGAGATATGATATTAAAAATAATTTCAATAAATCCAAAAGGATTGCCGGTGTAGATTGGTTGAGATTCTTTTTAAAAAGAAATCCATCCATTAGTAAACGAAAACCGCAAATAATGAACCCAGCTCGTGCACAAAAGTTGAAAACCTATTGTTCAACAACATTTTCAGAGTATCCGCAAATTGTATGATGAGTTAGATATACTGCAACATCCAGAAAGGTTGTATAATATGGACGAAAAAGGATGTCGAATAACTGTGCATAAACAGCATACAGTTTTAGCTGAAAAAGGGAGCAAAAGGGTTCATCTCATTGCCCCGGAACATGCAGAGAATGTCACCATTGCGATGTGTGTAAATGCCATAGGTACAACAATTCCTGCTATGATCATTTTTAAAGGCCAAAGGCAAAGACCAGATCTAACAGAAAATCTACCAGCTGGAACTATAGTTAGAATGGCACCGAAGGGCAGTATGACTTCAAACCTATTTGTGGAATTTATTCAGCACCTGGCAAAACATAAAGTCGCTGATAAATGTTTATTAATTTTTGATGGTGCAAAGTGCCATCTATCAATTGAGGCGTTAGATGAAGCTGAAAAAAATTATATAGTTTTGTACTGCCTTCCTTCCAATACTACGCACGAGCTGCAACCGCTAGACAAATCGGTAAATAAATCCTATGAGCATCACTGGGATGAAGCTGTCCTGAATTTCCTGTCAGTTAACCCTGATAGGACATTGAAAAAAGCCGATTTCAATAAAATATTTTCGCAAGTGTGGCCCAAATGTATGACACACACTAACATAGTGAACGGATTCAAAGCAACAGGCTTGTATCCCTATAACCCTGAAGCAATCCCAGAGAAAGCATTTGCTCCGTCAGTTTTATCTGAAATTCCATATGATAAAAATAAAAACAAACCAATGCAGAATCCTAAGTCTGATGCTAATGTTGACACTGACTCTGACGAAAATCAGCGTAATCTTGATGTAATCACATCAAACATACCAGACTTGACTCCTGATGAATTTAATGTTGATACTGACGACAATCTAACTGTGACTTCGCGTAATGAACAGTGTGACAATCTTCAGAATTTTTTACCTCAACCAACAGGATTAAAGGCTCAAAACATTCCTCGTATTGTTGATTATAGCTCATCTACTGATGTTTCTGAAAATGAATTGGAAAATCCTACGCCGCATGATTCATTCCATAACTTATGTGTTTCACATTCCACAATTTCTGAAAATCTCTCTGTGTTACTTGAAGTGCCTGCAAACAAAGAAAGCTCTACGAGTAATGACATTGATATGGCAGTTCCCAGTTGTTCAGGTCTGCAAAGACATATACGTCAAACATACAGCTCTGACTCGTCTGACATAGATAGTTTCATAATGAAACCATTACATGATAAGTTAAAATATTCAGTTGAAGACGTCTATGGTTGTTCATCAGATGAAGAAAATGAAATTTTATCTATCATTGATAAAGGAGTAACTACACCTAAAAAGCAAATAATCAATCTTGCGCAAGAAAACATAAATCAAAAAGCAAACCCAGTTGATGATAAGTCTTGTTTTTCAGATGAGGATAATGTTCCGATATCAAATTTAAAAAAACAAAGCAATAAAACAGAATTTGAAGACTTTTTGCCGACTCCTAATTACGCTATAACTAAAACGAACCGTCCACGAAAGAAAGCTTTCAATTATAAGGGTCAACGTATTACTAAAGATCTCTTTGACAAAAAAGATGAAGATAAAATGAAAACAAAGAATACCAATACCAAAGAAAATGAGAAAAACAAGAAAGATAAGGTTAAATTAAAAAATAAAGCAATAAAAACAAAAAATAGGTTTCCAAAAAAAGTTAAGAACATTGTTAATGAACAAGAAAATAAAAAGAGTATTGAAGAAAAAAAACACGATACAGAAGAACATTGGTACTGCTATGCATGTCATGAAAACATAAAATTGGACATGAGACAATGTAAATTTTGCAAGTGGTACCATGAGGAGTGTGTTGGCCTCACGAAACGTGACGAAGACTTCATGTGTCCAAATTGCGAATTAATATAAAACGTATTAAAATTCCAAAGGATTGTAAGACTGATTACTGATACTTTGAATAGTCCTTAGGATATAAGTTGATTACTGATCTCATTCATGTTTAAGACGAGTAATACCTAAATGTTTTTGGTGAATGCATAATCGTTTTTTCTCAATAACCGTAAAACATACAGTTTTGTTTTTTATGACAAAGATAACTTAAGGATATAATCTAGATAAATTACAGACAGAATCACGATTGGTGAAACTTTTCTCGATAGATTTATTTTCCAAAGTTGGCTCTTCAAAAACACTAGTTTCGTTTTTAATCAAAACTATGAATAGCTAAATAGTTCATTTTTATATAATTCGTTTGATATTCATACTAGCTACCTAAATTAAAGACAATTTTTTTTAAATTTGATGTTTTTCAGGATGATGCAGTTTTATTACTTTTTCCGTCTTATCCGGGTAGACTCGGCCCATACAAAAAGTCAAAAATTTCACTTATCACCTTAAGCTATAATGTTGTACTTATTTCAGGGCGTTAATTGACGTACTAGTCTGGGACGTTATTAGCCATCTACGTTTAATAGCGCCCAATAAGCATTTTATAATTATCTATATTTTTATTAAAAATCCTTTAGAAGCTGATGTTCTATAGTTATAACACATGTTAGAAGTGAGATATTTTTGTTAAAGATGATTAAGTAGAAAGTACGTGATGTGTTGGACGTGTTACAAAATTTAAATATTGTAGTATTTGTAGTTCATATAATGATAATTATAATGCTCTCTCAAAAAGACAATATAATATACTTTTTGGTTTTGTACGGCTCTATGTCGAAATAATTATGTTTACTTAGATAATACGTAAATTAATATCTGGGCGTTACTAAAAACTCTATGTTCAATAACGCCCATGACAGGGTGTTCAAAAAGTCTTTGTTTGTATAATCTTATGATACTTATGTGTTAGTTTTCTGTATTCTTTTTTTGTCAATAAAACTATTTTTCTGAACAGTTTTTCAATTCAATCATTTCATTAAATAATATATTCATTTGAAGTTAAGTGGGCGTTAAATGCCTAGGATACCTTATATCATCATATAAATGATTTGTTTCCGGGTGCGACATTTTTTGCGTGGAATTATTCAGAACCAGGACATGGTAAAGGTGCTCCTGATGGTGTAGGTGGCACATTAAAAAGAACAGCTGATAAAGCGGTGGCTGAAGGCAAGAACATCGTAAATTTGAAATTTCTCAAAGAAATTTTGTTGGCAAGATGTTCTTCAATAAAGCTATTTGAAGTTACCACTGCTGATATCGCGAAGATAGAAGACTTAATCAAACAGTCAACCATCATTGCTGCATTTAGTGGAACCCAGAAAATTCGGCAATTTGTCTTCAGTAATGATGTCTTGGAATTTAGAAGTCTTTCATGTTATCAATGCGCAGAAAAGTGTAAACATTTTCACATGGGATATTACAAATCTTCTGAACGTTGCATTGAAAAACCAAAGTCCTTTGAATTAAAAACACGAAATAAATCTTATGATGATGGACATTCGTCAAATGATATTATTTGTTCGGACAGTAATATCACTTATAATATTGGTGATTATGTAGTTATCCAATGGGACGAAAATGTTTACCCAGGCGAAATATTATCAGTTTCTGGCGAAGGCGCTTTAGTAAAGTGTATGAAAAGAGGAACTAAATCTTGGAAATGGCCTAAAATCAGAGATGAGCAGTTATATGCCTGGCATGACATTCTGAGGAAGATTGAGCCTCCAAAAATAATCAGTAAAGGTTGTTACTTTATAAAAGACTTAAACTAGTTTAAAATATCTGATTAATACTTTAATTGTAACTTTCGAGACTAATCGTTTAATATTACAAATTGTAAAAGTAGGTAATTTCAGTCTTTAATAATACCTACTAAATAAGAAGAATTTTTCCAGTAGTTTGAAAAAAACCAGTTAAGTTATAGATTTTATTTTGTTGATTTTGATACTAAACATTCATTTTATCTATGAGACTAAAGTTTAAAGTAAGAAGTTTTTCTGTTGTTAAAAATGCTTTTAGATGAATCTTTAAGTTTGTAAGAATTTAGTTGTCTTTGTTATTTAATTAAGTGCCATAATAAATAAAAATAAGTTTAAATTAGAGTTATGCCAATGTGCTGCAATAATTTTGTGATTTGCTGAATTGATCTTACTTATTGTTTAGGAACAAAATTTCATTTAATAAAAAAAATTCTTTAAAAGAAAACTAATTTAATTTAAAAAGCATCATTACTTGTCTGCAATAATCATTCCCTCACCTCAGTTGTCATTCCCTCACTTTGTTTTTTTTTAATGTCCTCATAACTTTCATAAAACGCGATAATTTTTGGGACCACTACATAATTTATTTCTAGCAACATTAGTACTATCATATTCACATAGAATAAATATCAAATAATTTCAATATTGTTTGTCATTTTAAGATAGCTGAATTTCGGGATTTCGTGAAAATTACCCTCATATAGAACACCAAATAGTAAATAAATCTTCAGCATTCATGGTCTCAGTCAGACAAAATGATACCATGACAATTGAAAGTATGAAAACGATCGTATAGAACACCAAAATAGTAAATAAATCTTTAGCATTCATGATCTCTGACAATATGATACCATGACAATTAAAAGTATGAAAACGATCATATAGAACACAAAAATAGTAAATACAGTCGTGGTCAACTAATTAGGGACACTCTTTGGTTAAACCGAATTGTGAATTTATTTTTTATTTTCCAACGAGTCTAAACCTTAATCCATATCTCTTACATGTAAGTATAATTAGTCATTTATGTGCCCGATTATACAAACAATAACAACTTCTTAAACATTAAACCTCTTTACAGTATAGCTGATAGATTATCGTAGTGCTATTTGTTCAAATAATGCTGGCTGGCCATTTAATTAGGGACACTGAGATATTGCGTTCTATTTTCAAAATTTGAATCTCAATACTTTTTTTCTTCTTCTCTTATTGTTTCGTGGTAGTTTTGGCGGCAATCCCGATATTTATTTTAAGTTTTGAAAAATATTTTGAAGAAAAATGGGTAAAATAAAAGTTGCGATCCAACACTACGAAAAATTATCATGAAGTTTGTTGTCGAGCATGGTTGGCCATACCGAAGGATAGCAGAACATTTAAATTGTTCAAAAACTATGGTATACAATGCAGTGCAACATGTCAGACGCAATAACACAGATTTAAATGTGCCCAGAACAAAAAGATCGAGAAAAACAACTCCGCAAGAAGATAGAATGATAACCAGGTTAGCTAAGAAAGATCCGTTTCTAGGCTCTATTTTAATTAAACACGAAGTGTTTGGGACAGACGAAAGAGCTGGTGTCTCAGCGAGGACCGTTCGACGACGTCTGGTAGAAGCAGGGTTGTTCGGAAGAGTGGCTCGCAAAGTACCGTTGTTGAAGAAAGAACATAGAAATGCTCGTTTGGCGTTTGCACGTAAATATGGACATTGGACCTACGCCCAATGGCAACATGTATTATTCTCTGACGAGACCAAGGTTAATTTGATTTCTTCAGATGGAAGGCAATACGTACGGCGTCCAGTAAAAGCGGAAATGAATCCAAGATTCACAAAAAAGCAGGTGAAACATGGCGGTGGAAACATTAAAATGTGGGGTTCATTTTCTGGACGTGGAGTGGGACCTGTGAGGAAAGTTCAGGGTAACTTAGACCAACATCAATACAAGGCAATATTGGAGGAAACGATGCTTCCCTATGCTGAGGAGCATCTCCCTATTATATGGACGTTTCAGCATGATAACGACCCGAAACATACCGCCCGTTCAGTCAAGTCGTTTCTTACCAGTCAGTCAGTATCGGTGCTAGATTGGCCAGCAAATAGCCCGGACCTTAACCCAATCGAGCACCTTTGGCACGAAATCAAGAAAAAAGTAGCCACTTATCGTACCACAACTTTAGATGAACTTAATGAAGCTTTTTGTGAGGCATGGGCAAACATTCCTGTCGAAACATGCCAGAAACTGATAATGTCTATGCCACATCGGTGTCAAGCGGTAATTACTAACAAAGGTTTTGCTACTGGGTACTGATTTTACACGTAATAAAATGGAGCTGTTAAAGATATTATAATACTGCAGATTATTAGTTTTGTTTAACTCTATTTTTCATTATAGTTTACTGTCCTTAATTAAATGTCCAGCTACAGAATTATACCTTAAAATTGAATACATGTTCAACCTTTGATATTAAATACTTTTTTCTATTTATTTATTCTTTTATTTACAGCCATTTAAAGCATAATAATCGGACCAAATTATGCAAATAATAGTTACTGAGAAATCAATAGGGTTTTATATTTGTATGTACATAACCGGTTATTGTTCTTCACTATCTTGCATGTCCCTAATTAGTTGACCACGACTGTATATCTTTAGCATTCATGGTCTCAGACAAAATGATACCATGACAATTGAAAGTATGAAAACGATCGTATAGAACACCAAAATAGTAAATAAATCTTCAGCATTCATGGTCTCAGACAAAATGATACCATGACAATTGAAAGTATGAAAACGATCTAAAAGAACACCAAAATAGTAAATAAATCTTCAGCATTCATGGTCTCAGACAAAATGATATCATAACAATTGAAAGTATGAAAACGATCATATAGAACACCAAATTGTAGATAAATCTTTAGCATTCATGATCTCAGACAAAATAATATCATAACAATTGAAAGTATGAAAACGATCGTATAGAACACCAAAATAGTAAATAAATCTTCAGCATTCATGGTCTCAGACAAAATGATACCATGAAAATTGAAAGTATGATGATAAGGACGACGCCGACGACACTCGTTTTTAACAAAAATTGCTATATTTTGCTTAATATTTTACAAATCCACAATACTTTTTGAAGACCTATTCAATATTATCCCACACCATACAAGAAAACACCATACAAGCAAGAAAAAAAATACATCCAGACATTTTTTAGGGGTACATCCCCACGTTACAAGTAGGGGGGGGAGGTACCCCTAAAAAATTGTTTTTTAAGATTTTATTGTACCACTGTGTTGGCTTGACTCATATATATATTCATGCCAGCCACCAATTACAGCTTTCTAGCACCAATAGTCTCTGAGCTAGGCTGCGAACAGATAGACGGACAGATGGATGGACGGATATGGCGAAACTATAAAAGTTTCTTGTAGACTACGAAACCCTAAAAACTATTGCCATGCATTTTGCAGTAGTTAGCATATACGTGTATTAGTATTAGTAGTTGCCATATACGTGACAGGTTGTAAGCCCGTCGCCGTTTATAATGCTGACTGGTTTCCTCACTATGTTTTCCTTCGCCATTTTCAGCGTTGAAGCACATGCATTTTTGGAATATACAATTTTGCATGAACATAAACAAAACATCAAAACAACTTCGTGAATATTAAAACCTTGAACTCGGTGAACGCTCTCGAGTTTCCTTAAATACATTCACTTCTTTATGATGTTTCTACACCATGGTATCACCACCAGATATAAAGGACCCAGCTGTAAAGTAACCAAAACAAAATACACAAATAAAATATCATCATAATTCAAAAATTGTTTTATAAAACATAATAAATACATGCTTTATCATAATGAATAACAAATAAGGTGGGTATGAGATGCAATTTAAAACAGGACAGCAAGTGTCTTTGGGTAGCAGTTTTGCGTACAAAACCATTAATATTAGACATTAATTTATTATTTATTCTAGGTTACGCTCACTGATGCGGCCACGACCCAGCCGGCCGGTAAGAAGACAATAAAAACATGAATCAGTACAGAATAGTAATCCGTCCAAAACGGGTACACCGCATAAAAACAACAAATTAATTAATATTGATGGACATTATCACACTAAGCAAAGACTAACTGATAGAATACACCCAGACACAGAACAAACTTCTATGTTCCTCACACAAATATTTGTCCTGGAGGGGGATGAACCCACAGCCTACTCTTCTGAGCTGTGAGGCCAGTCGATGCATGTCAGATTGCGCGCGGTAAGACCATCGAACTCTACATAGAGCTCAGCACACTGCAGCTCTACATAGCGTTAAGGAAAGGATAATTGAAAAAAAAATAATATGCCCCAAGCCGTGTATGTTGCCTGATTCATCTAAGCTTGTTCGCGAGGAACAGGCGTAGCTTCACCTAGCTCCGTAGACGTTTCATAGTGATCCTTGTGATTTTACTGACATAAATACCTTGCGACTCTAGTTTTGTTCTTAATAAGTCTGGCACCAACAGAATCGGCACCAGTAACAATACTTTATTATGAAGATATAGATAAGTTTTCTTCTAACGAGATGTTTTAAAATGAGATAAAAGATAGGTAATAATATCCCTTAACATTTAATTTTGTATAGAATTGCCTATAATTCCTGAACACGTAGCGAACTACACTTAAAAATAAAACAGTTATGACAATGAGTTGTTAAAAATGACTAGTATTAGCGGTTATTCTGTAAAACTTCGAAACGTTTGACTTGACTTTGACAGTGCATGTTTTTTTTAAGTCTATTTGGTTTCGATAAAGAACTTCTACTTCCAGTGACATTACAGTCAATCAAGTTCAAACTTCCGAAAATTTTACGAGTAGAAAATTAAAAATAATACAAAATATTAAAGCGTAAGAGATTCCTTAAACAGAAACAATAATAATACAAAAACGTAAAAACTTAATGTCTTAACGACTTAAACTTAAAACCTATCGAATCTTGTTCATATTTAAATTTCCAGTCAGTTTCACGATCATATTTTTCATCATTTGGAAATTCTGGGGTCTACTCCGTAAACCAATAAACGAAACATCACAACATTTTTGTTTCGTTGTAAATTCAAAGGCCCTCTGTATGTCGACGATTGCTCTTTTTCGAAACGAAAAAAGAAATACTTCTGAACAAGCCACATCTCCTATTTTTATAAGTATATTACTTCAGGTTCCTACCTAGATTTTTATTAAGCTGAAAACATAATAGCAGAAACTTTTCACGATAAAGATATTATTTCAAAATGATACGTTTTAGAATTTATGATCGAAATATTTTATATACCTACTATTAAAATCAACTTGTGATTTATTGTTAAAGATAGGTAATATAAACGAGACACAGTTTCAGCTATAGCCGCGTCCCGCTCTTACGCCAGCTTTAACTGTATATGTTGTATATATGTAGATCTAGATTTCTACTAAAATTTTTGATAAGAAATTATGTATACATAATTTATATCATTAATTTATTCGAAAAGCAAAGGCGGACCACGCGCAGCCCATGGATCAGCACCGTGACTGTCAACGTCAGACGTGTGTTTGTCGTCATTGCAGCGGTCGGTAGGATTATTTATCGAAGTGATTAAAGATGGGTAAAGATCTTTATTCAGATATACTATCATTACATAGTATAAAGCAAAGTCGCTTCCCGCGTCTTTATGTATGCTTATATCTTTAAAACTACACAACGGATTTTGATGCGGTTTTTTTTAGAGTGATTCAGGAGGAAGATTTATATGTATTAAACCCGTGCGAAGCCGGTCGGGTCGCTAGTACATTATAAAAATAGGAGATGTGGCTTGTTCAGAATTATTTCTTTTTTCGTTTCGAAAAAGAGCAATCGTCGACGTACAGGGCCTTAAAGTCAATAGCGATGTTAAAGTAGGGTTACAAACATCGATGATTTTCAAAATATATGACGCTTATTCCATCGTTCAAACTTTATGAAACGATGTAACTTTATGGTCACTATTTATCGGTTTGCGAGTAAACCACCTGGAATGCTATATCATCCATCAGTCCTACATAATTACAATACCTAAAAATATATCGTGCTAATAATATTTGTTTCAAGTTTTGGTTAAATTAAATATCCACAGGGAACCTATTTGAACCCATCGTGTTCGGGGGCCTTACCACAAGCTCTTAAAGTAATAATAAAAAAAAAGTATAGCGTTGTAACATTCGCAAGGCGATTTTTTATATTACTTTAAGAGCTTGTGGTATGGTCCCAGAGCTACGTGTGTATGTGACTATTAGGTGTTATTTACTATGATGTATTTTCTTATTATATAAATATACTAGCTCGACATTGGGATATAAATATTACGCATTATGTGTATCCCATTAGCCTTGCTAACAATTCCACTTATTAATTAATTAAACAACAATTCATCTTTAATGTGCAATTGACTCTGGATATACTTATAAAATGTGTCTTAAAATAAAATAATTGTAAGATTGGTGTGCTCATAGTAATTTTTTTTTATATCAGCAACCATATTTTGTGAACGATAAAATAAAGCGGTTATACTAAATAAAGACTTTTTCACTCAAATGGAATTTGACCGCACACACACTTGGCGAAATAAAGATTTTTGACTTTGACACGAAAAAAAAGTAAAATAAAAATAATATATTTCCACCATAGTCTATATTGTGTAGTGGAAATACGTTTTTATATTCTAAAAACGATTCCATAGCGACCGTAGTTGTAAATACGATATCGCGATATCCGCGACCCACTAAGCGATATTGTGTTATGTTTCTTATACAAAAAATAATATTTTTTTAAGTGCACGTACGTACTGTGTAATATTAACAAACCCCGTTTTAAAATTATGAATTGAACTTCACTTTTGAAATTATGTAAAAGAGACTATTCTTTTACATAATTTCAAAAGTGACAGATAAAATTATAACAAACATTAATAATTTCTAAGCGGAACACCACGCCACATCTGTTTAGAACAGGCAACAATTATTATATTATTTATCTCAATTATTATAATCTAATGTCATTGCAACTTATAAACTAAGTTTGCGTGTGCAAAAGAAAATTTAAAATAATTCTCATGCGAAGCAACCGAAACAAATCTTAAACTGGGCCCTTAGTGCTTATACACGTTGACTTGCGGGCGCGGTCACGAAATATCAAACGTATGACTAGTTAGCTCGCTACTTAGACCGCACGTGCGTTTTGAACGTGAACACTTGGAAATCACGTCATACGTTTGATATTTCGTGACCGCGCCCGCCACCGCGCCCGCGAGTCAACGTGAATAAGCACTTACTCTGCAAAACGATTTCTACATTATCGACGACAGTGACAGTGCTCCGATATATTCGCACAAACCGTACTCGTAAGAAACCGTTGTGTCGTACTTGAATGTATGATGTCGGTCGTTTCATCCTTAAAATATAGTCGGAAACGATGTGAAGTTTGTCCCGATATATCGTTTTAAAGAGTAGACCTTGATCAAAATCGCGATACGACTTATATGTCAATTTGTTTGACAGTGAGTCAATTTGCTATTTTATAACATTAACTACAGCACTACAGAAAAATGTGGGCATATGCCAAATATAATGATTAGACGTGCCTCTGTCTACCCCCTTTAGTCATCTTCATGGATCTAAGAGCCTGAAGATCTGAGAATATGTCTACCGTACTTGGGAATTACAGTCGTGATGATCCTATTTAATTTAATTCATTTTTAAATATAAGAAGGTTTCGGTTGCTTCATAGGCATGAGAATAGTCCAGAAACGGCCAAGCTTAATGCAAAATAAACAAAGAATAACAACACTTGCGCCGACGACTTAAAGTCTTATTTTGCGAATCAGTCATAGCATTTTAAATTACAAAGCAACTTGTAAAACACCCGTCGAACCCTTCTTCGCTTCGCGCGAAGGAAAGAGACGACTATAGCTTGTACTTTTCTCGCATAAATTCTATACACCAAGACACGTACACGCAAAGCATAATAGATGGAACATTGGAATGATTTTAATCTTTCTAAAATAAATATTTATCTCTATACACATTACGAATTACTTTTAAAATCCCATTTACATTAATACTTGTGAGGTAATATTAGACGATAGCTAATTCTGGTGACATAATATTTATGATACAATACAGGTTTTTTCAGTATTTTTTTTAGCTATTAGAAATCTATCATAATTTTTCTGTCTAACTACTGCAAAATGTATGTATTGTATGTCTGTACGTGCCTCTGACTACCCCCTTCGAGCACCTAAGCGACGAGATCTGAGTCTATCGTACCTTGAGGATTAGTCATGATCCTATTTCCATTTATTTCCACAAACGGTATTAAAGTATGCCGAAGATATTTCGTGATTTTGGAAAAGACACCAATCCAATGTTGCATTTACACGCTCCCAACACAAGCTACCAACTCGAAGCCATACAACAATGCACCTTATATCTACAGCGATAGGGATCAGTCCACGATGACACATCTCTCCGTATCAAGGTCTTCCGGCTCTTCGATCACCGATTCCGTCCGTTCGATGCCTAAGGAGACAGCTTCGGTGGTTTTTGCACTGTTTTGTTGGTAAATTATTGAATTATAATATTTTCATCTAAAATTTATTTCAAAATGTCAATGAATCACTTCCGAGTAAAGAGTCCCCTTATTTGTCAATTAAAGTGAGAATTCATTTTGTGAATAGAGTTTACTTATTCGACATTTATGTGTTGTTTATTTAAGTATAAATAGAAATCAATTGCAGCATGAATGAAAGATCTCACCTCCTTGGTCAAACAACAACACACATTATAGGTAATACCTTAGAGGTTCAATTTCATTTTAGAACGATGAAGGAAAACATGGTGAGAAAACTGGCGGTTAGATGGTAGTACAGGGGCTATATTTTTTTATTTTATTTTTATTTATTAAGGTCTACCAACAATTATTACAACGATACATGAAAAGAAAAACCTTACAAATTAGGTACAATAGTACTGTCTTACGCTAATTGCACAATCACTTATAGGTAAACACAGCATGCTTTTAATATCTTAATGAAGAAGTAACAAATTACAGAAAGAGAAAAAATAATAATAGCGTTTTATTTTTTCTCTTTTAGCTATACCACAAGGTCTTAAAAAAACCGGCCAAGTGCGAGTCGGACTCGCGCACGAAGGGTTTCGTATCATTATCTATAAAAAAACAGCAAAAAAATCAAGTTTGTTGTTCAGCTCCACTAAAATTAATTATTTTATTCTATTTATACTACCTATTCTCTTTTTTTTGTTGTTATAGCGGCAAAATAAATACATCATCTGTGAAAATTTAACTGTCTAGCTATCGTGGTTCATGAGATACAGCCTTGTGGCAGACAGACGGACAGCGGAGTCATAGTAATAGGGTTCCCGGTTTACCTTTTGGGTACGGAAACCTAACAATATACTGGAGGTGCGAAATTGACAACGCTATAGGTGTTCGTATTGCGTTGTCAGTTTCGCAGTAATATTATTTTGATATTACTTTTGAGCTTGTGGTACGGCCCTTGGAAATGTGTCCCCTATAAGCACCTTGTATGACGGGTGGCGAGCATAATCATATAACATAGTTTAACTCACATCTGTTCTCTCTCGGCGCTGATGTTGAGTGGCGTGGGCGGTTCCGGTGCACTAGAAGCACTCAGGGATAGTGTCTGTGGTCTCCGGAGCCACAGGCTGCGATCCTCCTAGAATATAATAGTAAATTACACTAGCTGTCCCGACAGACGTTGTCCTGTCAAACTTCAATAATTCCACAGAAAATTTCGTTGTTCAAAAATAGGTTTTGGTAGTAGAAGGGTGAAAATTAAGGGTTATATATTAAAAAAAATGTAATAATAGATAGAAACAAAAATTTCAAAAAAATTGGTAGCCTTTATCAATTAGGGACATAAAAATAGTTTAATGACTTATACTAAGACCTATTGAATACTAGCCGACAAACGTTGTCCTGTCAAATTTTAATAATCAAATATAAAAGACTGAATGTTTTTAATCTGTGATATCAGATTTGTTGCACACCAGCGCCATCTATACAGAAATCATCCCTTTTGCAATTTTATATCGTTTTGGGGATTTTTTTCACATTTTAAAGTAGTCTATTATTTATTTGGGCATTATATCTACATCTACAGCAAACAACTTAATCCGTTTTGTCGTTTAGGCCTGATTGAGGAACAAACATACATACAAACTCACAAACTTTCGTATATATAATACACTAGCAGTCCGCCCCGGCGTCGCACGGGTGTAATAATGATTTTATGGGTAATTTTTTTACACCTTGGGTTACATTGTCGAAGTTTTCATACGGATCCCTAATAGTTAGACATAGATAGATATTGATGATATCTATAAAACTGTAGTACATTACTTTGCTCTATTGTCAATAGTTTCCGCAACGTAAGCGATGTGAGGGTTTTTTTTTGGATTTTTTTCTCACGTCGGGTTACATTATAGAAGTTTTCATACGGATCCCTAACATTTTTGAAAATATTCTATAGCCTATGTTCATCAGGGATAATGTAGAATTATAATGGTGAAATAATTTTTCAAATCGGTTCAGTGGTTTCGGAGCCTATTCGATGCAAACAAACAAACAAACAAACAATCAAATCTTTCCTCTTTATAATATTAGTATAGACAAAAAAAATCATAAAAATCGGTCAAGCCGTTTCGGAGGAGTTTGTTTACAAACATTGACACAACAATTTAGAAGACTAAATATTTCTACTATAAAATGTCGTACCTGTGGCGTTGCTACCGCTATGATGTCTGTTTGTGTCGCGACGGGTTCCGCGCGAGTCTTGCCCGACACGGCTTTGAGCACTTCCTGCATACAGCCTTGCAATTCCACTACCTGGAAACAAACGCAATTTGAGGACTAGCAGAACTATTTTAAATAAATATTGGCGAACTATACACACAGCGCCTTCTGCTTTCTGCACTGTAGGTTGTGGGTTTGATGCCCACCCAGGGCAAACATTTGTGTGATGAACATAGATATTTGTTCTGTGCCTGGGTGTTAATATGTATAATAAGTATGTATTTACAAAAAAAAGTATATATAAGTATTCTATCAGTTCTCTGGTTCCCATAGTACAAGCTTGCTTAGTTTGGGGCTAGATGGTGCTGTGTGCAAAGTCCGCCAATAATTATTTATTTTATTTTATTTAATAATTCTCGAATCTCAAAAGCCGAATCCGCAGTAAGTTTGTGTACTATAGCATAACTCACTGCAAATTTAGCTTTTGAGGTTCGACATATGCTTACAGAATCACTAAAGTTTGTCATAAATCGTAAATTATACTATTTTTTAGGTACCTGTGCTTGTAAATTGAAACAGGTCTCAGTGAGCTGCCGCAACACATCAGTGTTATCTTCACGTTCAGATGAATTCTTCTGCGTATCTGTAAAAAGCGTCAACTTATTTTCATATTTTTAATTCCCGTTTATAAATGGTTACTCAGAATACTTTGTGATAATAAAGCCTTTATTGACAAAAATGGAAATTCTATGTCTCAACAAACTGTCTAAAATACTAATCAGAGGGTAAGAGCTTTGGTTGTGGCCATATTAACAACATAAATAAATTTTCAAATAAATGGTTTATATTGAAAAAAATATTAAAACGACGATTTTTAACCTCATAAAATATAGTATTTATCTATCTCTTAGGTAAGATAAAGGTTTTGTAACGGGCGATATTTATTTATTAATTATTCATATTTAAAAAAAACGGGAAATATTTTGTTGTGGTCAATCACATCTAGAGACATAACGCATCACAACTGTCACTAATCAAAACGGACAACAGACAAAGAATTGTATATCTATAGATTTAAACTTAAACAAGTTTGTTGGCTTTACTTAGTTATTAAATGGAAAAATTAAATATGACCATAACCGGGTATTTGACCTTCTTCTTCTAACTTAAGAGCTGTGCTCTTGTCGGTATAATTGCTGCAGCTCTCTCCATCTGTTTCTCTCCAGCGCCGCCTCCTTAGCTTCCTTATACGACACGACAGCTATTTTCTCTTTTTCTAGGGTATTTATGACCCTAGTATAGAGTTTAAATATCGTTTATTCGTACACAAACACGTTAAGTTACAGACAGTTACAGGCAAATAGAACAATTTAAATAAACTAAACAAAATAGGACGCTATCGGGTCGGCGCGCGGTAGCCGGTTACGACCGCTCGTCTCGGGAGAAACTTTACAACTACAACTAGCAACTACTAGTCGGAGATGGCGCTGACTCGCGCTCATACTGACACGAACGCCGAACGCCGGCTCGGTAGCGGGTGGGAGGGAATGCGTTGAGTAATGCCACTATGGCCAGCGCTGTGTGCTATACTAGTTTAAAAAATAATAAGAGAGGCATGTTACATGCCTAGCATGTACCTAACCCGCTGACCAAGATACCGTCGTTGCACTTTCGATATTGTTCGACCGGTACAAGACAACCGCCAATTCAGCTTTTACCTAGAATCCACGGAACTCGGTTACGATGGGAACGTGGCCAGTCTACACCGGGTACTAACATTGACCGAACGTATTCTCGCTAATTTTAATTAGAATATTTTACGAGTTTTTGTATCAAACTAATAAAGTTTTTAAAAAGTCTTTTGGTTTTTTTTAAAACCATCTTCTGTGGCTATCGTAATTGGCATGTAAGACGAAACTTGTTAAAAGTGACGAAACAACTCACCACACGCTTGCAAAGTGGACACCTTCTTCCAGAGTGCGTTGATCGCTTGCATCTGCAATTGTTGTATCTTCCTTTCGCTTTCCAAAGCTGCTTTTGTTGCCTCCATGTCGCACGTTAGCCGCCTAAAAACAGAAGCACTTATTACTAGGCAATAGAGATCTTATATATAATAAAAATTGCGAGTCGGAGTCGCGCACGAAGTTTTCCGTACCATTACCATCTATAAAAAACGGCAAAAAAACACGTTTGTTGTATGGGAGCCTCCCTTAAATATTTATTTTATTCTGTTTTTAGTATTTGTTATTATAGCAGCAACAGAAATGCATAATCTGTGAAAATTTCAACTGTCTAGCTATCACGGTTCATGAGATTCAGCCTTGTGTGACGTGACGCGTAATTTTGCCCTAATTGACTCACGTGTTGTGTAGCTCCTTGTATCATTGCTTTGTCTGCGCTCATTTCATCCCCAACTTGCATAATTTTTTGTATCAGTTCTTCTCTTGTATTTAGCACGTTGACATAAACTTTTAGCATCATTGTGCCCCCACAAGTAAAAATCAAGAGGCGTCAAGTCCGAGAAACGCGTTTTAATTTTAGTAAACGAAAGTTAACTTAAATAACAAAACTTGAGTCCACAACGCAACGAAAGGGTTCAATAATAACACGCACAGTATGTCGGCACAAAAGAATGTAATTACAACGCCAGGTGAGGGACGACTAACATGCAGTGCCCGGTGCGACCTATTCTGAGTAGAACCGGTATTTTGTTTCACTCAACACGTCCTTTTATAACATGCTCTTACAAAGAACAGCTGTCTGTCTAAAGACGCCCTTGAAATTACTTGAAATGGGGAGTCTAGTTTTTTATGGTTTCGTACCCAAAGGATAAAAACGGGACCCTATTACTAAGACTTCGCTGTCCGTCTGTCTGTCACAGCGCTGTATCTCATCAACCGAGATAGCTAGACAGTTGAAATTTTCACAGATTATGTATTTTTAATGCTGTTCTAACAACAAATACTAAAAACAGAATAAAATAAATATTTAAGTGGGGCTCCCATACAACAAACGTGTTTTTTTTGCCGGTTTTTATAGATAATGGTACGGAACCCTAGGACCCTAGTACCGGAGTCCGACTCGCACTTGGCTCGTTTTTTATAACAAAAAATTCTGTCATAACGGTGAGGGGGTCAGACTCAGGAAAAGCGGTAAAAAATGCATTTTGTGTTTTATGTTCATGAGATACAGCCCTGTGACAGACAGACGGACAGCAAAGTCTTAGTAATAGGGTCCCATTTTTACCCTTTGGGTACGGAACCCTAAAAATGAAGCCATTAGACGTCTATTGGGCTATGTGGTCGATGGATAAAAATATATTTGCCTTGCAGGGCAACTGACTCAAACCCACAATCCACAGCAATGCTACTTAAGAGACGGAACTCACTGTATATGCTGTCTCGCTCTAGCAGCCTGTATCGCATGCAGAATCCTGAGTGTGTCCTTGTTCAGGTTCCTGCTGCGGTAGCCTCTCCACATTTTCTGAATGGTGACGGCGGCTGTCGATTCCACGCTTAATTTCTTCTGTCGCCTACAAACAACAAGTTATCACTGTTTGATACCCATAATAAATAATTAAAATAAATAAAATAAATAAAAATAATAAAATAAATAAAATAAATAAAATAAATAAAATAAATAAAATAAATAAAATAAATAAAATAAATAAAATAAATAAAATAAATAAAATAAATAAAATAAATAAAATAAATAAAATAAATAAAATAAATAAAATAAATAAAATAAATAAAATAAATAAAATAAATAAAATAAATAAAATAAATAAAATAAATAAAATAAATAAAATAAATAAAATAAATAAACTAAATAAAATAAATAAAATAAATAATATAAATAAAATATAGGATATAGATAAAATATATCATTTAGGAATTAGAGGTACACGTTTTTATGGAAAAAATCGAGTGCCACTTCCAGCTCTAAATATTTCTTTTGTCTATCGTACTTGGGTATAACAGTTAGTTTTATTACCTTTGATTCGACGCCAATTTTATGATCTCCAGTTTTTCAAAGTCGATTTGGTCCTTCACGCCGTTGATAGGTTTTTCATCTTTGACATTGGTCAGACTACCTTTCCGTTGCTCCATTTTAGACTTTAACTTCGGGGAGGAGGTTGCACTTTTCGGTAGCCGCGGCGAACCTAAGACAGATACATATCCTACTAATATTATAAATGCGAAAGATTGTGAGTGTTTGTGTGTGTTTGTTACTCTTTCACGTAAAAACTACTGAACGGATTAATTACACTAATATAGCTTATATACATTAGAATAACACATAGGCTACTTTTTATCCAGGTACCACCCGTGCGAAGCCGAGGCGAGCAGCTAGTTATGCTTAGGTTATGCATTCGATTCTTACTAAGAGCAAACTCACTAGTTGTTGTTGAGACTTAGTTTGGAGCTAGATGGTGCTGTGTAACATATTTATATTTTTACAGTTTTTTTATATATATTATATTCCAAGTTTAGTTTAATTATATTCCTAGTATCAACTATATGTATGTCTTACATAGAAGTTACGATGGAACAGACATCGTTGTAATCCAACGCGAATTAAAAAAAAAACTTATCTTTTCTATCTTCTAGCATAACGGTACCTTTTAGATTCATGACGGATGTTTTAGGCTTATCCTCATGCACACTGCCGTTGCTCGAAGGCGATGATGAGTTAACTGGCTTCGGTATGGACTTCTGTATATCATAGATGGGATCCTGATAGTCTGGACTCATGAGGGATTCCGGCACAGGCACCATTTTAGAAGCGGCTTCGAGGGACTGGTTTGCCGGTTTTGATAGTTCTAAAATTGTTTAGTGTTTTTTAGAAGTGTCTTAAAAATATCGACTGTCACTACATTGGTTATTTCATAATCATAAGGCTCTTTTCAAGTGAGCATAAATCCATTCAATATGTTAAAGGAAGAATGTTATAAATAATTATTTGAAATGTAAATGTATACTTAGTTTATACAGACATAATAGCAAAATTTGTAAACAGACAAGAACACGACGTAACATTGTAAAAACCAGCCAAGTGCGAGTCGGACTCGCGCACGAAGGGTACCATTATCTATAAAAACGGCAAAAAAATCACGTTTGTTGTATGGGAGCCCCCTTTAAATATTTATTTTATTCTGTTTTTAGTATTTTTTGTTATAGCAGCATCAGAAATACATATTCTGTGAAAATTTCAACTGTCTAGCTATCACGTTTCATGAGAAACAGCCCTGTGACAGACATACAGACAGGCGGACAGCGAAGTCTTAGTAATAGGGTCCCGTTTTTACCCTTTGGGTACGGAACCCTAAAAAGACGAACGCAATGCTTATTTAAAACTTGTGCGTCAATGAAACTTACGGACTACCGAACGAAGCGACGAGCTCGTACATTGGTAATACTATAAGACTTGGCGGGGACACTGCCGTGCCCCCAAACACAAGGTCACTGGTAATCGGCTTCAACTGTCAAATTACCACTGTCTAACTGTCAAAAGATAATTATATTCTGACAGTTGAAACTGTTTACGATCATAAGTAAGCTTACGCAATAGGGCTGCATTATCATAGGTCTGATTTATCACTACATAGTATAAAGCAAAGTCGCTTTCCGCTTCCCGCGTCTGTATGTCTGTATGTATGTTTGCTTATATCTTTAAAACTACACAACGGATTTTGATGCGGTTTTTTTTAATAAATAGAGTGATTCAAGAGGAAGGTTTATATGTATAATACATGCATAATATAGTAGAGAAACACTGATAATTTTAGAGGTTTCTAATGTGATGTCGTAAATAAACACATTTTTTTGCGCATACATTGCAAATGCTGGCTGAACCCCACGAGATATATCAAAATAATGTACTACAGTATTGTACACCTTAAAAACGTCTACAAAAAAGTCAACGATGGTATTAGAAATGTCTTACGCACAGCGAAGCGGGCACGGGTCAGCTAGTACCTTGTATTTTGTTGTCCGGCAGCCCCGGGGAATCAAAGCTGCGGCAGTGCGGGGAGTCTAAGCTGCGAGTAGCAGGAATCTCCCCGGAACATGACATGGACATTTGGTGTCCTGGGGAGCCACTCTTGGTGAGCGCCGGATGGTAGCTGGAACTGAGTCGGTCGGGTGAGCGGCCCATGTGGCGAGGAGTGCTGATGCGAGCTAAGAACAAACAAGTCTTCATCAACCGACGCGAAAAGGATGTTCTCAATATATTATTTATCTCTATTATAAAGAGAGTAGTTCCAAGTTGCTCCCTCTAATCAACCAAAAATTAATTTGGTTAAGGCGCTCCCAGTCGACGATTGTTTTTGTTCAAAACGAAAAAATAAATACATGTGAACAAGCCACATCTCCTATTTTATAATGTATAGTATATGTGAATAAAGATGTACCCATCTTTAATCACTTCGATAAATAATCCTACCGACTGCAATGACGACAAACACACGTCGGAGCGTGGTCCGCCTTAGCTTTTCGAATAAATTAATGATATAAATTATGTACAATTACTTATCAAAAATCTATTCTAATAGAAATCTAGATCTACATATTACCTATCTTTAACAATAAATCACAAGTTGATTTTAATAGTAGGTATATAAAATATTTTGAAATATTTGGTATCATTTTGAAATAATATTTTTATTGTGAAAAGTTTCTGCTATTATGTTTTCAGCTTAATAGAAATCTAGGTAGGAACCTGAAGTAATATACTTATAAAAATAGGAGATGTGGCTTGTTCAGAAGTATTTCTTTTTTCGTTTCGAAAAAGAGCAATCAGCGACTGGCAGCCTCTTAAAGAACATTGTTGTTAGTTTTTTAGAATTCCGTACCCTAAGGGTAAAAACGGGAGCCTATTACTAAGACTTCGCTGTCCGTCTGTGTCACAGGGCTGTATCTCATGAACCGTGATAGCTAGACAGATGAAATTTTTACAGATGATGTACTTCTGTTGTTGCTACAACAACAAATTTTTAGTTTTTAAACGTAATTCACGTCAGTCACTATTTATAACCCTATTTACTGTTTTAATATCTTGTAATCTTATTTTTCGGAACGATTCTATTATAACATAAAAATTGTTTAAACGCTTACATTGCATCCGAGGAGATTGAATCTTTGATTTCAACGGACTGTGAGGTTGGTGGTCTTTTAGCTGCTGCTGATGGTGTTGTGCCTAGAATAAAGAAAAAAATTCAGAACTTTATCTATACTAATATACTAGTTTTTAGGGTTCCGTACCCAAAGGGTAAAAACGAAACCCTATTACTAAGACTTCGCTGTCCATCTGTCTGTCCGTCTGTCTGTCTGTCTGTCTGTCCGTCTGTCTGTCCGTCTGTCTGTCCGTCTGTCTGTCCGTCTGTCTGTCCGTCTGTCTGTCCGTCTGTCTGTCCGTCTGTCTGTCTGTCACAGGGCTGTATCTCATGAACCGTGATAGCTAGACAGTTGAAATTTTCACAGATTATGTATTTCTGTGGCTGCTCTAACAACAAATACTAAAAACAGAATAAAACAAATATTTAAGGGGGGCTCCCATACAACAAACAGGATTTTTTTGACATTTTTATAGATAATGGTACGGAACCCTTCGTGCGCGAGTCCGACTCGCACTTGGCCGGTTTTTTATCTATACTAATATTATAAAGAGGACACTTTTGACTGGCCTCACAGCTTAGTTGGTAGTAACTCTGCCTTCTACGCTGTAGGTTGTGGGTTCGATCCTCACCCAGGGCAAACATTTGTGTGATGAACATAGATGTTTGTTTTGTGTCTGGGTGTTACTATGTATATTATGTATGTATTTACAAAAAAAAAAAGTAAATAAGTATTCTATCAGTTATCTGGTTCCTATATTACAAGCTTTGCTTAGTTTGGGACTAGATGGTGTAGTGTGTAAAAACCACCAATATTTATTTATTTATTTAGGAAAGTTTTGGTTGTTTGTTTGTTTGCATCGAATAAGCTCCGAACTACCAGACCGATTTCAAAAATTCTTTTACCATTAGAATCCTACATTATCCCTAATGAACATATTAGGCAATAAAATATTTTCAAAAATGTTAGGGATCCGTATGAAAACTTCGATAATGTAACCCAAGGTATAAAAAGATTACCCATAAAATCATTATTACACCCGTGCGACGCCGGGGCGGACTGCTAGTTAAACATAAAAACAAATGTTATTAATGAAATTTTTTTTTGAGCTAAAACTAAATAAAAGCCTTATTTTTTTTTGTTTATATTAATCTAGACAAGTATCAATCGTGTTTTTGTCTTTAATTGGTACTACACGTATGAGACAGGACATCAAGATTTGAATTCACACGAATATAGTTCTTACCTTGCTGAGTACAAGCCTCAGTTTCCTCTGGTCCTCGGTTTCCAGTGCGTCAGCGGTGAGCGGACAGGTTGAAGCGAGATATTCACACAACTCTTGATGCTGGCCTGCGTGAAAATGGCGGCCCTTGCCTTGGCTGTACAGCCATTCAGCTTTTAGACTGAAAACAATAAATACATCAATATGCATGCCTTCATCATCATTATCCCACTTATGTGGTGTCACCATATTATGTGTTCTTTTTCCATTTCCCTCTATCAACCGTTATCTCATCACTTACATAAACTTAGCTGTGTTGGCCTAGTGGGAGGTACCTCGACTTTCAATCTAAAGGTCGTGGGTTCGAATCCCGGAGTACATCAATGGATTTTACTGTTCGAAAAATGATTATGCCCATCATAACACGTGCTTAAAACGATGGAGGAAAACATCGTGAGGAAACCAGTTAGTATTCTTGGAAGCGGCGATGGGCTTGCAACCTTTCACGTATGGAATGCTAACAACTGCAAAATGTGGAATGCATGTACCAAATATGTTTGGACGTACCTCTGACTACCCCCACTAGACATATATAAAGGATCTAAGCCAGGAGATCTGAGAGGATGTCTACCGTACTTGGGGATTACAGTCGTGATCCTATTTAATTTTTTTATCTTTCACACAGTATGCTTTCAGTTTTATGTAATGCTTGTATGTGCCTCTGACTATGTTATTATTATTGTTCGGCCATTATTTGGCCGAAACCGAAACTAGCAATCTTGGCCGAAACCGAAACCGGACTTTTGGTAGGATTAGTAGTACTCACCCTCAGACATATTCAAGGATCGGTGCACTTAGAGATCTGAGAGGATGTCTACCATACTTAGGGATAAAGTCGTGAAATAATCGTAATCCATACCTTTCAATCGCGCTGACAACGAATCCGTCGATAGTCTTCACACTCATTATCCAATTGAGAACGAACGGCCGATAGTCGAATCCGAGTTTATCCTTCCCCGCCATAGCAACGCAGGGATTGCCTTGCACGGAGAAACTCTCAAGCACACTCAGGTGGACTAGATGACTTATTTCATTCAGATCAACAATATTGTTGTGTCCTGTGAATAAAACAATTACGATTATAATCTATATTAATCCTAATATTATAAATGCGAAAGTTTGTGAGTTTGTTTGTATGTTTGTGTCTCGAATCAGGCCTAAGCGACTAAACGGATTAAGATTAAATTTGCTGTAGATGTATATATAATGCCCAAACAAAATATAGACTTCTTTAAATACGAAAAACAACCCCAAAATGATTAAAAAACGCATTAGGGATGATGTTGGTATAGATGGCGTTGGTGTGCAAAAAACTTAACATCAGTAGTCACAGCAACATGCGTTGCTCTATGCGATTAGTGAAATTTGGACAAGTAACATCTGTCGCGGGTCTGCTAGTATTATAAATGCGAAAGTAAGTCAGTCTGTGACGTTATCACGGCCAAATCGCTGGGCCGAATTTGATGGAATTTCATATGGAGATAGTTTAAAATCTTGGGGCAGACATAGGCAAATCATTTCTCCAAAATGTCTTACGATAAAGTTGTCAAATATCGATTTCCTAAATCCCCCTTTAGATATATTCAAGGATTTAAGCGCCCTAAGATCTGAGAGTATGTCTACCGTACTTGGATTTCAGTACCAATATTTAATTTCATGTTCATTTTATTTTTCATTTACCTAGTCCGAGATGCTCCAGGTTTGGGGGTAGGTAGCGGTCGCACTGTCGCAGATCCACGATGCGATTTCGTTCCAAGTTCAGATGCTGAAAGAAATATTTTTTTATAGGTTCGCTAACATTTTACTGTTTTCTACTTTATGTAATAACTCTCTTGAATTTTTTTAAGGAACATCATGTCGATTTCCAATTATGTTTTTTCCATAGTAACTTCTATATTACATACACACCAGTTAATAATTAATAAAAGAGCTATAATTAATCTCTTTGTGAAAGGGCTTGACTGATGAAAGTAATACCTTAATACCTAATTCTGCCGCCAAGCAGCATTGCTGTGTTCAGTTTTAATATTAATAAAAAACCGGTCAAGTGCGAGTCGGACTTGCGCAAGAAGGGTTTTCCGTACATTCAAATATAAAAAACGGCAAAAAACACGTTTATTGTATGGGAGCCTGAAATTGCCCTGAAATATTTATTTTATTCTGTTTTTAGTATTTGTTGTTATTGCAGAAACAGAAATACATAATCTGTGAAAATATCAACTGTCTAGCTATCATGGTTCATGAGATACAGCCCTATGACAGCCAGACGGACAGACAGACAGCGAAGTCTTAGTAATAGGGTCGCGTTCGCGAAAAATGTTCGTACTAGCGGGATTCGGGCCTGCATCTTCTAGTACAATCGTAAAAGCAATAACAAGCTACAGTTCAGTCGGCAGATATTGGCCTTTTTTTTTACTCTGTAGCTGTTGGAAATCCCATAGTAGGGCTATTGTACAATAGTGTTGTTACCTTCAATCCCTTCAAATATGATATATCAGCTATGAACGATATCTGGTTGTTGGATAGATCGAGCTGCTCCAAATGCATGTTGTGATTCAGATGTTCTATCGACTTTATATTGTTGCCTGGGAACAGAAATATTTACTTCAATTAGCACATTTGTTGTTTAAAGGGTGGCTTGCACAATTCCTAGACGTATTTAGCACGCTAATCTCATTTAGAAAGTTGTAAGTCATATGAATACGTCAAATTCATATAAAATTAGCCGCTAAACATTTTTAGCGACTGCCGTGCAAGCCGGTCTAGGTCTAGTTTTATGTTTCTGTCATTGTTGTGAGCCTAAGAAATAGGCTTTCTTTTATCAACCAACAAAAAAGGAGGTTTTCAACTCTGCGTTCTAGACAAAATCGACTTAGTGTAGAAAAGTGTAAAATAAAAATCGAAAAGAGTAATTCATTAGTCACAATAAAATTACATTATTATAGAATAATTTTATATGGTAGATCATGACATTAGAATAGACAGCATAATTAACAAATTAAGCATTTGTCGGCACTTAACATTGAGGTATAGTAGCATGCCAAGCTACAATAACACTGATCCTCCATGACGCCAGTAAAATTACAATTAATAACAATTTCGTATGAACATTACACATGTCATGTTAGGCAATTCTTTCCTAGCTTGTGGTAGGTACCTACCTACATCCTGACTGAACAGAGTCATTAAAACTTAAATAATCAAGTTAGAAAATTAAATAATCTCATCACTGCAATCCCCAAGTAAATAACACATCCTCTCAAATCTCCAGGAACTCATGTTCTTCCATGAATCCTTGAATATGCTTGAAGGGAGCCAGCTACATTTGTAGCCAGCCTAGCTCCTCCCAGAAGCTTGGTGAATAGTAGCATTATACACTTACCAGCAAGCTTCAGCACTTTTAGATAGATGAGATCCTTCAGCCCCTCTATCTGCAGGATCCCATTGTTGTTCAACGCAAGGATTCGAAGATTTGTCAGCCGGGACACTCCGTGCATTCGTAGAAGAAAGTTGTTGCATATTGATAGCTGTTGAAATTACAATAATATTAGTAACCAACGGAAATCCCAGCCACTCTTGTCTTAATCAAATAATCCTTCTTTTTATAATTATTGTCTTATGAATAATAAATAATCATTAGTTTTGTAAATACCTACATACATTTTTTAAGAAACATTGCATCTGTTTTTGGATATGTTAGTCTTATCTTCTATTTAATACACCTCAGTTAAAATAAGTTTTATGTATTATGTATTATGTATTATTATGTATATATTAGTATTATGTTAAAAATATTTTTCAATGACAAGCTTTTGTAAAATCATTTAAACCATCGAGCACAAGTGTGCTATCACCTCATTCACTTATCATTGTCTTTGGAACTTGACATGAATGCAAGGTTGTTACTCGATTGAAGTATTTACTATTTATGGAATTCCATTGTGACTGTAAAACAGCTCCTGATTTCATCATCAGATCAGCTTGCTGTCACCATATTATTGTATTGTCACCTGAACTAAAAGTGTATGCAAAATTTCAGCTCAACCGGTTGGACATAACTGCTTCAAAATTGAGTTGCAAGATTCCACCCGAACAAACATAGTTTCATACATACAATGCAAGTTAAATAAAAGCTTGTAATTCATATATAAATTTACAACAACCAGACACAGAACAAACATCTATGTTCATTGCACAAATGGTTTCCTTGGGAATTGAAACCACCAATCGAGCTGTGAGTTCAGTTAACCAGTAAGATTATATCATAACCTTGATACAAATTGTGGAATAAACGTAACAATCTAAACTTAAATTGCTTAGGTACTTTTGTTAGAAATAGACTTGAGGTCAGACCAGTGGCCTTTATATTTCAGAGCATGTTGAGAAACTCTGTATGTAATATCAACCATTGTACCAACTGGAACAATAAATGAATATGATTATGAATAAAAAATAATATTTTAGAATTAGAGAGAAATAGTTTCAAACCAAACCAGAAATATTATCTACTTAGTTTTTAGTAGAGTAGAGAGCCAAAGATACAGCGGCAATCATCTTAGGAAAACCATAAAAAAATAAACTTTTGATAACTTATTACAACAACGGGAAATTACTCACGTAAATGATAAATTGTCAATGAGGACACCGACAATGTTTCGATTCATCTAGAGCGACAGTGTGCGAGACGGCAATGCGAGCAGGGTAGCGCGCGCGTTATGGTCCACTCACCCTGAAGAAGATTCTCTAGATGAATCGAAACATTGTCGGTGTCCTCATTGACAATTTATCATTTACGTGAGTAATTTCCCGTTGTTGTAATAATGTGTAGTACAACTCACGAAAGTTTTGAAAGTGAAATTTTGATAACTTTTTACCTACGAAGGCTCAGGCAATATTTGATTGTTACAAATAATCATATGGCTTTCTTTTACTGTGTAGGTACTTTCTAGAAGCAGTAGCAATACAATGTCATGCCAAAAACTGTTGTAGAAACAAACAAGTAACGTCAGAATAGTAAATAACCGTTTTATATATTAACTTGGTAATCAAAATAATAGCGATGAGTTCATCAATAAAAGATTTCTTACGTTTTCCAGGCGGCTGTAGGACTCGATATTATCCAGTCGCTGCAGCTCATTCTGGTCGAGAATCAAGCTGATTATTTCTTGTGTACCCTCCGGATGTGCTTTCTCTATTTTCTTCAACCCACGCCTTGAGAAGTCCAAGCTCTCTGTTTTTATCTCTTCTACAATGAAAACAATACTGTGACAATTGAAATAGAGGGAATCTGAAGGGCCAAACAAAGAAACTCACCCATTTCGCATTTGCATGTACTGAAGATCCAGAAGGAAGACCCTACAGCTTATTTTGAAAGTAAAACCGAAATCATTTTTGGTGTACGCACCTACCGCATTTCACCTTCACACACACACACACACATCGCAAACGACGCAAATCGCAATTCGCTCACGCACGCTTGCCGTTCCGACCGTTGATGGCGGTAGCGTTCCGAATGTGATTTCGAGTGAATCTAGCATGCGTGACTTTAAAATAGTCTCCGAACACACTCTACTTCACAGCAGCACATCACGCACCGCATGACGCTATAGTGTAGTGACGTTCTACTTTTTAAATTGTATGATTTTTACTTTAGTCGATTATTTAATTACTGCAATCGAAATCGATATCCAAAACCGAAACAATTTAATTATAAATAATCGGTAAAGACAGCACCAAAGAGCATATAATAAAAAAGCTTTAGCGGTGGTTGTGGTTGGTTTTGTTGAGGTTAGTGATATTTATTGAGAATTGTTTGTTTTCTCTTGTAAAATGCTGAATAAATAACACAGTTTAATTCCTAAACTATAACCTAACTGTTAGTGAATATTAATTTAACATCAAAACAGCATCATTCATTTATTTTCAGTGCTAAATTGCAGGGACGCGTTAGTTTACACTTTCGTAGTAAAGTTTTTCTTTTCGACTATTCCCTAGTAAATCCTATTAGAACCTTGTACTCCTAACATCCCAGGCCCCTGAAAGTTCAACGCCGATAAAACGCCTGAAAGCTGAGCACATTATGGTTATCTATTTATAGCTGAAGTAACCTCTTTCTTTTAGGCGGGAGAATGTTGACTGGAAAAGGGCTAGGGCCCTTGCAAGTGTTCACTGCTATACTCACTGTGAGGCTTCTGTCTGTTATCCTGGTGCAGACCTGGTATGTTCCTGATGAGTACTGGCAGACCCTGGAAATTGCGCACAAGAGTGCGTTCGGATATGGTGCAGTGACTTGGGAATGGCAGAAAGGCATCCGAAGCTATCTTTACCCTGGTGTTGTAGCTGCTTTGTATAATGTTGTGAAGTTCATTGGACTAGATTATCCCGAAGTTTTGGTGAGTTTATCTAAACTTCTATAATAATATTATAAATTCGAAAGTAACTGTCTGTCTGCGACGTTATCTGGGCCGATTGTGATGAAATTACTGAATCTACACGTACAAAGTCGCGGGCAAAAGCTAGTTTATCTATAGAAAAGAATTTGGCATTCAGCCCACAAACATTTACTACTAAACATCAAATAACACCTGTCTAGAACAATTAGCTGCAGATTAAATTATGCAAAGAAATTCATACCATTATGAGGTCATTGAACTGTAATATTATTTTTTCGAACTATTGTGATTAGTAGACATAATTAATTACCTTTAAATTAGTTTCGATTATGTTACTATAGCCATGGTCGCATACACATAGCTGTGTAAAAATCTATAGACAAGTAATTATTAGTTGTTGGTTTTCCTGCATAAACTAGGTGCCAATGTATGAAATCAACATAATACCCCACTGTACTGTTGTTACCTCATGATAAAATAAAATACAATGGCACATTTATATTATGACTAGCTTCCGCCTGCAGCTTCGCTCGTGTGTTACCTATCTGGATATAAAGTGTCTTATTTGTTATTTAAGACACAGTCCAAGTTTCATCCATATCCGTTCTGTCATTTAGGCATGATTGAAGCACAAACATCCTCAATGATTACAATGGCTAATTAGTTACTCTGCCTTCTGTGCTGTAGGTTGTGGGTTGATCCCACCCAGGGCAAGCATTTGTGTGATGAAAATAGATGTTTGTTCTGTGTCTGGGTGTTATAATGTATTTACAAATAAAAAAAAAGTATATAAGTATTCTATCAGTTATCTAGTTGGTTCCTGTGGTGTATTACATATAAGTATGGGTAGCTAGTGACAGTAACAATGACAGTAAAGTGTTGAGTGAATGTGTGGGTACCTGCAGAAAATGTCCTATCAACTGATTCTACAACTACCCCAATATCCAGTCTTGAATAGCCAAGTAAGTTTATAACAGTTCCCATAGTACAAGCTTAGTTTGGTGCTTTGTCCACTAATAGTTATTCAATGGTGATTCCCTTTTCCAGGTAATACTGCCTCGTCTTCTCCAAGCCTTGATAAGTTCCGCAGCCGACTACAGCCTCTACAATTGGACAGGCAACCGCAAATGGGCGCTCTTCCTGATACTAACTTCTTGGTTCTGGTTTTATACTTCTGGCAGAACATTGCTGCAGTCGCTGGAGACATCTCTTGTGGCGATAGCGCTGTCTTTGTTCCCATTCAAAGGAGGGAAATTGGGATATTACGATGAAGGTATTGTATAGAGTTAAAATTATTGTGATTGTTAATAATTTTAACTATAATAATTCTAATTACCATATTTTTTCTTGCTGATGTTTCAATCAACGGTAGTTTGTTAAAAATAAAAAAATCATCCTATTAGTAGTTTCAAAAGCCACATTCATTGTCAGCAAATAAATGAGTACATGGTTTTATTTTCAAAAAAATTAGAGATTCCCGAAAATTGAAATTTATTTATTTTTTATTTATTTATTCACAAACAATTATATAATCGTATTTGAAATAACACATAAAATTAAAAATAACACAATAGAAATAAATATATTAAAAAAAAACATTAAAATAACCAGTCATGACATTAAATTTCATATCAAAAATGTAAATACAATAAAAATTAAATCCCATACCTAATTATATAAAATTATCACATGTCATAATAAATTCCTGAATTGTATAAAAACACCCTCTCAACAAAAGCTTTGTGAGTTTTGATTGAAATATTTTAGAACTATCGATATTTTTCATGTCAGTAGGAAGTGAATTAAATAATTTAACAGCTTGATACCGGGAGCCATGTATTGCAACATTCAATCTCGGACATATAGGTGCCTCAAGATCTTTACGTCTTGTATTTAAACGTTTTTCCCTTTGTTCTACAGTTTCATATTTTAATGGGTTATTTACTACGTCTTTTAGTTCTCTTCATTACATCTGTGCAAAGATTCAAGTTTTTAGGGAATTCTGTCGATTTCTGACCATGTTTGTTCCATATTGTCCTCTGTATACATGTATTGTGATCATATTGTCCTCTGATAATAACAACAACTGTAATATTTCAGAGAGCCCCAAATGGATATTTCTGGCAGTTCTCACTGTGTTCCTGAGACCGACCTCCCTGCCCCTCTGGGCTGTGCTCGGAGCTTACAATCTCTTCACCACCAATCAGGGGCGATTGAGGCTGCTTGTACGCACTTATGTGCCTATTGGGTAAGTTTGAACTTATGATGCTATTATTTACCGGTGACTTCGTCCGCGATTCAGGAAATTGATTTTACGACTTTACAGTAAAACATTACAATAACTGATGTGGGCCTGTTTCAGGGCGTGTTGGCGGCTCCGACATCGGATGCGGCTAACATGCTATACAGGTCCATATTAGGGCTGGTTAATCAAGATATGGTGTAGAGTACGTTAGTCGGGAGGACATTATGGAACCGACATGGTCGGATACCGACAAAGGTTCCTTAAAAAATAGAATTAAAAAAATAAAAAAAAAAAAAAAAAAAAAAAAAACAATAACTGAAAATGAAAAAAAAAATTTGAAGTAAAGTAGCCTAGGTCCGTCACCTGACTCACACAGACGTTACAAAACTTCAAGCTACATATCTATGAAATTGCAACACAATCGGCCTAGCGGTTTGGCCGTGATAACATCACTGAAAGACAGAATTACTTTTGCTATTATAATATTAGTGTAGATGTAGAAGTCTTCAAATATTTTTATTTTCAGTTTGATCGTCGGCGGAGCCCTAGTGTCCTTGGATTCATACTTCTATGGCCGCTTCATTGTCACTCCCTGGGAATTTGTTAAGTTCAATGTGCTTCATGATATTGCTTCTTTCTATGGCACTCATCCATGGTAAGTACAGTTATTTTCTTTACCCTATCAACTCAGTAGTAGATCTGCCTTCAACACTGTAGGTTGTAGCTTCGATTCCCACCCAGAACAAATATATTGATTGTTATATTAATATATGTGTATCTACAAAAGAACGTTTTTGTATTCTAAATTGTAATCGAAATTGAAATTGAATTTTTGTATTTTATCAGTTAACTAGTTCTCATAGTACTGGGGCTGGGCACTGTGTGAAATTTTCATAAATATTATTCTTTTTCAAATTGATTCTTATATTTCAGGCATTGGTACCTAACCCAAGGCTTACCAGCTGTGCTCGGTATAAACCTAATCCCAGTGATCTGGTCGATTGTTAACATCCTACGTCGTCCCAAGGAGAATGTTACAAGATCTGTTCTGTTACTGGCTGCTGTGTTACATGTTGTACTATACAGGTATGATGATTTTCAATTAACTAAGAATAGTGTTGTTCTGTCCCTTTACCACAAGCTCGATAGTAATATTAAAACAGTAATCTCGCGGTAGTACTCAGAGGACAGAGTACAATGGTGAGAGTTGGAGAAGGCCTATGCCAAAAGGCACACCGAACTGCGGGACATCATATGAACTTTGTTGGTCCAAACATTTCCAGCTACCAAAGTTTACCCAAAGTTTGGAAATAAACGGCTTATTTATTATAATACTCTCGGTGCGAAAGTGACAAAGATACGAAAAATAAAAACAATATGCAAGGAGATTTGCACAACTGGTGAAGATCTCCTTGCATTTTTAGGGTTCCAAAGGGTAAAAACGGGACCCTATTACTAAGACTTCGTTGTCCGTCTGTCTGTCACAGGGCTGTATCTCATGAACCGTGATAGCTAGACAGTTGAAATTTTCACAGATTTTGTATTTCTGTTGCTGCTCTAACAACAAATACTAAAAATAAATATTTATGGGAGGCTCCCATACAACAAACATGATTTTTTTTTGCCGTTTTTATAGATAATGGTACGGAACCCTTCGTGCGCGAGTTCAACTCGCACTTGGGCGGTTCTTTAAGTTCCACCACTGTTTGTAAGTTGTGTTAACCGTGTATTTAATTGGTAAATAACTTTTTAAAATGTTTCAGCTTCATCCCGCACAAGGAGTTCCGATTCGTACTACCGATTTTGCCGATATTCCTGTATCTCGCCCAAGATGTTATTGTACCGTGGAGCAGGAAGGCTAAGAAGTGAGTTTTTATTAAAATTCAACTGAACAATGAAGGCTGGCCTCACAGTTCAGTTGGTAGTGGCTCTGCCCTCTGCGCTGTAGGCTGTGGGTTCGATCCCCACCCAGGACAAATATTCGTGTGATGAACATGCATAAATGTTTGTTCAATGTCTGGATGTTATACTGTATCTTGTTAATGTATTTACAAAACAAAAGTAGGTATATGAGTATTCTATCAGTTATCTAGTTCCTATAGTTACAGCTTTTCTTAGTTTGGGGCTAGGTGGCGCTGTGTAAAAATTTCCACCAAAATTTATATCTAACAAGTACTTAATGATTTTTTTTTTCTAGGTGGCAACTGTACCTGGTAGCGGGTTTGATTCTCATCGGCAACGCGGTCCCTGCATTATACTTCGGAACTGTCCACCAACGCGCCGCTGTGCAAGTGATGCCATTATTGCGTGAGGCGTTACCCACCAATCGTTCTTCTGTCACTTTTTTGATGCCGTGTCACTCTACGCCTTTGTACAGGTAAGCAGTTATTACAAAAGTAAGTTTTATGTCAAAAGACTCTCTTTAGACTGGCCTCACAGCTCATTTGGTAGTAACTCTGCCTTCTACGCTGTAGGTTGTGTTCGATCAAATCCCAGGGCATTCGATCCCAGGGCAAATATTTGTGTGATGAACATAGATGTTTGTTCTGTGTCTGGGTGTTAACATGTATAGTAAGTATGTATTTACAAAAAAAAAGTATATAATGTATTCTATCAGTTATCTGGTTCCCATAGTACAAGCTTTGCTTAGTTTGGGGCTAGATGGCGCTGTGTGTAAAGTCCGCCAAAATTAAATAAAATATATATATGTATATACAAAGGAGTTTCGTTGTGAGTGTCCATTGAACAGCTCCTGGTCCCATCATCAGATCAGCTCGCTATCACATTATTATTGTATTGTCAGAACTAAAGGTGTATGCGAAATTTCAGCTCATTTGGGTATAAAGAAAAGGTCGAAAAATGGTTTGCAAATTTTAATGGTCAACTTACAAACAATTATTTTATTTAATTTCTCAGCCATCTCCACTTGAACGTGACCGCTCGCTTCCTCTCTTGCGACCCTTTCAACCACCCTGGTGCCACTTATGAAGCTGAAGCCTTCTTCAACAACCCCCTGAGATGGTGGAAGACGGAATACTCCACCAGACAAACGCCTACCTTGCTGGTGTTGTTCGATAAGCTGAAGGGGAGAGTGGAGGATATTCTGTCCGGATATTCGTTGCTGCACGAGATTCCTCACACACAGGTAATAGCTCTCTTTATACCTTCTATCGCGGTCTTGCCTATCTTCGACCATAATATAAAATACTAGCAGTCCGCCCCGGCGTAGCACGGGTGTAATAATATTTTTTTTCTCCCTTTGGGTTACTTTATCAAAGTTTTCATACGGATCCCTAATAGCTAGACATATGGTATCACGGACTTTTATGTAGATATTGATGTTTTCTATAAAACTGTAGTACATTACTTTGCTCTATTGTCAATAATTTCCGCAGCAAACGCGATATAAGGATTATTATTGGGTTTTTTTTCGGGTTACATTATCGAAGTTTTTATACGGATCCCTAACGTTTTTGAAATTATTCTATAGAATATGTTCATCAGAGATAATGTAGGATTTTAATGGTAAAATATTTTTTCAAATCGGGAGCCTATTCGATGCAAACAAACAAATAAACAATCAAATCTTTCCTCTTTATAATATTAGTATAGACAAGTGGAAACCCTCCCAGCTTCGTTTATGTAAAGTTATTTTCAAACAGATGTCAACCTCACTACCCACCAGCTGCACATCCTTATATAGGGTTGAATTCCGGAATTCCTTAGTGCATCCCTACCCACTAAAAGGAACACACCCTTCAAATTTCAAGTTTCTAGGAACAGTGATTTAATCAGTGTGTTGATAGATCAGTCAGGCAGTATGTAACGCAAGTGTTTTATTTTATTTGGATTGACTCGGGAACTGTAATCGCCAAATCTGTCTACCACTCATCCTTGAAGATGTTAGTTGTGGGGACTCCCTTTACCGCATTTAGACTCAAAGTTGGTCCGTTATGCGTAGGGGGGTGAGCCAGCCTAGCTCCTCTCAGAAGCACAGAAGCTTCCTGGGGTCTTCCTTGGGCTCCAGATGTCTTAGGGGGATAGTAAGAGGCACATCCAAAAATTACACAAGGCACATGCCCACTTAACTGTAACAAGCACCCAGTTTAATGCGTTATTTCTTTACAGTTCCCAGAAGGCGAGGTTGGCAAGAACGTGCTAGTTTACAAGAAAGTGGAAAGCCGAGCGCGACCGCCTGCTTCCTACGAAACGGTCTAAAACCGTCGGGACGCTCTAAAAACGCCCACCTTACGTTCGAAAACCGCCCGACTAACGACCGGTAACCTTTATTTTATTAGTAATCCGAACTTTAACTATCTATAGATCATGTAGATCGTACAACCATTTTTAATATTTGATCTGTATGATCAGACAATGAGGAATGTTCTTAAAAATGTTTAGTTCAACGGAACTTTTGTGTTTTGTACTCTGACCGAGACCTTATAAAGAGTATTAAGATCACCTGTAAACTGAAACTAAAGGTTCAGACCTTGATTTTCACTGAAAAAACAAAAATTATAGCGTCAAATTTGACAAATTGTCACTGTGTGGGCAACTATTATGCGCTACTATTTAAGGCGATTGAGAAATATTTTTCTAAGAGCATTCCTCATTAATTCGTAAGAAACCACAACACATCTAGAATGTTCTATCTACGTCCAATTTTCTCGCTGAACACTTTGGCTCTTCCACTAGTGTTTAAAGATATAGAGCGTATTAGGTTTTAGGTTCATAAGTGGGAATAACAGAAAAACTAATCGAAAGAGGTCACTCTTTCGATTGATAAAATAGGTTACATACCTCAAATTCTGGGTACAAATTATGTGTGTTAAATTGCAAATGTTCGACCACACTGGGGCACATAGAATTACTATTACATAACTCCCTCCTGACATAATATATTCACATAACAACTATGTAGAATATCACTCCTAAATTAAAATTAAAGTCCCCTGAATAATTAGAAGAAACATTAGGCAATTTAAATATTAAATGTAGATAAATATTCTTTGACTGACTTTTGGTCTTTTTGCTACAAAAGTAGTGCAATTAGTTGGTAACTCTGACAGGGTTGCTAGCAGCCAAATACGATGGCCACATTTGGCCAAATCTCTTTTATTGAGGAAAATACGTGATGTATTTAGATCCTAAAATATCGACATCTTCTCATTACGTAATAATAGCAAAGTGTCTCGAATTAATGTAATTAATTGGTAATTTATTATTTAATGATTTTGAAATTTCTGAATGACTTTCAATAATTCGGGAATATTGAATATTTATATTCAAGTTTATAATTCAATAGATACTATAAATAGATACAATAGATACTTTACTTTTATATTAATTAAAATATGTTTCAAATTTAAAAACTATAATAAATTATAATTCATTGATATAGTTTTACAATACAAAACTTACATTGCGTTTATCATTGTAATCAAATTTATACAATTGTACCTAAATGTTTATACATTTATACAATTTTAATGTCGCCATATTAAAAAAGTATCCATGACGGACACCACAGGTTGCAAGTACAAATTAATAATTATTTTTTGTTATTTAATTCACTTGCCAAAGTAAATATTTAATTTTACTAACATGAACTGGGGCTAGTACGAATCACTACCGTATCAACATCGTATCGTTTAAATGTCAAATCAAAACTAACATATATAGTACATTAAGTTAGTAATAGCCTCAAGCCGTGTTTGTCGCCTGATTCTTCTAGGTTTGTTCGCGAGGAACAGGCGTAGCTTCACCTAGCTCTTAAGTCGTTTCAAAGTGATCCTTGTGATTTTATTAAAATAATATTTTGACTTTGACATAACTACGATAGTGATTTGTGCTCAGGCCACTGTATTAAATAATCCAATAGATGTAATGTTTGTATAATCGTCTCCACTTGCCAATTTTCATAACCGTCTTAAAATTAATTCATTGTCAATTGAATATAATGCATTTCTCATTATGCTACCACCGAAAACAATAGAATTAGGCTTAAATTTAAAGTGCTACCCAAAACTATCGAACCTGCGTCTTCACGAGGAATCGGCTATTACGCCATTGTCCGAAGAAAGCTGTGTCCGAAAATCTTGGGCAGATGAAATAAGAATTAATTTGAAACATCACAAAATTAGATTTACCATCTTCAAGTAAGGATAGGTTATCATACGAGTAGGTACATAATCTGGCAGCATTACAATACTTATCACTACATAGTATAAAGCAAAGTCGCTTTCCGCTTCCCGCGTCTGTATGTATGTATGTATGTTTGCTTATATCTTTAAAACTACACAACGGATTTTGATGCGGTTTTTTTTAATAGATAGAGTGATTCAGGAGGAAGGTTTATATGTATAATAACATGCTACCCGTGCGAAGCCGGGGCGGGTCGCTAGACTTATATATTTATAATAAAATCTACTTAAAAAATATATAATTTACCCTTTTTATCGCTTACTTGAAGCTGGTGTTGGATTTGAAATTTAATTAATTTGAATTACTTATTATAAATGCAATACACCCGTACTCAACAAAGCTGTTTAGCCATTTCATTCTTCTTTTGGGAAATTCTAAATGGATAAGCAGCATTCTTGTATACGGTCGATAGATTTTTTATAATTAATTTTCTAGGGTAGTAATTGGACTTGACGCTCAAATATTGTAAAGACAAGTATTTTTAAGATCTCTGTCTAAGAATTTTAGAATGTTTACTTGTACACTATGTTTTTTAATACTGTTTGTATGTAAAGTTGTAACCCTCTGTTTTCTTCGTCGGTGTAAACGGCACATTAATTAAAACATGCGATTAAAAAAAACTGTAAAAGTAAACTAATGAGTTGTACAATCTGTAAAGTGTATTTAATATTTGCGGGACCAATAATATCGGTTCTCGGGATCCTAGTAATGGCTGAAATGATTTGATTTAATATAGGAATTATTATATATCGGGTCGTTAATTTTATATCAACTCTCTTATATAAACTAGAGTTCAGAACTATGAAGGAAAACAGGTAGTGTTCTATAAGCGGCGATGGGCTTGCAACCCGTCATAGAATGCTTACTACTAACAAGTTTGAGCATGTGGCATGTTCAAAGTTTAAATCAAATCCGTTGCAAAGTTTAAATTGGATACGAAAGAGATAGCAACACCAGGGGCCGTACCACAAGCTCAAAAGTAAAATCAGAACAGGCCTCACAGCTCAGTTGGTAGTAACTCTGCCTTCCGCGCTGTAGGTTGTGGGTTCGATCCCCACCCAGAGCAAACATTTGTGTGATGAACATAGATGTTTGTTATGTGTCTGGATGTTACTATGAATAATAAGTATGTATTTACAAAAAAAATAAAAAATAGTATATAAGTATTCTATCAGTTATCTGGTTCCCATAGTACAAGCTTTGCTTAGTTTGGGGCTAGATGGCGTTGTGTGTAAAGTCCGCCAATATTTATTTATTTAATATTAGTCATGGTGCGCAAGTGACAACGCAATATGAATTCGTACAGCGCTGTTAGTTTCGCATCATAAGTAATATTGTTTGCCCTGCTTAGATAGATAGAAAACTCTTTATTGCACACCACATAACAATAACATGAAAAAAAAAAGCAACACAAACCAACATTGGAGTACAATGGGCGGTCTTATCGCTGGGAGCGATCTCTTCCAGACAACCTTTGGATGGACTGGACATAAAGTGTACGATATACGACGGTGGTGCAGTCAAAAGCGTGTACCTACATACATTTAATACAAAATAAACCTAAAAATATCTTTAAAAACAAATAAAATTAAAATACCTAATCTATACTACTCAGAGGTATTTAGAAAGTGACTGAGTAATAGCTTATTGTGTGCCAGTAAAAAAAAAACCAATTCATATCAGCCATTGCCCCCGTGTTAGAATTAGAGATTTCTCTATCTGATTCGGAAGACTGACTTAACCTTATCCGTTTTAGCTTTGCTGGGTATCTATATCTAATTGTGAATTTCAACTAATTTACCATTTGAACGTGTGAATTCTATCAACATTATCGATTTTTTTCACATAATATTTTATAGCTGCAAGAATTGGCGCAGTCAGATGGATATTATCTTAGTGTGTATTTGAGTTAAAAGCAAAACCGGCATTGACCATTTAAACGTGTGAATTCTATCAACATTTTCGAAATTTTTCACAAAATATTCATTTGATAGCTGCAAGAATTGGCGCAGTCAGATGGATATTATATTAGTGTGTATTTGAGTTAAAAGCAAAACCGGTATTGACCATTTGAACGTGTGAATTCTATCAACATTATCGAAATTTTTCACAAAATATTCATTTTATAGCTGCAAGAATTGGCGCAGTCAGATGGATATTATCTTAGTGTGTATTTGAGTTATATAAAATAAAAACCGGCAAGATCCACTTTTTTTTCAAACTGACTTTTTTATGTCGTATTGCTCATAAAATTATATACAACATTTAAAAGTCAAACAGCTTCAATAGCAGCAGTTTCTTAAAGTAAAAAAATACTAATTTCATTCATCTGTCATTGAACTGTCAAAAGTAAATTCTGTTTTTCTCGGTTTAAAAAAAAACGGATATTGCCGATTTTGCATTTTTAAGATTCATTTATTATCACACTTAAATCTCTGTTACCCAACTCAGCTGTAAACTTGTACCGACTAAGAACAATTTTGAGCATTAGTCTAAGTATAGTTTTAATATAGTTGTTTTTTTTATGCTTGTGTAAATCGAACAGAATGTCTTTAGGTCGAGTGTGGATTTTAAATAAATATTTTATTTTTAAATTAATTGTTTTATTTAATCTAAAATTTCTAGTTTCTAGGACAAGTGGTTTGGTTGTGTTGGTAGATCTGTCAGTAACGCAGTTTTATATTTAGACTAGTTTTAACCCGCGACTTCGTCCGCGTAGATTCAGGAAATTAACTTATGACGGCTTTATCGTAAAATATTGAAATTCCTGAAAATCCAAAAAAAATTTTGGGAAATAGTAGCCCATGTCCGTCCCAAGACTTTAAACTATATCTATATGAAATTTCATCATAATCGTCGAAACGGTTTAGTAGTTAGAAATTGGGGCATCTGGATCAACCATCGATCCAAATGCCCCAATTTCTTCTATTCATCTATTCAATCATCTATTCACCTATTCACATTTTATCTATTCATTATATTTTTATCTATTCATTCATCTATTCACCTATTCACATTTTATCTATTCATTATATTTTTATCTATTCATTCATATATTTATGTTTTCACATTTTTATCTATTAATCAATTCAAATTTCATCTATTCATACATTTTATATATTCATTCATCTATTCACATAGAGCAAGTATTCATTTTTTATGTTTTTTTATAAATTCAACCTTCTATTCTTTTATTTATTTTATTTTATGTAGATAGGTAGATAACTATTCTGAATTTTTAATGTTTTTCATAAATTCTACCTTCTATTCATCTATTAATGATATTTCTTACTATCGTTCAAAAGGAGTGAAAAGAAACAACTCTATTTTAATAACATTAATAAATTTTATTTTGATTACACCATTTTCTTAAGGTAAGTACATTTTTCAGTGCACATATATTATTATGACAAGCGCAAGAATACACATCTTCCATCAATTCATCATATTCTTTATACAAATTTGAAAAGCTGGGAGTATTATTATCTTCTAAGTTACAAATACGATTATTACAAAGTTCACCCAACATTTCCTTAATCCAAGTTACTTTTTCCATACCCTTAGTAAATATACATATTTTATTTCTTAAAACATTTTGAATAATATGTTTATGGTCTTTATAGGGTATAAAACCTTCATTCCAATATAAACCTCTGTTCTTTTCTATCCATCCAACTTGTCTTCTTTCTGTTTTACTTAGATTGTAGTATGGAAATGGTGGTTTAAATAATAAAACAAGTATTTGACTACCACATTGCATAGCCATTTCTTTTAAAATAAATTGATTGCCATCAGTTTTAAACCCTTGAACGTCTATAATAGCACTCATGATAATTTACGAACAATATTACTCAACGGCTTATATTCAACAAGCCTTTCGTTGATGATTAAACAATACGCTGTCGTATGATCGGGAATATCTGCTGAGGTTTCTATTTCTAACCGCACATCAACAGGTCCTGTCTTTAGGTTATCGTTTTGTCGCGAACAATCAATTACAAACAATGGAGCTTTTTCCTTAAAGTCGTGTAAATCAAGCAATGGATCAGTTGAGCGGTCGTAATAAGACTGACGAAATCTCACATACATTTCGTATAATATATTGTATTTATCATTATTAAATTTCAAATTTAATGCTTCATACGGATAATATTGTGAATTTAGAAACAAAGTTATATTAGTTATATTGCAATGATCAAACTGGGAACAATTTCCTAATTTAGAGTTTTTCATATTTGTTTGCAGACAAAATATAACATATCGAGGTTTTTCCAATTGTGAAGATGTCTTCACTGACCATGAATGCTTCATAGTTTTTGGTAATAAAGGATATTCATATAAATCCCAATTTCTAAATGCTATCTGTATTGATTTATCTTTTTCTAGGTACTTAAGTAAGGAAAGCCTTTCTCTATCCGAGACTTTTATATGTGGTACACGCCACTGTACTCTCTGTATATCTATTTTAATATCTTCTTCTTCCAGAATTTTAACACTATTTAAGTTTGAGTTACCTCTGTTCAGTATAAGTTCATGTTTACAGTTCATGATAATTTTGTTATAATCTTCTGCAAATCCTAAAACTTTATTTAGCGGAATAATGGCACTAAAATATCCATTATTTTTATGGCCTTTTATGTTCCATCCCCACATAGCAGCAACTTTATTTTCACCTTCATTCATGGATACATAGGTTTTTATGGTAGTAGTTATACCTGCATTTTTCGATCGATCTATTTCAACTCCATTCATTTCATATCGAATATCTTGAAACAAAAACAAAATGGGATTGTTTGTGAATTCCACTTGTTTTTGTGTTGGTTTCTTATCTTTACCTATTACACTTGCACATCCTTCGACGTATATGAAACTCGCAGATGGTAATATGTATAAATCTTGCTGATGTATAGGGATTCTAATTTCATCGTTTTCTCTGAAGCTATTATTGTATGGGTTATAAGAATGAACTTCATAGCCTTCGATTGAACTATCGACTTGTGGCAAATCTGTTATCTGAAGTATACTCATAGCTACACTTTAAATCCAAGTGCTTTTAGAAAGTTTTTGTTAATTTTTGTAATTTTTTTGACACGTCTTTCTACAATGGCTTTTCGCTGAATATTGTTATTAATTTTGGTAGTGCATAGAGTTTTATAAAATACGATCATCTTGCTATTCGTAAATGAAGACGTAGCTGTATTTGTTCTTTTCTAAAGTCTATTAGATTGTTGTATTCATCAACAATCTGTACAGTCACTGAAGATATATCGCTTTTATTGATCGGAAAATAAATAATATTATTCGGCACTTCAATGTATTGATGACCCGGCGGAACGCGGGGTACAAATTCGTGAATAACGTGTGATGGTAATCCGTTAATGTATGATCCTTGTATGAGATCACATTCGATTCGTATCACGGTCAAAGGAAGAATGTTGACTACACTCTTTGACTCATGCCATTTATTTGCTTCTAGTGCTGTATTACTGAAACCTAGAAGCTGTCCAATGCTATTTTCTTTCTCAAAATGTATAGTTTTTGAACAAAATAAAGAACATTTTAGAGTGTTATAATTTGGTTTGAGTTCAATTTTACAGTCGGTTAAATTTCGTGATAAATAGTCCTGAATATCATACAAATCATAACAACCAGCAGGTACTTGAAGCTGTTTATTTTCATCTCCATAATAAAACATATTGTTCGTAGAATTTATGTTAGACACTGAATTTGTGGCTGAGAAGTATAATAAACCACACTCATATTCTTTATTCAAATGTAATGTTGGGTGAAAATATGATTCTAGTACAGAATCATGTCCTGTGATAGTTATTGTAACAGACATGATTATGCACTGAACCTTGTAAAATGTTCTTTACAATTTATACGTTTCTATCACTCCAAAACATATCAAGAAATCTTAAACAAAGATGCCCACAATTGTAAGGATGATTTCGCTGAACGTTCTCATAATTATAATTTATATTATTACCAACATATTTTATTAATTCGGAAGGTGGTTTCAAATTGCCATAGCTATCAAAGTATTCTATGTAATTATCGAATTTTGCGTAGGCTACCCAGTGAGAACCAGGATTTGTAGCGCTGTCTAAATTGATAATACCACATTCTTTCCTTCGTAGGTGTTTTGGTAACTGATCTCTCATAAAAACTCCTCGAAAATATGGTATATTGCCAGAGTTGTTAACAATATCAATATTAGTGAGTGCTCGATTGGGTAGCCGACGTCTTAGTTTTTTTTATCTTCAATGTGTAATTTAAATCCACTTTTATGAGGTTCGAGGCGTAGCCCTTTTCCGATACACATAGCTTCTATTTTTTCATTATGTCTCTTTAATTCAGCTAGACGTTTTTTGCCTTCTTTATACTCGTTAATAGCTTTAATAATTCCGGCAACGCCGCCGCTCAAGCTACCTGCAGCAGATAATCCAGCAAATATGGGTATCAAAGGTAGCACACCACCAGTCTTCGGAATAGAGATAACACGAGGTAGTTTTACATCTGATTCAGATGAAATTTCTTTTGCAGCTGCTATAGCTAATTTTATTGCCATTTTTTTACATTTAGGTTTAAGTTTCTTCAAACGTTTTTTGGTGTGGGAAATCATCTGTTTGAAGATCTTTTTAACTCCAGCACCTTTTCGAATGATTGCGGTCGTACATGATTTATTTTTAGAACTAGTTGCTGCCTTAGCTAGCATAGCCTTATTCACTACATGTGCTGCTATTTTTTCTCCCAAGCTTGCATCAGATGCATTAATACGTTTTCTTGCCATCTTCATTAATTTGATATCAGCCAAATGACGATCTTGTAGACTCAACGACTCGTTGTAAGCAATATCGTGTTCTTTACAATATTCGTCTAGTTGATTAATACCTTTGTCTTTTCTTGCAAGTCTTTTAATTAAATTTGTACCTGGGCCACAGTAATTATAACCAGGTAGATGAATTTCACAAGGTAAATTATTTATTAACCAATTAAGAAGACTGCTTTCTTTCATTACCTTTATAACACTGAACTCACACGTGAAGCATTGAAACTTAAATTCATTTTATTTGCCCCTATAATACATTTGATAAACGGATCCAACTGTTTTCACAAGTTGGTAGCCCCAACCATTTGACGTATACTTGGTTTTTACTTTTTTTCAAAACCTTTTCAATAAGATATATATCTGGAAACTTAGTTTTCTGTAATTCTTGTGCATAAAATGCACCTAAAATGGATTGTTTCTTCATATCTTCTAATAAATAAGTAATAGGATTTGTATTTTGGATCTTAATGATTTTGAATATCTCTGTGGACCAGTTAGGAGTATATCCTTTTTCGAAAGTACCTTTGTATTTACTAATTCGAACAAAGTCATTGAGTTTTATGTGTTTTTTTCTTTTTACTAAATTGGATGTCGCATTGAGTCTTGCATATCTTTCCACAATACCGATTTTAGTTTCATCATTAACTTCTATAGGCTTGCAACCAATTGTTCTGTGAAAAGTGTCATTATAGGTTTCAACTACTTTATCTAAAGTACCATTAATCCATATATAGTTTCCATTCAATCCAAACTGTTTATATAGTTTTGTCTTTAGTGTCCTGATAAATCTCTCTGCGATTGAAGCTTTCTTTATAGAAAAGGTAGAGTAATGGTTTATGTTATAAGCTTGTGTCAGTTTCTTGAGTCGGTTGTTATAAAATTCAGTTCCCAAATCAGTTTGTAAGTTTTTCGGTATTTGTTTGTCTTTAAATAACCCTTTAAATGCAGCAAAAACTTCATCTTTAGTTTTACGTTTTAATGGAATTGTCCAAACATATTTGGAAAATGCGTCAATTACAACTAAAATGTATTTATAGCCGCAGTTATAACTTGATATTGATTGTAAGTCAACTAAATCAGCTTGCCAAAGATCGTTTATATCCTTCAAAATCACATGTCTTCTAGGAAAGTTTACTCTTGCGGTTTTATAAATTTCATTTACGACGCCGGCTTTGCTCATTTTTTGCACTGGTTTCTAGATTGTTTATTCTTATAGTGAGTTCTGTGAGTAATTGCTCTATAAATTCAAGTTTATGTAATGAGTTTTCTATAGATTTGTCCACGTACCCTTTTGTAGCACTATCATCAACATCATTAGGACTTTTCAAGTGTTTTAAAATTTTATTTTTAACACTTATATTTCCATCACTCGTATATTTCAGTAAAACTTCATCATGATCATCATAGTTTTTCTTATATAAGTGGAGCCCAAACTTGTCAACGTTCATGTTGGAATAACACCTCAATACTGTAGATAAATCAGAAATGATGTCGTTTTTATTCTTTAATAATGTTAGCTTCTTTTAGTTCTTCGATTATTGATATTATTTCATTGTCGTGATTGCTGTTACCAGCATCTCTTGATGCAATTAATATTTTTAGTCTTTCAATTAACTCGTTCGGATCATCCCAGAATATAAAGTCGGTGTTGGGTTTATATTTCTTTAAAGTTGGTAATCCACCTCCAAACTTAGTTTCACTGAGCCTAGATTCAGTATTTTCTGTGTCATTATTAGAAAGATCCAAAAATAAAGGTTTTATAATTTCACGATATTTGAGACTTCTATCTCCTTTTAATTGACCATTCGGATTGTAGTTTCTTTTATGAGCACTAGTATCACACAATATATCTTTATACGTTGCCTGATCTTTTGTCGTCACTAACGACAAGTTTGGAGTTTTACGCATCAATAATTCTTTGAGTCCAGGAGTTAATTCATAATTTTTGTTACAGATTGTAATAACTTGTGTTTTTGTTTTATTTAAAGAGTTATGCAATACTTTCATGTTCACATTAGCATTACCCATGAGAAATTCATTGTTTTCTCTTCTAACTCCAAAGGGTATATTTAAACCATCATAGATTTCTTCAATATCTTCTTTGTTTAACGATCTTTCTAATGCTGTCTTTAAACCTACATCATATTGTTTAACAGTTAGGGTCTCATCTTTATCATCTTCAGTATTACTTGCTTCGCAGTCATCAAAGTCTTCATACTTTGAACACATGCTTGAATTATTCAAAATATTAATGCTATTTTCAGACATAACATTTTCTACACTTGTTTTTTTTCTTCGAATGTTCAGCTTCTATTAAAGCTTTCATAGGTTCTGCTACAGGCTTAAGCACTCTATTCATAGTAAAATCTATCTGGTCTTCATCTTCACGCATTCGTTTTAATTTATTTTTAATAGCATTTACTGACTGTATCAACTGCTGCTTTACATTCCTTTCCATGATTTTAAAAACGAAGAATGAAAAGTTTAAATATATTAAATACACGGCTCTCCAATAAAGATAATTCTATACTGAATATGATTTTTCTAAATTATGACTTATATAGACATCACATTTTTGCCATTCAGTTAATTATTCAAGAACAATAAAAATATCAAAGCCTTTTCGATATCTTCCACAGTTAGCATGACAATCTTTGTTTATAAGTAAGAAATTATACGGCTCTTTCCACACCAAGACGCACAGCTTTTTAAACTTGTACCACTCAATATCTGAATTAACGTGTTCGTCATAAATATGTCTTAAATTCACTTCATCTTGCTTGAAAACAATCAATAGGTTGACATTGTCGCGAATTAATTGTTTCGGCACTTTAGAATAAGTTTGAGATAGGTAGAAGCAATCAATTAACCTATGTCTTCCCATTGCAAAATAGTTTTGAATGTTAGTTTGGTTCTCGCATGCTACATCGTCAAATATCATTATAGAATTCCTGAGTGCATCATTAGGATGTATTACTTCTTCATTTGTATTAAATATACGTATAGAAATTTCATCAACTCTTTTCAGAACTTCCTTCAAAAATATATACTTTGGTTGAAAAGCGGTCTTAGAATATAAATACACATTTTTGAACTTAAGTCCATTGTTATCTAATAACATACTTATCATAGCATTAGTTTTTCCGCAATTTGATGGTCCACAGATTATACATCGAATAGAGTTTGGTAAAAGAGGACTGTGCTTGATGCTATGTTCATACTTTTCCAAATTAAAATCTGTTACTTTTAAAGACAAAGCCTGCTTGATTAGTTTCATTATTATTGACTAAAACGTGATAAAGACTATTAAAGAGAAGATGCTTTTACCAATTCTATTTGTGGTCTGTTACATTTTATAATCATCGTTACTTATATCATGTTTATTCATATTTCTTATTCAAACAATCAGGATCTGAGTATATTATCTAGATTGTTCTATTTGATGGTGGGGGTACTTAATCTAGTATTAAATCTTATGAAAGCAGTTCTGAAACTGGTTACAACTAATCAACTCCAAAACAGAAGCAGTTTAAACAGGTTTGAATATCAAGCATACAGTTTTTAATAGCAGTTTAAACCGAGTTGATGCAGTTAAACTGTTTAGATCAATCTGTACCAAATCCAATATTAAAACAGTTTAAATATACTTAAAAGGTTGAATATCAGTCATAATTACACATTATATTTATATTTGTACGATCAATCATCGTTTATGTATCTATCTCAGATCTAATATTTTCTATGGATGTCATAACTTGTAATAAGAACGGGATATAACTACAAATAACACAAGTAAAGTATTAGAAAATTATATTTATTATACAATTTCAAATTACAAATTTACAAATTACAAATTACTATAACTAGTACATCATTTAAACAATAAAGTATCTATTTAATTACTAAAATGTAAAAATACTAATTAATAATAATACTAAAATATAGTGTCACAATGACCCCAAGGTAATGTATGGATTTGATCCTTCTGAACTTGTCTTTTGTCATCATTTCTATTAAGTAGTTTCTTTGTAAGCTGTTGCGTATATAGAACATGCTTCATAGATCTTATCAATCTCATCTTACATATTGAATCGGTATTGTGGTACAAAGTATTACTATAATCACTCATTTTTAATTTTTTTGTAACTGCTTTGGAAACACCTTTTGCTTTTTTAATGCTACACTTCAAACTATTTATACAATACAGTTTTGCTCTTAGACCAATAAATTCAGTTATAATATCACCACCCATTTCATCTTTAAATAATCCAGGAACTTTCTCGTTTATTTTTGGAATGTTATATTCATTTAATGTTGTGAAATTACTTGTATCAAATATGGAAATGTTTTTTCGCATATCTTTATAAAAGTCTTTAGTAAATATCCAATAAAGCAAACTGTCAGTGTCTGTATAGCATAGTTTTGCACGATCTTTGTAATTAGCTTTAATGAAATCGTAATGGAACTGATACATATGTTGTTTTGCATATTCTAAAACAGTAAATCCTATATAAATTGGTCTGTCTAGTATAATTTTTTCTTGATTTAATTGAATTGCTGCAAAGTTTTCTGAAAAGACCTTTATACATTTTATGTTAGGTTTTGTTATCAACTTTTCAGCAGTTAGATATTTATTTGTAACGTTATTATCATCTGCCCATTTTGTAACTAGTTTCACATTAACTTGCTTCCTTTTATTTTCTATTGTCTTTCCAAATATAGAATTATTAAGTAGCTTAAAAAAGTCTTTCTCAAATGTTGTTTTCGATGACTGTCGAAGAGAAGTATTAAGATCTATATATTGTTTCAAAAAGTTATCTTGTCTAAAGCTGAGAATGCGATGTATTTTCATTAATTTAAGACCATGATTTAAACATTCTTTCAAATGCGAGTAATGAATAACATAATTGAACTTGTCATAAAGATTAGCAATCAATTTCTCGTTTTTACTTCCTGGAGGTATAAACTTTTCAGCAGCGAAAGGCAGGTCTTGATGCTCTTTGTGCAAGTAATCAGGGTATAAAAGATCGACTTCTAAAATATAGCCATAATCAGCGTCGTTGGATACGTTCATTACATCAAAACGACTTATGTCTTCCAAGGATAGAAATTGAAATTCAGAAATTGGGTATTTCTTTGTCATTGCGTAGCCATACAAATTATTACAATCCAAATATACTAGATAAGAAGGTGGTTTAGATGAATCAAAATTTGGGAGGTACTTATTGGAAGCTACAGCATGACGTAATGAACACTGAGCTAAACCTCCACGTATACCCCTCTCCAACATTTGGTACATTTCAATATCATTAATCAATTCTAATTGAACATTAGTATAAAAAAGCATTGCATCCCAACTAAGACTAGGTGATGTTACGTAATACATAGGATCTAGTTTATAATAGTATAAACTTGTCTTTCTGAATTTTTCAAATATGTCACACAAAAGTACAACATCGGTTTTTAAATACAAATCTGTATATTCTCCAAGATCTTTTAAATCGAAGCTGTTCCATACTGTGCATGCGTGCTCATAATCGCTATCGCTTATGTGTTCGTCATTTAATGAATTATAAAAACAGCATTTAGGCGGAAGCTCAGTTTTATCGAACTTCGACCAGTTATTCATGTAGTTATAAGGATAAATACCTTTTTTTCTTAATAAATTGAATTGTTTTTTGTTAGAAAATTGGGATGATAAATTAATGAAATCCTTATCTGACAAACTTTTTGCCAACATATCAAGGCTTGAGCTCAAAAATTGAAAAGAATCAATGAATTTAATTTCAGCAGTACGAGAACTATTTGGGATGTTAATCACTTTTGTAATCGAAAGGTACTTTTCTTTTGTTTTTGGAATAATGTTTACAACACCTTCGTATTTCATCAACTCTTGAATAAACAAATGTGAATCATAGCCAGATAGATTATGAAATACAACTGGAATGAATGGACACACTCTGTACATCAAGTTACAATGAGAGTGTGCCGCGCCTCTAAACATAGATGTAACATGATCATGATCTCGCACCTTATCATCAAATAAAACTTGTTTACATATGTGACAAACAGTAGCTTTGCGGTAGTATAATTCTTGATCGGGAGTCAGTGGCGACATCGGTTTTTTATCGGATAATATGTTTTGTAGACGTATAGCATCTTCAAACAAACATTTGATAAATACTTGAACGCAATCAATTCCTCTATAAGTGACATATTTGTTCAGATTTTGATCATAAGAACAGCAAATATAGTAACCAAAACAGCAAGGCTCGTGTAACTCTAGTGTTTCAGTATTTTTTGAATTTTGTTCTTTGCAATTAGATAACAAACATTCAAAATCAGCGTAAATTACAAAGTTGATTTTTTGTTGTCTCTCATAGTTTTTAAATTTCAAGATCGAGTTCTTTTTAGGCAACTCACTTGAGATACCATGACAATTGTGGGACGAGAGCTTAGTTTTATTATTAAAAAACTGTAGACAAGATTCACATAAAAATAGTTTTCCTTTATGGCGACTAATCTGTCGTTTTACTATTCGAACAAGATCCTTTATCAAACAGTAATGGCCTTTATTAGAACGCTCCATGTACAGGAGATTGATATGATCAATTTTTCTTTTTTTTGTCAGATATAATGGTCCAGTTATGCGATTATTTTTATCAAGCCCATAAATATTTATACTTATATCACAATTATTTAATTCAAATAATCGAATGTCTGAGTATGTGGGTGGAAATGACATCCCCTTTACATTGAGGACAGAAGAATAATGTGGATAAGACTTTACTCTGCACGCATTATTCTTTGATGGGAAAAGTGCGGCAACTACACTCCAAAGAAAACACTTATTATCAATATTATAGATATTAATACAACTTTTCGTGTTTTTAATAGATTTCGGTAGATCTATGTAAGAACCTCCTCTCATAGGACTGTATTTATTTACATTAATTTCTAAATGACTCATAGATGAATAAGTCCAACCAGATTCACACTGTTCAAATTCCTCAAACCTTGTTTTAAAAATGTTTGTAATAATAACAAATAATTCATTTAAATCAGAGCATTGATAAACAATTTCTAGCTTTGTAATAAACGACTTAAGTTGCTGTTCATTTGACTTTGGTAAAGTAAAGTAAGCAAATAGCTCAAAGTTCAATTTTATGCATTTATGCTTCTTTAATGACAAGTTTATTAATTTTATGAGATTTCTCTTATTTTCAATCAGGAACGTCTCTGGTGTGAGGTACTCGACTTCCTGAGTTGGGTTTAAACGGTAAGTCACTATTCGATTTTTAAATGCAGTGGTAATCATATCAATATTATGAAACTGAGTCTTTAATATACAGTTTGATTTATGCAAATTCGTTCTCAAATGATATCTGTATTCATATTGAGTCAACTCTATTCGACATTTTTTACATTCAACTTTATCAGCGACTTCACTAGCAGGTAGGTCTGTGAAAGAAAAATAGAGATATATTGTAGTAATACCATTCAACGTTTATTCAATCGAAAGCAATTAATTAAATCAACGATTACAATATTAAAGATAAGTAGAATAAATGCAATAACTCTAGCTAATATGAATTAAGTACATGGATTAAGTAGGTAGGTATAGTTTTAATACATGAGTAATAAGTTATTTTTTATGAGTACGAATATGCACCACTTCCACCGAATAAATCTAAGGGGCAGTCCTTAAACTCTTTACGAGTTGCTTTTATAAACTGAGTCAAATGCTCCCAAGCCTCGGTATTATCACTGGTTTGGTTTTTTATTGTAATGATAGCGTGACGCCATCGATTCATCGGTTGGATATTACGAATTTCGTCGCAATTATATACTTTCAGCTCTATGAAGTGTGAGCCTATTTTAGATAAATCTGATTGTCGCGATACTCCGTTAGCGACACGCTTATTGAAATATGAATTTATTGGTGGTGGAGGTTTTTTACCCGGCTTAGCTGAAATCAACTGTTCTTCATCACTATCACTCCCGAATATATCTGAGGCCGATGTTCTCTTGTTGTGTGGGGGGTTGGCATGGGTGTCACTCATAACGTTATTTGAATAAGTTTTCTTATGCTTCTTCGACTCGTGATCAGCTTTACGTACCCCATCTAGAAAAAAAAGCGCTTGGTTATTATCAAACATACTATACATTGTGCATTGCTTTATCTGTCTTCGAGCTGCATTCATAAATTTTATTAAATAATACCATGCCTCTGTATCACAATCAGTTCTATTCTTGATCAATAAAACTGTGATTGGTAATTTACTCAACTGAATGTTCGCTATTAAATCTGCATCGTACGTTTTCAAAACAACATAATAAAATATGAATGCATAGAATAATCACCATTATTGTTGACTCGCTTTTCACTTTCTTCATCTTCGCTATCTGTCCCAAATAGATCATATGTTGAGTACTTGTTAGGAGCGATCGGATTTACGCGATGTTTGCGCTTCTTGCTTGATGGTGTGGCAGGAGGAGTGTTGCTATGTGTGTTGTCTGGTTTCGATGTTGATGATCGTGGCGCGGTGTTATGAGCGCGACGTGATGTCTGAGGTCGATCAGCCTCTTCCTCAGAGGACTCGAACATATGAGTTGTATTTTTCAACCTGAAAATATAATAAATACAAATTGAAATAGACTTGTGATGAAATGAAATTTTTATATGAATGTGAACTTGTATTTAGTATGAGTAACTGAACTTTTAAATAGAAAGCTTTCATTGAGTGTTTAATAGAAATAATAAATTGATTGATTGATTTACTGTTGAATAGATCGATTGAAGTAATTATTAAAATATAAGGAACTTACATATTTAATCGTAGAAAACAGCAATCAAAATCTTGAAGACAGGTAGGTGGTGATAGGGACTCCTCCAGATAAGAATGAGGCTATATCGAGCTCATCCCGGCGCTTAAATACACACATTTCACGTGCGCTTTTTCCAAATTTGGGAAGCATCACGCGGCCGAATAATGCATAGTAGACAATTGTAGTATGAAATGCGAGTTCATCAAAAATAAAAAATACTTCGAACGACTATGTTTATCAGCCTGGTTTGCTTTGACTCTTAATCAGAATGCATTATTTATTACTATGCATGACTAATTACTTCCCCTAGCTTCACTCGCTTATTTCAACAATGTTGATTTAAAACATACTGACAAACTTATGTTTTTTTAAATCTATCTTTATTAATTCCAGAGTAGGTACCTAGTAATTTTATTTAATGTACCTATAGTTAATGTATTTAAGTAGGCTATAACCAGTGTCATAATAACATATCAAATATCATGGTTATTGTAATTATTGTGTACTGAATAAAGAATATTTGATTAGAGATTACCTACTGTATCGTTTTAACTGTGGTAAAAACGATACTCCTATTTCCATTCGCACGCATACTGCAGATGGAACCTTATCATTTGCATCAAGAATTAGTTAATTTATTATGACTAGGTTGGATTACGTTTTATCTGACTACAGCAAAGCATGAGGAGGGTTATGAGTTTATCAGTCATTATTATAAGTATATAAAATGCTCTACTGAATAGGTATGTTTTTAATGTACTCATAGCATTCTCTTGACTCAGTTCTAAAAGGTACTAAAATCCATCAAAATATTATAACAAATATGAATTCTAATGACAAGAAGTTTATTTGGTATAAAAGGCTGTCAATTTTGTAAGTATAATCACATCTTTGCTTTACTGACATCCTACTGCAAGTGAGTGTGAGCGAAAGAAAAAAATGCCGGTAAGTACCTACCTACCTAATTTAGTTTACGAAATTAAATTATATTTTACATAGATAATCACTAATTCATTGTTTCTTATTTTCAGTATTCAGGCTGGATTTTGTCACCGCCTATAACCCCTAATGAGGCTCATTCATTAGAAAACCAGAATATTTTAAATGTGAATTATTCACCAAACGTAGTGAAAACTAAAATGCTGACATCGAGCTTGAAAACCTCCCTTCTCGGGTTGAAAGTAATTCGGATTGAAATCTATCGTGCTGATCAATTTGAAAACAGTGAAGATTCATCATGTAGGTGTAAAGCTGAGATTTGTGCACAGCACGTGGTCAGTAATTATTATTCTGATCACATTTATTCTAAAGTTAGGGAAATATTAAAATCTATGGATAGTTCTATATGTTTTAATTTGTAATATTATAATTATGAATAAAAATTATGGTGTATATGAGCAAAATAAATGTTGTTTTAATTCCTCAAATTCAACTTGAATAATAAAGATAATTATGTAGGTAATATATAAATAAAGAATTGATGAAAATTATATGAATATATAAAAAGATAATGAATAGATGAAATTTGAATTGATTAATAGATAAAATGTGAAAACATAAATACATGAATGAATAGATAAAAATATAATGAATAGATAAAATTTGAATAGGTGAATAGATGATTGAATAGATGAATAGAAGAAATTGGGGCATTTGGATCGATGGTTGATCCAGATGCCCCAATTTCTAACTACTACTCGGTTTGGCTGTGATAACGTCACAGACAGACAGAGTTACTTTCGCATTTATAATACTAGCCGACCCGTGACAGACGTTGTCCTATCAAATTTCAATAATCGAATAGAAAAGACTGAATATTTTTAGTCTGTGATGTCAGATTTGTTGCAAGCCATCTATACACCATCTATACAGAAATCATCCCTTTTGCGTTTTTTTAATCTTTTTGGGGATGTTTTTCATATTTTAAAGTTAGTCTATTATTTATTCGAGCATTATCTACATCTACAGCAAATTTCAACTTAATCCGTTTTGTCATTTAGGCCTGATTGAGAAACAAACATACATACAAACTCACAAACTTTCGCATTTATAATATTATAAGGATTAGTAAAGATAAGCCCCTGATGCGTTGCAAAAGTAACTTAACAAACGTAACTTATAACCTACATTGATTATTCGGTCATAGGTCAAAGATAACAAGCACTGGATTTTACATCTTACTATCTCGCACTACGCATGTTCTTCTCGTAAGATGAGCCCAAAAGTACTTAAATTTCTTATTATTTGTTGTGTTATAAAATTGACATGTTCAATGAACGCGTCAAAGTTAGAAGATGGAAAAAGTAGTTTGGTGTTTGTTTTCGATACGACGGGGTCGATGTATAACGACTTGAGGCAGTTGCGAGAAGGCGCCGAGATGATATTGCAGACGGCGTTGGAGGAAGGGAATATTGGAGATTTTGTGTTTGTGCCGTTCCATGATCCTGGTAAGTCGAAGTCTAAGTGTGGGTTTGCAATGCACGAACACCTCCCCGTGGGACGTGATCTTCCGTGGCCATCTTGGAAATGTATCAACCGTCTCCGGACTCAAGTTGGTCGCTGTAGGGAGAACATGTGCAGATGGGGCTACCGGGACCCCTCTAAGACCAGATGCGACTGCGGAGCCCCTATCCAAACGATGCCCCACCTTCTTAATTGTCCCCTATGCCCTACTACCTGCACAAGGGACGACCTCATTAACGCCACCGAGGATGGGGTGAAGGTGGCGAAATTTTACGCAAACATTTAAATGATTGTATCATTGACACGCAAGAAGAAGAAGAGGAGGTTACCGTGTATTGACCAATCATAGTGCTCGAAATAGTTGACCCAAAAGTTTTGAGCACGTTTGTCGTATCGCCATGATCATATGTGTATAAAATATAGTCTCGACTATATCTCGACGAATATCAAAACCAATTATTTGCTTTTTAGAGTTCCTCAAAAGGATAGGATCACTTCGCTGTCCGTCTGTCTGTCTGTCACGAGTCACGACCCTTTTTCTTAGGAACGCGTGGAGGTATCAAATTAATATCAAATACGCTGGTCTACGATTCCAGTCAGCTAATAGATACTATTCCTACTGCGAACTCATAAAACTTACCTATCTCTTAACCTTCCAGCGGTCGGTCCAGCCACAGTGACCCAAGACAAAGACGTCTTCAAAAACGCCCTTGAAATGGTTCACGTGTACGGTGGTGGAGATTGTCCGGAGAAATCGCTCGGTGGTATAAAACTTGCCCTGGACGTGAGCAAAACGAAGTCCTACGTTTATGTGTTCACTGACGCTACTGCTGGGGACCATAGGTTGGTTGGAAAGGTGCTGGATGGAGTCCAGAGGAAGCAGAGTCAGGTAACATTATTCATAAGGATCATATTGTAGGATATGGTTATGGAAATAGGATAAACCGTAGAAGTATCGCTGCACACATATTACACTCTTTTAAAAACAAAAAAAAAACAAAAAGGCTCATACTAAATAGAAATACGGCTAAATACCACGTTTTTTCTTGTATTTCTGGAACTCTGTCTCTTTGACGCGGAGGAGGGCGTTGCTATCAGCGACACAGTTTTTAACTCATGCAGGTATCATCGTTTCCATTTTTGTACTGTACACCTTTGTTTAATGTTCCAAATAAAGATTATTATTATTATTGCTGACGTTTCGAGACAATACAGATGCTCTTCATCATGAGCATCGCCCGCGACCGCGATCAACGGAAGATCGGCGAATCGAGTTTTCGCCGATCTGCCGTTGATCCGCCGTTGAATTGTCTCGAAACGTCAGCAATACAAGAAAAAACGTGGTAATTAGCCGTATCTCTATTTATAATGATTAACATACACGATAGTTTTCATTCTATAAGGCTCAGACTACAAAGTGACATGGCGCGCGTCGACAAAGCTTATGCGCCATAGATCACAGGCCCTTTAGGGGCTATCATACCTCAATCCTTGTCCTAAAATAGTATCAAGAAAGGACCAGGAACAAGACACAAGCACGTGACCGGTAACAGAAGGCGACGTTAATAAAATAAACAAGACCTATGTTAAGGTCAATACCACGGAAACTAGAGAATTGATAAGGATAGATTCACAACTAAAGACAACTATCCGTTCCCCTTCGACACGCGTATCTCGTTTTGTTGACGATTCTAAATGGTCCTAGTAATTTTAATAAATAGTTAATCATTTTAATTATAGATCTAGATAATTACCACGTTTTTCCTTGTTGCTACCGTTGATCGCGGTCGTGGGCGATGCTCATGATGAAGAGCATTGTTCCAAAACGTCAGCAATACAAGAAAAAATAGCCGTGGTAATTAGCCGTATTTAAAATTAAGGCTTTTTAAATTTTTGACTTTGACGTAGGTATGTATGCTTCATTTACGCTCAGCACTTCCACAGCAGACTAAATATTAATTAATGTTAAACAAGCGGGCGCAAGCCGTGCTCGACGATACACAGATTCAAAACTTCACGAACATTTTATATGATGCTGTATAAGCTCTACTGTGACTTCTGTGCATCCGGGACGTTATGGACTCCAGATTCGAGAGTAGAAGAGGAAGAAAAAAAGTTTTGAAGAGAGAGATTCAGTATCTGAAACTACTGTATTTTCCAGGTGGTGTTCGTTCTAACAGGACACTGCAACGACCTCGACAAGCCTTCCTTCCAAGTGTACCAGCAGATCGCAGCCGCTAGCTCCGGACAGGTGTTTAATTTGAACAAAACTAGTGTCCATAAGGTAAGTAAAACAACTGCGGATATTAGATAGTAGATCCTATAGTTAGTGTTCCGCAAATTCAAATTCAAAAATCATTTATTACAATAAAAATCACGATCACTTTGAAACGTCTGAGGCTACGCCTGTTCCTCGCGAATCATTTTATTCATATTGTTTTAAACCATTGTATCTTCAATGTTTTATTAATTCTACCACCTCTCAAAAAACTCTAAAAATAGACCTAAACAAGAGCGACATTTTTTACTTAAAAGGAGACTTCATCATTGAATGAATGAATGAATGAATGAAAATGCTTTATTGTACACCATAAAACAAAATAATAAAGATATAAACTTAAACTAGAAGAAACACTGTACAATGGGTGGTCTTATCGCTCAAAAGCGATCTCTTCCAGACAACCTTAGGATGGAATGAATATAACGAAGAATGGAAGATTGGTCGAGGTGCACTACTAAAAAATATTTATTATAAATGTACTTAATCAAATAAATAATTATATAAGTAAAAACATCTGAATATAGAAATATTTATATTAAGTACATATATCCCTATATAAATATAGAATCTGTGATACATAATCCATAATATATATATAGTAAATTTAAATAAATATATACATAAATAACTAAATACTCACATAAAATATAATTATATATAAATATATAGATACATAAATAAATACAATTAACATGCAACAAACTAATGAACGACGCTTGATAACTGTTCAGACAAATAAAATTATTTGGTTCGATTTTTAAGTGTGGCTAGTGAGGGAGACTGCCTTACAGATAACGGTAACGCATTCCATAAACGAACTGCTTGGACGGAAAAGGAATCAGCATAAAACCCGGTTCTATGCACTGGGGTTTTTAGAAGGAGGTTTTTTGAGGATCGAAGAGTACGGGAATTTGAGGAATGAAGAAACTCGAATCGGTCCTTCAAATAACAAGGAGTGGAAGGATTACGAAGGATGTTGAAAAGAAGTGAAAGGATATGAGTATTCCGGCGAAGACGAATGGGAAGCCATTTCAGCTGAGCACGATATTCTGAAATGTGGTCATATTTTCGAAGCCCATAAATGAATCTCATAGCAACATTCTGAAGGCGTTCCAATTTATTAAGCTGTTCTTCCGATAAATCAAGAAAACATGAATCAGCATAGTCAAGGATAGGGAGAAGAAGAGATTGTGCAAGCGCAATTTTAGTAGCTATGGGAAGAAAGTTACGCAGCCTCCTAAGCGAACACGCAGAAGCAAATACCCTACGACTAATAGACTCAAGCTGTGGACCCCATGACATACTACTGTCCATGTGAACACCTAAGTTTTTTACAAATTGAGAGAAAGGCACAGTAACATTGTCAAAATTTATTTTAGAAAGTGTAGACCAATTTATTTCATCATTGTTAATATTGAACTTTTGTTAACGCAATAAAAACATTAATTATTATTATAAGTTTTATCGCGCATCGATGAATTAAGCGTAAGAATTTATATGCACTTGATTAAAACGGCGAAGGATACCTCAATATAGGTACTTCCATAAAGCAGCGATGGGCATACCGAATTTATTATCCGCCCCGCAAACTCTCGGGTAGTTGTCTGACTTTTGTGGTTTACTTATACCTACTCAATAAAATAATTTTAAAAGCAGAGCATACCGACTTTACCCCGCGCCCCGCAAACTCAAGTAGTGGTCTGACTTATGTTTTTTTTTTTTTTTTTTTTTTTTTTTTTTTTATAAATAAAAATAGTTTATTTCAGTAGCCAGATTTACAGATACATAAACAAAGTTGGAACCTTCTTTTAAGTACAGAGTACTTGTGCCAGAAAGTTCCGCTCTTCCTCGCTCGACTTATGTGGTTTACTAAGCCAATAAAATATATGTTTACAGGTGCTAGACTTTGTGAAGAGTTCCCTAAAGGGCAGAATGGTAAACCTCGGGTCTAGCGTAAAACCAGCAGGGTCCAATTATTCCCAAGAGGTAAGGCACTTCAGCGCGTGTTTTTACATTCTGACACAGCGAACATTTTGTTGAATTTTCGATGAGTCAGAGTTAGAATTGCTGCGCACTGAAAATGAAGCTTTAAAATGATAAACAAAAAGTTTTTTTTAATATAATTTGGAGGAGGAAACTGGCATTAAAATTTCATCCGTCATTTGTTGATTGAGCATAAAACATACAAACTTTCGGATTTATAATATTAATAAAACCGGTCAAGTGCGAGTCGGACTCGCACACGAAGGGTTCCGTCCCATTATCTATAAAAAAACGCCAAAAAAATCATGTTAGTTGTATGGGAGCTTTCTGTTTTTAGTATTTGTTGTTAGAGCAGCAACAGAAATACATCATCTGTGAAAATTTGAACTGTCTAGCTATCACGTTTCATGAGATACAGACAGCCCTGTGACAGACAGACGGACAGCTAAGTCTTAGTAATAGGGTCCCGTTTTTACTCTTTGGGTACGGAACCCTAACAACAACCTCTATATCAATCCATCCTAAGTTGCAGAGATCAGATATTTTGTCTGTACTTAAGTAATCTGTATAGTTGTATACGAAGCGCTCAACTGTCCACTACCAGTCTGGCAGTATTGCCATTTAAGGTGATAAGTGACATTTTTGACGTTTTGTATGGGCTGAGTCTACCCGGATAAGACGGAAAAAGTGATAAAACAGCATTACCTTGAAAACCATCATTTAAAAAAAGATTGTCTTTAATTTAGGTAGCTAGTATGATTATCTAACGAATTATATAAAAATTAACTATTTAGCTATTCATAGTTTTGATTAAAAACGAAACTAGTGTTTTTGAAGAGCCAACTTTGGAAAATAAATCTATCGAGAAAATTTTCACCAATCGTGTTTTTGTCTTTAATTTATCTAGACTAAATCCTTAAGTTATCTTTGTCATAAAAAACAAAACTGTATGTTTTACGGTTATTGAGAAAAAACGATTCTGCATTCATCAATAACATTTATTCCAAGTCTTAATAGTTTGTAAAACATATTTTAGATACCGGTTGACAGCACACTGGCCGAAGTGACAGTATCGGTATCGGGAGCCAAACCTCAGATCACAGTTGTGGACCCGAGCGGGGAAAAACTCACTGGACCGCCTAAACTCATTACCACTCTAGATCTGTCTGAAATTATGGTGAGTATTTTAACGTGTACTAGCGACCCGCCCCGGCTTCGCACGGGTAGCATGTTATTATACATATAAACCTTCCTCCTGAATCACTCTATCTATTAAAAAAAACCGCATCAAAATCCGTTGTGTAGTTTTAAAGATATAAGCAAACATACATACATACATACAGACGCGGGAAGCGAAAAGCGACTGCTTTATACTATGTAGTGATTTCCAGGAAATGTTGGTTAAAGATTGTGATTTGTAGTTTGATAAAGAAGAAAAATAAATAGGATCACGACTGTAATCCCCAAGTACAGTAGACATTCTCTTAGATCTCCAGACGGATAGATCCGTTGAAGATGTCTAGTGAGGGTAGTCAGAGGCACGTCCAAACATTATATATGGCACATGCCCACTTTTTGCAGTAGTTAGCATTCCATACGTGACAGGTTGCAAACCCATCGCCGCTTATAAAAACACTAACTTCTTTCCTCACGAAATTTTCCTTCACCGTTTTGAGCATGGGGTTTTGATGCGCATATAAATTTTTCGAACAGAAAAATCCATTGATGCACGCCGAGATTCGAACCCTTGACCTTCAAATTGAAAGTCGAGGTACATCCCACTCGGCCTAAACGGCTTTTTAATTACATTTTAAAGCGTTTATGTCCCTATAATCAGCAATGAATGAATGTGCGTACAACCTGTCACGTGTAAAATAGGTACTAAGCATTATTAACCGTCTTGGAATTATTAGCAGAGTGGAGAGTACCATGACTTTCAATACGAAGGTCGCAAGTTCGAATCCAAACCGCGCATTAATGATTTGACTATTCGACAAATTTATATGTAGGGTCAAAGAACCGGTTGTGGTGCCTACCCCGGTTTTGGTCATTTTCAATTTTGGCAGTCAATAACTAAGCATAGCAAACAAACTTACATACAAACTCACAAACTTTCGCATTTATAATATTATTAGGATTAGGATATAATTATAAATAATGAATCTAGGTGGTAAAAGTGATGCAACCCGAGCCTGGAAATTGGACTATAACGGTTGGCAGCAACGAGGACTACTCCGTGAAGGTATCAGGGCTCTCCAACTTGACCTTCGATCATGGCTTCTCCGTGGAAAAGCCCAAGGATATGACGGAGACCGGTTATCGACCTTTGAAAGGTAAATATTATCATTTAAATACTGTTTGTAACCAAAAACGGCTTGATCGATTTCTATGATTTTTTTGTTTAAATATAATAAATAGGTCGTAGGGTATTTTTTATACCTCTCAGTGATAAGGGTAGCGTTAAGTTCGGTTAAAAACTGAGTGTTTTTTTTTTGTGGAATTATTGAAATTTGACGGGACAATTAGTAATATTATATAACTAGCGGCCCGTCCCGGCTTCGGCTTAATTCCTTAAATTTTAAATTTGTACTTTCCACTTCTTAACTTCCTAAAAGTGTATTTAGTATAAGATAATACCGTAACCGGTCAGTGTAATATAGCCAGGTATAAGTAGCGTTTATTTGAATATTAAAATGTTGTTAAAATGCTTACAACCAGCGCTCTCACCCTATATTCATTTCTTTTTAGGAACATACAACCACATGTTGGTAGGCCTGACTGAAAATAACCTGCCGGTCACCATAGAGTTCGCGGAGATATTGTCTATGACCGGAAGTACCCTCTTCGAGCTCCCGTTGACGGAAGTGGACACGAAAAATAAGGTTTACATGGCTGAGGCTTTCATACCGCCTGATGAAGAGTTCTTTTATATCGCTGTAAGTCATTTAGGTATCTTCAAGCTGAATTTCATCATCATCAACCTTATCATCCCACTGCTGGGCATAGGCCTCTCTTCATTTGGTTGAATAGTAAAGAAAGTATAAATTCGAGAGTAACTCTGTCTCATCGTTACGTTTATCGAATAAACGGCCGGACCGATCTTGATGAAACTTAACATGTTTCAGATAAATGGAAGAGATGAACACAGCCAACCACTTCGTAGAATTGGTACCACTGCTGTCCAGGCCAAAGTTCCAGGTAATCTAATATTCTCCATTCTATCTGGGGGGCTATTGCCTAACCGAACTGATGATCTGGCTTTAACACAGTGAAATTTAGGCAGTTCAAGCCGATTACGACCACCAGTTGCCTTATGCAATAGGCCTGCTAGATTTGCAAGGAGTCTCGGGCGAAATTATTGGAATATCTAAAGCTTATTTAGCAAGCAGTCACTAAAATATGGTTTTTTTTTCTAGATGTTCCATATCTGACAACAATACAAAAGGTAATAAACTTTATGCAATACATGTTTGTTTTTTCCCCGCAAGTTTGTTGAAAAAGTACGTATGAAACTTGTGAGCAACTTGCTCATTAGAGACTCGGCTGATTTACGCCCTCGCCTAAGGCTCGGGCTGCAATCCGCGGCCTCGTGTGTTAGCGAGCAACTTAGCTCACTTGTTTCATAATATACTATTATTATTGTACTGATCTTCATTTATTCATCATATCAATAAAACACTTATTGAGAGACAACTTCTTTATTATAATTTTATAACTCAGTGCACGTGCTTGTGTTAGCTGCATGACGTTGCGCGTAATGGCGAGCGGCCGGGATAGCCCCCTAGTGGCGCCACCTATATCTACTGATTTTACAATTATGTTATACAAATAATATATATACAATGGCCCAGTCAAACTATTGGTAGAACCTACCTGTTCTCTACATTTTGGGTAGTAGATAGTATACAACGTGTACCTATTTAATCACCTTGACTGATCTCACAGCTCAGTTGGTAGTAACTCTGCCTTCTGCGCTGTAGGATGTGGTTTCGATCCCCACCCAGGGCAAATATTTGTGTGATAAACATAGATGTTTGTTCTGTGTCTGGGTGTTATGATTTACAAAGAAAAGTATGTAAGTATTCTATCAGCTATTTGGTCCCCATAGTACAAGCTTTGCTTAGTTCGCGGCTAGATGGCGCTGACCACCAACATTTATTTAATTTTCAATCGACTCAAAACTGTAAATATTCTGTAAATAATTATTTCTATAATATAATGCATTATATGCTATTTATTTGTGTAAACAAAGGTGGTTTTGTGTAAATAACAAAATTATATAAGTTTTATTTGGTTTCAGATATCGGCCCACGCACATTCAAGGGTGGTCCTAATATGTAAGGTAGAAAGTATGGTGCCTCTTACAGGAATGTGGACTAAAGACTCACACAAACTACAACCGCAAATATCTAGCCTGTAAGTTTTCAGACGTTTGGTTAGGTTACATTATAGCAATTTACGTAGGGATCTCTAAAAAAAAAATAATACTATAGAGGGGTGGTTTAAAAATCAAGAAAATTGGGATAAGTTGCCTGGAAAATGTAAAACGGAAAAACTAAAAGTGATTTTTCTATAGGATTCTTGAAATTTGGACAAGATAACGTCTGTCGGGTCAACTTAGTCATATAAAAATACAAATTTGACATCTTATATAATAGTACAAGCTGACCCAGCGAACTTCGTATCGCTTTAGAATTAACAAATGCTGTGTTACGTTCCCGTTCCCGTTTTCCTGCTTTTCTCTTGAAATTTTTCCTAAATTTTCTTTGCTATAAACCTCACGGAGCCCGAGACCTTTCCAACGAATGCAAAACCGTGGAAATCGGTTCGTGCGTTCTGGAGTTATAGCGTCAGGAAGGAAAACCCGACTTATTATTTTTATATTATAGAAGATTGAAGATTGGTATACACTACTTATCCAATGTCGTTGAAGTTTATATAATTACGGTACAATCGGTATTTTCATGTGGGAGGTACCTCGACTTTCAATCAGAAGGTCGTGGGTTCGAATCTCGACGTGCATCATTGGATTTTTCTGTTCAAAAATTTATATGCGCATCAAAAACACATGCTCAAAACGGTGAAGGAAAACAACGTGAGGAAACCAGTTAGTGTTCTTATAAGCGGCGATGGGCAACCTGTCACGTATGGAATGCTAACTACTGAAAAATATGGGTATGTGTCAAATATAATGTTTGGACGTGTCTCTGACTACCCCAACTGGACATAAAGGATCTAAGAGTCTGAAGATCTGAAAGGATGTCTACCGTACTTGGGGATTACAGTCGTGATCCTATTTATTTTACACAACAATTTATTTATTTTTCAGACAGACAACAACCATAGAGTTTGTGATTGAAGATCTGACCGAAGAGAAAGTCGGTGCTTACAAATGCTTCGGCAAAAATGTCGCTGGTGTCAGCAAAGCTGTCACCCAAGTATCTATTATAGGTAGGTACAAAGTCAAAATCAATTAGTATTTATTTCAATAAAATCACATGGATCACTTTGAAACGTCTTAGGAGCTAGGTGAAGCTACGCTTGTTCCTCGTGACGTCGTGACCAAGCCTAGAAGAATCAGGCAACAAACATGGCTTGGGGTCTTTAATGGGCTATCTGACAAGATTTTGAAAACCATTCTAGATTATTCAGTAGTGACTGTGGAACCAAGAAACAAATATTATTTTAAATTCTGTTAAGAATTGGCCCTAAAAGTGTACTTAAATTATATTGACAATTTTAATAACGCTTCTTTAGCAAATGGCGTCGCACGAGTTTCTGTGACGTTGCATGCTTGTTAACAAATAAACAAACGTCAAGTTTTTCAAGGCAGGCGATGACATATTGACAAGCATGTTACGTCATCGTCGATTCGACCAATCCTGATCGTTTTGTGTCACGTGACTGGCGTTTAAAAATAGATAAATTTAATTATGGGTTTTTTAATAAATCATTGTTTATTTTCAAGTTATCTTACTCCATAACGCTTTATGAAGGCATAATTTACATAGATTACTATCAACAACACTTTATTTTTCATACTAAAATAGCTTATTTTTTCTATGATCCTATCCTTAATGCTATGTAGATCTCCAGTGTGGTGCCGATCGAACAAGGTGAAGGCTCAAACAAGAATAATAATTAAAAGTACCAACCGAATTAAAAGTACACACATGTATCTTAAGTAGTATTTACAGAAAAAACAAGTATGTATATAAGTATTCTATCAGTTATCTAGTTCCCATAGTAAAAGCTTTGCTTAGTTTGAGGGTAGATGGCGCTGTGTGATAATTAAATGTACACCAATATTTATTTTTAAGGTTCTGCACCCGAAGGGTAAAAACGGGACCCTATTGCTAATACTTCGCTGTCCGTCTGTCTGTTCGTTTCACAGTTTATGTATTTCTGTTGCTGCTCTAACAACAAATTAGTATTTGTTGTTAGAGCAGCAATAAAAAAACAGAATAAAATAAATATTTAAGGGGGGGCTCCCATACAACAAACATGATTTGAAATTTGAAAACAAACATGATGATGCGCGAGTGTGAATCGCACTTGGCCGGTTTTTTATTTTACCTGTTCTATCAATTATCTTATTCTCATAGTACAAGCATTACTTAGTTTGGGGCTAGATGGCACTGTGTGATGTCTTACAATATTTATTAATTTATTTATTATCAAAACATTTCAGTTGATCCGCCGCAAGTGAGCATCGAACCTGCGAACAAAACTTTGGATGTAGGAGACAACATCACAATAACCTGCACTGTATTAAGCGAAGCAATTTTATTGGATTTCCAGTTTATATCAAATCTATCAAAAGCAAATGGTATGTCTGTTTGTTTATTGAATTATTAGCTTCTGCCGAACACGAACCTACTACAGACATAAAATCACGGCTGTTACCCAGAGGGGTAGGCAGAGTCACGGCTTTCCACTTGATCCTGATAGTGATATACTTCTTTTGCTTCATTCACTCTCATCGCATTACTCATGCATACTCGTCGGTTTAGAGTACTAACCTACTAACCTACTTCAAAATATGGGCATGTGCCAAATGTTATGTTGGACGTGCCTTTGACTACTCCCTTTAGTCATCTCCAAGGACCTGAGCGCCGTGAGATCTAAGTAGATAGTGATCAATTCAGATGATCTTCATCATGAATATGCTCTCCATCAGCAATACAAGAAATAACGTGTTATTAGCCGTATTTATTGTCAAAGTAAATAACAACCACGATAGTTTTAATTCTAAAGTCGTCATGCTGTTTAATTTTTAGGGTTTCGTAGTCTACAAGAAACCCTTATAGTTTTGCTATGTCCGTCCGTCCGTAAATCATATATATCAATATACATAATGGTCACGTAAACAAAGTGGTACAATAAAATCTTTAAAACATTATTTTAGGGTACCTCATCTACACCTAAAAAATAACATCCGCATGTTATTTTTTTTTTCATTCATTGTGTGGGTGTTAGATATGGTGTGTTTAGTTGGATAGGTCTTTATGGGTTTGTGAAGACAACATTTCGATTAAGGAATTCGTTTGAGAAATATTAAGGTTTAAAGTGCTAAATTTTGTCAGAGTCAAGTGCCGTTAGTAAACTTTTTAGTACAAATATCGTTGAAAATTACTTATATAACGTTGTTATCTGTGTAAACTTTGAAACCCAGATTTCCCGTGGCTCGACACGCACTTGGCTAGTTTTTCGATAAACACGAATCTAACGCACGTTGTAGTCTTCAAAGATCATGTATGAGTATGTTCAATCCTAATCCTAATATTATTATAAATGCGAAAGTTTGTGATAAAGCTGCTATGTTTGTTCCTTATTCAAAAATAAACGACAAAACAGATAAAGATGAAATTTGCAGTAGCATGTAGATAAAAAATCAGAATAAATAAAGGGGGACCTTATAATCCGAAAAACAACCCCTAAATGATCAAAAAGAATAATTTTGGTATAGATGGCGTTGTTGTGCAACAAATCTGACATCACAGACTAAAAACATTTAGTCGTCATAGCAACGCAGTTTTGACTAATGAATGATACGCATTCTACCAAAATTCGTAATTTATTTTATCAGTACAAGGTTTGTAGGAAAAAATTGGAAGCTGCCTGAAATAGCTTTTTCCTATGTGATTATAACAAAAAAAACAACAGAACAACGTTTGTCACGAGTCGGCTAGTAATAATAATTTTTAAAATTTCAGGAACTCAAACAAACGTGAAACCTAACATAGAGGGTATCTACACCATTAATAAGACTATAGTGAATGCTAATGAAACCGATGCTGGGACTTACACGTGTATTGCAGCAAATAAAGGTAATTTTACTGATATTTGACGTCGATTGAAGCCGTGTTGGCCGAGTGGGGGGTTCCTTGACTTCCATTTCGAAGGTCGTGGCTTCAAATCCCGGCGTGCAGCAATGGATTTTTCTATTCGAAAAATGTATGTGCATTAACACGTTTATAACGGTAAAGGAAAACGTAGTGAGAAAACCAGTCACGTGTGGAATGCTAACTACTGCAAAATTTAGGCATGTGCCAACATGTAATGTTTGGACGTGCCTCTGACTAACCCTGATCAGATCGCCTGGAGATCTAAGAGGATGTCTATCGTACTTGGGAATTAAAGTCGTGATCCTATTTATATATTTTTGTTTTAAAAAACTAAACGGACAAAGATATATAGCAACAAATTCCGCCAATCTGCTCCCAAAGAGTCCAACCCAATGTAAAATACTACAATAAATAATACAGTTTTCTACTGGAGTATTTTACATTGGGTTGGACTCTTTGGGAGCAGATTGGCGGAATTTGTTGCTATATATCTTTGTCCGTTTAGTTTTTTAAAATGGATTTCCGCAAAGTCACGCCTGAATCAATCAATTATTTTTGTTTTATTTATTCATACAGGAGGTGGAACAAACCAATCCACTACAATATCAGTTCAATCTAAACCTTCCGCTCAAATCATAGGCCCTCACTCATTGTCAAAAACTATCCATACAATCGCTCAAATTGTCTGTCAAGTTGACAAATGTAATACTGTCAAATGGGTGCACAATTCGATGGTACTGAAGGAAAGAGTTGTCAATACTAGTGGTACGGAAAACTTGGACCTAAATGTAACTGAAGATGGAAATTGGATGTGTGTGGCTGTCAGAGGTGATATGGAAGGTAAGTACTTCACTGAATTGTCTACCAATTATGTTGGCTGGTAGAAAATGCTTTGGCATTAAGTTCGCTCTATTATTTTTGTTTGTTTAAGTGTAATTAGTGTATTAATAAATAATAAAAAATATCGGCGGACATTATCACACAGCGCCATCTAGCCCCAAACTAAGCATAGCTTGTACTATTGGATCTAGATAACTGATAGAATACTTATACAATAATAGTTTTAATATACCGAAAATAAAAAATTGACCGTTGCAGCAGAAGCTTCTTATGATCTGAGCACTGTCAGCATGATTTATTATTGCAATATCACAAAGTTATCGAGGTTTCTTTTTAACCGAAAATTGGCACTAATTTATGGTCTCAGTACTAGAAAATACTACACAAATTACAACGGAGACGGCGAGCTATTTATGAATGGATAGAATCGTGAAAATATGAGTAGCTATGTGGTAGGTGCGTATGAATAAACGGTTAACTAAATATTGTGTGTTTTTAAGGATATTATTTTTAATTTTTTAATTTAAGTTTTAACTACTTAAATTTAATTAGTAACAGACACTGACAATACGTTATTATTTTTTTTGGTAATTAAAAACTAGTGTTGTATATACTTTTTTTTGTAAATACATACATATGATACATAATAACACCCAGACACAGAACAAACATCTATAATAATGAATTTGTTAGTAAAAACTTAGGTTTCGCCAAAAATGTGCCTGTTCCCCGCGCCTCTGTAAATTCGCAGAAAGTGCTCTGATTTAGATGGTTTACCTATAGTAGCTGTTTTTACTGTTCTGTTCACTTTAAATAAATAAATATTGGCGGACTTTGCACACAGCGCCATCTAGCCCTAAACTAAGCAAAGCTTGTACTATGGGAACCAGATAACTGATAGAATACTTATATACTTTTTTTTTGTAAATACATACATATTATACATATTAACACCCAGACACAGAACAAACATCTATGTTCATCACACAAATGTTTGCCCTGGGTGGGGATCGAACCCACAACCTACAGCGCAGAAGGCAGAGTTACTACCAACTGAGCTGTGTGTGACTGTTACACGTCAGAAAGTCTCGTATTGCACACATCGCAATGATTTAACTTAAATGGTTTATCTTTAGTACCTACATTTTGTTCTTAATGTTTGTGTCCGTCAAGTTGAAAGCCTCAACATGGAATTCAGTGGTTTTGACTATGTCACAAAAATACCAATAGAAAAACATTGCTGAAAAAACTATATACAACCACTTAAGGCGAGTAATAAATGTTTGTGATGAATGCAGAATCGTTTTTTCTCAATAACCGCAAAACATACAGTTTTGTTTTTTATGACAAAGATAACTTAAGGATATAATCTAGATAAATTACAGACAGAAACACGATTGGTGAAACTTTTCTTTATAGATTTATTTTCCAAAGTTGGCTCTTCAAAAACCCTAGTTTCGTTTTTAATCAAATCTATGAATAGTTAAACAGTTCATTTTTATATAAATCGTTAGATAATCATACTAGCTAAGTAAATTACAGACGGTTTCTTTTTAAATTTGATGGTTTTCAAGATAATGCAGTTTTATCACTTTTTCCGTCTTATCCGGGTAGATTCAGCCCATACAAAAAGTCAAAAATTTAAGTATCGCCTTAACACTTCTTGGCCTCTTACTCGCACATATTAACCAGACTTCTGTATTACAGTTTCAGACACAATACGAATTACAGTTAATATCATACCAACAGTGAGTATTATAGGCGAGAAGGAACTTACAATATTGAATGGTACAATTTACGAGCTGGTGTGCGAAGTGAACGCCAAACCACATCCAAAGATCACATGGCATCGGGAGATGGATCAGTTCCTGAACCATTCAGTGAGTAAATCAAAGAAAGAAAGTAAGAGAGAAAGAACGAAAGAAAGATAGGGAGAAAGAGAAAAAAAACCGGCCAAGTGCGAGTCGGACTCGTGCACGAAGGGTTCCACACCATTATCTATAAAAAAAAACACGTTTGTTGTATGGGAGCCCCACTTAATTATTTATTTTATTCTGTTTTTAGTATTTGTTGTTATAGCAGCAACAGAAATGCATAATTTGTGAAAATTTCAACTGTCTAGCTATCACGGTTCATGAGATACGGCCCTGTGACAGACAGACGGACGGACAGACAGACGGACAGCGAAGTCTTAGTAATAGGGTTCCGATTTTACCCTTTGGGTACGGAACCCTAAAAACGCCAAAAAAACACGTTTGTTGTATGGGAGCCCCACTTAAATATTTATTTTATTCTGTTTTTAGTATTTGTTGTTATAGCGGCAAAAGAAATACATCAACATGTTTCAAGTTTTATCAAAATCCGTTCAGTTATCGAGCGTGATTGACGCACATAGAAACATCCTCACAAACTTTTGGATTTATAATATTAAGTTGGATTTATTTCCTTCGATGTTTTTTCTTATTCTATGTACTTTTTTCAGATAACACAGCTCAAACCCAACTTGTACAAAAGTGTTCTGACATTGAACTCTTCGAAGGAAAACGTTGAAGCCACTTACTTTTGTAATGGAGAGAATTCTGAAGGAGTAACCAATGACCATGTGAAAGTCAATGTAAGAAGGAAGGCCTCTGTGGTGAAAGGATTAATAGGTTAGTTAGTGGCAAATCTATTGTTACCACAAACGGACAAAAACATTCTAAAATCTGCAGGGCTATTTTGTTAAAAACATGAATATCATGTTATGATGTTGAATGCAATACCTATAGGTACCTAAACAGCATAAAAAGCGTAGGTATTATGGCATTCAGTACCATAACATGATAATCATGTTATCAACTCATACTACCAAAACACGGTTTCGAGGTCGAGTCGAGGTGGAGATATTTCTAGGTTACTACTAAACTAGGAATATGAGGATTTTTTTTTTTTAAGTTTTTCTAATATGATTTAGAAAAGTCAACCTAAATTTAGTATAAGTACACTGATTTGTAAATTATGTGAAATAATATAGAAAAATTACCTATAATATTTATTTTATTTATTTGCATCATGTACAATACAGTAGGTATTGGTTTATAAATAGGGGAAGTAGTACATGGGTCCTGTTAGGACATAGCAAAATAAAAAAATATATAATTATTATTAACAAGCTGACCCGGCGAACTTCGTATCGCTTTAGAATAAGTTCCTGTCCCGTTCCCGTTCTACGACTCTACGTTTTAGTTAGAAAAGTTTTGTATGGGAAAAAGAAAAGGGCTGTTTTTAGGGTTTTCCCGGCAATTATTCGATTTTTTCTCACCTTTTAAACCTTCCCTAGACCTCCACGAACATTTCAAGACCAAGATAAGATAAATCCGTTCAGCCGTTCTCGAGTTTTAGCGAGACTAACGAACAGCAATAGATTTTTATATATATAGATTACTAAATTATTAGCAACTACTATGGTGAAAAAATAGACAGATGAGCTTAAAAATATATTATTCTGCTTTCAGATGTGTCAGAAAAACTCTACGACTCTGTAGAACTTAACTGCCTTATCGACTCTCATCCGCCAGTTCAAATAAAATGGCATCAAAACGGAACACTTTTACATTCATCTAAAAACATTCTAATATCTGATAATAATTCCACTTTGGCCATAAAAAGACTGGATTTTGATAATTTGGGAATGTACTCGTGCGAGGCTTACAATGACTTTGAGAAGATTAAGCTAAATGGGACCTTAAGTGTATACGGTTTGGGTAAGTTATTGCTTGAGTAATTGAAAACATACCACGGCAAGCTAAACAATTGATTTCTCGGTGGCTTATTGGACGACTGCCCGGCTGGTACGTAAGAGTTGCAGGTTCAAATCCTGCAGTGGGACAAATGTTTGTATGATATGCGAATATTTCTTCCAGTTGTAGGTATATTGGTTCCAAAAGTGGACGCAGGGAATAGTGCTTTAGAAAAATTTAAAACTGTATTGTTTGTAATTTCTGTAGTTGGTTCAATCACGCTGAGCTTCAATGATTGAGCAGATTTGGACAAAACTACGAATAAATATAGCCAGGAATAAGTTATAGGCAAATTTTTATCAGGGTAACACTCGAGCGAAGACGTGGTTGAAGGCTAGTGAATTATAAAACTATAAGTAATGTTTTATTTTCAGAAAGTCCAGTAATCATGAAAGTGCCTGCAAAAATAACAGCTGTCAAAGGAAAATCAACCTTACTTACATGTAGGTGAGATTCTAGAATTAAAACTATCGTGGTTGTTAATCATTTTAAATAGGCTAATTACCACGTTTTTCCTTGTATTGCTGACGTTTCGAGACAATTCGCAGTTTCGAGTATTCGCCGATCTGCCGTTGATCGCGGTCGCGGGCGATGCTCATGATGAAGAGCATCTGAATTATCTCGATACGTCAGCAATACAAGGAAAAACGTGGTATTAGCCGTATTTCTATTTAAAAGGTGAGATTCTATATCGAAAATCACTTTTCCCTTTCAATACCTTGAAATATTTCTTCTTATTAATAAGTATACTAGTGCATATTATAATATTTGAGTGTTCTCGCGAGTCTTAGTGCCGATTCTGTTATTTTACAAGCTTTTATTGAACTTGCAATGTTTGTATATTTGTTTGGGTGGAATCTTGCCTTGCCACCTTGTTCTGGTGACAATACAATAATATGATGCGAGCTGATCTGATGATGGAGTCAGGAGCTGTTCAACAGTCACTCAAAACAGAACTCCTTAGTAAATACCTTGATACAGCAAAAACTTTGCATTCTTGTCAAGCTCCGATGATAAGACAGGTGATAGCGCGCTGGTGCTCGATGATTTAAACGATTTTAGTAAAGTTTGTCATTGAAAAATATGTTTCAACAGAAAACCTATTTCATACATAACTATAGATTTTGTCACGGGTCTTTAATTTACCTTTAATTTACTTTCCTTTCCTTTAATTAAATGTAATTACGTGACAAAGACCCGTGTCAAAATCTATAGTTATGTCTACTAATCACTATTTCATCCATCTCTTTCTCACTAATTTCACAGGTCAAAAGGAAGCCCTGAACCAACTATAAATTGGAAATTCAAAAACTCAACTGCAAATAGTTTTACAGAGCTACAAAATATGTCTAAATCGGAGCTAAATATTACTGCGACTCTAGATAATGAAGGAGTTTACCAATGTATAGCTGAAAACGTCGTAGGGAGAGACACATTTGATATACAGTTGACTGTTCATTGTAAGTGTTTAACCGGCTTGAATCTGTCACGTATGTAATGCAAAATGTGGGCATGTGCCAAATGTAATGTTTGGATGTGGCTCTGGCTAACCTTAAGACATCTTCGTAAGCGACTTGAGATCTGAGAGGATGACTGCCGTACTTGGGGATTATACTGGTAGTTGTGATACAATTTTTATTTTTTTAACTTTGTTTCCTGTTAACTCTCTTTCTTCTGCCCCCTTACTTTGCCGTCACAAATATAATCTCTGTTCTTTCTGATATTTGTTAATATAAAATGTGCCCACAACTGTTATCTCCCAAGTACAGTAAATACTCTATCATCCTATCTCCTAGCATCAATTTGACTTCGATCGATCTTTATATCTCTAGCAATCAAGTCACAACTACGTAAAAACTATTTCCCGCCCTTATTTAAGGTGTAACCAAACATAGCGCGGCATTTGAGTGAAGCAGCCGGCTGCCCACGCTATGATTGGACAGCAGCCGCGCATACATTTACTTCATGTCTAAACTAGTCACGCGGCAAACTTGTGTACCTACTGCGAATGCCGTGCGTAGTTGCCGCGCACCTTGCGCGCTGTGTTTGGACACACCTTTACTCTTACATTTCACAGATCCTCCGGTAATGAAGACAACGAATGATTCTGGAAATATGAATAACACGTTACAAGTACAAGCTGATAATAAGTTGGCGTTGTCTTGTGATGCCCTCGGTGTTCCACCTCCTATAGTATTCTGGACGAAAGACAAACGTCCGATAAAATTTTCTAAAAATGTGTGAGTATACTCATTATCATTTTCTCCTTGCCCTTATCCCACTTTAAGAGGGGTAGGCACAAAATAAAATAAAAAATATTTCAATAAAATCACAAGGATCACTTTGAAACGTCTAAGGAGTGAAGCTACGCCTAGGGCTTTTGTATGTCTTGTCGTAGCGGGTACACTGTTTAGTTGAAACTTTGAACAGACACAATTGAGGGCGGAATAATTTAATAATAATCATTTATTTGTTATCTTAGAAGCCAGTTTAATAATAATAATATATTTGTTACCTTTCAGTCACCTTATCGATGATAGTTTAGTGATAGAAGAGGCTACGGTGGATGATTCTGGAGACTATATATGTAACGCCAGCAGTTCCTTGGGATCAGTTCAGAAGAACTTTACCGTTTTGGTTTATGGTAAGAATTAGATTATCTTAATCATAGGTCAATTTGCTGTTTCAATTAGATAATCAATTTTCCACAAAACTCATATTAAAGTTTGAAATTTAAATCTACATAGTTTCGTGGCGTGTTTCTGATCTTATTCATCTGCGTTAGACTCTGAATTTGGTTTACATATCGTTTGAAAGAATTTAGTCCGCTCCATGCTTGTTTGGCTTAAAATTATTTTTTACTTTATAGAGACACCGGAAATAACCTCCAAAGACGAACAAATAGATGTACTAGAAGGAGAGTTGGTGGAGATGCCTTGTGAAGCCAAGGGCTCACCCAAACCTGCAATCTCTTGGGATCAGAACGGGGTACAGATAATTGAGGAAAGAAAGTTCGTGGATGAGTTCGGGATTAGGTGAGCGCATGTTTGAAGTATTTGAGATCGTAAGCATTTTTAATGATAGTCAATCGACTTTGACTAGATAGATAGATGGCACTTTATTGCACACAAAGAAAACAAATAGTAGGTAACAACTAACAAAGAATGTACAATGGTTGGTCTTATCGCTAAAAGCGATCTCTTCCAGACAAACTTTGGATGGACAGTTTAATTTGTTATAAAAATATATTTACAATCTAGCTTCTATCCACGGCTTAGCTCGTGTGGTACTTAGATAAAAAGTGGTCTATATGATATTCCAAGTCATGCATTATATCATTATATCTGTAAATTTTCATCCAAATAATTTAATCTATTTTGATGTGATTGAAATTGAAACTTGTACATACAAGGTATTAAAAGGATTTATTATTTTAACACGTACTTGTGTTTCAGATTCATCGCCAACTTAACCGACTTCGGAAACTACACCTGTCGAGCGAAAAATAACTATGGAAATACTTCGATCACATATTCTCTTTACGTTTGGGGTACGTGGAGTTATTTGTATTAACTCTATAGTCTATATTTTGAGCCTGGCTTATTATGGTGTACTAAAATTTTGGTTTTGATACGCAAAATCATTCATTCAAATTAATTAGCGTGATGTTTATGTATGTGATTGTTAGTTGCTATTGAAAAGTATTATTATGTACCTTGAATTATCATCATCATGATCTTCCTGCCCTTATCTCACTTAAGTGGGGTCGGCACAACATATTTCCTTTTTCCATTTCTCTCTATTAGCCGTCTTCTCATCACTCACTCTTTTCCTACCCATCTCATCTTTCACACAGTCTATCCATATTTTATACACTCATAATTTATGGTATTCTTCTGACTGCAGTGCCTCCATCTATAAAAGGAAGTCTAGAAAGTACAACAGAGGTGCTGGTAGGTGATGACCTCAGCTTGCAGTGTAACGCCGTCGGGTTCCCCATCCCGACTATCGAGTGGTCATTCAGACTTGGGGTGTTGACTGAAAACACCACAGAAATTAGGTACTTATACCCATGTGTCACTACGCTGTATTTTGTCTAAAAATCTGATAAAATCTCATTGCCGAATATTCAACCACCTGCTACAATAATAATTTAATTTGTGCAGTGTCAGTAGGATAGGTCCCAACCGTATGCCTTGTGATACTCTTCTAAAAATCTAAACAATTCTTTCGTTATTTTTATTATATACATGACATATCTGTCATAAATATTCTAAATCAAACTAAACCAATACAATTTCACACCAAAATTTGAAATTTTAAAATATTACCTAATGAATTCGCACTGATGTCCTTAGTCAAAGGCTTTGCTAATATCTAATTATTTTCACAGCTTCAATGACGTTGGTAGCCTTAACATATCAAATGCAAGTTCGAAACACGAAGGGACTTATGTTTGCCTCGCGCAAAACATGAATGGAATAGACAATAAGTTCTTCCGTGTTAATGTAAATGGTAAGATATTCTCTAGAACTCTAGATAAACTTTAATCATCCCTTTCTCTTTCATATTTTTGTATATTTAGTGTTGATTTTCTAGAGCCGCCGAAGATACTGAATGATAATTACACTGGACCGTATTTAGCGACGAACTTAGATACCGCACTGACTATCGCTTGCAGGGTAACAGGCAAACCTAAGCCTTATATTCTTTGGTCTAAGGATGGTGTTTACTTGCACAAAGGTATGTTCATATTTCTAGTAGTCAGACTATAACTTCTATTATTCAGGCCAATCTTCTTGGCTGTTTCCCAGAGGGGTAGGCAGAGATCACGGCTTTCTACTTGCTACGATCCTGACATACTTCATTTGCTTCATTCGCTCTCTTCACATTCCTAATGCATGTTCGTAGGTCTAGTAGATATTCTTGAACTGGCCTTTTTTTCAAATCATCACCAATTTGAGAGATTGCCGTTAATTTATGGCTTGAATAATTTAAAGAGTGTTTCAGATTCTCAATATATTGTTGGAAAAGATGGCACGCTCACGATCAAGTCACCGTCGGTAGATATGAGCGGCAACTACACTTGCAGCGCCAAGAATAAGTTCGGTGTTGATAACAAAACTGTTCCTGTTGAAGTATATTGTCAGTATCTTTCAATTAATCTATACTAATATTATAAATGCGACAGTCTGTTTGTCTATCTTTCTGTCATAACGGACAAAACGCTTAGCCGATTGTTATTAAATTTCATATAAAGATCGTTTAAAGTCTAAGTCGGACATAATTTTCCCCCAATTTTTTATTTTAGTTTTAGAAGTCAATCAAAAATCAATACAATAAGATAGTGCTTCAATATTTTCGGCAAACCGCACTCTTAGAAAATCGTCGTCTGTCGTAATAGAATGTATGATGTCAATTCTTAAAAGTAATGTCGGTAGTTCCATCGTATAACGATGCGATATATCGTTTAACGGTTTGCGGAGTACACCTGTTTACAAGAATTGTTAGCTCACAAGAACAATTTTTTGTTTAGAACGAATTTTCTGAAAGATAAAATTGCAGCTCTGCCTACCTACGAGCAGTCAGAACAGATGCACAGCAAAGCGATTGTATTGGAAAATAGTGACGCCAGTGTTGAATGCCCTCTACGCGCTTCGGTCGGTGACACCGTGCAATGGTATAAGGTTCGATGATTATTCATATTACTATCCCGACAGACGTCCTGTCAAATTTCAATAACTCCACAAAAAAGCACTTGCTGTTTTTTAAGAATTTCTGTTTTGGCGTTCGATTTTTTAAAAACTTTGTTTTCGAGCGTATGTATGTATGTACTCGTATGTCCATTTCTTTGGCACGATCTACAGCCCAAACGACCAGACGGATACAACATATGAAGTGTCGTTGAATTCGTCTCAATTGTGGGAGTGACATAGGTTATATATTTATATATATGGCGTCCCCCTTCCCAAAAAAGGGGGCATAATTTTTTTTTACTTATTTATTATTTAGCGGTTGGGTTTTACGTTTTTATAATAATTTGTTTTATCTTGTTTACTTCAAGGATGCTGACCAAGTATCTACGGGTGTACTGACACTTTCAAAAGTATCTCGTGCTAATCAAGCTACGTATGCTTGTGTAGTCACCAATAAAGTCGGCTCTGCTTACTCCACCATTACTATTAATGTTGAATGGCCACCAGACTTTGTCGACCCAGAAAATACTGAAAATGACCTTACAAACGACGTAGAGACTGAGAAAGCTGGTAAAAATGATGATGATGAAGCAGAGACTGATGTAACTAATGAAACTAATATTGATGTAACAGAAGATAATGAGGAAGAAATGGATGTAAAGGATACAATTAATATAAATAATAAGAAAGACAGTTCTGATAATACAAAGAATGTTACAAACATTGAAGAAAGAAAAGTTCCAGCAGTTACAGATAAAGAAGTAACGGAGTCGAAATACACTGATGAGAAGAATTTTGGTAAAGATGTTGTAAAAAATGTGGAAGTTGTGAAAGGTGATGATGCTTTTTTGGATTGTCATACGGATGCTATGCCTCAAGCAAGGGTAAGTCAGATGCGAACAACGAAATATATACAACTCTTGCATAACTGACTGACCGACTGACGTATTAAATTCAACACAAAGCCTACACAGATCCTAAAAACTTAAAATTTGGAGGGCTTACTTCTTTTGATGTGAAGAAAGGCAAACCCTTAACTATAAAGGGAATAGCGGGGGTTGAAGTATGAAAATAACTTAACGTGACTAAGTCGCGAGGGTTTCCACTAGTTTATACAAACTGATAGTGTTTTTGTTAGCTTAATGTGTGTGACTGACCTTGGATATAAGTAATTCTATCAGTTATTTGGTTCCCATCTTGTTCATAGCACATTACGCCAAACTTTGCTTAGTTTGGGACTAGATGGCGCTGTGTGTAAAGTTCACCAATATTTATTATTATTATTATTTATTTCAGACAAAATGGCTTCATAATTCAAAACCCATAATATTAGAAGACAAGCCATACCTTCGGCTTATAAACGTACAAAAACACAATGCAGGAAACTACAAATGTATTGCGACCAACACCCATGGAAGTGTGCATAGAATGTTCCAGCTCAATGTTTCAGGTAATACAATCTTTTAACGTGCCTCTGACTACCCCTGTAGACATCTTCATCATCCATCTGTGAGGATGTCTACCATACTAATTCATATTTTATTTTTATAAGCGGCCATAGGCTTGCCATCTGTAACCTAAGGAATGGTAACTACTTATAAACCATTCATGAAGAACGAGAATTCTAACCACAACCTTTAATTCATAGTTGATTAAGACGAGGTATATTTTTTTTGACGAGTGCATAATAGATTTTCTCAATAACCGCAAAACATATAGTTATGTTTTTATGACCAAGATAACTTAAGGATTTAATCTAGATAAATGCAGAACAGAAACACGATTGCACGGTGGTCCAAGCGCCCTACAAGGGCGGTCATAAATATCTTACTTTATTAAATTTGTTAAGTGGGATGTTTTCTGAAGGGTAAATAATAAAAAAATACTTCACTTATGTACATTAATGCTTTATTTACATAATTTAATACATTATGTACAATAAACTGTAAAATATGTAATGTTTAATATACATTTAAATTGTCAGTATTTGAGATTTATTCTCCCTCGCTCGGAAATACATCTGAATAAGATAATAACGCTGTTTATGAAGGGGTTATCATTAAATATGTATTCTTTTATATATTATACATTATTATGTACAACAAAAGGCAAGAAAACTAAAACTACAATTTACATAATATATTTACAAACGTCATCATAACCACAACTAAGTTAAATAAGTACAACAACTAACCTAATTTGAATTTAAACTAAATTTTTAATAAATCTAACACCTGCCTTGTCATAACGCTCTTTTTCTTACGGGGAAGTTTCCGAAGACCAGTAATGAATGGGTCTGAGCTAAGTAAAAGTCTGATAAGTAAGTCCGTATTCGTAAGTTCTCGCGACATTTTTCTCGTGTGATCCCGTCTGAAGGCCTTATAATTTTTAAACCTAATCTACGTCTAAATTTATTCTGTACATACGATTTTCTATCTGCTACTTGTCTCTTCTCATCATTCGACCTAACCTGCCACTTCTTAACATCTATCCTGTAAGCAAGATGAACAAAATATTCGAAAAAGCGAATCCAAGAATGTAAAGGAGATAGGCCAAACTCAAACCTACTTTCATCAGGTTGTTTCAGTAAGCAAACGTCTATTTTGTTCATTTCTTTGGGAGGTGCTCCACAAATAAATGTAACACTTACAGGATGACGATTCACTCAAAGCAGTACACACTTTACCATCCACCATAGTTAACTGTAAAGAGTGTTGAATTCTGAAACGAAATGGACGTCCGCGTTCGCAAGATGGCCCGGGCTGGTTCGCGTTTTCTTGAATGCACTTCTCATTACCCCTTACTAATTCAACACATTCAATTTCATTTAACCAATCTGAGTACTTATCCAAAAATTTTGATTTACTTCTAGAGACAATTTTCCAAAATCTATCAAGACTTTTACATAAATTGAGTATCTTACTATCTAAGTTCTTAATGTCTACATTTTCGACCTCATCCAGTGAAGCTAGAATAGTTTCCAACACGTGTTGATGTTTTTGAGGAACAGTTCCAGTTATGGCAGACCAAATCTCAAAGAAATGCATCCTTGAGAAAGAACATTTAACCAAAGTACCTGGAAAAAAAATATTATTTATTTTCGTAAGTTTCGTAGACCGTGCTACGCCAGAGCCTACGCAGACGTAGAGGTTATATAGCGATTATAGGCGCAAAAGGGCGCAAAAAAACCTTTTAGATTTTCAAAATAGACAGTTCAATCTTTAATATAAGATATGTGAGAGTATTCGATTATGGTTGAAATTTTTTTTAGGTCTATGTGAAGTCAACTATAAGATACAAATTTGGTAGAAATACTGTGTGGCGTAGCATGTAAAAATACGTCATAATAAGTAAAATAAAACTTAAAAATATAACTATTTAGTAAAAACATACCTTGATCTTGAAAATCCATGTCACAAACACCACTCAAAAACAATGCAATTCTGAGAATTCACAGTTAAACGAACAGTACCGCTAATGAGTTACTGATAATGCGCGCGCAACGTAATGATGTGTTCACTTCGGAGGTAGAAAAATAAGTGATAATTAGGTAAAATGGGTGACATATTTATACTTTTGGGTAGCTTGTTTATCGGTAAATCATTATAGATAATTAAATTGGGGGTAATTGATGATGAAATTTTTGCATTTATGACCTACGGAGGAACCACTGTGGATTGGTGGAACTCATCTCGATAGTTTTATATACCGAAGTTGGCTCTTCCAAAACAATATTTATCTTTACTTAAAACTATGTTTATATAATTCGTTAGATAATCATACTAGCTACATAAATAAAATACAGTTTCTTTTTAAGTTTGATGGTTTTCAAGATAATGCAGTTTTATCACTTTTTTCGTCTTATCGGGTTAGACTCAGGCCATACCAAAAAACAAAACATTACACATATCACCTTAACCGACTGTTTTTAAAACATGAACAACTATTTTTCAGTGCCACCATTTATATCGGATTTTGATGTGTTGGATGTATCTTTGATGGAGGGAAGTATTGCCACATTGGAATGCAATGCGCAGGGGCATCCCGAACCAAGTATAAACTGGACTTTTAAGTATGCACGCATATACTAGTTTAGATATTTGTATGAATGAATGTGTGAACGAATGAAAATGCTTTTTAAAGTACACAAATAATAAAAAACCGGCCAAGTGCGAATCGGACTCGCGCACGAAGGGTTCCGTACCATTATCTATAAAAAAAACGGCAAAACGACACGTTTGTTCTATGGGAGCCCCACTTAAACATTTATTTTATTCTGTTTATAGTATTTGGCATCAGAAATACATAATCTGTGAAAATTTCAACTGTCTAGCTATCACGGTTCATGAGCCCTGTGACAGACAGACGGACAGAGAAGTCTTAGTAATAGGGTCCCTTTTTTACCCTTTGGGTACGGAACCCTAAAAAAACAACGACAGAAACTTAAACTAGAGCAAAACTGTCAGTGCACTGGGCAGTCTTAACTACCGCAATAAGTAGGCATGTGCCAAAAGTGTTGATCGGACATGCTTCTGAATAACCCCTTTAGAACGATTTCTATTGTTGGTACATAGGAATTACAGTCGTGATCCTATTAAATATCACACTTAAGTTTTAGGCTGTATCGGGTGGATAGTTTTAAGTAGAACTAGCTGACCCGTGCCCGCTTCGCTGTGCGTAAGACATTTCTAATACCATCGTTGACTTTTTTGTAGACGTTTTTAAGGTGTACAATACTGTAGTACATTATTTTGATATATCTCTTGGGGTTCAGCCAGCATTTGCAATGTAAGCGCAAAAAAATGTGTTTATTTACGACATCACATTAAAAACCTCTAAAATTATCAGTGTTTCTCTACTATATTATGCATGTATTATACATATAAACCTTCCTCTTGAATCACTCTGTTTATTAAAAAAAACCGCATCAAAATCCGTTGTGTAGTTTTAAAGATATAAGCAAACATACATACAGACATACAGACGCGGGAAGCGGAAAGCGACTGCTTTATACTATGTAGTGATAAGCAAACATATAAGTACTTCTTAACTACGCGAGAGGAGCTACAGACGAATGCTAGTTACAGGTACCTACACAATTCCTTTGCAGCAATACTAACTGGCTTCTCTACAACTCGACATTGACAGCTGTCAACATGACAGTTAACTCTGAAGGCATATTTCGCTGTGACGCCAGAAATAAGGCGGGAACGAGGCATATAGTTTATCGTGTTAGTGTGGTCTCGCCTGCTGGAATAAAGGAAATCCTGGCCTTCCAAAATGGCGAAGGCATCACAGTTGGAAGAAGTTTTGAAGCTGGAGTAAGAACCTTTTTACAAGCTTTTATTTAACTTGCAATGTATGTATGTAACTATGTTTGTTAAGGCGAGTAATTAATGTGTTTGATGAATGCAGAATCGTTTTTTCTCAATAACCGCAAAACATACAGTTTTGTTTTTTATGACAAAGATTACTTAAGGATATAATCTAGATAAATTACAGACAAAATCACGATTGGTGAAACTTTTCTCGATAGATTTATTTTCCAAAGTGGGCTCTTCAAAAACACTAGTTTCGTTTTTAATCAAAACTATGAATAGCTAAACAGTTATTTTTTATATAATTCGTTAGATAATCATACTAGCTAAATAAATTACAGACAGTTTCTTTTTAAATTTGATGGTTTTCGAGATAATGCAGTTTTATCACTTTTTCCGTCTTATCCGAGTAGACTCAGCCCATACAAAATGTCATAAATTTTACTTATCACCTTAAGGTGCAATCTTGCAACTCAATTTTTAATCTGTTATCCCCAACCGATTGAGCCGAAATTTTGCATAATTATGTAACTTCGGTGACAATGCAATAATATGGTGACATCGAGCTGATCTGATGATGGAGTCAGGAGCTGTTCAACAGAAACAACGGAACTACTTCGATTGAGTAAAATTTTGCATACTTGTCAAGTTCCGATGACAATGTTATATGATGAAACAGGTGATAGCGAGCTGGTGTTCGATGGTTTAAATGATTTTACAAAAGCTTGTCATTGAAAAATATTTTTCATCACAAAACTTTTTTTGTTTTCTAAAGTCCTACTTTATCATTAATAATCGACTCTCAATCGTCGTGCGTTCGAATACTGGCCGTGCATCAATGGATTTTTCTGTTCGAAAAAATTATATGCGCACGTGCTTATAATGGTGAAGGAAAACATCGTGAGGATCAGGATCAGGACCAGGTAAAATAAATATGCATAATTTGTACTTTCGTTTCAGTTAGGTGCACACATAAGAATAGCATGTAAAGCCACCGGCAAACCGACGCCAAGCATCCAATGGCTGAGAAACGGCAAGGTGCTCAGTGAAAACGCCCAAGACATTGATTATGCAGATTTGATACTTGATGTGGAGAAGTCAGATGCTGGCGCTTATATTTGTATAGTGACCAATATCGGCGGGAGTTTTGAAAGGACTTTTAAATTAGAAGTACTAGGTAAGATCAATAAAAAGAATCAAGCCATACATAGAAATGGAGCCATACCACAAGGTCCTAAATTAATAATAAAATAACTCGCGTTGTGAAAGTAATAACGCTATGAGTTCGTATTGCGTTGTCACTTTCGCACCGCGAGTGATATTACTTTAGAGCTTGTGGTACCGCCCCTGTACATTGAAAATCACAAGTATCATTTAAGAACTAACTGAATTGGTGGTCGCAATTCAATTCAAATTCAAATTCAAAAATCATTTATTTCAATAAAATCACAAGGATCACTTTGAAACGTCTTAGGAACTAGGTGAAGCTACGACGATTCCACGCCACCAATCGGCTTAAACTGTAAATTTTTAATATGTAACTGTCAAAATACAATGCCTTATTTAACAGTTGAAGTTGTTTATGATTGGACCTACGTATTTTTAAAGTCGATTTGATAAAAATAACTTTATCGGGTTAACCTCAGGGGCCTTACCACAAGTTCTTGAAGTAATCATAATGATTTTTACACGGGTCGATAAATATAATAAAAATATTGTTAAAAAAACTAAAAAACACGCAATTTTTTTTTGTCATCTTTGTCATTCTTAATATGTATGCAAAGTTTCAAATTAATCCGATGTTTTGAAGTAAGTCAAAATCACGTTCAAAGATTCCGTTACATACATACAACCAAAGCGTGCTAAAAATAAATAAATTAAACATAATTACCTGATATAACCCATGTAAAAATCTATAGTCACGTATTTTAATTTCAGAACCGCCAAAAATCTTCCAAAGCATAATCCGAACCGCTCCCACACTCGAAGTCCTATCAGGCCAGTCTTACTACCTCCACTGTCATCCACTCGGCAATCCATCTCCTGAAATATACTGGTTTAAGGATAATCTACCTTTAAAGCTATTTGATGATAGTATGGTGTCAACGGAATATGGTGAAGTGATTGCTGTGAAGTCGGCGAAGGTAGAACAGATGGGGAACTATACTTGTGTGGCGAGGAGTCGGGTAGGGAACGCTAGTCTATCGTACTTGGTTGATGTAGTGGGTAAGTGTCAGTTTATCATATGGCCCCTTAGAGCCTGCGCTCATTGGCGCAATGGAATTTAATAGTTATCTAATCGAAATAAGGTATATATTTCAATGTTTCAAATCCTCTGCGCTGTCATCCGCCACTCTGCGCAAGCCCTAAGTTGACATGTAACGCTCGTTAACGCTAGTGTCAAAACGTGATCAAACTTAAAAAGAGTTCATTTGACAAACGCTAATGTCAGTGTTCGTCAGTCTACAATTATGTAATTACGAAAATAAACAAAGTTTCAAAAAAAAAATACGTATACCTATATATATAATATATATATATCTTCCTCCTGACCTTATCCCACTTCTCGTGGGGTCGGCACAACACCTAGATGGTGCAAATAAATTTGGCTTAGGATGCTTTACAACCGACCGTCTGCCAGACGTCAAAATTCCCTTTTAATAATAGTATAATAGATACAAGTGAGCTAAGTTGCTCACACACGAGGCTGTAGATTGCAGCTCGAGCCGTAGGCGAGGGCGTAAATCAGCCGAGTGTGTTATGAGCAAGTTGCTCACGAGTTTCATACGCACTTTTTCAACACACATTTTACAACAAACATATATTGCATAAATCGTTTAATTATTTTACCACGGAGCAACAAATGCGATACAAACAAAATATTAAAATTATGGAAAATGGCGCGCAAGTTTTTTTATCGCACGCGCCAAATCTAAGGTAATTGATTACATATATATACAGCATGTGTGTTGAAAATAAATAAGCAGTTGTTTACTTATTACCCTTCCAGTGCCTCCCCCACAGCCGAAAGAATCATTGAAGCCTGTGAGCGTCCGCGTGGGGAAGCCCCTAACTTTAACATGTCCTGTCGAAGGATCCCCTTTACCAGTTGTGACGTGGATCAAACATCCCTATACGGAGATCGGCGATACCAATCCTAGGATTACTCTGATGGATTACAACGTCACTTTGGTAAGTACTAGGGGCTTTAATAAATGTGCTAAATGTGATTTATGTAGGTTAAATATGACAGGCATCTCAGCTCAGTTGGTAGTAACTCTGTTGGTGTTGGGTTCGATCCCTACCCAGGGCAAATATTTTTGTGTTAAACATAGATATTTGTTCCGTGTCTGGGTGCTGTTATGTATATTAAGTATGTATTTAAAAAAAAGTAAATAAGTATTATATCAGTTAAAATAATAAATAAATGTTGGTGGACATTTCACACAGCGCCCTCTAGCCCCAAATTAAGCAAAGCTTGTACTATGGGAACCAGATAACTGATAGAATACATATATAAATATAGAATACGTTTTTGTTTCAAATACATACTTATTTTCAAATTCAAAATTCAAAAATTCAAAAATCATTTATTTCAATAAAATCACAAGGATCACTTTGAAACGTCTTAGGAACTAGGTGAAGCTACGCCGATTCCACGCGACCAAGCCTAGAAGAATCAGGCAACAAACACGGCTTGGGGTCTACCTTTTTTTTATGATCCTTTCCTTAATGCTATGTAGAGCTCCAGTGTGGTGCCAATCGAACAAGGTGAAGGCTCAAACAAGAATAATAATTAAAAGTTAAAAGTACCTACTACTCAAGTACGTAGGTACAGCAATAAAAAAAAATAACTAAAGAGCTTCAGCACAAATTCAAAAAGCAACACACGCTACACTTGATTTAGAATTAAAACTTACAGATAAAATAACTATTTGCTTAAAAATAATTAAAGTAGACAAATGTTACACAAAATGAAATTAAGTACCTAAATCAATATTTAGCTGTCGAGTGGCAGAGCGACATCAGGCCACGAGGATTTATCATTTATATAATCATCTACAGTATAATACGCTTTGTACATAACACATAACACATATTTATACATAACACCCAGACACAGAACAAACATCTATGTTTATCACACAAATGTTTATCCAGGGTGGGGATCGAACCCACAACCTACAGCGCAGAAGGCAGAGCGACTACCATATGAGCTGTGAGGCCACCCCTAGCTAGATGGCGCTGTGTCAAAATGTCCACCAATATTTATTTATTTATTTATTTCCAGTCAATAAATCGAACTCTAGTATCTGACAGTGGTAACTATTCTTGCATAATGACAAACAAGGCTGGTACCACGGAGGTTATATACACGGTTACTATTGAGAAAGCGCCGTCCATTGCGGGTAATGCATCGAGCGAGGAACATGTAGTGCCTTTGTGGAGAAGCGTTGTACTGAAGTGCGAGGCGGATGGCCATCCACTGCCGAAGATAAACTGGCTCAAGGTAATTCATTCATTTATTCATTTGTAATAACAGCTATAATAATAATATAAGATGGTAAATAAAGAAATCAATAGTTTCTGCATTTTGCCTGGCGACAAACATTGTTTTTATAGGGAACATTGTATTTAGTATAATAAGGGCCGATTTTTCAATCATCAGATAAGTGTTAACTGTGGAATAAAATTGCAATTTTCCATACGATATGTCAAATTTATTCAACAGTTGGCCCTTATCTGTTGATTGAAAAATCGGCCCTAATAAAGAAAAAATATCAATAACATCTAAAGGAATAGAAATTGTGTTACAAGTCATTGACTGGCCTCACAGCTCAGTTGGTAGTAGCTCTGCCTTCTGCGCTGTAGGTTGTGGATTCGATCCCCACCCAGGACAAATATTTGTGTGATGAACATAGATGTTTGTCCTGTGTCTGGGTGTTATTATGTATCATATGTATGTATTTACAAAAAAAAAGTATATAAGTATTCTATCAGTTATCTAGTTCTCATAGTACAAGCTTTGCTTAGTTTAGAGCTAGATGGCGCTGTGTGATAATGTCTACCAATATTTATATTATATTTATTATTTATTTTTGATTATATTGAGGTAGATTGTTAGATATTAGATGTTACCTTAGAAAAAACTGATTCTTTTTATGATGATTTTTCTGATATTTGTGTAACTCTAAAGCCGCATTTGCAAAGAGGCATGTCGTAGAATACGCGACAATGACGCAGGATAAACTTCTCCTATTGGTTGCAAGGTGGCATGTTCTACTATGAACAAACCCTTGTAAAAAACCGGCCAAGTGCGTGTTGGACTCGCGCACGAAGGGTTCCGTAACATTCATAATAAACGGCAAAAAAAACACGTTTGTCGAATGGGAGCCCCACTTAAATATTTATTTTATTCTGTTTTTAGTATTTGTTGTTATAGCGGCAACAGAATTACATAATCTGTAAAAATTTTAACTGTCTAGCTATCACGGTTCATGAGATACAGCCCTGTGACAGACAGACGGACAGACTGACAGCGAAGTCTTAGTAATAGGGTAAGACTCCCATACAACAAACGTGTTTTTTTGCCGTTTTTTATAGATAATGGTACGGAACCCTTCGTGCGCGAGTCCGACTCGCACTTGGCCGGTTTTTTTAAACGTAATTATTTATGTTTTACAACCGGCCTGCCTGATGTCAATCCTCTTTGGGATATTTCTTGCAGCATATGCTACATTTATTTTTCAGGATACGCAAAAACTAAGCGCCACATCATCGAACGTCCACCTTGTCCTCGGCAACAGTCTACTGGCGTTGTGGCGAGTGACGTCGCACGACGCCGGACAATACATCTGCGTGGTGGAAAACGACGCCGGCACCGCGCATAGACGTTATAACGTTGCTATAAGCGGTAAGTTAAGCAAACGTTTAGTTTTTTGTTAAAAAAAACGAGCTATAGGACCATGAATGACTTGTATTAATGAACGAATGAATTAATGAATGAATGAATGTTTTATAGTACACCAAAAAAAACAATGATACATTTTTAAACTAGTTATTCAGGCCATAATCAGATAAGGGACAATTTTTAATAACTGCGGTGAGCGCAGTCTTTGTGGACGGATTGAAATCCAGATCACGAACTATGTCTCTTCCAGATTTCATCCAAATCGAGCAAGCCGTCATAGCGTGATTGTAACATAAACTTCGCATTTTTAGGGTTTCGAGTCTACATAAGAAACCCTTATAGTTTTGCCATGTCCGTCCTTCTGTCCGAATAAAATGTTGAAAAACTTTTTTAAGGGTAGGTACCTCCCCTACAATTAAAGCGGGGATTTTTTTCTCGCGTACCCCATGGTGTGGGTTATCGTTGGATAGGTCATTCAAAAGTATTGTGGGTTTGTGAAAATAACTTTTCGATTAAGGGATCCGTTTGTGAAATATTAAGCTTTAAAGTGTAAATTTTTGGTAGAAACGAGACGTAATAGTCGACCAACTAACTTATAAAATGTACTTGAAGAAGAGATAATGTTTTTTTCTAGTACAAACTATTGTGTAAACTACGAAACCCTATATCGCACTTTGCCGGTATTTATTAATATTTATATACCTACCAAATGATGTGGCGTAAACATTTAAAGTTTTTAATATCAGTATTTCCAAATTATCTAGTGCCAGGTAAATGGAGCGGTTGGAGTGAGTGGTCATTCTGTAACGTGACTTGCGGACTGGGACAACAACTGCGAACCCGCACTTGTCAATACATTGATGAGGACAATAATGTTATTGGTAAGTTTATTTTATTTCATTTTTACTAGCTGTATCCTGCGCGCGTTGCTACGCCACCAACTCAGAAATCTTCGTGGGCTCATGCACAACAACATACATATTTATGATTTAGAACTCGACAAAATCACAAGGATCTCTTTGAAACGTCTTAGGAGCTTGGTGAAGCTTCGCCTGTAACTCGCAACCAAGCCAAGAAAAATATATACGATTTTTGTGTAAGCTACTAAGATAAGATAAAATTAACTATTACAGCTATTATACACTTAGGGAACGGATTCAACGTGAGTAAGAAACTCTATATTCATTCTCCATAAAATATATAGAGTGGGTTAAGGATAACGTATGTGATTGTTGAGTAGCTATTGATTAACATAATCTGAGAAACAATTATAATGTTTTTGTTTGCAGATAAGAACAGTAAACCAGATAGGATTGTTGTGGATGAGTCTGTGTGCAAAGGACCCGTAACAGAACGGAGGAAATGTCAAATGCCTCCTTGCGAAGTAAGTTTTTATAAGTACGCCAACACTAGGTCCACAACAATTAGAGTTGCCATCTCCAAATTTTAAAAATCTAGGATTTTAGGGTAAAATAACTAGACATATCTGTTTATTTCACTTTCAAAACTTTCGTGAGTTGTACTACACATTATTACAACAACGGGAATTACTCACGTAAATGATAAATTGTCGGTGAATTGTGGTACATTGTCGTCCTCATTGACAATTTATCATTTACGTGAGTAATTCCCGTTGTTGTAATAATTTCGGTTTATAATCAGAACCACTATAATAATACTAGCTGCTCGCCCCGGCTTCGCACGTGTGGTAGGTACCTGGATAAAAAGAGTATGTGTTATTCTGATGTATAAGCTATATTACTGTAAAGTTTCAGTTTAATCCGTTCAGTAGTTTTTGCGTGAAAGAGTAACAAACACACACACCCACTCACTCACAAACTTACGCATTTATAATATTAGTTGGATTTCAGGCAACACCAGTAAAATACAGACATATACATAATATTATAAAAACACAAAACTATAAGATCAGTAGTTAATTGTAATACGCACTGAAAAATGAACTTGGACTTTGTAAAGCTTTGCTTAGTTTTGGGCTAGATGGTGCTATGAAATGTCCACCAATATTTACTTTATTTTTTTGCATAAAGGTGCTAGGCAGTGGATTATGGCTGAGTTGGTCACGTTGGTACCCATGTTCGACCACTTGCGGTAGAGGTACGCAGGCGCGAACAAGGAAATGTAAGGACACACTTTGTCAAGGAGATAATGTACAGGTAAGAAAATAAATATTAATGAAAAGCCGTGTTGGCGTGGGAGGTACCTCGACTTTGAATCCGAAGGTTGTGGGTTCGAATCCTGGCCGGGCATCAATGGATTTTTCTGTTCGAAAAAATTATATGCGCATTAAAACGTGATAAAACGATGAAGGAAAACATCGTGAGGTAACTAGTCAGTGTTCTTGTAAGCGGCGACGGGCTTGAAACCTGTCACGTGTGGAATGCTAACTAACTATCAAATGTAATATTTGAACCTGTGACTAACCCCAAACATATTTAAATATCTGAGCGCCTAGAGATCTGAGTGTGTCTACCGTACTTGGGGATTACAGTTGTGATCATATTTATTTATTTTTTTACTTGTAGATGATCTTATCACTATCACTACATAGTATAAAGCAAAGTAGCTTTCCGCTTCCCGCGTCTGTATGTAATATGTATGTATGTATGTTTGCTTATATCTTTAAAACTACACAACGGATTTTGATGCGGTTTTTTTTAATAAATAGAGTGATTCAAGAGGAAGGTTTATATGTATAATACATGCATAATATAGTAGAGAAACACTGATAATTTTAGAGGTTTCTAATGTGATGTTGTAAATAAACACATTATTTGCGCTTACATTGCAAATGCTGGCTGAACCCCACGAGATATATCAAAATAATGTACTACAGTATTGTACACCTTAAAAACGTCTACAAAAAAGTCCACGATGGTATTAGAAATGTCTTACGCACAGCGAAGCGGGCACGGGTCAGCTAGTCTATCTATAAAAATAAGTCGGGTTTTCCTTCCTGACGCTATAACTCCAGAACGCACGAACCGATTTCCACGGTTTTGCATTCGTTGGAAAGGTCTCGGGCTCCGTGAGGTTTATAGCAAAGAAAATTCAGGAAAATTTTCAAGAGAAAAGCATGAAAACAGGAACGGGAACGGGAACTTAACACAGCATTTGTTAATTCTAAAGCGATACGAAGTTTGCCGGGTCAGCTTGTTATTATCTAAATAATTGTTTTTCAGATAAGAAAATGTGTGGATCTACCGAAATGTAATTCGAACGAAGATATCCCTGATAATGACGTCTACAGCAGAGAAGGATCCAAAGAAGTGAGTATCCTAATCACTACATAGTATAAAGCAAAGTCGCTCTCCGCTTCCCGCGTCTGTATGTCTGTATGTATGTTTGCTTATATCTTTAAAACTACACAACGAATTTTGATGCGGTTTTTTTTAATAGATAAAGTGATTCAGGAGGAAGGTTTATATGTATAATAACATGCTACCCGTGCGAAGCCGGGGCGGGCCGCTAGTAATATTATAAATGCGAAAGTTAGTGATAAGGCTGCTATGTTTGTTCCCTAATCAAAAATGAACGACAAAACGGATTAAGATGAAATTTGCTGTAATATGTAGATAAAAAAACACAATAAATAAAGGGGGAACTTATAATCCGAAAAAAACACTTAAATGATTAAAAAACGCAAAAAGGATGATTTTGGTATAGATGGCGTTGGTGTGCACAAAATCTGACATCACAGACTAAAAACATTTAGTCGTCATAGCAACGCAGTTTTGACTAATGATAGTACCATACTACCACATAATTCGTATTTTTTTTATCGATACTAGGTTTGTAGGGAAAAAAATGGAAGTTGCCTGAAATTGCTTTTTCCTATGCGATTATTGAAAATTGACAGGACAACGTCTGTCACGGGTCGGCTAGTAAACAATAAAAACATAATCTATCCGACTCGCACTTGGCCGGTTTTTATATATAAGATTATTTGTGTTGCAGAACCCTTACATCCCAGAAGCTGTGTTTGAAAAGCAGCCGGAAATATTGAATTCACTCTATTCACCTGATGTTGAACTATTTTATACAGCTGGAGGTAGGTACCTACTCATCTATACTATCTATACTAATATTTTAAATGCAAAAGTGACTCTGTTTGTCTATCTGTGACGTTATTACGGCCAAACCGCTGGGCCGATTGTGATGAAATTTCACATAGAGGTAGTTTAAAGTCTTAGGACGGACATAGGCTACTTTATTCGAAAAAATTATTTTGATTTTCAGAAATTTCAATGTTTTACTATATAAAAAATAAAATAAATAAATAAATAGGATCACGACTTTCATCCCCAAGTACGGTAGACATCCTCTCAGATCTCCAGACGCTTAGATCCTTTCAAGATGTCTAGAGGGGTAGTAGTAGGGGGTAGTTAGAGGCACGTCCAAACATATATAATTATAATATTTATAGACGTCTAAAATTGTTTTTCTGAATCTACGCCGACGATTAGCATTTATAAGATTAGGGTATTTTTCAACCTTATAATGAAACTCAAAATGTTTTCCAGGTTCGTTATCCTCGAAGGTGTCCTACGATGTCAACGTGACTCAAAATTTGGATGGAAGCGATATGGGGTCCTGTAGACCCGGATTCATACCCACTTTGACCGACAACAGTACTTGCAAAGGTAAGGGCTTGTGAGACTCCATTTCCATTGCCGTGGAATGTAATAGAGAAGACTTTTTGCAACTAAATGGGCTATTTGACAAGATTTTGAAAACTATTCTAGATTGTTCAGTAGTGACTGTGGAACCCATAAAAAAATATTATTTTTAATTCTGTTCAGTATTGGCCCTAAAAATGTTAACCCGCAAAAACGCTTCTTTATGAAAATGGCGTCGCACTAGTTTCTGTGACGTTACATGCTTGTCAACAAATAAACAAACGTCAAGTTTTTTAAGGCAAGCGATGACATATTGACAAGCATGTTACGTCATCGTCGACAGGCGTTGAAAATTTGATAATTTTAATTATGGGTTTATTAATAAATCATTGTTTATTTTCAAGTTATTTTACTCCATAACGCTTTACGAAGGCATAATTTACATAGATTACTATCAACAACTCTTTATTTTTTGACTTTCAATCTGAAGGTCGTGGGTTCGAATCACGGCATCGTGACACGTACATCAATGGATTTTCTGTTTAAAAAAATTATATGCTAATTAAAACACGTGCTCCAAACAGTAAAGGAAAACATCGTGAGAAAAACCAACGTGCCTCTTACATACCCCCTTTAGACATATATAAGGATCTAAGCGTCTTGAGATCTGAGAGTATATCCACCGACTGGCATGTCAGCTCAGTTGGTAGTAATTCTTCCGTCTGCGCTGTAGGTTGTGGGTTCGATCCCCACCCGGGACAAATATTTGTGTGATGAACATGGATGTTTGTTTTGTGTCTGGGTGTTATAATGTATTATATGTATGTATTTACAAAACCGGCCAAGTGCGAGTCGGACTCGCGCACGAAGGGTTCCGTACCATTATCTATAAAAAATTGCAAAAAACACGTATGTTGTATGGGAGCCCCACTTAAATATTTATTTAATTCTGTTTTTAGTATTTATTGTTATAGCGGCAACAGAAATACATAATCTGTGAAAATTTCAACTTTCTAGCTATCATGGTTCATGAGATACAGCCCTGTGACAGACAGACGGACAGCGAAGTCTTAGTAATAGGGTTTCGTTTTTACCTTTGGGTACGGAATCCTAAAAAGTGTATTATGTACCTAAGTATTCTATTAGTTATATCTGATTCCCATAATACAAGCGTTGCTTAGATAGGAGCTAGGTGGCGCTGTGTAATATGTCTACCAATATTTACATATTTATATTCCGTACTTGGGGATCGTGATTCTATTTATATACTTTATTGTAATGTTTTAGATATAGATGAATGTGAGATAGAAATCAACCATTGCCACTCCACGCAAGTTTGTGAGAACACAGATGGCGCTTATCGGTGCACGTGTTCGCCTGGCTACTTGTCATTGGGGGCTGGGCAGAGGTGTATGGGTGAGTCAAGTCCGATTAATTTTGTCTTGATTAAAAAACACAGTGCGACAGTGAAATAAAATATCAACCCACTTAAGAGGCTGTGAGTCGCTGATTGCTCTTTTTCGAAACGAAAAAAGTAATACTTCTGAACAAGCCACATCTCCTATTTTTATAAGTATATCACTTCAGGTTCCTACCTAGATTTCTATTAAGCTGAAAACATAATAGCAGAAACTTTTCACGATAAAAATATTATTTCAAAATGATACGTTTTAGAATTTATGATCGAAATATTTTATATACCTACTATTAAAATCAACTTGTGATTTATTGTTAAAGATAGGTAATAATGTAGATCTAGATTTCTATTAGGATAGATTTTTGATAATACATAATTTATATCATTAATTTATTCGAAAAATTCGGAAATTTATTCGGACCACGCGCGGACGTGTGTTTGTCATCATTGCAGCGGTCGGTAGGATTATTTATCGAAGTGATTAAAGATGGGTACATCTTTATTCACATATACTATACATTATAAAATAGGAGATGTGGCTTGTTCACAAGTATTTATTTTTTCGTTTCGAACAAAAATAATCGTCGACTGGCAGCGTCTTAGTAATGTGTTGAATTGACAGTTGAAATTTTAATTTACAAAAGAAATAAAGGTTGAAATTAATTTTCGTAATAATTAATATTATATTGTCATTGAAACTTGACAGGTACTCAATCGAACTTTCTACTAAAGAGTTCCGTTGAGAGTATCCGTTGAACTGTTCATGACTCCATCATGTCATAATTATTTTAATGTAGTATTTGATGACCTGATATGAAATGTAAATAATTAGTGTAATTAGTTTTGTACCTTGCTAATCTTATATATATACTAGCTGACCCGTGCCCGCTTCGCTGTGCGTAAGACATTTCTAATACCATCGTTCACTTTTTTGTAGACGTTTTTAAGGTGTACAATACTGTAGTACATTATTTTGATATATCTCGTGGGGTTTAGCCAGCATTTGCAATGTAAGCGCTATAAAATGTGTTTATTTACGACATCACATTAGAAACCTCTAAAATTATCAGTGTTTCTCTACTATATTATGCATGTATTATACATATAAACCTTCCTCTTGAATCACTCTGTTTATTAAAAACCGCATCAAAATCCGTTGTGTAGTTTTAAAGATATAAGCAAACATACATACAGTCATACATACATATTACATACAGACGCGGGAAGCGGAAAGCGACTTTGCTTTATAAATACTATGTAGTGATATAAAAGAAAGTCGTGTTAGTTACACTATTTACAACTCAAGAACGACTGAACCAATTTGGCAGAAAATTGGTGGGGAGGTAGCTTAGAACCAGGAGACGGACATAGGATACTTTTTAACGGGAACGGGAACTTAACATTCTAAAGCGATACTAAGTTCGCCGGGTTAACTTGTATTAAATAAATAAATAAATTTTGACGGACAACTTACAAACATACTAACATTGCAAGTTAAATAAAAGCTTATAAAAATGGTCAAACTTTTTGTAATATTAGTGTGATGTTTGCAGACATTAACGAGTGCTCCCAAGACATGTCGGGCTGTGAGTTCGCGTGTGTCAACACTGCCGGCGGTTACGTGTGTGCGTGCCCCGCACACATGCGCCTGCATGCCGACAAACATCATTGCTACATTGGTAAGGAAACAAGATAAAACAAATTATTATAAAAACAAAATCTAAAGCAGGCGAAGACATATTGACAAGCATGTTACGTCATCGTCGATTAGACCGTTAACCACCATCCTGACCGTTTTGTATCACGTGACTGTTTAAAAATAGATAATTTTAGTTATGGGTTCTTTTAATAAATTATTGTTTAATTTCAAGTTATTTTAATCTATAACGTTTTTTGAAGGCATAATTGATTATGGCATTTTGCCACCTTCACCGAGAATGGGGTGAATGTGGCGAAATTTTACGCAAACACAATTTAAATATGAGTGTAACGCGGGCTTAAACACCTTCGGCGATGTGCTCGAACGGCTCCTTAAACGCTCTAGACATAGAGAAACTTCCCTCCGCCAAAGAGGTTATGGTCAGTTATTCCCAGGATTCCCAGCGATTTCGAGAAGCGTCGATAGAAACGACGCGACAATCAGTCAACCTATGTGCGGGACAACGAACGGTCAGACCATACGCGCCTAGAGACGCGCGGTCATAGTTATTAGATTCCTTTTACTGTTTTACGGTGCTATTAATAAAAATTTACTTATCCAAAGATCATCTGAGGTTACACCAAGACTTGTTAATACCAGCTTAATGTAAGCAACTCCATTTCTAATCCTCGTTTATTTGACCTCGTTGGACTAAATTTAATCCTGCGCTAGTCTACGTTTATTAATGAGACGGCTAATGTTTTATAAGACTCCTGTCTGTATTCGATTTCTTATACGAGTAATTGTATCATTGACACGTGAGAAGAAGAAGAAGGCATAATTTATATAGATTACTATCAACAACACTTTATTTTTCATACTGTCAAATAGCCTAATCAATGTTTTTATGTTTTTTATTAACTTGTTACAGTTTCATACGCAGATTTGGACACCAGTGAGTACCTCAGCACCTCTGTCGAGTATCCAGCTAGATATAAACACAATAGAAGTATTTAATACCTATTTAAATATAACTATTTATACAGACATTGATGCCGATTCTGTTGGTGCCAGACACAACTAAAACTAAACTCGCATCCATATCCTTCTGTTTCATATAGAGTAAAAGAGACCGCAATAATTTAGAGACGTCTAAATAGTTTTTAGTTTGATGCCAACAGAATTGACACTATTGACAGATTATGTAGATAAATAAAATAATGCCAATTTCTTCCCTTCTAAATTATAATGATAAAATGAAGAAAAGTCAATTTCAATTTTAGAATTTATTTATAAAATCTAACGGTTATAATAAAGTTTTAAAAACATAACGATATGTGTATTCTATTAAACTAATCGAAAATTGAAGCACCTTAGATCTTAAGTGGCGTAAATCATGCAATAACTAGCCAAAAATGTTTTTTATAGTATTTATAAACGAAACTAGTGTTTTTGAAGAGCCAACTTTGGGAATTAAATCTATCGAGAAAAGTATCACCAATCGCGTCTATCTTTATTTTATTTAGATTATATCCTTATGTTATCTTTGTCATAAAAAACAAAACTGTATGATTTGCGGTTGAGAAAAAAACACTCTCACTCACTCTCACTCATCATACGTGATTAACCCCCGCATTCAGGATCGACACTATGAGAACACGACCCACAGTGGACGAAATATTTTTTCATAAACATCACTTTATGTGTTCGTACTACCGTGTGTCTCTAGAGCTCAACTTTGGCTAGAGGTACACGACAGTGTGCCTCTAGTCAGACTATGCAGTGTCGCACAACACATAAAGTGATGTTTATGAAAAAAGATTTCGTCCACTGTGGGTGCGTGTTCTCACAGTGTCGTTCCTGAATACGAGGGATAGACCCGTGTAAAAATCTATAGTTATAAAGTTGAAGTAGTGCATGATTTACTCCATTATTACGTGTCTGTAAAATTGTATAGTCAATATAGGTAGTTCATTATTAATAGCGTGCTATATTAAAATTGATTACTGTTTACATAACTAAGTTACGGAAGTCCAATATACAGGGTCTCTCACGGTTATGCGACACGAAAGGAAAGTACTTTAAATACATATTTAAGGTTATTGAATAGGATATTTTGCTTTATAGAGACACTAGCATTAACCCGCGACTTAGTCCGCGTTGATTCAGAAAATCGATGATCCAGAAAATCTAAATAAAAAATTGGAAAGAAGTAAGCCTATGTCTGTCCCAGGACTTTAAACTATGTATGATATTTATCACAATCGGCCCAGCGGTTTGGGCGTGATAACGTCACAGAGAGTTACTTTCGCATTTATAATATTAGTATTGATTATTTTATTTTGAAAAGTAAATAATAGTACTTTCCGTCTGAGTGGCATAGGACACCCTATATAACTAGGTACTATCTTTAGAATTATCTTTACTTTAAATACCAATATTTTGTCTTGTGATATTGTGTTTATTATTATTATGTATTGTGTAAGTAAATAATTAAAGGTGATAAGGTTAACTGTAGGTTATTGCCAAAGTGACTGCTACATCAATCGTTCAATTGACGCTATTCGTGTCTCTACTATGTGCACACCTACATGTCACAGCATTCAGTATCATTTACACGATCAATAAGTACATAAATATTATCCAGTAAGTAGCTATATTCAAAATTACAAAATTAAAAAGAAAACCGACGGAAAATTTTCAACCAATCGAAAGGCCAAGGGACGATACTGGTTTTTTAAGTTGTATGAAAGAACTATTAGTCATACATGAATATAATTTAAATCGTAATAATTTAAGACTATTCTCTACACAATTGAATAAAAAACATCGTAATCGGATCTCCAGGTTAAAAGATATGCGCGGTCATACATAAAAATATAGATTACCTAATTTAAGATTATATAATAATACTAGCTGACCCGTGCCCGCTTCGCTGTGCGTAAGACATTTCTAATACCATCGTGGACTTTTTTGTAGACGTTTTTAAGGTGTACAATACTGTAGTTCATTATTTTGATATATCTCGTGGGGTTCAGCCAGCATTTGCAATGTAAGCGCAAAAAAATGTGTTTATTTACGACATCACATTAGAAACCTCTAAAATTATCAATGTTTCTCTACTATATTATGCATGTATTATACATATAAACCTTCCTCCTGAATCACTCTATCTATTAAAAAAAACCGCATCAAAATCCGTTGTGTAGTTTTAAAGATATAAGCAAATATACATACATACAGACGCGGGAAGCGGAAAGCGACTTTGCTTTATACTATGTAGTGATACCATAAATTTTCGACGGCTGAAAATTTTAATATGAATTAGTAACCAATTTAATAACTGGTTTTTCACTATAAAACTCTAGCAGTGTGTAAAAATTATTTAGGTATACCTAACTACATAAATATTAAATATTTTTTACATAGTTTTTTAAGGTTTTTAAATGTTAATTTCGTTTTGTATGTTTATGGATAATATTTATTGATCGTAGCAAAGATACATCAATCCCTATACTTTCCTCACAGTCGCCCGGTCGCGATTTGATGTAGATTTACGTAGCGATAGGTGGGAGGCGTTGGTTTCCGAACATCTTCTTCACTGGTCCTCGCTTTGCGTCCAGGATTCGCTCGTCGTACTTACGGGTAGTATGTCTGGAAGGCACGAACTAGTTTTAATAGTATGCTCGTTCTAAACAACCGCATTACTTTAACCGTTGACATTGGGAACGGCCCTATGATTATAAATAAAATAAATAAACCTTGAATATTACACACAGCGCCATATAACCCCATACTAAGCAAAGCTTGTACTATGGGAACCAGATAACTTGAAGAATACGATACTTTTTATATAAATACATACTTATTATTCATCTACGTTCATCACACATATTTATGTTTATCCTCCGTGGGAATCGAACCCACAACCTACAGCGTAGAAGGCAGGAGCTACCAAATGAGCGTTGTGGCCAGTCAATTTATAAGTTTTTATGGTGAAGGTAACAATAATTACGAGTAGGTGTCGTTTAGGTCAATCAGCTTAAACAGGTTGTGGGAGCATGATAATGCTGCATTATTAATTTATCATAAATTACTTACTACCTACAAATGGTAGGTAGGTACAATGAAGCCTACCGTTGTCACAGAATATACAATAGACAGTAGAGATAGACCTAAGGTACCTATTAGATATTTATTTAATTTTGAAGTGCATAGATACCTACTTAGGTACCTGGTTGTAAAACCGGGTTAGGTATACCCAAGCGCGGATCCACCGTTGTGGCATAAGGGCATGCCCACAACCCTAACAGACTTGTGACGTCACAAAAAATAACCAAATATTATGTCCTAGTATAAGCGCCATTTTGCCTATCTTATTATTTCTAGTAATTTATTCCGCAATAGGATAGGAACTGAATAATGATGAAATTGTTGTAGACACTTACTGCCAGTACGGCCCGTTCTTCTGCAAACGCATTATGTTGTTCTGAATGATCATCAGCTCGTTTTGCAGGTAAGTTCTTTGGTCATGTACTCGCACGAACAGCTGAAATATTACATTCATCAGGAATGTGTAAAAAATAATCGATTTATATATTAGTCGATTAACTCGATGTTTGAAATATGCTGTAGAAGCGTACTTAGTGTCGTCTCGATCGATCGATTATAATCACTACATAGTATAAAGCAAAGTCGCTTTCCGCTTCCCGCGTCTGTATGTCTGTATGTATGTTTGCTTATATCTTTAAAACTACACAAAGGATTTTGATGCGGTTTTTTTTAATAGATAGAGTGATTCAGGAGGAAGGTTTATATGTATAATAACATGCTTAATATATTAGAGAACCACTGATAATTTTAAGATTTCAAATCAGCGCGACTTTTTTTTAAATAGACATTCTGTAATATATTTTGGTATCAGCTTTGCACCCGTGCGAAGCCGGGGCGGGTCGCTAGTTTCTTTATAAATCGATTTATTCGTAGAAACGAAAAATCGTTTATTTATCTCTTTACGTCACATTCCTATTATTAAACTATATTTATATTCAAATTCAAATATATTTATTGCAGACAACTAAGTCCTTAAAATTTCACATTTAGTTACTACTTACTACAAATAATATTTTAATTAAATTGAATGTTTAACGCCATTTATCAATCAGTTGCGTGCGTTAGTTCAAAACAAGTCAAAAGATGGCGCTGTAACAAATTATTTATAGGTAAACATAGACGTACATACTGATAGTTTACCTTCGACTCGGAATCCAGACGCCACTCCTTACTGCGCAAGGTGCTGATCAGATCAGTTTTGAGCCTTTCGAATCTCTTTACGGTACGCAGCAACTCAGCCTGAAAAGATATGATGCTTGGTAGAATGTAACAACCGTACCTAGCCATATAACAAAACGCATCGAAAAATTCAGGATAAATTAGATGTAAGTAGATAACTTACTGGAGTCAGGATGTCCAAGTTTATATTCAAATCGTCATGCTTCAGTCGGCAATCTGAAAAACCAAAATTACAACTATGAAAAGCTTATCAAAAACTCGCATACCATTACGTCGCCGCTTTGTCATAATAAGCAGATGACATAAAACTACATGTAGTAGGTAGCTTTATGTATTGGTATCTACCTAGGGTAGGTAAAAAGTATAAAAATACAACAATTAACAGTAATGACCTAACTACATAATAGCAGAATTTCAGAAATTAGGAATCCAACACTTACAACAACTAGAGACGGAACAAATACTTGCAGATCTGGTACCGGGGCGCGCCTCGATACCAGTGATCTAAATCTAATTAGCACCTTTTAAGTCTAGCCCGTCATGCTACCGAAGTTGTCAAAATTATTTAAAATGTGGCCTATAGTAGGATCATCCTATCTACTTAGATATATTAGTAGATAGGATCACGACTGTAATCCCCAAGTACGGTAGAAATACTCCCAGATCCCAAGGCTCTTAAATCCTTGAATTTAACCTAGTTAAGTTGTACCGATTGGGCGGTGTGGTCGCAAAGCGACAAAACCCTTTTTATTCTTACGATTAATAAATTAAAAAAAAAAAAAAAAAATCTTGAGAGGTGTCAAGGGACACCCGGATGGAACGAAGTTCTCACAAAATAACGTGGGACAAGGGAAGGGGAATCAACTTTGACTTCGACTTCGACTTCGACTTCGACCTCGACCTCGACCTCGACTTCGACTTCGACTTCGACCTCGACCTCGACCTCGACCTCGACCTCGACCTCGACCTCGACCTTGACCTCCACCTCCACCTCCACCTCGACCTCGACCTCCACCTCGACCTCGACCTCCACCTCGACCTCGACCTCCACTTCACCTCGACCTCGACCCAATTAATAGATATATATATTAATAGATATACTATAGCAAAAAAGTGTCGTGACAACTTTTCGTAAGAATTTTTTCCGTCTAGCCTCCTTTCACAACGCGCGATAAGGAACTTCGTTCCAAAAAAAACCTTGAAGATGTCTAAAGGGTAGTCAGGGGCACGCTCGTCCAAACATTATGATTGGCACAATATCCACATTATGCAGTAATAGAGTGGTACCGTATCAATAAATAGTTTCTTAATTTATACGCTCCACGGCCCTGCTTTGACCTTAACCTGTTACCAGTTACCAGACAACCATATTTATTTAGGTCAAGCTACGCATACTGCGTCATTCTACCAATCTGTGTCGACGAAAAAAAACTTTACCATAATACTTAGGTACAAGCTTTCGCCGGCGTCGTTACTTGCGTGATACCTGGATGAGGTACCTACCTATATCCGTTTCGCATGTACCTAGGTACCTAGGATAGTAGAATTAAATAGATAACTTCTAAATTCTCTCGTAATTTCTTTTTACTCACCAGGTCCACAGATCTTAGCATTCTTGATTCTGTCCTTGAGAATCGGCAACTCTCCTCGCAACAAATCAATATTTTCCAGCAGCAACTTGTGTTTTCCGCTTTCGCGATGGAGGTCGTCGTCTGCGTCCCAGGAGTAGTCGCTCTGCTGCAGATCTTCTTGCAGGTTGAAGATTTGCTTCTCTATCTCCCCGTTCTGCCATGCTGCAGTATCTCTGAATGAAAATAAAGCTCAAATGCCTCTCTTGCGGTTTTACGTATATCAAATCGATAATAATTTATTGTGCGAGTGAAACATGTGTATTGTAGCTACTGAACGACCAAATAAAAGCTCAATATTACAAATACCTATCTGTTAATCTGTGTAATTACAAAACCTACATAAAAGCTACCTATTTCAAAGAATCAGCTATAATCGATTGGTTTAGGTATAGTGGTGGAAATTATATATAATAAAATTCTACTAGTGCAGGCTGTTACATAAATACGTTTACCTATTGAACTGATATTGCTAACTAGTTTGTACCTACAGATTATTTACGTGAATACCTACGGCAAACGCTACAACCCTACTCCAAAATACTCCACTTTCACTGACCTACAAGTCTTTTCGTGTTCCAATTCAATTTTCAAGCATTCAATTTCACTATCATTCATTGTAAATAATTACTTGGGTAATTTATATCGCGAAAATTGCAGTGATACAATGTCACCGGTGCCCTAGGGGAGAACCATTGATTAAACAAAACGATGGCAACCAGATATTATGCCAAATTATCGACCTTGGCCAATGTAGGTAGGTAAGTAATCGATTTGAATCGTAAATAATTATCTTCTCCAATACAATCCTGCAAGAGAGTAATAATAGGTATGTATTTATAGGTAATTCTAGTATTTATGTATTTGTGCTAATAAGTGTCAGATACCTGGGTAGGTAGGTACAATAGATAGGTAAGTTTTTTTCTACATTATTTTGACTCTAAAACCTACCAAACCTAGGCAGAGCATTGTTCAGTGTTATGTTAGCAAAAATACGTCCAAACTGACGAGTTTTAAATTAATTAAACAAATCTGTATCTGCTAAACTAAACGCAATTTCTTCACTTTTAGAGCAATAACGAAACAGCCTACACTGCATCATGTTTAAATTATGTTGTATTTGTATGTTATGTAACATCATCTCACTCGCTCTAATCTAAATGCTTATCGGTCGGCTGTCATGCTAAATTTCTTTTATGTAGCGGATGTCGGATGGAACAAAATACCGAAGACGTCAATGTCATCTAGTATTTGAAATTTGAATTTTGTTTTTAATTTGTAAGTTTGTAACTGAAACAAAAGAAAGTTTGTATTTTTATTTTTTAATACATTAAAATGAGTTTGCTAAGTGCTGTGTTACAAGAAGCGAACAAAGCTACATCTGTGGAGTTCAATAAACATCGAGATGAGCTCTTACCCAAGGTGAAAGACATCACCGAACGTGTTCAAATGCTATCATGGGCTTTACAACAGAACTTCATCGATACCTACATTAATTTCACTGTAACTAAAAGTTTGGAGCAACTCAATTTTAAGAATCGAAAGGGTAATATAGATTCGGAATTCAAAACCTGTTCGGAAGATATAAAAATCTTGCAAGAACAGTTCGAAGTTTTCGACAACGAATTCGACTCATCATGGCTGAAATTATTGAAGCAATACGATTATTTGAACGAGTTATGTGTAGCAGTTGGAGGCAAGAAGATTCTTGAGCGCGCTAACCATGATTTTAGTCGATTTAACTACAGTGAATCGATGCTGGCCATTACAGAACTAAAAATAACTATCAAAAATTTAAAATTTGAAGACAACTTGATGAAAGCGTTAACAAACCTCAATGCTCAAGCGGAAAACCAGTTAGCGTTGTACACAGCACACCTGAGCACAGAATGGGAGGATATTTTCACTTGGTCAGAGAATAAAGGCCTACATTTTCTCACTTATTCATTATCCGTTCAACAAAGCGATCCTATACTTCTACAGAAAGTGTTAAAATCTCTGTATGTTACAGAAAGAATGAACGCAGAACTCGGTCTGTTCTCTCACTTTTTCCTCGACCAATTACTCCACAATGTAATAAGACACAATTGTGATATATTCACCGAAGACCATATCGGCGCTATTATCTTCAACATAAAAATTAACTTAAACAACACACAACAACCAAGCTATCAGACCATTTTCAACAACTTAACAGCTATATTTGAATTCCTTCAGTCAACCCTCGGATCACATTTTGAAAGTACCTGTACATTCATTGAAATCTTCGCGGAATCTATCAGAAAGAGATTCTTCAACATCATTATTGATGATTGCATTCGTAACAACTTACCGTCTTGCGATAGTAGCTACCAAAACTACAGAAACATTGTCATTGAATTGGATTCATTTAACAAGTTCTTGATAGATCTTAAATTTGTTGAAGCTAGTAACTCGCCGCTAAACAAATACATTGATGACACTGAATGTGTTTTGTATAACAAGAAATGTGATAAACTTCTTTCCGACGTCCGTAGCTTGTTGTCCGAAAGTCTCTCTTATGGCACAATAGTTGTAGGTACCTCTACAGAGAACAACAATGACTCTATCTTAAATGAAACAGAAAAAGAATGGGACCTTACAAAGCCAGTGTTTCTGCCGAAATGTGTTATATCATGTAATGTCAAGAGAATTATGACAATGTTGGTGGAGCATTTAGATGAAAGTACTAAGTTGCCGCAGAAGTATAGTAATCAATTGGTAGCGTATGTCAGAGACGTAGCGGTGATGTACCAATGTGTGGTGCCGAAGAGGTTTAAAGTCAACTTGGAGTGTTGCCCTGCGGATATAGGTGAAAATTTCATTTTTCTATCTTTTACCTTTTATGAACTTACTTGGATTACTAGCTTTTATACGAGACTTTGTCTGCGTAGATTCATTTCTGCCGATTTTATCGTAAAATATATAAATTCCTGAAAATCAAAAGTAATTATGGAAAAAAATTTGCTTATCTCCATCTCAACTATCTCTATATGAAATTTCATACCCTATCATGAGGGACATTATATTTAAATAACTTTGGGAATAACTTTTACTTTCAAATACTTTATTGTACACAGAAAACATAAACAATTATGACATTACAAAGAACATGTACAAAGGCGAGCTTAACCCTAAAAGAGTTTTCTACCAGCAAACCTTTGAGGCTAGGGAGAGGCCATAATACAATTTTTACACTTTTGTCTCTAAAGATAAATAAATTCAAATAGTTTTACATAATTTTAGCTTTATTCTTCAACAACTGCTTCTACCTGGCCCACGGTCTGGTTGGGCCTCCGTGGAACACCTCCCTCCCCAAGCCCCTAGCTGATCGCCTAACCCTGGTGCTGCTGGAGAGCATCCAAGACCTCCGGGTGCTGGGGCTGGAAAAGCTGTCTATATACTTGCAAAAACAGAAGGGTGTTATCAATCAGAGCATTGAAGCTAAAGGTAACTTTTATACATCTGGTTCCCATAGTAAAAACTATGCTTAGTTTAAGGCTAGATGCTAGATGACGCTTTCATTTATTTTAAAACGATGACGAAAAAAATTGCGAGGAGACCAGGGATCCACTCGCAAACCAATAAGCTATATATTGTGACAATAATCTTGCTAAGTTACATAAAATAAAAAATAAATAGGATCACAACTGTAATCCCCAAGTACGGCAGACATTCTCTCAGATCTCCAGACGCTTAGATCCCTTGAAAATGTCTAGTGGGGGTAGAGGCACGTCCAAACATTATATTGGCATATGCCCACATTTTGCAGTAGTTAGCATTCCATACGTGACAGGTTATAAGAATAATAACTGGTTTCCTCAAGATGTTTTCCTTCACCGTTGTGAGCACGTGTTTTTGATGCGCTTATAATTTTTTCTAACAGAAAAATCCATTGATGCACGCCGGGATTCGAACCCACGACCTTCAGATTGAAAGTCGAGGTACCTCTTACACGGCCACACCATTTTGGCCAATAAATAGGCGTTAATATGAATATATTTGCAACATCTAGGTGTTGTGCCGACCCCACGAGAAGTGGGATAAGGTCAGGAGGAAAGAAGAAGGCATTAATATGAATCCATCAACTTTCAGATCCACTAACCCCATGGACACACGACACGTTCGAGCGGTTCGATTGCGCCATCAATGATGCCCTTACCCTGATGTCCGACCTTAGGGCAGCCTGGTTAGACGTACTACCATCCAGGATGTACGAAATGGGGTTATGTACCCTAGCCCAGGCGCTTTGCCAGTCAATATTGGACAGGATATTTGGGAATACCAAGGCAGTTGGTGAGGAGCTGGTGTTTTTAATCGCAGTGAGGGTTGAAGATACTGTGATGGGCATTCAAGCTTTGTTTGAGGTAAGTTTTGGACGTGCCTCTGACTGCCCCTTTAAACATCTTCAAGGATCTAAGCACCTTGAGATTTGAGAGTATGTCTAGTCTACTGTACTTGGAGATTACAATCATGATTCTATTCTATTTTTGTTAGCACAATGTGACCAAAACCCGCTATTATTACATGCTTTTCCGCAACATCACTACATAGTATAAAGCAAAGTCGCTTTCCGCTTCCCGCGTCTGTATGTATGTATGTATGTATGTTTGCTTATATCTTTAAAACTACACAACGGATTTTGATGCGGTTTTTTTTAATAGATAGAGTGATTCAGGAGGAAGGTTTATATGTATAATAACATGCTACCCGTGCGAAGCCGGGGCGGGTCGCTAGTCATTACTAAAATCCGTTCATGCACAAATGCATGACGTTTTTTGACATTGTCATAGTGCATCAATGGATTTTTCTGTTCAAAAAATGTATGCATTAAAAAAATGTATTGTGCTTGCTAAAACGGTGAGAGAAAACACCGTGAGGAAACCAGTTAGTATAATTGTAAGCGGCGACGGGCATTCTACCTGTCACGTGTGAAATGCTAACTATGCAAAATGTGGGCATGTACCAAATTTAATATTTGGACGTGCCTGACCCTTATGACATTTATAAGGATCTGAGCGCCTGGAGATCTGAGAGGATGTCTAGTGTCTACCGTACTTGGGCTTAACAGTCTTGATCCTATTTATTTTTATATCGAATTGAGATCGTCCGTTTTCTTCGTCAGTAAAAAAGTGGCCATGTGCCACAGACGCCACTGACTACCCTAATAGACAAAGGATCATGTTTACCATGTTTGGCATTTATTTTCTTGCAGGAGGCAATCGACTTTGATACCAAAATCAATGTCTGGACGAAATTTACAAGACTACCGAAGCTACTCAAAGGCCAACTGCTAGAAATTTCTGAGCTATGGAACAAAAAGGACCAATTAAAATGCTTCACTTGCGAGGAAGTCAGGCAGCTCGTGAAGATGAGGTTCCCCGATGATAAGTATAGATTGAGGATATTGAAAGAAATACAGTGATGTTTTTAAAATATGTATTTTTATTTTACACTCCTGTAATTTAGTAAAGAACGGCGCTTTCGTAGGACGTGACTGACTTCAAATCCCGGCCGTAAGGTAATGTTTTTTTTGCCTCTAATATACATCAGTATCTTCGTGCGACAGCTAGTATTTATACATTAATTAGTGCCACAATTTTATTCTCACACTATATCACACAGAAAAATCCATTGATCCAATCCACAACCGCAATTCGAACCCACAACCTTCAAACCAAGCTGTATACCTGCCACCAGCCAGGCAAAGCTAATCATAAAATTAAACTAATTAGGTACGCTTAGGAAGTGAGCGCCCGAATGCAGGAATCGTGTCAGTAGGTTTAGAAGCACCTTATATTTCGCGTGCTCTATTTACTTGGTTGCATAAACATAATTCTTAAACTATCAAAGTGCGTGCGGAACAACGGAACCAGGAAAAATAATAAACAATAGAATAGGGTATACATACTTGGATGGTCAGGGCCGTCTTTAGACTTTCTTACGCCGGGGTGCAAACCTACCTTAGACGCCGAGCCAACTCAGAACAACCCCCAAATCAAACAAAATTCACTCTTTACTCGACACTTCATCGATGACCGATGAGTGATGAATTTTGTTCGTACTTGTTTTGTAGATAGGTAGGTACGCTAAAGGTGAACGAACAACAACACCGTTTCAGCGCGGCAAGTACCTAGCTCGCGGCTGTCGTTCAATCAGCGCGGCTGCCTCGCTCGATTGCCGCGCAATGTCTGATTACACCTTAATAATAATAATAATCTTTATTTCAGGCAACACCAGTAAATGTAAAGTACAAATACTGAGGTCCATACCAATACCCTAAAGACATACCTAGGTACATATTATAAAAACACTAGCTAAACTAATTTTAGGCTGAGTAAGTAAAGGGCGCCCCGCACCCCTTGCACCCCTTAGAGACAGCTCTGTGGATGGTTGTGGTTTGATCACCGATCGGTCTTGTTCGATAACTTGGTATGGCGGGAAAGTGTTCCAAGCAATGAACAGCTGGACGCTTCCGTGCATCGGAGAGCAAGTTTGGTTTTTTTATGGGCAGATTCTACCCGGGTATGTATATTTGAACACTGCAAAGTAAGTAATAAGAGAGAATAGAGAATAAAAACGGCTTTTGCACTCAGATATTGAAGAGCAAAAATACTCTTTCCGAGATGGTGGGATGAAAATTAGTATAATATGCAACTAGTGAATAAAGGACGGATTTAAAGCGAGGGCCGTAGATGAGTCACGAGCAAGTGAAGGATTCTAATGATTGAATCACGAGCGCAGCGAGTGATTCAACTGTTAGAATCCTGAACGACGCGAGTGATTCATGGCCCTCGATATATATATATATATATATATACCATGACTACGAGAATATTTATTTAATCTAATGCCAAACTCCTTGTCGCAAATATCGACCAATCAAATCTCGAGAATTTATTTGCACCAAAGAGTTTTGAATTTCGAATCTCAGCGCAAGGAGTTTGTGTAAGCATTGAAATAGAGACCGGATATATTTTGTTTTGTGTTCCAAATTCAAACACCAAAATAGTGAATAAAAACAAAACAGTGAATAAAAGGCCTTTTTATTCACTGTTTTGCGTGAATAAAATAAGCTTTTTAAAGTAGGTATGGTATAATAGTATATTATGCAACTAGTGAATAAAGGACGGATTTAAAGCGAGGGCCGTAGATGAGTCACGAGCAAGTGAAGGATTCTAATGATTGAATCACGAGCGCAGCGAGTGATTCAACTGTTAGAATCCTGAACGACGCGAGTGATACATGGCCCTCGATATAAATTCGTACTTTATTCAGGAGTTGCATACTATACTTTATACCATGACTACGAGAATATTTATTTAATCTAATGCCAAACTCCTTGTCGCAAATATCGACCAATCAAATCTCGAGAATTTATTTGCACCAAAGAGTTTTGAATTTCGAATCTCAGCGCAAGGAGTTTGTGTAAGCATTGAAATAGAGACCGGATATATTTTGTGTTCCAAATTCAAACACCAAAATAGTGAATAAAAACAAATCAGTGAATAAAAGGCCTTTTTATTCACTGTTTTGCGTGAATAAAATAAGCTTTTTAAAGTAGGTATGGTATAAAAGTAATTTATGTAGGTAGATAGTTTCAGTACATACCTACCTCTAGCTATTAGGTAATATGTAAAAATTTACAGTTAAACATTTCTGGGTTTGGAGCTTGAACGAAAAGTGCTATTTTTGAACTAAAGATATTATCTAGAATAGTTCTACCAATCGTGTTTCTGTCTGAAATCCTTAAGTTATGATTAACTACGTAGATACCTAACAGTATTATTAAATTGTTAGACATAAGTCATCAAACCTTTGGCAAAAAAAAACATTAAAAGGCCCTAGGTATAAAATTCTGTCACCAGACTTTCAAACTTGCCTACTTACTTAGCGGAATAATGCTACGTGCATACGAATTTAGGTAAACGTTTACAAAAATCTAAAATTTTATCAAAATTATCCCAATTGAATACTGTCACAAAGGCCTCTTTTAAACTTAAAACAGAATATGATGGTTAGGTTGCGGTAACAAGCGAATTGCCACCATTGTTGTCACAGTTCAGATATAACGACGTATATAGACGTCACTATGTTGTTATCACGAGTTCCTCGGGGTTAATAACAGCTCTGATTGTGGCATTGACAGAGAAAGTAATTGAATCCACCCATTACGCGAATGCTTTAAAAGGGGTGATGCTTCCTCGCGCACATCATTACGTACGTACATGCTAACGGCCGCGCCGGTTACACACAATGAGACAGTTATCGGTAGGTATTTTTTTTTTTACAATAAATACAAAAATAAATTTTTTTGGGTTGAAACAAAACGCAGAGTTTTGGGAAAACGCAATTTCAAAATGGCCGACATTGAAATGCAATTTTTGGCGCTAAAGTGATAGTGTGGAAAAGGATTGTGAAGTGATTTAGATAAAAAAAAATGTGAAACAGTTGAAGTGAAAACAAGTGAAGATACCTACTTCCATAAGATTGAAAAGCTTTATGATGTTTTGCACCTCAGCGAACTATTCGGTAATGTTATCTTAGTTTATCTGATTAATACGAAAAAAATCTTAGTCATTAACTCATTGTCCATCAGAGTCAGAGCTCATTTTCTGGTAAACTGCGAGCAATTCCTAACTATATCGTACACGATATTATTAAACAATTTGACATTTTGAAAAATATGGACATTAAATCAGAACAACATTGTACATTCGGAAAAGTTTTGATTGAATATACCTACCTGAAAATCGATATTTTTTGGATTGATTATTATTTGAATATTGGCATAAATCGTTGGGACAACAGCGATGTTTTCTGGACTTCTGTATATTTCTTAACGAACGATCATCCGACAAATGAAGATACTTCCTGGCCTGACCCCAATCAAACGTAAAGATCCCTTGTCGAACAATTCCTGATTTTAGGAGAACAATTCCTACAATTCCTTCTCTTTGTAACTACATTTAAAAGAACCCAAAAATTCAAAAATCATTTATTTCAATAGAATCACAAGGATCACTTTGAAACATCTTAGGAACTAGGTGAAGCTTAACCCTTAACCATTCGGTGGTCAGCTGCGAATTATCACGTCTATAGGTAAATCTAAACAGGGCCGATATAGTCGCCAAGCCACTCAGTCCTTTTTAAAAATAAAGATGATTAATATAAATTTGTCAGTCATATTAATCATCTTATTATACGTATAGGGTCGAAGCAATTTTTATTACCTACCTACCTATTAGTGTACCTTACCTATGCCTAAGTGTAACATAATAATTATTTCATTAAGAAATTTAAAAATATAATAAATATATTTTAAATTCACTAACTTGTTTGTATTCTTGTAAACGACGCAATGTGCTTGCAACCTGTCACGTATGGAATGTTACCAAATGTAATGTTTAAATTTAAACGTCTCTGACTACCCGTAAATCTGAATCTGAAGAACCTGACTGCCCGGAGATCTGACCTTTTACACCTTTTTAGGGTTCCGTATTTTTATATTCAAAGACGATGATTGATGTTAACCTTAATTCTTCAATATATCTACTAACTATACCTACTAATAGGTAAGTAGCTAAGTAGGTACACTTGATAGTCTTGATACAACAAAATACAGATCACTAAGGAATTTAGTTATTTCTGTGAAGATCGTAATCAGATTTTCATCAAAGATAAATAAATAGATACAAGGTAGGTTCTCCCTCTTAAACACATTTTTCGATGAGAATAACAAAATAATAATAAATAAATAGGTTCACGATTGTAATCCCCGGTAGACATCCTCTCACATCCAGGTGCTGATTGGTCAGAGGAACGTCCAATTATTACATTGGCACATGCACAAATTTTTCAGTATATAATAATATCTATCATAGCATATAGGTAATACTCGTAGCTATCCTTTACTTTTTCCTAGACTTTTTGAATCGTTACCACGCTCTATTATTATCAGTAGGAAGTCTGTGTAAAAACCATCGCCTAGATTATAGCTTGTTTCTTTAATTAATAATTAACTTGTTTCTTTGATTCGTATTGCATAAAACGTCCAAAAAACGTGCGATATTGCGTGTTAATGTTATTTTATGTGACAACACGAAAATCAACGGATTGACATTTCTTTTGCTAAAAACTAAACGCATGAAACGTACAGCAATATTTACCCGTTTTTCTTTTTGCTAGCATTCTTTAATTAAAAATACGAGTATTATTAAATTAATTATTCATAACACAGGGTCATTTATAACAACATGTTCTCATATACATACTTAATTATATTTTAGGTAGTATTTTTTTAGATTTCGCGATGAACAGTTACCTAAGTACCTAAGTACTTAATATTTCAGAACAGCAGACTTTTTCGGAATTTAGAAATTATTTTATGAGCTGAAGAGAAATGTGAATAAAATTGAATGCTATTTCAATTTTATTATTATTTTAATCATAGTAGGTATTCCTAATACTATTTTTATCAATTTTCCATTCTTAAAACCCTTTTAAAACTTTGTGCAGTCGTCATCATCTTCTGATGTTGACTGTACGAGTATTTGTCGAATTTTCATGTCCTGACATTCTGATTAGGTATGTAACAACATTCGTAGTTTCGTTAAGACTTCACAACTCATAACACCAGATTTCTTATTTCCAGACATTCCTGATCTTTGCGTTATTGATCGTCGTCAACCAAAGATGTGGCGTAACGGCACAAGATGAGACTAAGGTCGACCAATTCGCTGAAGAGGCCAAGAATCACGCTGTCACCATTGTTGACAGCTATAACAATACGAAGCTCTCTGGTCCGCCGGTGCCGAAGCCCGAAGCTAGTCACAGGCCCGAAACGCGGCCGCCAAGCAAACCGCCTCTCTTCCCCGATAAACCGAAACAAAGCATCATCCCTAGAGCTTACTTCAATCAGTATGGGTACCCACCGAGAGCGTACCATACGTCTCTGATCAAATATCCGAATTCCATCTACCAGTTTCCCAGAGTGATACCAATGCCGCATAACCACAAAAACTACTTCGTAAAATCCAGACCAATGCAGTACTACGCTTCGACGTACAAACCCACCGTCCAACCAACGAATCAACCAACCAATCAACAAATCAATCAACCAACCAATCAACCAACCAACCAAATCACCAAGACTGCAAACGCCCCAAAGTTCAGCTTACCTGTGCAGACGATAAATGGCATACGCATGGACACTGTCAAACCACCGAATATAGCAGAAAAAGTACCTAAAGTAAATACCACTACATCAAGCACAACAACAACTACCGAAACGACAACAACGGCCAAACTTTTAAGAACTAAGAGAATATGGCCTAAGAAAACAGAGAAACCGAACACCACTACTACATATGCACCAAGGATTTTGAATGGAACAAAGATAGCAATAGAAAACTACAATGCGAAAGCCAATGAGGTAGATATAGACGCGTCGGCAAGCCACCACAGAATCCGATATGTTTCTAGAAACTCTACAACAACAACGCAGCCAACAAAGAGAGAATACCGACCAGTTACACGCGCACCCAAACACAAATCCACGACAACTCCAACTCCTGATATAACCTTCACCCACATAGGACCGAACGATTGGGTGCCAATTGTACCGTCCCATTACCCCAAAATACATAAGGTTTCGAATAACAATAAAACCCCTATAAACAGGAAACTAGATAAGTTCAGAAGGGTTATCAGTAGAAAAAGGAGATCAGATAGGGCGGAAAATATAGAACAAACCCCTATGAGCAGTAGATCAGACTACTACGCTGACGCTCCAATGGCAACGGGGAAAGAAATGATGTACATGCAGTCATTCGGACTAATCCCGATGCCCACCGATCAAACTGTCGCCATGGATAGAAAGAGGACTGTGTACTCAAAACCTCCACGGCAATCGCAACCATATCACTCCAAATACAGCACTCAGCACAGTTACTCACCGTACGCGTATGAAGACCTACAGACGGAGGAAAATCGTCCGAAACCACGATATGTTACCAAAATTAAACATCACCATCATCACCACCATCATAAATACGTTAAAACCGTCCAGAAACCAGTCAAAGTCCCGTTCAAAGTCGAAGTTCCAAAACCTTATGCTGTACAGGTGGAAAAAAAGGTTCCCGTCCCTGTGGAAAAGATAAAATTTGTCGAAAAACCTGTGCCGTACCAAGTAACTGTAGAGAAAAAAGTGCCTTATCCCATTGGAATTCAGGTTCCCCATCCAGTCCCGGTCAAAGTAGTCGAGAAGGAGTATGTGCCGAAACCTTACCCGATAGTTCATCACGTGCCCGTAGTGAAGCACGTCCAAGTAAGAGTGCCCGTGCCTCAACCGTACCCAGTGGAGAAAAGAGTGCCTTACCCCGTAGAAGTGAAGGTCCATGTTCCCGTGGACCGACCGGTCCCCTATCCCGTTGAAAAGAAAGTTCCATACCCTGTTCAAGTCAAAGTATACGTTCCTCAGCCGTACCCTGTCGAGACCAAAGTGCCTTACCCTGTTCATGTGAAAGAACCAGTGGAAGTGATCAAACACGTGCACGTCAGAGTGCCCGTACCACAACCCTATCCCGTAGAAGTTAAAGTCCCGTATCCTGTAGAGAAGAGAGTGCCTTACCCCGTAGAAGTGGAGAAAAAGGTACCAGTTCCAGTAGAGGTTTTAGTACCCCAACGAGTAGAGGTTGAGAAACGGGTGCCTGTTTATATTAACAGGCCGTATCCTGTTGAGAAAAGAGTGCCTTATCCGGTCAAAGTACCATACCCAGTTAAAGTTCCTGTGAGAGTACCTTACGAGGTTCCAGTGTACATCCACCAACCGTTTCAAATGGTCGATTATGACGAAATATCATCTGCGAGTCCTCTCTCAAGTACGGCCCAGCATAGTGTAACAGTACACGGAAACTCAGCGTTCACTTCAGGTTTCCAATCTCGTTCTGATGATGACGTGACAACAGAGGCCTTTACAGCAGGTCTTCAATCCCGTTCTGATGATCGCGTGTCCACAGAAACATTAACATCAGATTTACAATCCCATTCTGATGATACAGTGACCACACCAATACCGACATCAACAGCTAGTAGCTAATTGTAAAACTCAAACACCGGTTGTTAATGCCTATTTGTTAGTTATTGTGTGATTGTGATGCGTTAGTCAATTGGGTTATGAGTAAATGAATGATGCTGTGATAGTCGTTGTTTTTATGATATTTTTATCAGCTGAGACTAATCCCCATATTCTTATTGTAACCTCGACTCTATCTTGTCTTAAACTCTTTCGAGGCCCCTCGAACTTTCCCTCGAAAAGTATCTACCTCATGTTTGGTATCCTAGATCGATATTTTGGAGGTTCCCCAATTACGTCATTATTTCATCAGTCGGAGGAGATTTTTATCAAACAGTTAGGCATCGTTTGATGCTGTCGAGGAATGTCAAGATACATTTTGAGGTACCTAGAGTTGACAGTTCTGTTAACTGATATTACAATATGGCTAAATGGCCAGCTAATGAGTAATCTCACATTGACCTAAATTGCAAAAGGTCATTGCGCTGGATTACGACCGATTAGCGGGGTACCCAACTTTGGGTCAGCTTATTAGTATGAAATATTTACTCGACATTTATTGAAAGGGTTTGTCATGGTTCCATATATGATCAAGATATATTATAAACCTTAAATATGTATATATATTATTAGACTTAATTTTAAATAATTTTTTAATGAGAAATAGGGTGATATGCTAGTTTGCGACCGATTTTCTTAGTATACGACCACCCCCTACTTTAGTTTACGACCACTGTCTGAAAGGGAAATTACACATAATTGATTAAAAATAATGCTACATTAACATGTTATTATTAATAATTTCTTTATTTCTAATCATCTGTTTTGTAACATCTGTACCAAAACTGTAATATAAATACTAACATAATAGTGGTTGTAAAATAATACATCAAATTATTACATCCAATATGCGACCGTTAAATTCCCATGCATTTTAAGACGTAAACTGACGTCGGCCGCGGTCGCAAACTAAAGTTGGGGTATGTTAGACGATCATATTATATATTTGTACAGTATTTACGAATGTTTATGCGGTCGCAAACCGATGGTAACAAAACCGCTATTAAGAATATGTTAAAAAAGTCACAAAATCCGTAACCTTTATTATTAAAGTAACAAGGGAGATAAATAAAGTTTGCAATCAAACAGTCAATTTGCGACCATGTGGTCGTAAAGTCAAATAACATGAAAAATTATATTTTGGTATGCGACCACTTAATATTTTACATGTTTTTGTATATTTTCTTTATAAAAATTGCGAAAATGCGTTGAAAAATAATTTTCTTAGGCTATAAAAACACTATCAATCAGTCATTATATAAATAAATCATTAAATACTAGCTCCGAAAGCAGCACGTGCTCACTATTTTTTTTGTAATTTCGTGAACCCGTTCACGCGAGGAGTGCGGGCGCCGAAATGAGCGTAGGTTTGTTTAATTTCGGGTAATACTATGGTGTCAATTCAAATAGGTAAGAACAATAGATCTATCCTGCTCTGTATAGACCAGAATTTCGTTTGGAAAAGAGAGATGGAATTCTTAATTTCTTAGTATTTCTGCAGCAGGTCCCTGAAATGGTCGCATACTGACGGTGGTCGCGAAACCAGCGCAATGACCCTATTACTAAACTAAGAATGTGTTCACTTGTCCACTAACACTTTTCCTACCGTCTCTAATCTAGATCACCGAGCATTGAAATATATACCTTATTTTAATTGGATAACTATTCAATTCAATTGACAATTTTTTAATCCTCTACCGCGCCGTGCGCCAGTGTTTGCAGATCATATTGCGATTAAAAAACGGTAAACTACTTAATTTAAGTTACCGATTGCTGTTTAACTTAAACGGTAAGCAATCATAAAAGCATCCTTGCGTAACATGTTAGTCACCTTCACCTTGCAAGGGAACGTTTGTTTACATCTGTGGCGTTACAAGTTAATGATCGCTAGACAAGTTCGCTACTACTGATTCCTTGTGAGTAGATTTACATATTGCCGAGTTATTTAAAATCAGACCTACTAATAAGGTAAAAACCGGCCAAGTGCGAGTCGGACTCGCGCACGAAGGGTTCCGTACCATTATCTACAAAAAAACGCCAAAAAACACGTTCGTTGTATGGGAGCACCACTTAAATATTTATTATTTCTGTTTTAGTATTTGTTATTAGATCAGCAACAGAAATACATAATCTGTGAATTTCAACTGTCTAGCTATCACGGTTCATGAGATACAGCCCTGTGACAGACAGGCGGACAGAGAAGTCTTAGTAATAGGGTCCCGTTTGTACCCTTTGGATACGGAACCCTAAAAATTAATAATTGCGTTTAAAAAACTAATAAGAAAACCGACGAAAATATCGAACTATAACATGTCCTAACAGGACCCATGTACCCGACCTGCTTGCCCTATTCTTAATACCTGTAAAATGTACATGATTTAAATAAATAAGTACTTAATAAGTTTTGAACTAATCATTAAAAAAAAATTGGTTGCCTGTAAAGTCGGTTTTACGGGCGAAGATTTTACGTGACAAAATGTAAATGGTGGCGGCGGGCCTCTCTCTCGTTCGGTGACTCATCGTAACAGACGTGAGCGGGCGTTACACTTTTTCATGAGTGACTCCGAGCCGCAACCTAATTTAAGACGTTGTCACGTCAAAAAACAAGTATCAATTAACGTTCAACACGTTGCACAATAGTACACAATTAGCGGAATAGGAAGACTAAACGAAAGTGGTCACAGTTGAGTTCACAAAGAAACGGTCGCGCTTCTGTGCTTCATTCATTCGAGCAAAAACTACAAACAGTCTGTCTGGAATCTCGTAATAAACCGGAAAGTAAATATATAACGCACTGTTTTTCAAATTAGACATAGATAATTATTTATTTGCTACTTTAATTATAAAATAAAAAGAACCGGCGTAGTGCGTGTTGGACCACGCGCAATGCAGGGTTTCGTAATTTACACAGCTAACGACGTTAAAGTAATTTTGATATTTGTGCAAAATTTCTAATATTACTTGATATTTCTTCAAAATTTTTAAAGAAGTATCTAACGATACCCCACACCATGGGGTACGCGAGAAAAATATAACATCCCCACTTTACATGTACTTTATAGGTAACCTTAATTTTTTTTTAAATATTTTATCTACGACTTTGTTGACATTGCTAATATGTATATACAAATACATGCCAAATTACAGCTTTCTAGCACTGATAGTCTCTAAGATAAGCTGCGGACAGACGGACGGACATGGCGAAACTATAAGGGTTTTTTTATCAAATTCAAATTCAAAAATCATTTATTTCAATAAAATCACAAGGATCACTTTGAAACGTCTTAGGAACTAGGTGAAGCTACGCCGATTCCACGCGACCAAGCCTAGAAGAATCAGGCAACAAACACGGCTTGGGGTCTACCTTTTTTTTAATGATCCTTTTCTTAAAGCTATGTAGAGCTCCAGTGTGGTGCCAATCGAACAAGGTGAAGGCTCAAACAAGAATAATTATTAAAAGTACTACTCAGGTACGTCAACAATAAAAAATAATAATAATAACAATAACTAAAGAGCCTCCGCACAAATTCAAAAAGCAGCACACGCTACACTTGATTTAGAAATAAAACTTAAAGATAAAATAACTATTTGCTTAAAAATAATTAAAGTAGACAAATGTTACACAAAATAAAATAGTGCATATTAAGTAAATTAATATTTAGCTGTCGAGTGGCAGAGCGACATCAGGCCACGAGGATTTATCATTTATATAATCATCTACAGTATAATATCTTGTAGACTACGAAACCCTAAAAAGTGAAATGTGTGCTGGGACACAAAATAGAATTCAAACACCAAGCGATATATCGTCTACCCCCTCTACGCGACCAATACGCGAATAATATGTAGAAGTTTCACTTACAAAAATTAGAAAAAAAAATAACAATAGAAATAAAATAAAGACAGTCCTAGTCCCAGTGTTTTAGCAGTAAAAAGGTCCGACTCAGCATTATGCTTTCCTATCCTAGCTATAACAATAAATACTAAAAACAGAATAAAACAAACATTTAAGTCGGGCAACAATATACAACAAACGTGTTTTTTTGCGGTTTTTTATAGAACGGAACCTTTCGTGCGCGATTCCGACTCGCACTTGGTCGGTATTGTTTATTTATCGTGAGCATGATTATTTTTATTTTGCCGCAACCTTTCAGATTTGTCTTAGAAAATACACTGTTCATGATTTAGAACAGCTCCAATAGGAATGAATCATAAAACGTAACTGAATAAGCTTAACTTTTAAAATCTCACTTATTCTGGTGGAATTTGGATAAAAAATGTGGTCTGGAATAGTAGTATAGGTTACTACTATTCCAGTTCCAGACCACATTTTTTATCCAAAAAACAACAATACAAACTTCACATTTATATAAGTAGGATTATTCTTGGAGCCGAATGGCTTATTAGAAACATTAAAATCAAATTTGTAAAATAATTTATTTATAACAATTAAACATATTGCTTACTTACGTATGACATAGATGCTTACAATTTACTTGACTTTAATAAACTGCCACTCAAGCTCATAAACGCCAACAGATGTCTGATTCTTCTCATCATAATCCACCCATTCCTTTTCTGATAGGTCTACATCTTCAAATTTCTTTCCTGGGAACAGTATTAGATGGAATTAAAGATTAGATAATCTATACTAATTATAAATATGGAAGTCTGTCTGTGTCTGTGATGTTATTACGGCCAAACTGCGGAGCCGATTGTGATGAATTTTCCGGGAGAGATAATTCAAAGTCTTGGGATCGACATAGTTTACTTTTCCCTAAAATTTTCATTTGATTTTTGGAATTTCAGAGTTCTAAGCGTTATATTTAATTTTTTAGGTCACTTATTTTAATTGTGGGGTCTCCCATTATAATGTTTATACTGGGTGGGAATTGAACCCATGACCTACAGCGCAGAAGGCAAAGCTACTACCAACTGAGCTGTGTGGCCAGTCGACTGCTCGATTTAGATTGAACTGTGAAAACCATTTTTTTTAAATCAACCCGTACCATTATCCTCAGCTTCAACAATCCATCCGGGCTGCCATCCAGGATGAAAATCTACCGGCTCCATACCTCGGCAGTCAAAAATCACTATAGTTTTGAATTTATTTGTATCATTGTTTGTGTATTGTCCTGAAAACACAGAATGTAATCAGTGCAAAATAAGCATTTGCTTAGGGCATCACGTCTTTGGGGGCACAAAAATAGCTCATTTAAGATAAGGCTGTGACCGTGTTGGCCGGGTAGTGGGAGGTACCTCGACTTTCATTTTGAAGGTCGTTGTTTCGAATCCCAGCGTGCATCAATAGATTTTTCTGTTCGAAAGATTTTTATGCGCATCAAAACAAGTGCTCAAAACGGCGAAGGAACACATTGTGAGAAAACCAGTTAGTATTCTTATAAACAGCGATGGGCTTGCAACCTGTCACGTATGAAATGCTAACTACTGCAAAATGTGGGTATGTGCCAAATATAATGTTTGGACGTGCCTCTGAGTACCCCCCTAGACATCTTCAAGGGATCTAAGCGCCTTGAGATTGGAGAGGATGGCTATTGTACTTGGGGATTACAATTGTGAAGTCCAATAATCTTATAATCCACCAATTACTAATATCAAAACAGATTTAGCAATGTCCAAATAGGGGAAAAAACAAGTCTAAGCGACATCCTGGAAAAAATAGACCAACAATAAGAGAGATGGACTTGGACAGGCCATATGTTGAGATCAAGACAAGAAAAGTGGAGCCAAATTATAACACAATGGTATCCTAGAGATGGCAAAAGAAGTCAAGGACGACAACAAATGTGCTGGGAGGATGAGCTCAAACTTACTGCGGGATCCAAATGGAGAAGAGTTGCTCAGGACCGCAAACAATGGAAGTTACTGGAGGAGGCCTTTGCCAACAGGCACACTGAGCTGAGAGATATTTTATAACACAACTTTAACCTACAATAATTTAAATCTCTCACTCAGTTCAAAGGGCTAAATAATAATAAATAAATAAAAATTACTAATATCTATAGGACATACCGTTGCTGCCTTCGATTATATCTATGCTATTCTCCCTAGCACAGAGTTTGCATTTGATGAGCAAATTAGTCTCCGACCGGTTGTGCTTTTGCGCGACCTTCTCATCTTCAGTTAGATCGTGAAACTTCTCTGTGACTTCGCCGCAACTTCCGCATTTGAATTTCAGGCACCATTGGAAATAAGGATGATTTGTGTATAACTTCTCGACGCTTTCAAGGTTTGCTTTGATTTGTAGGGCTATTTTTACCATTTTTGTAGAGGCAGGGAGAGGAGTAATTTGCCTCTAGGATAAGAAAAATGAGAGAGGTGGATGGATATGGATGTGGATGACAACAACAAAACAAACAACAAACAACACATACGGCCCAGCCAACAAGATCCCTTCACCTCTTTGCCCTTCATCCTTCCCTGACTCCCCGTCAGTTGTATGTCAAGTTGTCACTGTACGTGTACATCATGCCATACGTCAAAAAAATTATGATGTCATTGTCAAAAAGTATTTTTTCTTTTCGTCAATTTATGCTAACAAACTTGTCTATAATCTATAGTTAATATAATTCTTGTCTATGGTCCGTTTCGATTAGATTGTTTTGTCCACAACCCCCGTTATGTCCCGATAAATGTCACCACCTGTTACAAAACTTTTGCTTATTCTAAGATATAGATAAATACTCTATTTTATGTTGTCTACGAACCGTTGTTAATCATTTTTTCAATATAAACCGTTTATTAGAAAATTAAAATGTTGCTAGAGTGCCCACAACCAGTGCTCTTGCTCTTTAATATATAAGTTGATTTTTGAAGTGTTGGTTGTTATTAAAAGAAATCTCAACATTTATAATGCTTCTATGAAGTGAATGGTTTTTAGTAAACATGATGGATGTATTTTGTATAGCATTTATTAAACTTAAAGACATTTAGATACTTAAGTTGGTATACATAGATATTATGTAAAACAAGAATGTAAGTAGGTACATACTTTAGAAGAAATGAAGAATTTTACTGACTGATTTACACTTTTGAGGCAAGGATATACACATTTAGATTACACATAATAATAAGTTTTCTGGTGAAAAATATTCTTTCAGTGACAAACTTTTGTAAATTCATTCAAATCATCGAGCACCAGCACAAGGGCGCTATCACCTGTCATATCATGTAACATTGTCATCGGAACTTGACAAGTATGCAAAATTTCAGCTCAATCGGTTACCAACAAATGGTCGAAAAATGGTTTGCAAATTTTGAAAGTTATGAAGCTTGTAAAAATCAGCTGATCCAGCAAAATGGCGGCGTAAATGCGTAACTACCCGCGCGGAAGTGGCGCCACTCTGATCGAGTTCCCTTGAGAGTCTGTGTGGAGCGTGAGACCCATTTCTTGCAAAACTTCATTATCCACTGGACCTTTTAGCGTTGTCTTCGATATCAGATCCTGAAATAAAAAAAAAATATAGATTTAGAATGTTAAATAGATTTGGAATGCTAACTACTGCAAAATGTGGGCATGTCACAAATGTAGTGTTTGGGCGTGTTTCTGACTAACCCCTTTAGAAATCGTCAAGAATCTGAGCTCCTGGAGACATGAGAGGTTGTTTAACAGTAGTGATACTATTTAATAGATTTAACTCATTTTATAGACTTGTAAAAAGCCGTGTTGGCCGAGTGAGAGGTACTTCTACTCTCAATCTAAAGGCCGAGGGTTCGAATCCAAACCGTGCATCAATGGATTTTTCTGTTCGAAAAATTATATGAGCATTAAAACACGTACTCAAAACGATAAAGGAAAACATCGTCACATGCTCACATTTTTCAGTAGTTAGCATTCCATACGTGACTGGTTGCAGGCCAGGCTGAGATTCGAACCCACGACCTTCGGGTGATAATGTCTAAGTAACTAAAGCACACAGTAAAACATATATATTACCTGGTTTTCCGGGCAGTTTTCACACAAGTTTCGAATAGCGAATATCACCCATTGCATAATCACTGTTAGAGAGTTAAAAACATTACATTGAATGGAACAAAATTTACAGGTACAGGTACTTTTTATTATGTAGTGAGGAAATTGACTACTTAATAAAAATTTGAGTAAGCAAAGGAGCTTCCAATATCTCCATAAACTACAATAAAAAAATATATAATACCTACCTAAGACATTAAAATTCTGTTCCGATTGTGTTGGCGCAAGACTCAACTAAACGGCATCCAACTCGTTCCGTTTCGCATAGAGTAAAAGAGACAGCAATATTTTTAGAGATGTCAAAATCTACCCTCAAAACAAAACTCCCTAAATAAGGTTTGTAAAAGGATACGAGGATTCCGTGCGTCTATGTTGCAGCAATCCAGTAGAACAGGTATCACGTCCAATTCACGAATCTGTAAGTAAAAATAAAAATATATATATTGGTGTACATTTCACCATCTAGCCCCAAACGAAGCATAGCTTATACTTTAGGAACCAAATTACTGATAGAATACTTGTTATTTTTTTTGTAAATAAATTAATTTTGTTGGACATTATCACACACACAGCGCTATCTAGCCTCAAACTAAATAAAGCTTTTACTTTGGAAAACAGATTACTGATAGAATACTTATTACTTTTATTGTAAATAAATAATAAATAAATATTGGTGGAAATTATCACACACATAGCCCCAAACTAAATAAAGCTGTTACTTTGGAAGCCAGATTACTGATAGAATTATTACTTTTTTTTGTAAATACATTCTCATGATTCATTTTATTAATACCAAGACACAACAAACATCTACGAGTATGTTCGTTCCACAACCTACAGCGCAGAAGGCAGAGATACTACCAACTGAGCTGTGATAACATACCTGTTTCTTATTTTCCTGATTCTTCCAGCACAAGTTGGCGAGGGTGCGAACAAGTGCAGCTTTAAAGCCAAAAGCCACATGTCTTTCGACAGTCTCCACGTTTGTGATAGCTCTCTTGTCCGATGCCATGTTTACAGCGCCTAATCTGCATTAAGACGATTAATAAATGTTTTTGATGAATGCAGAATCGTTTTTTCTCAATAACCGCAAATAGTTTTGTTTTTTTATGATAAAGATAACATAAGGATTTAATCTAGATAAATTAAAGACAGAAACACGATTGGTGAAACTTTTCTTGATAGATTTATTTTCCAAAGTTGGCTCTTCAATAACACTAGTTTCGTTTTTAATCAAAACTATGAATAGCTAAATAGTTCATTTTTATATAATTCGTTAGATAATCATACTACCTAAATTAAAGACATTTTTTTTTAAGTTTGATGGTTTTCATGATAATGCAGTTTTATCACTTTTTCCGTCTTATCCGGGTAGACTCAGCCCATACAAAACTTCAAAAATTTAACTTATCACTAAAGTTCTTTGTACAGTTTGGATATTTATTTATTTATTAGATGGGCCGTGTTGGCCGAGTGGGATGTACATCGACTTTCAATCTGAAGGTCGTGGGTTCGAATCCAGGCGTGCATCAATGGATTTTTCTGTTCGAAAAATTTATATGCGCATCAAAAACACGTGCTTACAACGGTGAAGGAAAACATCGTGAGGAAACTAGTTAGTGTTCTTATAAGCGGCGATGGACTTGCAACCTGTCACGTATGGAATGATAACTAGTGCAAAATGTGGGCATGTGCAAAATATAATGTTTGGACGTGACTCTTACAACCCCCACTAAACATCTACAAAGGATCTAAGCGTCTGGAGATCTTAGAAGATGTCTACCGTACTTAGGGATTACAGTCGTGATCCAATTTTTTATTTTTTTTTATTTTTTATTGTAAGTAATATTATTACTACTCAAGCACGGTAGAAACCTAGAGATAAGCCTGATAGTTTTGACGTGAATCTATGATTTTCATATCCAATAGCTATGAAAGAGAATAGATTCTAAAATAGTTACCATGAAATAGGTATTCTCTAAATTCGACTGATGTTCATAACTATGGCTAAGAAAATCATAGATTTTCTGGAAATAAGCCAGCAGATCTCCAGGTGCTCAGATCGTTGAAGATGTCTAAGGTTAGTGAGAGGCACGTCAAAACATCACATTTGGCACATGCTTACATACACATTCCCATTTTTGAACACTGTTTACTCGTAAAATCGTGTAAGTTTGTGTAACTTACCTAGACTTCTGACTCTCTGGCGAATCAATCTTCACAGACGGAATCTTATTCACCGCATTCTCATCCGATATCTTAACCTCCTTCACCGGCTCACTTTTCTTCTCCAAATTCTCCCCTCTCGTCTTCTCCGAAGATATCCCCAATATCTTCTGCAGCTGTTCGCTAAGATCGAAGTCCGTCGATAGATTCTGGCTCTTCTTAACCTCTTTTGGGGTATCCGGAGATTGCTTTTGCGACTCTGTTTCGGGCATAAGTTCCGTTAGCGGCGGTGATATCTCGCTGGGAGACGCTTCGATCTCCGGTTTCAATTCGTCTTTAATTAAATGTATCTCCGTCGGCGGATCGTTGGGAGAGCTATCCTGGGATTCGCTTCTGCTTGTTTGTAACTCCAATCTTGGTTGCAACGCTACAGGTATAACTTCAGCGATTGTATTCATACTGCCGCTTGGAGATATTGTGTCTATTATCAACGGTGGTTCCGTATCATCACCAATATCAATCTTATGTTCTAAGCTTATTCTTCGAGTGGGTAAGGATATCCTGTCTTCGGTTTTGGGTACAGAGCTGCTACGTCTGTATGCAACTTTAGACAGTTCAGTTTCTAGTTTCACCGAGTTACTTCTAGCGGTTTTGACTTCGGGTAAAGATTCGGTGAATTTTAAAGGATTTTCTATGTTGTCGAGCCTTTCGATGAATGGAGGGTTATCGGTGCATTCGAAGTATTGCTCGCTGCTTTCAGATTCGGTGCATTCTGATGTTGTTTCGTTGCAGGAGAGCATGTTGTCCGCGGAATCGTTCTTGCTGAGTGGAACTAAGTAGAAACATAATAATGTTTAAAAAACTTAAAAGAAAACCGAGAAAATGTATCGACCAATCGAAAAGTCAAGGGATGATATTCGTTCTTTAAGTTTTATAAGGAATTATTAGTCCTACATTAATATAATTTCCTATTCTTACCTATTCTCTACACAAAAGAAAAAATCATCGAAATCGGATCATCAGGGACAAAAATGCATATCTAAAAAAAGCAACAAAAAAAACGTACATGTCGAATTGACAACCTCCTCTTTTTTTTTGTCGGTAAAAAATTTGACGAATTTGTCAAAAAGAACTGCAAATCAATGTCAGCGTTTGCCGAGTGTCACTGTCAGTTAAATTATTTAAAATCGTATATGCCTTAGCTTTTAGAAATCAATTTGGTTTTCAAAATTTTGGTTGCAGACCCTCCATTCTAATGCTTACGAATCTATCATGAAACGGACACTGGCAGAGTTGACAAAAGTCAAAGAAGTCAATAACAAATATGTAATTGAATTTTCTTCGTTTGTTAGCACTAGCCCACCAGCAGGGCGATTTTGTAAAAACATGAATATCATGTTATGATGTTAAATGCAATACCTAATGTTACAGAATGCCTAATCTGTATTCATAGTAACTATTCACTGTTTATGCACCTATACCTACGCCGAAGCGTTGTATTGGAAGTGTAGGTATAGGTGCCTAAACAGCATAAAAAGTGTAGGTATTATGGCATTCAGTACAAATAAATATTAGTATCAATATCATAACATGACAATCATTATTACAACAACGGGAGTGCGAGACGGCAATGCGAGCAGGGTAGCGCGCGCGTTATGGTCCACTCACCCTGAAGAAGATTCTCTAGATGAATCGAAACATTGTCGGTGTCCTCATTGACAATTTATCATTTACGTGAGTAATTTCCCGTTGTTGTAATAATGTGTAGTACAACTCACGAAAGTTTTGAAAATGACAATCATGTTTTTACAAAATAGCCCCACAGCTATATGTGAAAAGCCCTACAAAATGTATGACATAAACTTACTGATAGGTTCACTCGGTGTATTAACAGCAAGATGCTCATCGTTTATAAGTTGTTTGCCGGTGTTAGCATACAGCTTGTTCAGCGATGAGAAGAAGTTGTCACTTTCCTTTCCAAGCTTGTGGATTGCACGTAGTAGAACTGTAAACAAAATTAAGTATACAAGTGTTATGTAAAAAGTTTAAACAAAAATTATGATATTAAGATGTCCTCGACAACAATTATTTTTTTTAAATTTATTTATTGTTTTATTTATTAATTGAGTTAACCATAATTTCAAAGTGTTTAGAAATAATTTTGTCTAGAGAAATTTACAAAAACAGCTAGTAAAAATATTATTATTTTCAGCCATATCAACTGTACGGCCATAACAATAACCTATCCACTGGGACCACTGGTATAGATGTATGTTTGCTATTTTACACCATAAAAGATTCATGCTACATAGATGTATGTATGTGTACTCCCTTATCTGCATTTGGACTCTCAGTTGGTTCGTTATACGTAGGGGCCAGCTACATCTGTAGCCATGCTGCAGTAGTTTTACCTCACGAAAGCAGGTTGACTTTAAGTGAATGTGCTTAGTATTGTTTGGGGGTGTTTATGACACATGATTACAAGTACTGTTCACCCACTTTCATTAGATAGAACAACTGTAGTAGGTTTTTAGATATACTTACAAGCGCAGTTTATGAAGAGAGAAGTATCAGTTTGCAAGCAGTCCATATACGCATCCATACTTGACGCTGTCGCTATTATTTCCAACAAAAACACGACTTCCTGTGGCTCTATAGAGCTCACATACTTATCCACTGTCTTCAGAACACAATCGGACTTACTCTTAAACTCGTGAGCCATGAATTTCACGAAGTTTACAGACACATTGATGTCCTGAGACTCGGTAGACATTAGGATGTTGTAAGCAAGACTTAAAACAAGCATCCGACTATCTGGCTCCAGCTTAGAGTATAGCTTTTCAATGTATGTGTTCTCAACACCAATCAGGTATTCTATAATCAAGTGTGGGTATTCCGTGTTGCCATTATTGTACATGTACGCTAAGGAGTTGAGTAGGGTAACATCATCAGGTAACACATTCGGCTGGCCGAGTAGAATGTTGTAGATTATCATAGCCGCACCTGTGGCTATTCTGTTGTTCTGTCCGATTAGACAGTTGAGTATTATAGCATCAAATTTACTCCAGATCATAATCTGATTGAACGGGTTGTTCACAACTAAGTTACCCAAGGTTTGTATAAGAATTGTCATGCATGATTCATACTTTTTCTGTATTTCTTCTAAATCAATGCTGGGGTGGAGGTATTCTGTTGCTAGTATAAGCATGGAGTCTAAAATAGATAGTTCTTTGGATATGTACGTCTGCATTTTTGTGCCAGCAGCGGCGCAGGAGCGCACAAGACGCATGCACTGTTCAGCGACGGCAAGAGTGCTACGGTTGTATGAGGCCTGTTCCACGTCTAACCTCATTATGTGAAGCACCTCCGCTATCAACCGTAATGTGTACTCCGACGCTTTTTTCCTGCAAAACGAGAAATAGTTTAATATAATAAATAAATAGGATCACGACTGTAAGACATCACCCTCTCAGATCTTTGAAGATTCTAAAGTGGTTAGTCAGAATCACGTCCAAACATTACATTTGGCAACGTGACAGGTTGCAAGCCCGTCGCCGCTTTATACTAACTGGTTTCCTCACGATGTTTTCCTTCACCGTTTTAAGCGCATACATTTTCGAATCGACAAAAGTAAAAGGCCTTTTTTATCAAAGAGGAGTAAGTATAAGTTAAATGCTTGTATGTTTACTTACGGACGCAATCTTCCGGTTTCTGCATCTCGGGAGAGTTGCGCTTCTGCACGTAACATTTCCTCCACAGCGTCCCATTCTCCCGTCTCCAACTGGAAATTTATCAGCTTGGCGTCCAGCAGTATCTCTTCAGCGAACCACACACTTTTATCACGCGACATTTATTTACGCTAAATTCTAGGTTCTAAATAAAAATTCTTCAACGAAAAATAAATATTCGCAAAACACGAGTAAAATTCGTTTTGACATTTGTGAGTTGTGACAGTGACAACAAAATATTTTGTTTACTTGACATAGCAATAGCATTAATCAATGTTATTATATTGTTCAAAACTCGTATAGAATGGAATCAATATCATTTAGATTTTGATTTTTCTGCCCCTTCATTAAACTTTAAATTCACTTTCTTTCTGTATTAAAGGTTTTTCTTGTTTAATTTTCATCGGTCTCGTTCGGATCGTCCGCTCACTTTCACAGTGTTGTCAACGTTACCAGTATTTAGCTAAATCTAGCAATTTACCGTAGAAATGTTTGCGTTAACTTCAACAAAATGTAGGTACTTTATTCGGATTTCGTGCACAGTTACACGAAACAATGCTTAAATTTCTGACATTCATAAAAAAGACAATATTTTGTTGGAGTAACGTACACGGACAAAAACATAAATACGGACTCAATGTCGTCTTGGGTGTTTAGGATCTTAGAAGTTAGAAGTTTTAGAACTGTCACTTAATTGTTAATATCAAAGAGCATATAAGTCGTTAATATGGGTTAATATGGGGTCACGGCAGTGCCCCCGCCCCGCCAAGTCAAGTCACCAAGTCAGTCACTTTATGAGAAAACAAAATAAGATCGATCGATTGTATTTACATTTTAATCAGTCTATCTATAGTAGGTATAAAACAGAATTGACATGACACCAGCCAGTAGAAAAGGCAACCTCACATGTAATAGGATAAGGCTTAGAAAAACAAGGAATATGACAAGTGTTTATTTACTTACAATTACAAATGTAGCTACATTTTCGGGTTTAGTTAGCAGCACTGCTTGCTTTTGCTTCTCCTCACCGCCTTGCTTGCCCCCTCCGCCCCTCCACAGATCCTGAATAATGTCCCCCGCCCTCCCGCTTCTCCATTCTCCAACTTCCCCCGCTCATCGTTCGAATGAAAAGCGGCCGCCGGACGGGATGGCATTTGTGCCGTTTGTGCGTGAAATTTTATCAGTTTTTATGAGAACCAGTGAATAATTCTCACAATAACAACTCCTACCGACGACCTTTAGTGCATTTGTAATTATCTCGCAGCGCAGTGCAACGTTATGTGTTCTTTTACATCGTTTTTGTGTCGAAAAATTTTCAAGTGAATAGTTTGGGGTGGTATCCCGTGGATTTTGTTACTTTGCCGTGCTATAATGGATAGACTTCCCGCTACAGTTGTTGGAATTTAAAACATTCGGTGAGTCATCAGCATTTTGAGCAGGTAGAATGGCTAAGATACCATAAAGCTCACGGAGAAAGAGTATCTATGCACGCCTGCTTCGTTTCGTTGTTCATTCTTGTTGCCAGCCAGTTTCATTGCACTAGCCTGCTTGTACCATAACGTCTAATTTGTTTTTATCAAATTCTCGCATGCCAGTAACTTAAAAAACGTAAAAAAAACACATTGTCGTTGGTACTATAATTTCAAAAAACTGCATTGTGTCAGCATTCCTTTCTGATTAGTCATTACATTTCAAAGATCTTGACAAGAGTCTCTTGTTTAGATTAAATATTAGCCTTTGCTAGAGCTTCTAATAAAACAAACAAACATCTTGTTGTAAGAAGTACATTATTAAAAAATATATATGATCATAACTGTAATCCCCAAGTACGGTAGACATCCTCTCAGATCTCCAGGTGCCAGAGGCTAGAGACACATCTAAACATTACATTTGGCACATGCCCACATTTTGAAGTAGTTAGCATTCCACACATGACAGGTTGCAAGCCCATTGCTGCATACAGAATATTTACCAAATATACAAGAACCAGTTGAGCTACATATAGACTGTTTTTTACACTGACTGTCTAGTATTATCATCATGAAATTTAAAAAACAAATAGGCTCATAGCTCTTGCTTTCATGGAGATATCATCTCAGACCTGGCCCAAACCCCCGGAAGATGTTTAATGGGTGTTTTCAGTAGACAAATCCAAACGTTGGCACATGGCCACATTTTGCAATACATAAACCTATTTGGTTCTATCCATTATCTACTTATGAGGCAATAGTTTTATATTACAACAATTCTTGGAATGCTGTGCTTCCTCTTATCTTACAATGAGCCTTATTGAATAAGGGGATATCCCTAGATATGCAGAGGTTTAAAGCCAGCCAGACAAATCAACATTCAAATTTAAAATAAAATTAAATAGACATTCAAATTTTCAATACAATGGAAATGCTGAAATAATACCATAGTACAAACTTTGCTTAGTTTGGGGCTAGATGGTGATGCGTGAAATGCCCAATAATATTTATTTATATTTATATATAATGAGCAGACAAATTTTTTTTTTATCAAATTTTCTTACAGACATTCATGCCAATTTGATAAACCTGCTTTAACCAGGCTTTTTGATCAAATTGCTTGACATTGGTATTGATGCTGTTGGCACAGTTTTAAAATAAGAATTACTTACATACTTACATACATACATACATTGCAAGTTAAATAAGAGCTTGTAAAATATAGATCTTTTTCTATGTTAAAAAAAAATGTTTTTTTTTTTAATAGATCTTAATAAGTCTCTCAAAAAGTTAGATATAAAAAGAGAAATGAAAATGAAATAATATCACAACTATAATCCAACGGGCAGATCTCCAGGCATACTTAAAAGATATCTAAAGGGGGTAGTCAGAGGTACGACCAAAAAGTATGTTGGGCACAATACCCACATTTTGCATTAGTTAGTATTCCATACATAACAGGTAAGATTTTTTTTATAGTGCTTAATATTTTTCTGTCACTAAGATAGGCAGGTATCAAGAAAAAAGCAAGTAGGTAGGTACTTACCAAGAATAATGACCATTGTTGTAAGATTATCAAACACATTTTTGTTATGATCCACACAATGCAATATTCTGTGTAAGAATGCATTTCTTGAAGATAACTCTCAACACAAGAGTTTCAAATGAAATATCTCATTTTGTTGACCAAATTACTTATACATTCTGCTGATATATAAAAAAAAACCGGCCAAGTGCGAGTCGGACTCGCGCACGAATGGTTCCGTACCATTATCTATAAAATAACGGCAAAAAGCCTTGTGACAGACAGACAGATGGACAACGGAGTCTTAGTAATAGGGTCCCGTTTATACCCTTTGGATACGGAACCCTAAAAAAAGGATCGCTCTTATTCCTTTCATTTTGAGGTTAAGTTAATTTTATACTTTAACGTGAAAGGAATCGGAGCAATTGTTTTTTAGGAAATTTTAGCTTTAGCGTAGACAAAACAGGATCACCACCAATATACGTCCAATATATGTCTGTAACGACACCCTACGCCATGGGGTAGGCGCGAAAAAAAAATAACATCCCCACTTTAGGTGCGGATCCCCACTTTAGGGGAGGTGCCCTAAAAATTTTTTTTCAAGTTTATTTTGTAACATTTTGCCGGCGTGACCAATATGCATATTCATGCCAAATTACAGCGTTCTAGCACTAAGAGTCTCTGGGCTAAGCTGCGGACGGACGGACATGGCGAAACTATAAGGGCTTCTTGTAGACTACAAAACCCTAAAAACGATCGCTCTTATTCCTTCCATTCTGAAGTTACGCTAATTTAAAATTTAACGCGTAAGGAATAGGAGCGATTGTTTTTTTAGGAAATTTTAGTTTTATCGTGGATAAAACAGGATAGGCCACTAAACCACACTCTAAAAATTTTTTTTTGTTGAAACATTGTAGTCTTACATTATATGTTCTGTTCTGCAGGTTGTCTGCAATAGGCATGGATGAGGGGCTTCTCAACGACCTCCTCGAGTGCTCGGTCTGCCTAGAGCGGCTGGACACCTCGTCAAGAGTACTACCGTGCCAGCACACGTTCTGCTTGAAGTGTTTGAAGGTATGCCCATCTTAATATATCCACCCAGGAGGGAGTGAAGGTGGCGAAATTCTACGCAAAAATCATTTATATCAATCTCTGTACCATTGACACGCAAGAAGAAGAACTTAATAACTGATATTGTTGTGTCCTTACAGCAGGGCTATTTTGTAAAAACATGATTAACCTAACCTAATGTTAGAGAATACCTAATCTGTACACTTTTCATAGTAACTATGCACAGTTTATGCACCTATACCTACGCTTCTACGTAGGTATTGTATTGGAAGCGTAGGTATAGGTGCCTAAACAGCATAAAAAGCATAGGTATTATGGCATTCATTACCATAACATGATAATCATGTTTTTACAAAATAGCCCCACAGGTTTTATGTTCGAAAGTACTTTAATTAAACCCAACGATTTGTAACAACATAAGATACAATAAACAATTTGAGTTTGAATTTATAAATGCGAAAGTAACTCTGTCTGTTTGTCTCTGACGTTATCACATCTAAACCACTGGGCCGATTGTCTATGATATTAGTAGGATTAGGTTTGCGAGTAGATCCTCAGAACGGTGCTGGAGAAGTCTCCATTCAAAACATCTATTATTAATTTAATAAATCTAAAGAGTTTGTTTGTTTGAACGCGTTTATCTCTGGAACGACCAGTAGGATTTGAAAAGTTATTTATGTATATGATAGCCACATTCATGAAGAAAGCTATAGGCTATATAGCATTACGCTAACCCGAGTGAATCCGCAGGGCACGGCTAGTATATATACATACAGCGTCCTGTAAGTGACTAGAAAGTTCCATAAATATAATCTATAAAAGATATGAAAAGACCTCACTCTCTCTACTCATAAAACACAATTAAGGTAATAAAATATATAATAACAAATTACTATAAGCCAATCACGTTACAGTGTAGCTTAGGTTGGGCTTAGGTTATGTTTTTCCTAGGTACTTAATATTATAACTACTTATATGTGTTATTCTGATGTATAAGCTACTAGCCGACCCGTGACAGACGTTATCCTGTCAAATTTCAATAATCGAATAGAAAAGACTGATTTTTTTTGTCTGTAATGTCAGATTTGTCGCACACCAGCGCCATCTATACAGAAATCATCCCTTTTGCGTTTTTTATAGTTTTTGGGATGTTTTTCATATTTTAAAGTAGTCTATTATTTATTCGGGCATTATATCTACATCTACAGCAAATATCAACTTAATCCGTTTTGTCGATTAGGCCTGATTGAGGAACAAACATACATACAAACTCACAAACTTTCGCGTTTATAATATTATTATTCAAAATTTCACGTTTACGACGCTATATTCCTCGTCCAAATTTAATTCTTGTCAATTCTTTCGTAGACAAAGCAATTTCTCGGTTCAACAAGTTAGGCCTCCTGGTAAGGCAAGCGAAGTCGCGAGCGGAAGTTAGTTAACACGTGCTTTATATGTATAGGGCTGCCATCCGTCCGGGTTTCCCCGGATTTGTCCTAGTTTAGAGGGCGTCCGGGCGGGGTTTCATTTGTAGTCCGGACTTAAAATTTGGCCACACGCGACACAAGCACTGTGCCGGAATTGTGAAATCAACTTTTCGATTATGGGAGCCGTTTGTGAAATATTAAGCTTTAAATTGCACCCCAACCTGTTAACATGTCCGGGTTCTGGGCTCTAAAATCCGGGGTTTTCACGTGTCTTGTCCTGGTTGCCAAATTTTAGAGATCGCAGCCCTATATGTATATGTACACACGTAGATATGAATTGTATAGTTACGGCTATCCCAATGAAGTGCCGTTGGATGAGTCAATAAAGACTGAGTCAGTTTAGATTAGACAAGTAATAAAGTAGTGTTTATTTACGATGCGAGAGGACGGTTCGTTGGCGGATGTGGAGTACTGTAAGGGAAAGAGTGAGATATAGAACCAGTTTTTACCCGTGACCGCGTAGATTCAGTAAATAAATAATAATAGGATCACGACTGTAATCCCCAAGTACGGTAGACATCCTCTCAGATCTTCAGACGCTTAGATCCTTTGAAGATGTCAAGTGGGGGTAGTCGGAGGCACGTCCAAACATTATATTTGGCACATGCCCACATTTAGCATTCCATACGTGACAGGTTGCAAGCCCATCATCGCTCAAACCTAATAGGTATATGATTTTGAATCCGATAGTACTACCGGTAGCCTTGTATATATAAGGATGCCCTAATTGAAAGCGAAGGGTCGGAAAACACATTATATTGTTTAGAAATGTAGCAGATCGAGTTCTAAAATTATCTATTTTAAAATAAACACTTAAACAGACACAAAGCTTGATTTCGTGTAGCAGTTTAAAAAAACCGGCATTATCTATAAAAAAAAACCGGCCAAGGGCGAGTCGGACTCGCGCACGAAGGGTTCCGTACCATTATCTTAAAAAAACGGCGAAAAAAACACGTTTTTTGTATGAGAGCCGCACTTAAATATTTATTTTATTCTGTTTTTAGTATTTGATGTTATAGCGGCAACAGAAATACATCATCTGTGAACATTTCAACTGTCTAGCTATCACAGTTAATGGGATACAGCCCTGTGACAGACAGACAGACGGACAGACAGACGGACAGCGAAGTCTTAGTAATAGGGTCCCGTTTTTACCCTTTGGGTACGAACCCTAAAAACGGCTAAAAACACGTTTGTTGTATGGGCGCTCCACTTAAATAAAAGGTCTGAGAATAAGTCTTTCGTTTTTATACCCCTTAGTGATAAGGGTGGCATAAAATTCGGGAACAACTGAAAGTGCTTTTTTCTGTAAGATTATTGAAATTTGACAGTACAACGTCTGTCGGGACGCAGCTAGTTATAAATAGGATATTGTGTAGGCGCCATTCATTGTTATAAGGTCAGTCTATTAAAACACGAACGGTTAAGGCATCGCCTGTGTGAATCATCGATCGTATCGCGAATGTATTAAAACAGTGACCGTATCACAAGCTCCTAAAGTAAGTCCTAAATCAGTGTTCCGCAAACATTTTGTGTCCAAGGTACATTTAGGAAAATGATTTTTTTTGAGGTACACCACAAATTAAAAATCAGTTTTTAAGTAATATTAATCAACGAATAATATTTTTATTAATCAACAAAACTAAATTTTAAAATGCAGAAAAGGTATATAATGCGAAACATGAGCCTGTTTAATTGAGCATAGACGGTCTTAAATTTGGAGTAATCGTTGACAGGGCTGCTAAAAATACGTTTATAAGATATCCTTATTTTTCCAAGGCACACCAACTAATGACCACGGTACACCAGTGTGCCGCGGTACACACTTTGCGGAACACTGTCCTAAAGTATAGTACCTGTTACCTCTTAGGCTCTCTCTTGGTCATTCTACATTATGTCAATATTATCTTATTATGTTTGTTTTTGTTCGTATAATAATGTTACATGACATTGTTATGGTTATATTGACTCATTTCTCATCACCAAAAAAGAAAAAAAAAATTTGCTTTCGCGTTTATTACCTACATTGTTTTTTTATCCATGAGGACCAGTTCGTTACTAATTTTAATTTAACTTAGTTTATTTCTAATTTAAGCTGTTGGTCTTCCTTAAAATAAATAAATAAATAAAAAGTAATATCAAAACAATATCACTCGCGGTGTTAAAGTGACAACACTATACGAGTTCGTATTGCGTTATCTCTTTCGCACTAGCTTGTGGTACGGCCCCAGCGAAGCTTTTTTTTTTATTCATCACTAAAGCTGTTCCGACAGACGTTGTCCTGCCAAATTTCAATAATACCATAGCTGTAGAAAAGAGCACTTTAAGTTTTTCCCGAATTTTGTATTTTTACAGTGGATTTTCAAAACATTTATTTCCTACAAGCAATAACAAACACTGCAAAAAATGTATAATCAAATTTGGTGCAGTCGTTACGAAGTTTTGCGCGTATGTACGTTTCAGCGATTTATTTTTATTTCTATAGATTGGCTTTCATTTCAATACAACATACATTTTTTACTTCAACTGGGCAAATTTCTGTAGTGTAACTGTGCCAAAACACAATAGAGTTTTGTTTGACAGTTGTAGCTGATTACGATTACCTGTAGACTTACACAATATAGATGCCGGGCGGTAACGATTAGTTGACAAACGCCATAAGAATAGGGTCGTTGCTCTTTCGTACTTAAATAAATGACGATTTAGGAAATAAAGTATTTTGGGCGAACGGAATGTGGGGCAGTCTATGTATGTGCTATTTATATTGGTGGCGATTCTGTTGTGTCAGTGTCCATGTTAAACCTAAGAGTTACTAAAAAAAACCGGCCAAGTGCGAGTCGGACTCGCGCACGAAGTGTTCCGTACCATTATCTATAAAAAACGCCAAAAAAACACGTTCGTTGTATAAGAGCCCCCACTTTTATTCTGTTTTATGTATTTGTTGTTATAGCGGCAACAGAAATGCATAATCTGTGAAAATTTCAACTGTCTGGGCTATCACGGTTCATGAGATACAACCCTGTGACAGACAGATGGACAGACGAACAGCGAAGTCTTAGTAATATGGTCCCGTTTTTACCCTTTGGGTACGGAACCCTAAAAAAATCGCTCTTATTTCATTGTGTTAATGTCTTAATTAGCGTAACCTCCAAATGGAAGTTTTTAAATTAAGTATTTTTTGTATTCGTTTTTGAAGCAGTTATTGGAAATAACTGATCAATTAATCTGAAATTTTGCATACTTATGTAACTTCGGTGACAATGCAATAATATGGTGGCAGCGATCTAATCTGATGATGAGTCAGGAGATGTTCAACAGACACTTAAAACGGAACTCCTTAGTAAATACTCTGATTGAGTAATAACTTTGCATTCTTTGTCAAGTTCCAATGACAATGTTATATTATTACTAGCTAACCCGGCGAACTTCGTATCGCTTTAGTATGTTAATTTCTCGTTCCCACTCCCGTTGCCGTTCCCGTTAAAAAGTATCCTATGTCCTATAAAATCCCCATTTACAAAATGATCCGACATTTATTGAATTCATTAGTTACAAAAAATGTGATAAATGAAAAACCGCTCTACCGATTTTGTGCAAAAATCAAATCAAATCAAATCATTTATTTGCAAGAATACAACATTATTTTACATGTCAGATCTTAAAACTATTATCACATAAACCATCTACTAAATAGTCCGAACAAAGCCTAAAAATTTAATAGGTGAGCCCGTTCTTCACTACATAGTATAAAGCAAAGTCGCTTTCCGCTTCCCGCGTCTGTATGTCTGTATGTATAATACATGCATAATATAGTAGAGAAACGCTGATAATTTTAGAGGTTTCTAATGTGATGTCGTAAATAAACACATTTTATTGCGCTTACATTGCAAATGCTGGCTGAACCCCACGAGATATATCAAAATAATGTACTACAGTATTGTACACCTTAAAAACGTCTACAAAAGAGTCAACGAAAGTATTAGAAATGTCTTACGCACAGCGAAGCGGGCACGGGTCAGCTGCTGCTAGTGAGTTATAAAATTACAACGAAAAGTGACATTGATTTTTAGGGTTCCGTACCCAAAGGGTAAAATCGGAACCCTAAAAATCAATGTCACTTTTCGTTGTAATTTTATAACTCACTAGCAGCAGCTGACCCGTGCCCGCTTCGCTGTGCGTAAGACATTTCTAATACTTTCGTTGACTCTTTTGTAGACGTTTTTAAGGTGTACAATACTGTAGTACATTATTTTGATATATCTCGTGGGGTTCAGCCAGCATTTGCAATGTAAGCGCAATAAAATGTGTTTATTTACGACATCACATTAGAAACCTCTAAAATTATCAGCGTTTCTCTACTATATTATGCATGTATTATACATACAGACATACAGACGCGGGAAGCGGAAAGCGACTTTGCTTTATACTATGTAGTGAAGAACGGGCTCACCTATTAAATTTTTAGGCTTTGTTCGGACTATTTAGTAGATGGTTTATGTGATAATAGTTTTAAGATCTGACATGTAAAATAATGTTGTATTCTTGCAAATAAATGATTTGATTTGATTTGATTTTTGCACAAAATCGGTAGAGCGGTTTTTCATTTATCACATTTTTTGTAACTAATGAATTCAATAAATGTCGGATCATTTTGTAAATGGGGATTTTATAGGACATAGGATACTTTTTAACGGGAACGGCAACGGGAGTGGGAACGAGAAATTAACATACTAAAGCGATACGAAGTTCGCCGGGTTAGCTAGTAATAATATAACATTGTCATTGGAACTTGACAAAGAATGCAAAGTTATTACTCAATCAGAGTATTTACTAAGGAGTTCCGTTTTAAGTGTCTGTTGAACATCTCCTGACTCATCATCAGATTAGATCGCTGCCACCATATTATTGCATTGTCACCGAAGTTACATAAGTATGCAAAATTTCAGATTAATTGATCAGTTATTTCCAATAACTGCTTCAAAAACGAATACAAAAAATACTTAATTTAAAAACTTCCATTTGGAGGTTACGCTAATTAAGACATTAACACAATGAAATAAGAGCGATTTTTTTAGGGTTCCGTACCCAAAGGGTAAAAACGGGACCATATTACTAAGACTTCGCTGTTCGTCTGTCCATCTGTCTGTCACAGGGTTGTATCTCATGAACCGTGATAGCCCAGACAGTTGAAATTTTCACAGATTATGCATTTCTGTTGCCGCTATAACAACAAATACATAAAACAGAATAAAAGTGGGGGCTCTTATACAACGAACGTGTTTTTTTGGCGTTTTTTATAGATAATGGTACGGAACACTTCGTGCGCGAGTCCGACTCGCACTTGGCCGGTTTTTTTTAGTAACTCTTAGGTTTAACATGGACACTGACACAACAGAATCGCCACCAATATAAATAGCACATACATAGACTGCCCCACATTCCGTTCGCCCAAAATACTTTATTTCCTAAATCGTCATTTATTTAAGTACGAAAGAGCAACGACCCTATTCTTATGGCGTTTGTCAACTAATCGTTACCGCCCGGCATCTATATTGTGTAAGTCTACAGGTAATCGTAATCAGCTACAACTGTCAAACAAAACTCTATTGTGTTTTGGCACAGTTACACTACAGAAATTTGCCCAGTTGAAGTAAAAAATGTATGTTGTATTGAAATGAAAGCCAATCTATAGAAATAAAAATAAATCGCTGAAACGTACATACGCGCAAAACTTCGTAACGACTGCACCAAATTTGATTATACATTTTTTGCAGTGTTTGTTATTGCTTGTAGGAAATAAATGTTTTGAAAATCCACTGTAAAAATACAAAATTCGGGAAAAACTTAAAGTGCTCTTTTCTACAGCTATGGTATTATTGAAATTTGGCAGGACAACGTCTGTCGGAACAGCTTTAGTGATGAATAAAAAAAAAAGCTTCGCTGGGGCCGTACCACAAGCTAGTGCGAAAGAGATAACGCAATACGAACTCGTATAGTGTTGTCACTTTAACACCGCGAGTGATATTGTTTTGATATTACTTTTTATTTATTTATTTATTTTAAGGAAGACCAACAGCTTAAATTAGAAATAAACTAAGTTAAATTAAAATTAGTAACGAACTGGTCCTCATGGATAAAAAAACAATGTAGGTAATAAACGCGAAAGCAAATTTTTTTTTTCTTTTTTGGTGATGAGAAATGAGTCAATATAACCATAACAATGTCATGTAACATTATTATACGAACAAAAACAAACATAATAAGATAATATTGACATAATGTAGAATGACCAAGAGAGAGCCTAAGAGGTAACAGGTACTATACTTTAGGACAGTGTTCCGCAAAGTGTGTACCGCGGCACACTGGTGTACCGTGGTCATTAGTTGGTGTGCCTTGGAAAAATAAGGATATCTTATAAACGTATTTTTAGCAGCCCTGTCAACGATTACTCCAAATTTAAGACCGTCTATGCTCAATTAAACAGGCTCATGTTTCGCATTATATACCTTTTCTGCATTTTAAAATTTAAAAAATGTGATAAATGAAAAACCGCTCTACCGATTTTGTGCAAAAATCAAATCAAATCAAATCATTTATTTGCAAGAATACAACATTATTTTACATGTCAGATCTTAAAACTATTATCACATAAACCATCTACTAAATAGTCCGAACAAAGCCTAAAAATTTAATAGGTGAGCCCGTTCTTCACTACATAGTATAAAGCAAAGTCGCTTTCCGCTTCCCGCGTCTGTATGTCTGTATGTATAATACATGCATAATATAGTAGAGAAACGCTGATAATTTTAGAGGTTTCTAATGTGATGTCGTAAATAAACACATTTTATTGCGCTTACATTGCAAATGCTGGCTGAACCCCACGAGATATATCAAAATAATGTACTACAGTATTGTACACCTTAAAAACGTCTACAAAAGAGTCAACGAAAGTATTAGAAATGTCTTACGCACAGCGAAGCGGGCACGGGTCAGCTGCTGCTAGTGAGTTATAAAATTACAACGAAAAGTGACATTGATTTTTAGGGTTCCGTACCCAAAGGGTAAAATCGGAACCCTATTACTAAGACTTCGCTGTCCGTCTGTCTGTCCGTCTGTCCGTCTGTCTGTCTGTCACAGGGCTGTATCTCATGAACCATGATAGCTAGACAGTTGAAATTTTCACAGATTATGTATTTCTATTGCTGCTCGAACAACAAATACTAAAAACAGAATAAAATAAATATTTAAGGGGGGCTCCCATACAACAAACTTGATTTTTGCATTCCAGCGTCATCTAGTTTCATTTGATGTTACTACGTATTATAGGTACTTTTCGCGGTCTCATGCGACCGCTCGGGGTTTGAGAGGTAAGATGAAAGAGGTTTGCGATTCCGCTGGTAGGTGGCGCTATTTTACCACTATCGGTAAAGTAAGTCGGTAAATAGGTGGTACTTCACATGATCGAATAAAAAGTTTGAAATTGAATTATTGAATTCATGTAGTTAGGTAAATACTAGGTACCTAGGTAGATATTATTAATTTCCAATTAATTTCGAGTTCGAATCCTGGCCGTGCATCAATGGATATTTCTGTTCGAAAAATGTACCTATATGCGCGTTACACGTGTTTATAACAGTGAAGGAAAACATCGTGAGGAAACCTGTTAGTATTCTTGAAAGCGGCGACGGGATTGCAACCTGTCACGTGTGGAATGCTAACTACGTAGTTAGGTAAATAGGTAGGTTACGAGATATTATGAATTATTTTTTATGTTTCTAGGGTTCCGTATCTAAAGGGTAAAAAACGGGACTACTAAGACACCGCTGTCCGTCTGTCTGTTACCAGGCTGTATCTCGTGAACCGTGATAGCTAGACAGTTGAAATTTTCACAGATGATGTATTTCTCTAAAATCAGCATAAAATAAATATTTAAGTGAGACTCCCGTACAACAAACGTGATTTTTTTGCCGTTTTGATAATAGTACGGAACCCTTCGTGCGCGAGTCCGACTCGCACTTGGCCGGTTTTTTATTTTATTTAATATATTATTATGTGACAGGTGCTCGATGGTTTGAATGATTTTATAAAAGCTTTATTGAAAAATATTTTTCAACAGAAAACTTATAAGTTTCTAAAACGTAATTATTTAAACATAGGTTCAATCTCAGAACTCCGTTATGCTTAAACTCTTGAAGATGCCTAAGGGTTACTTTACCTTATACATCAAATCTTTCAGGGCGCGACCGGTACTTGAACCCACGACCTTTTGCTTCGAAAGTCGAAGTACCTACCTGTCGCAAGGTTAGCACGGCTAGTAACAAAATTAAGTTATGATTCATAATCAGCGATTTTATTATATTTCTCATCTCTTTCGAATACCAATCACTCTTAATATATTATTATCAGTGTGTAATCCTACTAATATTATAAATGCGAAAGTTTGTGAGTGATGAGTGAGTGAGTGGGTGTGTGTGTGTGTGTGTGTGTGTTGTGTGTTACTCTTGCACGCAAAAACTACTGAAAGGATTAAGATGAAACTTTACAGTAATATCCTAATAATATTATAAATGCGAAAGTTTGTGAGTTTGTATGTATGTTTGTTGCTCAATCAGGCCTAAACGATAAAATAGATTAAGTTGATATTTGCTGTAGATGTAGATATAATACCCGATTAAATAATAGACTACTTTAAAATATGAATAACATCCCAAAAATTATAAAAAATGCAAAAGGGATGATTTCTGTATAGATGGCGCTGGTGTGCAACAAATCTGACATCACATACTAAAAACATTCAGTCTTTTCTATTCGATTATTTCAATTTGACAGGATAACGTCTGTCACGCGTCGGCTAGTAGCTTATACATCAGAATAACACATAGGGGTAGGCAGGTCCGAACATTACGTTTGGCACAATACCCTTAGATCCTTGAAGATGTCTAAAGGGGGTAGGCAGAGGCACGTCCGAACATTACGTTTGGCACAATACCAACATTTTACAGTAAGCATTCCATACGTGACAGGTTGCAAGCCTGTAGCCGCTATACTAACTCGAATACCAAGCACATGACTGGGATTGTAACATAATATACTTTTCATCCCGAAAACCAACCATTACGAGATTGAAATAAGACGTCAAAGTTAGATCTTGCGAGATTGAAATAGGATGTGAAAGTTTGAGTAAAAAGTTATCTAGATAGAGATCTAGATAGAGACCAGTTTATCTAGATAGATAGAGTCACGACTGTAATCCCCAAGTAAGGTAGACATCCTCTCAGATCTTCAGACGCTTAGATCCTTTGAAGATGTCTAGTGGAGGTATTCAGAGGCACGTCCATGCATTATATTTGGCACATGCCCACATTTTGCAGTAGTTAGCATATACGTGACAGGTTGCAAGACCATCGCCGCTTATAAGAACACTAACTGGTTTCCTCACGATGTTTTCCTTCACCGTTGTAAGCACTTGTTTTTGATGCGCATATAAATTTTCGAACAGAAAAATCCATTGATGCACGCCGGGATTCGAACCAACGTATGTTTGGCACAGTGCCCACATTTTGCAGTAGTTAGCATTCCATACGAGCCCATCGCCGCTTACAAATCGTATATATATATTGAAAACGCCTTGTAAGCTTGTAGCCTCTGTTATTAGGGTTCCGTACCCAAAGGGTAAAAACGGGACCCTATTACTAAGACTTCGCTGTCCGTCTGTCTGTCAGGCCGTGATAGCTAGACAGTTGAAATTTTCACAGATCATGTATTTCTGTTGCAGCTATAACAACAAATACTAAAAACAGAATTAAATAAATATTGAAGTGGGGCTCCCATACAACAAACGTGTTTTTTTTTTTTGCTGTTTTTTATAGATGATATACGGAGCCCTTCCTGCGCGAGTCCGACTCGCACTTGGCCGGTTTTGTTAATATTCGGGTTGAAAGGACACCAAGCCGTGTTGCAGACAGACATACAGGGGTGTATGTAACGTATAAATAGAGCGTTGTGCCGCTTCTGTCGTTGGTGCGATGGCGTCTGAGGGTCGTTGTTTATTTATATAGGTACAAGCTGCTCGCCCCGGCTTCGCACGGGTGGTACCTGGATAAAAAGTAGCCTCTATGTGTTATTCTGAAGTCTATGCTATATTACTGTAAAGTTTCATTTTAATCCGTTCAGTAGTTTTTGCGTGAAAGAGCCACTCACTCACTTACTCACAAACTTTCGCATTTATAATATTAGTAGGATACTTACTTAGCTACCGCCTGTGACTTCTCTCGTACCTGAGAGTCTACTATAAAATACGAAATTTCGGCCAAAATTTCGCGCGTTTCTTGGAGGTATACTCACGAACTGAAAACTAAATTTCGTAACACTATTCGTATAAAAGTTACATCGTTTCGACTATAGTTTGGACGATGGAAATCGTCGTCTGTCATAATAGAATGTATGATGTCAATTATCAAAGTAATGTCGGTCGTTCCGTTGTATCGGAAACGATATGACGTTTGTCACGATAATATCGTTTTATCGGTTTGCTGAGTAGACGCCCTGACTATGATAGAACCTTTTGAGCCGTTGCGGCGTGATTGAGCTACAAACATCCACACACAAACTTCACGTGAATTTATTTTCATACAGACTTCAACCCCCTGCAGCCTCTTAGGAGTTGAATTTCGGGAATTTTCTTAGAGCATCTCTACACAAAAAGGAATACACCCTCAAAATTTCAAATTCGTGGTTTAGGCTGTGCGTTGATAGATCAGTCAGTCAGTAACGCAAGAGATTTTTATATTTAGATATTGGAAATATATTTCTAAGTTGGGGGTTAATGGAGGGGGTGGTACGTGGGGGGATTTTACGTAAACGTTGACCTTGTAATGTATATTTAAGATGTGAACTTTTGCGTCGTTTAAAACCGAAGTACCAAAATAATTTACCTTCGACGGTTTACGTGGATTCATCGTACCAAAGACGGGTATGAATGGATAGCCTGAATTCCATGTGTAGGAACATTGTTGATACATTTTTTTTAAATACATAAATATTTGGTGGATATTTCATTCAGCGCTACATTCTTTTTTTTTTGTAAATGAAATATGATCACGACTGTAATCCCCAAGACGGTAGACATACTCTTAGATCTTCAGGCGCTTAGATCCTTGAAGATGTCTAAGGAAGGTAGTAAGAGGCAAGTCCAAACATTACATTTGGCACATGCCCACATTTTGCAGTAGTTAGCATTCCTCACATGACGGGTTGCAAGCCCGTCGCCGCTTATCAGAATACTAACTGGTTTCCTCACGATGTTTTCCTTCACCGTTTGAAGCTCGTGTTTATGCGCATATAAATTATGCGAACAGAAAAATACATTGATGCACGCCGTGATTCGAACTTACGACCTTCAAATTGAAAGTCGAGGTACCTTTCACCCTTCCAACACGGCTATCGGCTAAGTATATTCAATATAAGCTTAGTCGTTTTGGAAATAAATATTGGTGGGATATTTCACACAACGCCATATACTTTTTTTTGGAAAATATATCTATTTTTTTCGGAGCCAACTTTGGAAAATAAATCTATCGAGAAAAGTTTCAGCAATCGTGTTTCTGTCTGTAATTTATCTAGATTATATCCTTAAGTTATCTTTGTCATAAAAAAGAAAACTGTATGTTTTGCGGTTATTGAGAAAAAACGATTCTGTATTCATCAAAATCATTTATTACTCGTGATAAAAACGTACACGGAAACTAAATATTTGAATGCAAAGGTTATGACTATGAAACTGATATACTAAGATACGTTTGTGCCAAATGTTCATAGATATTATTAGATGGGATGTGCCCAGTGCACCTGCACTTTTAATTTAAAACCCAATGGTAAATGTTATCTCTGGCATACCATCTACCCTGAGTCTAGCTGGCATATTATATGGATAGGTTAGGGCAGTGTTCCGCAAACATTTTGTGTTCAAGCTACATTTAGGAAAAAAAAATTTTTTTGAGGTACACCACAAATTAAAAATCAGTTTTTAAGTAATATTAATCAACATTTATTATTAATCAACGAAATATGATTTTTTATTAATCAACAAAACTAAACTTTAAATTGCAGAAAAGGTATTAAGTAATGCGAAACATGAGCCTGTTAAAGAGCATAGACGGTCTAAATTTTTAGTAATCGTTGACAGGGCTGCTAAAAATAAGTTTATAAGATATCCTTATTTTTCCAAGGCACACCAACTGATCACGGTACACCAGTGTGCCGCGGTACACACTTTGCGGAACACTAGGTTAGGGTGTACCCATGTGCTTATGATATTATTAGAGTAAGTGTACGTAATAGAAAGATATAATATTAAGTACTTTAATCCTAATTTAAGAACAAGGTATAATTTAGGGTTAAAATTTAGAATTTTAACCCTACGATTAGTATAGAAATTCTCTCCTATTCTCACCGGCTTTGTATTTTGTGTTTTTTTTTATTATAATAATAAGTTTAGTTTCAATGAGTAGAACGTACTACTAAGTACACGATCGTTCCGATATGTTTTACTAGCTTCCGCCAGCAGCTTTGTCCACGTGGTACCTGCATAAAAAGTAGCCTATGTGTTAGTCTGATGTATAAGCTATATTACTGTAAAATTTTATCTAAATCCGTTCAGTAGTTTTTGCGTGAAAGAGTAACAAACACACACACATATATTATTTAACAACAAGGCGCAACACAAGGCGTAAATATTACATTCGAATATTAGAATAAAATAGTTGCGTAAAGTAATGTACAACTTATAAAATCAATTTTATTTTGACAAAAAAATTGTTACAATTCAGCTGTATAAGTTGATGACTTATTTGGAATTAAAGAGCTGATCTGATGTGAAATAAAGTATCTATTCACAATAAAAACAAAAAATAATGATTATTTTCTCATTCATAAAACTTTTTTGACAACAAATTTTGACTGTACTACAGCTGTAGCTGTAGGTATTAAGATATAACCTTTGAACACGCAAAAAAAAAACTAACCCTAAATCGCTCTCATCTTTCCGTCTGCTCTAATAATATCATAATTATCTGAATAGTATGCAGTTCCATTCTTAAACAGCCAAATACCCATCATCGAAGGTCAAAAAGGCATAGTTACCCTTTTGGCGCTTGATCAAGTCTTAAAATCGCCCCTGTCATTGTCTGCCAAGTGTAATACACGATTATTGAAAGATTAGTGCATGAACTAGTAGTGGCCAAATCCAGTGACGAGGTTTGTAGACTTTGAAGACCGAGGTCTCTGTCATGCCAGCCAGGCGCGGATTCAGCCCTCAAAAAAGATCACACTGTCACTCGAAAGCCTCCCCTACCTCCCCCCCTCCCCGTGGCCGCGTGACTCGATTTTGATACCATGGGCGTGGGTCGAATCCACTATTTTGACTGTTATAGGTGTTGTAGTCACCATAGACACCCGGGCACCGACGACGGAGTCCTGTCCACATTAGTACCTACGTAAATTAATTAACCTGTAAAATTATAGTTTTTTTAACCGTTGAGCTTGTGCGAAGCTTGAAGCGTTTCCAAACGTTTCAAAACGCAAGTAGAGAAACGAACTTCAAGTCGTATGTGCTCCGGGTAGATGCCATGTATAAGGACGTATGAGATACAGCCCTGTGACAGACAGACGGACAGCGAAGTCTTAGTAATGGGGTCCTGTTTTTACTCTTTGGGTACGGAACTCTAAAAAGAGATTTCTCTAGACAAAGTTAAAACATGACAGCTGCAATTGACGTGTTATCTAGCTAGACTCAATGAGAACATGTCAAAAAAAAAACAGTATTAAACACCTATTTTGTGTTGGTTAAAAAGGACGCCTAAATGGAAGTAAAAATAAGAAATCGTGTTTTACCACCTTGACTCACAAAACTGCTGATAACATAAATTGATTAGATTACGCGAATAATATTATTTACATACACGTAGGTAAATAAAATGGTAGCCAAAATATTCATACTAGTGGTATTCGACCCTTAATTACGAATGAGTTCTTCACGAAAATTTTATGTAATATTTTATCGGTTTAATAAAAGAACATTAAACAGGATTATTGTGGTGATAACTGTATAAATTACAATGTATCAATTACAAACCAACCGATTGTAGGTACCTATATTGTCCTTACTTTTTATAAATTTTAACATCACTACATAGTATAAAGCAAAGTCGCTTTCCGCTTCCCGCGTCTGTATGTCTGTATGTATGTTTGCTTATATCTTTAAAACTACACAACGGATTTTGATGCGGTTTTTTTTAATAAACAGAGTGATTCAAGAGGAAGGTTTATATGTATAATACATGCATAATATAGTAGAGAAACACTGATAATTTTAGAGGTTTCTAATGTGATGTCGTAAATAAACACATTTTTTTGCGCTTACATTGCAAATGCTGGCTGAACCCCACGAGATATATCAAAATAATGTACTACAGTATTGTACACCTTAAAAACGTCTACAAAAAAGTCAACGATGGTATTAGAAATGTCTTACGCACAGCGAAGCGGGCACGGGTCAGCTAGTAGCCTCTAAGATAAAGAAACTAACAAAAAATAAACCTCTGTTTGTCTCAATTAATAAATGAATTTAATTTATAAAACACTTAAAACACAATTCTTTAGTGTTTATTCTGGCGACTGGCCATAGCTCGGTTGGAACTCTGCCTTCTGTGTTGTAGGTTGTAGATTCGATTCCCACCCCTGAGTGTTATAATGTGTAATTTTTTTTAAATAAGTTTATATATTTAAAAAGAAATCAGATTAATCAGATGGTAAAATTAATTACGTTTAAAAAACAAAACCGTCTTCATGTTTATAAATAAACATTGTAGTGAGGGGAGGCTCCGCCCTCCGCGAGTTCTAGGAGGCCTACCTCGGCTAGCCCTCGGTGTACGCCAATGAAAGAAGGGCAAGGTCTATAGTTGAAAACCACTATCTATGCCTATAAATTTTGAAGGTTTCTCTCGATTTCCCTGGGATCCCATCATCAGATGTTGTTTTGGTGGTAATGGAACCACCTCGGAATTATAGGCTATCAAAATCGGCTACAATTGTAATCCCAAGATTCCCATGTATAAAATTAAATCATGGTTTGATGTCATTTTAATTAATTGTTCCAATAAGTCAAATCTGCGACTTGAATATAGGAATGATGCAATGAATGGCATGATCGTCGTCGGTTTTATAAAGAGCCTATTAACATATACTTTATTTTTAGGAAGGCAACTCATGCATTCGATGAACTTCATGTTTCTAAGTATTATAATCTTTATTTCATCCATTTTTTTATAAATCCTTTTTGCAACATGTTGTGCCTAGTGTGCCTACCCCACATAAAGTGGGAAAAGGAGAAGAAAATGATGATGATTTCATCAAATTTTACGGGTATTATTGCCAGAATAACATAATAAATTATGTTTTACAAAATAATCTTGTGCTTTTGAGTAAATAATCAAGATGTGACCAGACATTGAGCGGCAATAGAGCGCGGCAGCCGCGCTTTGTTTGGACGACAGCCGCGCGCGGCAGCCGTTGGTTACTTGCCGCGTTCAAACAGTGTTATTGTTCGTTTGCACGGTATATTTGCGCGCGGCTGCTGATTGCCCGATTGCCGCGCAATGTCTGATCACATCTTCAGATATATCTTGATTTTGTTGTTTTGTATATTATAGTAATAATCTCGACACTTTTCTTTACGATGCAAGCAATGGCAGAATAATAGCCGACCAGACGTGAGGTTTATGTCATAATAGCTTGGCTTGGCTCATGGTTTAATTAAAGGATTGAAAAAAATATTGATTTTAAGGAATGATAGGACTATGTAATTTAATAATAATTTATATTTTTTTCCCTTTTCCAGGTGATAGTAGAATCGCACAAGGAGTTACGATGTCCAGAATGCAGAGTTCTGGTGGAGGCGAAGGTGGAGGAGCTACCTCCGAATGTGCTCCTCATGAGGATCCTGGAGGGCATGAAAAACTCTGTGCCCAGGAAACCTATCGCTGCTCAGCGTCTGTTGCGCAGTGGGCATTCACAGGTATATTTATATACTATTATACAACACATTTTCATTTAACTGGCCTCACAGCTCAGTCGGTAGTAACTCTGCCTTCTGCGCTGTAGGTTGTGGGTTCGATCCCCACCCAGGGCAAATATTTGTGTGATGAACATAGATGTTTGTTCTGTGTCTGGGTGTGAATATGTATAATAAGTATGTACTCGTATTTACAAAAAAAAAGTATATAAGTATTCTATCAGTTATCTGGTTCCCATAGTACAAGCTTTGCTTAGTTTGGGGCTAGATGGCGCTGTGTGTAAAGTCCGCCAATATTTTTTTTTTATTTGTTTATAAAATCACGCTCGTTTCCCAGAGGGGTAGCCAGAGATCACGGCTTTCCAATTGCTACGATCCTGACATACCTTCATTCACTCCCATCCGATTCTATACAGAGTACTTTTGACTCGGTTTTATTTCCATAATATCACCAGTTTGATCCAAGACCATTAACTATATAAGTATTCTATCAGTTATCTGGTTCCCATAGTACAAGCTTTGCTTAGTTTGGGGCGAGATAGCGCGAAATGTTCACCAATTAATATAGTTATTATATTGTAGGTCCAATTGCAACAAGCAGTCCAGACCCGCGAAGGTAAGCAGTTGCCGCCGCACGCGAGGGCCATGCACGATTACATCTCAAAGGAAATGGGGTGAGTGCTATTGATTTCTTATAAAAACTAGCCGACCACGACCACTTCTTAGAAGTTATCTATAAACTATACCAGAACTGGAGCTCTACATAGCATTAAGGCCCTGTATGTCGACGATTGTTCATTTTCGAAACGAAAAAAGAAATACTTCTGAACAAGCCACATCTCCTATTTTATAATGTACTAGCGACCCGCCCCGGCTTCGCACGGGTAGCATGTTATTATACATATAAACCTTCCTCCTGAATCACTCTATCTATTAAAAAAAACCGCATCAAAATCCGTTGTGTAGTTTTAAAGATATAAACAAACATACATACATATTACATACAGACGCGGGAAGCGGAAAGCGACTTTGCTTTATACTATGTAGTGATAGTATATGTGAATAAAGATGTACCCATCTTTAATCACTTCGATAAATAATCCTACCGACCGCTGCAATGACGACAAACACACGGGGCACCATGGGCGGCGCGTGGTCCGCCTTTGCTTTTCGAATAAATTAATGATATAAATTATGTATAATTACTTATCAAAAACCTATTCTAGTAGAAATCTAGATCTACATATTACCTATCTTTAACAATAAATCACAAGTTGATCTTAATAGTAGGTATCAAAGTATTTCGATCATAAATTCTAAAACGTATCATTTTGAAATAATATCTTTATCATGAAAAGTTTCTGCTATTATATTTTCAGCTTAATAGAAATCTAGGTAGGAACCTGAAGTAATATATTTATAAAAATAGGAGATGTGGCTTGTTAAGAAGTATTTCTTTTTTCGTTTCGAAAAAGAGCAATCGTCGACATACAGGGCCTTAAGGAAAGGATCATTTATAAAATCACGTTTGTTGTATGGGAGCCCCCCTTAAAAATATTTTATTCTGTTTTTAGACAAATTAAAATTTTCACAGATTATGTATTTCTGTTGCTGCAACAACAAATACTAAAAACAGAATAAAATAAATATATAAGGGGGGCTCCCATACAACAAACACGATGTTTTTGCCGTTTTTATAGATGGTACGGAACCCTTAGTGCGCGAGTCCGACTCGCACTTGGCCGGTTTTATTTTGTTTTTGTCACAGAAGGTATCTAATATTTATTATTTTGTTCCAGCGACCTTTCGTTCAAGAAAGGTGAGACCATACTTCTTTTGAAGAAACTGGACCCTTATTGGTACCAGGGAGAGTGCTCCGGCCGGTCTGGCATGTTTCCCATCACTTATGTTCAGGTAAAGAAATTAATGAATGAATGAAAATGCTTTATTGTAAACCATAAAACAAATAAATAACAACGAAAGAAACTTAAACTAGAACAAACTGTACAATGGGCGGTCTTATCGCTAAAACGAGATCTCTTCCAGACAACCTTGGGATGGAGTGAATATAAATGAATGGAAGATTGGTTGGGGTGCACTAAAAACAGTATTAATAATAATCGAAGAATACATACTTTAAGTAAATCACTACATAGTAATAATAATAATAATAATAATGTTTATTGTCATTAAAAAGAGGTAACAAAGTTCCTATGAAGTCCCTGACTCCTGAGCTAGGTACGTAGACCTGTGTTACAGAAGTCAGTGTCTTCTCCCATATATGGTTGCAATAAATGTTTATGACAAGTACATAGTATTTAGGTAAGTAGGTACTGTAGTTAATAATAAAAAATAGAGGTAAGTATAAGAATATAGTGTTTGAATATGAGTACCTATGGTTTTGAATGTATTATCGAGCATGTGTGTGTGTGTGTGTGTGTGTGTGTGTGTGTGTGTGTGGGTGTGTGTGTGTGTATGTGTGTGTGTGTGTGTGTGTGTGAGTGTGTATGTTTGAATGAGTGTAATATGTACTGTGATCGAGATACTTTCATTTTATAGATTCTAGCAATAATTCAGTTTCATTAAATTTTTTATTAAGTAACCAGTTCTTAGCAAGTTCTTAGTTTTCTCGTTATAAAGCAAAGTCGCTTTCCGCTTCCCGCGTATGTATGTATGTATGTTTGCTTATATCTTTAAAACTACACAACGGATTTTGATGCGGTTTTTTTTAATAGATAGAGTGATTCAGGAGGATGGTTTATATGTATTAAACCCGTGCAAAGCCGGGCGGGTCGCTAGTAAATACTAAAAACATACAAACATAAAACAAAGAAAGTGATATGGCATATATAGATGTTGGTTCAAGGTTTAAAATTTAAAGTTGTTAAGGAATGATAGAGGCATTTAGGTGGCCTAAAAACTCAAATTCCATAGGTTACTAGCTAAATAAATAAATAAATATTGGTGGACATAATCACACAGCGCCATTTAGCCCCAAATTAAGCAAAGCTTGTACTATGGGAACTAGATAACTGATAGAATACGTATATACTTTTTTATTGTAAATACATACATATACAGATACATAATAACACCTATGTTCATCACACAAATATTTGTCCTGGGTGAGGATCGAACCCACAACCTACAGAAGGCAGACTAACTAACTAATCTTTTTTTTTCTGACTTTAAATTAATTATTATTTTTATTTTCTATTCTAATTCAGGTTGTGGTCCCTCTACAAGTGCCGACAGCGTTGTGCAAAGCGCTTTATGACTTCAGGATGTCGGCACCAGACGAGGAAGGATGCTTAGCTTTCGATAAAGGTAAGCTATTTTATACAGTACTAACAGTCCACCCCGGCGTCGCACGGGTGTATTAATGATTTTGTGGGTAATTTTTTTACACCTTGAGTTACATTATCGAAGTTTTCATACGGATCCCTAATAGTTAGACATATAGTATTATGGACTTTTTTGTAGATATTGATGTTATCTATAAAATTGTAGTACATTACTTTGCTCTATTGACAATAATTTCCGCAGCAAACGCGATATAAAGATTTTTTTGTAATTTTTTTTCATACGTTACATTATCGAAGTTTTCATACAGATCCCTAAATTTTTTGAAAATATTTTATCGCCTACGTTCATCAGGGATAATGTAGGATTCAATTCAATGCACTGTAAAGTTTCATCTAAATCCATTTAGTAGATTTTGCGTGAAAGAGTAACAAAAACACCCATCCACTCACAAACTTTCGCATGATTGTTTAAAATTTATGACAGCAAATATCTTTATACATTGTGAACCGATTACGATTATTTTCTAGTGTGTGGAGAATAGTCTCAAATTGGTCCTATTTAAATTATATTCCCGTAGGACTAATAGTTCCTTCATAAAACTTAAATTAGTAATAGGGTCCCGTTTTTACCCTCTAGGTACGGAACCCTAAAAACCAATATCGTCCCTTGACTTTTCGACTGGTCCGAAGATAATCGTCGGATTCTTTTAAGTTTTATAAACTTAATTTTTGTTACAGGAGCAGTAATAACGGTGCATAGAAGAGTTGATGAGAACTGGGCTGAAGGGAGGATAGAGCAGACAAATAAGGTCGGGATATTCCCGATCGCGTTTGTCGAACTGAACCAGCCAGCTAAGATGTTAATGAATAGGTATGTTATGGAACATAAAAATAAATAGGATCACGACTGTAATCCCCAAGTACGGTAGACATCCTCTCAGATCTCCAGACGCTTAGATCCTTTGAAGATGTCTAGTGGAGGTAGTACGATGCACGTCCAAACATCATATTTGGCACATGCCCACATTTTGCAGTAGTTAGCATTCCATACGTGACAGGTTGCAAGCCCATCGCCGCTTATAAGAATACTAACTGGTTTCCTCACGATGTTTTCCTTCACCGTTTTAAGCACGTGTTTTTGATGCGCAATATAAATTTTTCGAACAGAAAAATTCATTGATGCACGACGGGATTCGAACCCACGACCTTCAGATTGAAAGTCGAGATACCTCCCACTCGACCAACACATATGTATATACATATTTTAAGTTAAACTCTTTATTATCGTGGAACACTGTTTTCGTTATGCTCTGGAGGAGGGCGTTGACTCTGCTACTCAGTTTTTAGGGTTCCGTATCCAAAGGGTAAAAACGGGACCCTATTACGAAGACTTCGCAGTCCGTCTGTCCGTCTGTCCGTCTGTCCGTCTGTCCGTCAGTCCGTCTATCCGTCTGTCCGTCTGTCCGTCTGTCCTTCTGTCTGTCACAAGGCTGTATCTCATGAACCGTGATAGCAATCATTTTATCAATATAAACGGTTTATATTGATAAAATGATTAAAACGACGATTTTTAAACAAAATAGAATAGAGTATTTAGCTATCTCTTAGGTTAAGCAAAGACGGGAAATATCTAGTTGTGGTCAATCAAGTCTAGAGGTATAACGCATCACAACTGTCACTAATCAAAACGGACCATAGACAAAGAATTGTATTACCAATAGATTTGAAACAAGTTTGTTTGCTATGCTTAGTTATTGACTACAAAAATTGAAAATGACCAAAACAGGTATTTAACCCTACCTTTTGTTTATTTACAGGATTCCTCTGAACCGACCGGTGCCTGCGATTCCTGACCACACGAAAGCGGGTCACTCCGACCATAGACACCGAACGCCACAGGTATATTGTAAAACCATAGACTATGTATAGTACTTAATCCAATATTTGTAAATATTCGTGCTTAGTACGTGAAAATGAGATAGGATCACGACTGTAAACCCTTAGTACGGTAGACATCCTCTCAGATCTTCAGGCGCTCAGATACTTGTAGATGTCTAAAGGGGTTAGTCAGAGGCACGTCCGAACATCCTTTGAAATTTTCACAGATTATGTACCTATTTCTGTTGCCGCTATAATAACAAATACTAAAAACAGAATAAAATAAATTTTGAAGTGGGGCTCCCATACAACAAACTTGTTTTTTTTGCCGTTCTTTATAGATGCGGAACCCTTCGTGCGCGAGTCCGACTTGCACTTGGCCGGTTTTTTTAATATTTTTCTGATAATGTTCCAGAAGTTGACATCAAGCTAACTTCTGGAACACCCTGTTTAAGTAGCCAAACGGATGTAAATAATTAATTCATACATTATTTTTACAGCATCTCCACCGCTACCAGCCAATGTCCACCTCAATGCCGACAACCAATCAAAGCAACTACCAGAACATGGCTACCATGAGCCAATCCCACCCGAACTACCAACCCGCGGACCAAATCGTGATGCCCCAAGTCAGCCAACAAGTCACAGTATCGCACGGCGTCATAACCACTGCGCCACTACAACGAAACATCGTCGAACCCACCCAAACAAAACACTCAATGGACCTCATACATTTCACAAGCAAAGGCACGGTCGCTGTCCAAAGCGTACCCCGAATCGGCGAAAACTACGACCGAATCCGCGGTGTCAAATTCGACTACAACTCAACACCCGTACACAAAATCGATACCACCTACCAAAACGTTCGTACCCACGAACATTTTCCAGTCACCGTTGCGAACTTCAACACGAACGTAAGCTCCGATTCGAGTTCGAGTATGAACACGACATCTGTCGGCTCAACGACAACACCAAACACGAGCTCCAATACTAGTACTTGCGAAAGCGCCGAACCCAGCCTACCCAGTTCCCCGGACAATAACACCGAGCGAAACGCGACCGTAATCACCAGTAATACGACTCAGAATCCCGCGGATGAGGAAGCGAACGGTCAAGAAAACTCACTAGATACTTCTATGGGCGTGTTGAGTTTGAACGAGAGTTCTACAGCGACTAATACTTCATTGAATGTTAGCTTGCCGGCGGAGAGTCCAAAGTTGAATGCGACAGCTGGTAGCAATACATCGCAAAGTCAAGAGGAGGTGCAGGAAACTACGAGCAATAATGAGCCTTCGCGGCTCGAGATACCGTCTTCAAGCAAAGGTATGTGAATTTGTTTTTTTGAATTTGTGCTGAAGCTCTTTAGTTATTTTTTGGAACGAAGTTCCTTATCGCGCGTTGTGAAAGGGGGCTAGACGGAAAAAATTCTTACGAAAAGTTGTCATGAAAAGTTGTCACAAAAAGTTGTCACGAAAAGTTGTCACGAAAAGTTGTCACGAAAAGTTGTCACGAAAAGTTGTCACGACACTTTTTTGCTATCGTATATCTATTAATATATAAATAATAATAATAAATAATAAATATTGGTGGACATTTTACACATCGCCATCTAGCCCCAAACTAAGCAAAGCTTGTACTATGGGAACTAGATAACTGATAGAATACTTAAATACTTTTTGGAACGAAGTTCCTTATCGCGCATTGTGAAAGGGGCGAGGTGGGGTCGAGGTGGGGTCGAGGTGGGGTCGAGGTGGGGTCGAGGTGGGGTCGAGGTGGGGTCGAGGTGGGGTCGAGGTGGGGTCGAGGTGGGGTCGAGGTGGGGTCGAGGTGGGGTCAAGGTCGGGTCGAGGTCGGGTCGAGGTCGGGTCGAGGTCGGGTCGAGGTCAGGAAGAGGTCGGGTCGAGGTCGGGTCGAGGTCGAGGTCGAGGTCGAGGTCGAGGTCGAGGTCAAAGTTGATTCCCCTTCCCTTGTCCCACGTTATTTTGTGTTCAGTACAACATAACTGTAAACTAATAAACGACTTATTGTGCAAGTAGGAGATTACCAAAACATCATTAGTTGGTAGGTGGTATCTACTTAGGAAGGTAGGTACTTACCTATTTATTTGCTTTGCGTTTGTTTCTCATCTAACTAGCTAGATTGACAAAAATTGAGCCTACTGATTAAGTTTATATTACATTATATTTGATAATAATAAAAAACATATTATTTTAACTTAAAAGAAATAAAATTTTATTACAATTCCTTCACTAATTAATCGAAAAGAACTTCGTTCCATCCGGGTGTCCCTTGACACCTCTCAAGTTTTTTTTTATTGTTGTACGTACTTGAGTAGTAGGTACTTTTAATTATTATTCTTGTTTGAGCCTTCACCTTGTTCGATCGGCACCACACTGGAGCTCTACATAGCATTAAGGAAAGGATCATTAAAAAAAAGGTAGACCCCAAGCCGTGTTTGTTGCTTGATTCTTCTAGGCTTGGTCGCGTGGAATCGGCGTAGCTTCACCTAGTTCCTAAGACGTTTCAAAGTGATCCTTGTGATTTTATTGAAATAAATGATTTTTGAATTTGATTGAATTTGTGACTAGAATTTTATTAGTCAGAAAATTAATTAAAAGCCGTGTTGGCCGAGTGGGAGGTACCTCGACTTTCAATCTGAAGGTCGTGGGTGCAAATACCGGCGTGCATCATTGGATTTTTCTGTTCGAAAAAATTATATGCGCATCAAAAACACGTGCTCAAAACGGTGATGGAAAACATCGTGAGGAAACCAGTTAATATTATTATAAGCGGCGATGGGCTTGCAACCTGTCACGTATCGAATGCTGACTACTGCAAAATGTGGGCATGTGCCAAATATAATGTTTGGACGTGCCTCTGACTACCCCCACTAGACATCTTCAAAGGATCTAAGCGTCTGGAGATCTGAGAGGATTTCTACCGTACATGGGGATTACAGTCGTGATCCTGATTGAAAGTTAAGTGCGTATATAAATTTAATCTTTAAATTATAATGTGTTTCTTTCGTAGGTCGTTCAAGCGGTCCCGACTCGCTTCTTAACTTCGGCTTGGGCCTGCAAGCGGCGCTTTCGCCATCTCACAGTGACGTCTTGTACCAGAGGCAAAGAGATAACAGGGAGAAGAGACACAGTTTAACACCTTCATCTCATCTGCAGGGACATTCCAATCCGAACAGGTAACCCTCCTGGGTTAGCATGAACAACTTTCGTATCGACAACGTATTGTCCAAATGCCAAAACTGACACTTTTATCATACAAAAAGTGTCCGTTTTGACGTTTGGACGATACATAGTAATGTTACATAGTGTTACATATATGTGTAACTAGCCGACCCGTGACAGACGTTGTCCTGTCAAATTTCAATAATCGAATAGAAAAGACTGAATGTGTTTAGTCTGTGATGTCAGATTTATTGCACACCAGCGCCATCTATACAGAAATCGTCCCATTTGCGTTTTTTATCGTTTTGGGGATGTTTTTCATATTTTAAAGTAGTCTATTATAGACATTAATTGTGTTGGCCGAGTAGAAGGTACCTCGACTTTCAAAGGTTCGAATCCCGGCGCGCATCAATGGATTTTTCTGTTTGAAAAAATTATATGCGCATCAAAACACGTGCTCAAAACGGTGAAGGAAAGCATCGTGAAGAAACCATTTAGTATTCTTATAAGCGGCGATGGGTTTGCGACCTGTCACTTATGGAATGATAACTACTGCAAAATGTGGGCATGTGCCAAATATAATGTTTGGCCGTGCCTCTGACTACCCTCACTAGACATCTGAGAGGATGTCTACCGTACTTGGGGATTACAGTCGTGATCCTATTTTTTTTATTTTTATTTTTTTTTTATTTTAAATAGGATCACGACTGTTGAAGCCTCGGCGTCAACGGCCGCCAACGAATAAAGTGAAACTACGTCGCTGTCACTTGTCGAACGAACTGTCAATCGAAATGTCAGTGTGTTTGTGTGTTTTTAGCGCTAAAAAATATAGACGCGTGGGTGAGTGGATGGACAATAAAGAAAATCAAGATGGACGATCTAGCATAACTTTAACTTGAGACATCTCTTTTCCTTGTGTAAAATTATAATTAGCAAGAAATAAACCATCACCAACACGTCAAATAATGGACGTTTTGAATTATTGAAGAATGTCATAGCCAGGATCAATTCGCAACAACGACTGTAATCCCCAAGTACGATAGCCATCCTTTTAGATCTCCAGACGATTAGATCCTTTGAAGATGTCTAGTGGAGGTAGTACGATACACGTCCAAACATTATATTTGGCACATGCCCACATTTTGCAGTAGTTAGCATTCCATACGTGACAGGTTGCAAGCCCATTGCCGCTTATAAGAATACTAACTGGTTTCCTCAAGATGTTTTCCTTCACCGTTTTAAGCACGTGTTTTTATGAGCATATAAATTTTTCGAACAGAAAAATGAATTGATGCACGCCGGGATTCGAACCCACGACCTTCAGATTGAAAGTCGAGGTACCTCCCACTCGGCCAACACGGCTGATCCTTTTTTTTGCTAATATTAATTCGGGACACATGATTGCAGGCACTCTGCAGAGATCCTGGCCACCAGTCTTCTAGACCACAGCATAGAACAGTCTGGTCGTTCAGGCGAGAGACGTCGCAGACGCGAGAGAAGTGCAGAGCGCCCTCTACCGGCTGCTTATATAGCCCTCTACCCTTACAAGCCACAGAAGCCAGACGAGCTGGAACTCAAGAAAGGAGGTAACATTCTGGCATCTTACTTATAAATAACTAGCCGACCCGTGACAGACGTTGTCCTGTTAAATTTCAATAAAAAACCGGCCAAGTGCGAGTCGGACTCGCGCACGAAGGGTTCCGTACCATTATCTATAAAAACGGCAACAAAATCATGTTTGTTGTATGGGAGCACCCCTTAAATATTGATTTTATTCTGTTTTTAGTATTTGTTGTTAGAGCAGCAACAGAAATACATAATCTGTGAAAATTTCAGCTGTCTAGCTATCACGGTTCATGAGATACAGCCCTGTGACAGACAGACAGACGGACAGCGAAGTCTTAGTAATAGGGTTCCGATTTTACCCTTTGGGTACGGAACCCTAAAAAAGACTGAATGTTTTTAGTCTGTGATGTCAGATTTGTTGCACACCAGCGCCATCTATACAGAAATCATCCCTTTTTCGTTTTATATCTTTTTGGGGGATGTTTTTCATTTTTCAAAGTAGTCTATTATTTATTCGGGCATTATATCTACATCTACAGCAAATTTCAACTTGATCCGTTTTGTCGTTTAGGCCTGATTGAGGAACAAACATACATACAAACTCACAAACTTTCGCGTTTATAGTATTATTAGGATAGGATTACATTTAAAAAACCCGGCCAAGTGTGAGTCGGACTCGCTCACGAAGGGTTCCGTACCATTATCTATAAAAAACGACAAAAAAGTCACGTTTGTTGTATGAGAGCCCTACTTAGGTATCTAGTTTATTCTGGTTTTAGTATTTTTTGTTATAGCGGCAACAGAAATACATCATCTGTGAAAGATAAAAATATATAAGGCGTTTTGTTTAATCTATACTAATAAAACTGTAGAAGAGTTCAATTCTGTACATTGAATAAAAGCTAAAAAAATACTCTTAGGGGCCTTTATACAAGTAACACAATTTGAAACTTTTGTCTGTCTGTCTGTTGTCCGACTTTCACGCAAAAACTACTGGACGGATTTTGATGAAACTTTTTTGTTATGTAGCTATTAGTCCTCGGCAACATATAGGCTATAATTTATTTTGAAGATTGGAATACCAGATGTGAAACTATCTGTCGACCAGCGAAGAGGGCACGGGTCAGCTAGTTTTTTAAATAAAATAATATGTTTATTTACCTAATTTTGATGTAACTTTTCAGGAGTGTACACTGTGAGCGAGCGATGTCGCGATGGCTGGTTCAAGGGTTGGTGTGCGCGCAGTCAGAGGCATGGAGTGTTCCCTGGGAACTATGTGGCGCCTAGGGCTCCGGGGGCTGCGCCTAGGCAGGCGAGGGATCACAAGGTACCACCGATCCACGATGTTCAAAAATAACATCATAAAGTTGATGAATTTTAATAAGGATGAGAATGAAGGAGTAAATAAATCCAATATGGCGTCTTTGTGCAGCCATATTTGAATTTCCAATCTATACTATAATATCTATTGTCTATGACGTTATCATGGCAAAACCGCTGGGCCTATTATGATGAAATATCATATATTTATGGTTTAAAGTCTTGGGACGGACATAGGCTACTTTTTAGGGTTCCGTACCCAAAGGGTAAAAACGGGATCCTATTACTAAGACTTTGCTTTTTGCCGTTTTTTATATTAAACGGTACGGAAACCCTCGTACGCGAGTTCGACTCGCACTTGGCCGGTTTTTTTCCCTAAATTTTTCTTTGGATTCTCAGGAATTTCAATGTCTTATGTTAAACTCGTTAAAAATCTATTTCCTGAATCTAGCCGAAGTCGCGGTTAAAAGCGAATGACACAATAAACTATCAAATCATAGTCGTTATTTCGCCAGAGGAACGAGAAAATAATAAATCATTTATTTCAATAAAATCACAAGGATCACTTTGAAACGTTTTAGGAACTAGGTGAAGCTACGCCGATTCCACGCGACCAAGCCTAGAAGAATCGAGTAGGCCCCATTTGTTCTATAGAACATGATATCATGGACACAGTTTGTACCATAAAAGTACCTGCAAGCTTCACACCTGAGTCCTGTTTTTTGTGGTATAATAAAACAAAACTGTTCTATGAAACCAATTGGGAAAAAAACTGTCTTTTTGTTCTATGACGTCATGTTCTATAGAACAAATGGGACCTACCCGAAGAATCAGACAACAAACTTCCCTTCCTTCTCTCCAATCATCTCTGTTCTGTGCAACTGTGGGCCAATATTTTAGGAGTCAATAATAAAAATAATAATAAATAAATTTTCAGGCGACGGTAGCGGTAACCCCGACGGCCGCAAGTCCAAAGCCCACGACTGCGAACCCACAACTGGCGCCGCCCGACGCTCCACCACGCGCACAGAGTCCGAACGCCGGTAATATACTAGAAAGCTCACAGATCTCACAGCTCAGTTGGTGTTCTATCCCCTCCTAGGACAAATATTTGTGTGAACATAGTAGTTTTTTCCAGGTCTGGGAACAGCCAGAAAAAAAATTCCTTCTATTGTATTACATAAGTAAAGTATATAGTTAAGTATTTTATGAATAATCATAAATAGTACATAGTTTAAGGCTACCCATATTTATTTCAATGAAACTTAGTATTCCTGTGTAACTTCGGTGACAATACAATAATATTGTGACAGCGAGCTGATCTGATGATGGAGTCAAGAGCTGTTCAACGGCCATTCACAACGGAACTTCTTAGTATAATTCAATTCTTTTTCCCTGGCTGCTGTGACTGATTGTCACAATTCTGCCAATGTCCGTGTCATTCTAGATTGTAAACCTTATTGGAGATAGTGATTGAAAAATATGGCTTTTTATAAAATAACTAGCTGACCCGTGCCCGCTTTGCTGGGGGACAGATAGTTTCACATCTGGTATTCCAATCTTCAAAATAAATTATAGCCTATATGTTGCCGAGGACTAATAGCTACATAACAAAAAAAGTTTCATCAAAATCTGTCCAGTAGTTTTTGCGTGAAAGCCGGATAACAGACAGACAGACAGACAAAAATTTCAAATTGTTTTTTTTTTTGGTTTGTGTTACTTTTATAAAGGCCCTTAGGAGTATTTATTTTACTTTTTATTCAATGTACAGAATTGAACTCTTCTACAGCTTTATTATATGTATAGATATGGACAGTAATTAAAAAAGAAAATCGACCATTAAATGTAGGAGTTTCTAAGATGATGTAATCTAAAACAAAAGACAGCCCAACATTTATACAAAAGTGTTAGTTTATTTAAAAAAAAAAACTTCTTAGTATATTGTATTAGTGAAACTTTGCATACCTGTCAATTACCAATGACAATGTGCTAATCTGAGCGAGCGAGCTAATCTGAGCTCTTTCTTGAAGGAGGATTTTACAAAAACTTGTTCAGTAAAAATATTTTTCCGCAGAAAACATAATTATTTACTCTGTTATTGTCCACAGTTATTCCATTGTTGTACTCGTGGGCCGCGCAAACTCAGTCCCAGTCTCAACAAAGCACGCCGAGGTTGGAAAAGGTATGTTTTCAACACAATTCATTTGGTAATCTTTAAAAAAAACAACGAATTTGAGGAAATTCTGATGCTCTTCATCATGAGATCAACGACAGAACGGCGAATACTGGTAATAGTATTCGCCGATCTGCCGTTGATCGCGGTTGCGGGCGATTGTCATGATGAAGAGCATCTGAATTGTCTCGAAACGTCAGCAATACAAGAAAAAACGTGGTAATTAGACGTATTTCTATTTAAAATGTGTAACAACCACGATAGTTTTGTTTCTGTAAAAACCTTATTCTTATTGTTATGATATTTTTAGGCTAAAATAAACAGTCTTCGGTTCAGCTGTAACTCCGTACGTGACTGAGTAATTAATACAAAATAATTACTCACATTTTGAGCTTACGCAGACTTTTACGCGGTTTTTTAAAGGTTGATAGTTTTCAAAATAATGCAGTTTTATCACTTTGCCCGTATTGTTCGGGTAGATCTCATACAAAAACGAAAAATGTCAAGTGTTTAATATTCCTTTGCCCACAGCCCAAAGAAAAATCAAAAACGGAAAAGTCCTCAATATCAACCGGAGTGTCTCTGATGAAACGTCTCGCTGCCATGAAGAAATGCAAGTCTCCACCGCCCCAGGGCTACAGCATGGACAACCCGGTGTTTGAAGATGGCCCGGGTACCTCTTTAATGCTGAACCTTGCTACTCAACATCATCCGGTCCACGTTAGGTATGGAAACTTATTTATTTACTAGCAGTTGCACGGGTGTAATAATACATTATTACAACAACGGGAAATTACTCACGTAAATGATAAATTGTCAATGAGGACACCGATAATGTTTCGATTCATCTAGAGAATCTTCTTCAGGGTGAGTGGACCATTAAACGCGCGCGCTACCCTGCTCGCATTGTCATCATTTACGTGAGTAATTTCCCGTTGTTGTAATAATGTGTAGTACAACTCACGAAAGTTTTAAAAGTGAAAGGGTGTAATAATATATTTTTTTTACACCTCGGATTACTTTATTGAAGGTTTAGTAGGGATCCCTATTTTTTTCTAGTAATAAATATAGGCTATGTTACTCAGAGATAATGTAGCATTCGAATTGTGAAAGAATTTTCACAATTCAGTAGTTTTTGAGTTTATTCGTTACAAACATATAAAAATACAAATGTTTCCTCTTTATAATATTAGTATCTATAGACTAGCTTTTTAGATACAGGTAATAACGTGATAAAGACCCGTGCAAAAATCTATAGTCACGTCTACTAATCACGATAGTTTGAAAACTAATATAGATACAGGAAATAGATTTTATTGTAAAATATTGTAATTCCTGAAAATCATGAGTAAATTTTGGGTAAAATATAACCTATGTCCATGCCAAGAGTTTAAACTATTAAATAAATAAATAAATAAATATTGGCGGACTTTACACACTACACTAACTACCCCCAAACTAAGCATTGCTTGTACTATGGGAACCAGATAACTGATAGAATACTTATATACTTTTTTTTTTGTAAATACATACTTATTATACTTAGTAACACCCAGACATATAATATAGTATAACATATTAGTTTAAATATTATTATAGATTAGGATTACTAATATGAAGTTACTTGTGAAGTAACGATCAAAATACCCTATTTTGAGTCACTCAAGTCTAGTCAAAACCTTATATGTATGTACCGTATCAGTTTGTTCAAATTCTTTTTTTTTTCTTATTGAGAAATATATATCTTAAACCTTAAATTACTTTTAGAAGTAAAAGTCTCACTTCATTCATGTGTGTGCATTTTGTTGCATGTTTTGTGTTTAATACTATTTACACCGAACTTCAAAATGATCTTTGTGATTCAAAATTTTAAACTTAATAAAATGGCACAGTTCGGTTTAAATTGTACCTATGGGTTGGTGTAACGCACACTCATGTAATTTCAGTTATGCATTATGTTTCACGTGTTTGTTTCAAGTCGATATGTCAACAGTGTGTTATTTTATATTTCAAATAGCATTTAGTTTTATTATAAAAAAAATTGGGTTTTGACATTTTACTCGTAGATTCTGATCACTACAGGGAAACCTAGTGTCAGAACTGTTTGAATGCGTTTCCGCCGATGCGGAGCTGTGCGGAACGTTGACCAATCACAGCGCTCGAAATTTTTGGGTCAACTATTTTGAGCATTGTGATTGGTCAATTCACGGTCTGCTCCTCACGGCCCCGCGTCATGAAAACCACTTAGTGACTGTTGGGTATCATTTATTTTATTTATTCTTAATCCATGGTTTGCTAGTGACCTGTTATATATTTCTTTATATTACACTTGATTGTATAAAAATCTGATGACTATGCTATATAGATATGGCGGGTAAATACTTATACCAACGCCAAAATACTAAGTCGAAGATCACGACTAAAACACTGTTGTCTAATCGACGTTTACTAAAACCTCGGTTACACGAAGCGAGCTGGCCGATTTAATCGCGTCATCCTTTCGTGTAACTAATCCTAATTATTTAGTGCGTTTTCGTAACCAATAAGTTATGTAACTTTTAAAAAATCATTGTTTAGTAATCCGGCTTCGAATGAAGTGTAATAACAGCTCTACGTGTACTCATAGCATGAGCAGACAAGGCACGAGAAATTTACTAATTTGCTCCCTCGGCTTTGCTCGCATGGTTCCCGGATAAAAGTCTATACATAATCACTTTTTTATACAAAAGATTCAGTGGTATGGTGTAGTTTAAACACACATACACACTCACAATCATTTAGATTTTGAATATTTGTTAATTGCATTTAAAGTGCAGCAACGTCAAAGTTAGTGGACAGTATTTATACAAGCATATGGTTACGAGAATTATTTATTAATTCTAAAAAGTACCCTTACAAAGCGTTGGTTACGAAGACACACTATAGACATTAGCATCTAAGCGCGTTTTTCCACAAGCCACGACACTACAGTTTTTGCATCACTGCACGCGACGGTTGACAGGTAAATCGTCATTAGCAAAGCGTGTGGCGTTTCATTTAAACAACGTGTTATCCTTATCATTCTTATATCAAACTTTTAAAATCAACTTGTTTTAGTCTTCAAGTATAAATAGCTAATTCATAAACATACAAGAAGGCGACATCAAAATATCTACTTAATACAGCTGTAACGTGTCTATACATCATCATTTCAATTAATATTTCAACTGAGTAAAACCAGAAAACAACTGATTCTCTTCCTAAATTTTAAATAGGCTTAAAACGTTCTTACCGATTAGATGAATAAACCAATCTCGGTATACTTTACAAATGAAAAACATTATTTTAGCGCTCGGAACTTTACCGGTATTTAATCGTGGCTCGTGGTAAAACACTCTAAAGCCACGGATACACTTGGAAACAAAGCAACATGTCGCTCAACAACTACGTGAATGTCTCTGGGATAATGTTGTGGAACTTAAAGGCCAGTGCTTTTAAAAAAGTCGCCCGTGATGTCCCGCGGTCACGTAAAATATTGCGGGACACTGCAACGTTGCAGCATCACGTAGATTGAGCGTTGCGCGTCATGTTGCGGGACAAAATGTCTCCGAGTGTGTCCGTGGAAGGTGTCAATAACGGTTCGCGGGTAGGTCCGGCTCGTGCCCCTCGCAGCTACTGCGCGCGTTGCCCGCATCCGCAACCGCGCCCGCACCCGCGCCCGCGCTCGCATCCGATCGCCGCCACAAGGAGAGGCACCACGATCATCTCACACACAGGTTGTATTGCTAATATACTCCAAGATTTGCCAAAATTAAATAGCAAATGCATTGTGATTCAGAGTTACAGTCAACATTCAAAAGTTGATGATAGTTTCAAAATGGTAAAAAAGTATTATATTTGGGTCTTTGTTATTAATTAACCATAGAAGTATTGTTAAATACTTCATAGATTAGCAATAGAATTGATTCATATAGTGATTTTGTATGCTATAGCATAGAAACTCATTGCGGATTCAGCTTTCGACATTCTAGAGATTTTCACAGAATAGCTCTACAGCTCTTGAAATAAATAGATGCTAAAAAGTCATTAACTTCTACATCTGACTGTACAAGATCAAACTTATACGTTATTTTAAACCCACACTTTAATATATCACTGAATCACATTGTATTTTAGATTTTCTGGTAACCTGGAAATGGCGGTTACGAAATGGATGCACCCATCCATTTGGTAACCGCTAACTTAGCTAAAACTAGTTTAGGTATATGTTAAGAACGATCAGACTACACAGTTTTGTGTGTAATTTTTTTTGGGTGTAATGTTGCATAGTTTTTGTTTCATGTTTTTGTGTTGCTTTTTCATTTCATTTCACGCATTACTAACCAGTCATTTGATGCACATTACTAATTTATTACGAACTAGCTGCCCGCCCCGGCTTCGCGCGGGTGTACAAATGAAGATTGTATACAAATTTTTGATACCTTAGGTTACATTATTACAATTTTTGTATGGATCTCTGATTTTTTAAAAATAAAATATGTTTGTAACTCGCTGATAATGCACCTTCTATGGGGATTATAGTCGTGATACATCGTAGTTGTCTATTTTTTCTTCATTTGGAGTCTTCTTATTTTTTTTATCGCACAGTTCTAGAAGTAACGATGGGCCATGGCAGTCGCAGCATCGTAAGTCACAATCGTTGGATGTGACGGTCGCGAGGCGAGACAGGCACCACTCGCAAGCTGTCAAAGAAAGGTAAATTGGGACTACTTTAATTTGAACACACATACACACACACACGAATAAACACGCGCACACTCACACACACTTACACACGCACTCATACACAAGCACACATACACACACACACTTGCATTACACACACGCACGCACATACACACATTGAGTGACTTCTTCAGAAAATGACTTGGATAATAAATTTTGATACAATGTTCTTTAGTTCTTTATATAACTTCTAGAGAGTATTTAATAATATACTAAGTTATATTTATTTATTGATGCCAGGTTCCGTTGCATAGTGCCGTACCCCCCCAACTCAGAGTACGAGTTGGAGCTAAAAGTGGACGATATTGTGATCGTCTCTAAAAAACGTGGTGACGGCTGGTACAAGGGAACTTTGCAACGTACAGGTAAGCAACGATAAATTATTACAAATTAGAAGTTTTTTTTTCGATTTTTTAAATGACATTTTATTATTGTAATATAAAAAAAAAATAGGATCACGACTGTAATCCCTAAGTACGATAGACAATATAGACATCCTCTCAGATCTCTAGACGCTTAGATCCTTTGACGATATCTAGTGAAGGTAGTCAGAGGCACGTCCAAACATTACATTTGGCACATGCCCACATTTTGCAGTAGTTAGCATTCATTAGCAGTAGTTTGAAGGTCGTGGGTTCAAATCCCGGCGTGCATCAATGGATTTTTCTGTTCGAAAAATGTATATGCGCATCAAAACACGTGCTCAAAACGGTGAAAGAAAACATCGTGAGGAAACCAGTAAGTATTCTTATAAGCGGCGATGGGCTTGCAACCTGTCACGTATGGAATGCTAACTACTGCAAAATGTGGGCATGTGCCAAATATAATGTTTGGACGTACCTCTGACTACTCCCACTAGACATCTTCAAAGGATCTAAGCGTCAGGAAATCTGAGAGGATGTCTACCGTACTTGGGGATTACAGTCGTGATCCTATATTATGTTTGTTATTAACAATACTAATAATAATAATAATAAATATTTGGTTACAGGACGGACAGGTCTATTCCCAGCTTCCTTCGTACAGAGCTGTCCGCAGGAATGACACAGGCCCAGACACAGATACACTGGCATACTTTACTAGTAAATGTCTATCAATAGAGACATAAATTAAATGCAAGTTTGCAAGCCGTTCCAGTGAGGAAAAGTTGATATAATGGTAGTTGGGACCTTTTTCTATTAGGACAGATATTTGACTTTAGTGAATGTAGCTAAAAAACTTGTAAGTTTGCAAGCCGGACCAGTGAAGTTGAAATCTTGGTGGTAATCAGTGAAGTTTGAACTTGGTAATCAGTGGAGTTTGAATTTGGTAATCAGTGAAGTTTATGGTGCCCGTGGTACCAAAGACAATAGTGATTGGTGATGTTTAAGTCACAATGAGTATAAAAGCAAAACCGGCAAAATCCACTTTTATTAAACCGATTTTTTTATGTCGTATGCTCATCAAATTCTCTACATTTCAAAGTCAAACAGTTTCAAAAGCAGCCATTTTTTACAGTAAAACCGCTACAAAGAACACAAATTTCAATCTGCATTGAACTGCAGTAAATTCCGTTTTTATCGGCATTGTTCTGCCAAGCCATGTTTGTTGATGATTTTGATTCTTCTAGGCTTGGTTGCGAGGAACAAGCGTAGCATCACCTAGCTTCTAAGACGTTCTAAAGTGATCCTTGTGATTTTATTGAAAGAAATACCATCTGAGTTTATTAAAAAAAATGGATATTGCCGCTAACTAATAGTGTTGTTTTCAAACTACACTTGAGTTGAATTCTGGATTATGAACCTAATCAATGTGTATATCAATTTAAAACAAATGTGACAAAAAATATATGTATTCAAAAAACCTATTTCACTGCCAATCATATTAATAAACGCTAGAGTTTCGAAAATGTTTTATAATATTTAATGTTGGAGATTCCGCTGTTGAATTCTGGTTTATGAACATTATATGAGCCTATTCAATGTGTATATCAATTTAAAACAAATGTGACAAAAAATATATGTATTCAAAAAACCTATTTCACTGCCAATCAACTTAATAAACGCTAGAGTTTCGAAAATGTTTTATAATATTTAATGTTGGAGATTCCGCTGTTGAATTCTGGATTATGAACATTATATGAACCTATTCAATGTGTATATCAATTCAAAACAAATGTTACAAAAAATATATGTATTCAAAAAACCTATTTCACTGCCAATCAACTTAATAAACGCTAGAGTTTCGAAAATGTTTTATAATATTTAATGTTGGAGATTCCGCTGTTGAATTCTGGTTTATGAACATTATATGAGCCTATTCAATGTGTATATCAATTTAAAACAAATGTGACAAAAAATATATGTATTCAAAAAACCTATTTCACTGCCAATCAACTTAATAAACGCTATAGTTTCGAAAATGTTTTATAATATTTAATGTTGGAGATTCCGCTGTTGAATTCTGGTTTATGAACATTATATGAACCTAATCAATGTGTATATCAACTTAAAACAAATGTGACAAAAATATATGTATTCAAAAAACCTATTTCACTGTCAATCAACTTAATAAACGCTATAGTTTCGAAAATGTTTTATAATATTTAATGTTGGAGATTCCGCTGTTGAATTCTGGATTATGAACATTATATGAACCTAATCAATGTGTATATCAACTTAAAACAAATGTGACAAAAAATATATGTATTCAAAAAACCTATTTCACTGCCAATCAACTTAATAAACGCTATAGTTTCGAAAATGTTTTATAATATTTAATGTTGGAGATTCCGCTGTTGAATTCTGGTTTATGAACATTATATGAACCTAATCAATGTGTATATCAACTTAAAACAAATGTGACAAAAATATATGTATTCAAAAAACCTATTTCACTGTCAATCAACTTAATAAACGATAGAGTTTCGGTCAGAAAATGATTTTAAATATTTAATGTTAGCGATTCCGCTGGCACCAGAAACTAAAGTTACGTAAAATTCGTTAGATCTTATCCTGTTCAGCATAAAGTTCAAATTCGCGTTGATATTGACAGTTTTAAAATTTGGATAAGATCAATTAATATCAACCTAAGTCCACATGTAAATTGGCGTTAACAATATGGAGTAATCAAATATGAAAGTTAATGAACTTACGCTAATTTGGACTTTAGCTTGAACAAAATAAGAGCGTGCATATTTTACTAAGCTTTAGTTAGTTTGTGGTGACAAGAGAGCGATCTGACAGTTGTGTAGATGATATATTTTATTTTTCCCCGACTTTTTGTGCTATTACAAATGAGTTAATATTTTCTATTTTCTAATCATCTCAACATTGCCAGTATCTTGCCCAGAAATGTATTATAAATCTTTTTTATTTATTTTATTTTTTTATTGATCAAGTCAAATATAACTCAAAAGATTTTAAAAATATTCTTATACAAACAATTTTCTAATTTTACTTTATCCAATCTCAAGGAATGCTGAAAATCATAAATGTATCTAACATCGATTTAATAGAGTGCCGGGTTGAGACGAAAGAGATGCGGGTTCGATCCGTGGAGCAGGACAAACGTTTGCATTGCAACTTCATTTTTGTGATACATATCTTTCACCAGATTGAAATTACCTTTTTTTAAATTATTTATTTTTCGTCACAAGCCTGAAATAATGCATCGAATTTTATTGTCTTCTTAACCTTTTAATTTTTTTATAATCCTCTACGTCCATTAATGTGTATACATTCTATAATTTTCCAAAAATATGACAGCAAAAAACTCAAAAATACCTTTGTTATCTATAACTATGTGCATTTTTACAAAATTTGGTGCTTAATATAATTTTGAAAATTATAGAATGCATACATCTTTGTTAACGACTGTACCCAAATATATTAGGAGTGTAGTTAAGTTATGTGAGATTCTGGGACTCCAGGACTCGCCAAAAACCAACCTGGGCCCGTACCACAAGCTAAAAAGTAATATCAAAACAATACAGTCACGGTGCGAAAGTGAAATCGCAATACGAACTCGGTCACTTTTGCGAGTAAATAAATAATTAAAGAAATAAATAATTTATTTATTTAGCGAGTAATATTGTTTTGATATTACGTTAGGACCTTGTGGTATGGCCCCCAAATGGTTAGGCCTTCATGCACGTGCCCTATAGTGACCCTCACTACGCGTACTTTTAGAAAACTTTACTCTGAATATGTTAATTTTAATGTTTTTAAAGTAAGTCGAAGATACGCTTATTATGTTTTAAATATTTTAATTATGACTGCCATATTAATCTTCTTGTTAACACAATATCCAACCTTTTTGAGACTTGTATACTTAGTATTGTAATTAAATTTAAAATTGTAATTTTTCCCAAGTAAAAACTAGAAATAGAAGAATTGGTGAGTATGTGTCAGCTAAGATGGCATTGAAGCGACTAATAAATAAATAAATGTTGATGGGCATTTCATATAACGACATCTAGCCCCAAAATAAGCAAAACTACTATGGAAACCAGATTACTGATAGAATACTTATAATATACTTTTTTTTTACTTAGTAATGTAGTAACTATTTCAATTCAACCTTACTTGCTTCCGAAAGAAAGAAAATTTAAATAAATATAAAGTAAAAAGACAAATAAAACGTGGGGCAGTGGGAAAAATAGAAGTAAAGAAAATGTTTGTTGATTTGTTTCTGTATACATCTGGTATTGCGATTTTATAAATTACTTTTGCAGTTATCAACGTTTAATTTGTGATCTGTTTCCTTTGTTTTCTGAATCAACTAATTTGAATGAATGAATGATGACACTGGTAGGCGTAAGCACGTGAACTCTTCGTCGCTACTCCGTCAGTCTACGCTGACCCATAATAACCAATTCAACTTAACATTTCCTTCCCAAAATAGTATTAATTTAAAATCTAAGGTTCAGGAAAAAGTATAACGGTGCACGTGTAACTATCTCACGAAGGCGGATAAGCAGTGCTTGTAGTGGTGATGTGTATAGACACGCGCTTTTGTGTGCGTGACCGATACTGAGCGCTCCCGAGCTTACGCACACACAAACAATGTGCCACGTTCATCTACACACACAGTTAAGACCGCCTTCGTGAGAGAACAACTGTCAAAAACTTAGAATGGTTATTAAGTCCCTTCTTAAACTGGCAGTTTTTTTAGGTTAAGACTAAATAGTAGACTGTAGTTTTTAAGTGTATGTAAATGAAATTATTATTGTTTTATATATGACGGAATGTTTTTTTTTTAATTCTTGTGTAGCTACCCTGGATCTTAGTCTTCATCTACATATTTTGTAATAAATTCTTCTAGTTAGCTCTGTATCTTTAGATGTATTATTATTAATAATATTAATATACACCTAGAATTATTATAGTCTAGGTATTAAAGAGATAATGTTATTTAGAAACAAAATCTACATTTTTTCTGATTTCAATAGAAAATTTTACATATTTTTTTGTGAAATCAAGACTGTACAATATCTTTCTTATTGTTTTAATATTTAGAACAAAATATAAAAGTAAATATAGGGATGTTTCAAGTGTAGAAAAATATTATATTTAGATTGTAATCAATATTGAGTGATTTTTTTGATTTAGTTTAGATAAAAGTACTTGTTTAATCTATTAGCAGTTTTTTATAGTTATAAGAATTGTGATTTTACGGATATTACATTGTATGCTTAGATAACTATTTATTTCTGTCTGTTATTCTTATTATGTGTGTATATACTATTTTATGCCGAGAATATATTTTAAATTATCATTCACTATTGAGCTGTGGTGGCCGAGTGGAACTGACTGTCGTGAGTTCGAATCCCTGACGTGCGTCAAAAGCTTCACGAGCTTCAAACGGTGAAAGAAACATCGTGATGATACTAATTACAAATTAGCATTCTGATAAGCGGCGACGGGCTTGTAACCTGTCACGTATGGAAAGCTAACTGTGGGCATGTGCCAAATGTAATGTTTGGACGTGCCTCTACCCCATTTTGATATCCATAAGGATCTGAGCGCCTGGAGATCTGAAAGGATGTCCACCGTACTTGGGGACTGTTGTGATGCTATTTAATATTTTTTTGTTTTATCTTCATTTAATAAATTCTACACAAATATTTTATCAAAATAATATTTAAATATTTTAAACGAACTATTTATTTATTAAAATTTAATTATACATTTTTTTTTAATCAGTCCTGCATAAATTTGTATGATTTATCGCTATATTATTTATTTGTTTAGCTTAATTTATGTAATTTAAGCTCAATTGTATCCACGTAACTAAATTATTACCTTTAGATAAATATACTGTAATTTTTTTGATGTAACTACCGAGTATTTGTATGAATATATTTTTTAAAGCAATATAAGCGTAGCACACATTGTAGATCGTTGGCATTATGTGGGCAGTTTCTTAAAATCGTCTGCGATAAGGGTTGCAGGTAGTCGGGATTCGTCAGGATTGTTCCGACAAAATTGATTAATAAAAAAAATTACTCAATATTTATTTGTCCCAACAATATTGAAATTTTGACCAGTTATTCCGGTCATTCTAGGTAGCCCTATCTGCGATCAAGTTGTCAGTCGATATCTATCGTGTGTGCTGCGCCTTATATTTTAGATGTTAGTAAGTGTATTTTGTAGTGTAAAAGAACTGATTGTTTTTAATTTACTTTGTAGCTTTTTCTCTGTGTACCTACATACAGTTGGCTTATTTCGTAAAAGTCTATGATTTTCATAGAATATCAGTCGAATTTAGAGAATACCAATAATCATAGTAACTATTATAGAATCTATGTTACCTAATCTATTCTCTATGGCTATGAAAAAGATAGATTTTTACGAAATAAGCCAGCTGGAGTTTGATCAACAATGGTGGTCATTCTTTTACCATAAACTGAAAATACGGTCGATCTTATTCAGTTTACATTAAAGACGAAATTAGCGTAACCTCAAAGTAGCAGTTGTAAAAAATAGGTTTTGATTTTTACCAGTAAATTAGTGTCGACTAAACGACACTTGAATGTGTACAATATTTTGAAATAAAATTGAAAAATGTCTAAACTGTCTTTAAGTTTTAGAACTGTCACTTTGAAGTAACGATAATTTAGACTTTATTAAACTGAACAAGATTAATCGTACATAACTCAATTTTAGTCAGTTAGTGGTAACGAAATTGCCACAAATACCATCTTTATCAATTGTTGGTGGCAACTACCTATTTTGCTATTGTGGTATGATTTTGTACCGTGGACGATAGGTTTTGATTCGACCATAGACAACAAAGCCCAATAGACACCTAATGGTTTAATATCTTCAAACAAACAATTCTGTCAAACCGTTTATAATAAAAACCGGCCAATTGCGAGTCGGACTCGCGCACGAAGGGTTCCGTACCATTATCCTAGTAGTTCATCCTAGTTCAGGCATAGTGTAAATTGTTACTTATAATTAGATACTATTCCATTATTTTAATATTAGCACTAAGTTAATGAATAAAGTTAATGAATAATGAATCTATAAAAACGGCAAAAAAAATATGTTTGTTGTATGGGAGCCCCCCTTAAATATTTATTTTATTCTGTTTTTAGTTTTTTGATAGTTAGAGTTGTTAGAGCAGCAACAGAAATACATAATCTGTGAAAATTTCAACTGTCTAGCTATCACGGTTCATGAGATACAGCCCTGTGACAGACAGACGGACAGCGAAGTCTTAGTAATAGGGTTCCATTTTTACCCTTTGGGTACGGAACCCTAAAAATGCATTCTGATTGGCCGGTTTAAAGTGACGGTTCACGAAAGTGGTCGGTACTCCTTCAGATTTGACGCGTGATATCTATTATCAGTATTAACCTAATGTCTTAGTCAGACAGTGTTCGCCTTGCATGAGGTGTCTATTGGGCTGTGTGTGTTGTGTCGATGGTTTTGAATTCGATCGACACGGTGTTGTAAAATTAACTCTTATCTACAGGGTGTACTAATAATTACCGAAAACTGAAGACACAAGTTCACTTACCTCTACGAAGGCTTCCTAGTAAAAACAAAATTGTTTTAATAGACTATCAATTTATTACAATTTTTGGATCTAATTATGGTTTAAAAAATTTGTTCTCAAAAAGACTTGAGTCACTTACATGAGAAAAACGTTTTCTATATAGCTATGTCGTTCTTACAAAAGTTTATAAAAAAATAAAATAAAGTGAACACAACGTTTTATGTGGGTACGTAGGTACTAAGCTGATGCATTTTTATTTGCATTGTATCTGCGCGAAAAACAAAAATCCTATCGCAATGGCAATGCTACAGACAATAATGGCAGATAATGCACTGAACCTAATTTGCCTAAAATATTATCTTCGATCAGGCATCGAGATTTTGGAAAATGGATAAATTATAAAGTTAAAAATTTCCAATTTTATTTTTCAGTATTAAATCTATCAAGTTACTCTTGGACATTCGGTTTCAGTTTTCGGTAGTTGTCGTGACACCCTTGTATTTAACACTGTAACTACACAACGAAATGTAAAATTATTTTTCATGACAATCTATTATTTCCCTAGAAATTAAATTGGAATCTGTTGTGGAAGATACCTCCTTGGATTTTATTAAAATTACTAGAGTTCAAATTCTTAGTATGAATATAAATTTTAAAAATAGATAAATGGTCTAATGTCGACCAAATATTTGTCAAACTTTTGTAATTAGATTTTTGGAAATGTGGAGCGTGTAGTGGCCTGTCCACGAAAGCCCGTCAGGGTCTACTCGCAAACCGAAAATTTTGTTTTCGGTTTGCGAGTAGACCCCAGATCCGTACCAAGTTAACTTTGGGTGTGTTGGCGGAATATATCTCGCACTGCTTTGGTGGACAGGCACCCTGATAACTGTGTTGGTTTCTTACATGCTTCTAGTGTAAATTGGAATCATATCGAAGAGTTTGGTAATGAAGAGAAATAAACATTTCTTCTTTAAATTGTTTTTATTAACAGAATCCTGAAACACTTAAAAACAACAAATAAGGTATTATTTTTCAAACTATCGTGATTAGTACACATAACTATAGATTTTGACACGGGTCTTTATCACGTAATTACCTTTAATTTACTTTCCCGACGTTTCGGCTATGTTACAATAACCATGGTCGCGGGCAGACTGAATTAAAGGTAATTACGTGATAAAGACCCGTGTCAAAATCTATAGTTAACAAATATGGTAGGCAATAAATTTCCTGGCTTTCTTAAGACGACTAGTAAATGTTTTTGATGAATGCAGAATCTTTTTTTCTCAATAACCGCAAAACATACTGTTTTGAAGGATATAATCTAGATAAATTACAGACAGAAACACGATTGGTGAAACTTTTCTCTATAGATTTATTTTCCAAAGTTGGCTTTATAAAAACACTAGTTTCGTTTTTAATCAATACTATGAATAATACAGTTCATTTTTATATAATTCATTAGATAATAATACTAGCTAAGTAAATTACAGACAGTTTCTTTTTAAATTTGACGGTTTTCAAGATAATGCAGTTTTATCACTTTTTCCGTCTTATCCGGGTTGACTCGGCCCATACAAAAAGTCATAAATTTGACTTATCACCTTAAAGCTAATCATCCACCGAAGCGGAGCGGAGCTTTATATCATTCAAACCGCGCATTTGTGACATTTCAAACCATCGTTGTTAATTAATCATTTTAAATAGAAATACGGCTAATTACCACGTTTAAACTTGTATTGCTGAAGTATTGAGACGATTTAGATGCTATTTATCATAAGCACCGTCCTTGATGATGATGCACATGATGAAGAGCATCTGAATTGGGTCGAACGAAACGTTAGCAATACAAGTGGAAACGTGGTGATTAGCCATATTTCTATTTAAAATACTTAATTCTATTGGTTGACTTACATATATCCAATCCGCTTTGGTTAAATTACGACATATATTTGACAATAAGGGTAGATTTATATTAGACCGGGGCTTGCCGTGTACGTGTCCCGGATAAGGCAAGTATTTAAATAGTAAATAAATATTGGCGGACTTTACACACAGCGCTATCTAGCCCCAAACTAAGCAAAGCTTATACTATGGGAACCAGAGAACTGATAGAATACTTATATACTTTTTTTTTGTAAATACATACTTATTATACATATTAACACCCAGACACAGAACAAACATCTATATTCATCACACAAATGTTTATCCTGGATGGGGATCGAACCCACAACCTACAGCGCAGAAGGGAGAGCTACTACCAACTGAGCTGTGAGCCAGTCAGGAAAGGTTACATACATTTTGTATGAAGCAATTTATATAACAGTACCTGATCCGTGTCCCGTTTGGGCCCGTCTAATAATAATTTTCCCTTAACCATTCACTAAGAAGGCAGACAAGAAAACTTGTGCACAGAAACAAACTACACAGCGTTACATTTGCGTCAATTTTTATGGTCTGTGTGTCGCATGTCGCGTGACGGTCGGCCGCGGAGTAGGGATAAAGTGAAAGGCGCTCGTCAGAGCAGCCGAGGCCAATATGGCGGCGTCTATAGTTCCATCAGCTGACCGTGTAATGTATACACTAAAAGTTTCACTTTTACCGTGGTTTCATAAAACCACACAATTCCTTTTTTATTTGTATATTTAAACTAAATAATGCAGCATTGACATAAGGTTCAATGAAAAACATTCTAATTTCTAGCATAATTTCTGCAACTAAGCATATAATTGACTACAGGGGCCGTCTCGTCATCTTTAAAGTAATATTTTTATTACTTTTGAGTAATACTGCTTTAGTCTTACTTTAGAGATTGTAGTACGGCCCCAGATTCTTTTTTTCTAGGCTTTGATTTACCTAGCCCTACAGTTCATCTTTTACCATCTTCATAATCTCATCTTCATCTTCTGACCAGTGATCGGGATCGCTAGTCATTTGCCCCAGCGCCTGCATCCGTCGCTCCATGGTGACCTTATCCAGGATATGCTCCATTTTCATATGCATACAATCGTTGAAGACCGTGGCATATTCGCAAATCTCAAATATATTATCTATCACTCTGGTACATTCCTTAACTGCTCCTTTCATACGGTCCAAGACGTCGCTGTCTTCTCCGTAAACCGACTTGTTAGCTTCGAGCAAATTTTCCGTATTTATCTTGTTATTTGTAATTATTAGGTTCCTCTTCAAAATGCACGCGACGAAGCACTTTCCTTGCATCGAATTTTGCGGGATCCTCTTCAGAAAATGCTCGACATCAACCATGGTCGCTTTGACTTGGCGCGCGCACTCCGTCAGGTTTCTTCGAAACGGTTCTACATACTCGTTCATTTTGTCGTTGTTTTCGATGTGCTGTTCTTTGGTGAGAGGCGTGAAAGAAACTGCTAAGTAGAACGTTGTTGCCAATATCAAAAATAGGACAATGCTGCTGAGTTTAGTGCAGAACGACATATTTCTTCCGCGGTGCGCGCTCTTTTGGGTTGTACTCGACGCATTTCTAATTGACTTGGTTGTTAGTTGCATTCGCTGACGTGGCTTTGAGTAGGTAGGTACCTAAGTTAACTGCAGTCAGATTTCACCGATAGGAGTGAATTTGCGTTCGTTCATTACTGGGTAGGCATAGGTATAATTCCTTAGTCCTTACCCGAATACTACCTTCCTACTTCGGTAATATTTTTTCCGTTACAAGACATTTTTCTTACACATGTTTATTTTTTAGGGAAATAGATAAGTAGGCACCAATGCAGGTAAATATTTAAAGGATATATAAATAAATAAATATTGGTGGACATTACACACAGCGCCATCTAGTCCCAAACTAAGAAAAGCTTGTACTAAGAGAACTAGATAACTGATAGAATACCTATCAATATATATAAAAATCAATTGCTGTTCGTTAGTCTCGCTAAAACTCGAGAACGGCTGAACGGATTTATCTTATCTTTTTTTTTTTTTTTTTTTTTTTTTTTTAATCTTTATTAATTAAATAAGTAGGAGTTTTGTCATACATTGACTATGTCACTCCCGTTAAGACTAGGCACTTATCTTATCTTGGTCTTGAAATGTTCGTGGAGGTCTAGGGAAGGTTTAAAAGGTGAGAAAAATTCGAATAATTAAGGTTTAAAGACATTTATTCTCAAAAAAGACAACAGTCACTTACATGAGAATACTTAATTAACTAAAGTGATAAAATGCTTAGATGGTAGAGGAAAGTGACCAAATATGGAATAGTATCCCTAATATGGCATACCGGCAATTCTCTCGAACGGAAACTCACACACGCAACAAACAGTGTTTGTCTCTTTCTTTCTATCCCCATTCGCGCGTACAAGTCGAACAGTTCGACAACAAATAGCGGATTGACAAGTTCGACTCGAACTTGTCAATCCGCTATTTATTGTCGAACTTGTCAATCCGCTATTTGTTGTGGTTGGACGAAACGTGGGAATGGAGAACACCAACATTTTTTTTAACTTGCCAAATTAATCTACGCAAAATTACGAGAAAAACTGTGTTATTAGTTTTTTCATATCTTAAAAAATGGCTGAGATATTTACGATCAAAGTGCGTATTTCCGGCCGAAGGTTTTTAAAAACGCGGGCGGGCGCTCTCTAGCCGATGACGTCACACCCCTGGACGACCGCGACCGCGACGCGGGTTGGGGCGCTTAGTTTTGTTTCGATCGTAACATCTTCTGAATGGAATGTCCGATTTGAGTAATTCGAAAAGTTTTCTATTGGTATTGAAACAGTTTTGAATATGAAATGATTTATTTGGATAAGGATTAATACGAAGGTATAGTTATCATGGTCTGATATTGGTCAGCTTTTTTATTAACTTTTAAAATGTAAAAAGTGGTTATAGTGACATAACTACAATAGTTGGATATATAGTATCGCAATGTTTTTTGTAGATATTGATATGTTCTCTAATATTGCAGAACATTTTTTTGTTGTTCAATAGTTTCCGCAGCGTATGCGATGAAAGACATTTTATGACAAAAAAAATTAACACCTTGGGTTACGGTTACATTATTGTAGTTTTAGTAAGGATCCATAATTTTTCCTATAATTAATATAGCCTACTATATTAATCATTTTCTTTAATATTCTTATATTAAAGAAAATTTATATTTAGTACTATCTATATATGTATATAAAACAAAGTCGGGTTTGTTACAACACTTATAACTCGAGATCTGCTAGACCAATTTTCATGGTTTTTGATTTGTTGGATTTGTCTCCGCCCCGAATAGCAGAATACATCTTAAAAATAATGAAAAATTGACGAATTGACGAATACTTGAAAAATGCGTTATTTTCCCTAAAAGTTCTTTAGTTTCGGAGCTGTAATTTTTTTGTCAAAATCTGTAAGTAATGATTGACATTTATGCATGCGTTCATAAACTATTTAAAATGGATGAATAAACTATTATGTGTTTTTTTTTTAAAAAGATTGAAAAATATTACGCGTGCGTTCAGAAATGTGTAATGAATACTTAATCATTTCAATAAATGCTCATTTGTCACTGACCTCTATTATACAAGTACGCATTGTTTTTTTTTTCTCCCTGTTGATGGGTTAAGATTACGAGAAAGGCTGCTTTATTTCAAAATTAAATATCATCATGTGGTTTTGTAGAAAACATATCTTCAACGCCTGAAAGTATGGTTTTACCTACACCTTCTGTATCTGGAACAAGGATGGTTACCCTCGCACCCTCTGTACCTGAGTACCCCCCGCCCACCCCTCTGTACCTCAAAAATGAAGCCACTAACGACATTTAAAAAAACGACTGATACGAAAGATACAAATGAAACACAATATGCTAACATTGAGAAACAGTTGCTGATAGATGAAGATATTATAATGAATGCTATAGAAAAAGATACGGAAGAAAATACCAGTGATTTAACTTTGAAAGAAAATGAAAATGTTTTGGCTCGATATTACGAGAAGAAAAAATGGAAATTTTATGCCGGTGTAGTAAAGAGTATTGAAAAATGTGATCGGTACAAGGTTTTATATTATAAACATTATAATGACCAAAAGAAGTTTAAATTTTCAATGTCAAAGAAACAAGACATTGATGTAGTTCCTATGACACAAATTGTGAAAAAAATTGAACTTTTGCAAATTGAAGAAAACCCGGATGTTTTTGTTTTGTTAGACAAGAAAGATGATGTTTATTTTTTTAATTAATAAGTATTTACTTAACCAAGGTAAACCTATCCATAGCAGTAGTATGGGTACCTAAATAAAAAAATGTTTTTTTTCTACTTCTGAGTTTCTTTTTCTAACTAGCATTAGGTACCTAGGTACCTACATGATTTATTTACCAATGCATAAAAAGCTGAGGCAAGTGTAACATAATTTCATCGTATCACATCACTATTTCTCCTAAAATCTGTTGCACTTGCCCCATGAGGATATGAATCTTATGCTATGCAAAAAAGTACGTTCACTACATTAAAATAGATTATAAAATACATTGGTATTAGTAACAGCCCATCGAATTTAACAGAGACCACAGACAATACTACAGAAAACAAAAAATAAATGCTTACTGTTACACATACCCCTGTGGTGGGGGAACCATGACAGTCTCCAACTTTGATTCGTTTTACTTGCAAAAAGTCAAACAAAACTACTAGGAGATATTTAAATACTTGATCATACTTACAATAAATCAATAATTCACATATTGGAACACTTTTTTTTGTGTTAAACCATTACATCGTAGAAATATTTAATTACAAACTGAACCATTCAATTCATGTCACACTTGCCTCGGTCGACCTTATCTACTGATTTCAAAATTATTATGTTAATCCTCGATTTTATTGTTTTAGATTATTGTCCTGGTGCGCCATCGTCATCATCGAGTGAGCAACAATTGATATTTCCAAACAGTCCCCTTATGCTTAAAACAAACGAAATCTATAGTAAAAAATTAGAAGGTAAGTGAAGACACTGAAGTTTGATAAAAGGCAGCATATGGCACGCAACTTTCTCGCTCACACAAGTAATCATGACAAATCGCACTCGGCCATTTTGTGAGATTTATATGAGACATTGGTACTGACTTATACTTTTTTGTTTCAGATAACCCTAATATTGCCACACCACAGTCGCATTCTTCATTACTGAGAAATATAATCAATGATCCATTATCCCCACTTCCGGCTATGTCCCCAGCAACTCAAGAAATTTATGATGTATTAATATCTGATCCGAAACTTCAAATGGATAATTCGCCTAATATTATCGAAAATAGTGAAGTTGAAGACAGTGACGACAGTGTACTTGATCCCGATTTTAACGTTAAAAATTTAAGAAATGTAAGAACAAATTCAGAAACCGATTGCGAATCGAGTAACGATACAATCGAAAGTAAATCAACATCTACACAGCCTTATCAAAATTTAGACGAAAATGAGATAGATTGTGTGATTTCAAAAAAAACGGAAACAAAATGTACCTGAGATGCATAAAGAACAAGACAAAAGAGATACAATTGCCTTAAGCTGAGAACGAACTTGCATCGAAACACTACTACACTATGCTTGGAGTGATTCGTCTATTGTCCTATGCTGGTTACGCACACAACCGCACCTCCTCAAGGTATTTGAATCAAACCGTGTAAGTCAAATTCAAGCATTAGTATCACCGGAAAATTGGCGTTATGTACCGACAAACTTGAACCCAGCTGACCCTGCCTCCAGAGGCATTACACCGCAGGAATTAGTCCATCACGAACTCTGGTGGGGTCCAGCCTGGCTCTCTCGATGCAAAATCATGGCCACCGCCATGTATGCAGCTAGAACGTAACGCGCTTCCCGGTCTAAAGAAACCTACTCAAGTAGTGGCTGCCGTCACTAACGAAAAAGAAACACCTCATTTCATTCAAAATTGTAGTTCATTTAGCAAACTCGTGCGAATCACTTCGTGGTGCCTTCGATTCGCACATAATGCTTCGAAACAAAACGGGCCAATAAGTGGACCCTTAACTAGTAAGGAGATTCATCGAAGCATTCATGCACTCGTTAAATGCGTACAATCCCAATCATTTAGTAACGACATCAAAAACTGTCAGGCTAAGAAGCCATGTAGTACCGGGATTATACTATTGCAGCCGTTCTTAGACGATAAAGGCTTACTTAGGGTAGGAGGAAGGTTAGTGAACTCTTCTCTTAGTTTAACCACCCTCTCGTGCTACCTCATTCGCATCACTTTACGAATCTATTAGTAGATTATCATCACATAAAGTACCTACACGCAGGTCCTAACGCGTTAATGTCTCTTATTCGCGAAAAATACTGGATATTGTCCGCTCGACGCGTAATCCGTAGTAGAATATATAAATGCATCAGCTGTTTTCGATTGAGGTGTCAACCACCTCAGATCAAGATGGGTGACTTACCAGCTAGTCGCGTCACGGAATCGCAACGACCATTCCTTTCGGTAGCGATCGATTATGCGGGTCCATTTCAGACCAAATCAAGTTCACTTCGAAATGCTAAAATAGTTAATTCTTATCTGTGCGTATTCGTTTGCTTCACAACCAAATCGGTCCATTTGGAAGTAGTCAGCGACTTAGCTACCGAAGCGTTTTTAGCTGCGTTAAAGCGATTCGTTGCTAGGCGCGGACTACCTAAAGAGATTTGGTCGGACTCCGGCTCTAACTTCAAAGGTGCTTGCAACATTTTAGAAAAATTCAAACGAGACATTAACAAGGACGATAAACTGAAGAATTTCTATGCAGAACATTTTATCAAATGGCGCTTCTCGCCTCCTCTGAGTCCTGCTTTCAACGGACTGGCAGAAGCAGCCGTTAAGTCTAGTAAATCACATTTAAAGCGTGTTATAGGTGATCGACCTCTTACGTTCGAGGAGTTAACAACAATATTTGTACAGATAGAGGCAATTTTAAATTCTAGGCCATTATGCCCTCTATCTAATGAGCCGAATGATCTATCCGTCTTAACTCCGGGCCATTTCCTAGTTGGTTCTCCGCTACTCTCGATTCCTGAGATCCTTCCTGTAGAAACCACTCGTATTAACCAGCTAGCTCGATGGCAACTTCTCAGACAAATGACTTTAAATGTGTGGAAACGTTGGAGCCATGATTATCTCCACACATTACAACAACGTGCCAAGTGGCATAAAACGCAATAGTACCCTGCGAATGGTAAGTCCTCAACATTATCAAACAAGTACCACCTATTAACCGACTTACTTTACCGATAGTGGTAAAATAGCGCCACCTGCCAGCGGAATTGCAAACATCTTTCATCTTACATCTCAAACCCCAAGCGGTCGCATGAGACCGCGAAAAGTACCTATAATAACGTAGTAACATCAAATGAAACTAGATGGCGCTAAAATGCGAAAATCACGTTTGTTGTGTGGGAGCCCCCCTTAAATATTTATTTTATTCTGTTTTTAGTATTTGTTGTTAGAGCAGCAATAGAAATACATAATCTGTGAAAATTTCAACTGTCTAGTTATCGTGGTTCATGAGATACAGCCCTGTGACAGACAGACGGACAGCGAAGTCTTAGTAATAGGGTCCCGTTTTTACCCTTTGGGTACGGAACCCTAAAAAATCAGCAATATGACCAAGGAGATAAAAGCACTTAAAAAGAAATGTAGCCGTCTAATGAAAACACAAAAACAATTAATAACATGTGTAGACAAAATGAAAGCAAAAAACGCAGAATTACTAACAAATTATGAACCAAAAAGTACACTGCCAGATGAAAATCAAATGACACCACTTTCAAAGACTGAAAGCTTTATAGAAAAGAATATACCCAATATTTCTACACCAGAAAAACAAAAAGTTAAGAAACAGCTTCTAAGCTATAACGTTTTAGCGAATGCTCTAGAGAATACATATAAAAATTCAAAAAATAATAAAGAAAGAAATATAATTAAAAGTGTTGTTGAAAATGATATCATTAAAAAGTATAAAACGAAAAACGTAACGACCACTTTACTAGGATTGAAAGGGAGAGCTCGTTGCCGTAAAGATATTATAAGAAAAAATAAGATGATTGTAGAAGAAATTAAACAGTTCTACGAAAGAGATGACGTTACTCGAGCGACATCAGGAAATAATGAAGTTAAGACTTTGAATAAAAATAAGCAACAGCGACATTATTTATTAAAAACTCTGAAGGACCTCTACAAAAAGTACAGAACGGAAGGTGGCGAAGCAAAGTATTCTTCTTTTAAAAAGTACAAACCGTTCTACGTGTTGCGACCTAAACTATCAAATAGGGAAACGTGTGGGCAGGGCAGGGACTGAAAGCGGTAGAGGTTAACGGTATTGGTACCGCAAAAATATAACGGTACCGTTATTCGATAGCGGTTGGGCCATACCGAAATTATACCGGTATGGAATAACGGTATCGAAAAAATCTTGAGTGTCGTTCGTCGGCTATGAGAGAAGGGAGGAGGGGGGGGGAGGGCGCGTGAGGGGCAAAACTCAGAGCGAGTTCGTTTGTTGTGAACGCACACACACGTCTTTGTCAATCGAGCGACACACAGGTTAATAAAACTTTGTTTGTTCTGTTCTGTTGCGCACGCGTTCACGCACAGTAGGTAGGTACCGACCTACCTTTAACTATAGATTTTGACACGGGTCTTTATCACGTAATTAAGTACCTACCTTTAATTTATTTTCCCGACTATGACGTCTGCTCGCGACCATGGCTATTGTAATTATTTGTAGGTAAGTAACATAATCGAAATGTCGGGAAAATAAATTACCGGCAGGTAGGTATTTACCTAATAAATACACATAACTTCTCTTTTATTTCTTTATGATAAAATTTAAATTAAAGTAGGTGGCGATTCTATTGTGCCCATAAAAAAATTTCGGAATCCTAAAACACCATCGCTCTTATTCCTTTACGTTAAAGTCTAAATTTGCGTAACCTCAGGATGACAGTTTTAAAACGTAGGCTAGTTTTAAGTAATTTAACTATTTTTTTACGTAAATCTAGTCAATAAAAGTAAAGTGAAATTTTGATTTTCTTATTTATTTCGTTCATCAGAAATAAACGAAAAAAAATAATTCCAAATTTAAAATTTTGAGATTACTCAAATTTAGACTTTATTGTAAAGGAATAAGAGCGAAATTGTTTTAATTGTTTATTTTTTTGGAAATTCTAATTGTAGAACGTTGCCAACAGAACAATTAATTACTGATTAGCGTATTAGATTATGACCTGTATTTAAATATAGGACAATTTTTATCTATACCCGGTCATAGTCTATCTATAAACCAAATTTCAACCAAATCTGTCTGTTTAGTAGTTGAAGTAGTTGTAGGATGGATGTTTGTTACTGTGCAGTCGGCGGATCTAGGCACTGGTGATGTTAGCCGTTTGGATGCGCGGCAGACAATTTTCGACTTTATACAGTGACATAATAACCATTTGTGCGTTTCTACGGCTAACTTCACGAGTGCCTAGATCCGCCGACTGCACAGTAACAAACTTTCGCATTTATAATATTAGTAGGAAATATAAAATAAGTAATAAAGATAACATTAATACATGTTTAAAATTTGCATAGTTTTTTTTATTTTTAATCAATTTTGTTGTACATCTAGTGTTTAAAAGGTGGATAAGTTACTTGGATTTCTTCGCCCATTTTATGTTGCCCTTTTACTGCGTCAACAATCTTTAAGATATGCCTATACGCCATGTTTCGCATACATGGACGTACAAATTGTAGCCCATCCAAGAGCATGTGACAGAAATGATAACTTCCCTTATCAATTTTATTTTCTCTGACACAATCATCGCATTCGAAAACACATTCAGTTCCTGGTTTCTCTTTTTCTTTTTTCGGCGACGGCATACAGTTCTTCAAATGTAAATCAGATTCATATACAGGGGACACTGGGGCTGATGGCGATCCTTCATCAGATGAATTAGAAACTCGTCTATGATCTGCTTTTTTGCGTTTGCTAACTGTCGGCAAAATACTCTGCGACATTCCAACATCCAAGCCGCAAAAAACATCTGATGACAGACGTCTTTTTCTACCTAAAAAAAGGTTATACACATTGAGAAGAAATAAATAAAACCCACATACCATTTCCCACAAATTAATACAGTTTTCTGCCCGTCCATATATTTATTTATACTTATTTTGATGGAGTTAGTCATCTGTGGCAGTTATTATAATAACAAATAGATTTATGTTAAACTAATAAATAAATAAATAAATAGATATATATTGTTGGACATTTTACACATCGCCATCTAGCCCTAAACTAAGCAAAGCTTGTACTATGGGAACTAGTTAACTGATAGAATACTTAGGTAAATAATTTTATACTTAAGTAGGTACATAAATAATTATGATAGATATAGTTAGGTACTAACACCCAGACACAGAACAAATATCTATGTTCATCACACAAATATTTGCCCCGGGTTGGGATTGAACGCACAACCTACAGCGCTGAAGAAATTTTAAGTTTCGGTTTAGGCTGTGTGTTGATAGATCAGTCAGTCAGTAGGTAAAGCAAAATTTTTATATATGTAGATAGGTAAGTAAATACGATATAAACTTCGAAAAGTGAGGCATCTATTCCCAGTCTTACCCTTCACTACACACGCACAACAGTGAGGCATCTATTCCTAGTCTTACCCTTCACTACGCAACAGTGCATAGGTGGGTGGGTCAAACAAATATCTACCTATTATAAATTTTTAATTATAGGTAGGTATTAGGTAACCTATACTTACCTACCACATACCACATAATATTTATACTTTAATAGTAAATAAAGTACATAGGTACTACCTACTCTATACGGCTTTCAATGCAGTTTAGGTGAAATAGGTAGGTAGGTATTCTCTAAAATTTATGAGAATTCCAATTTATATGTCCCACCTAAACTTCATTGAAAGCCATAACATGATAAACATAGTTTTTACGAAATAAGCCGGCTGACCCGGGTTGGTGGATCTTGGCATCTGTGAAGTGAGCTGTTTGGTTGCGCGGCAGACAATTTTCGACCTTATCATGGTTTTGTGTCACTGACACAAAACCATTTCTGCGTACACACAGCTAACTACACGAATGCCTAGACCCGCTGGCAGAACTGTAGGTAGGTACCTACCTACCTAGGTGGGTAGGTACCGAGGTAGGCAGGTACCTACATTCAATAGGTACAAAACATAGTGAGGCAGGTAAGGTCAGTAGGTACCTACCTACCTACGTGCCGTGTCACAGCAAGAATGGTTATGTGTCACTGGATAAGGTCAAAAATTGTCTGCCGCGCAACCAAACAGCTATCTTTACGTAGGTAGGTAGATACTTACCTAACTAAACTAAGATCCGCCGACAATACCTACTAGGTAGAGGTAGATACAGTACCTACTACGTAGGTAGGGAACAGACCTATCATCTAAGTAATGAAATTTTGAGTTCGATTTTGAATTTGCAGTTCGCTATAGGTATAGTTCGTATGTCGCATCACACACAACTGAAACTGACACAACACAACAAAACAAACGTAGTAAGTCGTTTGATGCACCGACCGCCGCCGCCGCCGCTCCCCGCCGCGCGGGGGAGTGAGAAAACCTATAATATTTGGGTAGAAATTGCGGTATCGTTATTCAACCTTTAGTATACCACTATGAATTTCGGTAGAAGCTTTTCGGTACCGTTATATTTTTAGGTATTGAAATATATGGAATACCGGAATTTATCGGTATGACGTCATATCGATAAATAGAGGTATCTTAATTTTTCGGTTATTCGGTCCCTGCGTGTGGGTGTATAAAACACGAAAATATAATGAAAAAAATAGAAAAATTAAAAGGTTTAGGAATTATTGATACAAAGGATCTAGACGAAATCTTGACAAAAGTTCAATGCAACTTAAATTCTAAAGAATGTGCTTACGGAGAATGCTTAAATTGCAACAGGAAGTCGATTGACTTTAACTGAGCAAATCATAGCAGAACTGAAATGGTTACATATGAGAAATTTAAACTAGAAAAACATGAATATAATAATTAAAAAAAAAAAAAATATCATACACTAAGAAGATGGAAAAGAAACAAGAAACAACAACTTTGGAATCCTTAACAGATTTTTTTTACAAAGACCTTATTATGATGAAGAAACATGTGTACAATATCAAACACCAGTATCACCAATACTCATCATGCATCAAAAGTTTGGAAAACAATGAAGTGGCTATACATATAGATTTCAGTGAGAATTATACCTGTAAACTTGCAACTGAAGTACAGAGTATGCACTTTGGTGCATCTAAAGCGCAAATAACTATACATACTGGTGTCTTGTATACAAATAGAAACAAGCCACAAGCATTTGCATCCATTTCACCCAGCAATGAACATGGCCCAGAGGCGATATGGGCCCACCTGGAACCAATTCTTAACCATGTCAGAACAGAATTTCCGGAAGTTACAGCTATACATTTTTTCTCAGATGGCCCTAGTACCCAGTACAAAAAAAAAAGAATTTCTTCTTGTTTTCAAAATACTCAAAAGCATTTGGATTCCCACACTCCACGTGGAATTTTAGCGAAGCTTCTCACGGCAAAGGAGCCGCCGATGGAGTCGGTGGTGCGATAAAACGCAGACTTGATGACTCTGTTTCACATGGCACAGACATACCAGATGCTGCAAAAGCTTATAAACTCCTCAAAAACTCGGACACTTCGATATTGACCTTTTATATTTCAGATACAGATATTGCGAAATACTCAATATCAGATGTCCTGACGCCTGTACCACAAACTATGGCTCTACAATCTACATCAAATCACTAACACGGAGTCGCCATATATCATAAGATTTAGATGTTTCTGTGTTTCTTCTCTGTTTCTGTAGTGATTTGTCTTTCAAAGGTTATTGTGGATGCTTGAATATTAAAAACCACCTGCTTGTACAAAAACAAGACCCAGAAAAAGTTAATGAGATCGTTAATAACCCAGATCGAAATAATGATGCGCAACAAATAATAAGAAGAAAAAGAAGAATTTCAGAATTAAGTGTAAATACTGATTCAGAGCAAGAGGAAAAAGAAAACGAGTATAAAATAACACAGATAAATAAATACGGAACCCTAAAAAGGAGAATGCAAGGAGAAGACGAAAGTAACAATCCTTTCTGACGTGAGGTACAAATTAGAAAATACTGCATTCTGTGGCAAACTTTATAGCAATTATCCACTGACAAAACTCCAAAAAGTCGACACAACATTTGATTTGATAAATACGATCTCAGATAAGATAAACATGAATATGGACAATCCGACACCCTCAACGTCTGGACTATGTAAAAGACATACTAAAAATATTACAATAAAATAAAAATAAAAACAAATAACAAAACCCATTCAATAATCGATTATGCAAGCAGCACAGAAAATGATGACGAATATTCAGTACATGATACCTCAGATGACGAACAATTTATACCTGGTGATGACGAAGATTTTCTTTCAATGTATACTAAAGAAGAGGGCTGTGATAACAATAAAGATATGGAACTAAATTTAACTTTGAAAAACGATGACAAAAGCACATTTGATAAAGTTGAAAATGTAGTAGAAAGTGATAGTAACATTCTATCTGAAAAGACTAAGATAGAAAATATGAAAACTGTAGAAATTACAAACAAAGATAAAGATAAAGACTGTCAACTCATGAATAATGATAAAGACCTGTTTAGTGTAGATGACAGCGTAATTGTAAGGTATTTCCAAAGAAATTCTAGGAAATATTATATAGGGTTCATTGAAAGTGTACTCGTAGAAGTTGATAATACAGTTCGTTATTCTATACGGTTTTTAAAAACAATATATGTATAAACCAGCACTGAAATTTGTTCCTACAAAAAGAGATCCTGATATTGTTCCCGAAATCAGTGTGATGAAAAAAGTTGAATTACAGTTTGATGATAAAGCGTATTTGCTAAAAGATTTTATAACTGATCAAATTTATTTTTAGCTTTGTTAGTTTAGTAAGATTAATTTTAAGTATGTGATTATGGCTTACTGGATGACGAAAATTTCAGCGTTCTGGTCTTATCCAGAGGTTCTCAAATAGGGGCCTGAAAATGCGGCGTAATGGTTCCAGTAAAGGATGGTACGGCAGTGTTTGCTTCGCGCTCGACTTGGCGGGGGCACTGCCGTGCCCCCAAATTCAATAGTGTTCGCAGGCTTAGTACATACCTGTCTATCACTTTATTATAATCGAATGAGAGTTCATTTTCTATTATTTTCCTAAGTGTTAATTTGTGTTGTTTTGAGACTGATTTCTTCTAGTGTGGTGTTTTAAATTAAAACTATCGTGGTTGTTAATCATTTAAAAAAAACGGCTAATTACCACGTTATTTTCTTGTGCTGACAATTCAGATGCTCTTCATCATGAGCATCGCCCGCGACCTCGTAACGTGGTAATTAGCCGTATTTCTATTTAAAGTGGTGTTTTGAGTTGAGACTGATTTATTACATTAATCATTTTAGTCATTTACTTAGTAGCAGTAGGTAGTTAACGTTACCAAATTTTTGTTAAGTGTACATGTAAATTATGTACCTACCGTACATAATTTCTAAGATTGTCACTAACAATCTTAGAAATTATGTACGTCAACAAAAGCTTTTTATTTTTATAAAAAAAAACTTTCATTATTTTTAATGTTTATTAGTGTTAACATGTTTAAAGTCTGTTAATTTGTAACATATGTTTACGTACCTACTAATATTTATAATATGACATAATAATGTTACTAAAATAGTTAATTAATGTTTACCTACATACAACGGTAATTACATTGGCTGATTATTGCATTTTCAACTACAGTCGGTCCCAAAAATTACGGGTTAGTCACAAAAATTGAAATACCTCCAGAACAAAAGTTACATCAATGAAATAAAAAACAGAATAAAGACTTTTTAGTTGCGCTTCTAATAGCATTTATTTAAACTGGTTGATGAAACAAACTTCATTAGAAAAACAAAATTAAAAAAAATGACTATTTTTAAAAACAATATTTTTGTTTCATGTCATTAAGGATGCTTTCCATTTCTATTCTGTCACAAAAAAAATTATCGTGAACGCCTTCCACGTGCATAATTATTATTCTGTGAGGTGAAGCATGGCAGTCACGCTAGAGGAATGTACCAGAATCCTAACTTTTTTGGAACTTGGGCGGAGCCAGCGTGAAACAGCCAGAAACATTGGTGTATCTTTGTCGACTGTTCAGCGGGTAGTCCAGCGTTACCAAGAGACCGGATCACACCTTAGAAGACCAGGAAATGGCAGACCAAGATGCACAACGGCCAGGGAAGACAGACAACTGGTGGCTACAATGCTCCGAAATCGTTTTCAAACTGCTGTTTGTCTAAAAACTCACTTTATTCGATTTGGAGGTGGCAATTTAAGCGCTCAAACAGTAAGAAGACGTCTTGCTGAAGCAAATTTGAAACCATTGAGGCCCGCAAAAGGCCCCAAACTGGAACGGGGACATCGAATTGCAAGACAGAGATACGTGCGCGAGCACCTAAACTGGACACTAGACGATTGGTCTAGGGTAATGTTCACGGACGAGTCTAAATTCATGCTTTATAAGCATGATGGTAGGCAGTTGGTGTACAGAAGACCAGGGGAGCGCTTCCATCAAGCGTGTGTGGAGGAAAAAGTGGCGTACGGTGGAGGCTCCGTACAAGTTTGGGCTGGGATTTCTGCTGAGGCCCGCACCGAGCTGGTACTCATTCAAAATGGAACTCTAAATGCAGAGAGGTACGTGGAAGAGATCCTCAATGAACATGTAGGTCCTTTCATGGTCAGGATGGACCGGCATGGCATATTAATGCATGATAATGCGCGTCCCCATACCGCCAGAATTGTACATGACTACCTTGAAGAGGTCGGTATCGAACTCATGCAGTGGCCAGCGCGAAGCCCGGACTTAAACCCCATCGAGCACGCCTGGGACGAGCTTCAGAGATGCGTGAAAGGTCGAAACCCCCCACCAATCACGCTTCCCGAGCTCAAACAAGCACTGGTGGAGGAATGGGAAGGTATTCCTCAGCACCGGCTCCGAAATTTGGTGTACAGCATGCCTAATCGCCTGGAAGCTGTCAGAAGAGCTCGTGGAGGCAATACAAAGTATTAAATGAAGAAAGTGATGAAAAACAGCAAAAAAACAATCATAAAAAAAATTTAATCTTAAGAAAAATATGACTACTTTAGTTTTTTTTTAATTTAGAGATTAATATTGTGGGTGCAACTAAGTTTTATTTTATTTTTTATCTGTATAATTAAATTCTCAATTGAACAGTCTTCGTTTCATTAGGATGGCATACGTAGTTCGGGAGATATTCGGGTTTATGTGACTGACCCGTTATTTTTGGAACCGAGGGTAGATAAACAATCTGATTAAAAACTTTTTGATTTATCTTTCGTTTTATTTTGATAATGGAGCATGGAGGTAGTTAACGAAAATTATAGAATTTATCTCACATTGTACCCTAGGCTTTACAAAAATCACGTGCGTTACCTTTATTCACGTAAGTTACCGTGTGTTACCAATTCACGATTGTTATAGTACAATTTTTGGCGGCCATACTCTGATATTATTTGCAGATGGCGGCTAGGGATTCCTATGAAGACCAACAAAAAAAACTCCAGGACTTGTTTGATGCGGTTGCTACTCCTGAATCAAGTGAAGACCCTTTTGCCGACGATGATTGTTGCCAGATGGCTCGTAATCTTGGTCATTTCCATACTCCCCGTATGGAAATGACCAAGATCCATCCAGCCAGATCACGAGCCATCTGGCAACGAATCGACAAGTTCTGATGAAGCAATCTCAATCTCAGCAACAAGACGTATACAGCAAAGATCAGCTGCTTTGTCTTCTGGTGATTCCTCATCTAGCGATTCAGATGATGACAGAACTGTATGTTCTGACAATTCCGAGACACATCGGGAAGATATTGAGACATCATTAGTACAAGCTCCTGTTTCATCTTCAACTGATACATCAACCAATGTGCCTAGTATTGATGAACAGCCTCAGAATGTGTCAATTCAATACTAACTGATGGACAGTCAACCTCGATCAACGACGAACCTAGGGAATCAGATATACCTGTTATTGAGGAATCGTGGTCTACTACAGTTACTGACATACCAGAATTCAATCTAGTAGACTGTACTAACGCTTATGGACAGGATCTCTGCAACAGTAACAGACCTCATACCAGACAGCCGCAAAACATTATATCGTGACACAAATTACGAAGAAATGATGATATTCATGGGTCTCAGTCTTATCAAAGGTCACGTAAAATGCCCTCAACAACGAAGTCTCTTTTCACTATCGAATGCGCTATATTATCATCCCGTATTCAACTATACAATGTCAGGAAGGAGATACGAGCATATACTACGATGTCTTTGTGCATCGGATTTGAATGCCAAAGGAGAAGATAAGGTCGGTAAATTTATTGATATGCTGACACTTACTTTTAGAAAAGTTTACAATGCAGGTGAGGAATTATCATTGGATGAATCTCTGCTACTATTTCGAGGTCGTCTACATTTCCGCCAGTATATTAAATCCAAGAAAGCCCGCTATGGTATAAAATATGAATTAACTACACATACGACGGTTGTGTACTGAATGTAAAAATGTACGCAGGCAAGGAAGCAGTAGATCCGAACATGCACGAATCTGAGTCTAACGGTACGCGTACACCGAATCCGTCATCGGCCGAAGTATGCTCGGGCGTCATCGGCCGAACTCGGCCGATCAAATCAAACGTAAGTAAATGGAAGAGAGCGCATACACTGCTACTACCGACGTCGTCCGATGACGCCCGAAAACGGACGATCAACTGACGAGTCCGAACATGTTTGGATTTTTTGTCAGTTTTACCGGCTTCTTTCTGCGATCGAGTCGTTATTTGGATCAAGAATGGATATTGAATAATTAATTACTTGCATTTATAACAGACCGTCACTGTGGGACAAACATTCGAAAAGTTACAATAATCGAGATATTGGGAAACGTCTATGGGATGAAATTGCTTCAGAAATGGACCGGTGGCAGATATTAACCCTATAAAGCTAACGTTCGTAAAATTTGCACACACCGAATGAATATCGTGTCATCCCTTTCTAACAATTACAACTACGGACTTGTGGTTTCGCGCCAACTTACGACTTAGTGACCGTTAGACTGCGTTTGGTGGTGGTCGTGTTTAGCAGGTAAGTTGCTTAGTTTTGGAGATACCTACTGTGTGTTCGTAATTATTACGAATGGTTAGCTTATGTGTAACTTTTGTGGTAAACTTTGTAAACAGTTTAGGGTTGTTTTTTTTTTTTAGTTTCTCCGTTTATAGTGAATTATGGCTGGGAGGTCGAACATCACAGATGACGACATTCTTCGTGCGCTAGATGAAGAAAATGCTGGGTACTCCAATGACGTATATTCTGACAGTGAGAACAAAGATGGATTGCTCCTTGAAGAGGTTGAAAGTGATTTTCACGACGAACCCTCGGATGGTGAAGCAAGTCAGAATATTCCACCTGAAAACGTTGAAAAGGAGAGAGATACGTCATCACCAGAAAATCTTCCGCTAGGTGAGTCACCACCAAATTCATCGTCAACTTCCAACAGTATTATCAACTTGCCTCAGGCGAATATTCGAGGCAAAAATCGTCACGTCTGGGCCACTTATAAAGGGAATAATTCCCAAAGGACTTCTGTGATCAATATCGTTCGAACCAATAGAGGACCAGCTCGTTCTGTAAGAAACATAATTGACCCTCTTGTTTTATTTGGCGCATTTATGACTCGAGAAATCCTTGACGAAATTTTGCTGTGGACTAATGCTGAAATAGCTATAAGAAAACAAAGCTATGAAACTTTGACATCGACTCAAAAAGAAACAAGTCTAGAAGAACTCAGTGCGCTCTTTGGGGTTCTACTGTTGGCAGCTGCAATGAAGGATAACCATCTGACAAGCGATGAATTATTCAATACATCCTTCTGCGGTACCCCCGCTATGTCTCGTGTATGAGTCGTGAAAGGTTTGATTTCCTAATAAGGTGCCTAAGATTTGATGACAGGGCTATAAGAATACAAACCTTACAGACTGACCCGCTCACACCAATCCGAAAAATATGGGACTTGCTGGTGATTCAATGCAGAGAAAACTACGTTCCTGGAACCAACGTTACTATCGATGAGCAATTACTTGCATTTCGTGGTCGATGTAAATTCAAGATGTACAAACCCGCAAAGTATGGACTGAAAATTGAAATGATGTGTGACAGTGGGACCCGATACATGATTGACGCCATGCCTTATCTTGGAAGAGGTACTGATACTGATACAGGAGGAGTTCCTCTTGGTGAACATGTTGTAAAGGAACTAACACAAAGCATTCATGGCTCAAACAGAAATGTAACCACTGATAATTGGTTCACTGCTCTGAAAGAGAAGAGGAGGATAGTCATAACATGTCCCAAATTGATCAAGGAGTATAATGCTCACATGGGTGGCGTAGATTTGATGGACTCCTTTTTAGGGCGATATAAAATACGAATGAAAAGCAGAAAATGGTACATGCGAATCTTCTATCATCTGCTTGATCTGTCTGTAATCAACTCCTGGATCTTATACAAAAAAGTTTCTGCTAAAAATGGTGTTCCAACGAAAAACATCCTGAACCTCGCCAACTTTAGGTCTGAACTGGCTGATACGCTATGCAAGTATGCTCCAACTACCACCAGAGGCCGCCCAAGCACTAGCAGCCCATCCAGCACATCACAAGGACCACTACCTAAAATTCGGAAGGGTAAACAATGTCAAACATTGCCTCCACATGAAGTCAGACTGGACAAAACAGATCATGGCCAGATAAGGACAGAAACTCGAAGCAGATGTATGTTGCCCTCTTGCCATTTAGGCTGCGTTTCCACCAGAGATGTGCGATGGAAATGTGTCGTGCGAGGATGTCTAGCTGTGCTGTGAAAATGTGTGGGTGTTTCCACCAAAGCTGTGCGATGATAATGTGCCTACGAGGATGTGTAGCGGAGCTGTGAAAATGCGCATTAATGTGTGGCGCGAGGATGCGTTGCGAAGCTGTGAAATGTGTCGACGGGGGTGCGGTGTAGTGGGAGCGGAGTAACGCGAACGCCTGCCTGCCGCTCACCGCGCTGCGCTCACGTCTCACTTTGCTGTCGTAAGCGCTTGTAGTCGTACGCATGTCGTACGGTTGCGTGGCATAATGGACGAAAAATTAATTGATGCCGTTCAAAAGTTTCCGTGTTTGTGGAACACTTTTTTGCCATTTTACAAATGTAATGAAACTAAGGACGCTGCGTGGGAGGAAATAGTCAAAGAAATACAATATAAAGATGGTAAGTAATAATCATGTATTAAAATCAGGTATATTAAAATACAAGTTACAATATTTGGGTATTTATTGTGTGCGATGAATTCGTGACGAAATACGAGTATCTTGCCATGACACTTTTCCTTGATTATTGAAATAAGAGCAGTATTTCTCTCTTACATCATAACTATCACTTGACACGACGACGGAAATGCTAGGAACCGATACAAGAGTACTTGTATTTGTGTTATCAATGCAATCCAAATAATTACTTTGTCTTTCAATTAAAAAATTATGCATTACACATGTGGCTTTTACGATTTTGTCAACCGTTTCCACTCTGCATTCAAAGTCTTTACGATACACATACCACTTTCGTGCCAATACACCGAATGTAGCTTCTACAATGCGACGTGCCCTCGAAAGTCTATAGTTAAATATACGTTTCTGTTGGTCTAACTGGTCCCGCGGATATGGGCGCATGAAATTTTCCATCAAAGGAAAAGCCTCATCTCCAATGAATACAAATGGTACTGGTTCACCTCCTTCATATAATGGTTCAGGTTCTGGAAGATTCAATCTTTTTTCTTTCAAATATTTTCCAAAAACACTATCATCAAATATTCCAGCATCACTAAATCTTCCCATGGATCCCACATCAACCATTATAATCTTTCTCCTAGCGTCAGCTAAGCACATAAGCACTATAGAAAATCTTTGTTTGTAATTAAAAAAAGAGGACCCAGTGTTTGCAGGACACATTATATAAACATGTTTACCGTCTAGAGCCCCCAAACAATTTTTAAACTGCCATAGCTCTTGAAAATCCTTTGCTATTCGCTTCCAGTCGTCTTTGGTAGGTTTTGGAATAACAAGAGGTTGTAAAACAAGCCAAAGAGCATTACAAACTTCTGCCACAATTCTCGACACACTTGCTACTCCAATCCTAAAATTTTCTGCCAATCGTGTGAACGACGAGCCCGTGGATAAATACCTGCAAAAAAAGGAATGTTTATAATAATAGTAAGAAAAATAATTAACAAATAAAAAAGTACTCTTTACCTGTTACTGATTTTTTGCGATCTGTAAGACAACATGCTTGGTATAAAAATGTTATATTCCTAATCATAATTTTCTATTATTTCAGTGAAAAGCGCTAAGTATCGTTGGAAACAACTACGGGATAGCCATCGGGACGCGCTAAAGAGGCAGAAATCTAAAAAAAGCGGACAGGCTACAACCAAAACACGTGAATGGAAATACCAAAAATTGATGGAATTTCTTTTACCGTACATGGCCAACAGAGATAGAGAGTCAAGTTATAAAGAGGATATTTCGTCACCAAATAATGAAAATGACTCTTCGCAAAGCACTCAATATTCATTAAACCAAGATGACTCTTCGCAGAGCACTCAATATTCATTAAACCAAGATGACTCTTCGCAGAGCACTGAACATACACCAAATCAAGCTGACAATCCCAACAATCTTTACGAAATAGCCTCAACTTCAGGCATTTCAACAGATTCGGTCACCCCGTCATCATCAAAGAAGAAAAAAGGCGATGAATTATCAATTTTAATACAAAAACATATGAAAAATCAAGAAGATTTTCGAAAAGAAAGGCAAGAATTAAGAGAACTTTTAAAACCAACGGACTGCGATGATACTGATCATTTTTTTCTTTCAATGGCGAAAACATTTAAAAAATTACCAGATTACATGCAAGTTCCTTTAAAAAGGAAACTTTTTAATATGATTAGCGAAGCCGAAGAATCTTACGTGCTGACGTGGTATAATCAAAATATTGGTTATTCTTCAAGCTCTGGTAGCAGTATAGCAGTAGGTAGTAATATAGCAGGCCAGATGGATTTGCCGCCTCAGCTGGATCCTGAACAACTTGGTTATTCTTCAAGCTCTGGTAGCAGTATAGCAGTAGGTAGTAATATAGCAGGCCAGATGGATTTGCCGCCTCAGCTGGATCCTGAACAACTTGGTTATTCTTCAAGCTCTGGTAGAAATACAAATAAAACAGTGGGCCAGATGGATTCATCTTTCCAACTGGAAGCTGTACAACCAGCATCTCCGGGAACACAACATTCAGACCTACAAACGCCAAATACTTCAAACAAAGTAGGAACAGAGCCTAATTTGCCATGAAAAAGAGGAACTTGTTGTCTACTTATTTTGCAGATTATGATTACTTTTCAATTAATATGTTTAATAAAGACAAAATTGATTCAAACTATTTTACTTACTTTAAACATACCGCCAATTTTTCCTTGGTGCTGATGCATTCTCTGTAGTGAGTGTCTTCTTTCTTGATAATGTTCTCAATCAAATTGTGTAACTCATAAAAGTTACTTCTAGATACTCGATAAGAATTTTCGAATATTTCATCATCAGCCGTATGAAAAAAGGTAAAGAATTCTCCATGTAATCGATGATATTTAATATGGTTACGTATCCAAAACCTGTGTGTTCTTGTATTGCTCAAAATTATAGAACTAATAAACTCCGTATCTTCTGCTTCCATTTCTTCATCACAAATTGTTAAATATAAAAGTATTTTCTTTTTCCAATTATCCATATTATTATCTATTTTGCGCACTTCTACTTCCAACAAACTCCGTCTATGGACTGGCTGGTACAGTATGCGCAAACCTCGCAACACATCTTTCTCAACACACATTCCTCGCACACTTCCCTCGTACACATCCCTCGCACACATCCCTCGCACACATCCCTCGCACACATCCCGCGCTTGTTTTGTATGCGCAAAAATCTAGCTCCGCTGAGCCGTTTCCACCAGAGCTGTGCTGACCGAGGCAAGGTAAATGAAGCGATCCTATTGGTTCTTTACAAACACATCCCTCGCTATGCATCCTCGCACATCTCTGGTGGAAACGCAGCCTTACTCAGCATTATAAAATGTGCTAAATGTAACGTACATCTGTGCTCTAAAAAGTCCAAAGACTGCTTCACCGTATTTCACAACTCTGCCAATATTTAGTTAGATATATAGTGTAATATAGTACAATAATGCATACTGTATCGAAAACGATACTTGTAGTTTTTTTGAAAAAAAAAGGTTTTAAGATTTTTTTGGATTTAAAAATGGTCTAAATAATTTCCCATTATTTAGACCATTTTTCCTAGCACATATATTTTTTCCGAGCGAAAATACGTTGTTATGCATTTAAGGGTTAAATATATAAGTTTTTTTCAAATTCTAATAAGTCCTCAATGAGAACATTTCAAATTACCACATGTCCATTGTGACCAACCACAGAGCGCCAATTTAGTCAAAATGGCGTCAGTCTTGCTGAGAGTTCCGAAGTGTTAGTGTTAGTTGCGTGCGCGTTGTTTTATATCGAAAATGGATGGAAATATGAACCAAATTGAAATTGAAGGGCTATTTGGGTTGGGCCGTTTCTGGAAGAATTGCCTCTGTCAGTAGATATATTCTAAAGAAACTGCTTGTAGGATTTGTCACACTGCATGCGTTCTGCGGTCTCCGGTCAGGTCAAAACGAACGCAGCCCGCATCATGTATGAACAACATTGTCGGTCTGTATATATTTTGTATAGAATGCGATATGACCGTGCGAGCAACGCGTATTGGCCCGGCGGGTCAGTGGAACGCGTACGGACCGGTGTTGGCTGCGGGCACGCGGGCGGCGGGCTGCGGGCAGCGGGCTGCGGGCGGCGGGCAGCGGGCAACGGCGGCCATTTTGTTGATGCTCGTCAGCGGAGTGCACACAAGTGTGTAACGAACAAACAGAGGAGTTTATAGATGCCGTACGACGTTGTCCGTATTTGTACGACTTGGAAGAGTATTCACACTTGTCAGTGTCAGTGTAGTCTCAGTACCGTCAGTGTCAGTGCCGGCACCGCCGGTGCCGGCACACCGATGAAGAATACCGTCAAATGAAGTATGACCAAGATGTTCAAAATTTGATGTGTGGTACTAGTACCGGTACAGTTAATTGTGAACAATTTTGGAGCAAAGTTAGTAATATTGTTAGCAGCCAAAAATTGCCAAAATATAAAAATTTGACCAGTTTTGTAAATTGTTTAATGTGTTTGCCTATATCTAATGCTCAGTGTGAACGAATTTTTTCACAAGTTTTTCAAAGAATCAAAACTAAATACAGAAACAGGTTTACATCAAATCATATTTCTTCAATCTTACATATAAAACAAGGTTTGACTGACGGTTGTACTTCATTTGTTCCGACGACCGACATGATCAAAGTAAATAAATTTAGTAATAATGATTATACTATAGATTTAGAATAAACAATTTTGATTAAAAATTATGTGATTTATTTGCAATATTTCCATAATAATGAAGCAAACATTTTGGTAGTATTTTGGTATAATTGAGTGTTCTATTTAGTATTTTTTAGTAGATTTCAAAGATTCTGTTGGTAGGTTTATAAAATTAGAAACGGTCACACTGGGCACCGGCCATCACGGACGTGATCGGCGACGACGACATTTTATCACGGATCGACTTCCGGCTGAGCGTCATTCGCGATAACTTGTTTACGTTCAGTGGATTTTCATTTTATTTTCTTTTATTGTTTATTTACGCCAGATTAGTGGTGAGCGTTGCCCAACATAGATAGTTTTTAAACCGTCTATTTCTCTTTACAACGATAACGCGTTTACCAAAAGATGCAAAACTATCTATTTTCATATCGCTACATTTCACGTCCATTGCTCGCTATTCACCACAACGACACTTACGAAAACGCTTCAAACGAATCAAGCGATAGCGTTATGAAGTTATCGACTAAGCAGGTTAGAGCGAAACAGCTACATTTAGCGTTAGTATGCGTAGAGCAGGAGAGGGCAGTATGTTACTGATCGTAACTACGAGATTAGAATGAACAAAAATACACCTTATAGACATAATAGATATAGGACGAGATTAGGTTGGCCAAAGGGTTGGCCTTGAACTTCAACCTCATGGTAAATGTGACCCATTTCTTTTTAGATTAGTTCATTTCATACGCGTCACGAGCTGTATTGTTTTTGTTATTCTAATTATTTTAGTACCTAATGTGTGTTTTTTGTATGGAGTGAGTAACGGAAACACCTAAATATGTAAATAATAAAGATTTTAATAGTATCAACTGTATTATTTTAGCGAGCTTTAAACCTCTTCGATAACATGTTAACCACATTTAGGAGTCGAAGTTTTGGTTTAAATTAACGTAGATATTGCGTTTAAACATATGTTATAAAAATAGATAGTTATGAAAAATAGATAGTTTTGACAACGTTATTTTCTATCGAATAACGATTACGTTACGTTATTTCAAAAAGCCGCAACGACACATAACTACGCCAGATCAGTTTAGTGTTTTTTGTGTTTGTTTGGTGGTGAGTAAACTTTGTGTGTGTGAATTAGTGAAAGCTAAATGTATTTGTGTCGACATGAACGAACCCCCAGATCTTAGCATGACCGCCGCGGTGCATGCTGGTTTGGGGATGGAGACTGACGTAACGCAGCCCCCGTCCCCAAGCCAGTACGTAACAATCCCGGCCATTGAAAACGACTTCGAGACCGTCCATCGTTCTCGTAAAGACCGACGAAAGGCAAAACGTCCAAAATCATTGAAAAGATCACGTTCGCGTTCTTCGCAATCTTCCTCTGATAGCAGAGAAGAACCTCCACAGGCAGGCCAATCAACTCCTCCTAACTCCTTTTCAACTGCCCCAATCGATAATCCTATTCCAGTGCCTGTTGAACCAACTCAACAATCCCAACCTCAACCAACCCAAAGTAGCCCCAACACTCAGGTAGCACGACAATAATTGTACAGTTCGATGGACAAGGGTCCTTTCACTGTCCATGTCCAAAGAATCGAAGCAACTCAGACATCAGGTACCACCCTCCACCCTGTTACTTTTGGCAAGTTCCTGTACAGCCGATCCCAAGAGTTTACAGGACTTGTAGATGGCTCTGTAAAAAGTAATGGTCGTAACTGCATTACATTAAACTTCCATACTGACAACTCTGCAAATAAGTTCCTCCAATCCCCATCTTTAAGCTCTAATAATTATAAAGCTTTTATACCAACCTACAATGTCACCAGAATGGGGATTATCCGTGGCATCCCAACAGACATGACGGATGAAGAAGTTTTAGCAGACTTAAAGGTCCCGAAAGGATGTGGCCCAATATTAAAGATGAGACGTCTCAACTACAAAGTTATTTTAGATGGTATTCCAACCTGGAAACCTACTCAGACAGTTGTACTTACCTTTGATGGTCAGGTACCAGGATCTTCCTATGCTATTGCTCATTCCCAATCGAATTATACACATACCCAACTATACAATGTTTCAACTGTTGTCGGTACGGACTCACCAAGACCCAGTGTAGATCGAACCCCCGTTGTTACAAGTGTACCCAAGCCCATACTGGGGACTCTTGTTCTGTTGAAGATTTCGAAGCAACATGTCTCCATTGCAACGGAAAGCACTTTGCTACAAGCAAAGCCTGCCCTGAACTACAACGTCAGAAAAATATTAAAAAAATGATGTCAGAGAAATGTATCTCATATGCCGAATGCTCTAATCTTTTCTCTGCTTCAAAAAAATCATTTGCTGATGTCACATCAACCCCTCCCCCCTCCTCTTCTACTGGAAATCTACTCTTCTCCTCTTCTACTCAATCAACCTCCTCTTCATATAAGAAATCCATCCCTCGTCACTCTCGTTCTCCGCCCCCTCGCAGATTTGGCTATGACCGTGAATCACACAATAACCTAACAAAAGAAGATCACTCTGAAAGCGCGCCTAACGGATGCGCTCTCAATAACCCTCCGGATATCCTCTCTAATACTGAATTGATTGCAGAACTAATAAAAATTTTAAATCTTATCTCCTCCTTCAATAACTCTACTTCCCCTTCCCCCAACCAACCGAACAACGTTGCTTCAATGATAAGTAATTTTCTCGCCCTCCTATCCAATGGATCCAGAAGAAAGGATCCTACAATGGAATTGTCGTAGCATCAGAAATAAAAAATCTGATCTTATCTACATAATTAATAAATATAAACCGTGCGTCCTGTCTGTCTCTGAGACATGGCTGGCCCCTAATTCTGATTTCAGGATTTCGGGCTACATCTGTACCAGAAAGGACAGACAGGCCGCACGCGGTGGCGTTGCCATTTTTATTAAAAATGACATCGCCTTTTCCAACCTTTCCATCAGTTCTCGCGGCGACGGCTTTGATGCCGTCGCCGCTCGTATTATGGACATTACCATGGTATCAGTATACATCCCATACCCTACTAAACCCATTCTTCGTAACCTTATTTCTGTTCTGGAATCCCTTCCTAAACCTCTCATGGTTCTAGGAGATCTAAATTGTCATCATCCTGTTTGGGGGAGTGACGTCACAGACTCAGTGGGAGCTTTTCTTCTGGATTCATTAGACAACCTTAACCTCTGTCTACTTAATTCCGGCTCTCCAACCAGAAAGCGCCGCCCCGATGAAGCCGTCAGTGCTGTAGACCTCTCTTTATGTTCCCCAGAACTTGCCTCACTTTCTTCCTGGGAGGTGCTCTCTACTTCCTATGGAAGCGACCACTTCCCGATCTTAATTCAAATATTAAATAAATTTACCCGCCCAACTTTTATTAGCAACCCTCTTCTTAAATTTAATCTTAATGTTCACAGTTCATTGTGGGATAAATTTAGCAACCTTTCTTATGAGAAAGTTCCAAATTTAAGCCCTATCTCACATGATAATATTAATCAATGTTCTTCTGACATTACAAATACACTTGTTGAATGTGCTAAATTATCTTTTCCTTTAAAAAAGTCCCTCCGTAAAAATATTCCCTCGCCTCCTTGGTGAGATAAAGACTGTACTGAAGCTATAAAAGCCCGCAAAACTGCAGAATTGAAATACTCGTCCAATATGACTAAGGAAAACTATATTGATCTTAACAGAATAATTGCCCAAACTAAGCGACTGCTTAAAACAAAGAAATCGAATGGTTGGAAAAATTACTGTTCTAGTCTTAACCATCTCATCTTGCTTCAGTACCTAGAACTCTCATTAATAGGGCATTGAGAATATGCGACCCACAATATATTGATGCAGAGTTATCACACGTGAGAGATGTGCTAGAGAAGAATGGTTATGGGTGGAAACAGAGTTTTCGTATAGCTAATCCATCCACAAGAAAACGTCAGGTGTCAGTAGAGAGAGCTGTAGCATACCTACCTTTTGTGAAAGGGGTGACGGATAAAATTGGACACTTGATGCGCAGAAAATATAGCATCAAGACAATATTTCGTCCCCTAACTAAACTTAGACAGTTTATACGCTCTCCTAAGGATAGAGAAGAGACCCTTTAAGTGTACCGGGTGTTTACAAGATTCCGTGTGATTGTGGAAGTTCATATGTGGGTGAAACTAAGAGGAATATCTCTACCAGGTTAACTAAACATATCCGGGCCATGAAGAATGCGGATGTAGAAAAATCAGCTATTGCGGAACATGCATTAACTTCCGGTCCTGCACACTACATTCGATTTGATAAGGCTCAGGTGTTATCAAGGGAAAATTTCTTTGTACCCCGTAAAATTCGTGAAGCCATCGAAATTAGTCGGGTGCCGAATTTTACTAAAGACAACGGCTGGGTGTTACCATCTGCCTGGAAGCCTTGTCTACGAGATACTAGATGTCGTATTGGTGCATTAAAGCCTGGTAGAGATATTGTCAGTGCTGTGTGTTTGACTATTCCGGACGTGGAGGAGAGTAATAGTAGCGACGAGGAACCAGCGCTGACTCTTCCATCCGCTGACCATTGACCATTGCTGACCATTGCTTCCGCTGACCATTGCGTCGCACCCCCTGCCCCCCCTGCCGCGACCATTGACCCGCGCGGAACGATTTGCGGCCCGCAGTGCGAGACGGCAATGCGAGCAGGGTAGCGCGCGCGTTATGGTCCACTCACCCTGAAGAAGATTCTCTAGATGAATCGAAACATTGTCGGTGTCCTCATTGACAATTTATCATTTACGTGAGTAATTTCCCGTTGTTGTAATAATGTCTAATACTCCCTCTTGTGTTTTATGGCAAAAAATCCATAGATATAGACGTTCCTGGATCCCTCCTTCCTCTCGTTGCTGCCCAACTCAGTCATGGGCTGATTCATTCATGGAATCCTTAGCACCCGCTTACTCCCCTTCGCCGTCAGAATTGCCCTCATCCCCCGAATAACATCGTCAGACCATTTAGATAAACCTTTTTCATTTCAAGAATTTAAAAATGTCCTTAACTCCGTTAAAGATTCTGCCCCTGGGATGGACGGCATCCCGTATTCCTTTTTCACTCGAGCTTCTGATGTCCTTCTTAAATATTATCTTGATCTTGTTAATACTATATTTGATTCCGGATCTGTCCCTGACTCCTGGAAATCGCAATTTATAATCCCTATTCTTAAACCTAACAAAGACCCGTCAGACTATAAATCTTATCGGCCTATAGCTCTCTCTTCAGTCCTAACCAAACTAGCTGAACATCTTATAAAAAATCGACTAGAATGGTTTCTAGAAAGTAATAACCTCCTCGCGAAATCTCAATATGGTTTTAGAAAAGGCAAGAGTACAATGGACAGCCTAAGCATCATAACGACTGACATAAGGTTATCTTTTTCCCGTAATGAGTCTGTTGTTGGTGCATTCCTTGATATCACAGCTGCATATGATAACGTACAGCTTCCTCTTCTCAGGAACAAACTTCACGAGCTGAGAATTCCAAAGAAGCTGAGCAATTTCATAATGAACCTTTTAACTGAAAGATTCTTATTTTTCCGCTGCTGTGACCCTTCTGTCTCTTCACCTAGAATAATTTGTCGTGGTTTACCCCAAGGATCTGTTCTCAGCCCTATCTTATACTTATGATCTAGAAACGTCTATTGGTTATTGCCGCATTCTTCAATACGCTGATGATATTTTAATATACTCGTCCCACAAGAACATCGAAATCGCTGTAGAAAACATTGCACTATCTCTCGATAAACTTCATCTCTGGATGGTTAACCATGGCTTGCAACTCTCTGCTGGTAAAAGCAATGTCGTAGTCTTCACCCGAAAAAGAACCACTCCCCCAATAGAGATCAAAATTAACAACAGCCCCATCCCTATTAAAGATAGTGTTAAATTCCTTGGCTTTATTCTTGATCGCAAATTAAACGGAATGGATCACTGCAATCATGTCATTCTTAGATGCGAAAGAAATTTAAATATTATAAGATGCCTTTCTGGTGCGTGGTGGGGAGCTCACCCATTTGTACTAAAAATCCTATACAATGCTATAATACGTAGTGTCTTGGACTATGGCACCTTCTTATTAGAACCAGCTAACATGGCTAGCCTCAGAAAACTCGACTTAATACAATCAAAGGCGCTGCGTATTATATCAGGAGCAATGAAATCAACCCCTATAAATGCCTTACAAGTTGAATGCGTAGACCCTCCACTCTATATACGCCGTCAGTTTCTAGCTGACCGTTACTTCTACCGCGCTCTCCAATTTCTGCATCATCCTATTGTACCCAAATTACAGCTTCTCGATCGACTGTCACTAACTTCCTCATATTGGCGCTCCAAAAACGACCCCCTTCTTGTAAATAGTTTTCGAGACTTTAAATTAATAAAAGACCCTACATTCAGATTCCCTAACCTGCCCCTTTTTGAACTTGATTTCGACACTGTAATTTTCCACCCTCGTATAATTCTTGATTTTGGTATCTGTAAAGATGACAATAAAGCGGACGAATTATTCCGACAAATTATTAGTAGAGAATGGCGGGGCTGGCACACTATTTTCACTGACGCCTCTAAACTGTCCCCTTTAGGATGTGTTGGGTACGGAGTCTTCCATGCTCAATATGACATTGTCCAAAAATTAAAAGTCCCCCAGAATCTTCTGTCTTTACAGGTGAATGTCTAGCCTTGTTAGAAGCTATTAAATACATTCTATTATTTAAACTTTCCCGTACTGTAATATTCTCGGATGCCCGCAGTGCTCTTCAAGCACTTTTATCAAACCCTTTCTCTTCCAAAAATCATAACATAATAATCTTTGAAATTAAAAAATATATAATTGAATGCAACACAAAAGGTTTTGAAGTAGTTTTGGCATGGATTCCTGGCCATTCTGGTATAACAGGCAATGAAAGAGTCGACCAAACCGCTAAAGATGCTGTCTCCTGTGGTGACAAAGTCCCCTTTAAAAATTACTGTCACGATCTTTCCTCTCTTCCTAAATCCCTAGGAAACAAAAAGGAAAACAGAGGAGGAAAACAAAAAATAGTTTAGTTGGCAACATTAAATGCGCCGCCAGTCGCGCGCATTTATTTCACTAAAATAGAAACAGATACGGTGAAAAAAAAATCAGCTGATGTCTCAGAAACGCGTTCACACTCTCAGAGCTAAAGCTTTCTTTGAAAAATTACGAGAGTCACAGGACGATATAAAAATAATTTCCTTTGATTGTCAAAAGAACTTACCGCTTCCAAAATTACCGGATCAGTCAACTTATTATAGTCGCCAATTGTCTACAATCTTACAATGGTTTGCATATTTTTGCACTGAAAATGAACTTCATAAGGATTCAAATCTTATTGCATCTGCAGTATACCACAGGTTGAATGTAACAGATAAAACCGGAATCTCTAGCATTCGTTTGGTCACCGACGGCTGTGGTGGTCAAAATAAGAACTGCATAGTCATGGGGGCCTGTTGTAAATGGTTGGTAGAAAACCCTGCAATCAAATCAATTGAATTGGTATTTCCGGTTACAGGCCATTCATTTATGCCGGCTGATCGACAGTTCGGTGTGATCGAAAAAAAAACTCAAGAAGATAGAAGTCATGACACACCCGGACGAAATAACAGAAATAATAAAGGAATCTTCGAGTGTTGTAAAATTGGGAACTGAGTGTGTTGTTAGCGATTGGAGAAAGGCGGTGAAAAAAGTGCTGAAACTGACGACTTCGTGGTCAATTCCCTTTAAAAATTGCAAGAGATTCATACTGAGAAGATCCAAACAAGCTGGAAACGTACTAGTACGAGGAGAATTAAACTATAAGACTGATCTAAGAAAAGCCGAAAACATTTGTCAACGCGGGAAAAAAATTGCTATGATTGCCCCAGAGGTATTGCCAAATATTGTAGCTGTAAAAAAAAAACAAAATTAACAGATGTAAAGAAACTGCTCGTAAAGCATTTTGGATCTGAGTGGGCAGATCAACAATCCTTGGTTTTTTACAAGGAACTTTTGGAAACTCAGGAGACACTTGCAGAGGGTCCGGAAATCGAGAATTTCTGTACTGAAGCTGTCGACGACGAAATTGATTATTTGCATATTTAATAATAAGTAAATGTATAATTCTATTAATATTATTTTACTTTTTATATAAATTAAAGAAATAAATAAAAGGACATTTCGCGGATTGTGCGTTTTGCACTGCACAATCCGCGGAGTGTCCGTTTTTTTATTTATTTCTTAATATTTGTGCATTGCAAAAGGCACAATCCGCGAAATGTCCCTTTTTCCGGCCAATGAGTGATTTCGGGGATCGTGCGTAACATACACGATATATATATATATATATATATATATATATATATATATAAAATAACTACACTGTATTAAAAAGTGCCAAAGGAATATTATGTGCCATTTGAAAAGTAAATATATATCTATAAAATATAAAGTAATAGTAATGACAATTTTATTTTTTGTTGATTATTTGTCTTAATTTAAATTAATACCAAAAGGGAGGTGCCATTATTTTAATAAGTACTACTTAATTACTTTTTTCTCGTTTAAGTATAAAAAACAATAAAAACAGACGTCCTTATAAAAAAATTGTTTTACTATTACTGACAACCCTAATTTCTCATAGAATCAAACACGGCAATGTGGACTCAGTTTGGCATCAAAGTCGGCCATCTTTATCTAGTTTAGGTTCAAATACGGCAATCTGGATAATTTACAATCAAAGACGGCAATCTTGCAGATAAAAAGTGTTCTGATACTTACACGTCCCATGTGCACGACGGACTCTAATAGTTTAGTGAACAAAGTGAAAGTAATGTGAATGTGCACGAAAGTGAAAAATAGTGTTAGCATAGGATTCTAATAATAGTAAAATTAGTTAAGCGAGTGTACCCACTGTTGTTTATAGTTGTGTGTGTGTACTGTTATAAATATTGATTAAATGAAAACAAGCTTGCCGGCGGGTATACTATGGGCGAGGTTGAGAGTGCTATAAGTATTATAGAGAAAAATGTTTGGTTCGTTCGTTGGACAGTTTCAGTTCGTCAGTTCGTTGTTTAGTTCGTTCCAGTCAGTCAGCTAGATAGCACTCTCTCCTCGCCATTAGTTACACCCGGTATTGTCGCGCCTTACCTTACCTGAGATCCTGCATTTTTATTTACCATCTACCAGCATTCCAGCATACAGTCCACTAAAATATAGGCAGGCAACCAACATCCCAAACATTGGTCCTTCGCAAGCCGAATAACATCAAGAAATGCCGATCACACGGAGCAAACAGGGACGCGAGGACGCGTCCAGAGCTACTACCACCACCAGCGCTACCACCACCCCGTGCACCACGGAAGGCACGGGGAGCCAGGAGACCGTGACTGCGACTACTTCCGCAACTAATACCACAGGGACTGCGGCGGAAGCGGCGATGACACGACCGTCGCAGGCGCGTTCCCGGAGGTCCGAGGCGTCGCGGAAGAAGCGGACAGCAGAGCTGAAACTCGCTGAGATGCGCGCTGCTGAGGCGCAGGCGCAAGCGGAAGCAGCGAGAGCACGAACCAGACTCGCAGAGGCGGCTCTGAAATACACCGAAGAGTCGTCTGCTGAGGAGGAAGAGGACGGAGAGCAAGACGAATTGGCTTCCGTCCGAATAACTCGGTGGCTGCAGCGGCCGGAAGGCGAGCAGCCTGAAGCAAAGATCCCAGAGAATACGCAAGAGGAGGCGCGGAAGGACCAGGTCGCGGAGCGGCCAGGTCGGGCGGATGTGGTGCCCACCGTGCAAGGAGTGGTAGTGGATCTACGTGACCTTACCGCAGCGTTGTCACAATTAGTGACGAAGAGGGATCCCCCGAAGTTTTTTCAAGAACTACCCAGTTACAGTGGACATATTAGTGGTTGGCTAGCCTTTCGGGCAGCTTATGTGTCTAGTGAATCGTCGTACGAAAAAGTGGAGAACATTACGCGCATGCGTAGGGCGTTGAAAGGCCCCGCGCTCGAAGCCGTCAGCAGCTTGTTGGTGACCCAGCAGGAACCCGGGGCCATCCTAGAGGCCTTCGAGAGGAGGTTCGGACGACCGGAGGCCCTAGTGCTAGCCGAAATGGACAAGCTTCGACAAGTGCCAAAGGTTAGTGATAGTGCGCGGGAATTGTGTGTGTTCGCGGGGCGAGTGGCCAACGCGGTGGCCACCGTTGAAGCTTTGGGCAGAGAGGCGTATCTTCACAGTCCAGAGATGGTGAGGTGTATCCTAGAAAAGTTGACGCCTATCCTGAAGAGCAAATATTACGACTACCACGCGGGAGTGAAAGTGAAAGACGGAATTCCGGAGCTGAAAATGATGGCGCAATTTCTAAATCTCGAAGCCGATAAGTGCGGTGCCTACGCGCTTCCCGAGGTCGTCGGTGAAGAGGGAGGCACGAAACCCAAACCCAAGAAGGGGGTCGAGAAGGCCTTCGCAGCAGTTAGTGCGACGCCCAATGATCAAGAGTGCCCGCAGTGCAAAAACGCCCACACGTTAGTGAAGTGTCCGGAATTCGTGAAGGCCGACGTACCGACGCGGTGGATGATGGCCAGTAAATACCGCATATGCTTCCAGTGCCTAGAACAAACACTTTCCCTTATCCCTCGTGCAATACCAAACGAGTTGCTGTTTTTTTTTATGCATACCATATGCTCAAGTTAGTGAGGAATACATTCGACTCAAAAAAACTTTTGTTTAGTGAAGCTGGACGCGTTGCATGGTTGTACTTGGTTAAATTGCAGAAACTTCAAGAAACAGAAGGCTTCAAGTTCGCAAACAAATTGACTGTACGTCATATTGCTTTCAGGAACCAAATAATGAAAGTCAACCTAGCAAGCCAATTACTAAGTAGAAGCGTAGCGAAAGCACTGACCTTATGCTCAGAGATGGTTACTGGACATAAGTTCAGCAATGTAGAACCAACTGTAGAATTTCTTGAAACTTTCAACGATTTGTTTGATGTCTTTAACTCAACAACCTATAAACAAGGATTTAAAAGATCGCTTGGTGAAAAAAATGAAACTGAAACATTCAATTTTCTTGACAAGGCAGAAGATTATATAAAGTCACTTAAAATTTACAACAAAGTCAAAAGAACAAGAGGAAGAAGGATAAAAATAATTATTAGTAAAAAGTTAGTCTTGCAAGCAAAATGCAAAATGGGATTTCTTGGGTTTTTAATAGACATTCAGAGTTTGAAATACTTGTACCGAGAATTGGTTCAACAGAATAAAGTGATAAATTACATGTCAACATACAGACAGGTTCAGTCAAGACCACTTAGAACTTTTTTTCGGACTAATAAGGCAACATGGCGGGCGCAATAATAACCCTACCACCGAACAATTCCGTGGCATATATAAAAAAGCACTCTGCCATCTAGAACTACGGAGCAGTTTCACGGGGAATTGTTTGCCAATTGATAACTTTTCAATTTAGGGTTGTTCATCAGCCCTTGAAAAAATAAATATGACCACGTCAGGATTGTGCAATACTGAATCTGACCCAACGACGAAGGCGTCACTATCTGCTGAAGATGAACAATGTGAAATAAATAGTGACATTCTCTCAAGTGTTTTAGATGAAGAAAATGGTATAAGCGATTTGTCAAAGCAAATTGTCGGATACATTTCAGGGTACACACCCTAAAAAAATTGTGAAAAAAATATAAATGTCATACATGTTGCAGTGCGTTAATATCTGATCGACGATTAACCTTTCACAGATTAATTAATTTGAGAAACTTAGGTGGTTTGCTTTTTCCCACACAGGATGTATATGATATATGTATCAAAACTGAATCACTTTTGAAACTTCACAAAAAACTAAATGGCAATCATTATATACGTAATGAAAATGAGTATAAAGTTTTTCAAACTAAAATATTGAAATTGTTTATTGAATCGAATGTTTTTAATAATTTAAATGACCATTCTCTGGAGCAACCGGCAACTTGGAACCATAAAGTTCTATTGATAAAATCTGTTATCAAATACTACGCTGATGTACGCCTTCATTATCTTCATAAAAATGTTAATAAAATAACAAAAAGGCAAAAGTATAATAAATTGATTTTGTTTCAAGGAGAATAAATAGCCATTATTAGTAAATTATAATGTTTTTTACTTGATCACGCCTCTACATTTAAATATACAGTCTACCTACTATGGGGTTGTTTTTATGATTAAGGATATCTCGGTTTGGATTTGACAAATTAAATATTAAATGAATATTAAAATCTATTTCCGAGGTAAGTTTTTGCGTCACATTCACTAATTATAGCATGTAATAGATGATTTATTTACCTATTTTATTAATTCGTTGTATGGAAAAATATGAAAGAAAATTAAAGTTCATAATTTAATCTAATATAAGTGTTAGCAAGTATTATATATATTTACGACGATATTGCAAATACGCATTTGTCTGTATAAAAAATATGAAAAATTTATACATTTTTTAGTACTCGGAATTAGGAAACATGATATTTTTATATGAAACGCTATTCCGATGTACAGTAGGTCGGGATAAGGTTCTATAAGCACGTAATTCCGCGGCACAGACTCAAGTAAAATACAGAGTGTTCACAACTTGTACAGGTTACAATGCAGTTTTATTTAGTTTTAATAATGCGAAAACTAAATAAAAATTTATAAAATTACTATTCTCCTATCATAATCATTAGTAACTATCACAAACTAAGAAAGATAGCAGTAAACGTTTATGAATAATTTTCAAATACAAATAATGTACTTATTACTATCATTTTACATAATGCCTTGCTTGGCAGAGAGCCCCATATTAAGACGTTTGTATTACTGGATGGATTTGATTTAACTTTATATACAACGTGTTGCTTTGCATTCTCACCGAATTTGAAGAGGTAGTTTTACTCCACTAGCAGAGCACGAATAAACTATGGGCAACCTTGAAATCGAAAAAAAAAACATTTGCTGTTTCATATATTTTGTCGACGATCAACGAATTTTTTGTATGGAACAGCTGTTTTTTTCTCCATTTCAAGGTTGCGCCATTGTTAATTCATGGTCTGCTAGTGGAGTATACCTGCCTTTACAAATTTGGCGAGAATGCAAAGCAACACGTTGTATATAGCTCACTTCTTTTTTTATTTCTTTAATAGATTAAATAGGTGAGATTATTAATATTTTCAATAAATTTTTTTGGTTATAGGATAATGAAGCCTAGAAAAAAATATACAGAAGACGATCTCCAAAATGCTATTACACGGATTGAGCGTTTATAAAGCTTCTCGAGATTTCAACATTCTAGAAACAACATTGCGAGATAAACGCGACAAAAAATATTGTAGCAGTGTACCCGGCAAAAGAACGGTGCTCACAAAGTCAGAAGAAACAAAAATTGTTGACTGGATCCATTATTTAGGAAAACAGTGTTTTCCGGTATCTAAGGAACAATTGAAGGAAGGAGTGGCAAAGCTAGTCGAAAATTTAAATCGACCAAACACATTCAAAGATGGCATTCCTGGCAAACACTGGTTAGCCAATTTCTTATCAAGACACCCAACTGTTGCAAAAAGAGTAGCACAGAATTTGCCAACCCAACTAGGATTTCTGATTTCTCGAGTTATTTTCGTTCTCGAGGCACGAGAATTCTCGACGCCAAATTCTCGAGTCTTCTGGAGTCTCGAGGCATTCAAAGAAAACTTATAATAGGTGCTAAAATTTGAAGGAAACTCAAAATAATGACGAAACGAACGTATTATTATTGCCCCCAACTGCACTTACATAAAATAAACTAAACTCTAAAATTGATTCAGGCCCTGTATGTCGACGATTGCTCTTTTTCAAAACGAAAAAAAAAACTTCTGAACAAGCCACATCTCCTATTTTTTTTAATATATTACTTCAGGTTCCTACCTAGATTTATATTAAGCTGAAAACATAATAGCAGAAACTTTTCACTATAAAGATATGATTTCAAAATGATACGTTTTAGAATTTATGATCGAAATACTTTGATACCTACAATTAGAATCAACTTGTGATTTATTGTTAAAGATAGGTAATATGTAGATCTAGATTTCTACTAGAATAGGTTTTTGATAAGTAATTATACATAATTTATACCATTAATTTATTCGAAAAGCAAAGGCGGACCACGCGCCGCCCATGGTGCCCCGTGTGTTTGTCGTCATTGCAGCGGTCGGTAGGATTATTTATCGAAGTGATTAAAGATGGGTACATCTTTATTCACATATACTATACATTATAAAATAGGAGATGTGGCTTGTTCAGAAGTATTTCATTTTTTGTTTCGAAAAAGAGCAATCGTCGACATACATGGCCTTAATACGTTTATACTTATAAGAATTAGGAAAACTAAAACGAGTGCGAGTGCGATATGTCATGTAAATCTGAATCTGTCTAGATACGAGTATTTAACAATATTAACACCAGTCATTCAAAATAAACCATAAAAATAAAAAAATAAAAACCGGTCAAGTGAGAGTCGGACTTGCGCACAAATGGTTCCGTACCATTAACTATAAATAGGGTCCCGTTTTTACCCTTTGGGTACGGAACCCTAAAAACGGCAAACAAACACGTTTGTTGTATGGGAGCCCCCCTTAAATATTTATTTTATTCTGTTTATAGTATTTGTTGTTATAGCGGCATCAGAAATACATCATCTGTGAAAATGTCAACTGTCTTGCTATCACGGTTCATGAGATAGAGCCCTGTGACAGACAGACGTCCGAGAAAAAAAATCCGTGCCTCGAGAAATTCTCGAGGCACGGATTTTTTTTCTCGTCTCGAACCAAGGCAGATTTCTCGAGTTTTCTCGAGTTCGAGAATTCTCGAGCAGAAACCCTAAACCCAACGTAACAAAATTACTGAACCAGACGTACGCAGTTGGTTTGATAGAGTAAGAAGTTACTTTCAAACAAACAATTTGTTGGATGTACTTGAAAATGAGTCAAGAGTATATAACTGTGACGAAACGGCTTTTTTTCTCTGCCCCAAAGAAAAAGATGTTTTAGTTAAAAGAGGAAGCAAGCGTGTGTATAACAGAGTTGCTAACGATGAAAAGGAATGTCTGACAGTCTTAGTCAACGTTTCTGCTGGTGGCGAAATAGCTCCTCCTATGATACTATATCCATACAAACGACTCCCGAAAAACTTGCCTCTAACCATACCGCCTAAATGGGGTGTAGGATGCACAGAGTCGGGGTGGATGAATATGGAAGCTTTTTATGAATACGTCGCCAATGTATTTTACAAGTGGCTGCTGGAAAACAAAATACCGATGCCAGTCGTCTTATTTATGGATGGCCATACCTCACACATTTCACTGCCGTTAAGTCTTTTCTGCAAAGACAAAGGAATTATACTGGTAGCATTACTACCAAATTCGACCCATCTACTTCAACCACTTGATGTTGGAGTGTTTCGACCGGTTAAAGGCACGTGGAAAAATGTTGTGCACGAGTTCAGGGTAAAAAACAATTACGCCAAATTAAAACGCACAGATTTCGCCAGAGAAGTACAAAAATGTTTTGAAAAAAGCTTAAAAATAGATACAATCAAAAACAGTTTTAAGACCGCTGGAATTTTTCCTTTTGATGCCAACAATATTGACTTTTCCAAGGTTATTCCACAAGAATCAGACAACACTTATAAAACGCAAGAACTGTGTATAGAACAAACAAGCAGTTTCCTCGAGCAGTTTGAGAAACGGCTGGCTCCAGATGTGCTTCATCGCTTTAAAGAGTGTGGACATGAGTGGGAGGGTGAGGAAAAATACCGATGTTTATTTGAATTTTGGAAGAAGATTCAACAAGAAGAATCTCAGCGACTCCCAATTTTTGACGACTTAACGATTGTTAACAACATAGCAGATTGTGATATATCTGATGTTGTCAAGAATATGGAAATTGGACCAAATGGTAGTATCATACTTTCCCTTAGCCCGAATGCTAAATCCATTATGAACAGTGATGTCATCTCTCTAGATGGTGATCAGCAGGTGATGCCGGGGAATCGTTCTATAAGATATGTATCTGGTTCCAGCACTGATATACATAGAGAACCATCACCTGGGCTTATGATAGAACATACGTGTTTGAATTCACAGCTATGCAGTTCACAGGACCGAGATCATCCAGTACCAGTATACGTAGCGAGATCACGACAGTCAAGTAGTGACCAATCGCTCGATGCTTTGGACCCGGTAGAAAATATTCACAACAAGAGTATAGCTAAAGTATTAAAAACCCAAGAATCCTCACAGACCGTCACCAATACGCACACTGATCCAAAGCCGTGTTGTTCCAAGACTCTAGATTCTCCAACATGCCGAGCAAGCTCGCGGCTGACAAGCAGCGATATATCGCTTGAAGCGTTCAACCCTGCTGATAACACAAACGACAAGGGCATAGATAATACAATTGTGATTGAAAGTTCGTCAAAAGCTAAACTGAATTTCACGACTCCATTTAAAACAGCTTTTTTCTTTCCAAAATCTCCGCAGAAAAACATCAAAACAAGAAAAACTACAAAAATTACACCAACTGTCGCTATTGCTGACGAATTTATAGAATATCAACGTAAAGTCGAAAAAGAAAAGAAAGAAAAAAGTGAGGGAATTCTTAAAAGACGGGCAGAGAGGTTACAGAAACAGAACGAAAAAAAAGCTCAAAACCTTTTAATGATAAAGAAACGAAAGATCACCAATACTGAAAACAAAATTATCACCAGCCAAATAAACAAACAAAAAAATAGATTTAGACGAAAATCATGCATAAAAAAACCAACCACCCTTGAAACAATTGATGAAATCAAATTTAAAAAGACTGAGGGAAATAATGACGACAGTAACGACAACTGGCTAACAAAGCCACTCTCACTTCAAGAAAGAAAAAGATACTCCATATTTGATTCTGATTCAGAAATATCCAGCGATGATCAAGATATTGTAACGTTGAATATAAAAAATCAAAAAGTTCTCAATGTTAAGAAGTCCAGTAACCAATTGTTCGGTGAATCTTCGGACTAGTGGTGAGCGTTGCCCAACATAGATAGTTTTTAAACCGTCTATTTCTCTTTACAACGATAACGCGTTTACCAAAAGATGCAAAACTATCTATTTTCATATCGCTACATTTCACGTCCATTGCTCGCTATTCACGCTATTCGCTTCAAACGAATCAAGCGATAGCGTTATGAAGTTATCGACTAAGCAGGTTAGAGCGAAACAGCTACATTTAGCGTTAGTATGCGTAGAGCAGGAGAGGGCAGTATGTTACTGATCGTAACTACGAGATTAGAATGAACAAAAATACACCTTATAGACATAATAGATATTAGGACGAGATTAGGTTGGCCAAAGGGTTGGCCTTGAACTTCAAACTCATGGTAAATGTGACCCATTTATTTTTAGATTAGTTCATTTCATACGCGTCACGAGCTGTATTGCTTTTGTTATTCTAATTATTTTAGTAATGTGTTTTTTGTATGGAGTGTAAATAATATATAATAGTATAAATAAATAAATAATAGTTAGTGTAAGTAGTTAATAATATTTGTTGTAAAATAAAGTAATAGTTGTGTTTAGTAGTGTAGATACTTTTAGTTATCAAATAATTATGTCTCGTATAAATAGTAGCGCTTTGTGGGAACATTTTGAAAAAGTGGACACAGAGAACAAAAGAGCTAAGTGTTACATTTGTGCTTCGCTAATAAGTTATAAAACAACTACTGGCAATCTAAAAACTCATTTAAAGAACCGGCATGGTAGGTATTGCGTATAATACATATGTTATAAAAATAGATAGTTATGAAAAATAGATAGTTGCAAATAAAATAACGTTGCCAAACGTTATTTTCTATCGAATAACGGTTACGTTACGTTATTTCAAAAAGCCGCAACGACACATCACTACTTCGGACAGTTCAACGTAGCTCTTTAGGAGCCATATTGATAATAATAATGTGATTAATAAATAATTAATGTGAATAAATAAGTAGTCATTTTTTTAACATCATGTATCATTCCTACCGTTTCTATTTTGTACACTCGGAATTAAGGACCAAATACATCGGAATAAGGATTTTTACATCGGAATAAGGTGCTTAGGACTTTTTTCAGATTTACAATTTACAGGAAAATAAGAAAGGGGGTACTTAGCTTTAACTGTTGTTCGGTCCTAACTCTCACTGCCTCTCCGAGGTATATTCCTCCCTTTTTATATAATTCTGACGTTAACACAACGGATACATTATATCAGCCAATCACAGAACAGTAGCTAAATATTTATGTACATATGTGATTAAAATTGAACCTTATATCATAAAAATATGTTGAAATATAAATAAGAGATTGTATTGTTTTTTTTATTATTATTGTTTTTCTTAGATAGGAACTATCATCAAATAAGTAAAATTAATTATTAACCAATCACGGAGAACAATTAATTAACATAGTATAATGATAATAATCATTTAAGGAAGTAAGATATAAAGATGTTAAAATATAAAGGAAGAAGCAATGGATTTATGGTTTTGGTATTTCAATCTTAATATTAAAATTTAGAACAATTTACCGAAATAGTAAAGAATCAATTGAGAAACTCACAATACTAGAATAATGAAAACATAAATCAAAATTCGTACACAGACATGAATAACTCGGAAATTATTAATTATAATAAAATTGTTATGAAAACATACATAGATAATATAACTATATTATCTATTAAATATTAGTTTGGAAACTACTTCTAACAATCGTTGCTCTGAGACACCATCTGTGAGTTTACTTGAGAACTATATTGATAAAACCACTACTAACAATCGTTGTTCTGAGACACCATCTGTGAGTTTACTTGGGAACTAATTGATGACTATTGTTTCAAAAGGTGTTATCTGTGACCATAAGTCACGCTATTTTTTGTAAAGTTAAATAATACGAGTATCATTTCCAATATACTGTCACATGCATGTCTGATGTTGAAAACCAAGATACTTACCTGTGGCACCAACGAATGGGACATCTGAATTTCCGCAGTCTCAGTAAAATGACTGAAAATACAGACCATGTAATTTTCTCAGCAAAATCAGAAAATCTGACATGTCTTACATGTAAACAAGGTAAACAGACAAGGCTACCTTTTAAAAGTGAAGGCTCAAGAGCTAAAAATGTACTTGATTTAGTCCACTCTGACTTATGCGGACCAATGGAGACAGAAACACTAGGAGGTGCCAAATACTTCATGACATTTATTGATGACTATTCAAAAAAAGGTATAGGTATATTTTCTCAGATACAAGTCCGAAGCCCTGAAAAATTCAAAGAATTTAAACATGAGGTTGAAAATGAACTTGACGCTCATATAAAAATTTTAAGAACAGACAACGGGTTGGAATATGTCAACAAGGGTTTCTCTGATTTCTTAAAAGGGGCTGGTATCATACATCAAACTACCACACCTTATACACCTGAACAGAACGGGACTGCAGAACGTATGAACAGAACTCTTGTTGAACGAGCAAAATGTATGCTACTGAATGCTAATTTGTCAAAACAATACTGGGCTGATGCAATACATACTGCTGCCTATGTCATCAATCGTTCACCAGCACAGTCCTTGTCATTTAAAACCCCAGAAGAAAAATGGACAGGACAGAAACCAAATGTAAATCACATGCGTATATTTGGTTGCGAAGCAATGGTACACCTGCCTAAGGAAAAACGTAAGAAATGGGACCCAAAGGCACAGAAAATGATTTTTATCGGATATTGTGACCACACAAAAGGCTACCGATTTATAATACCCGGCTTGAAAAGAGTAGTAAAAAGCAGGGATGCTACATTCCTAGAATCTACTGTGAAGAGGGATTATGTTCCTGTAGAACTTTCAATGAATCCTGCAACAAATAATGACAACATTATTTCAGAGAAAGCAGAAGAAAGTGATTCGACTTCAGAGAGCTCAGATGATACTGTATGTGAAAATGTATCTACCTCAGATAGTGAGTACATACCTGATACAAGTATTGAATCTCCTCCAGCAAGAAACATCACAATGAGACTAAGAAATGAAAGGAAAAAGTTTATAAATTTAGATAGTTCCGATGAGAATACTTACCTGTGTCAGCATGAACAAATTCTCGCGGATGTTCCAGAAACATACAGAGTAGCTATAAACTCAATGAATAAAGAAAAGTGGGAAAAATCTATACAAGAAGAACTAGATTCCCATCAGAAAAACAATACCTGGACATTGGTTAAGAAAACCCCAAACATCAAAATAATTGGATGCAAATGGGTGTTCCGAATTAAAGATGAACCAACAGGTCCACGTTACAAATCAAGACTATGTGCCAAAGGATATTCTCAGACTGCGGGTATTGACTACCAAGAAACCTTTGCACCAACAGTAAGATATGATTCAATTCGGTTATTATTATCCACAGCTATTCAAAATAATCTCAAAATGATTCAACTTGATGTTAAGACAGCCTTCCTATATGGTGAACTCGAAGAAACCATATTCATGTCTCCACCAGATGGCTTGCTATGTGAAGAAAATATGGTATGTAAATTAAACAAATCTCTCTACGGTTTGAAACAGGCGCCACGCTGTTGGAATAGTAAATTTGACTCTGTACTTAAAAAATTTGGCTTTGTAAACAGTAAAGCAGATCAATGTGTTTATGTTGGTCAAGTCAACAAAAAGAAATGCTGTTTTTGCTTGTATGTTGATGATGGATTGTTATTCTCAACTGATGAATCGGCATTAAAAGTAATAACCGAGGAATTGAACAGTATATTTGAAATTAAAGTATTAAATACTCCAAGAAACTTTGTAGGAATGCAAATAGAAATATTGAATAATTGTATATTTATACATCAGACTCAATACATTGAACAACTGTTAAATAAGTTCAACATGAATGATGCAAACACCAATAGTGTTCCAGTTGATCCTCACATGAAGCTACAAAAAGGAGACGGAGAACCTGAGAAGAACATCCCATACAGAGAGGCTGTGGGCTCCCTCATGCACCTGGCCATTGTGAGTCGACCAGATATCATGTTTGCTGTCAGTTTGGTGAGTCGATTTCTAAACTGTTACAACCAAATGCACTGGAATGCAGTTAAAAAGATATTCAAATACTTGAAAACTTCAAAAGATTATGGTCTGTGCTACACAAAAACCGCTCAACCATCAGAAATCGTGGGCTACAGTGACGCCGACTTTGCAAATTATTTAGACACACGTCGATCAGTCACTGGCTATGTTTTTATAAAGAATGGAGCAGCTGTGACATGGTCAAGCCAAAAGCAACAAACAGTGGCTCTATCTACAACAGAAGCTGAGTTCATGGCAGCATGCGCTGCCACTAAAGAGGCCATGTGGGTCAAATTATTACTGAGTGATACTGGTGAATACAAACAGGACACACTGTATCTTCACCTAGACAATCAAAGTGCTATCAGTGTTATCAAAAATTTAAACTTTCATAAAAGATGTAAACATATAGAAATAAAATATCACTTTATCAAGGAGAAGTATCATCAAAAGATAATTTCTTTAAAATTTGTTAGTAGCAAATACCAATATGCAGATATACTCACTAACTAAAGCCTTAACAAAAGATAAATTTATTTTCCTTAGTTCTAAACTTGGAATGTGTCAACATAGTTCTCTATTGTAAACTTTCTAATGTTGTCATATTTATTAGATGTTAATCTTAAAAATTGTTTAAATAGTTATTATTATTGTTGTTTGTATCCAGGCTTGAATTCAAGGGGAGTAATAAATACAATTTGAATTTCCCGCCTGGAACGCCGACTCGTGCTTGGCTAATATTCGATACATTTATTATCTATGTCTCTTCTAACTGCTACTCTGTAACATCGTTAGTTCATGTGCTTTTTCTTAAACAATAAAAGACTAATCATTGCAGTAAACCAGTTTACATTTATTTAATTCATTATAGATCAGAAGGAAAAAGGACAACATCCCGGTACATACAGTGCATACTACAAAATATTTACAACTGAATTCAACGTCGGCTTTTTCCAACCCAAAAAAGACCAGTGCGATTTATGCAACGCTTACAGTAACGCCAATGCTGACCAGAAAAAAGAAATGGAAGACAAATACCAAAAGCATATTGAACAGAAATTTGAAAGTCGAATAGAAAAGCAAAATGATCGCAAAAAGGTAAACGCAAATATCAAAGTAGCAATTTATGATTTGGAAGCAGTATTGCAATGTCCCAAAGGTGAATCTTCGTCGTTTTACTACAAATCTAAGCTTAATTGCCACAATTTAACAGTCACGGAATTAACTGATGATAAATCGAAGGTGGCCTATAAAAACCGTTCATTGCTATTTTTGGACGGAGTCAGATGCAAAACGGGGAGCTAATGAAATTGGCTCGTGTGTATGGAAATACCTAAAAGCTTTAAGCGATGAAGTGGAAGGGGCAGAAGAAGTGGAAGTGATATTCTATTCTGACAATTGCTGCGGACAGAACAAAAATAAATACATCGCAACCTTGTATTTATTTGCCATCGAAACCTTAAACATCAAAAGCATAACACATAAATTTTTAATAAGAGGACATACGCAAAATGAGGCGGACAGTGTCCACAGCTTGATAGAGAAGGAAATAAAAAAGAACCTCAAATCGGGGCCCATATATACACCCGACCAATACATCGCATTGATAAAAAATGCAAAAAAGACAACACCCGCCCTTAATGTCCACGAGATGACTTACGAATCATTTTATGATTTGAAATCATTACAAGCGGAATGGGGCTACAATTTCACAAAAAATACGGATGGGCAAACAGTTAACTGGAATGAAATAAAGATTCTGAAAATGACGAGAGATGACACAGCGAAATTTTTGTATAATACATCTTACGTGGAAGATACTTACAAAGAAGTTGAAGTGCGAAACAAGAGGAAGAAAATGAAGCCTACATCAGACATAAGCCTGAGTCCAGCATACACAGAAAGGCAAACATTGAGTGACAACAAAAAGAAGGATTTGAATGAGCTTATTACAAAAGCTTTAATACCATCCTTTTATGCAAATTTCTACAATTCCTTATTCTAATTTATAAGTCAAAATGATTATTGATAAGTTTATAGCTAAACTGATTGTTGACTAGTTCCTAGATACTACCAATATGCCATAATTGAGACTGAATATGAATAGCTAAGCTATGTTTAGAGATTATTGACAAGAAAGTTAACATAATGTTTACTTAACTAATAACAGACCACATTTAAAAGTTCCTATTAGGTAGCTGAAGCAGAGCTCAAGTATTTTGTTTAATTGATTTTTGTTTTAATAATTTACAAAAGTACACCTAGTTTAAAAAGCTAGCTAGCTTAGCTAGGTATTCCTGAAATATTCAGGTTTATGTTATTATTTTTTATTGCATTTAATTTTATTTCCTAGTACTTTTTGGCTGTTGTCCAAGGTCTGAAGTTGGTAAATATAACAAATAAACTTTAAATTGCATTTTATTTACAAAAAAAAAGCATCAACTAAAAAGTGTGTTCCCTTAAAAAATTAAACAATTGTAAATAATACTTGAACCAATAAAACTGTGTAAAACTATAATGAAATAAATCCTAAACACATTACACAACTCCTCAAGATCTAAATAAAATAACGAACTATTTATAGTTAGTCCGTCTTAACTTTAACATTATGAACCAACATTTAATCATAAACTGCACTAATTACGAACTTTTTTTTATAAAATTAATTAAAATATCTTCCTAGTAAAATAACAAATGTTCAGTTATACAGTAGCATAGCCAATTAAATTGTCTAATTGGATCTACAATTATAAGATTAATTAAACCTTTAGTTATTTTTTTGTATATTTAAAAGTATGGTAACATAAATGTCTCAAACTTTGAATGCGATTTCCCACAAACTTGAAATTTAGAGTTAGTGCACTTTATGATTAAGGGTGCGATAAAATATTCAACAGCGGAGACCTCGAGCCAACCGTGAAGATGAAGATGATCGCTTCATGCATGAACTATCTTTCTATTATAAAGTACGGATAGAATCTCAAGAGATTCCTGTATGTGCTGAAGCATTCAAAAGTTTGCATGGAATCACAAGGGGAAGATTACGTACAATCCAATCTAAAATCACAAGTGGACAGTTACCAAAAGATGGTAGAGGCCATCACAACACAACACGAGGCCACATGAAGTACCAGATCCAATAAAAGAGTTGATTAAATCACATATCAAAAGCTTCAAAGGGAGACAGTCTCACTACTCCCTGCGTGATAACCCTAACATAATGTATTTACCGGAACACTTGAATGTAAAAAAAATGCATGATCTATTTTTAGAAGAGATGCAAATACAGGTAACATACATTGTGTATTGTGTACAACACTATCTTCAAGACTGAGGCTAGGCGTATGCTGAGACGCAGGCGACGCAGGTCCACGCAGGGCAGAGCAGAGCAGATTTTGTAAAGCATGGAACGTCATTGAACTACGTACGCTGCGGCGCAGGCACATGCGACGCAGACATGTGTCTGTCCTGCTCTGTGTCTCGTTGTAGTGCCGGCACAGAATTCTGCGCGACGCGCGCATGTCGAGACGTGTTTATTAACAATCTAATTCTATACTTATAATAAATCTGTAGAGAGGTCAATTCTGTACATGAAATATATTTCCAAAATAACTATCAGGGGATGATTAGGGATCGATACTGATGCCAAAAATGCAATTAGTAAATTTTTTGTCTGTCTGTCTGTCTGTCTGTCTGTCTGTATAACCGTTATAGAAACAAAAACTACTGGACGGATTTTAATGAAACTTGGTACAATTATTGTTTATACTCCTGAGCTGGTTATAGTATACTTTTCATCACGCTACAATCAATAGGAGCAGAGCAGTGAAGGGAAATGTTGGGAAAACGGGAGTAGTTACTGCATTTCTTAAGCTTCCGTCGCGTGTGCAACCTTAATGGTTAAAGCTACACAGAAATCATGTATGACGGAAATGTTCTCCTTAAAATTATATAAAAAATATCCCACGACAGCATATGTTTATCTTTTATGGTTGACTCACAATAACACGTGTAACTCCCGATAGCTTAGCAGTTCGAAGCTTTCTGATTATATCTGTCTACTCTTACGTTTATAACACTCTCAGTCATCCCTAATTAAAAAAGTTTACAATATTAACTAGGTATTCCATAAAAAAGAATCATAGAAATCGGTATAGAAACACCAATGTTATACATGAAATACGCTAATAATTATATTTAGTAATTTAATTATATTTTGTCTACTCTTACGTTTATAACACTCTCAGTCATCCCTAATTTAAAAAAATAAAATTAATAACTATTCCATAAAAAAGAATCATAGAAATCGGTATAGAAACACCAACGTATGTCACCTAGCGAGTAGCTTCGTAAAACGAAAATTCTCGAACGTTCGCGACTGGCCTAGCAGCTAAGCGTCAAGCGCGTGACAGTATATTGGAAATGATACTCGTATTATTTAACTTTACAAAAAATAGCGTGACTTATGGTCACAGATAACACCTTTTGAAACAATAGTCATCAATTAGTTCCCAAGTAACCTCACAGATGGTGTCTCAGAACAACGATTGTTAGTAGTGGTTTTATCAATATAGTTCTCAAATAAACTCACAGATGGTGTCTCAGAGCAACGATTTTTAGTAGTAGTTTCCAAACTAATATTTAATAGATAATATAGTTATATTATCTATGTATGTTTTCATAACAATTTTATTATAATTAATAATTTCCGAGTTATTCATGTCTGTGTACGAATTTTGATTTATGTTTTCATTATTCTAGTATTGTGAGTTTCTCAATTGATTCTTTACTATTTCGGTAAATTGTTCTAAATTCTAATATTAAGATTTAAATACCAAAACCATAAATCCATTGTTTCTTCCTTTATATTTTAACATCTTTATATCTTACTTCCTTAAATGATTATTATCATTATACTATGTTAATTAATTGTTCTCCGTGATTGGTTAATAATTAATTTTACTTATTTGATGATAGTTCCTATCTAAGAAAAACAATAATAATAAAAATAACAATACAATCTCTTATTTATATTTCAACATATTTTTATGATATAAGGTTCAATTTTAATCACATATGTACATAAATATTTAGCTACTGTTCTGTGATTGGCTGATATAATGTATCCGTTGTGTTAACGTCAGAATTATATAAAAAGGGAGGATATACCTCGGGGAGGCAGTGAGAGTTAGGACCGAACAACAGTTAAAGCTAAGTACCCCCCTTTCTTATTTTCCTGTAAATTGTACCTACTTGTTATATTAACGTGCTAATAGTGTGTACTAATTTATATGTATGTACTTAATATTCCTTTGTTTCGTTGCTTGGTAGCTTTCCCAAGCTTTAGCACTAACTTGATATTTCTCCAAGTACCCACATTCTTATTTTTCTGTAAATGATTTCTTCTTATCATGTTATTGTGCTATTGTGTACTTATGATAATTTATGTGTATGTACATTTGTTACCAACTTTCGTTATGTTGATGTTGTGCAGGTTACTGTAATTTTATTAGTACCAATAATACTTGTTAATTATGTTTCTGTGTTTACTTGTATGTTTTAAAATAAAACCCTTGAAAGCTTTAATCTATCTATGTTATTGAGAGTGAAATAAATATGTAAAAACCCATAACGTTTAACTTATATTTCGTTAGCCCTCATTCTCCAACTTATTTGGTAGATTATTAGGGAGAGCTGTATACTAATTTCTGACATCAGAAGTGGGATAAAAACACATGTCCATAGTTACAAATTCCTAATGTTTTATTTATTTTCAGAATGGATAGTGAAGTAACCACTGGTTCTTCGAGCAATTCAAACTGCGATCCTCAACCAAGGCTGTCGACGTTGCGCTGCCGCAATATGATCCCGAGAAAAACGACTACGGAGCTACGAGCCAGCATCGGCATCAGCATCGGCATCGGCATCGGCATCGGCATCGGCATCGGCATCGGCATCGGCATTATCAGCAGCATGGTGTACCAGCATCGAGGCTCTTTCCAAGGAGTTCCAGTGGAGTATCATCAAAACGGCAGTGAAAGCCGGTAAGGACTTTAAAGACTCTGCTTTGATATGGTTCGAAACCTCGAACCTTCCGTGAGGTCGATCTTGTGTTTTTATCATTAATGCTTAGCCTAAGAAGATAGTTTCCAGCTAAGTTAGGAAATCGGTTCCATACTCTTTTTGATTGGTAGATCATGTAGGTACTAATTGAATTTACGAGACACTAAATTAGATTACTTATTATGACTGTTTGAATGCCCAATTGATTTTAATTGGAATAATATTTATGTATATTTATATAACTATGTTGCTAATCTCACTGATTTGGCTTACGTAGAAAATTAGGCAATTAGAGAACAATGAAACTACCTTTGCCTTTTGCGAAAAAATTGATCACAATGAGTTAGGTTAGGTTACCTTTGAGTTTGACGGTAACAATCCTAAGTTGAGGATTTTCTCTGAATTTGCGTGATAATGTTACGATGTGACCTCTGAGTTTGTCAGTGCCAATCTAAGTCAAGGACAGCCTCTGGACTTGCGAGTCAAGCTGTGAGTGACCTCTGAGTTTGACAATGCCAATCTAGGTTAAGAATTTCCTCTGAATATACGTGATAATGTTACGATGTGACCTCTGAGTTTGTCAGTGCCAATCTAAGTCAAGGACAGCCTCTGGACTTGCGAGTCAAGCTGTGAGTGACCTCTGAGTTTGACAGTGCCAATCTAAGTTAAGAATTTTCTCTGAATATACGTGATAATGTTACGATGTGACCTCTGAGTTTGTCAGTGCCAATCTAAGTCAAGGACAGCCTCTGGACTTGCGAGTCAAGCTGTGAGTGACCTCTGAGTTTGACAGTGCCAATCTAGGTTAAGAATTTCCTCTAAATCTCCGTTTTTTTAATACAATGTAACCTCTAAAGTGTCAATCTAAGCCAAGCTCAGTGTGATCGAAAGTTATATAGTTTTACCATACCGTTCATTACCGTTTCTAAATTTACTTGGTAGTCATGTAAGATGGATTTATAAAATTGTGTCTATCGAAAGCCCTAAATTTTTTTTTCTCATTCTTATTATCTTATTGCTAGTTTATGCAATGATTAGGTAGTAACAGTAGGTACATTATTGCAGTGATCAATAGTTTAATACCACTTTAGATTGTCAGATTGGCCAAGCGGTTTATTAAGAATATTTATATTTAACCCTATAGCAAAATTAGCCGTTGATGCCGGTCCCTTGATAGGAAAAGTAAGACAAGATCAATGTTTTAATGTCTATAATGCAAAATCTTATTAAAATATAGAGGTATGTACTTCGAGAGCGAAGTACGTATCAGAATGGCCGTGACAGTATATTGGAAATGATACTCGTATTATTTAACTTTACAAAAAATAGCGTGACTTATGGTCACAGATAACACCTTTTGATACAATAGTCATCAATTAGTTCCCAAGTAACCTCACAGATGGTGTCTCAGAACAACGATTGTTAGTAGTGGTTTTATCAATATAGTTCTCAAGTAAACTCACAGATGGTGTCTCAGAGCAACGATTTTTAGTAGTAGTTTCCAAACTAATATTTAATAGATAATATAGTTATATTATCTATGTATGTTTTCATAACAATTTTATTATAATTAATAATTTCCGAGTTATTCATGTCTGTGTACGAATTTTGATTTATGTTTTCATTATTCTAGTATTGTGAGTTTCTCAATTGATTCTTTACTATTTCGGTAAATTGTTCTAAATTCTAATATTAAGATTTAAATACCAAAACCATAAATCCATTGTTTCTTCCTTTATATTTTAACATCTTTATATCTTACTTCCTTAAATGATTATTATCATTATACTATGTTAATTAATTGTTCTCCGTGATTGGTTAATAATTAATTTTACTTATTTGATGATAGTTCCTATCTAAGAAAAACAATAATAATAAAAATAACAATACAATCTCTTATTTATATTTCAACATATTTTTATGATATAAGGTTCAATTTTAATCACATATGTACATAAATATTTAGCTACTGTTCTGTGATTGGCTGATATAATGTATCCGTTGTGTTAACGTCAGAATTATATAAAAAGGGAGGATATACCTCGGGGAGGCAGTGAGAGTTAGGACCGAACAACAGTTAAAGCTAAGTACCCCCCTTTCTTATTTTCCTGTAAATTGTACCTACTTGTTATATTAACGTGCTAATAGTGTGTACTAATTTATATGTATGTACTTAATATTCCTTTGTTTCGTTGCTTGGTAGCTTTCCCAAGCTTTAGCACTAACTTGATATTTCTCCAAGTACCCACATTCTTATTTTTCTGTAAATGATTTCTTCTTATCATGTTATTGTGCTATTGTGTACTTATGATAATTTATGTGTATGTACATTTGTTACCAACTTTCGTTATGTTGATGTTGTGCAGGTTACTGTAATTTTATTAGTACCAATAATACTTGTTAATTATGTTTCTGTGTTTACTTGTATGTTTTAAAATAAAACCCTTGAAAGCTTTAATCTATCTATGTTATTGAGAGTGAAATAAATATGTAAAAACCCATAACGTTTAACTTATATTTCGTTAGCCCTCATTCTCCAACTTATTTGGTAGATTATTAGGGAGAGCTGTATACTAATTTCTGACACGCGCAGTGCGGCCGGTCGCGAACGTTCGAGAATCGGTCGCCGTGCTCGACGCGTCTCGCGGCCGATATGATATGATATCCACTGGATATGATGAAATACCTATTGCAATTATTAAAGATAATATTGATTTGCTTGATGAGCCATTGTCTATGTTTTTTAATAACTGTATTAGTTCTGGTATTTTTCCAGAACAATTAAAAATTGCTCGAGTTCTGCCTATTTATAAAAAAGAGAAAAAGAATAATCCTAAAAACTATATTATTACCTATTTTATCAAAGATATATGAAAAAATTATTAAAGATAGGTTAGTTTCACACTTATTTGGAAATAATATTTTAAATGTACGACAATTTGGGTATCAAATGAAGGTTGGAACTAATGACGCAATTGATATATTATTAAATGATGTCATATACAATCTAAATAATAAAAAGAAGGTAGCAGGCCTATTCCTCGACCTTTCCTCTGCGTTTGATATGGTTGAACATAACATTCTACTTGCCAAGCTAGAACATTATGGAGTGCGAGGTGATGCTTTGGGTCTGGTTAGATCATATCTTAGTAACAGGAAACAATTTGTTGAAGTTAGAAAGATTGAGAAAGGTCTGGAAGTAGTGACAAAATCTAGTGTCAGAAATATTAGACGTGGTGTTCCGCAAGGCTCTATTTTAGGACCCATTTTTTTTGTAATTTTCGTAAATGACCTTATAAACCACATTTCTAACTACATTCCTGATATTAGAGTAGTTCTATATGCAGATGATACTAATGCAATAATACCGGACTCATCTATTAATGAACTTCAAAATAAAATAGAAATGACACTTAAAATCTTTAGTCAGTGGTTTCATGCTAACTATTTAACATTAAATGTTAACAAGACACGAGCTATCCTATTTAGTACAACTGTGCACAATATGAACAATCCAATTGAGGTTCTTCATGAGGGGGCTAAAATCGAATTTGTCAAATGTGTCAAATTTTTAGGAGTTCATATAGATAATCTTCTAAATTGGAAAAAAGAACTGGAGTCCATTGAAAACCAAATTAGTTCAGCTTGTTATGCACTAAGAAGCTTAAGAGATGAGGTGAGTGTTTCACAACTTAAAATGGTTTACTTTGCGCTAGTAGAATCAAAATTAAGATATAGTGTAAAATTTTGGGGAAACAGCTATGAATATAATATGCACAAGGCGTTCATTATGCAAAAAAGAGCAATTAGGACTATGGTGCGCATTCCCCAATGGGAATCTTGCAAAGACTACTATGTCAGTCTACATATTTTGACCGTGCCTAGTTTATACATTTTAGTGCTTCTAAAAGACGTAGTAAATAACCCATTAAAATATGAAACTGTAGAGCAAAGGGAAAAACGTTTAAATACAAGACGTAAAGATCTTGAGGCACCTATATGTCCGAGATTGAATGTTGCAATACATGGCTCCCGGTATCAAGCTGTTAAATTATTTAATTCACTTCATACTGACATGAAAAATATCGATAGTTCTAAAATATTTCAATCAAAACTCACAAAGCTTTTGTTGAGAGGGTGTTTTTATACAATTCAGGAATTTATTATGACATGTGATAATTTTATATAATTAGGTATGGGATTAAATTTTTATTGTATTTACATTTTTGATATGAAATTTAATGTCATGACTGGTTATTTTAATGTTTTTTTTTAATATATTTATTTCTATTGTGTTATTTTTAATTTTATGTGTTATTTCAAATACGATTATATAATTGTTTGTGAATAAATAAATAAAATACAAGCTTCATACAATTTTTGCCTGTTGATGCGAATAGACGTTCAGAGCGTTCGACCTTATTGACGGACAATACTTAATTGATATTAACAAACCGTGCTTATCAGATTGCTTTTGTTGTTATTTTATGAAATAGGTATTAGCCTGCATCAATGCCACCTAAAAAAGGATTATCTTTATCTCGAAATTCGAGCGAAGCTAATAGAATGAGAAATAGGCGTTCTCAAGAATCGGCAGAGGAAAGAGCACATCGGTTAAACTCTATGAGAGTTAGGGCCTTATCATACTAGCGGCTTGCGAGCGTTTTCACAGCGGAGCGAATACGTTGCGTTCGCGCAACGAACTCGCCGCGCATGCGCAGCAAACACGTCGCGGACGCGCAACGAATTCGCTGCGAATAGAAGCGTCGACGCCATTTTGTACACTCTCGCATAAGCGCCATCCCCTCCGCCTCGCTTCACCTCAGTCCGTAACAAGAGACGAATGTGAGTGGACGTATCACCATGACATCGTTGGGAGATTCAGAGACGAATGTGAGTGGACGTATCACCATGACATCGTTGGGAGATTCAGATATTGATACTGAGTTATTTATAAGCGAAATTCAAAGTCGTTACGTTATATGGGATCAAAAGAGAAGAGAATTCAGTGATCGTAATTTGAAAAAAAAAGGCTTGGGAAGAGGTGTGCAATATATTTATTCCATGCTTTGCGGAAAAACCCGCCAAGGAGAAAAATAACGCAGGTAAGAGAAACACAATAATATTTGTTTATTTTTTATTTATTGCAGCGGGTATATTTATAAGTACTTATGCTGCCATGGTAATGCCCCTTCATTTGATATAAAATAGTCCGCAAATTTATCTCTTATCGCAATACCTGAGAGTCTACAATCATTTTCATTTACGTGTGGGTTGTCATAAAGTCCAAATCTGCGTGGTACTTTTTTACGATGTCTTATTACCTTAACTTTAGAGCGTACAAAATTATGCAGTATACAACAAGTTTTTACTATATCTTCGGCAAAGTCTATTCCAACATTTAATGGTCGGTGAAAAATACGCCATTTATTAGTCATTATTCCAAAAGTGCACTCTATATATCTTCGTGCTCGACTTAATCTATAATTATATATTCTTTTTTTAGGCGTTAAAAAGTTGCCAGCATACGGTCTTTGCATATACTTTGACAAGGGAAATGCTTCGTCGCCAATAAAAGTAAAGGGCAACGCTATTTCATTGTATGTAATTTGTTTTGGCTGCGGAATATTTAAACTATTTCCTTCTATATCACTTCTCAATTGGCTTCTGTCAAATATAGTCGAATCTGAACTTTTACCATAGGAACCAACATCAACAAATATAAATTTGTAGTTGGAGTCACATACGGCTAGCAAATTCAACGAAAAATATTTTTTGTAATTAAAATATAGCGAGCCGCTATGGCACGGCTTTATAATCCTAATATGTTTGCCGTCAACAGCACCTATGCAGTTAGGAAAATCAGCATTTTCTAAAAAGCCTTTACTAATATTTTCCCAGTCCTCTGTTTGCTTGGGTGGCATACAAATATAAAATAAGTTTTTAATAATAGCTTGACATGTCTCTCGAACAATTTTTTGTATTGTTGAAAATCCTCTTCTGAATGAAAAATGCAGGTCCATTAAAGAGCACCCAGTTGCCAAATACCTGAAATATACATAATATGTTTATTGTTACAGTTGTAAAATTGCAAAAAAGATGGAAGGGAATCCGCGACGCCTACGTTAAGGATAGAAATAAAAAAAGCAAGAGTGGGTCCGGTTCATCTACTTCTAAAGAATATTTGTATTCACCTTTGCTATCATTTTTGAATACTACTACTCGGACTCGTCCTTCGGAAACTCCGCCACCAGCAATATCAGACGATGAGAATACATTAAACATAGGCGATGATGATACAACTAATGTTACAAAAAGGAAGAAAAAATCTAATGAAGCTGAGGATAAAATGATTACAAAGTTAATGCAAAGGATGGACGACAGGATGAATAGAGACAGAAGAAGTGGTGAAAGCGAACCCGAATATAACTTCGCATTGTCTCTGGTAGAAGATTTAAAATCAATTCACCCTGACTATAAAATGGATGCGAAAATGGAGATAATGGCAGTTTTAAAAAAGTATAAGAACATGACTAACACCTATCCTCCAAACTATCGAGGATATTTTACAAGTCTAGAGCCACCCCGAAATAATTCATTGCAACCAATTATTTCTTCACCAAGTGTTTATGGTGAGAACAGTACTGAAGATACAATTTATAGTGATTTATTTTCAGAATAAGAATAAATCCTGGTTAGTCAGCTCCTTTTATTGTGAAATTATTTATAGCTACTGTAAAACCACCGTAACATTGTTAATGTAAAACTCATAAACGTATTAATAATTAACAGATTTATATTAAAGAAGTATTGATAATTATCTACTGTCTATTTAATATTAAAAACATACCTAATAGTAATTACGAGCCTTTCTTCAGGTGACACTGATAATCTCAAATGCGTATCCTCATTTTTTAAGTCAGCTTGCACCAGATGCAACAACTCATAAAATGTAGGTCTTGACATTCGCAGGTACTTGCAAAATTTTTTTGGATTCTTTTTTAATCGTTTGTTAAACAACACAAAGTAGTCACTCTCTTGCAGTCGATTACTTGATAATGGATCTTCCCAAAAACGTCGATGCTTTTGTTTTCGTCTCCTGCGTCTTCGAAGTAACAAAAGCAACAGCAGTGTTTCTTCGTCGGAATCCATTTTGCAACTGAAGTGTACTTTATGTCGTAAACTCGCTGCATACACGCGACGAATTCGTTGCACGTCCGCGACGTGATTGCTGCGCATGCGCGGCGCGTTCGTTGCGCGACCGCAACGAATTCGCTGCGTCCCCGCTCCGCTGTAAAAACGCTCTCAAGCCGCTAGTATGATAAGGCCCTTAGTGCCTCAACTTCTCGAGCCAGTGAAAGCTCTCCCGAGAGAGAGATGCGATTAGCAGCTGACAGAGCGAAACGAGTTACATCACGGGCGTTTCAAAGCTCTTCTCAACGAGAGCTAAGGCTTACCATTGACCGAGAACAACATGTGTTATCCCGAGAAGCTGAAACTGCGTCACAACGAGAATTGCGGCTCACAGCTGACCGCGAACGGCATACATTATCTCGCGAGTCCGAAACCTACACTGAGAGGGAATTGCGTCTCACAGCTGATCGCGAACGGCATGTACTATCCCGTGAGTCCGAAACCTTCACTGAGAGGGAATTACGTCTCACAGCTGATCGCGAACGGCATGTACTATCCCGTGAGTCCGAAACCTTCACTGAGAGGGAATTACGTCTCACAGCTGATCGCGAACGGCATGTACTATCCCGTGAGTCCGAAACCTTCACTGAGAAGGAATTACGTCTCACAGCTGATCGCGAACGGCATGTACTATCCCGTGAGTCCGAAACCTTCACTGAGAGGGAATTACGTCTCACAGCTGATCGCGAACGGCATGTACTATCCCGTGAGTCTGAAACCTTCACTGAGAGGGAATTACGGATTACAGCTGATCGCGAACGTCATATTTTATCTCGAGAATCTGAAACTTTTACTCAATATGAAGACCGTTTGACAAATGATAGGGTGCACCATAATATTATTCGATCTCTTGAAGATGAACATGAGCATGAATAACGACTAGAGTCGGGACGCGAATATTACAATTCTTTGAGACAAGAACGATTAATAAGTTTGTCTAATGAAAGATTAATAATTGAAAATATTCGGTCTCTTGAAACGGACGAACAGCGAGAGGCCCGTCATACTGCAGACAGATTTCGACATAGTCTTAATGACTTAGATGTAAACATGGAAGATCAATCTACGAATTCGGTGGTGTGGACCGACAAATATAAAAGTGGGTTTGCTTATAACCTCACAATTGATTACAGATCATCTTCTGTAATAGGCGATATGAACGTAGTATGTTCTTTTTGTAATGCTTTAAAGTGGAGTAAGGAGTCGGCTGGTTTCTGTTGTTCTGGAGGTAAAATAAATTTGCTTTCGTTCGAAGACCCACCGGATCCTTTGAAATCACTACTTTTAGGGGAACATGGGGAACGACCCGAATCTCGTACAGTAAAGACGTGTGTCAATTTTTTACGCAAAATTAAAATTAACAGTGCATCCAAAAACCTACGTTAACTGTGATTAGTGAAGAAAGCAATTTGTTTGAAGAGTGACGGTAAATATATCACCTTAACGTTGCAAACCTCAAACAACAACCTGCTACCTCCGTCTCCTCACCCCCTCGAGTAAACAGTGCAGTTGCTATTTTTCATTCCGCTCGCACAACGCTCCGTGGGCAATCAAACCGCTGCGTTTCACTACATTGCAGTGCCTGGGCCTACAACTATTAACGACTGCCCAACCAAACCCGCATTGTATAACAACCAGCAATGAACTTCCTAGAACATTCGCCACCACGCACGCTTGGTGCCGGTGGATCGCATCCCGACCTTTATGGGCTAAATAAGAAGGAAACGGAGTCTCAAATAACTTTAAGAAAAAGGAAACGTGAATGTGACTGCTCAGAAGAAATGAAGGAAGTACGGTGTGAATTAAAAGGGATGACCAATTTATTGGAAAAGTTCAACAATTGACGATGATAGACGTAGGCTCTCAGACATGTCGCAGACGATCCTGATTTTTTTGATTTCTTTTTCTCATTAATACTCCTCATCCAGCTGTCTCTAATATTAGTCCACTTCTTTACGATCGATTTAGCTGAAAAATATAATTAAATTTACTTGCAGATATATGGCTTCTGGGTGTTCATACAAGGATTTACATTACGCCTACCGAGTCGGAGTGTCTACGATCAGTAACATTATTAAGGAAGTAACGAATGCTATTTGGAACAATTTGCATGGGGAGTTTATGACATTACCCAACACAATATCTGACTGGGAATATATCGCCAATGGATTTAATACTAGAGCGAACTTTCCCTATTGCATTGGTGCAGTGGACGGTAAGCATATTAGAATAAAAAAGCCAAACAACAGTGGTTCCATGTTTATGAATTACAAAGATTTCTTTTCCATCGTATTATTAGCAGTGGTTGATTCATACTATAAATTTACATACATCAGTGTGGGCTCGTATGGAAAAGAATGCGATTCGACAATATTCAAGGAGTGTACTTTTTGGAAAAAACTAATAGATGGTGATTTGCAATTGCCGGCAGCATGTCCACTGACAAACGATTCCGATTTATCCATTCCGTTTGTAGTAATAGGTGATGAAGGTTTTGGCTTGCATCAACATTTGATGAGACCTTACGGCGGAAACCATTTGGATAGAAACAAAAGAATATATAACTACAGATTAACCAGAGCTCGACGCTTGAGTGCGTCTTTGGGATATTAGCTAACAAGTGGCGAATATTTCATCGTCCACTGGATGTTGATACCAGCACAGTAATATCGATTGTAAAGGCTTGCACTGTACTTCATAATTTTATAATAGATGTGCTAGAAAGGGAAATCTTGGCTGAATTAAAAAAAACCGGCCAAGTGCGAGTCGGACTCGCTCACGAAGGGTTCCGTCCATTATCTATAAAAAAAACGGCAAAAAACACGTTTGTTGTATGGGAGCCCCACTTAAATATTAAATTTATTTTATTTTTAGTATTTGTTGTTATAGCGACAACAGAAATACATCATCTGTGAAAATTTCAACTATCTAGCTATTACGGTTCATGAAATACAGCCCTGTGACAGACAGACGGACAGACGGACAGACGGACAGCGAAGTCTTAGTAATAGGGTCCCGTTTTTACCCTTTGGGTACGGAACCCTAAAAAACAGGCTAATAAAGATAACAATCCTGCTCCACTTACCTCAAGGATGAATGAAAAAGAAACTATGCTGCTGTCATTTTTACCTTACATAAATGATATGAATGAAACAGAAATGATGGATTTGCATATGGAAATTCTAACGTCGATTCGGAATATAAAACAAAAACGAACTCTGAATTTTCGCATCATCTCGGAATCACCATCACCAAGCAGTACAACTAGTTCTAAAAACGTATATCTATCCCAGCTGTCGTTTGCACCAACCTCTGTTACTCAGCCAACAGTTACCTCACAACAAGTGCTAATTGATATGAACAACCAGTATTCACCAGCTGAAGATAATGACAATGCACTATATGATAACAGTAACCTCTGCCTGACCCTCAGCCAACTGAAATATATATATTTTCAGAACAAAATGCAGGCGTAAATGTCTATCAAAATTTTATGAATCAGTTTAGTACTGAAGAGTAATTATAATTTTATTTATATAAAATAAGGAGTAAATTATATTGAGGATAGAAAGGATTATAATTACATACTTAATGTTTTTTATAAATAAATGTTTCATTTATGATTATAGTGTTTAATTTATGATGGTAGTCATTTTTAATGACAGATAAATTCCACAAAAGTGAAAAACTTACCTCAACGTCACTACTAGCATTTCTTCCGGTGGTATTGCCATTCTAAATGAAGTATCTTTCTTCTTAATTTTCAGATACAAGTTCTCCAACAAATAGTTAAATGTTTCTTCGGTCATGCGAAAATAGTTGAAGAATTTTCTGGGGTCCTTTTTTAACTTTTCAAATAGCGTATAATATGTTCCTTCTACGTATCTGACTTTTAGTATTGGATGAATCCAAAATTCGACGTCTCTGCATCTGCGTCTTTGGCGTCGTAGATGTAAAAGATATAACAAATATAGTCGACGGCTTGACGATACCATTGTCGTCGTGCTGAAGTCCGTGTCAGTACTGTACCACTCACCGGGCGTAAACCGGCATCGACACCGGCGCAGTGGAAAAACGAAACCCCGGCGCCGGTGCCGGTGCACGGCCATGCCGGTGCCGTGCCGGTGCCGGGTAATGGAAAAACGCCCTATGGCAGTGTTGGAAATGGGTTTCGATCTGTCCGTGGCCCGTTTTAATACGTTAAATTTGAAACAGTTGTAGTGTGATTTCTGACTACCCCCTAATGGGATTATAGTCGTGAGTCTATGTATGTAGATACAACATTGTAAATAAGTAGATACATTCTCATTTTTTTATAAACGAAATAAAAGAACATTTTTACGTGCTTATTAAACTTGTCTTTATTTAATTTTCATTTATATGGGCACTTGTATTTTGCCAAGGTATAATTCGCGCAAAACTTTATCCGTCTTATTAATAAACGTAGGCTAGCGCAGGATTAAATTTAGTCCAACGCTTACGTTTTGACTAGTCGATTTCAATATTAATAAACTTGGATTAGAGAAGGAGTCGCTTACATCGACTTTACTCTCTGAATAAAAGTTAAACCTCCGAGGTAGATGGTTTTACGTCAGAGTAGGCTCTAAGCATCCACAGATGTTCCTGTTCCACCGTTTGATTGAAATCTAAAATGACGTGACGCTGGCAGAAATGTCCAAATAAGGACGACTGCAATAAAAAAAAAAAAGATTTTCAAATTGAGTTTCAAAGTTGCATAAGTTTTTTGTTGTTATAAATAATATAATTTCTGTGCAAATATGGATATAGATTATTTTGATAATGATTTGAGAGTGCTTGAAGAAATAGAGGAATTGGAAGAGGTTGAAAATCTAAGTCTGAGGCGTGAAAATTTTTACAAAATTCGTGCGAATCCATTTGAAGACCTGCAAGAAAATGAATTTAAATCTAAGTACAGATTTTCTCGCTCATCTGCCTATTTTATTATTGACATGGTCAAAAATGAGTTGGCTGGAGATGCAAGAGGTGGTTTCATACCACCACATTTGAAAGTTTTAGCCGCAATAAGAACATGGGCCCGTGGAGAGGTAACTATACAATTTCAGAGATCAAATTCTACCTACCATTATCAATTTTTTTATGATTATCTAGGTACGTAACTATTTTTGATTTATTTTCAGATTCAAGATGATGCAGGAGACCTAAGCGGGATGAGTCAGCCAACAATATCACTTGTATGCAAACAAGTTGCTTTGGCACTTGTAACGCATAGGGCTCAATAGATAAAAATGCCTCGGACTCATGCCGAACAGAGTAATGTGATTGCTGGTTTTTATTCGTTGTGTGGATTCAGACAAGTGATAGGAGCTATTGATTGCACACATATTAGAATCCCAAAAGTCCCAGGCGATGTTCTTGATCCCACTTCTTTATTGAAGGTGCTGCATGTCTTCCGGGCATTTATTTTCATTGTCTTCCACTGAATTTTAAGCTGACTTAACTGTCGAGGTTGTTTATTTAACCCATTAAACCTGAAATGTGTTATTTGTGATAAATGCAATCCTTACTAAAGTATGTAGGTAGGTACCTAACGAAAAACCAACCACCTAACTTTTTGCACACTTCTTCCCATGCTTTGTTTTTTTTCGTGTTGGAATTTGTGTCCAAAGACTTGTTTTCGATGATATGAGAATATTCTCTTAAAACTGTGAGAAATAATTGCTGGAACATTACAATAATATTATAATTATTAAATATCCACGGGTACATTTCATTAGACCATAACATTCACGCTGATATCATAAATTACCTTTTCTTCTTCATCCCAGTTATTGGAACGCACGCGTTTCTGGTTCATTGTGAAAAATTAAAAATCACAGAGCACAGCAGTTGTGAAAATTTCGAAAAGGGCTCTAAATAATTTCCCGCTTTCTCAAAAATCTAAAGATTTTTATGACTTTTATACATATACCATAGACAACTGTCATTCAAAACTTTGTTTGTCAATGTCCCTAGCATTGAGTACACGCACCGACTCACTCTTTTTACTTTTAAATCAAGTGTGTTGCCATATAATCCCGGTGCAAGGAATGTATTGTTAGTCCAACACTGCACCGAGTTTATTAATAGCAATTTTACTCTGAAAATAATACAACTTTAGGCTGGTATCAACAAGTCTTGGTGTAACCTCAGATGATCTTTGGATAAGTAAATTTTTATTAATAGCACCGTACGAGCTCTCGGAACACGCACGCTAGTGGCTGCGCAGTACGCATATTATAGGTATCCGAGGGACGGGACAGGGCGTCGGGGAGGGCACCGGCCCCCGCGCCCCGCGCCGCCGAGTATTCGTATGTGAAAACCGGTTAAAAGTCAAAAGTAACAAGTTACTCAAAAATTCGTTCAAACCATTTTTTGTTTAAGTTTGATAACCAGTCTGTCAATCGGCCGCCATAAAACTTCTACCCCCACTTGCCTCTTGTCGTAAAGTCAGTCGGAACCCAGTCAATGTTGGAATCGCACGTCTTTGTTCGCGACGCTTTTGTTTGTGGTATTTAGTTCTCTCGCTATTGTATTTTCGTGTAATTGACTTCAGAAAAAATATTAAATTAAATTTAAAACGAAATTTTATTATTTTCTGTTTGTATTGTACGTTTAGGAACTATGTTTAACGGGTCCTATAAGGGCATTTATTTTTACTTTTAATTTTGTTATAACAGTGTTTTTGTTTAAGTGTCTGGTCTTGTCCAGCTATATTTCTTTTATAGAAACGAAATTTAGGCTTATGTCTATCATATATTACAATAAAATTGTCCGCCTTAATCCGCCATTTTGTTTTTTATCCATTCGAAGTTAATGCATGTAAAAGTTGAATTATTTCAACATTGTAATTTTTTGTTTTTTTTTTCTCGTAGATTCTTCTAAAACCGTCAGGAAATTTACCAGAAGATCTTTATATGACATCCTGAAAGAATTCAAGGGGAAAAAAATGGACGAAAAGTTTTCATTAATGGAAAAAAAAACTTGTGGAAATTACTAAATGTCCAACTGATCAAAAAACTGTTTTAAGTCGGGCCTTAAGGTGTTTCAAGAGTGATTTCAAAAAGAAATGGACAGCCGGTAGTTACAAGGATGAACGTTTCTTGAAAAATAATGAAGAATGGCTCACGTCTTCGATCGAATTGCCCTACTTTTCTGCAGAACCTACACAAAAACCAGGACGTCCACCTAAAACATTCGAAGAGTTAAGTGACCGCAGTAAGCGCCGAAAAACAAAAGTACTACGGGAGCAGGTACCTGTCGAGGAACTGACGTATGACGCTGGCGTAAGTCAGCGCACTTCAGGAAATAGTGATGCGTCAAAATTAATAAAAGAAATGACTTCCACGCCAACCAGAGCTACAAAATTTCGCAGTTATTACTTCTGCTCAAAAGCAAATAGTTGTTAAGAAACATACACCCGAAGGGGCTCTGGCAATCTTTGTAGAAGGCGACTTCAGTCGAAGACAGTGGGAAGTTATACACGGAAACTTGCTCTGAGATTGAACTACAAGCTTTACTTGACCATACTGCATTGCGTCTGTATAAATACGTAGCAGAGGTTGTAGATACTTGTTCACAGGAAGAGCAGCAAAACATGGTTTTAATTTCAAAATGGGGCTGTCATGGAGCGCAGCAGTTGCAATATAAACAAAAGTTTGAAAACAATACCGACAGTGACGCAAATATTTTTCAAAGCTCATTCGTGCCTTTAAGATTAGTTGTAATGGTTGATGGAGAACAAAAAAAAATCATATGGCATCATATGTCAGATTTTGCAGACCCATACGAATACGCTTTATCAATGAATCAAAAGATGTTACTAAAAATGAAATAGCGTACATCAAAAGTCAAGCTGCAAATTTAAAAAAAACAGAATTGCACACACCTAATGGATTAGGTAAAATAAAGCATACCATGATACTTACCATGATCGACGGAAAAGTATGCAATGCTGCAACTGATACTTCATCCACTATGAGATGTTATATTTGCGGACAGACTTCCAAAGATTTCAACAAATTAATTGTAGCAGAGGAAGTCAATGAGGAAGCACTGAAGTTTGGATTATCGATTCTTCATGCTAGAATGCGTTTCTTCGAGTCGCTATTGCACTTATCTTATAAATTACCATTAAAAAAGTGGCAAGCGCGAACAGCCGAAGACAAAAAGATTATTAAGGAAACAAAAAAAAAGATTCAAACTACCTTCAAAGAAGAAATGGGTCTACTCGTAGACATTCCCAAGCCAGGATTTGGGAATACTAATGACGGCAATACGTCCAGAAGATTTTTTGCTGATCCGGAATGCTCTTCTCGAATTACAGGCATCAATATTGGTCTAATAAAACGATTTAAAGTAATCTTAGAAGTGATTTCAAGTGGCAACAGCATTGATGTTGGTAAATTTGGAGCCTATGCACATGAAACTGCTGAAATGTACACAAATTTGTATGGTTGGCATCCTATGTCACCAACTATACACAAAATTTTAATGCATAGTGCCAAAGTCATATCTACTGCAATCCTACCTATCGGTCAATTATCGGAAGAGGCAGCAGAGGCCCGCAACAAGCACATACGGTATTATAGGCTAAATTTTGCTCGAAAATTTTCACGAGTCGATTGTAACAGAGATATATTTAACAGGCTGTTACTAAGTTCAGACAGACCCGTATTTAAGTTGTAGCAGACCAAAGCTACACAAGAAAAGTAAGCCATTTTCGATGGAAGCAATCAGTCTTATGGTCGCAAGTACACCGCTTTTACCTCCAAATGAAAATGATGCCGAAGAAAGTATAGAAGAAGACGAAGATGACGAAGAACATGAAGACGAACAGTTTGAGTCTGACTAATGATATTTTTTTATCGCAAATTTGTATAGTTTTTTTTAAATAAATATCTAATATCATTGAACTTTGTCTTTCATTCGATGAAATTGCAAAAAAACGCGAGTTTTATAATGCGAATACTCCTATGTGCGCCGTATCACCGCTCGCGTCCCGTTGCGCCGTGCCTTATGCCTAGTTTACACGGGCTTCGTAGCTAAGCGCTTAGTACTTGTCACTAATACTAAGTCCTCGTGTGTAAACACGCTGATTAGTGCTTAGTATTAGTGTTTGTGAATAGTGCAAGTGAATAGAGATCGATCCTATTTACTAAGCGACAAGTCGATACCCCCACCACGGTTTACTAAGCACTTGTCGCGTGCTGACCGCATGTAAACAGCTCGACAAGTTAGGTAGTGACAAGTTGTACCGGGAAGTGAAAACACGTGTTTATTTACTTACGTATTTTTTTGTGATCATGGCTGCGGAAAGGTGGAATTCGGAAAAAACAATCAAGTTCATTCAGGAATTTAAATCCTATGAATGTTTATGGAACCACAAATCGGCTTTATATAAAAATAAACTCGCAAAAGATGCTGCTTATCAGAAAATCGTTGAAGAGATGAATATTGCTGGTTTCGGAGTGCCTGAGGCAAAAAAGAAAATGAGAACACTTCGGTCAACCTATTACCAGGAAAAGAAAAAAATTCAAAATTCAATGCGATCAGGAAGTGGGACTGATACTGTCTATGTGCCAAATCTGCATTGGTACAAAGAAATGCATAGTTTGTTGAAAGATATAGACGAAAGGCGCACAACTATAGAAAATGTAAGTAATAAAACAACATTTTTCATAGGGTAGGTATTAGATTTATTTTGAAGTAGGTATTATATTCAAGTTGTACATTTTAAACTAATAGATCATTCTAGATTGCCATGATACGGCACCTTCGTTTACGAAGTAATTCGTATATCTTTCTCTCAATTGTCGGGCCATTCTTGACGAGTGATTACTACCCACTGGCTGAACATTTTGCAAATCAAAGTTGGCGTCCCTCCATAATCCTGGAATAATTTCCCCAGTTTCCAAATTTTCATAGTCAACACATCTCGTGGTTAGGTATGTCCTTGAAGTTTTTCTGAGCCAGTTATGTATAGTGCATGTTGTACGAACAATGCGATCAGTAACTGTGAGATTCGTAGATATAGATGTTCTAAAAATTCTAAAGCGACTGGCTAAGATGCCAAAAGCATTCTCGACGATTCTTCGGGCCCTTGACAATCTATAATTAAAAATTTTCTGTTCGTAGGTCAAAGGACTATGCTTGTAAGGTTTCAATAAATATGATTTCAGGGGAAATGCGTCATCTCCAACAAAAAATCCATTGTTTGGCAACATATTGTTTTCGAGATCACGAAAAATCGAACAGTTCTGAAAAACACCACCATCTGAGCACCGGCCGTTTGCGCCAATATTAGCATATATAAAACAGTAATCATCATCTACGACGGCCATTAGCACGATGCTGTTGCTTCCTTTATAATTAAAATAATCACTGCCACAGTCAGGAGGTGCTTGAATACATATATGCTTGCCATCTATAGCACCGTGAGCCCCTGGAAAGTTCCAACGTGTATTGAAACCTCTTTCTATTTTCTTCCATTCATCCTCTGTAGCAGGAACCTGAAATGCAATTTTATTTTTCAGGATAGCGGATCTACAAGCAGCGAGCAACATAATCCTATAAGTAGCGAGCAAGATATCTCTATGGCTTCCACTTCAGAGGTTGAATCTATTTCGGAACCAAGGGGGGAACAACGTCAAAGTACCTCCAGTAAAAATATGTCACAGCGGAAAGGAATATTTCGTGCGATTGGAGAACTAAAAAAATTACAAGAAGCTGTCAATAGGGATGTACCTGAAAAAGAAGACAGATTCGATGTGTTTGCAAAGAACGTAGCAGTGCAGTTAAGAGAATTATCATTCGAGAGAAGTATGATTGCACAAACAAGAATACAAAATATTTTGAGTGAACTAGCGATCGAGAACTACATGTACAATAATACATCTGCTTCCATTGAAACATTGGAAACCATCTCATCTGCGGGTCCACCTGCTTCAATTTCTGATGAAAATATCCTATCACAGGCCATAACAATGACACTTGACGGTGAAGACTTCACACAATAATATTTCGTGTACTTATGTTATTTCAAATGATTACACTAATGATAACAATAAACAAACATTGTTTTTTTTTACCTTCATGTAATCCGAAAGTTGATTATAAATTTCATCCAAGACTTCGGGTATGAATTTTGAAATCGCTGGTTTAGAAACTCTGAACACGTGTGATAACACGCGGTAGCTGCTTCCTGTTGCCAAAAATGACAAAGTAACCTCCAATTTTATTTTAGCTGGTATGGCACTCCTCATATTTGTGTCTTGTCTTTGAATTGCTGGTGCAACTTTTTCTAATAAAATATCAAATTGTGCCGTTGACATTCTCATAGTTACTCTATATTCTCCTGGATCTTCGGTTGCTAGCTCTTTTAATAGAAGAGCAGAATGGCCCCGTTCATCTCTGCGCAGTAACCACTGTCTTGTCCACAAACGTTTTCTTTTTAGTGTTTGTCTTTCAAGCTCTTCGATCATGCTTGAAATAATAATGTTTGAATATTGTTTAAACACACTGCGCAAAATCAGGCGGCGTCGTTCCATTTCGAATGTCTGGTCACTAATGACTTCTACTGGCTCCAACGTGTAAACGGTTACTTTTCACTTGTCATATTGGGGCTTAGTATAGTGACAAGTACTAAGCGCTTAGCTACTAAGCCCGTGTAAACCAGCCATTAGTGTGAGTGCTACGTTCGTACACAACACTTGCGCGCGTTGTAGACGAAAGTACAGTCGAGTGCAACAATTAATTTTCATTGCTATTGTAAATTTTTGTTACTGTTATTTGTTTTCGTTATTTTTATTTGTTTCTGTTATTGTTGTTGTTAAGTTTTGTCACCGTTATATTGTATTTGTTTGTTCTATTACTGTGGTTTATTACTGTTATCGAACTTTTTGGTTTAATTAAATATGCCTCGCGGACGCTTTAATGTGCTACGTCGCCAAACACGTAAAATGGTGTTTGATGTTTTCAACTTTATGAAAAAGGAAGCTGAAGACGGTCTACACTACAGTATGACCTGAAAATGGTGCAAAAGCGAACTGTGGCAGCTACAGGTGTCTCTTTAAGTACAATAAAGAGAATTTTAGCGGCTGCAAGAGACACAAACATGCCAAGTGTCAGTATGGCACCAGTTTTTCGTACGCCAGGCAAGAAAAGATCAGGGCAAAGGAAAATCACCGGGATCGATAGCTTTGACGTCAGTGTTATAAAAAGGTGCGTACACAACTTTCATAAAACTGAGAAAGAATTGCCAACAGTAAAATTACTTTTAAATAAACTAAGACAGGATATAAATTTCAAAGGCTCCGCCTCAAGTTTAAGAAGTATTTTGAAAGGACTTGGTTTTAAATGGAAAAGGACCGAAAATAACAGAAAACTTTTGATAAAGCACACACACATAAGATTAAAAAGAATTGAATATTTGAGAAAACTTTCAAAATATCGTGAAGAAGGACGACCTATCATCTATACTGATGAATCATATGTAGATTCTTCACACACAAAACCAAAAGCCTGGAGTGACGGTACCACAGAGGGTCTGAAAAGAAATATATCAAAAGGCCAACGCATCGTTATTGTGCACGCCGGTTCAGAAACCGGTTTTGTGCCAAATGCTCTTTTATTATTTAAAGCAGGCACTAAAACGGGCGATTATCATAATAATATGAATTTCGAAAATTATTTAAAATGGGTTGATACTATATTGATACCCAATCTCCCGCAAAAGTCAGTAGTGGTAGTCGACAATGCGTCCTACCATAATAAACTCGATGACGCAGCACCGACATCCAGTTCTCGGAAGTCAGAAATGGAGGCTTGGCTGCGAGATAAGAATATAACTTTTAGCCACTCAATGCTGAAACCTGAGCTATATAAATTAATTTGTGCAAATAAAGAAAACCACAAAAAGTATGTTGTTGACAACATATTACGCGCCCACAATCATACTGTATTACGGCTGCCACCCTATCACCCCGACCTGAACCCTATCGAAATGGCTTGGGCGGCAATTAAAGGATACGTAGCACAGAAAAATGTTACGTGGAACATTAATAATATAATGAAATTAGTTGAAGAAAAAGTGAACGCGATGGGTGAGCCGGAATGGAGCGCACTATGTATTAAAGTTAGAGGTATAGAAGAAGAATATAAAAAAGTGACGTAATCATCGACCAGATGACCGAACAGTTTGTGATTCACGTCAGTGAAAATGAATCTGACAGTTCAGAGACAGGGACTGAAGATTCCGATTTAGATGAGAGCTATGATAACGCTTCTTCAGATGAAGATCTCCTTTCTACTAGCCGGGAAGAAATGTATATGGAAGGTGTAGCTCCGTTATAAATAAATAAATGCACAAGTTTTATATTAAAGTTTTTAATTTACTTAAATAAATACCTACCTGTTTGTTCTAATATCTTACTGCACATAAAAAATACCTAAAATCTGAATACTTTTTGATAGGCATAAAATGTACTATGATTTTTTAGGGTTCCGTACCCAAAGGGTAAAAACGGAACCCTATTACTAAGACTTCGCTGTCCGTCTGTCTGTCCGTCTGTCTGTCCGTCTGTCTGTCACAGGGCTGTATCTCATGAACCGTGATAGCTAGACAGTTGAAATATTCACAGATTATGTATTTCTATTGCTGCTCGAACAACAAATACTAAAAACAGAATAAAATAAATATTTAAGGGGGGCTCCCATACAACAAACTTGATTTTTGCATTCCATTGCATTCCAGCGCCATCTAGTTTCATGTGATGTTACTACGTTAATATAAGTACTTTTCGCGATCTCATGCGACCGCTCGGGGTTTGAGAGGTAAGATGAAAGAGGTTTGCAATTCCGCTGGCAGGTGGCGCTATTTTACCACTATCGGTAAAGTTAGTCGGTAAATAGATGGTACTTCACATGATCGAATAAAAAGTTTGAAATTGAATTATTGAATTCATGTAGTTAGGTAAATAGGTACCTAGGTAGATATTATTAATTTCAAATTAATTTCGAGTTTGAATCCTGGCCGTGCATCAATGGATATTTCTGTTCGAAAAATGTACATGCGTGTTACACGTGTTTATAACGGTGAAGGAAAATATTTAAGTGGGACTCCCGTACAACAAACGTGATTTTTTTGCCGTTTTGATAATAGTACGGAACCCTTCGTGCGCGAGTCCGACTCGCACTTGGCCGGTTTTTTTTTTAAATCTTACAATAATGATTGTGCGCTCAACTGTACCATGCGCGGTTACGTACTCGGGCCTAACTTCAGAGGGCTCATAAAGTTTTGCGCGAACTGTACGCTACCACTGCCGTTAAAATAATTGGAAAATTCTTCTCTTATCTGATAGGCTGTAATGGAAGGGCTATTGCCTCCTCGACGCAAAGGACGCAACACACTGTTCATACTGTTTTCAGTCTGAATTTCGTTATCCTCACTCAAATAGTTATGCAGAACACAGGCCGCTTTATGGTGGCTGTCATATATTGTGATTATATGGTCTATGGCAGCTATTCTACTTTGTTGTATATAACAATGTAGATGTAGGTAGGTAGAAAATGTATTGCACTTGACATACCGATGTTGCATGTGGCTCCCTAGCCTAATATACGTTTATATCTAAATACGTTGTTTTCATGGACATAATAGTGGCGACGTTTAGTAAAAAGTGTTTAAAATGAGTGCAAAAGCAGTGAAATTCGATCAATTCAACCCACAAACAGACAATTGAGAAATTTACCTTGATAGGTTAAAATTTTGTTTCGAGGCGAATGGCGTCACGGAAGATTCATCAAAACGTGCAAATTTCTTCGCGATTTGTGGAGCGCGAGTGTTTGAGACTTTACTTGCACTAATCACGCCAAAAAAGGCTACGGATGTAACTTTCGTGCAAATAGAAACAATCCTAACCAAACATTTTAGCCCTAAACCCAACGAAATCTCGATTTCGTACAAGTTTTACAAGTGCGATCAAAAACGCGATGAATCAGCTGCAGAATATATTGCTAAGCTCAGGAAATTAAGTTCTTGGTGTAATTTTACCGACTTAGAGAGAATGTTACGTGACAGACTAGTGTGTGGTACGCGAGACGCTAAATTGCAATACGAACTTTTGAAGAAAGATAACTTAACCTATCAGGACGTGGTGGACGCCATGTTTACGTATGAAAGTGCGGGAAAGAACGCTCGGATGATGCAGGACGCCGCTGGACCATCGTCATCGCCGAACGATGCAGCTGCACCGCCGTTTTCAATGCCGCCAGGAGTCGAGCCAATGGACATAAATGCTGTGCAATCGAAGGCTTACAATCGATTGTGCTACCGCTGTGGCGATCGACACGCTGGGGAATGTCGATTCGTGAATACCGTGTGTCGATATTGCAAGAAAAAATGACATTTAGAAAAGATTTGTATTAGCAAAAAGAAGAATTCAATTCGAAACGTCAATTTCGCCGAGGAGGAAGACCTGTTAAACGGAGTGTACTGTGTGCGAAGTGACAGTCGCGTACCGCCATACGAAGTGGAGGCGATACTCGCCGGCATGCCAGTCCGCATGCAAGTGGACACCGGCGCCAGTTTCTCTATTGTAAACGAGGGAACGTGGCACTCTTTGCGTAACCACCTCCCACGCGGTTCGTTGCGCCACGCGGGGCTGACATACGCACCTGGACTGCAACTCCGGTGCAGCTATTAGGAGAAGCTACACTGCCGGTACAATACAAGGAAGTCAACCAGGACTTGGATGTCATTGTGGCAAAGGGAAACGGGCCTAACCTGCTAGGCAGAGATTGGTTAGCTCCGCTCAACATCAACCTAAACATAAATTTTGTGTCAAGCATTGCAGATTTTGAAACGAATAGAGCAGTAGAGAGACACAATGAAGTATTCAAGGATGGATTAGGTACCTACCGTGGACATCCAGTGGCTATACATTTAAAGACACAGGCAACGCCGAAATTTCTCAAAGCGCGACCGGTACCTTATGCCATTAGAGAGAGTGGAAAAGGAAATTGATAGATTAGAAAGTGAAGGGGTACTACGTCCGACTTCCTACTCAGAGTGGGCCACACCAGTGGTGCCCATATAAACAATCATTTTAGAACAAGTGTGTGCCATTAACTATCCGTAAAATCATAGATTGTGATAACTTTTAACAATATTCGTTCAAGTCGGCCGCCATGATGGCGCCATGTGATGACCCAGTGAATTGATAGATCCCGATTCCCAGATAATCGAGGGCCAGTTCGAGCTGATCGGTTTTACACCCAGTAAGTACAGTCAAAATTATTATACATATCATCATTCGTATAAGATAATAATATTGATAATATCGTGTCGTATGAGCTTGTATTGATTTATTGATAAACATAGGCAAATTTTCAGCAACCAGAACCGCATCGCAGGAATACGAGCGCTCAACACCCTCAATAGAACCAGAATGGTTAGACCTAAATATTCTTGATGGTAAGCTACATTAGCAGTCATAACATTTTGTTAGGAAATTTGGGAGGTATTTCGTTTTATAAAAAACCAAACCTACCAAAACCTCATCATCAACCTACTGCAGTCCACTGCTGGACATAGATCTCCCCAAGGTTCGTTACTGAGCCCGTTCTTCTCTCCCCATCCAATCCAAGCTGTTCATTCCACTGTAATCAGGATGTAATATTTACATGACTATTGTGTTGTTTTATTTTAGATGATGATATCGGAATTGAAAAAGAGATAAATCCTGGCAGCGACATTGATGATGATCAAGATGATGTTACTGGGAGGCGCATTTTGTTGAACGCTGGGGAAACAGAGTCCGATCTCCCAGAAGAGCTGTCCCTTCGCCTCGATGAGCTCGATACAAGGGATGATCTCGCGATGAGGGAGGAAGCGATATCGAACCCGGACTTGCTTCATTTTGACTGGTCCAGTGAATCGGAGAAATTTACCTGAAAACAGGAGGTTTTCTCCGGGGAAGCTGGACCAACCTTCAGCTTGGAAGGGATGACTCCACTAGATGTGTTTCAAAAAGTCTGGGACAGTGAAATTATCAATACCATTGTCATTGAGACCAACCGATATGGGCGAGATTTATACGGCCACGCCAACAAAATCTGGGCTGATTTTGATGGCATCGATGTGTGGATATTCCTGGGTTTGATCATGCTGCAAAGTATACTGATACTCCCAGTTGAGCGGGAGTATTGGTATCCTTGCTTAGCAATGATCAAAGTCGGGAATTTCCACAACATGATGCCATTTAAAAAAATTGTGCGCCTAAAGAAATGCCTTCATTTTGTTGATAACACCAGCCTAAACCCAAATAGTAGTGAAGAGCGCAAACTTCAAAAAATGTGAAGAATTAATAACTCGCATTGATGCTGCGTTCGAGGTGATGAAACAGGAGATGCTACTTCGTACAACAACGGTTGAAATTAGAAACCGATGCAGAGCGTGCATAGCAAATGAGGGACGTCAATTTGAATTTTAAATAAAGAATAGATTTGAACAAATCGTTTAATTTTTTCAACCTTTACATTGATAAATTTCGCAAAACATTTAAGTTTTCACATAAGTAGATTTCCGTCCAAATGGTCCGCCTTGGTCGAATAATTTTGGTTACAAATAAGATATCAAAACAAACTACCTATCGTTAGAAAGCTCACACTTTAGAGATGTTTTTAACAAATCAGAAGTCATCCATCACTTTTATTTATTTTTTAAATGTTACGCGAAGTTGACGATCAAAATTTATTTAAACACTTAATTTATGTTTGAGGGCCCATAACTTTGTTTCTAGCAATGTGCAATTTACAACTTTTAATTAAAAGGGACCTACCAACCACTAAGACTGTAATAAAAATAAAAAAAATTAGATCTGGCCATAAAAAAAAAGTTAGACGGGTTTAAAGGTACAAAAGCGATAAATTCCATAAAATTAAAAAAAAAATATTTAAAAAAAAATCTTGAGACCTAGGTGAAATTTTTTGGGGTAGGTAGTTAGCAGACCACCCCCCCTACCCCCCATTTTCGTATGTTCAACGTTCTACCGAACACCTGTATATATATATAACAACAATCTTACCGGTATATAATCCTTTTTGAGAACTTCGTAAATAGCAGCACAGGTTTCTGGTATAATTCGCCCTAAAGATTGAGGCGATATTATGGCTGAAAATTTTAGGCACTCATATGATCTCCCTGTTGCTAGACATCGTAAAGTCACTGTTAACCTCTCGTGTGCCGAGATAGCGTTTCTCATAACAGTGTCTTGCTTCTCAATTAGAGGAGTAACTAACGTTAGAAGTTTCGTGTATGTTTCTTCATTCATTCGTAAATAATTACAATAATCTTTAGGCGTAGTCTCAATTCTTGTAATAAATTTGTATGAGTAAACTGTTTTGTTTTCATTAACCACTTTTTGCACCATTCTGCTCGATTTTTTCTTTTTTTTTATGTTTCATTTTTACGAGTAAAACGCCCAAAACGCCCAAAACGGCTAAAACATCGTCGTCTGTCACCGGTGACGCCATGGCTTCAACTGAACGTTGCTGCCGATTGGACAATTCAAACGTTGTGTGTGTGGTCTCTATGGACAAACTGCAGATTAGATCAAGCTGCAGCGTCATGCCGATTGGACGATAGGAAGTATGGTGTATGGCCACCATTAAAATAATTGGAAAATTCTTCTCTTATCTGATAGGCTGTAATGGAAGGGCTATTGCCTCCTCGACGCAAAGGACGCAACACACTGTTCTTACTGTTTTCAGTCTGAATTTCGTTATCCTCACTCAAATAGTTATGCAGAACAGAGGCCGCTTAGCACTTGTCTCACCGGCAACGATTAACGAGTAACGAGTAGAGCTAGAACTAGAAACGAGTAATGGCCGCCATATACGTTCAAGTAATTTGATCAAACAGGCAAGTTCAAACAGTTTGGTCAAATTGGTATGACTGTCTGTGGTAAAATTTGATCAAATTTAATGAGAAATCAAATGGAAGGAAGAAATATGAATTTTCGTATTTTTATTTGACCAAACAGTTTGTTCAAACTATTTGATTAAAATTTTGAGTGTGTGTGTTGCGGGCGCTCAGTTATTGCTACGGAAGTGTTCCCTTGCGGACGTGTTGTATTGCAATATGTCGAACCGCGATGTACTAGAAGAATTCATACAAATATATCGAAATGAAACCTGTTTATGGAACATCAAAAATAAAGATTACCATAACAGAGATAAGCTCAATGCTGCTTATTGTAAACTAATAGAAAAACTTAAAGAAATAGAACCGAATGCAGACCGTGACCTGGTGACAAAAAAAAATTAACAGCTTTCGAACAGCCTTCAAAAAGGAGGAACATAAAGTTGAGGAGTCTTTGAAGTCAGGCATAGACACTGATGAAATATATAAGCCAAAGTTATGGTACTATAATCAACTGTCTTTTCTTAACCCTTTTTCGGGCAATACTTTTTAGGTAGTTTCTGACAAAGTTTACTTGTTGGGAGTATTTTTCTGAACAATAGCAACACCTAAGATATATGTCAAACCAAATTTAAAAAAAAAAAATTGACGTTTGAAGTGTCATGGTGGTTCAAGTTGATTTTGTTACGAACACGAGTTTTTTCAATTATAAATTTCATCAACGTACATCTTACAATTTTCGTACTGGATGTGGTGAGTAATTTATTTATTTCGATCAATTAGTCAATATACTAGACAAGATTCAGAGCCTGAGGAATCGAGTGAATGTGAAGCTGAAGAGTCAAATGAATCTGAAGTTGATGAGGATGAACCCTGGAATAAAATAATGTGGGTCAGTCGTCCAGATCCAGAAGTTTTTGAAGAAAAATTGATAGCACCCACTTATCTGCTAAGTAATAGATGCCGTCCAGTTGCACATCTAGATAAATTTTTTGATGATGAAGTTTATCAAATGTTAGTAACACAAACAAATCTGTATGCTGAGCAGAACAGGATTTCTAATTGGACACCGGTTGACAAAAAATAAATTCGTGCTTTTTTAGGCATAGGTACTCGTAATAATGGGATATCACATTTTACCACAAATAGAATTATACTGGTCTACAGATCCAGGATTCAGGGTAGTAGAAGTAGCCAGTGTTATGCCTATAAAACGTTTCAAAAACATAATGAGAGTACTGCATTTGAATGATAATACTCAGCAACCACAACCAGGAAATCCAGACTTTGATAAATTGTATAAATTGCATCCTTTACTAAATCTGCTTGTAGTGTGTGTGTAGTTTTAAGTACCTACTTAGTAATAGCGTCATAGTTCTAAGTCAGCATATATGTAAAAGTGTATGAATCGTAGAATAAACGGGGAGACCCAAACTGTGCGGACGTGTTTATATTTAATACCTCACCAACCTATTAGGATCATGTAAACTACTATAACGTACATTCACACAATACATGGCGACCTTGCCAAAAGAACTGGCGAAAATCGAAACTCTGGAGGCCAACTTGTAATTACTATTTTTGGATCTACTACCTACTGAGCTGACATGGGGAAAGGCCAAAGTAAAGAAGATACCAAAGAGCAAGTGATCATCGCGCAAACATCTTCTGGTGGAGATAACCATGCCGAGGCGACTGTCGAGCATCTGAAGGCGAACAACGTTCTTCTTTCGATTATTTGTGGCTGTATGCTGTTGGCTGTGCTTATTGGAGCGTTCTACCTATACAAACGGTGCCATCAGAGCTGGATGCAAAAGCAGCCGAGGAGTGCTGCCTTGGAGCGTGTCCTGTCACGCGTGAGCTACCGACGTCGTCCCAGGGAGGTGCGTACCGGCGATGACATCGAGCCCAAAGTGTAACGTGAGTGGAAATAAAAGTGCGTTGCGTTGCGTAATTAACTAGATCGGTGTGTTTTATACGTAAGATAATGATTTCTTTTTTTAATTATTTTTGGTAATATTTACAGATTATGTCATTAGAACTTAAATTAGAAAATACTCGTATATATCAGGAGTTAAAATATCTTAAAGATAACTTAAGTAAATTAGGTCCTAAGAGACGAATTGGTAGTAATTTTGAGAAAAAGATTTCCGATGCAAAGATTGTTTATAATAGATTTAAAGAAATATTAACTTGTTTGCCAGAGGGCGCATCTAAGAAATTAATTTTACTATGTTCCGCTATTGATGAATGTTATTGTAAAATATTATTATTTGAAGAAGAGGTAAATTTTGTGTTGTGTGGTACAAATAGTAGTAAATTAGAATCTGATAACATGTCAGGAGAAAAGTTTTGTCTAAAAACGGCTGTAAGCCTGTTGCCTAAAATGACTGGTGAGGAGCCAGTTACGAAAGAACTTATAGATGCTATAGAGCTGTATGATTCGATGCTTTCTGATGATGGTAAAAAACTGTTAGTAAATTTTGTTTTGAAAAGCAGATTAACTAGTGGAGCAAAGATGCGTTTAGCTACTTCTTATAGCTCCGTTGATTTACTTTTAAAGGATATGCATACACATTTACTCACTCGAAAATCGGATACGGCCTTGCAATCGCAATTGCAAAAAATTAAACAAGGTGATAGGTCAGTAAAAGAGTTTGGTGAAGAAATAGAAAAGTTATTTGTAGACTTAACCATTTCTCAGGCTCCATTTAAGTTTTTTTGTTTCATCTTTACCATTACCATCCAACTTTCTATCCACGCAAATACCACATTCACCAGACATACATTCTATAGACTTGAAATCACAAACAAAGTTGGATGTGACATCATTTAAGTTATCATGTTGGAGTAATCCTTGTGATTTTAATTCATCAACTATAAACTGCATATTAGAGTGCTTCACACAGGCACAAGTTTCGCAGTCTTTTATTTTTGGAGGCAAGACATAAAACTGCCTGTATTTTTTAAAAGTGCTAAAGCTAATTTGTTCTACTTCAGTGATGAATTTCTGATGGAATTTTAAGTTTATCTAACTGGTATCTTATTTGACGCGAAACTTTTTTATATGTTCTGTACTCCTTTTTTCCGGCTGTTGCTCGTGTAACATCGTCTCTGTTATAAAACTGCTCTATTTTATTTCGCAACTGAATAGACTTACGAATATGTACCCTACTTTTTTGTTTTAAATTACTTTTTAATCCCATAGTTATCGTAAATTTACTTTTTTGTTTGTACTTCTTGACCAAGTCGTTCTTCAAAATTTTTTTGAATGTATTTTTTTCATTATTATTTGATTTTTGCATCTCTTGCTTTAGGGCGTTTGTCCACCGCCGCCGTCACCGTCACCGAGAACGAGATGACGGCGCCGAAGTAGCAGTACATACATTTACTATAGCCGCGTGTCCACCGCACATCCGTCATCCGAGCACCGTCATCCCGGCCGCCGAAATTGCGAGTAGATCGGCGTGACCGCTAGAACGTGGCCCGAGATTTTGACGGGCCGATGTGCCGGCAATACAAAACACGTATGAACTTGTCCACACACTGCCGTCGCCGTCGCCGTCGCATCGTAGGTACACGAGCTCAGTTATTATTTTGTCTGTCATCAATTATCATTGTAATAAAAATGGCCAAAAAATTTAAATACGATATCTATTCATTAATAGAAGTTGTAGAAAGTAAAGAATGTTTGTGGGATAAAACCAAGGAAGTGTCCAAAGATAAAATTTTGCGTAGAAATGCATGGCGCGATGTGTGTGCCTTTTTAGAGCCGAACTTTGAGGATATGGACCAGAAAAACAAAGACGAAATTAGTAAGTACACGGTAGTTTATTATTTATGTTTTTAATTAAGTAATTACAAGTTTAGATTTTATTCATCTGCCAAGGTAAGGAGCCTTCTGGGCTAACAAAGTATTCAGCAAACTTATTTCTTATGTCATTGGCGGTACGCCCACCATGCGGTACATTTCCTACCCTTGGTACATCAGTCAGCCCATTGTGCATAATAGACATGAAAATATCCTCACCTCTGTAGCCATCTTTTTCACGTACAATATTATGCAAAACGACGCATGCCTTAACTATTGTTTTGCAAAGTTTTTTGTTTACATTTAGAGGGCGATGAAATATTCGCCATTTATTGGCCATAATGCCAAATGCACATTCAACGTATCTTCGTGCACGACAATGTCTATAGTTATAAATACGTTTTTTCACATCTAAATGGTTACCGCCAAAAGGACGTAATAAATGTTCAGTGAGCTGGAAAGCTTCATCGCCTAGTATAACATGTGGCATTCTGTTATTTTGAGATGAGTGCAGTGGAACAGGTGGAGGTATACTCAACCTGCCTTCAGTGAGTAGTTGATAGAAGTTTGTACGTTGAAAAATTGCGGAATCGCAATCTTTACCGTATGAACCGATATCAACATATACGAATCTGTAATCTGAATCAACTACTGCCAGAAGAACAATTGAGAAATATCCCTTATAATTAAAGTTCATAGTGCCAGATTTAGGAAATTTTACAATCCGTATGTGTTTTCCATCGACACAACCGATGCAGTTTGGGAAATTAGCTCTTCGTTTAAATCCTTCCGCTATCAATAACCATCGTTCAGTAGTAGGCGCAGCCAAGTGTTCACCACTTAAAATAGTCCATATTTGGTGACATACTTGTGTCACTATTCTGCTTATAGTCTTGATACCCAGTTGGAAGGTATATGACATATCGGTAAAGGTATTTCCACTTGCGAGGTATCTGTAATAAGAGTTAAATTTTATTGTTTTAGCAAGTGCTGTCATGAACAAGTGGAGTAACATTCGAGACACATTTATAAAGTCCCTTAAGACTAAGTCAGGACAAGCCGCAAAAAAAAAGTACATTTACAGTGATAACCTACAATTTCTACTCAAGACTGTAACACCCGACGAAACTGATTCAAGCATACCAACTCAAAATGATTCTGAAAGTCGTCCCGAAAGCCAACAAACATCACATAGTCACCTCGACCAATCTATACCTTCCCCGTCCCCACTCACATCTACCACGAATAGTACGATTCGAAGGGGAACGAAAAGGCTAAATGCGGTCGATGCAGAAATATTAAAAGCTATACAGGCAAATCCCGCGGAATCGGAATCTCAATTAATTGACGATGACCGTGCATTTATGATATCTCTCCTGCCATCCGTCAAAGAATTGAACGACGATGATAGGTTTGACTTTAGAATCGAAGTTATGCAATTGCTTCGCAGATTTAAAAACCGCAGGCGTTTGTCGTGGTCGAGCACCGCAACACCTAGCGATCATGGTAACTTCCACCAAATGATTTCACCCCAGCATGAAACCCAGCAGTATGCACCCCAGCAAGGAAACCAACTGATTTCATCCCAGCAGTTCACACCTTTGCAAGGAAACCAACTGATTTCACCCCAGCATGAAACACAGCAGTATGCACCCCAGCAAGGAAATCAACTGATTTCACCCCAGCATGAAACACAGCAGTATGCACCCCAGCATGAAACTCAGCAGTTCACACCTCAGCAACAAATACAATCTATTGGAGAATTATTTTCTCAAGATTTTTCTAAAATGTAGGTGTGTAAGTTTAATCTAACTACCTGGGCCCTATTTTGTAAAACTACAAGTTACAGGCTACAGGTAAATTACTGGCAACATTGACGGGAGCCGCATTCGTATTTGGTCGACACTGCGTCATTAATGTCAATTTACCTGTAGAATTGTAACTTGTAGCTGTATAAAATTGGACCCTGTTATTCATATTATCATATAAAGTGGCTACCTGTCATTCATACTATTATTAAAATAAATATATTAAAATACAAAAAGTATTACTTCCTACACATGGCCGCAAGTAGAAGATGCATGTTGACTTAGTGACGCAGACTGACATTACCAACTGTAGGTACACGTACAGACCTTCCCTATATACTAACACGCGTCTTCTAGTTGCAGTGATGGAGTTGTATTTTACTACGTACCTTAACGTTACAGCTAACATTTCAGTTGGTGGTATGCATGTCCTGTAGTTCGTGTTTTGGAGTGTGATGCTATCCTTAATATGATATAGGATATAATCGAACGTAGTCGTGGACATCCTATAGTAGTTGAAAAACTTCTCGTCATGCTGCCGCAACTTGGCGTGGTGTACATAAAACGCCCCTGTGATGTATCGTTCACGTATTAGCGGATGAACCCAAAATTCTTTGCATCGCCTGCGCCTTCGAAGGTACAAAAGCAGAAGAAGAAGTTGTCGCCGGTTTAACATAGCCATCACTTTATTTCTTCGAAAACGCGACTACCACGCATGACAGTTGGAACAAACTAAACCAGCGAAATCGGTCGCGGTGGACAAACGATCGCCGTCACGTCATATTAAACTCGGCCCGAAATAATCTCGTTCTCGGCGACGGTCCGGTGACGGCGGCGGTGGACAAACGCCCTTAGTGTTTCTGTTAAAACGTTGTACTCCAGTAGTTTTTGTTTAATTGCTTCCTTCTTCGGTGTTTCAATGTTAGGAACATTTTCAGAAATAAATTCGTCAACTTTTTTATTTGGGGTATATTCAACTGTATTTTTTCTTCTCTCAATGGTATCTTCAGTTACATCCGGTTTTATACTATCTTCAAACGTTTTGAGTCTTATCATAACATTTTCAACATTTTCATTTATTTTGTTAATTTTTATTTGCTGTCTGTATAACTTTTTTTGTAGAGATTTATAGCCTTTTGACAAATTGGATATTTTGTTTCGTAATTCCAAGTTTTCTAGCTTTAATTTATATTCAATGCGACGTTGAATGTTTCGCAGTTTCACAGATTCTTCTACACCACTATTTTCTTGAGAAGTTGATGGCATTTGCGCTAATTTTCTTTGTTTGTTACTAATTAATTAAATAATAATAATTACTTACCGAAATCTTTCTTTTTTTCCTCGGAGTCTTCTTTATCAGAAAATATTAATACCAATTCTTCCCAAGACCTACGTTTTAAAATACTATTGGCATAATCAGGTGATTCCAAATCCCATATCGCCGGATGAATTTATGCCTCCCGAAAAGAAAAAAAAAGACGACTCATATCAAGATCATCATCCTCGTCATCAAGCTCTAGCTCATCATCTAGTAGTTCGAGTACTGATGCAGAAAATAATGAAACAATAACATCACCAGTGAAGAAAGGAAAGAAAAGGGCCAGAAATCCACAGAAATGGAAAAGAAATATAGCAAAGTCTCAGAAAAATACTGGTAAGGAGTACAAATCAAGTTCTGGCAAGACTGTTAGCGCTAAAATTATTAAGCCACCGTGTACAGAATGCCGACTTTCATGTTCTGACAAATTAATCTGGCGAATAAGAAGAAATGCAGTAAGGCCAAGAAAACCTAATTGTGGGTTTTATTTAATCAATGATGGCAAGAATATACGTGTATGCAAAAAATTCCTTATGAATACGTTGGGAATTGCAGAAAGAACTATACGTACCGTTATTGATGGCAAAGTGACAGGCGATGGCTTCATTTTAGAAGATAGAAGAGGTAAACATGGTCTTCAAAATAGGATAAGCCCCGAGATGAAGGAATCGATTCGTTTGCATATAAATTCAATTGCAAGAGTAGACAGTCACTACCTTAGAGCAAACACTTCTCGAGAATTTATCGATGGCGGTCTATCTATTGCTGAACTTCACCGGTTGTATTTGAAACAGCAGGCATCTTTAAATGAAAAAGCGGCCACTTATGATACGTATGCTTTATGTTTGGTGAATTCACATCGGACGATGACGTCGCCAGCTTTGATATTTTTAAACTGTAGAATCATATTTAAGGTAAAAACAACTTTTACAAATTAGCTGTAACTAAAATAGTTTTTATTTAATTTAATTACAATGAGTTTAAGAATTTACATTTTCATACAAAAAAAAATGACTTCAAATTTAATGAGACAGTAATCAACAAAGTGACGAATATTTTTTGAAGTAAGCCGTATAGTTTCTACATAATGAAAAAGTACTATGTTTGAGCAATTCAATTCAATTTATCATTATGCTTAAACGGCATCTATTTATGTTTTATCTTAGTTCTGAAACATGTCTTTACTTTTTAAAGAGAAATACGGCTAATTACCACGTTTTCCCTTGTATTGCTGACGTTTCGAGACAATTCAGATGCTCTTCATCATGAGCATCGCCCGCGACCGCGATCAATCAATCATGTCTTTACTTTTTATGCTTTTATGTTACTATTGTTATGTTACCACTATCGTAAGTAAAAATGTAATCTTTGAATAATAATGGGAGAATGGGTATAATTAGACGGGCAACCCCAAAACAGAACTATATAAAAAAAAAGAAGTCGCCATATTGTTGTCTATGGATCGTTGCAAACAGTGCAGGCGCTTTTTCGTCAGTGAAATTGAGAAAGAGATATTTGTGATTTTTAAAGGTAAGTAAACGCTTGTTTATGTTTATTGTATTATTTATTTGTGCGACAAAGCTTAAATTTGCCGAAAAAACATCTTTATAATCGAAAATATGTTTAATTTCGAAATTATAACCTAATAACATCAAAAATATTTCGCTTTTACGATACTTTTATGTTACTCTTATGATACTCTTCTGTTACCGGTAACATAAGCTTTTACGTGTCGTAACATAAGGGTCTGTAAAGGCTTGTACACATTATAACTTTTAAAAGTTGGTAGTAGGTAAGACATAAAACAATTAGAGTTTGACTCGCGCACCGAGGGTCTACCGTATAAACGGACCAAAAATCTTAACAAAATACTTACTTTCCACCTGGCCTACGTAACACTTTATAGATCAGGTACATATCCTACACACTTAAAAAAATATAAATAACTAATAAAAATAAATTTGATACCTGTAACATTGCTGGGCAAAGGCCTTCACAAAACAGGCCAAACAAAATATTGGGTATATTATTTATTATTCTATTTTTATAAAGTACTTTATTCATTTTTTTATTATTGTTATTATTATTTTTTTAAGGACTTTTGGACGGGGCAGTAAGGGACTAGAACCGTTGTAGCTACAAGAATATGGTTTTAGGATCAATAAGATTTTTAAAAATTTCCATCCCTATTTCCCTATTGATAAATTTTCGAAAAAACTAAATCAAATAGAGAGAAAATGGGCAATTTACACAAAAACTTTTTTAGATGCCAATTGATCCTGTTCCTTATACTGATCAAAAACTTCTATCAGACTAACTGAGATTTAGTACTAAAAATGTCAGAAGTCGCAAAAATCTTTTCCCATACATTTTGTAGAAAATAATTGCAGCTTTGAAAACCCTTGTGCACCTAAAATACTGAGAAACAAAACACAAATAGCTTTGTATGTAAAAATAGTCACGGACATCAAAAATTATTTTATTTTTAGTTCATAGATTGATTCGTTTTTGTAACAACCGAGAAGCATACAAAATTAGATGGGATCGATGGATGAGACCCACGGAATGAGATAGAATAGTATGTAAGAGAAAACTTTTACTTTTTTACAGATGCCGCCATTGACACCAGCTAAAAAACAAAGGAATTATAGGGAAAAACTGAAAACTAATAATCCAGAAAAATATGAGGAGTTGAAAAAAAAGGCTTCGGAAAATGCTTTGAAGTATTACAGAAAAAAAAAGAAATAGTTTTACACCAGAACAGAAAGAAGACCAAAGACGTAAATGGAAAGAAGATAGAAAAAAATCCAAAAAAAGTAGGGTACATATTCGTAAGTCTATTCAGTTGCGAAATAAAATAGAGCAGTTTTATAACAGAGACGATGTTACACGAACAACAGCCGGAAAAAAGGAGTACAGAACATATAAAAAAGTTTCGCGTCAAATAAGATACCAGTTAGATAAACTTAAAATTCTCCATCAGAAATTCATCACTGAAGTAGAACAAATTAGCTTTAGCACTTTTAAAAAATACAGGCCGTTTTATGTCTTGCCTCCAAAAATAAAAGACTGCGAAACTTGTGCCTGTGTGAAGCACTCTAATATGCAGTTTATAGTTGATGAATTAAAATCACAAGGATTACTCCAACATGATAACTTAAATGATGTCACATCCAACTTTGTTTGTGATTTCAAGTCTAAAGAATGTATGTCTGGTGAATGTGGTATTTGCGTGGATAGAAAGTTGGTAATGGTAAAGATGAAACAAAAAAACTTAAATGGTTTGAGTGGGCTATGAAAGAACATGAATATGGTCAAGGCGACAAAGCTAAGAAAATCAAAAGAATGATGAAGATAACTAAAGAAGGTACTTTACGAGATTTACTCAACACTACACTACTAACAAAGAAATGAAAAAAATTAAAATACTTTTATCTTTCAACTTTTATCATCAATACAATAAATACAAAGATTGCCGAAATAACTTGAAAGGCAATGAAGCTTTAATTCACATAGATTTCTCAGAAAACTTTACATGTAAATACCACAAAGAAGTCCAAGCCATGCATTTCATTAAGGACCAAATAACTTTACATACAGGTGTCTTATACTAAAAAAATGAAAAACCCTTATCTTTTTGCTCTATATCTTCTAATAATGAAAACTGCCCAGAGGCCATTTGGTTACATCTTGACCCTATTATAAAATATGTAAAAAGCACTTATCCAAATGTAAGCATTCTACATTTATTTTCTGACGGGCCGACGACCCAGTATCGTCAAAAAAAGAACTTTTATTTGTTTAGTAAAAATATTTATGAATATGGGTTTCAAAACGCAACGTGGTCATTTTTTGAAGCTTCCCACGGAAAAGGAGCTGCGGATGGGATCGGAGGGGCTATAAAGCGTAAGCTTGATTCAAAAATAGCTCAAGGAATTGATATACCTGACGCCGAAACTGCTTTTAATGTCCTGAATGCTTCGGATACAGATATAAAACTGTTTCTTATACCTAGCGCAGATATTAAACCTTTAGATATAAATATGATTCCCATAACTGGGACGATGAAAATACATCAATTGATGACAGCCGGCATATTAAAAGTAAAATACAGAAATCTTAGCTGTTTTTGTAATGATTTGAACGGTATGTGCGATTGTTATTCTCCAATGAATCACGAATTCAAGAGTATACAGGAGTCAGGAAAAAGACAGACCAATAAAAGTAAGAAACGAAAGACAAGTGAAAAAGAAAACGAGAAATACGATCTAAAAACTAAAAAAACAAGAAAATGCCGAAAAGTAAGCACATCGTCTGAAGATGATAGTATGGATATTGAATATGCAGACAGTGACGTAACATGCTACATGGAAGAAGATACGAGCCTAGATATCCTTGATATGGAGCTCGACGAAAATATAGACGTTCCAGAAGTCCCAGAACCGGCAAACACTTTTGAATTGGATGAAAAAAGTGGTGTTTTAATTAATCGTGACAAAAAAAAAAATATTTTGTCTAATATAATTTTAAAGAAAACTGAAATCGGTAAGAAAAGCAATAATGAGGAAAGTTATATTAAAAAAGACAAAATGGAACATAATCATCAACCTAAAGAAGGTACAGCTTTAGCCAACATGGAAAGGATTAAGGCTAAAGAAGGTGAAAATAAAGTCAAAGAAGACAGATATAACACCGAAGATAAGAAAAAATATGGAGGTGACCAAAATAATGCCGAAAAAAACAAAAATAAAGTTGAAAAATACGAAAACAGAGCCGAAGAAGAAACCAGTTTTATAGGAAGTATGAATAATTCTGAAGAAGGTTGCAAAAAAGCGGAAGAAAATATAAATAAAGCCGAAGAAGACGATATCATTACTCATTAGACTTCTCTTCCCGACTTAGTACTTTTTGTATTAAATGATCTTTATAGTTCTGTTCCATTCTCTGTTTACCTTCTTCATCGGCATTTTTGTACGACTCACAAATATCGCATTGGTCTTTTTTTGGGCAGAAAAATGAAAGCAGCACAGTCGAAAAAAAATGTTTATAATTGTAAAACATAGAGCCGGAATCTAAAGGTTTTATAATTCTAATATGTTTGCCATCAACTGCTCAAGGCAATTAGGAAAATTTGTATATTTTTCGAATCCTCTTGCAATTTCCATCCACTCTTCCGTCGAAGGTAGCCATGCGCAGAATATATCCCTAAAGTGAAAAGATATATATGTGTCTTTTCATCTCAGTGAAGTATATCACTCATCTAGTTCAATAGTTCATTTAGTTCATCTAGTTCATTTAGTTCATCTAGTCCAATAGTTCGTTTAGTTCATCTAGTCCAATAGTTCGTTTAGTTCATCTAGTTCAGTTTGTCGCTTAGTTCTTAGTTTATGCATTGAACTATCGTAATTTGCATTAATCTAGTTTATGTGGTCAACAGAGATGATTTTGTTAGGTGTTCTTTTATCTTTCCTAGTTCATCGAACTAAAATAAATAAATAATAAATAGAATCGCGACTGTAATCCCCAAGTACGGTAGGTAGAGTAGACATCCTCTCAGATCTCCAGACGCTTAAATTTCTGTAGATGTGTAAAGGTTAGTCAGAGGCGTGTCCAAACATATGTTTGGACACGCAAAAAGTAGGTAGGTAATTAAGTAAATAAGGTATGATTAGTGTTCAATGTAATTTTGGTGGTTTATCGCCACAAATGTAGATGTTCCTGTACTAGGCTCAGTGTACCTACTACTTTGAAACTCTGTTTGATAGGTATTAGTATAGTTGGTATGTTCCAATAGCGAAAACCATACCACACAACCAGTGTAACAATACAATTTTCAAATGACGCGTAGACGAAACTCACCCATAATAATTAAATTTTAATATCTTCATCTCGTTTACGCGCTTGAAAGTTAGCGCGCTAGAGAGGGATGCCATTATTATTTTATGGTTCGGCACAGTAGGCACATCTTCGCGGCGAGTGTTGTCGTACTTCTCTTTAAACTCATGTTATCTCTATCTATCTAGTTCGCGTATATCAGCGTGTAGTTCGCGAATGAAATGAAGTACTGAAGTACTTCAATTGAAGGAGATATAGTGAATGAATGAAGGAATACAGGTGAAGTAGTCCAATTGAAGGATTCATTCGCGAACTACACAAGGCTAGTCGAAGGTTCTTTCATTACTCTGTCTTTTAACTTATTCCAAATAACATATACAGTTTTTTGAACGATGTCAATTACAGTTGATTTCCCTAATCTATAGGCATAATGTAAGTCAGCAAAATAACAGCCAGTTGCTAAATACCTGAAACAAAATTGAAAAATTATTGTTAATTCATAAAAAATATTCTTAATTAAGTTAAAAATTGTTGTAAATTGATAATTTCAGGTAATACTCTTCAAAAAAAGTGGAAAGGCCTTCGCGACACATTCGTTCGTGAAATGAAAAAAACAAAGAATGCACCATCAGGCTCTGGAGCTTCGAAGATTCAATATATATATTTTCAACGTCTTATGTTTCTCGAAAGGTCAGTACGTAATAAAAAAACAGAAAGCAATATTCAAGACACCTGAAAACTCAGAGACAGGTAACGAAGAGTCTACAGCAGATGCAAGGGAAGACATAATGAGGCCGCCGAATCAAAATATTAAGAGAAAGAAAATGACTGCCGCTGATACTGAATTCCTGAACATAATTAAAAACAATATAAGCACTAGGAATCAACAACAACCACTGGTTTCCAGCGTAACGGAAGGTGATGATGATAAACTGTTCTGTTTATCTTTACACAAAGAATTACTTAAGGTACCTGAGGCCAATCGTATAGCAGTAAAAATTGAATTAATGAAAATTTTGCAAGCGGCTCAACAATCTTCGCAATCAACTGTGTATTCAAACAATTCGTATTCGTGCTTTTCTAACAGTTCGGCTTCATCTTCAACTTCAATTCCGGTTCGACCTCGATACCATGCACCACCTTCAAGAAAAATGAATTTACTTTTCAAGAATATGACCGAAATTATATTTCAGTGCCAAGATCTTCACAGGCAGCATTATACGTAAATTCTCCATCAACATCATCAAGAGATTCTCAGGATAGTGAATGTCTTGACCTCTTCGAAAACCATGACATTGTTTAATTATTATATTTAATCTGATACTACATTTAATTCGTTTTTATTAGTAATGCTGATTTTGTATCCTAATAGACTGTATTATTATTATAAGAGATAATGAATAAAACAATACTTACCTTAAAGTTATCACGAGTTTTTGTTCCGCTGAAACAACATCCTCGCGCGGAACATAATTTGCACGTGGCGATAAATCTTCTTCAATTAATAAAAGTAAATCATCAAATGATTTCACGGACATACGAAAGTAGTTAAAAAATATCTTCTCATGTTGTCTTAATTTCGGATACAAAGTTTCAAACATACTATGTGTCATTCTATCATTAAGAATTGGATGTACTAAATACATTCTATTTTCCCTCCGTTTCTGTCTCTTCCAGCGACGGTAAGCTAACCACAACGAGACCGCTTCGTTCAACTCCATGTTTCGTACTGAATTCCTCCCCAAATGCTCGCGCGTTGGTACGCACCTTGTGGACGCAACGGTCGCGCGTAAGGCAGTGGTCCGACTGGCGACGATGAACGAGAAACGAGTAGAACTAGAAACTATAAACGAGTTGGCGATTAGCGGGAAGCGAGTGTAGTTTCGATAGTTTTGTCGCCGGGCTATAAGCGAGTGTGTAAGTGCGACGAGCGATTACTCGCGCCACTCGCTTGCTCAGTCCTGTGCAAACCTGCGTACGCGTCACACGTGTTTAGAAACAACTTTAGTTGCAAGTTCCAAGACACTATGGAGGAGTTTTTTATTGAATGTGTCCGACAATATCCTTGTCTATGGGACACAAAACTAAGTTCTTATAAACAATTAGATGTGAAGGACAAAGCGTGGAAAGAGATTTTAAAAAAAACGAACATGGCGAGTGGTAAGTTTTTTATTTAATCATATTGACAGTTGTATGTGTGCATTTCGATTGCTCAGACACAACTAAAACCGGCGCGGTCACGTTATACCATACGTACCTACAATTTTTTGCTTTTGAGCGTTAAAATTGTATTTTTTTAAACTAGTCATTTTATTTTAGTTGCCGAGCGATCGAAACGCACACCCATTGCATTGTAGCAATATATATTCGTTTACTTTTACATTGTCTTTTCAACGTTGAATTATTAGTTTAGAATTCTGTGTGTTATACGATCAGAGTCCAATATATGTTGCACACGATTATTCTGCCACGAAACCGTTCCAACGGAATTAAAGTATTCCGTGTGTTATACGATCAGAGTCCAATATATGTTGCACACGATTATTCTGCCACGAAACCGTTCCAACGGAATTAAAGTATTCCTTGAAATATTCTCTCACGAAAAAGGCATTTTCTAGATCAGCTGGGGACTGTTCTGAGCCATTACTTGAAAAATTATAAGGAAATTCTGACTGTACGTTGTCGATTTCTTGAAGGCTGTTTTGTAATTTATTATGTATTACATAATTATGTAAAACGCACGCAGCCTTCACAATTATTTTTGCTGTACATATTTTAAAATTTAATGGCCTAAAAAAGATACGCCACTTATGCACCAACATACCAAACGCAGATTCTATCATTCGGCGTGCTCTGCTCAATCTATAATTGAATACTGTCTGGTCATTATCTAACCTTTCATGATCAGGGTATGGTTTTAATAAGTGTGTCATCAAAGGAAATGCACAGTCACCAATAAAAACATAAGGCTGAGGCAAACCTCCTTCGTATAGAGGTTCATCAAGGGGCAATCTCAATCCATTGTTTTGCAACTTACTATAGAAGTTACTATCTGTGAATATTCCTCCGTCACTGAACCTGCCCATTGATCCAACGTCGATCATTATAAATCTCCCATGAGCATCAGCAACTGCCAACAGTACAATCGAAAATGTGTGTTTGTAGTTAAAATACTGTGATCCTGATTTAGGGGGTGAAAATATTACCACGTGCTTGCCATCAATAGCACCAAGGCAATTTTTAAAATTCCACAAATCATCGAAGTCTTTCGCTATAACTTTCCACTCAGATTCAGTAGGAATCTTCATTACTTTTGGCTGTAACCTGGTCCATATCGATTCACATACTTCTGGTATTATTTGCGAGAGCGTAGAACGGCCTACTCTATAGCTTTTTGCCAGTGCATTATATGTAGTTCCGGTTATGAGAAATCTGAAAACAAATAAAAATATTTATGAATACCTATGTATGTATTTTAGATCTGTAGTTTTCACGAGACATACCTGTTTTTTCGGTTATTCTGACGTATATTAATTTATTTTTCCTTTTTAGCTGATGTTTCGGCCTGCTGCGACCACTGGCCGAAACGATACCTAGTTAAATTAAAATAATGTAAATGCTTACGTAAGAATTACCGAAAAAACGTATTTTATTAATAGTTAAACACATGAAATTAACATACAGTGTGATTCTTGATTAAGTGTACAAACGGGCTGAAACGAAGGTCAATTTTAAATACATAAAAAAACATATAAAAAACATAAAAAAACATCCAGCCTGAGCTAGTTGGGAGGTGTGTCGCTTTTTTCTATTATTTAAATAATTCAAGTAAAAATAGCATTGTAAATGCAAAAATACTAAAAATATACATAAAAAAATTTAAATTGACCCTAGTTTCAGCCTACATCGTTTTGTACACCTGATATAGAATAACACTGTTTGATTATATTATTACTTTTAAAATAATTTGTTTTATTTACAGTTTCACTGGCAAAGACAAAATGGAAACATTTGCGAGACACTCACCGTGAAAAACTTAAAAAAATTAGCAAGACAACAACTGGACAGTCGCAAAAAACCATAAAACCCTGGAAATACATGAGTCACATGGAATTTCTGCTTCCATATATGACAAATACGGAAAGGGATACAAATGTTTCACCAAATCCTGATATTTCTATAAGTTTGGAGGAAACAGCTAGTACAGAAGATAGTAGAGACTATTCACTAGTAGAGACAAGTACCAAAAAAAGGAAGACTGATGAAATAGTCCATGATGAAGAAGATTCTTTGCTCAATTTTTTAAAAGAAATTAATGAAAATCGAGACAAACGAACTGCTCAGAGGGACGACTTACGTAAAGAAGTACTTACATCAGGTGATCCGTTGAAAGCATTTTTCGATTCAATGTACCAAAGTACAAAACAGATGCCGGAGTTTCATCAAAGAGCAATAAAAAGAAAGTTGTTTCAATCGGTAATGGATGCAGAAGAAAATATTGCCAATACAAACTATTCTGGTTACTACTCACATAATTATGGTTACAATACTCCTTCTACAAATCAGACAAATTATGTATCAGAAGACGGTTCTATATACTCACCTGGACCTAGCGTTTCTGGTGTGCAGCAAACTGAACCCAGCGTTTCCGCTGGGCAGCAAACTGAACCCAGCGTTTCTGGTGTGCAGCAAACTCAACAAGAAATAGTTATCCAAGATTTAATGCCTGCCACTCAAACCACTCCAAGCGATGCAACAAATAATAATTAGGTTTTGTTGCTCGAAATTGTTGTTGATTAATTTAAGACAAACTTACCTTAATGTAATAGCAAGACGCTCTCTTGTACTAATAGCTTCTCTATAATTTGTATCTTTTTTCTTTATGTCACATTCTATTAAACTGTGCAAATATTCAAACTCATCTCTTGTCATTCTAAAATATGAACGAAATTGATTATCTTGCAATTCATAAAAAAGTCTGAACTCACTATACTGTTTTCTTAAATAATTAAAATTTTCCATCCAAAATCGTCTTTTTTTCTCTCTCGATTTCTTGCGTTTTCTCTGTATTGCCACTGCCACTACAAAAACACTATCGTAAAATACATCATCGTCGTCGTCTGAGCTAGACAAAAATGAGAGTAGCAATGATTTCTTGGTATCCATCGCACGTCTACTTTCAATGCCGCACTGTATAGAAATGATGAAGCGGGCGAGTATCGCTGAACGAGTATTGCTGAGTGAGTTTATTTTTGAAAGCTCGTCGCTTAGCGGTAAAACTAGTAAAGCGAGTCGTCGCCGGCAGTGTGAACAGTCAGCGATCAACTATTTGTATATGCATCTCTTTTATTTACACGGAATGTTATATCTATTGTACGTTTCTTGAGCGAGAAAATAGTCGATAGTTAATCGTTTACTCGCCGTTGGTGGGACCACTGCCTAATACGCGCGAGAGAATCGCGGCGAATTCGCCCTTTCTGGACAATCCCTACGTTGTAAAGTTCGACCGCTACGATCGTGCGGCTCCGGTTGTACTACCGAAATGTTATTCGGAAGTTTTGAGATAGATTTTAAAACTAATCGTTCCTTTTTTTTACTTTTTAGGTGGAAGTTTGAATGATGATCAAGTTATACAAGCGCTGGGCGATGGAAACTTCTCCGATATCGAAGATTTTGAGGACGACGATGATGACATCCAACCCAGCATTTTGGAAGATCTTCAGTTGGATTTTCCAGAGCCTGAATCACAGTCGTCTGCAGTAACGGAGCCGGAACCGATGCAAGATACTCCTGGAACATCACAACAAACTCCGCGCCCTCGTTCTTTGCGCCCACCTCCTCGAAAGAGAGTTTGGAAGCAGGTACCTTTCGAAGATTGTAGTCATGACTATGCTCCATTGCCCGTGACTTCTGTCAGGACTCCAATGGAGTATTTCTCAGACTATTTCGACAGAGTTCTTTGATGAAATTGCCAGATGCACAAACATGTACCATCACAGAAAAACGGGCATGGAACTGAAACTTACGTCGGTTGAAGTAGCCAGAGTTTTTGCAATACACATAATCATTGGATGTATTCCCTACCCCCGTATCCCGATGTATTGGAGAGGTGGAATATAACTAGAAATAATAACTCAACAAATGGCTCGTGACAGGTTCTTGACTGTCCGCAATGCATTGCACGTGGTAGATTCTGATGAAGCCCCGCCGAGTGATATTAACAATCCACTGTGGAAAGTACAGCCGATGATTGACCGGTTAAAAGTAACGAGTTGAAAGAGTTCCTGGCTTCTACTCCATTGACGAGCAAATGGTACCATTTACTGGAAGATGTAGTCTTCGGCAGGTAGTAAAAAACAAACCTCGCCCGGTGGGTCTGAAAAACTTTGTTCTTACCACAAGTGAAGGCTTGATGCTAGACTTTGACATATATCGAGGAGCTAAAACCATGTTTGAAGATACATCTCTTGGACTGGAGCTTCTGTGGTTCTGCATCTGGTAAAAAGTGTCCCGCCTGGTAGCTGTGTCTATCAAGATAGATATTTTACTACAGTTCCGCTAATTGAAGAGATGGCAAAATGGAATCTTCACAGCACGGGAACAATCATGTTCAACAAAATCCCTGACCGTGCTGCGATTAAATTTAAACCAGATGCTAGGATGGCTCGCGGAGAATGTCAGCAGTACGTTTGTAAACCGACTATCATCGTCAAATGGAAAGACAATAAGTCCGTTCTATTTGCGTCAAATTGCACTGGCTCGTCCTCATCTTCAGTGGTCAAGAGATGGGATAAACGCATGAAGATGTATGTAGACGTACCTGCCCCAAAAGTAGTCTATGTCACAGTCACTTTCTTGACGTTGCTTGAGTTCCTTTCTGAGATTGTCCATGATCTTCTGCTGGTAGGGCGTCTGATCAGAGTAGATTTTTACACCTACAGCCGGGTTAGTTTTGTTACGCAGTATAGTCTTGACTGGCTCTTGGGATGCAAAACAGATTTTAAGTGGCCGAGATTTCTTATTATCGTATTTACCAATTCTTTGTACTCTTTTGGGTTTAGGGCAATCTGGCATGACGGCTTTAAGAGTTTTTTCTGCTTCTTTTTTGTCATTTTCTTGTCTCTCTTCCTGAGTATTGGCTTGTTGCTCTGCAATACCTGTTATTATTAAGTTCTTGCTCCGTTCTGCACGCTCTTGGAGCTCTAGGATCAGGTCATCGTGGCTAGATATTGATGCCGTTTGTGTTATTGACGAAGTAGATTCAGAGAACAGTCGTTGAACTTCATTCTGCAGAGTTGCTATTTTATCTTCGTTGTTCTTGATTGTGTTAGTTAGTGTCTTAATTTGCAATTTGACATTGTTATTTTCTGCTATAAGTGTGGCTTTTATTTCACCAAGTTGATCTTTTATTGATGATATATTTTCGCTTATTGTGTTGATGCTTTCATTGTTAAATTTACTCGATGTTGTAAGTATTCCCAGAATTTATTTTTTGAACTCGCTGAATTGATACGCAAAGTCATTATCCGGTGTTTTTCTTTTCCGCAAAGAAATTGTTTTTACTTCAGGTTCGGTATAACCAAGTTTTGACAGATCAGGCTGGGAGCTGCTGCTGCCACCTGCTGATATCATTTTGTTCAGTGATGAACTCTGGCAGTTATTGGGAGAACGTACAGTGCTCATGGTGTTAGGTAAGGCAGTTGCAATAAGTTGGTGTACTCACTCCGCTAACACTGTGGCACTCAGAGTAAACGAGATATCCCCGAGTGTCGCCGTAAGTTGCCGAACGAGCCCGTTCTTTTCTGTTGAAGTCCGAGTACAGTTTGTACTGGTAATCGTAACAGCTTAAGAGGCCAGCGGAAGACGACTTGCCCATACAAACGTAATACCAAAATTATTTCTAATTCAAGCATATTTCCACTATATTATTGTATTATTTGTATTCAAATAGTATTTATCTAGGTTCCTGGATAGTTTTTTTTTCAAAATACTTACCGAAAATTAAATGAAAGCCAATCGCATTTTGCAATTTTTAAGACAAAATTGGCCAGTTTTCTTCCTATTTGTTTCGTATTAAAAACAACAATATCTTATGTGTTATTTGTTAGGAAACTTAAGTAATATTGTCTAGTTACAGAATAACAATACTTTGTGAAGAATACAAAAAGTTTTCAGTCATCATTTTTGGTATTACAGAACACAGCGAAATTCATACCAAATTTTAAACGGCAATAATGCTATCGCGCACGCACGGGGCGGGGTGCAGGGCCGGGGGACGGGACACTTCGGTTGTGTGATCGCTCGGACAGACACACTAATGCAACGTGTATTTACACGGGGCGCCGCCGCCGCCGCCACCGCTCGGGGACTTTCGGAGGTCGTCGGAGGGTAGGAGAACATAGATAGGTTCTTCTAATATGGTAGGAGAGGCTATGTAGGTATTATTATTTACTATTTTCTAAATCAGTGTCTGATAAGTTACGGTGCTGTGCGTGCGTATTTGTTTGTTCACTATTCTATAGACCTGTGCCACTGACTTGGATTGAGATTTGCCTTGTTGTTTGGAAACAATAACCTAGGTAGTAGGTACCTCCTTAGGTACATTACATACCTAGAGGTACCTACCTACTACGACTTTGGCTTTGTTTACGGACTTTGATATTTTTCACTTACGGTTTGATTAATGATATGGACTCGGAACGTTGGGATGTATCTCACAGTAAGTACTTACCTACCTAGGTACCTAAATTATTTTATTATTAGTTAGTTGTTTTCTTATTTTAAAGTAACCTGCCATACCTACCTAATACCTACTTACCTACCTAGGTAGGTACCTAACATGTTGTTTACATATATGTACCTATCATAAGATAGGTAGGTACCTAGTACCTACATATGTAAGTGAAGTAAGGAAGTACTAGGTAGGTATCTAATCTAGGTAGGCACATGTAGGTAAATAGGTAGGTACCTACGTAAATGTTTCATTTAGCTTGCATAGAAACTTTGCATACCTACCTAGGTAGATGTAGGAAGATTAAAATACCTAAATGTTGCCTACTTTTACCGAAAAACGCGTGCGAAGCCGCAAACAGAAGCTTGTATTTTATTTAGTTTAGCGCACCCCGGGTAGGGGGTCACCAGACGATCGGATTTGTGCGGACATTTCAGACGGGATTTTCTTCGACTTTTATTTGTCAAATGCATATACAGGATGTCACGGAAAGGGTGTACTAAGCCGAAAGTGGTCCGATATCCGATTTCGACACGAAAGAAGGTAGTTGATTGATTTGATTATAACTTATTATAAATATTTACAGAGCCGCTTATGGTCATCAGTTCCCAGGAAAAGAAAACATGCTAAAAAAATAAAGAAAATATGGGTGCTACGAGGTGAGTAAATAGCGCATAAATGGCTAGGTGGTAGTTTTTTTATGTTATCTTTTTTTTGTCTTACTATTTTAGTTTTAGTGTATATTTTTATGAGTACCTACCTACTATAACATTCAAATATTTTTTTTAGATCAGCGCAACGTACTATACTACCACCTCGACATGAAGGAATACTTATCGAATCAAACATGAATGAACAGTTATTTGCTAGATCTTCTTCATGTCAACCTGGTGGCATTGAAATCGTGACAGCGGCTGAGATAAATAATGCACCATCAAGGTTTAATCCTGATAATGAACTCGAGTCAAATCAGGTCATGCACGTTGAACCAATCAGTCAATCGTCTAGCAGGTATGTTTGATAAGTTTTTCACGAATGCCTGCATTATATTCCAAATAATTATAGCTTTATATCAATATGAGTATGTATATTTTTTATTTTAAATTTTAATCTCTTACAATTATCCAGATCTTCGTGTCAACCAGGTGGCATTGAAATTACGACAACAGCTGAAATACACGCACTAGCAAGCTTTGATCCTGTTATTGAACTCGAGTCAAATCAGGCCATGAATGATGAACCAATCAGTCAGTCGTATAGCAGGTACATTGGATAAACTTTTCATGTATTATTGTTAGAAGTACTTAGTACATACTTTCACTATAAGTACATTTAGAAAAAGCTGTTATTTGATAGTACTAACCAATACTTCAATTTTATTTATAAGTATAAATATTGGTATGGGCGATGCATTTATTCTTGTTATTTTCATGCAGGAATTTGACACCAACAAGCACTACAACTACCGAATCCCTTATTGTGGAAAAAGAAAATACCATCGAAATCCAAGTTTCAGAGATAGCCGGACGAAGACTAATCGATGTCAAATATTTATTTGAACAATTATCATCGATAGATCACAGTCCATTTAATTGTACTTTTAAAGATTTTAAATTTGTGAGTGAGAATCGACAAGGATTTTATTCTTCGTTTAAATTTGACTGTAGAATGTGCAACGCCGAAGTAATTATAAAAAGCGATAGATCTGGGCGTGAAATAAATCAACATATAGTTCATGGCATTGTTACTTCAGGTAATGGATTTGCACAGTTGGATGAATTTTGTGCACACGTTGACATGCCTTGCATGTCCGACAAGACTTTTATAAAAGAAAACGTTATTTTTGGAGATATGATAAGAGATATAGCTTTGGAGAGTATGCACAAAGCAGGTATAGAAGAAAGAGAAATTGCCATCGCTAAAGGTCACGTGAATAACGATGGAATTCCGTATATTACAATTGTGGTAGACGGTTCATGGGCCAAACGATCATATAGGACTAATTATAATTCATTATCTGGAGTATCCTGTATAATCGGGTTTGAAACAAAAAAAGTTTTGTTTTTGGGCATCAGAAATGCATACTGCTGTGTATGTGCTTTAGCAAAAAGCAAAAATACTGTCCCAAAAGAGCATAGGTGCTTCAAAAATTGGTCAAAAAGCTCAACGGCTATGGAAGCAGATGGAATAGTAGAAGGCTTTAAATGTAGTTTAGACATGCACCAAATTAAATACACAACCATCATCGGTGATGGTGACAGTAGTGTCATCATTACCATACGGACACATGACGTCGATAAAGAAAATAGAATGCAGCAATCATTTACTAAGAAATTACTGCACAAAATTAAAAAATCTAACAAAAAAGACTGATAATAAATTCGGTTCTGTTCCAGTAAGATTACGAAAATCGCTGGATACAAATATTTTGCGCCTAAGAAAAGCCGTAAAAGGGGCCGTTGATCACACGTCAAAATTAGACACAACAATGGAGCAAAAATTGAACATATTGAAACAAGATTTACTCAATAGTCCGTGTCATGTATTCGGTGACCACGATAAATGCAAACCATATTTTTGCAAAGGAGGAAGTGAAGAAAATATAGTCCCGGAAATGAAGCAATGTGGGTTATGGTACGAAATTTATTCATTTTTGAACCTTATAGTCACAAATGCAGAAAGTCTTCTCATGGCTCAAACAAACAACATTGCAGAGCAATTCAACTCTATAATTGCGAAATTCATTGGGGGGAAAAGAGTTAATTATTGTCTGCGCGGTGCCTACGAAATGCGTTGCTACGCGGCTGCTGCTAAGCAAAATGCAGGAAATTTAGTCAAAACGCTTGCTAAGGGCACTGATTTTTCAACAAAATACTTACAGCGAAACGTATCTAAAAATAAAAGAAAAGCCGACACAGACAGAGGCATAAAGCGGAGAAAAAGAAATGTTGCGGTCGCTGACGAACACTACGGAAGTCTTGAGAAGGAGGCAGATATCCCTAGTGATATTTTTAATAAAAAAAAAGATGATATATTAATGACCTTACAACAAAGCGCGAGTAAACGCCATGACATACAAGCAATGACAAAAGGTCAAGGAGCTAACCAAGAATGGCTAAGACAGAGGAAAATAAGGTTGACTGCATCATTTTTTGGTCAAGTCTGCAAGCTTAGGTCAACGACGTCTTGCAAAAACGTTGTGAAGCAATTGTTGTACAACAAATTCAAAGGAAATGATGCCACAAAATATGGCAACGAAAATTAACCCATAGCATTAAAAGACGCAGATAAACTTTTAGGGCTTCATATTGAACAATGCGGCTTGTTTATCGACGAAAAACGTCCATATCTCGGAGCAAGCCCAGATGGTCTGATAGGTGACGATGCTATCGTTGAAATAAAGTGTCCTTCGAGCGCATCAAATTTGTCACCAACAGAAGCAATAGAAAAAAAAAATTTTCTTTTTGCACAGTCGATGGCGATAATTCAAATAAGATTAAATTAAAACGTAACCACAATTATTTTTATCAAATTCAAGGACAGCTTCAAATAACTGAACGTAAATATTGTGTATTCATTCTCTGGACGCCTAAAGGATTGACATATGAAAAAATAGAAAAAGATAACGAATTTTGGAATTCTGTCGTCTCAAAATTGGAAGAATTTTATTTTAAATGTATCTTACCAGAATTAATAGATCCCCGTTTGCCAAGAAACTTACCTATCAGGGACAGAATATAAAAAACTAGTTTGTGCGCGCGGCTTCACAAGCGTTATTTATATGTAAGAGTTCAAATAAATCAGAAATCCATGAAGCTTGTTCCTTTACGCTTACAAAATGATAAGTCAAAGAATCGTAGTTTCATTATAATTTATTTAGTATTAAAATTCGACTTTATTTTAAAACTAAATAAATTATTATAAAATTTATGAAATACGCTCTAGGTAGGCCTATATCTAGACAAAATTTCTGCCTATAATAGTTTTCGCGTAAAGAAGTAATCAACACAATATCCATCAATCCATCCAAACTTTTGTTTTATAAGTAGGTAGGTATCTTTCACACTAGGTATATTTTGACTAGCTACCATAATAAATTTCGTAGTGTTTAGCCGATATGGTTACCCCACAAGGCTTTACCAAAATGGTAAATAGGTAGATTTGTTTTTTTGATGAGTAAGTAAATAAATGTGTCAAGTCAATATCAAATGTTTTTTTTTTTAAATAAATGAATGTGTCAATATCAATGAACAAAAAAGTGTTTACTTTTAAATCCTTGCCTTTTATTTTCTTCTCATAAATTCACCATACCTACCTACTCGTGTATTTAATCCGAAATTTAGGTATATCCTAGGTATTGCAGAAGCAGAACCGTATGACGAACCTACCTACACTCCATCCAAATTCGGTTAGTTTATAAAAATGTCACACCGAATTTGGCTGGAGTATAGGTAGGTGCTTAGGTACATACTACATAGGTACGTATTTCCTGATCAGTTTAGTTACTACATACCTAGGTAAGTATTTCTTGAGATATACGTAGGTAGGTAGGCCTTGTAGAGAAACTTGAAGAAAAAAACTTGAGAGGTGTCAAGGGACACCCGGATGGAACGAAGTTCTCACAAAATAACGTGGGACAAGGGAAGGGGAATCAACTTTGACTTCGACTTCGACTTCTACCTCGACCTCGACCTCGACCTCGACCTCCACCTCGACCTCGACCTCGACCTCGACCTCGACCTCGACACAATTAATAGATATATATATTTTTTCCGTCTAGCCCCCTTTCACAACGCGCGATAAGGAACTTCGTTCCAAAAACGCGTTATCAAACTAAACATTCACTTAGATTTTTTAACATAGGTACACTTGCACTTCCCAAAATGTAAGTACCAAGGTACCTATGTAGGTATAAAACGCAAATATGTAGTATGCCTAAAGAAATAGGTAGGCAAATTCTACTAGTATCTAACCTACCTGCCGCTTTCGATAGCAGAGATGTATACCTACTCACGCACACGCACAAGCACGGCACTATGGTTGTGTTCACGTATGTAGTACCTAGTACCTACCTACCGCGTCCCGCGCGCGCCTGCATCAACTAAACAGAGATAGCGATATTCGGGGCGATTTTTGCACGCGCCTCGAATTGAAGTGGCGATCGAGGTCCGCCGGATTCTTAAGTGTCAACGCACCGCTTTCACTAAATTACACTGTTTGTTTACTATGATTGAGTTCAAAATGGGTTGTTTCCGTATTATTATTTTCGCAGAAAAATTGGTAACACGTCTACTCGATACGCCTGTCGGCTACGTACGTTTTTAGACCCCAGGTTCAAAAAGATACATCTAGATGAGGCATTACCATTGTCAAAAACAATAAACTACTTTAGAAGAAGCATAACCTCAAACACAGAAAACGATGAAGATGCTTCATTAAGTAGGTCTGAACCATCAGCAACGGCTGTCGACGAGCTAGATATATGGCAGGCTCACCATGATAAAATAATGGCAGCTAGCACGTCGAGAGTCGAAAACACAGAATAGGATTTATATATAGCAGCGCTTTTATCAAATCTTAAGACAGATCCCCTCAATGTTTGGAAAAACTATGAAGGAGCCTTTCCAAAATTATCGGAGATGGCTGTAAAACACCTGTCAGTGATGGCCACTTCTACGCCAGCAGAAAGGTTGTTTTCGAAGGCCGGAAATATTTTAAGAAAAACTAGAAACAGAATTTTAGGTAAAAGATTACCCAAACTATTATTTTTGAATTCACTTATAGAAGACTTATGGCAACAATAATATTTTATTGTTGCCGTAATCCTTGACTTCTCCGAGTGAGTATAAAAAAGTAAAACAATAGTTTGGGTAATCTTTATATTTATATATCTTATATTTTTTTCCATGTTTGTAAATAAAAAAGATTTGTTTTGTTTTTAGTTTTATATATAATGTTGTTGTTTTGTTATTAGTTACTTCCAATGTTTAATTTTGTTTGTTTTTTTTTAGTTTTCGACCGGAGGTTGTCGTTTCTTATTTTAATAATAATAATAAAGCTCTTTATTCCCAAATTTATATCTAAAATTATAACACAATAAAACATTTAAAAAAAATGTAGGAGTAGAACATTTAAAAATTGTATAAGTTAAGTCAAATTCAATTCACTCATCACTTTTAATGTCTAGCTTGAATTATTGTTTTGATTATTATATTAATACAGTATTAATATAAATTTATCTTTCGTTTATTTCTTTAAATGAACCCAATGATTCGTTCGTCTTAAAACAGTTAAAACCAGTCAGCCAGCATGATTTTATTTATTCCTATTTTCTGTAATATTATAAATTGAAAGTGTGTCTGTCTCTGTCTTTGTTAGTTTGTTTGTTTGTTACGTTTTCATGGTTAAATGGATGAACCGATCTTAATATTATTTAGCAAGATTATATGGCTTGCATCTATGGGAAGGATCTATAGATAGGTTCCTTTTTGTTAAGGTAGGTACATACCGCGCCAACAATTTTTTTCCTAAATTACAGAAAAAAATCGATTTTTCTAAAATCGAAAATTAAATAATCGATTTTTTTTTCTCAATGTTACATCCCTACCTACGAGTGTTTGCACAAAAATACTTAAATAAAATTGGAAAAAACATATATAGCCTTAAAGATAACATGCCTGGTGTAGACTGGGCGCGCAATTTCTTAAACAGACACAATAGAGAAATTTCCAATCGGATAGCGTCAAATATATCTTGCGATCGCGCCAAAACTACAGCACAGGTGATAGATGACTTTTTTGATCATTACGAAAAATCTATCGAAGGAGTCTCCCCAGACTGTATCATCAATTATCATGAGACAAATGTAACTGATGACCCGGGTAACAAAAAAATCATTTTTAAGAGGGTGTAAATACCCTGAAAGGGTCATTAATATTTCTAAGTCATCAATTTCTTTAATGTTTGCTGGCACTGCAGATGGCCAATCCTTGCCCATATACAGTCGTGGTCAACTAATTAGGGACACTCTTTGGTTAAACCGAATTGTGAATTTATTTTTTATTTTCCAACGAGTCTAAACCATATTCCATATCTCTTACATGTAAGTATAATTATGTGCCCGATTATACAAACAATAACAACTTCTTAAACATTAAACCTCTTTACAGTATAGCTGATAGATTATCGTAGTGCTATTAGTTCAAATAATGCTGGCTGGCCATTTAATTAGGGACACTGAGATATTGCGTTCTATTTTCAAAATTTGAATCTCAATACTTTTTTACTTCTTCTCTTATTGTTTCGTGGTAGTTTTGGCGTAAAATATTTTGAAGAAAAATGGTAAAAATAAAAGTTGCGATCCAACACTACGAAAAATTATCATGAAGTTTGTTGTCGAGCATGGTTGGCCATACCGAAGGATAGCAGAACATTTAAATTGTTCAAGAACTATGGTATACAATGCAGTGCAACATGTCAGACGCAATAACACAGATTTAAATGTGCCCAGAACAAAAATATCGAGAAAAACAACTCCGCAAGAAGATAGAATGATAACCAGGTTAGCTAAGAAAGATCCGTTTCTAGGCTCTATTTTAATTAAACACGAAGTGTTTGGGACAGACGAAAGAGCTGGTGTCTCAGCGAGGACCGTTCGACGACGTCTGGTAGAAGCAGGGTTGTTCGGAAGAGTGGCTCGCAAAGTACCGTTGTTGAAGAAAGAACATAGAAATGCTCGTTTGGCGTTTGCACGTAAATATGGACATTGGACCTACGCCCAATGGCAACATGTATTATTCTCTGACGAGACCAAGGTTAATTTGATTTCTTCAGATGGAAGGCAATACGTACGGCGTCCAGTAAAAGCGGAAATGAATCCAAGATTCACAAAAAAGCAGGTGAAACATGGCGGTGGAAACATTAAAATGTGGGGTTCATTTTCTGGACGTGGAGTGGGACCTGTGAGGAAAGTTCAGGGTAACTTAGACCAACATCAATACAAGGCAATATTGGAGGAAACGATGATTCCCTATGCTGAGGAGCATCTCCCTATTATATGGACGTTTCAGCATGATAACGACCCGAAACATACCGCCCGTTTAGTCAAGTCGTTTCTTACCAGTCAGTCAGTATCGGTGCTAGATTGGCCAGCAAATAGCCCGGACCTTAACCCAATCGAGCACCTTTGGCACGAAATCAAGAAAAAAGTAGCCACTTATCGTACCACAACTTTAGATGAACTTAATGAAGCTTTTTGTGAGGCATGGGCAAACATTTCTGTCGAAACATGCTAGAAACTGATAATGTCTATGCCACATCGGTGTCAAGCGGTAATTACTAACAAAGGTTTTGCTACTGGGTACTGATTTTACACGTTATAAAATGGAGCTGTTAAAGATATTATAATACTGCAGATTATTAGTTTTGTTTAACTCTATTTTTCATTATAGTTTACTGTCCTTAATTAAATGTCCAGCTACAGAATTATTCCTTAAAATTGAATACATGTTCAACCCTTGATATTAAATACTTTTTTCTATTTATTTATTCTTTTATTTACAGCCATTTAAAGCATAATAATCGGACCAAATTATGCAAATAATAGTTACTGAGAAATCAATAGGGTTTTATATTTGTATGTACATAACCGGTTATTGTTCTTCACTATCTTGCATGTCCCTAATTAGTTGACCACGACTGTATGTAGTGTATAAAGCGGATCATCTGTGGGATCAATGGTTGGAGGGAGGTCCTGAAGGATGCAGATACAACCGGTCTAAAAGTGGCTGGTTTGATTCCGTATGCTTTGAAGACTGGTTTAATACGGTAATAAAGCGCAAAAAAAAACCAGGACGAAAAGTTGTAATAGGAGACAACTTATCTTCTCATTTCTCACAATCTGTTTTACAGACTTGCAAAGAACTGGATATAATGTTTATTTGCTTACCTCCAAAAACTACACATCTACTCCAGCCATTGGATGTGGCATTTTACGCTCCCTTAAAAAGATATTGGCGTGACGTATTAACTAATTGGAAGAAGACAGAAGGATTGAAACACAAGACTCTAGTTAAAAGTTAGTTTCCGAAGTTATTAAAGAAATTGAAGAATAAGTTGGAAGAGAATGGCACGGAATCCAATAACCTGATTGCCGGATTCAACAAATGTGGCTTATACCCCATAAACGCAGAGCGACCCAAATCACGGTTGCCCCAAAGAGAGATTATTTCGGAAGAACAGATAGGGAACACAACATCATCAGTTGTAATAGATATTTTGCAAGAAATGAGAAGTCCTCTAAGTGCCACCGGACAAACAAAACGAAAACGGAAATGCAATGTACCACCTAGAATGAGTATAACAGCAGACGACTTAGTGCGCAATCAGACAGAAAAAGCCAAACAGCCACCAACACGGAAAAATACACAAAAGCAAGTGTCGGACAAAAAGAAGAATAGAAAAGCTTTAGACAAAGATATAAGTAACATTTTTTCCGAAATCACAGGAGGAATTGAAAATGAAGGATCGAATCTGCTTGATACGCAGTCAATTGCAGGACCTTCAGGGCTAGGTAATGCATATGTCTATGACTCTGACACCACTTACGTTAGCTCAGATGATCAAAAATCACTACACAAAGAGATTCAAGAACAGCCACCAACACGAGTATCTATTAAAGGTAAGGGTAAGGGAAAGACAAGCAAACAAAAAATAGAAAAAAGACCGATGAAGATAATTGATTTGGATAAGAAACCAGCATCTTGTGATAATCTGTCTATTAAAGCTGAGGGCAAGAGAAAGAAATGTAAACCAAGAATAGAAAAAAGACAAGACGAAGATAAGTGATTTGAAAAATTTAGACTTAGACCCAGAAAGTATTAGACGATTGATAGCCAGTGTTAAAGCCGAGAAATCCAAATATAAGAAAACCAAGAAAGAGTCAACAGATTCTGACACTACAAGTGTGTCAGATGTAATGAGCGTCCATAGTGACTCGGACCTTATAGATGTCGATTTCGGCAAAAACCGCTCTGATGTCAACAGCAATTATGAAGGCTACGAATGTAAAAAAAAACATGAGTGACTATACTTACATTAAACAACTAATAGCTTCAGAAAACATTCAAATGCCTGACCATGATAAGTTAATCATAAAATCATATGAAACTGTAAGTTCTGTTGAACTAATGACTGATATCAACTTAAAGACTAATAATAATACTACTTACTTAACTGATAAGACTAGCCACAATCAAAACATTTCCTTCATAGCTGAAGGTTCTTTAAAACAAAATACTGATGATAACTTGAAGACTGACCAAGAATATGGAATATATAAGACTGATAAAAATGTGAGTACCTCAGAAACATTATGTGAGAATATAGATTTGCAGGAACCTGGGATTTTACAAACTTATGAGTCCGGTGACTCTCACCAAGAAAATGTATATTTCTCGCAAATACAGAAATACTTTGAACCGGATTTAGATGAAGGCTGTAATGAAAATAACCAAAATTATAATAATACGAGCCAAAAACATGTAGAAAGCAGACAAGAACTTGATGAACACGCAATGGAATCTTTATATGCTGTGAATGACCATGTTTTAGTGCGCTACTGTGACGTTAAAAAATGTAAATATTATGTAGGATTTATTGAAAATATTAAATTTGATGGACGTCAATTTAAATACACAGTATTTTTTTTCAAAACCATAAAGAAGCCAAAGCTTGCATTTAGAATTGACAAGAAGATTGATCGAGACGAGGTTGATATTATATGGATTGTAAAAAAAATTGCTATGAATGTAAATCCTTTAAAAGCCAAAGAGTTCCTACTCGCTGAAAAAAGCGACGAAATGTTTTTTTGATTTCAAATATTTAAAAAAAATCTAAAGTAGGTCTACCATAATATAGGTAATTTTATTTTTTAGATTTTTTTGTTCTGTTTGTGTATTGCTTTGCCTATTCGTAAAATAGGTACCTACTACTAACACTTGTTGAAAAATATGTTAATTTTATGTTTAGAAAATGTATCATTTGTTGTGACATTGAATCTCGCGCCAACCCGCGTCGAATAGCCATAGGTAGGTTCTTAACTTTTCTTAATGAATAATTATTAAAGATATTTTGAATATACCGTATGGTTTTATTTACTTTACTTAAAATTCTTCATATTCAGCTTCCCCTTAAGAATTCCAAATATCCCTTGACGTATAATACGCACAACTTCACTATTGTAGATCAAATTCCAAATAACCCCAATTTGGCAACAAATATAATTTCGATTATGTGACTAACTTCATATAATTCCGTATTTTCTTGACTAAAAGAAGTCAAATTGCCTTAAACTCAAAACTAGGTTACCCTAGAATATTTCCAAATACCGCTCGGACGGTTTTATTTAGCACATGTTTGATAAATTAATAAAAACAGGTTCAATAAACATCGGATACCAAATAACCCCAAAGGGGCGATATTTGGAACAGCCTATTTAAAAAAATATATTTTCAAAACTACTTCCGATAGACGTATAGTAGTAATAGTGGTCAAGAGGGCATTATGAGAACTACTCAAAAAGCCCCCTGTTGAGTAAATTCATTCATTGCTCTTTTATATAACACATGGTTAAGCAAAAAACAGTTTTAAATAACCCCGTTTTACGGTACATTACTAGTTAAATAATAATAATAATAAATAGACATCATTTTTAATAAATCAAGAACAACGATAAAAAATAATTATTATTATTACCTAAACAAATACACAAGACATGTGTCATGTTTGTGTCAGTTCAGTTCAGTATGTCTAAATACAGAGTTGCCCATTTAAAAACCAACCTAAGTACCAAATTAAAAAGATGAGTCGACCAAATAAAAACAAAAGGAAATACCGTTTTTGATACAATTTCGATATTGGATATTTGACATCGATATATCGAACTGAAAATATCGATATATCAATGCATCGATATTTAATTGACAAGCCTACCGCAATCTGGTGACTTATGCGTGCATTTATTAATGAAGAAGTCATTCAGAAGAGTCACGAAAAAATGGTGAAGGAAAATGAGTGAGTACTCTATATACATACATTTTATTATTATTATTATCACAAATGCTAACCAGATTATGTATTTATATTGCTGCTCTAACAACAAATACTAAAATCAGAATAAAATAAATATATTTTAAGTCATACAACAAACGTGATTTTCGCATTTTAGCGCCATCTAGTTTCATTTGATGATACTACGTTATTATAGGTGCTTTTCGCGGTCTCATGCGAACGCTCGGGGTTTGAGAGGTAAGATGACGGGGTTTGAGAGGTTCGCAATTCCGCTGGCAGGTGGCGCTATTTTACCACTATCGGTAAATAGGTGGTAGGTACTTCACAGACATGATCGACTATAAAGTTTGAAATTGAATTATTGAATTCATGTAGTTAGGTAAATATCGAATCCTGGCCGTGCATCAATGGATATTTCTGTTCGAAAAATGTATATGCGCGTTACACGTGTTTATAACGGTGAAGGAAAACATCGTGAGGAAACCTGTTAGTATTCTTGAAAGCGGCAACGGGCTTGCAACCTGTTACGTGTGGAATGCTAAAATAAATAATTATAATTACATAAGTTGATAAAAATGTTATGCAATAGCTTAACCGCGGCAGTCTCCGAGTGCCACGTATTTTTTTTTTACTGCATTTTTTGGGCTTTGTAGACCTAATAGAAAGGCAATATCAAGTTTTTATAGTTAGGACCTGAAAAAAAAAATCCGGTTGTAAAGGGGTATGGAGCCTGAAAGTAATCTAATAGTTGCAATTTATGACTTGCAAGCTGTGATGCCAGTGCCGCTTGGGGAATCATCAGCATTTTTTTACAGATCCAAGCTTAATTGCTACAATTTCACAGTAAGTTCCCTTTCCTTCTAGAAAGAATCATTTTATGCTAAGTAAATGCCAATGCTTAAGTTAAATACTATTCTTTTTCCAGGTAACAGACATGAAAAATAAGACCACATCGTGTTTCTTTTGGCATGAAGGACTAGGTAACCGAGGAGCCATTGAAATTGGGACTTGCGTATTTAAGTTCCTGCAAAAGGTAGCCCAAAACCATCCCAATTGTGACGTGATATTTTATTGGGACAATTGCTGTGGGCAACAAAAGAACCGGTGAGTATTTTAACAAAGTTACTCATTCTCAGTCTATAAAAAATCGAATTATTTGAATTATTCCTTTTTAGATTCTTGATGGCTATGTATTACTTCGTGGTCAATACATTGCCAATAAATTCAATAACGCACAAGTTCCTGATACGTGGACACACCCAAAATGAGGGCGACAGTGCTCATTCAATAATTGAAAGGTCCGTCAAAAGAGCTAAAAAATCTGGTCCGATATACACGCCTGATCACTACGTGCAGCTCTTAAGAAACGCGAAGAAATCTGGAAAACCGTTCATCGTCCAGGAACTAAATTACAGTGATTTTCATGATCTAAAAATATTGTCCGATGAAGTCGCACTAAACAACTTAACAAGGTTATCGGAATTAAAGCTGATACGTTTTACTAAAGCAAACCCTCAAGTTTATGAGTATAAGACTCGTTACGATGAATTATGGACTGAAGAAAACTTAAGAAAAGCACGAAACAGGAGAACAATCATTATGAATGAGATAACTCTAAGACCGGCGTACACTTCAAAGATCAGTATTGCTGAACGGAAAAAAAGGGACTTAATGCATTTGGTTCAAACTAACATTGTTCCTAACTACTACGAAGGATTTTATAATAGTCTTTAAATAAGTCAAGTTGGCTAAGGCTCGTATTCAAGAACGACACTAAGAGAACGCACAGTAGGCTCCGACCCACAGTGGACAATATCTTGTTTCATAAACATCACTTGAGTGTTGTGCGACACTATGCGTACACTACAGTGTGCCTCTAGCCAAAGTACCTCAATAGCTACTTTACCGAACGCATAGTGTTGGTTGTGTTGTTGTTTGGTCAAATGTATTATAACCTAAAAGCGAAATGAGTGGAAGTGAGGAGGAATTTGATAATTATTTGGAAGATCAAGTGCAGCGCCAAGGACGGATAATAATAAGGCGTTTAATTAGAGATTTTCAGGACCCTTTTCAATATTATAATGACGTGGAGTTCAAACAGAGATATCGATTTCGCAAAGAAACAACATTGGACATCCTGCTACCATTAGTTTATCATCATCTCGAGAAACTAACATCAAGAGGACTTCCTATTCCACCTGTGTACCAATTGCTGATTGCACTGAGATTTTATGCCTCGGCCAGTTTTCAAATTATATCTGGTGACCTTATTAGCGTTAGCCAGCCAACAGTTTCAAGAATCGTGAAAAAAGTATCACGTTTGATTTGCTATGAAGTAAAAAGATATATTAAATTTCCAGAAAACTCTGGGGATATAAGGGATAGGGGTAAACTAAATCCCTTATATAAATGGGGTTCATAGATGGCATCTAAGACGGACGGCAGAAATTTAGATATACTGCTCTTAGGAACCCGAAAATTACTTTCAAGGGTCGAGAAGCTATCGCCAGTTGCCAAAAATCTTAAGACTATTTGAAGCTTTATGCCCGCCTTCCACTGCGAGCGGAGCGGGCTCCGTACGGACTCCGTTTAACTCGCAACGGCTTTTTTCATAGAAGTGCTTCCACTGTAAATGAGCGGACTGAGCGGATCAAAAGAGTACAATGAGTCACAAAATTGGTCGCAGAGTTGAGCGGATTTCCAACGGACTCCGTACGGATCCAGTTCAACTCGCAACGCAAAATTTCATACAAGTGCTTCCACTGCGAGCGAGTAAAGCGGAACGGATTGAGCGAGTTAAAATGGGTCCGCTGCGTCATGGCGTCGCACGCGAGTTTTGAACGGACTCAGCTCACCTCCGCCCCCCGTCGCCTCCCCTTCCCCTTTACTTGCCCGCTTTCGTCTGTCAGTTCAGAACGCGCAACGTGTCGGCATGGAGCTGTTCATTGAATCAGTGCGGCAGTACCCGTTGTTGTGGGACACCAACCACAAAGACTATCGTCATGCTGACAAAAAAGATATGAAATGGAAAAAGATTGTGGATATCGGGATACCCGGAATAACAGACAGTAAGTAAATAATCATATTATTTGTTACATTTCAAACGTTGAGGCCTGGGAGTGCACCAGTAGTATTAAAAAAATCACAGAATACATTCCTCACATAAAAAGCCTCTCTTGTGGCCCGTAATCGGTCATTATTTATCGGCAAAAAAATATTTATATTGTTTTCGTCTTCATAAGTTGTTGGAGATGGCGATGACATCAAATAGTTGTGCAATATACATGTTGCTTGAATTATTTTGTCAACCAGTTCAAGTTTACACTCAAATGGTCGACGGTAAGCTCGCCATCTATATGCCAAAGGCGTTCTCAACAACATTGCGTGCTCTACAGAGACGATAGTTAAAATGTCTTTTTGCTCGATTTTCAATGGTAGTTGGTGTCGGATATGGCCGAAGTAAATTTTTACGTAGTGCAAAAGCTTGATCTCCTATAAATACATAAGGCACACTTGGCCCATTATCGTCTAAAGGTCGATCAATAGGTAAATCTAACTCATTTTTATACAATTTCCTACCAAATAGACTATCGCTGAGTATACCGCCATCGCTAAAACGGCCCATGGATCCAACATCAATTACTATGAATTTTTTGTCCGCATCAACAACTGCTAATAACACGATGGAATAGAATTTTTTATAGTTAAAATAAGAACTTCCTGAATGAGGAGGACATTTGATCGAAACATGTTTTCCGTCAATGGCCCCGATGCAATTTTTAAATTGCCACTTTAATTCAAAATCTTCTGCTATTTTTTCCCAATCTTTCCTCATTGGTGTTTTCATAAACAGAGGTTGCAATCTATCCCATAGAGCAGTACATGTATCTTTTACTGCCCTTGAAATGGTAATTTCGCTTATTCGATAATTGTAACCTAGACTTCTAAATGAGTCGCCCGTTGCCAAATATCTGAAAAAGAAAAAAGTACCTATATTAATTTAAAAATCAAAAACCTCGAAGGACTACCTACATCATAGGTGCTAATACTTCTCAAGGTTCAACTTGAAACAACATTCAAGTTGAACCTTGAGAAGTATTCTGCCGTCATAAGGAAAAAAAAAGACGTAGGTATTTAATTTTTTTTCTTCAAAATTAAGGTTTATATATATTTTGAAGCCTACAAGGCAAATTTGCACGCAGATACCTACTCACTTTTTATCTAACAAAATTTTATTTGTTTTAGTCAAGACCGCAAAATCTGAGTGGAAGAAACTGCGAGACAATCACCGAGATAGCCTGAAAAGGCAAAAGTGTGGCAAAACAGGCCAAGCAGCACCAGCTATAAATAATTGGAAATATGCCCAAATCATGGATTTTTTGCTACCATTTATGAAAAATAGAAAAGTTTCCACAAATTTAACAAACTCTCAATGCACACAAGAGATCATCGATCAAAATTCCACCCAAGACAGTGAATTATGCACTCAACAGTCGACACAAGAAGTAGAAGAATCTATTATGTTGATTCCATTGGCAAACAATGAAGGTCCAGAATGTACACAAGAAACACAAACAACACGAAAAAGAAAGAATGATGTTGATATCATAGATATTATCAAAGATATAGAAGAAAATCATAACAGACGTCAGGAAGAAAGAGACAATATTAGAAAAAAACAACAAGAAAAACATCCCATGGATTTATTTTTCGAAAGTATGGCCCAAACAGCCAAAAATATGCCAATTTATTTCCAAAATAAAATTAAGAAAAAGGTTTTACAAATTGTGTGTGACACTGAAGAAGAAATGGAATCTTATAATACAGGTTATGGTTACTCTACCGCATCTACATCATCAGTATCTGCACAATCGCCTCCGACGACGAGTTATGAACAACTTCCTTAAAATAAACTGTTTTGATTTAAGAAAATGATACGTTTGATTAAAGAAAAGAATATCAACACATAGTACTAGTTGTAAGTTTCTTTCTATTAATAAAGTCATAAAAAATAGGGGTTTTTATTTCTTACCTTAGAGTGATCGCAAGTTTTTCTCTTGGTGAAACAGCTTTTCTAAAGTTTGTGTCTTGTTTTGTAATATCTTCATTTATGAGTGATAATAATTCTTCAAACTGTTTTCTATCGACTCGAAAATAGTTTTTGAAATATTCGTCTTGTAAATCGTAGAACATCCGCATCAATTCACCCTTGATAGGTCTCTCTCTAATATGGTCGCTTATCCAGAATCTTGGTTTGTTACGCTTCTTTTTTTCGTTATAATGGTAGAGTAGCAAGCATTGAGGCTTTGGTCAACTCATCCCGCTCGATCTCATCCCGCGGGATGAGTTGTCCTAGTGCAATTTTTGAATTGGACAACTCATCCCGCTGATATATTTTACGTCTTGTACAGACATGATAAAAAGTGGTTTAGGCGCATTAGGGCTTTAACTTCAAATTCAAAAATAATGACAATTATTATTCTCGTGTATCTAGAACTAATGATTAAATACAATGATTTCCTGGTGCATATAATTTATGTGTTACATTTACAAACACAACAACGCAACCACAAACGTACAAATTGTATTTTATCTATTGCTTGAGTAAAGGACAGTTCAAGGTCAAGTTATCGGGTTATGCGAATACGACTACCTGCCTCCAGCCAATCACAGACAAGAAATTTATCACAATAGGAAGGGTTGAGCGCATCTTTCTATTTTTTCGTAGTTGCATTGCCCGTGTCTAGGTGTTAAAGTGATTGAATGTCTTATATTTTTTTGTGGACAGTTAAATACATATTGATAGAAGTTATAAGTGCTTTCAATTCGTTCGTTCCTTGGGTGAGTAAATTTAATATTTAAGATGTTTTTTAGATAGTTTTAGTTTTTGTACTTATTTTTTATTAACTTTTCTTTGTTTTTGCTGGCATATTTTTTTTTCTTTTCACCAAAAGTGAAACTTAGGCCATATGTTTGAGGGCTGTATGAGAAATCAATAGCAAAAGGAACTAGGTCTACTAACCGTAACCGAACCGAGTTAGAGAGTGTTTAGTAGATTGCTATTGTTTTTTATCAGGCGTTATTTTTCTTAAATAAAAATACTCCGTGTGTGATATTTTAAGTTTTCCATTGTTAAATACTACTCGGCAACTCTAATGAGTCATTCCGCGTACCCCGCTTCCGCATACGTCGCCTCGTCGACTCGTTTTAGTGGTTGGGTTACAGATTAAGTAGGTTGTTACTGTTATATTTTTCCTTTGCTGGTTTTGTATTAATTAAGTACTAAAACATATGTGTGTAAAATAATGTTGCAATAGCGGTCATGGACTACTGTCAACCAGTGTACGCTCGTGCTTCGTACTTATTACGTGCAACGTTCCAAATTGCTGTCGCTTAGCGTATCATACCTATTGTTACCATGGTTAACATGTATGTTTCGGTTCGCAGTAGCAGTCGGGTCAATGATCGTTATCGCAACACTAACGCGTACCCACTAACACGTACCTATGCATTCGATCCGTTTATCAATTTTTTTTACTAGTTTTAGTAATAAAAAACTGCCTATGAGAAAAAAAATATAACAGTCACAACCAACTTAATCTATTTTATCAATGCAAACCTCAAAATATCACGTATTTAATTATAATATAAGAAAAATAGTTAACGCCTGACAAAAAGATACTAGCAATACTTTCCTATACAATTTTCGTTCGGTTACGGTTGATCGGCCTGATTCTTTTTGCTATTGATTTCTCGTATTATTCTCTAACATATAACCTAAGTTTCATTACTGGCGAAAGAAAAAAAAGTAAATCATGCCAATAGTTGGCATTGGCCTTTTGAACTGAATACCTTAAAGCATTCTCTCCCAGTAAATTATTTAAGTACTGAATTTTAAATGTAGTAATAATTTTTAATGCTTATTATTTTCCCCTTAGAATCAACCATCAAAATGTATGAAGATAGCCCTTCAACTTCACGTGGCAATCTATCTCTGAATATAAGTACTACTCAAAGAGGTTCCAAAAAGTTAATAACAAGACATGGTTACGAATATGTTATTAAAAGACAAAATAATGACAAATCAATCTTGTGGCGGTGTGCGAAAATGAAAACATGCTCTGCGACGATAAAAACTAACTCCGATTTTAATGTGATAATGAATGAAACAAATCATAGTCATGAACCCTTAACTATAGCAGAAGTTGAGATAAAAATGCAAATGGAGAAGTGCTCAAAGGCTGTACAGGAGAATTTGTCCGATCCTGTCTCAAAAATATTTGAGGAAAATATGGCTTCTTTGGAAGATCGTGGTTTGGATCTAATAAAGAAGTTGCCGGCTCTAAATAGTGTACAAAAAATGCTGTATAGAAAAAGAAATAAATCAATAGGAGCAAGAAAATTAACTTTTGCAAAAGTTAAAGATGTTGAAGTGCCAAAAAAATTTGAAAAGATGTTATTTGCTGATTACGCACACGGGAAAAACCGTATCCTGATATTTGCTGATAATGAATTGAAAAAATACATGGCAATTTGTAAGAAATTTTACATGGATGGTACATTCAAAGTTTGCCCAAAGCCATTCTATCAATTGTACACTATTCACGCTGAACTCGAAAGCAGTCAAGAATATCTTAATGTCATTCCAGTTATATACGCCCTGTTACCTGATAAGAAAATGTCCACGTACGAGCTGTTATTTCAACTAATAAAAAGTCAAATACCTGAGTGGGACCCGAGAGGCATCACAGTCGATTTTGAAGTTCCAGCTATACTGGAAATTCGAAGCAACTTCCCGAGTGTGAAAATAACGGGCTGCTATTTCCACTTCTATCGCAGTCTCTGGCGTAAAGCTAAGGCGCTAGGTGTATGCAAAACACAGTTAGGCAAAGTCCATATAAAACTCTGTGCTGCTTTGTCTCATCTCCCACCCGAGTTAATTGATGAAGGATGGCTCTATGTGATGGAGGAAGCTCCCAACAGCAACTGCGTCATACAATTTAATGACTACTTCGTGAAAACTTGGCTCGAAAATTCGGCACTCGCAGACACTTGGTGTACATTCCAGCAAATGAATAAGACAAATAATGTTGTAGAAATATGGAACGGGCACATCAAAAAATATATTAAATCAAAACCGAATATTGCTCAATTTTTGGAGGGCTTAAGCAAAGATATACATTTCTACGCCTCCATTATAAGAAAATCTACAAGCGGCTTCAAAATTTCGAAGAGACTGCCTGAAACTATAGAGAGCAAGAAAAAAATTGACTATGTCATAAACCAATTAATCACCGGTCAAATCACAGTAGGACATTGTTTAGAAAAACTAAGAAATTAAGTATCTATTATTTAATTTATATATACCAAATATGTAATCTTGTTGATTTTAATTATTATTTATTCGATTTTAATTGTTAGTTTTTTTACATTCGTGCATTTTTTTATTTGGCACTTATAATCATAGTGTGTGATTTTAACTAGTTTTAAGTAAATCTTTATGAATCCAAACACTAATTGTTAACTTTTTAGTTTTATTTGAAATTTTAAGACAATTTTTTAGGCTATTTACATTTTTATACGTGATTTCTAAATAAAACGACTGTGATTTTAACTAATTTTAAGTAAATCATTTATAATCCAAAAACTAGTTGTTAATTATTTAGCTTGATTTAAAATATTCTTTTTAGAATATTTAGATTTTTTGTACGTAACTTTTAATGAAAAGATTGAGATTTGATGACTAGTTTTAAGAAAATCCTTATTAATCCAAAGACTGATTGTTGATTCTTTAAGTTTTATTTTTTGATTTTGACAGTTAAATCTGTGATTTCTGATTGTTTAAATACTTTACAGTGTAATATCAAGGGTAATTTTAATAGTTATTGTTTTTTTTTAGTTCTATAAATGAAACGACTGTGATTTTTGATTATATCAGTCTAACCAAGCTATGGGTGTATCATTTTTTCCCCAAACACTTTTGTTCACGAATGTACAAATATTTCAAATAATACAATACATTTTACCTTTTCTTTAAAGCGGGATGAGTTGACCAAAGAAAAATAATTAAAATATTAATGTGGACAACTTATCCCGCGGGATAAGTTTTCAGCGGGATGAGTTGACCAAAGCCTCCAAGCATTTATTTATAGTATTTACGTAATCCTCTTCACTGGAATCGTCAGACATCGTTATCGCAAAATATACCGCGCGACTTGCTTCCTCTGTGGATCGCCTGGCACTGAGATATTTCTGCGCCTCCTCGCTCATCGCCGCGCCGCTGGCAATGGAAGGCCAACAACTCGCTCATCCGACCCCACTCATTTCCCACCTCACTCGCTCCGCAAAGCCCTCTGGCAGTGGAAGGCAAAATCTGAAACTCTTTCTTAGTGGAAGTGTACAACTATTTTTACTCCGGTCCGCTCAGATCATCAGCTCAGTTTCCGCTCATTACCCTTTCGCAGTGGAAGGCGGGCATTACTCGTGCTGGTAATGCTGGTCTCATAACGGTATCTTCTTTTTGTATCTTTGTTTCGATTTTACTCAAAAGGTAATCAAATTGTTCATTATTCAGCCTTATATGATTCTTATACGTATCAGGATCTTCCTGTTGAATTTCTCTGAGGAAATTGTTCGACGCTCCTTGTTCTCTGCGACGTAGAATCCACAAGCGAGTCCAAATTCTTCTCCTTTTGCGAGATTCCTTTTCTTTATGCCGTCTTAGCTCTTCAATTAACAAGTCTGCGACAATTCCAATACTTTTTCGTACCAAATCCGACATTTCTCTGTGAATTTTGATTGTTTTAAGAATTGTTGTTAAGAATGAAGAAAATCTTCCGAGTGTATGAAGAAAATCTTCCGAGTGTACTATGTAAATGTCAACAGCCATCCTAGTATACTCGTATGTAGCTTACTCGTACGAGTTCACTTGGTCCGAGCGAACTCTGATGGTGTCAACGCGGCTTAAGAGATTGCAGACATCGACTACAATTTTTGAAATTAATTGGCTTGAAATTTTAAATAAAAAGTGCAGACTTTTATAACTGTCACCAGTTGCTAAAAACCTCAAGGTGATTGCTAAACGAATCTTGGCAGGTATAGCTTCTCTTAAATGAGTATCTTGTTTGGTTCAATTTTGGTAAGCAATAGGTTAAAATCGGCCAACGACATTCGTTGGAAATTTTCAAATTCCCCAGATGGTTCTTGTGTGAGTTCTACGAATTGTTGCTCCATAGTTTGTCTGCAAAAAAATATTAAAATAGTGATAAAAAGTACTAGAAGTTAATAAAAATTGAGAGGTATCAAGGGACACCCGGATGGAACGAAGTTCTCACAAAATAACGTGGGACAAGGGAAGGGGAATTAACTTTGACTTCGACTTCGACCTCGACCTCGACTTCGACGTCGACCTCGACCTCCACCTCCACCTCCACCTCCACCTCCACCTCGACCTCGACCTCGACCTCAACCTCGACCTCGACCTCCGCCTCCATCTCGACCTCCACTTCCACCTCGACCTCGACCTCGACACAATTAATAGATATATATATTAATAGATATACTATAGCAAAAAGTGTCGTGACAACTTTTCGTGACAACTTTTCGTAAGAATTTTTTCCGTCTAGCCCCCTTTCACAACGCGCGATAAGGAACTTCGTTCCAAAAAATCCAGTTATTTCATAAGACGAGCAAAAATCAACGGGGGAGATCATTTATCCCTCATCTCCCCTAATGTTATAAACTCATTGTGGCTTATATAATACTAACCTAGTTCTGTTTCGGTGCATTGCAATCATCCACCATCTTCTTTTTCTCCATTTTTTTTTTACTTTCGTCTTGTGATAAATGCGTACGAAGTTGTAATATGCCAGAGTGCACATCGCAATGGCGGCGGCGGCTTCAACTTCGTTTTCCATAACGTGTTTGACGTATGGGCGTTGCCGGGCGACTGAGCTCCTTGCGAAGCTATACGAGTGTGTAGGCAAGACACGTACTTCGGACTTCGATCAACTTCGGCAAGTACTTTGTCGAAGCAACTTCGCGAGTAGTGTAGAGCCGACTTAAAAACTCCGACTTCGGTTCCGATAAAATTACCTCCATTACATCCCTGATTAGGAGATACCATTGTAGTAGACGAATCCCAGATAAACCACCAAGGACGATTAGGTATAAAAACGTACGATCCCTCAAAAGCGCATGAATATGGCATCGAAAAAAGATGTGTTCTACTAACAGCAAACTATACATGGCATAAGAGCCATACACGCAGGTTCTGTTTATGCTTAGTGATGAGCATTGATTTAACGAACAGCTTTTTTTAACCGTTTTATTACGCATAACTAGTTAACCGTTTCTCTTTCACACAAAATCCAGTTAAATCTATCAACTGGTTTATGGCTAGGTTACACAGTGCGAGTTGGCATGCGAGCTGACCGAGTCAGTTACTGAGGTGCAGCTACTACGCACGTGTGACCGCATCATACGAGTTACTGTCATGTGCGAGTGGGACAGTTGCTCGCGTCCGAGTTACTTCAACATTTTTTGTTTTTACTCGCTACTTGCCTTCCCCCACCACACCACTCGCACGCCGCTCGGTCGTCAACTCGCACGATTTCGCAGAATGACAGTGACAATGACAGTAGCCCGTACGCTCGGGCCTACGCCGGGTGCAGTTTTCTTGACCCAGACAAATTATGCCAGTACACTGGTTCAGTAGCTGTCTTCTGCGACGCCAGCAATTGTGCATAGTGTGACCGTGCGAGGCGAGTCGAGGTACTGTCATACCAGTACACAGGCACAGTAGCTGTCTACTGTCACATCAGCTTCTCGCACTGTGTAACCTATCCATTATTCAACGCCAGTATGCATTTAACGTAGCTCGCACTGTGTAAACCAGCCAGTGCGAGCTAGCGTACGAGTAAGCCTTCCGAGTAGCTGCACTGCAGTTACTCGCACTGTTTGGACGTCACTTACGAGTAACTCGTACGTGCGAGTTGGTCAGTAGCTCGCATCCGAGTTACTTCAACATTTTTTGTTTTCACTCGCCTGCTCGCCCAGCAGCAACTCGCACATGACAGCGGCTCGTGCGTCGCTCGCATCGTTTGGACGCGTTCGGCAGTAGCTCGCCAGTGCCAGCCGGACAGTTGTGAGTGGAAGCCGTGTTTTTTGTGTGCTACGCCTATGTACTAAATCGAGATCGAAATATGGGTACGGATAGATGGTCTTCTGACAATAATATTTCATTCATGAAACTCTACAGAGAACAAGAAAACCTATGGAATTGTTTCGATAAAAACTATCGAAATAGAGATATGAGAAAAGAATCTTTGGAACATATCGCAAAAGAAATGCACCTAGGTAACACCGGTGAGGTAACCAAGAAAATAAAAAATTTACGGTCCACCTACAATCAAGAAGTGAGTAAAATCGAAAAAAGCAAGAAGAGTGGCGCTGGCGCAGACGATGTGTACAAACCATCCATAAAATGGTTTGATATAATGGATTATATAATGAAAACAATTAATTTAAAAGAAAAGAAAACAACATCCAATCTGGTGAGTACCTAATTCTTTATTTCACTGATAAATGTAGTTGGTTACATTTCTAGATATTAATCATACGACTTTGCCAGGAGACAGCACCGTCATTACAGAAGTAATTTTTATATTTTTCTCTCAATTTTTCGGCAACTGCTTTTGATCTGTTATTTGTTCGCGATCGGGCGATACTCGGTAATGCATTTATTTCTGATCTCCACGTTCCAAGGTTGACAGTGAAATTTGTAATATCTTCATAATCTACACTACCAGGAGGAGTGTAGATGTGTGGTGAAGATTTCCGTAACCAGTTGTGCAGTACGCATGTAGTTCGAATAATTTTTATTGTGGTCTCCTCTTGCAACTGGATAGGTTTTCCCAAAACGCGAAAGCGAGATGCTAAAATACCGAATCCATTTTCTACTATGCGTCTTGCCCTAGAGAATCTGTAATTGTAAGTTTTTTCAGCTATCGTAGTCTCATTGGGATAGCGTTTCAATAAGTACGTCTTAAGAGGAAAAGCATCATCTCCCACTACAATACCGCCTTCTGGCAATAATGTGCCATTTTCCAACACTGGATACAATGAGGAAGCTTGGAAAACACCACCGTCAGAATTTCGCCCATATGAGCCTATGTCCACATATTTAAAGCAGTAGTCATGATCCACGATCGCTAGGAGCACCAAGCTGTTAGTTCCTTTATAATTGTAGTATTCACTACCACAATTGGGCGGAGCTTGAATCACCACATGTTTGCCATCGATGGCTCCACAACATCCTGGAAAGTTCCACCTGTGGTGAAATCCTACTTGTACGTCTTCCCATTCCTTTCTGCTTGGTACCTGAAAAATATAATATTAATTTTATATTCCAATTGCAGAAAGACAACACACCGGCGGATTTGGAAAATGCTGTTAGTCAAGACATGGCGGATAACACTGATGATAAAACGGGTGATAAAACTCTTGATAAATCTGATGATAGATCAATCTACTCCAGTGACAGCACATTGACAAAGAAAAAAAACCCGGGTAAAGCTAAAAAATCACATAATACTGCCCAAGAAATGAGCGGAATTACAGCAGCTATTGATGAGCTGAAACAACTAAACAGTACTATAGAATCTTCCAGCTCTTCTAGACAAGAAGACGAGTATGATATTGTTGGAAAACATGTCGCTATTCAATTGAGGCAGCTCCCATTACTAGATTTTTTAGATGCCAAAGATGAAATTCAACAAGTACTTTCACGATACCGAAAAAGAGCTATATACGCTCGGAACGCATCTGCCCTTTCCTCATACAGTGCTTCGTCACCACAGTCCTACATAGCGTCACCATCATCAGGACCCAGTGTGTCCTTCCCAGGCACAACTTATCAGCCTACAGAAACAGTTTTGGTGCATCAGCCACTTCAATCAGTTGATCACCAATCATCACATTCATCATACGAGGCAGCCAATTTAGAAACGGTTTCTGCGCAGCAGCCAGTTCAACCAGGACAATTATTTGACTTTAATGATCCAATAGTCAAAGCGATGATAAATGCTAATGTAAACAACATGCAATAATGTTTTAGTTAAGGTTTAATTTGTTTTTGAAAAATAAATGAATGAGTCACACGTCATGTATTATTGTGTTAATAAAATTAACTTTTACTTACTTGAAATATTCGTCCAAAGCTTCAGAAATAGCGTTACAAACTTCTGGTATAAATTTTGATATAGAAGCTTTAGATATCCTGAAAAATACTGATAGCAGTCTGAATGACATTCCTGAGCTTAGGAAACACAGAGTTGCTTCCAACTTCACCCTTGCTGCTATGGCATCTCTCATCAATGTGTCTTGACGTTCTATTTTTGTTTTTATCAAATTTAAAAGTCTTTCGACTTGTTCAGGTGTCACTCTCATCACTGCTTTATATTCTCGGGGATCTTCATGGTAAAGCTCGTTGAGAATCATACGTGTTGCCCCTAAAGATCTTCTAGCCATCCATTCTCTAATCCAAATCCTTTTCTTACGCTCTTTTTTCTTATATTGGCTATGGTTATAGATATTTTCCAATTCCTGACATAAAATTGTTGTCATAGAGCGTATCACCGTTTTTTTTATTAAAACAAGTTCACTCGACATCGCGACTTGACTCGGACTGAGCAGTAGCTAGGTGTGGTGTAGACAGCAAAGGCGAGCCGAGCTACTGGCGTACGAGTAGACAAACCGAGTAGCTGTCTACTGGCCAGGCAGCAGCTCGCACTGTGTAAACCAGCCATAACGCTTGCGCCATGCGCCAACGTCGCTCGTACGAACGAGCGAGACGCCGTCGCTTCCAGTATGAATAATTGTTTGAGAGTAAAAGAGATGTGCGTATATTTGCTCGTTTCGGATTTCGGCTCGGCCGATGGCGATGGCAACTCGTTGACCGAGACAAACAGGTTTGTTTAGCTAAGCATTTTGTTTGTTTTAATTAATTCAAATTAGGTTGTTCGAGTGACACGTTGAGGTGCAAGGTCAACGCTTTTTTTGTTTCTTTTGGAAGTTTTTCACCATATTTGTGTGATAACATAAATAAAATCTTTTTTGATTTTGTAATACGAATGTCAAGTTCCGTTATTGTTAAGTGTAAATAAATATCAGTGTAAATAAATAAAATAAAAACTGTTTTCAAAATGTCGGCAATAGAACGTAAAAACAGTAGTGTTTTGTGGCGGCATTTCGAAAAAGATAGTGACAGCGGAAAAGCTGTGTGTAACATTTGTAGGGACAAGATTAGTTACAAATCAACAACTTCAAATTTACGGAGTCATTTGAAAAGGAAACACATTTCTACATATACATCTCTTGTATCTGAGGAACAAGGAGTATCGGAGAGTCTCCGATACTCCTTGTCTCCGACGGAGACGCCAAAAGTTGCTGATAACGGAGGCGAAGGTGAATCCGTCCCCGGACCGAGTACAAGCACCAGCCATCTTCCACCACCCCCAGTTCCTAAGCGTCAGAAGATTATGGACACGTACACTGTGAGGAAAAAGATTAGCTCGGAACACAAAAAAAAAATAGATAGAGACTTATTGGATCTCTGTATTGATGGTTTTCATCCCTTTTCGTTGGTCGAAGAACGATCTTTTATAAAATTCGCGCGGTGGATACCAGGCTACACACTGCCATCTAGGAAAACCTTGTCCAATTCCTTATTAGATGAAGCTTATACTCAAACCGAACATATTATCAAACAAAAAGTTGCGGAAGAGGTATTAACCATGTGTATAACAACAGATTTATGGACGTCTCGAGTAACGGAAAGCTATATAGCCGTGACAGGACACTATTTAACTAAAGAACTTGAATTCAAGACAGTACTTCTGGGATGTTGTAATTTTTCTGGTAACCACACTGCTGCAAATATAGCGGCAGAGCTTGGAGCCCTGGTCGATAATTGGGGCCTTAAAGGAAAAATCAACTTCGCAGTGAGTGACAATGCCACTAATATAACCAAGGCAATTAAAGAGAGCTTAGGATGGAAGCACTTTGGATGCTTCGCACACACACTTAATTTGATAGTGGAAAATGCGTTGAAATTTGTGAAAGTTCATATTGATAAAGTTAAAACGATCGTTGCGCACTATAAAAGGAGTACAGTGTCTTCAGAGAGACTAACTAAGTATCAAGTTCAACAACAACAAACACCGAAGCACTTAATACAAGATGTGGAAACGAGGTGGAACTCCACGTTCTATATGATACAAAGATTTATAGAATTGCAGGAGGCCGTACGTTCGACGCTAGCTTTGGTGACCAAAGACATGCCAGTAATAAGCAATGATGAATGGTCAACTTTGAAGCAGCTTTGCCAGATTTTACGCCCGTTCGAGGAAGTGACGAGCATGATGAGCGCACAAAATTATTTGACCGGTAGTTATGTTATTGTTATGACACGATGTTTAATTGGATCCTGTGATAAAATACTGGCAAAACCCGATTTAACGCAAGATGTCTTAGATGTTGCGATTTCATTAAAGTTAGGCCTAAAAGATAGGTTTAATAAAATAGAACAAAGTGGGACTTTGTCAATAGCCACATTCATGGATCCAAGATTCAAATTAGAAGCATTTTCCGACAACAATGAAGCTCTCAGAACCAAAGAGAGAGTCCGAAGTCTTGTTGACACATTAATTTCTCAAAAACTTACATATACTGCAGACCAAGATGAAGAACCAAAAAAGAATGCCACCGATGATAAAGACGAATTAAGTCCTTGGGAAATATTTGATACTTTTATAAGCTCTAATAAGACCCAAGGAACTCCGGTTTCCATGGCCATAAAGGAAGTGGACATGTACCTGTCCGATGAAATATTACCTAGAAAAAGTTTGACGGGTGCATGGAACTGTCTTTTAGAATGGTGGAAAAACCATAGGTATGTCTACCCAAATTTGACTGAAGTGTTCATAAAAAACTGCAATATTGTCGCAACTTCAGTGCCTTGTGAACGAATGTTTTCGAAGTCTGGCCTAATTGTCAATCAACGTAGAACTAGATTGACAACGGCAAAGGTCGAAAAGCTTATGTTTCTAAATGTAAATATGGACCCTGATAGATTTAAGTAACTTGATAGCATAACGATATTGTACAAAGTCTGTAATATAAATGAGAAAAACACTAGGTACCTACTAAAAAAAAAACTTGTGGAAATGTAAATTTTAATGGATAAATAATTGTAATGTTCAAATAAGCTTCTGTATCTTAATGTAAATATTAACTTTGATAGATTTAAGTAGAACAGCATCTAATATTATAAAGGCGAAAGTTTGTATGTGTGGATGTGTGTATGTTTGGCGGCATTTCACGGTCGAACGGCTGAACCGAATTGGATGAAATTTGGTATACAGATAGATAATAACCTAGATTAACACATAGGCTACTTTTAATCCCGGATTAACGCGGGTAAAACCGCGGGTCGTTGCTATTAACAAATATTGTACAAAATCTGTAAATGTGTAAAAAAAAAAATTAAAAAAAATAAACAAATACAAAAAAAAAAAAAAAAAAAAAACTTGTTAATATTAATGGATAATTATTATGTACATAAAATGAATTCAAACTTTTAAATACGCCTGGTTAATCCAATCCAAGTACATATTCAGTCACCAGCCAGTCCTAAGCCTGGAAAAGTATGAAGGGAAGTTTAATTTATTCGATGTCATAAACTTATTACATTTAACTTGTCACTCAAACAACTGATAAAAAAACGACTTTTAGTTAGCGTAGTATCAATGTATCAACATCAACCTATCCGTTAACGTACAACGACGCAACGACGCAAACGCAAACCAGTTGATAACGTTAACTGGTTTATCAACCGGTTAACCGATTCTAAAAAGCAGTTTCATTTCGTTAACTAAAAATCTGTCAACGACCCATCACTAGCTGACAACGTTATAGTGGAAGACTTTGTTGTTATGGACGGAATTTTGGAGATGATTCATAAGGAAGATGTAAACACTACTGAATTGCCTGTCTTGCCAGGAACTCTAGTCGTCTTTAGAAACGAAGGGTCTTTGTTTCCGGGTAAGTTAGTGTCTGCTTCATACCCGTACTATATAATTGCGGCTATGAACAAGTGCATGGATGGGTGTTGGAGATGGCCAACACCTAAAGACATAATAAAAATCAATCATGCAGATTTAATAACACCACTGGGTACTGAAAAAATTCAAATAATGCGGCTTGGAACGTACAAAATAGATGATGATTTACTGTATTTGGAGTGGGGTGAATAAGCAGTCAAATACTTTAAAGTGCTTAACTTTAGTTCTTTTTAAATAATATGGTTTAGGTTTAACAAAGTGTGTATAAAAACACTCACACACATTTAGTTTTTTAGGTATTTTCTTGTTATGAATATAAAACCTTTTGAAATTTTCTGTCATGTTTATTGTTCTTGAATTATTAAAAAAAACATTTGACAATTATCATACTTTATGGTTTTATTGTATCAACCGTACCTTAAGCTTGATAGAAACATAACCCAATGTTACCCAGAAGATCAAATAAATCGTTTAGAACCAGATTTCTATGACTGGTTTACCGTGTGTCAATGTTACCCATGTGGAGGGGGTAACTTTGACACAGAAGAAAACTATGATTATCTCAATTATTTTTAATGTACAATGAATTGTACAACTATTTCAATATTTGTGTACTACTCCGAGAACACTAATAAAGTGCAGTCTTATTTACGACGAAAGACGTCCGCTAATATTATCGAAAAAAATAAATGTTGAGCTGTCAAAGTTACCCCGATTGACTGTACCGGCTCCGACAAAAATGTAAGTATTTATTTATTTACCAGGATTTTAGGTTGTGTTATTGTATTATTAGTAAAATAAATATATAATATAGGTACACAAGTAATAAGTTTTCTATAATATATGTTTTTCACCCAGTTATTAGAACGAATATTTCGATGGGTCACTAACGACCCTCTGGGCAGATATGATACAGAATATTCTCTTTTTTCTCAGGTCACGTCATGTACTGTCTACCAACGAAATAGTAGATGCTCTGGAGAGTTTGGGCGACGACGAAGGTTTCCAAAATGTTGACGTCTATTTAGACCCGCCCTGTGATGGAGCGATATCAGATGGTGATTCGGGAGATGAAAACTGCAACGATATTGCAAGGTTGAACCGACATCAACTACTTGCCCCCGCCGAGTTGATCTTACAACACACCCAAGATATTCAAGAGTGCGAGGTCTCTGAAGCTGTTTCAACTGCTGTACCCCCACCAGGTCATTCATCGACAAGGCTTTCACGGATTCAATCAGCAACTCTAGAAGTACATACTGATCCAGTCATCCCGCCCACATCGAGGCAACCACGAAGTGCCAGATCTGAATCACAACCAAGAAAATGGATCAAGCGGGATCTGCATCAGTCAGCTGAGGAGTGGACAGTTCCTCTACCACGAGCAGTACATACATTGTCAGAAGCAAGTGAGCCCATTGACTTTTTTGAATTATTTTTCGATCAGGAGTTGGTAAAATACATCGTGAGACATTCGGTTATGTATGCTGTAAGCAAAGATTCGAACACGGGTTTTACTCTATCTTCTGATGATATTTACTGCTTCATAGGGATACTTATTCTCAGTGGCTACGCCCCCCTGCCGAGACGACGAATGTTTTGGGAACTAAACGAGGACACTCATAATGTTCTTATTTCCAAATCCATGCGACGCAATCGATTCGAAGAAATCTTTCGATACCTTCATGTTGCTGATAATGACAATCTGCGCTCAGGTGACAAAATGGCAAAAGTACGGCCATTATTTGACATGATTAATCAAAAGTTTTTGATCTATGCTCTCATCGAGAAAAATTTCAGCATCGACGAGTCAATGATCCTGTATTTTGGTCGCCACGGGTGTAATGTAAACAACATATCCATCCATGGTAAACCGATTCGTTTTGGATTCAAAGCATGGGTGGCAGCCACTCGCCTCGGATACTGCTTACAAGCCGATCTGTATGAAGGAAAATCTGAAGCTCGGGAAACTGGTCTTGGGGAACATGTAGTGACAAAATTAACGGAAGCTATAAAAATCGTGTACCCAGACAGTTCATTTTCTGTATACTGTGACAACTTTTTCACATCACCCTCACTGTTGAGTAACTTACAACGCAAGAATGTAAAGATAACTGGAACTGCTCGGCAGAACAGAGTAGATAAATGTCCACTGCTTGATGTAAAGTCGTTCAAAAAAGAAGCTAGAGGATTTTATGACTACAGATTTCATCGGAAAGATGGGATTTGTGCAGTGCGCTGGAATGACAACAATGTGGTGACTCTGTTGTCAAATGAGTTTGGCGTCCAACCTATCCAAAAAGCCGGCAGATACTCGGCAGCCCTCAAGAGAAGAATTGAAATTGATCAACCAAATGTGGTCGCCCAATACAATAAATTTATGGGTGGCGTTGATCGACTCGATGCCAACATTGGAACATATCGCATTGCCATTCGAGGCAAGAAGTGGTACACGTCCATCCTGACATGGCTGATTGATGTTGCAGTGAACAACTCAGCACTGCTGGCTAGATCAATGGGAGCCAATGTCGATACCCTGGAGTTTCGAAGGTCAATAAGCAAGAACTTTGCTATTGAAGTATGGGACTAACAAAACTCGACCTGGGCACCCTATGAAAGTAACGACGAACGTACCTTTAGCCGTGAGGAGACACGCGGCTAATCATATGATCATGGTTACCCAGAACAGAAAACGGTGTGCTGTTTGTAAGAATAAAACAGTAAAAATGTGCAGTACTTGTTGTGTTAATCTACATGACAAATGCTTTGAGAAATTCCATGTCTAACCTGATGTTACGTGGTGTTTTATGTGATGTTGGCCTGATGCTTAAGTTATATTGTTGATTTGTTTTGTTCGGTTATGTTCCTAATTACTTAATATGCATAACAATAAAATACATAAGTAGAAACATTCGTTTAAAAATAACATACTGCCTTTAATTTACCCTTAGATTTTTCACTGTAGTCAAACGTTAATGTGCCCGCGGGGTCGATAACGACCCTTCAAAAAAAAGGTACTTTCAGTAACTGAAACACGAAATTAAAAAATATGGGTCTAATTATTTTTCTTTAGGAACAACATATGCAAAAATTACGAAAATCGGAGACCTAAATCTTTCTGGGCATATATGGGTTAAGTTTAGACTACTGTCCAATGGTGTTACAAAATTTATTGATGCTCAATGAAACTGAGAATGATTTGATTGAAATTTATTTGCATTTTTGTAGTCATTTTTTAAATTTATTGAATAAAGCTGTTTAAAGCCTGGAAGGCAACTGCATAACAATTTTAGATATTTATGGGATTATGGTTAATCTTAGAGATGGATTAACACAAAGAAAACAAGATCTCTTTTTTGGCTATGAAACAGGCAAAAAAATTAAGCTGTTATCTTCAAGATCACCGGAACTGACTAGAAAAATTCACACAATTTTTTTATTATTTATTGACAAAGCCTTAGAGTACCTAAATAAATGGTTTGATTTTAATAACACAAACTGGTTATTTACACTTGGTAATATAAATTTAAAGAGCAATATTGAATTTGATAATATTGTTAACATTATAGAAACTTTAAATCTGCAAAAACTTAATGTAGATATGGATGATCTTTATGGAGAAATTGCTTTATTAAACCAACTTTATAACCAGCAGTTATGTACTTCTAAGGGTTTTGCAGAACTATCAACTGCACAAAAATGGCAGCAAGTATTTAATAAGGGTGATGATAATTTTTTAAACTTGTATAAAGTAATTTCATTTTTATTGTCTATTCCCGCCACGTCAGCATTCACAGAAAGAGTTTTTTCTGTAATGAATTGCAAATGGCGAGACGAAAGAAACAAAGCGTCTCTGAATTTGATAAAAAATGAATTACTTATTTATTTTAATTTAAATATAGATTGTAAAGATGCTGTGCAATTGTTTAGTCGAGATCCTAATTTGATACAAACTGCAAAAAGCAATAAAAAATATGTTTTTAAATATAATAATAAAGAAAAATAAATTGTACTTTATTAGCAAAAAAAAAGGTGGCAACCCTAGACACTGAGATATTGCGTTCTATTTTCAAAATTTGAATCTCAATACTTTTTTACTTCTTCTCTTATTGTTTCGTGGTAGTTTTGGCGGCAATCCCGATATTTATTTTAAGTTTTGAAAAATATTTTGAAGAAAAATGGGTAAAAATAAAAGTTGCGATCCAACACTACGAAAAATTATCATGAAGTTTGTTGTCGAGCATGGTTGGCCATACCGAAGGATAGCAGAACATTTAAATTGTTCAAAAACTATGGTATACAATGCAGTGCAACATGTCAGACGCAATAACACAGATTTAAATGTGCCCAGAACAAAAAGATCTAGAAAAACAACTCCGCAAGAAGATAGAATGATAACCAGGTTAGCTAAGAAAGATCCGTTTCTAGGCTCTATTTTAATTAAACACGAAGTGTTTGGGACATACGAAAGAGCTTGTGTCTCAGCGAGGACCGTTCGACGACGTCTGGTAGAAGCAGGGTTGTTAGGAAGAGTGGCTCGCAAATTACCGTTGTTGAAGAAAGAACATAGAAATGCTCGTTTGGCGTTTGCACGTAAATATGGACATTGGACCTACGCCCAATGGCAACATGTATTATTCTCTGACGAGACCAAGGTTAATTTGATTTCTTCAGATGGAAGGCAATACGTACGGCGTCCAGTAAAAGCGGAAATGAATCCAAGATTCACAAAAAAGCAGGTGAAACATGGCGGTGGAAACATTAAAATGTGGGGTTCATTTTCTGGACGTGGAGTGGGACCTGTGAGGAAAGTTCAGGGTAACTTAGACCAACATCAATACAAGGCAATATTGGAGGAAACGATGCTTCCCTATGCTGAGGAGCATCTCCCTATTATATGGACGTTTCAGCATGATAACGACCCGAAACATACCGCCCGTTCAGTCAAGTCGTTTCTTACCAGTCAGTCAGTATCGGTGCTAGATTGGCCAGCAAATAGCCCGGACCTTAACCCAATCGAGCACCTTTGGCACGAAATCAAGAAAAAAGTAGCCACTTATCGTACCACAACTTTAGATGAACTTAATGAAGCTTTTCGTGAGGCATGGGCAAACATTCCTGTCGAAACATGACAGAAACTGATAATGTCTATGCCACATCGGTGTCAAGCGGTAATTACTAACAAAGGTTTTGCTACTGGGTACTGATTTTACACGTAATAAAATGGAGCTGTTAAAGATATTATAATACTGCAGATTATTAATTTTGTTTAACTCTATTTTTCATTATAGTTTACTGTCCTTAATTAAATGTCCAGCTACAGAATTATACCTTAAAATTGAATACATGTTCAACCTTTGATATTAAATAATTTTTTATATTTATTTATTCTTTTATTTACAGCCATTTAAAGCATAATAATCGGACCAAATTATGCAAATAATAGTTACTGAGAAATCAATAGGGTTTTATATTTGTATGTACATAACCGGTTATTGTTCTTCACTATCTTGCATAAATGTAATAAGGTAATTGTAAACAGCGATTTAGAGATCATATTTACTAATCCATTTAATAAACATTAAATTATAGATTACACGCCCAACTATAGTAATATATATAATTTTATTATATTATTTGTAAATAAAAAAATATATAACATAAAACTTGAATTATGGTACCAAAAATAAATAAAGTGTTTACAATTACCCTGGTTGACCCTATATTCATTAGTTAGTTAGTTAGTTTCAGAGCTTATCCATAATGAACAAAATAGATCTTACTTCTTCATGAAATCGGTATAGAATTATTAAATTTTAACTAAAAAAAATAATTGAAAATAAGTGTTTGAAATTTGACAACCCTATTTCCATAGAAATTCTATGGAAACTTTAGAAATGTAATATGGGAGATAAGTCCCACTGTTTACGTGTTTGTTTTTTTTTTGTGAGATGTATATAAATGTAATGTGCATGTTTTGCATTTAAATCCAAATGCGGAATCCAAAGGATTATGAAGATAAACCAAATTTAGTGTAAATACAAAAAAATACTGTTTCTCTTTGTGTATCGTAGATACAACACTTAAATTTCGTATGGAGTTAGGTATTATGTCGTTACAATAGTAAATAATTAAATAGAGTATATAATGTTATTATTTTGGAAAATATAAATAATATTATTTTTTGCTGACGTCAGCATATTCTTTAATAACTTTAAAACTAAACATAAAAAAGGCATGCTTCCTTTACAAATGTTTTATTTCTGATTTGGATCTATACGATGGACGGATAAAATATAGGCGACCGCGATTGAGGTAAAATTCCACACCGTGAGTCGGTATATCTAGAAAACTGGATCGAAATTGCAAAATATTTAGGTTTTTCCTTGATTTATACACAAACCACTAATTGTATTCAAAATTTGAAGCTTCTATGTCTGCTAGAAGTGCCTTAAACTTTTGATGATCGGTCAGTGAGTGAGTGAGTGAGTGAGTGACAAAATAGGAAACTTTGACTAGTTATAATTCTTAAACTACTGGTTCAAATTGAATGAAATTTGAAATATACCGAGTTTATACTATGCCTGCTTGGTTACTGAAAATTCAGGCTTCTAGTTTTATCCACAACGAAGTTATAGGGGGTCGAAAATGGCCTGAACTGCTTCGAGAAAAGGATGGTACGGCCGTGCCGCGTTTTGCTAGACTTGGCGTGGGCACTACCGTGCCCCCTGATACCTTTATCCAAATGTAAGAACCTTTATTATGTTGATATTTGTGGTCTCAGACAGAATGATACCTTTATCCAAATGTAAGAACCTTTATTATGTTGATATTTTGTGGTCTCAGACAGAATGATACCTTTATCCAAATTTAAGAACCTTTATTATGTTGATATTTGTGGTCTCAGACAGAATGATACCTTTATCCAAATGTAGGAACCTTTATTATGTTGATATTTGTGGTCTCAGACAGAATGATACCTTTATCCAAATTTAAGAACCTTTATTATGTTGATATTTGTGGTCAGACAGAATGATACTTTTATCCAAATGTAAGAACCTTTATTAGGTATGTTGATATTTGTGGTCTCAGACAGAATGATACCAATATCCAAATGTAAGAACCTTTATTATGTTGATATTTGTGGTCTCAGACAGAATGATACCTTTATCCAAATGTAAGAACCTTTATTATGTTGATATTTGTGGTCTCAGACAGAATGATACCTTTATCCAAATGTAGGAACCTTTATTATGTTGATATTTGTGGTCTCAGACAGAATGATACCATTATCCAAATGTAAGAACCTTTATTATGTTGATATTTGTGGTCTCAGACAGAATGATACCTTTATCCAAATTTAAGAACCTTTATTATGTTGATATTTGTGGTCAGACAGAATGATACTTTTATCCAAATGTAAGAACCTTTATTAGGTATGTTGATATTTGTGGTCTCAGACAGAATGATACCAATATCCAAATGTAAGAACATTTGGACTGGAGATTAATCCTAGTCAATTCTTTGATGGTGAGATAGAAATTTATCCTAGAAGTGATTGGCCTCAAGCTCTCATCATCAAGAGAGTAAAGAAAGATTCAAAAGCAGGATCTGGACTGTATGAACAATTCTGGAGATCTCAGATGGGCCTCAATTACATACCATCCTGCAAATCTTTGCCTCCTCTCAAACACAGCAAATCTAGATGCATCAAATTGATTAGCTTAGTAATGATTGAAGAGGGAGCCATTTGCAAAATCTCTGCAAGCTGTGATGGGTTCCTCAACTCCAACTACACTTGTGATTCAGATAAGTCTGAGTGTAAGCACAATCGGATTTAAACAAATCATGATTCTTATGGTTCCACTAGAAATGCATCTAAAATGTCATTCATCACCAGCTTAATAAAAACTATTAATAAATCTCCGAGTGAGTCAAAGGATCTGATAATCAACAACCAATTGGACGATGTTAAGGTGTGCTCAATAGAGAACCTGTGGACCAAGAAAGGAGGTTGCAACTCCACTTTCACTCACTTTGGTGAGGTTCATTTCACTTTTTATGACAATGGAACTATGATCATTACGCCTCTTGCAACAACTGGAGATCATCTCCTCTTTGATGACAAGGATGTTGACTTCTACGATTGTAATGATTATGGATGTCTAGAACAGAAACCATCTATTGTGTGTACTGGAGATAAACACTACTGTTCTAAGATCAATAGGAACTGTAACCCAGGATCTCTCAAGAGTTGTAGAATGATGATAAACATGATTGGTTTCAAGTCCAAAGATAAATCTTCCAAGGTATTGATGAGATTCACTTCTTGGCTCAGTCTCCAAATTGAAATGATTGATGAGGCTAATGATGATGAGATAGAGATAATTGAAGTGAGTGGAGAGACCTTAGTTTTCCAAAGAAACTGCAATTACTCAATAACCTGCATATCTGGAAGAGTATATCCTAAGTCAAGTTGTGACATCAAGAAAGTTTTCATCAAATATGGATCTATTAGCATGATGTTTGGGGAAAGTTTTAATGATGAGAAAGGCCTGCAGTTACCTTTTGACGTTGTATCAGGAGGGATTAGTCCCTTAATCACTATCTATGGAAATAAAGGGATAATAGCTAAGCAAAATTTGAAATGCTCCCCATTCAACATTTGTGACAGAATGGGCTGTTTTTTATGTGTGGAAAAAATCATACACCCAGAGTGCTTAGAGGAGCACGAGAAGATCATTTTCTTAGGATTGCTAATTTCTATGATAATGATCATCATCATAGTGATCTTGATGGTGACTCTTAAAACTAAAAAAGGATTTAAAATCTTAAAATCTAAGGCCTTGAAAATTCGACAATTTAGACCAAGAGATGCCTTCAAACATTTAAGGAGAATGATTCCGATGGGTAGCAAAACTAATGAGAAGAAGATAGAAATTCAGGATGAGATGGGTACAGTGAATGAAGGCTATGATGACCTCAAGGAGGTTGTGTTAGACAAACCGGCTTGCAATTGGAGGCATAATGAACAAAATAGATCTTACTTCTTCATGAAATCGGTATAGAATTATTAAATTTTAACTAAAAAAAATAATTGAAAATAAGTGTTTGAAATTTGACAACCCTATTTCCATAGAAATTCTATGGAAACTTTAGAAATGTAATATGGGAGATAAGTCCCACTGTTTACGTGTTTGTTTTTTTTTTGTGAGATGTATATAAATGTAATGTGCATGTTTTGCATTTAAATCCAAATGCGGAATCCAAAGGATTATGAAGATAAACCAAATTTAGTGTAAATACAAAAAAATACTGTTTCTCTTTGTGTATCGTAGATACAACACTTAAATTTCGTATGGAGTTAGGTATTATGTCGTTACAATAGTAAATAATTAAATAGAGTATATAATGTTATTATTTTGGAAAATATAAATAATATTATTTTTTGCTGACGTCAGCATATTCTTTAATAACTTTAAAACTAAACATAAAAAAGGCATGCTTCCTTTACAAATGTTTTATTTCTGATTTGGATCTATACGATGGACGGATAAAATATAGGCGACCGCGATTGAGGTAAAATTCCACACCGTGAGTCGGTATATCTAGAAAACTGGATCGAAATTGCAAAATATTTAGGTTTTTCCTTGATTTATACACAAACCACTAATTGTATTCAAAATTTGAAGCTTCTATGTCTGCTAGAAGTGCCTTAAACTTTTGATGATCGGTCAGTGAGTGAGTGAGTGAGTGAGTGACAAAATAGGAAACTTTGACTAGTTATAATTCTTAAACTACTGGTTCAAATTGAATGAAATTTGAAATATACCGAGTTTATACTATGCCTGCTTGGTTACTGAAAATTCAGGCTTCTAGTTTTATCCACAACGAAGTTATAGGGGGTCGAAAATGGCCTGAACTGCTTCGAGAAAAGGATGGTACGGCCGTGCCGCGTTTTGCTAGACTTGGCGTGGGCACTACCGTGCCCCCTGATACCTTTATCCAAATGTAAGAACCTTTATTATGTTGATATTTGTGGTCTCAGACAGAATGATACCTTTATCCAAATGTAAGAACCTTTATTATGTTGATATTTTGTGGTCTCAGACAGAATGATACCTTTATCCAAATTTAAGAACCTTTATTATGTTGATATTTGTGGTCTCAGACAGAATGATACCTTTATCCAAATGTAGGAACCTTTATTATGTTGATATTTGTGGTCTCAGACAGAATGATACCTTTATCCAAATTTAAGAACCTTTATTATGTTGATATTTGTGGTCAGACAGAATGATACTTTTATCCAAATGTAAGAACCTTTATTAGGTATGTTGATATTTGTGGTCTCAGACAGAATGATACCAATATCCAAATGTAAGAACCTTTATTATGTTGATATTTGTGGTCTCAGACAGAATGATACCTTTATCCAAATGTAAGAACCTTTATTATGTTGATATTTGTGGTCTCAGACAGAATGATACCTTTATCCAAATGTAGGAACCTTTATTATGTTGATATTTGTGGTCTCAGACAGAATGATACCATTATCCAAATGTAAGAACCTTTATTATGTTGATATTTGTGGTCTCAGACAGAATGATACCTTTATCCAAATTTAAGAACCTTTATTATGTTGATATTTGTGGTCAGACAGAATGATACTTTTATCCAAATGTAAGAACCTTTATTAGGTATGTTGATATTTGTGGTCTCAGACAGAATGATACCAATATCCAAATGTAAGAACATTTGGACTGGAGATTAATCCTAGTCAATTCTTTGATGGTGAGATAGAAATTTATCCTAGAAGTGATTGGCCTCAAGCTCTCATCATCAAGAGAGTAAAGAAAGATTCAAAAGCAGGATCTGGACTGTATGAACAATTCTGGAGATCTCAGATGGGCCTCAATTACATACCATCCTGCAAATCTTTGCCTCCTCTCAAACACAGCAAATCTAGATGCATCAAATTGATTAGCTTAGTAATGATTGAAGAGGGAGCCATTTGCAAAATCTCTGCAAGCTGTGATGGGTTCCTCAACTCCAACTACACTTGTGATTCAGATAAGTCTGAGTGTAAGCACAATCGGATTTAAACAAATCATGATTCTTATGGTTCCACTAGAAATGCATCTAAAATGTCATTCATCACCAGCTTAATAAAAACTATTAATAAATCTCCGAGTGAGTCAAAGGATCTGATAATCAACAACCAATTGGACGATGTTAAGGTGTGCTCAATAGAGAACCTGTGGACCAAGAAAGGAGGTTGCAACTCCACTTTCACTCACTTTGGTGAGGTTCATTTCACTTTTTATGACAATGGAACTATGATCATTACGCCTCTTGCAACAACTGGAGATCATCTCCTCTTTGATGACAAGGATGTTGACTTCTACGATTGTAATGATTATGGATGTCTAGAACAGAAACCATCTATTGTGTGTACTGGAGATAAACACTACTGTTCTAAGATCAATAGGAACTGTAACCCAGGATCTCTCAAGAGTTGTAGAATGATGATAAACATGATTGGTTTCAAGTCCAAAGATAAATCTTCCAAGGTATTGATGAGATTCACTTCTTGGCTCAGTCTCCAAATTGAAATGATTGATGAGGCTAATGATGATGAGATAGAGATAATTGAAGTGAGTGGAGAGACCTTAGTTTTCCAAAGAAACTGCAATTACTCAATAACCTGCATATCTGGAAGAGTATATCCTAAGTCAAGTTGTGACATCAAGAAAGTTTTCATCAAATATGGATCTATTAGCATGATGTTTGGGGAAAGTTTTAATGATGAGAAAGGCCTGCAGTTACCTTTTGACGTTGTATCAGGAGGGATTAGTCCCTTAATCACTATCTATGGAAATAAAGGGATAATAGCTAAGCAAAATTTGAAATGCTCCCCATTCAACATTTGTGACAGAATGGGCTGTTTTTTATGTGTGGAAAAAATCATACACCCAGAGTGCTTAGAGGAGCACGAGAAGATCATTTTCTTAGGATTGCTAATTTCTATGATAATGATCATCATCATAGTGATCTTGATGGTGACTCTTAAAACTAAAAAAGGATTTAAAATCTTAAAATCTAAGGCCTTGAAAATTCGACAATTTAGACCAAGAGATGCCTTCAAACATTTAAGGAGAATGATTCCGATGGGTAGCAAAACTAATGAGAAGAAGATAGAAATTCAGGATGAGATGGGTACAGTGAATGAAGGCTATGATGACCTCAAGGAGGTTGTGTTAGACAAACCGGCTTGCAATTGGAGGCATAATGAACAAAATAGATCTTACTTCTTCATGAAATCGGTATAGAATTATTAAATTTTAACTAAAAAAAATAATTGAAAATAAGTGTTTGAAATTTGACAACCCTATTTCCATAGAAATTCTATGGAAACTTTAGAAATGTAATATGGGAGATAAGTCCCACTGTTTACGTGTTTGTTTTTTTTTTTGTGAGATGTATATAAATGTAATGTGCATGTTTTGCATTTAAATCCAAATGCGGAATCCAAAGGATTATGAAGATAAACCAAATTTAGTGTAAATACAAAAAAATACTGTTTCTCTTTGTGTATCGTAGATACAACACTTAAATTTCGTATGGAGTTAGGTATTATGTCGTTACAATAGTAAATAATTAAATAGAGTATATAATGTTATTATTTTGGAAAATATAAATAATATTATTTTTTGCTGACGTCAGCATATTCTTTAATAACTTTAAAACTAAACATAAAAAAGGCATGCTTCCTTTACAAATGTTTTATTTCTGATTTGGATCTATACGATGGACGGATAAAATATAGGCGACCGCGATTGAGGTAAAATTCCACACCGTGAGTCGGTATATCTAGAAAACTGGATCGAAATTGCAAAATATTTAGGTTTTTCCTTGATTTATACACAAACCACTAATTGTATTCAAAATTTGAAGCTTCTATGTCTGCTAGAAGTGCCTTAAACTTTTGATGATCGGTCAGTGAGTGAGTGAGTGAGTGAGTGACAAAATAGGAAACTTTGACTAGTTATAATTCTTAAACTACTGGTTCAAATTGAATGAAATTTGAAATATACCGAGTTTATACTATGCCTGCTTGGTTACTGAAAATTCAGGCTTCTAGTTTTATCCACAACGAAGTTATAGGGGGTCGAAAATGGCCTGAACTGCTTCGAGAAAAGGATGGTACGGCCGTGCCGCGTTTTGCTAGACTTGGCGTGGGCACTACCGTGCCCCCTGATACCTTTATCCAAATGTAAGAACCTTTATTATGTTGATATTTGTGGTCTCAGACAGAATGATACCTTTATCCAAATGTAAGAACCTTTATTATGTTGATATTTTGTGGTCTCAGACAGAATGATACCTTTATCCAAATTTAAGAACCTTTATTATGTTGATATTTGTGGTCTCAGACAGAATGATACCTTTATCCAAATGTAGGAACCTTTATTATGTTGATATTTGTGGTCTCAGACAGAATGATACCTTTATCCAAATTTAAGAACCTTTATTATGTTGATATTTGTGGTCAGACAGAATGATACTTTTATCCAAATGTAAGAACCTTTATTAGGTATGTTGATATTTGTGGTCTCAGACAGAATGATACCAATATCCAAATGTAAGAACCTTTATTATGTTGATATTTGTGGTCTCAGACAGAATGATACCTTTATCCAAATGTAAGAACCTTTATTATGTTGATATTTGTGGTCTCAGACAGAATGATACCTTTATCCAAATGTAGGAACCTTTATTATGTTGATATTTGTGGTCTCAGACAGAATGATACCATTATCCAAATGTAAGAACCTTTATTATGTTGATATTTGTGGTCTCAGACAGAATGATACCTTTATCCAAATTTAAGAACCTTTATTATGTTGATATTTGTGGTCAGACAGAATGATACTTTTATCCAAATGTAAGAACCTTTATTAGGTATGTTGATATTTGTGGTCTCAGACAGAATGATACCAATATCCAAATGTAAGAACATTTGGACTGGAGATTAATCCTAGTCAATTCTTTGATGGTGAGATAGAAATTTATCCTAGAAGTGATTGGCCTCAAGCTCTCATCATCAAGAGAGTAAAGAAAGATTCAAAAGCAGGATCTGGACTGTATGAACAATTCTGGAGATCTCAGATGGGCCTCAATTACATACCATCCTGCAAATCTTTGCCTCCTCTCAAACACAGCAAATCTAGATGCATCAAATTGATTAGCTTAGTAATGATTGAAGAGGGAGCCATTTGCAAAATCTCTGCAAGCTGTGATGGGTTCCTCAACTCCAACTACACTTGTGATTCAGATAAGTCTGAGTGTAAGCACAATCGGATTTAAACAAATCATGATTCTTATGGTTCCACTAGAAATGCATCTAAAATGTCATTCATCACCAGCTTAATAAAAACTATTAATAAATCTCCGAGTGAGTCAAAGGATCTGATAATCAACAACCAATTGGACGATGTTAAGGTGTGCTCAATAGAGAACCTGTGGACCAAGAAAGGAGGTTGCAACTCCACTTTCACTCACTTTGGTGAGGTTCATTTCACTTTTTATGACAATGGAACTATGATCATTACGCCTCTTGCAACAACTGGAGATCATCTCCTCTTTGATGACAAGGATGTTGACTTCTACGATTGTAATGATTATGGATGTCTAGAACAGAAACCATCTATTGTGTGTACTGGAGATAAACACTACTGTTCTAAGATCAATAGGAACTGTAACCCAGGATCTCTCAAGAGTTGTAGAATGATGATAAACATGATTGGTTTCAAGTCCAAAGATAAATCTTCCAAGGTATTGATGAGATTCACTTCTTGGCTCAGTCTCCAAATTGAAATGATTGATGAGGCTAATGATGATGAGATAGAGATAATTGAAGTGAGTGGAGAGACCTTAGTTTTCCAAAGAAACTGCAATTACTCAATAACCTGCATATCTGGAAGAGTATATCCTAAGTCAAGTTGTGACATCAAGAAAGTTTTCATCAAATATGGATCTATTAGCATGATGTTTGGGGAAAGTTTTAATGATGAGAAAGGCCTGCAGTTACCTTTTGACGTTGTATCAGGAGGGATTAGTCCCTTAATCACTATCTATGGAAATAAAGGGATAATAGCTAAGCAAAATTTGAAATGCTCCCCATTCAACATTTGTGACAGAATGGGCTGTTTTTAATGTGTGGAAAAAATCATAAACCCAGAGTGCTTAGAGGAGCACGAGAAGATCATTTTCTTAGGATTGCTAATTTCTATGATAATGATCATCATCATAGTGATCTTGATGGTGACTCTTAAAACTAAAAAAGGATTTAAAATCTTAAAATCTAAGGCCTTGAAAATTCGACAATTTAGACCAAGAGATGCCTTCAAACATTTAAGGAGAATGATTCCGATGGGTAGCAAAACTAATGAGAAGAAGATAGAAATTCAGGATGAGATGGGTACAGTGAATGAAGGCTATGATGACCTCAAGGAGGTTGTGTTAGACAAACCGGCTTGCAATTGGAGGCATAATGAACAAAATAGATCTTACTTCTTCATGAAATCGGTATAGAATTATTAAATTTTAACTAAAAAAAATAATTGAAAATAAGTGTTTGAAATTTGACAACCCTATTTCCATAGAAATTCTATGGAAACTTTAGAAATGTAATATGGGAGATAAGTCCCACTGTTTACGTGTTTGTTTTTTTTTTGTGAGATGTATATAAATGTAATGTGCATGTTTTGCATTTAAATCCAAATGCGGAATCCAAAGGATTATGAAGATAAACCAAATTTAGTGTAAATACAAAAAAATACTGTTTCTCTTTGTGTATCGTAGATACAACACTTAAATTTCGTATGGAGTTAGGTATTATGTCGTTACAATAGTAAATAATTAAATAGAGTATATAATGTTATTATTTTGGAAAATATAAATAATATTATTTTTTGCTGACGTCAGCATATTCTTTAATAACTTTAAAACTAAACATAAAAAAGGCATGCTTCCTTTACAAATGTTTTATTTCTGATTTGGATCTATACGATAGACGGATAAAATTCCACACCGTGAGTCGGTATATCTAGAAAACTGGATCGAAATTGCAAAATATTTAGGTTTTTCCTTGATTTATACACAAACCACTAATTGTATTCAAAATTTGAAGCTTCTATGTCTGCTAGAAGTGCCTTAAACTTTTGATGATCGGTCAGTGAGTGAGTGAGTGAGTGAGTGACAAAATAGGAAACTTTGACTAGTTATAATTCTTAAACTACTGGTTCAAATTGAATGAAATTTGAAATATACCGAGTTTATACTATGCCTGCTTGGTTACTGAAAATTCAGGCTTCTAGTTTTATCCACAACGAAGTTATAGGGGGTCGAAAATGGCCTGAACTGCTTCGAGAAAAGGATGGTACGGCCGTGCCGCGTTTTGCTAGACTTGGCGTGGGCACTACCGTGCCCCCTGATACCTTTATCCAAATGTAAGAACCTTTATTATGTTGATATTTGTGGTCTCAGACAGAATGATACCTTTATCCAAATGTAAGAACCTTTATTATGTTGATATTTTGTGGTCTCAGACAGAATGATACCTTTATCCAAATTTAAGAACCTTTATTATGTTGATATTTGTGGTCTCAGACAGAATGATACCTTTATCCAAATGTAGGAACCTTTATTATGTTGATATTTGTGGTCTCAGACAGAATGATACCTTTATCCAAATTTAAGAACCTTTATTATGTTGATATTTGTGGTCAGACAGAATGATACTTTTATCCAAATGTAAGAACCTTTATTAGGTATGTTGATATTTGTGGTCTCAGACAGAATGATACCAATATCCAAATGTAAGAACCTTTATTATGTTGATATTTGTGGTCTCAGACAGAATGATACCTTTATCCAAATGTAAGAACCTTTATTATGTTGATATTTGTGGTCTCAGACAGAATGATACCTTTATCCAAATGTAGGAACCTTTATTATGTTGATATTTGTGGTCTCAGACAGAATGATACCATTATCCAAATGTAAGAACCTTTATTATGTTGATATTTGTGGTCTCAGACAGAATGATACCTTTATCCAAATTTAAGAACCTTTATTATGTTGATATTTGTGGTCAGACAGAATGATACTTTTATCCAAATGTAAGAACCTTTATTAGGTATGTTGATATTTGTGGTCTCAGACAGAATGATACCAATATCCAAATGTAAGAACATTTGGACTGGAGATTAATCCTAGTCAATTCTTTGATGGTGAGATAGAAATTTATCCTAGAAGTGATTGGCCTCAAGCTCTCATCATCAAGAGAGTAAAGAAAGATTCAAAAGCAGGATCTGGACTGTATGAACAATTCTGGAGATCTCAGATGGGCCTCAATTACATACCATCCTGCAAATCTTTGCCTCCTCTCAAACACAGCAAATCTAGATGCATCAAATTGATTAGCTTAGTAATGATTGAAGTGGGAGCCATTTGCAAAATCTCTGCAAGCTGTGATGGGTTCCTCAACTCCAACTACACTTGTGATTCAGATAAGTCTGAGTGTAAGCACAATCGGATTTAAACAAATCATGATTCTTATGGTTCCACTAGAAATGCATCTAAAATGTCATTCATCACCAGCTTAATAAAAACTATTAATAAATCTCCGAGTGAGTCAAAGGATCTGATAATCAACAACCAATTGGACGATGTTAAGGTGTGCTCAATAGAGAACCTGTGGACCAAGAAAGGAGGTTGCAACTCCACTTTCACTCACTTTGGTGAGGTTCATTTCACTTTTTATGACAATGGAACTATGATCATTACGCCTCTTGCAACAACTGGAGATCATCTCCTCTTTGATGACAAGGATGTTGACTTCTACGATTGTAATGATTATGGATGTCTAGAACAGAAACCATCTATTGTGTGTACTGGAGATAAACACTACTGTTCTAAGATCAATAGGAACTGTAACCCAGGATCTCTCAAGAGTTGTAGAATGATGATAAACATGATTGGTTTCAAGTCCAAAGATAAATCTTCCAAGGTATTGATGAGATTCACTTCTTGGCTCAGTCTCCAAATTGAAATGATTGATGAGGCTAATGATGATGAGATAGAGATAATTGAAGTGAGTGGAGAGACCTTAGTTTTCCAAAGAAACTGCAATTACTCAATAACCTGCATATCTGGAAGAGTATATCCTAAGTCAAGTTGTGACATCAAGAAAGTTTTCATCAAATATGGATCTATTAGCATGATGTTTGGGGAAAGTTTTAATGATGAGAAAGGCCTGCAGTTACCTTTTGACGTTGTATCAGGAGGGATTAGTCCCTTAATCACTATCTATGGAAATAAAGGGATAATAGCTAAGCAAAATTTGAAATGCTCCCCATTCAACATTTGTGACAGAATGGGCTGTTTTTTATGTGTGGAAAAAATCATAAACCCAGAGTGCTTAGAGGAGCACGAGAAGATCATTTTCTTAGGATTGCTAATTTCTATGATAATGATCATCATCATAGTGATCTTGATGGTGACTCTTAAAACTAAAAAAGGATTTAAAATCTTAAAATCTAAGGCCTTGAAAATTCGACAATTTAGACCAAGAGATGCCTTCAAACATTTAAGGAGAATGATTCCGATGGGTAGCAAAACTAATGAGAAGAAGATAGAAATTCAGGATGAGATGGGTACAGTGAATGAAGGCTATGATGACCTCAAGGAGGTTGTGTTAGACAAACCGGCTTGCAATTGGAGGCATAATGAACAAAATAGATCTTACTTCTTCATGAAATCGGTATAGAATTATTAAATTTTAACTAAAAAAAATAATTGAAAATAAGTGTTTGAAATTTGACAACCCTATTTCCATAGAAATTCTATGGAAACTTTAGAAATGTAATATGGGAGATAAGTCCCACTGTTTACGTGTTTGTTTTTTTTTTTGTGAGATGTATATAAATGTAATGTGCATGTTTTGCATTTAAATCCAAATGCGGAATCCAAAGGATTATGAAGATAAACCAAATTTAGTGTAAATACAAAAAAATACTGTTTCTCTTTGTGTATCGTAGATATAACACTTAAATTTCGTATGGAGTTAGGTATTATGTCGTTACAATAGTAAATAATTAAATAGAGTATATAATGTTATTATTTTGGAAAATATAAATAATATTATTTTTTGCTGACGTCAGCATATTCTTTAATAACTTTAAAACTAAACATAAAAAAGGCATGCTTCCTTTACAAATGTTTTATTTCTGATTTGGATCTATACGATGGACGGATAAAATATAGGCGACCGCGATTGAGGTAAAATTCCACACCGTGAGTCGGTATATCTAGAAAACTGGATCGAAATTGCAAAATATTTAGGTTTTTCCTTGATTTATACACAAACCACTAATTGTATTCAAAATTTGAAGCTTCTATGTCTGCTAGAAGTGCCTTAAACTTTTGATGATCGGTCAGTGAGTGAGTGAGTGAGTGAGTGACAAAATAGGAAACTTTGACTAGTTATAATTCTTAAACTACTGGTTCAAATTGAATGAAATTTGAAATATACCGAGTTTATACTATGCCTGCTTGGTTACTGAAAATTCAGGCTTCTAGTTTTATCCACAACGAAGTTATAGGGGGTCGAAAATGGCCTGAACTGCTTCGAGAAAAGGATGGTACGGCCGTGCCGCGTTTTGCTAGACTTGGCGTGGGCACTACCGTGCCCCCTGATACCTTTATCCAAATGTAAGAACCTTTATTATGTTGATATTTGTGGTCTCAGACAGAATGATACCTTTATCCAAATGTAAGAACCTTTATTATGTTGATATTTTGTGGTCTCAGACAGAATGATACCTTTATCCAAATTTAAGAACCTTTATTATGTTGATATTTGTGGTCTCAGACAGAATGATACCTTTATCCAAATGTAGGAACCTTTATTATGTTGATATTTGTGGTCTCAGACAGAATGATACCTTTATCCAAATTTAAGAACCTTTATTATGTTGATATTTGTGGTCAGACAGAATGATACTTTTATCCAAATGTAAGAACCTTTATTAGGTATGTTGATATTTGTGGTCTCAGACAGAATGATACCAATATCCAAATGTAAGAACCTTTATTATGTTGATATTTGTGGTCTCAGACAGAATGATACCTTTATCCAAATGTAAGAACCTTTATTATGTTGATATTTGTGGTCTCAGACAGAATGATACCTTTATCCAAATGTAGGAACCTTTATTATGTTGATATTTGTGGTCTCAGACAGAATGATACCATTATCCAAATGTAAGAACCTTTATTATGTTGATATTTGTGGTCTCAGACAGAATGATACCTTTATCCAAATTTAAGAACCTTTATTATGTTGATATTTGTGGTCAGACAGAATGATACTTTTATCCAAATGTAAGAACCTTTATTAGGTATGTTGATATTTGTGGTCTCAGACAGAATGATACCAATATCCAAATGTAAGAACATTTGGACTGGAGATTAATCCTAGTCAATTCTTTGATGGTGAGATAGAAATTTATCCTAGAAGTGATTGGCCTCAAGCTCTCATCATCAAGAGAGTAAAGAAAGATTCAAAAGCAGGATCTGGACTGTATGAACAATTCTGGAGATCTCAGATGGGCCTCAATTACATACCATCCTGCAAATCTTTGCCTCCTCTCAAACACAGCAAATCTAGATGCATCAAATTGATTAGCTTAGTAATGATTGAAGAGGGAGCCATTTGCAAAATCTCTGCAAGCTGTGATGGGTTCCTCAACTCCAACTACACTTGTGATTCAGATAAGTCTGAGTGTAAGCACAATCGGATTTACACAAATCATGATTCTTATGGTTCCACTAGAAATGCATCTAAAATGTCATTCATCACCAGCTTAATAAAAACTATTAATAAATCTCCGAGTGAGTCAAAGGATCTGATAATCAACAACCAATTGGACGATGTTAAGGTGTGCTCAATAGAGAACCTGTGGACCAAGAAAGGAGGTTGCAACTCCACTTTCACTCACTTTGGTGAGGTTCATTTCACTTTTTATGACAATGGAACTATGATCATTACGCCTCTTGCAACAACTGGAGATCATCTCCTCTTTGATGACAAGGATGTTGACTTCTACGATTGTAATGATTATGGATGTCTAGAACAGAAACCATCTATTGTGTGTACTGGAGATAAACACTACTGTTCTAAGATCAATAGGAACTGTAACCCAGGATCTCTCAAGAGTTGTAGAATGATGATAAACATGATTGGTTTCAAGTCCAAAGATAAATCTTCCAAGGTATTGATGAGATTCACTTCTTGGCTCAGTCTCCAAATTGAAATGATTGATGAGGCTAATGATGATGAGATAGAGATAATTGAAGTGAGTGGAGAGACCTTAGTTTTCCAAAGAAACTGCAATTACTCAATAACCTGCATATCTGGAAGAGTATATCCTAAGTCAAGTTGTGACATCAAGAAAGTTTTCATCAAATATGGATCTATTAGCATGATGTTTGGGGAAAGTTTTAATGATGAGAAAGGCCTGCAGTTACCTTTTGACGTTGTATCAGGAGGGATTAGTCCCTTAATCACTATCTATGGAAATAAAGGGATAATAGCTAAGCAAAATTTGAAATGCTCCCCATTCAACATTTGTGACAGAATGGGCTGTTTTTTATGTGTGGAAAAAATCATAAACCCAGAGTGCTTAGAGGAGCACGAGAAGATCATTTTCTTAGGATTGCTAATTTCTATGATAATGATCATCATCATAGTGATCTTGATGGTGACTCTTAAAACTAAAAAAGGATTTAAAATCTTAAAATCTAAGGCCTTGAAAATTCGACAATTTAGACCAAGAGATGCCTTCAAACATTTAAGGAGAATGATTCCGATGGGTAGCAAAACTAATGAGAAGAAGATAGAAATTCAGGATGAGATGGGTACAGTGAATGAAGGCTATGATGACCTCAAGGAGGTTGTGTTAGACAAACCGGCTTGCAATTGGAGGCATAATGAACAAAATAGATCTTACTTCTTCATGAAATCGGTATAGAATTATTAAATTTTAACTAAAAAAAATAATTGAAAATAAGTGTTTGAAATTTGACAACCCTATTTCCATAGAAATTCTATGGAAACTTTAGAAATGTAATATGGGAGATAAGTCCCACTGTTTACGTGTTTGTTTTTTTTTTTGTGAGATGTATATAAATGTAATGTGCATGTTTTGCATTTAAATCCAAATGCGGAATCCAAAGGATTATGAAGATAAACCAAATTTAGTGTAAATACAAAAAAATACTGTTTCTCTTTGTGTATCGTAGATACAACACTTAAATTTCGTATGGAGTTAGGTATTATGTCGTTACAATAGTAAATAATTAAATAGAGTATATAATGTTATTATTTTGGAAAATATAAATAATATTATTTTTTGCTGACGTCAGCATATTCTTTAATAACTTTAAAACTAAACATAAAAAAGGCATGCTTCCTTTACAAATGTTTTATTTCTGATTTGGATCTATACGATGGACGGATAAAATATAGGCGACCGCGATTGAGGTAAAATTCCACACCGTGAGTCGGTATATCTAGAAAACTGGATCGAAATTGCAAAATATTTAGGTTTTTCCTTGATTTATACACAAACCACTAATTGTATTCAAAATTTGAAGCTTCTATGTCTGCTAGAAGTGCCTTAAACTTTTGATGATCGGTCAGTGAGTGAGTGAGTGAGTGAGTGACAAAATAGGAAACTTTGACTAGTTATAATTCTTAAACTACTGGTTCAAATTGAATGAAATTTGAAATATACCGAGTTTATACTATGCCTGCTTGGTTACTGAAAATTCAGGCTTCTAGTTTTATCCACAACGAAGTTATAGGGGGTCGAAAATGGCCTGAACTGCTTCGAGAAAAGGATGGTACGGCCGTGCCGCGTTTTGCTAGACTTGGCGTGGGCACTACCGTGCCCCCTGATACCTTTATCCAAATGTAAGAACCTTTATTATGTTGATATTTGTGGTCTCAGACAGAATGATACCTTTATCCAAATGTAGGAACCTTTATTATGTTGATATTTGTGGTCTCAGACAGAATGATACCATTATCCAAATGTAAGAACCTTTATTATGTTGATATTTGTGGTCTCAGACAGAATGATACCTTTATCCAAATTTAAGAACCTTTATTATGTTGATATTTGTGGTCAGACAGAATGATACTTTTATCCAAATGTAAGAACCTTTATTAGGTATGTTGATATTTGTGGTCTCAGACAGAATGATACCAATATCCAAATGTAAGAACATTTGGACTGGAGATTAATCCTAGTCAATTCTTTGATGGTGAGATAGAAATTTATCCTAGAAGTGATTGGCCTCAAGCTCTCATCATCAAGAGAGTAAAGAAAGATTCAAAAGCAGGATCTGGACTGTATGAACAATTCTGGAGATCTCAGATGGGCCTCAATTACATACCATCCTGCAAATCTTTGCCTCCTCTCAAACACAGCAAATCTAGATGCATCAAATTGATTAGCTTAGTAATGATTGAAGAGGGAGCCATTTGCAAAATCTCTGCAAGCTGTGATGGGTTCCTCAACTCCAACTACACTTGTGATTCAGATAAGTCTGAGTGTAAGCACAATCGGATTTACACAAATCATGATTCTTATGGTTCCACTAGAAATGCATCTAAAATGTCATTCATCACCAGCTTAATAAAAACTATTAATAAATCTCCGAGTGAGTCAAAGGATCTGATAATCAACAACCAATTGGACGATGTTAAGGTGTGCTCAATAGAGAACCTGTGGACCAAGAAAGGAGGTTGCAACTCCACTTTCACTCACTTTGGTGAGGTTCATTTCACTTTTTATGACAATGGAACTATGATCATTACGCCTCTTGCAACAACTGGAGATCATCTCCTCTTTGATGACAAGGATGTTGACTTCTACGATTGTAATGATTATGGATGTCTAGAACAGAAACCATCTATTGTGTGTACTGGAGATAAACACTACTGTTCTAAGATCAATAGGAACTGTAACCCAGGATCTCTCAAGAGTTGTAGAATGATGATAAACATGATTGGTTTCAAGTCCAAAGATAAATCTTCCAAGGTATTGATGAGATTCACTTCTTGGCTCAGTCTCCAAATTGAAATGATTGATGAGGCTAATGATGATGAGATAGAGATAATTGAAGTGAGTGGAGAGACCTTAGTTTTCCAAAGAAACTGCAATTACTCAATAACCTGCATATCTGGAAGAGTATATCCTAAGTCAAGTTGTGACATCAAGAAAGTTTTCATCAAATATGGATCTATTAGCATGATGTTTGGGGAAAGTTTTAATGATGAGAAAGGCCTGCAGTTACCTTTTGACGTTGTATCAGGAGGGATTAGTCCCTTAATCACTATCTATGGAAATAAAGGGATAATAGCTAAGCAAAATTTGAAATGCTCCCCATTCAACATTTGTGACAGAATGGACTGTTTTTTATGTGTGGAAAAAATCATAAACCCAGAGTGCTTAGAGGAGCACGAGAAGATCATTTTCTTAGGATTGCTAATTTCTATGATAATGATCATCATCATAGTGATCTTGATGGTGACTCTTAAAACTAAAAAAAGATTTAAAATCTTAAAATCTAAGGCCTTGAAAATTCGACAATTTAGACCAAGAGATGCCTTCAAACATTTAAGGAGAATGATTCCGATGGGTAGCAAAACTAATGAGAAGAAGATAGAAATTCAGGATGAGATGGGTACAGTGAATGAAGGCTATGATGACCTCAAGGAGGTTGTGTTAGACAAACCGGCTTGCAATTGGAGAGGACACAAAGAGATGAAGCTTGTTTCCAGATCTAGAAGGACACCTCCCTATGCAACAGTTTGTGCTATCATCTTCACTATAGGGCTATTCCCAAATCTAATTAAGACTTGCTCAGACGACATTGTTCGATTAACATTGAGTCATTTTTCAATATATAAAATTTACTGTAATTACTGCATTTTATTTGGCTCCATAATATCCTCCAAAGATATTACATGGTTATCGTGCTGATAACGCGAAGGTCGCGGGTTCGTTCCCCTCATGGGCCACCATGTAATATCTTTGGAGGATATTATGGAGCCAAATAAAATGCAGTAATTACAGTAAATTTTATATATTGAAAAATGACTCAATGTTAATCGAACAATGTCGTCTGAGCAAGTGAAGGTTTTGACAACTTAAAGTTAGTTCCTAATGTCTACATTATACTATGATACATTGATGTGTGTTGCTCTTGCAACTTGAGAAGGCGTTGGCCTGAACATGTTCCCGGCCGTTGAAAGATAACTTTCAACTCTATTGAAGTTCCTCAGCCGTGGGAAGTTTGCAGAGCCGGACTAAGGAGCGCCGTACGCATCCTCTGCTTGTGGTGACGTCAGCGACCCTGGCTATTCCTTCGGATCCGGTGATGAGTCGTAGAACGCGGCCGAGTCTCCACGATAAGGGGGGAGCGTTATCCTCAGCTAAGAGTACCATGTCTCCGACATTCAAATTGGCCTTGTTCGTTCTCCACTTCGTTCTCTGCTGTAACTCTGATAGGTATTCTTTCTGCCATCTCTGCCAAAAATGCTGGCGTATCCTTTCAAGACGCTCATAGCGATGCAGTCTGCTCTCCTTGACATCTCCCAGGTTCGGTGAAGGCAGAGCAGTCAACGGCCTCCCGATGATAAAGTGTCCTGGAGAGAGGGAGAGGAGATCGTTAGGACAGGATGATAAAGGACACAAGGGGCGACTATTCAAAATTGCCTCCACTTGTGCAAACAAAGTTAAAATTTCTTCGAATGTAAGGTGATTATTGCCAATAACACGTTTTATATGGTGTTTTGCCGATTTAACACCGGCTTCCCATATGCCACCGAAATGAGGAGTGTATGCAGGTATGAATAAAAATTTAATTGATTGCTGACCTGCAAAATCAGACAAAGGTTCCTGCATTTGTTGTATGAATGATCCTACATCTTTAGCAGCGGCTACAAAATTAGTTCCGTTATCACAAAATATTTCGTTTGGTTTTCCTCGCCGCGCTATGAATCGTCTAAGCGTCATAATGAACGCGTCTTTGGTTAAGTCGCTGACTGCTTCCAGATGTACACATTTATAACGTAAGCACACGAATAAGCATAGATAGCACTTGATCAGCCGGCATCCACGACCTTTGCGATTCTTAATCAAAAATGGACCAGCAAAATCTATACCTACAGATATAAAGGGATAATCTGTACCTAAACGTTGGGGCGGTAAACTTCCCATTTTTGGAGATAAAGTTTCACCTCGAAGGCGCCTGCAACGCACGCAGTTATTGACAGTACGTCTGGCGAGGTGGCGGCCGTTGACTGGCCATACATTTTCCCTCACAGTAGTCAATAACAGCTGTGGGCCAGCGTGCATGTTATTTATGTGTTCCCTTTCAAAATATAGTCTAGTTAATCTATGTGAAGCATGTAATAAGATAGGATGTTTCTTTTCATAACTACAAGTAGACGCGTCTATACGTCCACCTACTCTAATTACTTTATTTTTATCTAGAAACGGAGATAATGACAAGATTTTACTTTTATTACTTAGAGGTTTGCATTTTAACAATAACTCGTATTCTACGGGGTATGACTGACCTTGTGCTATGATGCACAACAGGTGCAATGACTCACGCAGTTCCTCCGCCGATAAGCTACCTACGCGCCTATTGTTGTTGTTTTTTGCATTATATAAAAATCTTCGCACGTAAGCAACTGATCTTTGCAGTTTATTTAAAGATGAATACCTATTAAAATCAATAATAGATTGACCTATTTCTAACGAATTAACCTTTGTTTCTGGTAAACTACATAGTGTTTTTGCATTTAAAACTGGCCACTCAGACTCGTCTTTTAAGAGGTAGTCAGGGCCTGTCCACCATAACGACATAGATATCAGTCGCTTACTATCGACCCCCCTAGAAATTAAATCAGCCGGATTTGATTCAGTGGGTACATACCTCCATGCTTTAAAGGAGGTAAGTTCTTTAATTTCACTGATGCGATTAGCTACAAATATTTTTAATTTAGATGCGTCACCCTTGATCCAGCTGAGCACTACACTTGAATCACACCAATGAATTATTTTTGCCGGCTTGTACCCAAGTGAATCTAGCACCGATTTAGAAAGTTTAGCGGCTACTAGGGCCGAGCACAATTCTAACCGAGGAATGGAAGTGGGTTTCAAGGGGGCTACTTTAGACTTGGCGCATAGTAACCGGATAGTGACGTTGTCATTAGAACTAATTGTTCTTAAATAAATACATGCGCCATATGCAGATTGCGAGGCATCACTGAATGAATGCAATTCTATTGATTTAGGAGAATCACCCAGTGCTAACCTGGGGATTCGTAAGTTCGATAACCATTTTACGTTGTTGGCAAACTTAGTCCAATCATTTTTTATATCTTGAGGGACGGGTTGATCCCATTCTAACTTATGCTGCCACAACTTCTGTAGCATGATTTTAGGTAATACTACGACTGGGCTTAATACACCTAACGGATCAAATATTTTAAAAGCATTTGACATAATAAATCGTTTAGTTATAATTTTATCGTCACCGTGTGAAAAACCCTTTACTGGAAAGTGAAGAGTGTCACTAGATGGGGTCCAACCCAGCCCGAGAGTACTTGTTGACTCACTGATGGTTAGATTGTCTTGTTTGTTTATGTCTAAATGGTCGAAAATAGATGGGTAATTAGTTTTATATTTTCTAAGATTAAACCCGCCTGCACTTAATGCATTCGCTACAGACTTTTGTATGTAAATTAATTGCTGTGGATCATCACTTCCCGTCAAAAGGTCATCACAATAAAAGTCCTTCTGGATGATGGACTTGATGAGTACATCATCATGTTCCTCACCTAACTGCCACAAACAACGTGTAGATAGATAGCTAGCGCTAGCCGTGCCGTACGTTACGGTATTTAAAGCTAAAGTTTGAATGGGCTGAGACTCATTTTCTCTCCATAGAATTAATTGTAATTGTCTATCATCATCATCAACACCCACTTGACGGTACATTTTCTCAACGTCTCCCGTCAGTAGGTACCTATGCTGTCTAGCACGTAATAGTATTGAAACAAGAGTCCTGTACTGACGGACCTACCGTTAAAATGTCATTCAACGAATAACCAGAAGTGGAAGGGGCGGAACCATCAAAAACTACTCTAACTCACTCTCTTCCCTGATAACAGCGTGATGACACAAGTGGTAGGTAGGACCCTACAATGTATTCCTGTTACATAATGATAAATGACCCAACTCAGCGTACTCATTAATGAATTTAGAATATTCTACCTTTAATGATGGATTTCTTTTAAAGCGTTTTTCTAAAGAAATAAATCGTTTTTTAGCTAAATTGTAAGTATCGCCTAAACAATCAGCACTTTCTTTTAGAGGTAGCCCAACAAAAAACCTACCCGTACTGTCTCTCTTAGTGTGAGTGCGGAAATGTTTCTCACACTCATTTTCACCTTCATTCATAATAGAACCCTGGGGAACTTCTTCCAAGTCCCAGAATTTAGTTAACATTTGATCGATGTTTTCATTATCAGATTGAGAAATTATAGCGTGATTGCAGTGAATGCCTTTATTGACATTTTTTGTTGATTGAATTGGCCCGGATATAATCCAGCCTAACTGAGTAGATCTTAATTTAGGATTATTGTTTCCTAGGGATAACTGTTCATTGCCGAGTATATCCCAAAATAGATCAGCACCTATTAGAACATCTACAGGCCCTGGTTCATGAAACTTTGGATCAGCTAATTGCATACCTTTAGGCAACTTCATTGAGCTGATGTTAACAGGAGTCTTTGGTAGATGACCCGTTAATTGATTTAAAATAAGACATTGTTGCATTACATTAAACTTGCTGTTTATAGATTTTAATCGTATTGTACAACTCTCGTTGACAACGTTGTTGGGATGATTGCCTATACCTATAACCTTTAGACAGTCAATGGGGTAAGGTTTTAATGATAACCTGGTCTTTAGGGATTCAGTTATAAAAGATGATTGACTGCCACAATCCAATAGGGCGCGAACTGTGACCTTTTGCTGATTCACTGGGTTCGACGCTTCGATTATGGCAGTAGATAATAGAATCTGGCTAGTATCTTGATAGGTATGATTGACGATAACTCCACTTGAATCATCATCATCATCTTCATCAGTGGCTAAGTGAGCGGCTAAAGATTGCGGTTTGTGGAGCAGCATATTGTGTCGCTGACCACAACCGTCCTCACGACATGGCCCTATGCGACATTCGCTTTCAGGGTGACCTTGCCTAAGACAGTTCTTACATAATTTATAGTTCCTTACGTCCGTCAATCTTTCATCTACCCCTTTGGCCTTAAATGTAGGACAATCATAAATCCTATGCCGCTCATTGCAAATGATGCATGAAAATATTTTTGGCTTTCTATTGTTTTGATTGTTACTACCTTTGCTAGTACTCGCAAACGACTTGACAGATGAAGCAAAATTTTTTACTTGAGGCCTTGAATTATTGTTTTCAGGTTTAATATTGCGACCTAAAGACTCGAGCACATTAGCGCGGTCTGTCAGGAATTTATAGAAATTTTCTAAAGAAGGTATGTCTTCTAGAATGTTACGATATTCTTCCCACTTTATCAGAGTCTAGCTATCCAGCTTAGAGGAAAGCATGAATATGATAAGGACGTCCCATTTATCAGTTGGCTGTCCTAGACTGGACAAAGCACGCAGATTCTTGGTAACATGATCGACTAAGAATCGCAGAGAGCGTTCGGTTTCGTTTGGAAGGTGTTTGATGTTAAAGAGTGAATTGAGATGATGATTGATCAATACCCTTTTGTTATCATACCGATTGCAAAGTAGCTTCCAAGCTTCACTATAATTATTCGTGGATACCTCGAGATTTGAAATTATTCTAGCAGCATCACCTTCTAAATATGAGTTTAAGTAGTGAAACTTGTGTACATCTTCGATTCTGTCATTTTTGTGAATTAAACTTTCAAAAGTGTCTCGGAATTCTAACCAACGGAAATGTTTGCCATCGAATTTAGCTATCTGAATTTGAGGAAGTTTCAACCCTATCGCTAAATGATGAGGTTGAGGATCATCCACACAACATGACGCATTGTGAACTGATTTGCGTCGTAGCTCGCATTCTATTTTTTTCGAAAACCTTTCGACTAAAGTCTTGGCTGTGGCTAAATTTATTATGATATCTTGTTCAATAGAATCACGCTCATCAACCTCAGACGAAATGTTTTCAGAGTTAAGAACCTCTATTTCACTTTGCAGGTCATCGACCCTAACCGACAACGCTTCAAATTTTGCAAGTTTTAAGTTTAATTCAGTTATTTGTATATTATTTAACTCTGTTTTACTTGAAATAGTAGCTAGATAATTTCTAAATTTAGTGATCTGTCCTTTAGCGGACGCTCTTTTTGTTAATAATTGTTTAAGTAGTTGTTTATCTTCAATCTTAGGTTCAAGCGTCATCTTAATAGAAAAATTATTTACTGGAATAAATCGAAAGCTATAAATATACTAAAATGAATGGGCTCACGTTCCTCGTTTCGGTGTTACTTGCCGTACAGGAAGCCGGTGCGCGCGCTCAGCTGATCCCGAACAAAACCAAGGTCAGCGGCTGCTACTGCGCGGAGTATGCAAGCAGTTCCCTCAATGTAGGTGAGCAGCGCTCTTGGCGGTCTTCAATTCAACTGAAATATTCAGCGCAACACGTTCAAATAGTTTAATTGTAACAGTAGGTAAGGCACAGCGGTACCTACCCACCAGAAATAAAAAGAGAACTTTCGAGAAATATTACGATATAAGGTGAATGAAGATTGAAGATATCAGTAGAAAAGAGCTTATGATTTAATGAAATTACCTAAAATTACTTGATTTGCACAAATTTGCTTGTATATTGGAAGTATAAATTGAAAATATTCAAAGTTGCAAAAGTTTTTTTTCTTTGTGGGTACTTTGTAATGAAGTATCGTTCTAATAAATTTCGAGATTTGGCAATTAAAATGCACAGAAATACTTGCACAAATGGATTAGAATTTTGAATAGTTAAATAGGATTTTTAGGAATATTGGATGTTTGGATGAAATGATGTGAATGAAAGAAAAACACTTATCTTCGGTCGGACGCGTTGGCTACTCGAGGTGATTCTTTAGATGAATCACTGCTCGAACACGTTGGCTGCTCGAGGTGATTCTTTAGATGAACCACTGCTCGAACCCTGGCTGCTTGGCTTGACCTGGCATCCGTCTTCATCCACAGGAACCCGTGGCTTTTGTCCGTCCACTGCAAGGCTCCACTTCTTGGTCCAACAATATGGCGTGCGTGCGGCGTGTTCGCCGTTTGCAAAATTCTTGAAAGATTATTGTCTTCTTTCTTGATATTCGCGGTTTTTATTGTTCCCCTCATGGGCCACCATGTAATATCTTTGGAGGATATTATGGAGCCAAATAAAATGCAGTAATTACAGTAAATTTTATATATTGAAAAATGACTCAATGTTAATCGAACAATGTCGTCTGAGCAAGTGAAGGTTTTGACAACTTAAAGTTAGTTCCTAATGTCTACATTATACTATGATACATTGATGTGTGTTGCTCTTGCAACTTGAGAAGGCGTTGGCCTGAACACTTTATTATGTTGATATTTGTGGTCTCAGACAGAATGATACCATTATCCAAATGTAAGAACCTTTATTATGTTGATATTTGTGGTCTCAGACAGAATGATACCTTTATCCAAATTTAAGAACCTTTATTATGCTGATATTTGTGGTCAGACAGAATGATACTTTTATCCAAATGTAAAAACCTTTATTAGGTATGTTGATATTTGTGGTCTCAGACAGAATGATACCAATATCCAAATGTAAGAACCTTTATTATGTTGATATTTGTGGTCTCAGACAGAATGATACCTTTATCCAAATGTAAGAACCTTTATTATGTTGATATTTGTGGTCTCAGACAGAATGATACCTTTATCCAAATGTAGGAACCTTTATTATGTTGATATTTGTGGTCTCAGACAGAATGATACCATTATCCAAATGTAAGAACCTTTATTATGTTGATATTTGTGGTCTCAGACAGAATGATACCTTTATCCAAATTTAAGAACCTTTATTATGTTGATATTTGTGGTCAGACAGAATGATACTTTTATCCAAATGTAAGAACCTTTATTAGGTATGTTGATATTTGTGGTCTCAGACAGAATGATACCAATATCCAAATGTAAGAACCTTTATTATGATGATATTTGTGGTCTCAGACAGAATGATACCATTATCCAAATGTAAGAACCTTTATTATGTTGATATTTGTGGTCTCAGACAGAATGATACCTTTATCCAAATTTAAGAACCTTTATTATGTTGATATTTGTGGTCAGACAGAATGATACTTTTATCCAAATGTAAGAACCTTTATTAGGTATGTTGATATTTGTGGTCTCAGACAGAATGATACCTTTATCCAAATGTAAGAACCTTTATTATGTTGATATTTGTGGTCTCAGACAGAATGATACCAATATCCAAATGTAAGAACCTTTATTATGTTGATATTTGTGGTCTCAGACAGAATGATACCTTTATCCAAATTTAAGAACCTTTATTATGTTGATATTTGTGGTCAGACAGAATGATACTTTTATCCAAATGTAAGAACCTTTATTAGGTATGTTGATATTTGTGGTCTCAGACAGAATGATACCAATATCCAAATGTAAGAACCTTTATTATGTTGATATTTGTGGTCTCAGACAGAATGATACCTTTATCCAAATGTAAGAACCTTTATTATGTTGATATTTGTGGTCTCAGACAGAATGATACCTTTATCCAAATGTAAGAACCTTTATTATGTTGATATTTGTGGTCTCAGACAGAATGATACCATTATCCAAAAGTAAGAACCTTTATTATGTTGATATTTGTGGTCTCAGACAGAATGATACCTTTATCCAAATTTAAGAACCTTTATTATGTTGATATTTGTGGTCAGACAGAATGATACTTTTATCCAAATGTAAGAACCTTTATTAGGTATGTTGATATTTGTGGTCTCAGACAGAATGATACCAATATCCAAATGTAAGAACCTTTATTATGTTGATATTTGTGGTCTCAGACAGAATGATACCTTTATCCAAATGTAAGAACCTTTATTATGTTGATATTTTGTGGTCTCAGACAGAATGATACCTTTATCCAAATGTAAGAACCTTTATTATGTTGATATTTGTGGTCTCAGACAGAATGATACCAATATCCAAATGTAAGAACCTTTATTATGTTGATATTTGTGGTCTCACGACAGAATGATACCTTTATCCAAATGTAGGAACCTTTATTATGTTGATATTTGTGGTCTCAGACAGAATGATACCATTATCCAAATGTAAGAACCTTTATTATGTTGATATTTGTGGTCTCAGACAGAATGATACCTTTATCCAACTTTAAGAACCTTTATTATGTTGATATTTGTGGTCAGACAGAATGATACTTTTATCCAAATGTAAGAACCTTTATTAGGTATGTTGATATTTGTGGTCTCAGACAGAATGATACCAATATCCAAATGTAAGAACCTTTATTATGTTGATATTTGTGGTCTCAGACAGAATGATACCTTTATCCAAATGTAAGAACCTTTATTATGTTGATATTTGTGGTCTCAGACAGAATGATACCTTTATCCAAATGTAAGAACCTTTATTATGTTGATATTTGTGGTCTCAGACAGAATGATACCTTTATCCAAATGTAGGAACCTTTATTATGTTGATATTTGTGGTCTCAGACAGAATGATACCATTATCCAAATGTAAGAACCTTTATTATGTTGATATTTGTGGTCTCAGACAGAATGATACCTTTATCCAAATTTAAGAACCTTTATTATGTTGATATTTGTGGTCAGACAGAATGATACTTTTATCCAAATGTAAGAACCTTTATTAGGTATGTTGATATTTGTATACCAATATCCAAATGTAAGAACCTTTATTATGTTGATATTTGTGGTCTCAGACAGAATGATACCTTTATCCAAATGTAAGAACCTTTATTATGTTGATATTTGTGGTCTCAGACAGAATGATACCATTATCCAAAAGTAAGAACCTTTATTATGTTGATATTTTGTGGTCTCAGACAGAATGATACCTTTATCCATATGTAGGAACCTTTATTATGTTGATATTTGTGGTCTCAGACAGAATGATACCATTATCCAAATGTAAGAACCTTTATTATGTTGATATTTGTGGTCTCAGACAGAATGATACCTTTATCCAAATGTAGGAACCTTTATTATGTTGATATTTGTGGTCAGACAGAATGATACTTTTATCCAAATGTAAGAACCTTTATTAGGTATGTTGATATTTGTGGTCTCAGACAGAATGATACCTTTATCCAAATGTAAGAACCTTTATTATGTTGATATTTGTGGTCTCAGACAGAATGATACCAATATCCAAATGTAAGAACCTTTATTATGTTGATATTTGTGGTCTCAGACAGAATGATACCTTTATCCAAATGTAAGAACCTTTATTATGTTGATATTTGTGGTCTCAGACAGAATGATACCTTTATCCAAATTTAAGAACCTTTATTATGTTGATATTTGTGGTCAGACAGAATGATACTTTTATCCAAATGTAAGAACCTTTATTAGGTATGTTGATATTTGTGGTCTCATGATACCAATATCCAAATGTAAGAACCTTTATTATGTTGATATTTGTGGTCTCAGACAGAATGATACCTTTATCCAAATGTAAGAACCTTTATTATGTTGATATTTGTGGTCTCAGACAGAATGATACCTTTATCCAAATGTAGGAACCTTTATTATGTTGATATTTGTGGTCTCAGACAGAATGATACCATTATCCAAATGTAAGAACCTTTATTATGTTGATATTTGTGGTCTCAGACAGAATGATACCTTTATCCAAATTTAAGAACCTTTATTATGTTGATATTTGTGGTCAGACAGAATGATACTTTTATCCAAATGTAAGAACCTTTATTAGGTATGTTGATATTTGTGGTCTCAGACAGAATGATACCAATATCCAAATGTAAGAACCTTTATTATGTTGATATTTGTGGTCTCAGACAGAATGATACCTTTATCCAAATGTAGGAACCTTTATTATGTTGATATTTGTGGTCTCAGACAGAATGATACCATTATCCAAATGTAAGAACCTTTATTATGTTGATATTTGTGGTCTCAGACAGAATGATACCTTTATCCAAATTTAAGAACATTTATTATGCTGATATTTGTGGTCAGACAGAATGATACTTTTATCCAAATGTAAGAACCTTTATTAGGTATGTTGATATTTGTGGTCTCAGACAGAATGATACCAATATCCAAATGTAAGAACCTTTATTATGTTGATATTTGTGGTCTCAGACAGAATGATACCTTTATCCAAATGTAAGAACCTTTATTATGTTGATATTTGTGGTCTCAGACAGAATGATACCTTTATCCAAATGTAGGAACCTTTATTATGTTGATATTTGTGGTCTCAGACAGAATCATACCATTATCCAAATGTAAGAACCTTTATTATGTTGATATTTGTGGTCTCAGACAGAATGATACCATTATCCAAATGTACGAACCTTTATTATGTTGATATTTTTGGTCTCAGACAGAATGATACCATTTTGAACAAAATGAAAGAAAATCGGTACGATACTGTTTTTTCGGAAAAGTATTGATCAAAATATACCTGAAAAACGTTATTTTATCGATTTTTTTCGGATTTATTGTAGCAAACACACTTCGTACAAACTCTGGGGTCTACAGCGAAGTCTTCTGGACCTCGTATATCGCTTAACGAATGATCACTCGACAATTAAGTCTACTTCTTGGCCGGCCCATTACAAACGTAAATATCTCGGGACCCCTTCTAGTACAATTCCTGATTTTTGGAGTACAATTTGTACAATTCCATAGATTTGTAACTGCATTAAAATTAACCCTTAACCACGGTGGGTCCGGCTGCGTAGTATCACACGATTTCTATGATTCTTTTTTTATGGAATAGTTAGGCTAAGTTCAGATGAACGCGCGGCGACGCGCGGTTGACTCAGCGCCCGGTTTAAGATATATTACAAATCAATGTTGTCGTGTACATGACCGCGCGTCGCCGCGCGTGCCCGCGCGCACCGCCATGCACCGCGCGCAAGATCTTGAACCGCGTGTGACCGCGCGGCGACGCGCGGTTTAAGACCTACAATCCTGTATCGACGTGTTCAGTTGACCCGCGCGGTTTGAGGCGGTCGGACGCACAGAGCCATAAAAATGGAAGACGAAATATGTATAGATTTACTAATTGACGAAATTGAAAAAAAAGAAGCGATTTGGAATATTAACTCGAAGCAGTATTCTGATAGAATAATAAAAAGAAGGTCTTGGGAAGAATTAGTATTAATTTTCTGTGTCCATGATGATTCAGAAGAAAAAAAGAAAAACGTGGGTAAGTTATACATTCGTTTTATTTTTTTATTATTTTATTCATTAAATCATATTTTCTTGCCAATCTAATGCACCCTCACTTACGAAGTAATTTGTTAATGTAGTTCGAACTTTATCTGCGTCATGGATTGCTCGCCCACTGTTGGATCGGCTCATATTAAGCAATGGCGCTGGGTTCATGTCTTCTTTATTTACACCATCTCTTGTTCTAACAAAGTTGTGTAAAACGCAAATGGCTTTTACTATATCATTTGCAAAGTCTATCTTGACGTCTATAGGCCGGTGTAAAATTCGCCATTTGGCACACATTATGCCAAATGTACATTCAACGTATCTTCGTGCTAGAGTAAGGCGATAATTAAAAATTCTTTTTTCTTTTGACAAAAATTTACCTCCATGTGGTCTCATCAGATTTTTTGTCATGGCGAAAGCTTCGTCAGCCACAATTACATATGGTAATTTATGGAAATCATTCTCATTATTTGTAATAGATATTGGTTCAGGGATATCCAAAGAGTTTTCTGTCAGTTTTTTGAATAACGATGTTTCTTTAAATACACCCGAGTCACTGTCTTTGCCATAAGCTCCAACGTCGATCCATATAAAACAATAGTTTGCATCACACAGAGCCATTAAAACCAACGAAAAGAAGTGTTTATAATTGTAATACATTGATCCTGAATTTGGTGGCTGAACTAAACGAATATGTTTGCCATCTAAAGCACCGATACAATTTGGAAAAAAAGCTTTGGTTTTAAATACTTCAGCTATTTGTATCCACTTCTCTTTGTTTGGTGGATTCATGACGATCGCTTTTAAATTTCTCCATAAAACTTGGCATACATGCTGAATTACAGCCGACAACGTTGATTTCCCTATTTTATAATTATATTGTAACTCTGCTAGGGAACAACCAGTGGCTAGGTATCTGTAATAAAAAATATAAAAATGTATTATTTCTTTTACAGGGTCAATTTTACAGAAAAAGTGGAAAAATTTACGAGATACTTATGTTAAAGAAATTAAAAAAAGAAAATTGAAATCCGGTTCGGCAGCGTCAAATAAGACTTCTACATTTTCCTATTTTCAAAGATTATCATTTCTCAAACCGGTTATCAATAAAAACATAACAGACAATAGCTTAGACACCGAAGAAACACCAGCAAACGATGATTTAAATAGCATCAACAACAGTGTTTCCCCGACAGAAAATGTGCCACGAAAGAAATACAAACTTCATCCAGCCGACGAGCATTTTGCAAACATTTTAGAAAAAAGTTTAAATAAGAAGAACCAGACAGAAAAGAAAGAAGAAGATGATGAAGATAAACTATTTTGTCTTTCATTAGTTAACGAAATAAAAAAGGTTCCTAATCATAGGCGATTAAAGTTGAAAATTGAAATGTATAATTTATTAGAACGATACCAGTCTGGTCAAACTCATGAAGGAAAGCCTACTTCACGGGCTCCATCGGCCTTACATCAATATAATAGTAAACCGGAACGACAGCTAAGTAGCTATCCATTGACTACCGGTTCTCAGTATACTGACAGTTTGAGGTACTCTGCCCCAGGATCTTCAACACAATATGGCTATACCACTGCTTCCTACACTTCACCTGCCTCAAATGTATCACAAGTGACATCACCTGATTCATACTCGTATGAAGACTCTCAAGAATTGGACTTGTTCAATGAAACAGGCGAATAATCTAAATATGTGATAGCTGATTCGTATTAGTTGATTGTTTAGATTATTTTATAATTTAGATTTTAAAGTTCCTATGTTACATTTTAAGGTTGTTTCATTACCAAAATTGTAATTCTATGTGATAATAATATTTTTTTTTTAATTCTATGTGATAGTAATATGTGATTCTATGACTGATAAATAAATAATAATTATTTTTAGACAAAAATTAGGAATAACATTACATAAGTGGTCTTATCTGTGAATGGTATATGATTATACATTACGATAGTGTGTAGTGTGATCGTGATACTATGTTGTATGTACTTAAATTGTAAAGACACGATGACGTAATGTAGTCTGCATATTGTTGATTTTAAAATAAAAAGTTACTTACCTTAATGTTACTATCAGTTTTTCTTTTGGTGATATGCAATATCTTACAGCACCATCGGCAGGTTGCAAATCCTTTTCAATGCAGTCATACAAAAAGTCAAAGGATGCAATCGACATCCTAAAGTAGTTGAAAAATCGATCTTCGTGTAGTCTTAGTGTGGGATATAAAGTCACAAACAGACTTAAAGAAAGTCTTTGACTCAAAATAGGGTGCACCCAGTATCGTCTTTGCTTCCGACGGCGACGTCGCATTCTGCGGTATAAAATCCACAAGCAAATTGCCTCCTCCACGTCCATTGTCACTGAATGTTCACGCTAGACTGCCGCGTGTAAGCCGCCGCCATCTGAACAGCAGTCCCGCGCGGCAGCGCGCGTCGCCGCGCGCTCATCTGAACTTAGCCTTAAGTACTAAAAAAAAAACTTGTGGAAATGTAAATTTTAATGGATAAATAATTGTAATGTTCAAATAAGCTTCTGTATCTTAATGTAAATATTAACTTTGATAGATTTAAGTAGAACAGCATCTAATATTATAAAGGCGAAAGTTTTTATGTGTGGATGTGTGTATGTTTGGCGGCATTTCACGGTCGAACGGCTGAACCGAATTGGATGAAATTTGGTATACAGATAGATAATAACCTAGATTAACACATAGGCTACTTTTAATCCCGGATTAACGCGGGTAAAACCGCGGGTCGTTGCTATTAACAAATATTGTACAAAATCTGTAAATGTGTAAAAAAAAAATAAAAAAAATAAACAAATACAAAAAAAAAACTTGTTAATATTAATGGATAATTATTATGTACATAAAATGAATTCAAACTTTTAAATACGCCTGGTTAATCCAATCCAAGTACATATTCAGTCACCAGCCAGTCCTAAGCCTGGAAAAGTATGAAGGGAAGTTTAATTTATTCGATGTCATAAACTTATTACATTTAACTTGTCACTCAAACAACTGATAAAAAAACGACTTTTAGTTAGCGTAGTATCAATGTATCAACATCAACCTATCCGTTAACGTACAACGACGCAACGACGCAAACGCAAACCAGTTGATAACGTTAACTGGTTTATCAACCGGTTAACCGATTCTAAAAAGCAGTTTCATTTCGTTAACTAAAAATCTGTCAACGACCCATCACTAGCTGACAACGTTATAGTGGAAGACTTTGTTGTTATGGACGGAATTTTGGAGATGATTCATAAGGAAGATGTAAACACTACTGAATTGCCTGTCTTGCCAGGAACTCTAGTCGTCTTTAGAAACGAAGGGTCTTTGTTTCCGGGTAAGTTAGTGTCTGCTTCATACCCGTACTATATAATTGCGGCTATGAACAAGTGCATGGATGGGTGTTGGAGATGGCCAACACCTAAAGACATAATAAAAATCAATCATGCAGATTTAATAACACCACTGGGTACTGAAAAAATTCAAATAATGCGGCTTGGAACGTACAAAATAGATGATGATTTACTGTATTTGGAGTGGGGTGAATAAGCAGTCAAATACTTTAAAGTGCTTAACTTTAGTTCTTTTTAAATAATATGGTTTAGGTTTAACAAAGTGTGTATAAAAACACTCACACATATTTAGTTTTTTAGGTATTTTCTTGTTATGAATATAAAACCTTTTGAAATTTTCTGTCATGTTTATTGTTCTTGAATTATTAAAAAAAACATTTGACAATTATCATACTTTATGGTTTTATTGTATCAACCGTACCTTAAGCTTGATAGAAACATAACCCAATGTTACCCAGAAGATCAAATAAATCGTTTAGAACCAGATTTCTATGACTGGTTTACCGTGTGTCAATGTTACCCATGTGGAGGGGGTAACTTTGACACAGAAGAAAACTATGATTATCTCAATTATTTTTAATGTACAATGAATTGTACAACTATTTCAATATTTGTGTACTACTCCGAGAACACTAATAAAGTGCAGTCTTATTTACGACGAAAGACGTCCGCTAATATTATCGAAAAAAATAAATGTTGAGCTGTCAAAGTTACCCCGATTGACTGTACCGGCTCCGACAAAAATGTAAGTATTTATTTATTTACCAGGATTTTAGGTTGTGTTATTGTATTATTAGTAAAATAAATATATAATATAGGTACACAAGTAATAAGTTTTCTATAATATATGTTTTTCACCCAGTTATTAGAACGAATATTTCGATGGGTCACTAACGACCCTCTGGGCAGATATGATACAGAATATTCTCTTTTTTCTCAGGTCACGTCATGTACTGTCTACCAACGAAATAGTAGATGCTCTGGAGAGTTTGGGCGACGACGAAGGTTTCCAAAATGTTGACGTCTATTTAGACCCGCCCTGTGATGGAGCGATATCAGATGGTGATTCGGGAGATGAAAACTGCAACGATATTGCAAGGTTGAACCGACATCAACTACTTGCCCCCGCCGAGTTGATCTTACAACACACCCAAGATATTCAAGAGTGCGAGGTCTCTGAAGCTGTTTCAACTGCTGTACCCCCACCAGGTCATTCATCGACAAGGCTTTCACGGATTCAATCAGCAACTCTAGAAGTACATACTGATCCAGTCATCCCGCCCACATCGAGGCAACCGCGAAGTGCCAGATCTGAATCACAACCAAGAAAATGGATCAAGCGGGATCTGCATCAGTCAGCTGAGGAGTGGACAGTTCCTCTACCACGAGCAGTACATACATTGTCAGAAGCAAGTGAGCCCATTGACTTTTTTGAATTATTTTTCGATCAGGAGTTGGTAAAATACATCGTGAGACATTCGGTTATGTATGCTGTAAGCAAAGATTCGAACACGGGTTTTACTCTATCTTCTGATGATATTTACTGCTTCATAGGGATACTTATTCTCAGTGGCTACGCCCCCCTGCCGAGACGACGAATGTTTTGGGAACTAAACGAGGACACTCATAATGTTCTTATTTCCAAATCCATGCGACGCAATCGATTCGAAGAAATCTTTCGATACCTTCATGTTGCTGATAATGACAATCTGCGCTCAGGTGACAAAATGGCAAAAGTACGGCCATTATTTGACATGATTAATCAAAAGTTTTTGATCTATGCTCTCATCGAGAAAAATTTCAGCATCGACGAGTCAATGATCCTGTATTTTGGTCGCCACGGGTGTAATGTAAACAACATATCCATCCATGGTAAACCGATTCGTTTTGGATTCAAAGCATGGGTGGCAGCCACTCGCCTCGGATACTGCTTACAAGCCGATCTGTATGAAGGAAAATCTGAAGCTCGGGAAACTGGTCTTGGGGAACATGTAGTGACAAAATTAACGGAAGCTATAAAAATCGTGTACCCAGACAGTTCATTTTCTGTATACTGTGACAACTTTTTCACATCACCCTCACTGTTGAGTAACTTACAACGCAAGAATGTAAAGATAACTGGAACTGCTCGGCAGAACAGAGTAGATAAATGTCCACTGCTTGATGTAAAGTCGTTCAAAAAAGAAGCTAGAGGATTTTATGACTACAGATTTCATCGGAAAGATGGGATTTGTGCAGTGCGCTGGAATGACAACAATGTGGTGACTCTGTTGTCAAATGAGTTTGGCGTCCAACCTATCCAAAAAGCCGGCAGATACTCGGCAGCCCTCAAGAGAAGAATTGAAATTGATCAACCAAATGTGGTCGCCCAATACAATAAATTTATGGGTGGCGTTGATCGACTCGATGCCAACATTGGAACATATCGCATTGCCATTCGAGGCAAGAAGTGGTACACGTCCATCCTGACATGGCTGATTGATGTTGCAGTGAACAACTCAGCACTGCTGGCTAGATCAATGGGAGCCAATGTCGATACCCTGGAGTTTCGAAGGTCAATAAGCAAGAACTTTGCTATTGAAGTATGGGACTAACAAAACTCGACCTGGGCACCCTATGAAAGTAACGACGAACGTACCTTTAGCCGTGAGGAGACACGCGGCTAATCATATGATCATGGTTACCCAGAACAGAAAACGGTGTGCTGTTTGTAAGAATAAAACAGTAAAAATGTGCAGTACTTGTTGTGTTAATCTACATGACAAATGCTTTGAGAAATTCCATGTCTAACCTGATGTTACGTGGTGTTTTATGTGATGTTGGCCTGATGCTTAAGTTATATTGTTGATTTGTTTTGTTCGGTTATGTTCCTAATTACTTAATATGCATAACAATAAAATACATAAGTAGAAACATTCGTTTAAAAATAACATACTGCCTTTAATTTACCCTTAGATTTTTCACTGTAGTCAAACGTTAATGTGCCCGCGGGGTCGATAACGACCCTTCAAAAAAAAGGTACTTTCAGTAACTGAAACACGAAATTAAAAAATATGGGTCTAATTATTTTTCTTTAGGAACAACATATGCAAAAATTACGAAAATCGGAGACCTAAATCTTTCTGGGCATTATAGAGTGCCGCTGATCCAAAATTATCCAATAAATTTCTTCCCTTAAATGACACTGATCCAATTTAATCCAATTTTTTTTTCGAAAATTTAGGAATTTTTGAAAAATTTATTATTTGGTAACCCGAAGAGCTATCGCTTCCGGGTTTTGACTGTTACGAAGCTGACAGATGACAGTATCGTTCTGTGTAACAAAACCATTCACTTCCGGATCCGAAATATGTTTCCGCGCAAATTTAAAATTATTTTTTTTTAGCGCCATTTTTTTTTTTAACTAAAAAAATTCACTAAAAATCCATTTATTTAGTTTATTATAAAGTTTCTTATTTATATGGTAAATAATAGCTATAGAAATGATATAAAAAAGAAACTTCATTTAAATTGCTTTCAATTTTTTTTTCATGATGTTTTTAATTTTTTTCATCAAAAAAAAAAAATTTATTACGCTATTTTTTTTTTCCTAAAAATGTTATTTACACTCTGAAATGCGTTTATAGATAAGTTTGTAGGAAATTTCACGGAGAATCCAAAAATATATAGTTGTCTATACCTTTTCATGCAAAATAACGAGATATAGGTGAAATAGTGCATGTCGGGCGTGACGGCGACGTGACGGGGCGTAGATTCAAAATCGTTTCCTGCCACTTAGAGTTTTCGGAGATAAAAATCTCGGGCACTTTAGAAGATATGGGTTAAGTTTAGACTACTGTCCAATGGTGTTACAAAATTTATTGATGCTCAATGAAACTGAGAATGATTTGATTGAAATTTATTTGCATTTTTGTAGTCATTTTTTAAATTTATTGAATAAAGCTGTTTAAAGCCTGGAAGGCAACTGCATAACAATTTTAGATATTTATGGGATTATGGTTAATCTTAGAGATGGATTAACACAAAGAAAACAAGATCTCTTTTTTGGCTATGAAACAGGCAAAAAAATTAAGCTGTTATCTTCAAGATCACCGGAACTGACTAGAAAAATTCACACAATTTTTTTATTATTTATTGACAAAGCCTTAGAGTACCTAAATAAATGGTTTGATTTTAATAACACAAACTGGTTATTTACACTTGGTAATATAAATTTAAAGAGCAATATTGAATTTGATAATATTGTTAACATTATAGAAACTTTAAATCTGCAAAAACTTAATGTAGATATGGATGATCTTTATGGAGAAATTGCTTTATTAAACCAACTTTATAACCAGCAGTTATGTACTTCTAAGGGTTTTGCAGAACTATCAACTGCACAAAAATGGCAGCAAGTATTTAATAAGGGTGATGATAATTTTTTAAACTTGTATAAAGTAATTTCATTTTTATTGTCTATTCCCGCCACGTCAGCATTCACAGAAAGAGTTTTTTCTGTAATGAATTGCAAATGGCGAGACGAAAGAAACAAAGCGTCTCTGAATTTGATAAAAAATGAATTACTTATTTATTTTAATTTAAATATAGATTGTAAAGATGCTGTGCAATTGTTTAGTCGAGATCCTAATTTGATACAAACTGCAAAAAGCAATAAAAAATATGTTTTTAAATATAATAATAAAGAAAAATAAATTGTACTTTATTAGCAAAAAAAAAGGTGGCAACCCTAGACACTGAGATATTGCGTTCTATTTTCAAAATTTGAATCTCAATACTTTTTTACTTCTTCTCTTATTGTTTCGTGGTAGTTTTGGCGGCAATCCCGATATTTATTTTAAGTTTTGAAAAATATTTTGAAGAAAAATGGGTAAAAATAAAAGTTGCGATCCAACACTACGAAAAATTATCATGAAGTTTGTTGTCGAGCATGGTTGGCCATACCGAAGGATAGCAGAACATTTAAATTGTTCAAAAACTATGGTATACAATGCAGTGCAACATGTCAGACGCAATAACACAGATTTAAATGTGCCCAGAACAAAAAGATCTAGAAAAACAACTCCGCAAGAAGATAGAATGATAACCAGGTTAGCTAAGAAAGATCCGTTTCTAGGCTCTATTTTAATTAAACACGAAGTGTTTGGGACATACGAAAGAGCTTGTGTCTCAGCGAGGACCGTTCGACGACGTCTGGTAGAAGCAGGGTTGTTAGGAAGAGTGGCTCGCAAATTACCGTTGTTGAAGAAAGAACATAGAAATGCTCGTTTGGCGTTTGCACGTAAATATGGACATTGGACCTACGCCCAATGGCAACATGTATTATTCTCTGACGAGACCAAGGTTAATTTGATTTCTTCAGATGGAAGGCAATACGTACGGCGTCCAGTAAAAGCGGAAATGAATCCAAGATTCACAAAAAAGCAGGTGAAACATGGCGGTGGAAACATTAAAATGTGGGGTTCATTTTCTGGACGTGGAGTGGGACCTGTGAGGAAAGTTCAGGGTAACTTAGACCAACATCAATACAAGGCAATATTGGAGGAAACGATGCTTCCCTATGCTGAGGAGCATCTCCCTATTATATGGACGTTTCAGCATGATAACGACCCGAAACATACCGCCCGTTCAGTCAAGTCGTTTCTTACCAGTCAGTCAGTATCGGTGCTAGATTGGCCAGCAAATAGCCCGGACCTTAACCCAATCGAGCACCTTTGGCACGAAATCAAGAAAAAAGTAGCCACTTATCGTACCACAACTTTAGATGAACTTAATGAAGCTTTTCGTGAGGCATGGGCAAACATTCCTGTCGAAACATGACAGAAACTGATAATGTCTATGCCACATCGGTGTCAAGCGGTAATTACTAACAAAGGTTTTGCTACTGGGTACTGATTTTACACGTAATAAAATGGAGCTGTTAAAGATATTATAATACTGCAGATTATTAATTTTGTTTAACTCTATTTTTCATTATAGTTTACTGTCCTTAATTAAATGTCCAGCTACAGAATTATACCTTAAAATTGAATACATGTTCAACCTTTGATATTAAATAATTTTTTATATTTATTTATTCTTTTATTTACAGCCATTTAAAGCATAATAATCGGACCAAATTATGCAAATAATAGTTACTGAGAAATCAATAGGGTTTTATATTTGTATGTACATAACCGGTTATTGTTCTTCACTATCTTGCATAAATGTAATAAGGTAATTGTAAACAGCGATTTAGAGATCATATTTACTAATCCATTTAATAAACATTAAATTATAGATTACACGCCCAACTATAGTAATATATATAATTTTATTATATTATTTGTAAATAAAAAAATATATAACATAAAACTTGAATTATGGTACCAAAAATAAATAAAGTGTTTACAATTACCCTGGTTGACCCTATATTCATTAGTTAGTTAGTTAGTTTCAGAGCTTATCCATAATGAACAAAATAGATCTTACTTCTTCATGAAATCGGTATAGAATTATTAAATTTTAACTAAAAAAAATAATTGAAAATAAGTGTTTGAAATTTGACAACCCTATTTCCATAGAAATTCTATGGAAACTTTAGAAATGTAATATGGGAGATAAGTCCCACTGTTTACGTGTTTGTTTTTTTTTTTGTGAGATGTATATAAATGTAATGTGCATGTTTTGCATTTAAATCCAAATGCGGAATCCAAAGGATTATGAAGATAAACCAAATTTAGTGTAAATACAAAAAAATACTGTTTCTCTTTGTGTATCGTAGATACAACACTTAAATTTCGTATGGAGTTAGGTATTATGTCGTTACAATAGTAAATAATTAAATAGAGTATATAATGTTATTATTTTGGAAAATATAAATAATATTATTTTTTGCTGACGTCAGCATATTCTTTAATAACTTTAAAACTAAACATAAAAAAGGCATGCTTCCTTTACAAATGTTTTATTTCTGATTTGGATCTATACGATGGACGGATAAAATATAGGCGACCGCGATTGAGGTAAAATTCCACACCGTGAGTCGGTATATCTAGAAAACTGGATCGAAATTGCAAAATATTTAGGTTTTTCCTTGATTTATACACAAACCACTAATTGTATTCAAAATTTGAAGCTTCTATGTCTGCTAGAAGTGCCTTAAACTTTTGATGATCGGTCAGTGAGTGAGTGAGTGAGTGAGTGACAACATAGGAAACTTTGACTAGTTATAATTCTTAAACTACTGGTTCAAATTGAATGAAATTTGAAATATACCGAGTTTATACTATGCCTGCTTGGTTACTGAAAATTCAGGCTTCTAGTTTTATCCACAACGAAGTTATAGGGGGTCGAAAATGGCCTGAACTGCTTCGAGAAAAGGATGGTACGGCCGTGCCGCGTTTTGCTAGACTTGGCGTGGGCACTACCGTGCCCCCTGATACCTTTATCCAAATGTAAGAACCTTTATTATGTTGATATTTGTGGTCTCAGACAGAATGATACCTTTATCCAAATGTAAGAACCTTTATTATGTTGATATTTTGTGGTCTCAGACAGAATGATACCTTTATCCAAATTTAAGAACCTTTATTATGTTGATATTTGTGGTCTCAGACAGAATGATACCTTTATCCAAATGTAGGAACCTTTATTATGTTGATATTTGTGGTCTCAGACAGAATGATACCTTTATCCAAATTTAAGAACCTTTATTATGTTGATATTTGTGGTCAGACAGAATGATACTTTTATCCAAATGTAAGAACCTTTATTAGGTATGTTGATATTTGTGGTCTCAGACAGAATGATACCAATATCCAAATGTAAGAACCTTTATTATGTTGATATTTGTGGTCTCAGACAGAATGATACCTTTATCCAAATGTAAGAACCTTTATTATGTTGATATTTGTGGTCTCAGACAGAATGATACCTTTATCCAAATGTAGGAACCTTTATTATGTTGATATTTGTGGTCTCAGACAGAATGATACCATTATCCAAATGTAAGAACCTTTATTATGTTGATATTTGTGGTCTCAGACAGAATGATACCTTTATCCAAATTTAAGAACCTTTATTATGTTGATATTTGTGGTCAGACAGAATGATACTTTTATCCAAATGTAAGAACCTTTATTAGGTATGTTGATATTTGTGGTCTCAGACAGAATGATACCAATATCCAAATGTAAGAACATTTGGACTGGAGATTAATCCTAGTCAATTCTTTGATGGTGAGATAGAAATTTATCCTAGAAGTGATTGGCCTCAAGCTCTCATCATCAAGAGAGTAAAGAAAGATTCAAAAGCAGGATCTGGACTGTATGAACAATTCTGGAGATCTCAGATGGGCCTCAATTACATACCATCCTGCAAATCTTTGCCTCCTCTCAAACACAGCAAATCTAGATGCATCAAATTGATTAGCTTAGTAATGATTGAAGAGGGAGCCATTTGCAAAATCTCTGCAAGCTGTGATGGGTTCCTCAACTCCAACTACACTTGTGATTCAGATAAGTCTGAGTGTAAGCACAATCGGATTTACACAAATCATGATTCTTATGGTTCCACTAGAAATGCATCTAAAATGTCATTCATCACCAGCTTAATAAAAACTATTAATAAATCTCCGAGTGAGTCAAAGGATCTGATAATCAACAACCAATTGGACGATGTTAAGGTGTGCTCAATAGAGAACCTGTGGACCAAGAAAGGAGGTTGCAACTCCACTTTCACTCACTTTGGTGAGGTTCATTTCACTTTTTATGACAATGGAACTATGATCATTACGCCTCTTGCAACAACTGGAGATCATCTCCTCTTTGATGACAAGGATGTTGACTTCTACGATTGTAATGATTATGGATGTCTAGAACAGAAACCATCTATTGTGTGTACTGGAGATAAACACTACTGTTCTAAGATCAATAGGAACTGTAATCCAGGATCTCTCAAGAGTTGTAGAATGATGATAAACATGATTGGTTTCAAGTCCAAAGATAAATCTTCCAAGGTATTGATGAGATTCACTTCTTGGCTCAGTCTCCAAATTGAAATGATTGATGAGGCTAATGATGATGAGATAGAGATAATTGAAGTGAGTGGAGAGACCTTAGTTTTCCAAAGAAACTGCAATTACTCAATAACCTGCATATCTGGAAGAGTATATCCTAAGTCAAGTTGTGACATCAAGAAAGTTTTCATCAAATATGGATCTATTAGCATGATGTTTGGGGAAAGTTTTAATGATGAGAAAGGCCTGCAGTTACCTTTTGACGTTGTATCAGGAGGGATTAGTCCCTTAATCACTATCTATGGAAATAAAGGGATAATAGCTAAGCAAAATTTGAAATGCTCCCCATTCAACATTTGTGACAGAATGGGCTGTTTTTTATGTGTGGAAAAAATCATAAACCCAGAGTGCTTAGAGGAGCACGAGAAGATCATTTTCTTAGGATTGCTAATTTCTATGATAATGATCATCATCATAGTGATCTTGATGGTGACTCTTAAAACTAAAAAAGGATTTAAAATCTTAAAATCTAAGGCCTTGAAAATTCGACAATTTAGACCAAGAGATGCCTTCAAACATTTAAGGAGAATGATTCCGATGGGTAGCAAAACTAATGAGAAGAAGATAGAAATTCAGGATGAGATGGGTACAGTGAATGAAGGCTATGATGACCTCAAGGAGGTTGTGTTAGACAAACCGGCTTGCAATTGGAGGCATAATGAACAAAATAGATCTTACTTCTTCATGAAATCGGTATAGAATTATTAAATTTTAACTAAAAAAAATAATTGAAAATAAGTGTTTGAAATTTGACAACCCTATTTCCATAGAAATTCTATGGAAACTTTAGAAATGTAATATGGGAGATAAGTCCCACTGTTTACGTGTTTTTTTTTTTTTTTGTGAGATGTATATAAATGTAATGTGCATGTTTTGCATTTAAATCCAAATGCGGAATCCAAAGGATTATGAAGATAAACCAAATTTAGTGTAAATACAAAAAAATACTGTTTCTCTTTGTGTATCGTAGATACAACACTTAAATTTCGTATGGAGTTAGGTATTATGTCGTTACAATAGTAAATAATTAAATAGAGTATATAATGTTATTATTTTGGAAAATATAAATAATATTATTTTTTGCTGACGTCAGCATATTCTTTAATAACTTTAAAACTAAACATAAAAAAGGCATGCTTCCTTTACAAATGTTTTATTTCTGATTTGGATCTATACGATGGACGGATAAAATATAGGCGACCGCGATTGAGGTAAAATTCCACACCGTGAGTCGGTATATCTAGAAAACTGGATCGAAATTGCAAAATATTTAGGTTTTTCCTTGATTTATACACAAACCACTAATTGTATTCAAAATTTGAAGCTTCTATGTCTGCTAGAAGTGCCTTAAACTTTTGATGATCGGTCAGTGAGTGAGTGAGTGAGTGAGTGACAAAATAGGAAACTTTGACTAGTTATAATTCTTAAACTACTGGTTCAAATTGAATGAAATTTGAAATATACCGAGTTTATACTATGCCTGCTTGGTTACTGAAAATTCAGGCTTCTAGTTTTATCCACAACGAAGTTATAGGGGGTCGAAAATGGCCTGAACTGCTTCGAGAAAAGGATGGTACGGCCGTGCCGCGTTTTGCTAGACTTGGCGTGGGCACTACCGTGCCCCCTGATACCTTTATCCAAATGTAAGAACCTTTATTATGTTGATATTTGTGGTCTCAGACAGAATGATACCTTTATCCAAATGTAAGAACCTTTATTATGTTGATATTTTGTGGTCTCAGACAGAATGATACCTTTATCCAAATTTAAGAACCTTTATTATGTTGATATTTGTGGTCTCAGACAGAATGATACCTTTATCCAAATGTAGGAACCTTTATTATGTTGATATTTGTGGTCTCAGACAGAATGATACCTTTATCCAAATTTAAGAACCTTTATTATGTTGATATTTGTGGTCAGACAGAATGATACTTTTATCCAAATGTAAGAACCTTTATTAGGTATGTTGATATTTGTGGTCTCAGACAGAATGATACCAATATCCAAATGTAAGAACCTTTATTATGTTGATATTTGTGGTCTCAGACAGAATGATACCTTTATCCAAATGTAAGAACCTTTATTATGTTGATATTTGTGGTCTCAGACAGAATGATACCTTTATCCAAATGTAGGAACCTTTATTATGTTGATATTTGTGGTCTCAGACAGAATGATACCATTATCCAAATGTAAGAACCTTTATTATGTTGATATTTGTGGTCTCAGACAGAATGATACCTTTATCCAAATTTAAGAACCTTTATTATGTTGATATTTGTGGTCAGACAGAATGATACTTTTATCCAAATGTAAGAACCTTTATTAGGTATGTTGATATTTGTGGTCTCAGACAGAATGATACCAATATCCAAATGTAAGAACATTTGGACTGGAGATTAATCCTAGTCAATTCTTTGATGGTGAGATAGAAATTTATCCTAGAAGTGATTGGCCTCAAGCTCTCATCATCAAGAGAGTAAAGAAAGATTCAAAAGCAGGATCTGGACTGTATGAACAATTCTGGAGATCTCAGATGGGCCTCAATTACATACCATCCTGCAAATCTTTGCCTCCTCTCAAACACAGCAAATCTAGATGCATCAAATTGATTAGCTTAGTAATGATTGAAGAGGGAGCCATTTGCAAAATCTCTGCAAGCTGTGATGGGTTCCTCAACTCCAACTACACTTGTGATTCAGATAAGTCTGAGTGTAAGCACAATCGGATTTATACAAATCATGATTCTTATGGTTCCACTAGAAATGCATCTAAAATGTCATTCATCACCAGCTTAATAAAAACTATTAATAAATCTCCGAGTGAGTCAAAGGATCTGATAATCAACAACCAATTGGACGATGTTAAGGTGTGCTCAATAGAGAACCTGTGGACCAAGAAAGGAGGTTGCAACTCCACTTTCACTCACTTTGGTGAGGTTCATTTCACTTTTTATGACAATGGAACTATGATCATTACGCCTCTTGCAACAACTGGAGATCATCTCCTCTTTGATGACAAGGATGTTGACTTCTACGATTGTAATGATTATGGATGTCTAGAACAGAAACCATCTATTGTGTGTACTGGAGATAAACACTACTGTTCTAAGATCAATAGGAACTGTAACCCAGGATCTCTCAAGAGTTGTAGAATGATGATAAACATGATTGGTTTCAAGTCCAAAGATAAATCTTCCAAGGTATTGATGAGATTCACTTCTTGGCTCAGTCTCCAAATTGAAATGATTGATGAGGCTAATGATGATGAGATAGAGATAATTGAAGTGAGTGGAGAGACCTTAGTTTTCCAAAGAAACTGCAATTACTCAATAACCTGCATATCTGGAAGAGTATATCCTAAGTCAAGTTGTGACATCAAGAAAGTTTTCATCAAATATGGATCTATTAGCATGATGTTTGGGGAAAGTTTTAATGATGAGAAAGGCCTGCAGTTACCTTTTGACGTTGTATCAGGAGGGATTAGTCCCTTAATCACTATCTATGGAAATAAAGGGATAATAGCTAAGCAAAATTTGAAATGCTCCCCATTCAACATTTGTGACAGAATGGGCTGTTTTTTATGTGTGGAAAAAATCATAAACCCAGAGTGCTTAGAGGAGCACGAGAAGATCATTTTCTTAGGATTGCTAATTTCTATGGTAATGATCATCATCATAGTGATCTTGATGGTGACTCTTAAAACTAAAAAAGGATTTAAAATCTTAAAATCTAAGGCCTTGAAAATTCGACAATTTAGACCAAGAGATGCCTTCAAACATTTAAGGAGAATGATTCCGATGGGTAGCAAAACTAATGAGAAGAAGATAGAAATTCAGGATGAGATGGGTACAGTGAATGAAGGCTATGATGACCTCAAGGAGGTTGTGTTAGACAAACCGGCTTGCAATTGGAGGCATAATGAACAAAATAGATCTTACTTCTTCATGAAATCGGTATAGAATTATTAAATTTTAACTAAAAAAAATAATTGAAAATAAGTGTTTGAAATTTGACAACCCTATTTCCATAGAAATTCTATGGAAACTTTAGAAATGTAATATGGGAGATAAGTCCCACTGTTTACGTGTTTTTTTTTTTTTTTGTGAGATGTATATAAATGTAATGTGCATGTTTTGCATTTAAATCCAAATGCGGAATCCAAAGGATTATGAAGATAAACCAAATTTAGTGTAAATACAAAAAAATACTGTTTCTCTTTGTGTATCGTAGATACAACACTTAAATTTCGTATGGAGTTAGGTATTATGTCGTTACAATAGTAAATAATTAAATCTATATATATAAAAGAAAGTCGTGTTAGTTACTTCACTTATAACTCAAGAACGGCTGAACCGATTTAGCTGAAAATTGGCAGGGAGGTAGTTTAGAGCCAGGAGAAGGACATAGGATACTTTTTATCCCGTTCGACATCATTCCCGTGTGACTTGACATGTAACGTCAGTCACTATAAAACGTGGTATAACAAAAAAGAATCAGACTTGGAATAACAAAATTGACGTATAATGACAGCTATGTAATGACGTATGGATGACTATTTGATATTTGTAAGAAATCAATAATAAAACTATTTCTATTAAATAAATAATTAACATTATTGCCCAATTGCCCATTCGTATAAACAGTGAAGTGAACTATAAAACTCGGTATGGTTAAAAATTTAAGTTTTTAGGTGAAGTGAAGTTTAATTAATAATGCCGCGACCAAGACGATCGAATCTTTCCCGACAAAGCCGTGATGCAAGAAGAATACGAAATACTGCAAATGAAAGGACTGAAGAAGAACAAGAAATCGCACGTGAACAGCGCCGCGATAGTATGGCTCGACTTCGTGCTTCTCAATCACGAGAGCAAAGTGAAGCAGCCCGTGAAACAGCTCGGTTGGCAATGCAGAATCGTCGAGCGAACAACAGAGGTCAACAAATAGATAATTTGCGACGCAGAACAAGATATTTATCAAGTGCTGATTTGAATCGAGCAGCGTTTCAATACGATTGCAGCAATGATTACAGCTTGCATCCTAGCGTTTGCATTGGGCAAATGGACGTAGTTTGCGAGTATTGTGGTGCATTAAAGTTTTCCGGAGAAACGCCTGGATTATGCTGCCTTAATGGTAAAGTGAAATTGCCATTGTTGACTCCGCCACCTGAGCCATTGTATTCATTGCTTTGTGGCGAAACACAAGAATCACGCCACTTTCTTGCAAATACTCAAAAATACAATGGTTGTTTCCAGATGACGTCATTTGGGGCAGATATTATCGAAGAACGGGGATTTAATCCGACATTTAAGGTATTTATTTTTGTACTTATATAGAATGTAGTTAAAGAATAACTTACTTTATCTATTGGTACCTATGTAGTATATTTGCTAATTCTGAACTCTACTCTCCCACCGAAAAAAGTGTTTATAACCCAGTTAATACTGTCTGGTTTTTATTTTGTAGATACAAGGACAGATTCATCATCGAATTGGATCATTACTACCTTTCGAAGATACACAGAATAAATTTTTACAAATATATTTCATGGGCAACATGGAAGAACAACTTGATCGACGCCTAGAGATCAATGCAGGAATGAAGCGAGCAATTCTTCAAGACTTGCAGTGTCTGCTTCATGAACATCATGCGTTGGTCAGGTTGTTTAAGAGTGCTTTAGAGCGCATGCCAAGTGATGACTATAAAGTTGTTATCAAAGCAGATAAACGACCATCGTTCGACCGTGTTCCAGTGTGTCATTATAAAACGTGGTATAACAAAAACGAATCGGATATGGAATAACAAAACGTAAATGACAGCTAAACGTAATGTCATCTATGGTTAAGTATCGTTAAAAATTTGACATAGGTAGTCCACGTCATAATTGTTTATAAAACAGTAATACAGACTTTTCTATTTATTTTCCGAGTGGAAGAAAATGCAAAAAATTGTAAGTACCTACTGATCATACACTTAGTTATAATTACACTTAGGTATTTCATCATCATCTCATTCTTTTACATACATATATAATCACGCCCAATCCCTTATGGGTTAGGCAGAGCTCTATAGATTCCATTCTTTTATTTGTAAGTAATTTTGTAACTCTTATTTTATTGTTTGTTTCAGCCCGGAAATACTTTTTTAATCAATAAAAGAGGCAAATATTGCCCAAATTGTGGGAAATATTCCGTGCGTCACCGAAGTGGTAAGTAAAAAAGGTAAGTACAAAAAAATGTGAAAGCTCGAGCTCCTTCGTCAGGCAAAGCATTGCCTGACGAAGGAGCTCGAGCTTTCATAATGCTTTATTATTTTCAGATAAATGCAATATTTGCAATAAAACGTGGGATAAAATGGAAAGATGCTTCGAGTGCGAAAGCATATTAGGGCCAAAATATAATTATTGTGAGCTGTGTGGATCGGAGACAAGGCGTTTTAAACGCATACAGCGCGCCAAAAACCTCTCTTTATGTGCAAAACGGTGCAAACCTGCTGAAGCTGACAATTCTGATCGCCCAAAATCACCAGATATTGTAGAAGAATTTGATATTAACGAAAGTGACATATCTCTCATCGAGGAAACGATGATGAGCGCCAATAGCGGGACTGAAGAGACAATAATACTGAAAGATGACGAGCAGGTGCTTAACTGAAGATTGCAACCTATGCACCAAAGTACATATATAATAAGAATCATTAAAATATTTTATTCATTTAATTTGTTTTTCTAATAAAGAATTGAACTAAATAGAAAAAAAATCTGCTTATTTATTGCCTCTAAGGCGGAACAAAGTTCACCGGGTCAGCTAGTAGAGTATATAATGTTATTATTTTGGAAAATATAAATAATATTATTTTTTGCTGACGTCAGCATATTCTTTAATAACTTTAAAACTAAACATAAAAAAGGCATGCTTCCTTTACAAATGTTTTATTTCTGATTTGGATCTATACGATGGACGGATAAAATATAGGCGACCGCGATTGAGGTAAAATTCCACACCGTGAGTCGGTATATCTAGAAAACTGGATCGAAATTGCAAAATATTTAGGTTTTTCCTTGATTTATACACAAACCACTAATTGTATTCAAAATTTGAAGCTTCTATGTCTGCTAGAAGTGCCTTAAACTTTTGATGATCGGTCAGTGAGTGAGTGAGTGAGTGAGTGACAAAATAGGAAACTTTGACTAGTTATAATTCTTAAACTACTGGTTCAAATTGAATGAAATTTGAAATATACCGAGTTTATACTATGCCTGCTTGGTTACTGAAAATTCAGGCTTCTAGTTTTATCCACAACGAAGTTATAGGGGGTCGAAAATGGCCTGAACTGCTTCGAGAAAAGGATGGTACGGCCGTGCCGCGTTTTGCTAGACTTGGCGTGGGCACTACCGTGCCCCCTGATACCTTTATCCAAATGTAAGAACCTTTATTATGTTGATATTTGTGGTCTCAGACAGAATGATACCTTTATCCAAATGTAGGAACCTTTATTATGTTGATATTTGTGGTCTCAGACAGAATGATACCATTATCCAAATGTAAGAACCTTTATTATGTTGATATTTGTGGTCTCAGACAGAATGATACCTTTATCCAAATTTAAGAACCTTTATTATGTTGATATTTGTGGTCAGACAGAATGATACTTTTATCCAAATGTAAGAACCTTTATTAGGTATGTTGATATTTGTGGTCTCAGACAGAATGATACCAATATCCAAATGTAAGAACATTTGGACTGGAGATTAATCCTAGTCAATTCTTTGATGGTGAGATAGAAATTTATCCTAGAAGTGATTGGCCTCAAGCTCTCATCATCAAGAGAGTAAAGAAAGATTCAAAAGCAGGATCTGGACTGTATGAACAATTCTGGAGATCTCAGATGGGCCTCAATTACATACCATCCTGCAAATCTTTGCCTCCTCTCAAACACAGCAAATCTAGATGCATCAAATTGATTAGCTTAGTAATGATTGAAGAGGGAGCCATTTGCAAAATCTCTGCAAGCTGTGATGGGTTCCTCAACTCCAACTACACTTGTGATTCAGATAAGTCTGAGTGTAAGCACAATCGGATTTACACAAATCATGATTCTTATGGTTCCACTAGAAATGCATCTAAAATGTCATTCATCACCAGCTTAATAAAAACTATTAATAAATCTCCGAGTGAGTCAAAGGATCTGATAATCAACAACCAATTGGACGATGTTAAGGTGTGCTCAATAGAGAACCTGTGGACCAAGAAAGGAGGTTGCAACTCCACTTTCACTCACTTTGGTGAGGTTCATTTCACTTTTTATGACAATGGAACTATGATCATTACGCCTCTTGCAACAACTGGAGATCATCTCCTCTTTGATGACAAGGATGTTGACTTCTACGATTGTAATGATTATGGATGTCTAGAACAGAAACCATCTATTGTGTGTACTGGAGATAAACACTACTGTTCTAAGATCAATAGGAACTGTAACCCAGGATCTCTCAAGAGTTGTAGAATGATGATAAACATGATTGGTTTCAAGTCCAAAGATAAATCTTCCAAGGTATTGATGAGATTCACTTCTTGGCTCAGTCTCCAAATTGAAATGATTGATGAGGCTAATGATGATGAGATACGAGATAATTGAAGTGAGTGGAGAGACCTTAGTTTTCCAAAGAAACTGCAATTACTCAATAACCTGCATATCTGGAAGAGTATATCCTAAGTCAAGTTGTGACATCAAGAAAGTTTTCATCAAATATGGATCTATTAGCATGATGTTTGGGGAAAGTTTTAATGATGAGAAAGGCCTGCAGTTACCTTTTGACGTTGTATCAGGAGGGATTAGTCCCTTAATCACTATCTATGGAAATAAAGGGATAATAGCTAAGCAAAATTTGAAATGCTCCCCATTCAACATTTGTGACAGAATGGGCTGTTTTTTATGTGTGGAAAAAATCATAAACCCAGAGTGCTTAGAGGAGCACGAGAAGATCATTTTCTTAGGATTGCTAATTTCTATGATAATGATCATCATCATAGTGATCTTGATGGTGACTCTTAAAACTAAAAAAGGATTTAAAATCTTAAAATCTAAGGCCTTGAAAATTCGACAATTTAGACCAAGAGATGCCTTCAAACATTTAAGGAGAATGATTCCGATGGGTAGCAAAACTAATGAGAAGAAGATAGAAATTCAGGATGAGATGGGTACAGTGAATGAAGGCTATGATGACCTCAAGGAGGTTGTGTTAGACAAACCGGCTTGCAATTGGAGAGGACACAAAGAGATGAAGCTTGTTTCCAGATCTAGAAGGACACCTCCCTATGCAACAGTTTGTGCTATCATCTTCACTATAGGGCTATTCCCAAATCTAATTAAGACTTGCTCAGACGACATTGTTCGATTAACATTGAGTCATTTTTCAATATATAAAATTTACTGTAATTACTGCATTTTATTTGGCTCCATAATATCCTCCAAAGATATTACATGGTTATCGTGCTGATAACGCGAAGGTCGCGGGTTCGTTCCCCTCATGGGCCACCATGTAATATCTTTGGAGGATATTATGGAGCCAAATAAAATGCAGTAATTACAGTAAATTTTATATATTGAAAAATTACTCAATGTTAATCGAACAATGTCGTCTGAGCAAGTGAAGGTTTTGACAACTTAAAGTTAGTTCCTAATGTCTACATTATACTATGATACATTGATGTGTGTTGCTCTTGCAACTTGAGAAGGCGTTGGCCTGAACATGTTCCCGGCCGTTGAAAGATAACTTTCAACTCTATTGAAGTTCCTCAGCCGTGGGAAGTTTGCAGAGCCGGACTAAGGAGCGCCGTACGCATCCTCTGCTTGTGGTGACGTCAGCGACCCTGGCTATTCCTTCGGATCCGGTGATGAGTCGTAGAACGCGGCCGAGTCTCCACGATAAGGGGGGAGCGTTATCCTCAGCTAAGAGTACCATGTCTCCGACATTCAAATTGGCCTTGTTCGTTCTCCACTTCGTTCTCTGCTGTAACTCTGATAGGTATTCTTTCTGCCATCTCTGCCAAAAATGCTGGCGTATCCTTTCAAGACGCTCATAGCGATGCAGTCTGCTCTCCTTGACATCTCCCAGGTTCGGTGAAGGCAGAGCAGTCAACGGCCTCCCGATGATAAAGTGTCCTGGAGAGAGGGAGAGGAGATCGTTAGGACAGGATGATAAAGGACACAAGGGGCGACTATTCAAAATTGCCTCCACTTGTGCAAACAAAGTTAAAATTTCTTCGAATGTAAGGTGATTATTGCCAATAACACGTTTTATATGGTGTTTTGCCGATTTAACACCGGCTTCCCATATGCCACCGAAATGAGGAGTGTATGCAGGTATGAATAAAAATTTAATTGATTGCTGACCTGCAAAATCAGACAAAGGTTCCTGCATTTGTTGTATGAATGATCCTACATCTTTAGCAGCGGCTACAAAATTAGTTCCGTTATCACAAAATATTTCGTTTGGTTTTCCTCGCCGCGCTATGAATCGTCTAAGCGTCATAATGAACGCGTCTTTGGTTAAGTCGCTGACTGCTTCCAGATGTACACATTTATAACGTAAGCACACGAATAAGCATAGATAGCACTTGATCAGCCGGCATCCACGACCTTTGCGATTCTTAATCAAAAATGGACCAGCAAAATCTATACCTACAGATATAAAGGGATAATCTGTACCTAAACGTTGGGGCGGTAAACTTCCCATTTTTGGAGATAAAGTTTCACCTCGAAGGCGCCTGCAACGCACGCAGTTATTGACAGTACGTCTGGCGAGGTGGCGGCCGTTGACTGGCCATACATTTTCCCTCACAGTAGCCAATAACAGCTGTGGGCCAGCGTGCATGTTATTTATGTGTTCCCTTTCAAAATATAGTCTAGTTAATCTATGTGAAGCATGTAATAAGATAGGATGTTTCTTTTCATAACTACAAGTAGACGCGTCTATACGTCCACCTACTCTAATTACTTTATTTTTATCTAGAAACGGAGATAATGACAAGATTTTACTTTTATTACTTAGAGGTTTGCATTTTAACAATAACTCGTATTCTACGGGGTATGACTGACCTTGTGCTATGATGCACAACAGGTGCAATGACTCACGCAGTTCCTCCGCCGATAAGCTACCTACGCGCCTATTGTTGTTGTTTTTTGCATTATATAAAAATCTTCGCACGTAAGCAACTGATCTTTGCAGTTTATTTAAAGATGAATACCTATTAAAATCAATAATAGATTGACCTATTTCTAACGAATTAACCTTTGTTTCTGGTAAACTACATAGTGTTTTTGCATTTAAAACTGGCCACTCAGACTCGTCTTTTAAGAGGTAGTCAGGGCCTGTCCACCATAACGACATAGATATCAGTCGCTTACTATCGACCCCCCTAGAAATTAAATCAGCCGGATTTGATTCAGTGGGTACATACCTCCATGCTTTAAAGGAGGTAAGTTCTTTAATTTCACTGATGCGATTAGCTACAAATATTTTTAATTTAGATGCGTCACCCTTGATCCAGCTGAGCACTACACTTGAATCACACCAATGAATTATTTTTGCCGGCTTGTACCCAAGTGAATCTAGCACCGATTTAGAAAGTTTAGCGGCTACTAGGGCCGAGCACAATTCTAACCGAGGAATGGAAGTGGGTTTCAAGGGGGCTACTTTAGACTTGGCGCATAGTAACCGGATAGTGACGTTGTCATTAGAACTAATTGTTCTTAAATAAATACATGCGCCATATGCAGATTGCGAGGCATCACTGAATGAATGCAATTCTATTGATTTAGGAGAATCACCCAGTGCTAACCTGGGGATTCGTAAGTTCGATAACCATTTTACGTTGTTGGCAAACTTAGTCCAATCATTTTTTATATCTTGAGGGACGGGTTGATCCCATTCTAACTTATGCTGCCACAACTTCTGTAGCATGATTTTAGGTAATACTACGACTGGGCTTAATACACCTAACGGATCAAATATTTTAAAAGCATTTGACATAATAAATCGTTTAGTTATAATTTTATCGTCACCGTGTGAAAAACCCTTTACTGGAAAGTGAAGAGTGTCACTAGATGGGGTCCAACCCAGCCCGAGAGTACTTGTTGACTCACTGATGGTTAGATTGTCTTGTTTGTTTATGTCTAAATGGTCGAAAATAGATGGGTAATTAGTTTTATATTTTCTAAGATTAAACCCGCCTGCACTTAATGCATTCGCTACAGACTTTTGTATGTAAATTAATTGCTGTGGATCATCACTTCCCGTCAAAAGGTCATCACAATAAAAGTCCTTCTGGATGATGGACTTGATGAGTACATCATCATGTTCCTCACCTAACTGCCACAAACAACGTGTAGATAGATAGCTAGCGCTAGCCGTGCCGTACGTTACGGTATTTAAAGCTAAAGTTTGAATGGGCTGAGACTCATTTTCTCTCCATAGAATTAATTGTAATTGTCTATCATCATCATCAACACCCACTTGACGGTACATTTTCTCAACGTCTCCCGTCAGTAGGTACCTATGCTGTCTAGCACGTAATAGTATTGAAACAAGTGAGTCCTGTACTGACGGACCTACCGTTAAAATGTCATTCAACGAATAACCAGAAGTGGAAAGGGCGGAACCATCAAAAACTACTCTAACTCACTCTCTTCCCTGATAACAGCGTGATGACACAAGTGGTAGGTAGGACCCTACAATGTATTCCTGTTACATAATGATAAATGACCCAACTCAGCGTACTCATTAATGAATTTAGAATATTCTACCTTTAATGATGGATTTCTTTTAAAGCGTTTTTCTAAAGAAATAAATCGTTTTTTAGCTAAATTGTAAGTATCGCCTAAACAATCAGCACTTTCTTTTAGAGGTAGCCCAACAAAAAACCTACCCGTACTGTCTCTCTTAGTGTGAGTGCGGAAATGTTTCTCACACTCATTTTCACCTTCATTCATAATAGAACCCTGGGGAACTTCTTCCAAGTCCCAGAATTTAGTTAACATTTGATCGATGTTTTCATTATCAGATTGAGAAATTATAGCGTGATTGCAGTGAATGCCTTTATTGACATTTTTTGTTGATTGAATTGGCCCGGATATAATCCAGCCTAACTGAGTAGATCTTAATTTAGGATTATTGTTTCCTAGGGATAACTGTTCATTGCCGAGTATATCCCAAAATAGATCAGCACCTATTAGAACATCTACAGGCCCTGGTTCATGAAACTTTGGATCAGCTAATTGCATACCTTTAGGCAACTTCATTGAGCTGATGTTAACAGGAGTCTTTGGTAGATGACCCGTTAATTGATTTAAAATAAGACATTGTTGCATTACATTAAACTTGCTGTTTATAGATTTTAATCGTATTGTACAACTCTCGTTGACAACGTTGTTGGGATGATTGCCTATACCTATAACCTTTAGACAGTCAATGGGGTAAGGTTTTAATGATAACCTGGTCTTTAGGGATTCAGTTATAAAAGATGATTGACTGCCACAATCCAATAGGGCGCGAACTGTGACCTTTTGCTGATTCACTGGGTTCGACGCTTCGATTATGGCAGTAGATAATAGAATCTGGCTAGTATCTTGATAGGTATGATTGACGATAACTCCACTTGAATCATCATCATCATCTTCATCAGTGGCTAAGTGAGCGGCTAAAGATTGCGGTTTGTGGAGCAGCATATTGTGTCGCTGACCACAACCGTCCTCACGACATGGCCCTATGCGACATTCGCTTTCAGGGTGACCTTGCCTAAGACAGTTCTTACATAATTTATAGTTCCTTACGTCCGTCAATCTTTCATCTACCCCTTTGGCCTTAAATGTAGGACAATCATAAATCCTATGCCGCTCATTGCAAATGATGCATGAAAATATTTTTGGCTTTCTATTGTTTTGATTGTTACTACCTTTGCTAGTACTCGCAAACGACTTGACAGATGAAGCAAAATTTTTTACTTGAGGCCTTGAATTATTGTTTTCAGGTTTAATATTGCGACCTAAAGACTCGAGCACATTAGCGCGGTCTGTCAGGAATTTATAGAAATTTTCTAAAGAAGGTATGTCTTCTAGAATGTTACGATATTCTTCCCACTTTATCAGAGTCTAGCTATCCAGCTTAGAGGAAAGCATGAATATGATAAGGACGTCCCATTTATCAGTTGGCTGTCCTAGACTGGACAAAGCACGCAGATTCTTGGTAACATGATCGACTAAGAATCGCAGAGAGCGTTCGGTTTCGTTTGGAAGGTGTTTGATGTTAAAGAGTGAATTGAGATGATGATTGATCAATACCCTTTTGTTATCATACCGATTGCAAAGTAGCTTCCAAGCTTCACTATAATTATTCGTGGATACCTCGAGATTTGAAATTATTCTAGCAGCATCACCTTCTAAATATGAGTTTAAGTAGTGAAACTTGTGTACATCTTCGATTCTGTCATTTTTGTGAATTAAACTTTCAAAAGTGTCTCGGAATTCTAACCAACGGAAATGTTTGCCATCGAATTTAGCTATCTGAATTTGAGGAAGTTTCAACCCTATCGCTAAATGATGAGGTTGAGGATCATCCACACAACATGACGCATTGTGAACTGATTTGCGTCGTAGCTCGCATTCTATTTTTTTCGAAAACCTTTCGACTAAAGTCTTGGCTGTGGCTAAATTTATTATGATATCTTGTTCAATAGAATCACGCTCATCAACCTCAGACGAAATGTTTTCAGAGTTAAGAACCTCTATTTCACTTTGCAGGTCATCGACCCTAACCGACAACGCTTCAAATTTTGCAAGTTTTAAGTTTAATTCAGTTATTTGTATATTATTTAACTCTGTTTTACTTGAAATAGTAGCTAGATAATTTCTAAATTTAGTGATCTGTCCTTTAGCGGACGCTCTTTTTGTTAATAATTGTTTAAGTAGTTGTTTATCTTCAATCTTAGGTTCAAGCGTCATCTTAATAGAAAAATTATTTACTGGAATAAATCGAAAGCTATAAATATACTAAAATGAATGGGCTCACGTTCCTCGTTTCGGTGTCACTTGCCGTACAGGAAGCCGGTGCGCGCGCTCAGCTGATCCTGAACAAAACCAAGGTCAGCGGCTGCTGCTGCGCGGAGTATGCAAGCAGTTCCCTCAATGTAGGTGAGCAGCGCTCTTGGCGGTCTTCAATTCAACTGAAATATTCAGCGCAACACGTTCAAATAGTTTAATTGTAACAGTAGGTAAGGCACAGCGGTACCTACCCACCAGAAATAAAAAGAGAACTTTCGAGAAATATTACGATATAAGGTGAATGAAGATTGAAGATATCAGTAGAAAAGAGCTTATGATTTAATGAAATTACCTAAAATTACTTGATTTGCACAAATTTGCTTGTATATTGGAAGTATAAATTGAAAATATTCAAAGTTGCAAAAGTTTTTTTTCTTTGTGGGTACTTTGTAATGAAGTATCGTTCTAATAAATTTCGAGATTTGGCAATTAAAATGCACAGAAATACTTGCACAAATGGATTAGAATTTTGAATAGTTAAATAGGATTTTTAGGAATATTGGATGTTTGGATGAAATGATGTGAATGAAAGAAAAACACTTATCTTCGGTCGGACGCGTTGGCTACTCGAGGTGATTCTTTAGATGAATCACTGCTCGAACACGTTGGCTGCTCGAGGTGATTCTTTAGATGAACCACTGCTCGAACCCTGGCTGCTTGGCTTGACCTGGCATCCGTCTTCATCCACAGGAACCCGTGGCTTTTGTCCGTCCACTGCAAGGCTCCACTTCTTGGTCCAACAATATGGCGTGCGTGCGGCGTGTTCGCCGTTTGCCAAATTCTTGAAAGATTATTGTCTTCTTTCTTGATATTCGCGGTTTTTATTGTTCCCCTCATGGGCCACCATGTAATATCTTTGGAGGATATTATGGAGCCAAATAAAATGCAGTAATTACAGTAAATTTTATATATTGAAAAATGACTCAATGTTAATCGAACAATGTCGTCTGAGCAAGTGAAGGTTTTGACAACTTAAAGTTAGTTCCTAATGTCTACATTATACTATGATACATTGATGTGTGTTGCTCTTGCAACTTGAGAAGGCGTTGGCCTGAACACTTTATTATGTTGATATTTGTGGTCTCAGACAGAATGATACCATTATCCAAATGTAAGAACCTTTATTATGTTGATATTTGTGGTCTCAGACAGAATGATACCTTTATCCAAATTTAAGAACCTTTATTATGCTGATATTTGTGGTCAGACAGAATGATACTTTTATCCAAATGTAAAAACCTTTATTAGGTATGTTGATATTTGTGGTCTCAGACAGAATGATACCAATATCCAAATGTAAGAACCTTTATTATGTTGATATTTGTGGTCTCAGACAGAATGATACCTTTATCCAAATGTAAGAACCTTTATTATGTTGATATTTGTGGTCTCAGACAGAATGATACCTTTATCCAAATGTAGGAACCTTTATTATGTTGATATTTGTGGTCTCAGACAGAATGATACCATTATCCAAATGTAAGAACCTTTATTATGTTGATATTTGTGGTCTCAGACAGAATGATACCTTTATCCAAATTTAAGAACCTTTATTATGTTGATATTTGTGGTCAGACAGAATGATACTTTTATCCAAATGTAAGAACCTTTATTAGGTATGTTGATATTTGTGGTCTCAGACAGAATGATACCAATATCCAAATGTAAGAACCTTTATTATGTTGATATTTGTGGTCTCAGACAGAATGATACCTTTATCCAAATGTAAGAACCTTTATTATGTTGATATTTGTGGTCTCAGACAGAATGATACCTTTATCCAAATGTAGGAACCTTTATTATGTTGATATTTGTGGTCTCAGACAGAATGATACCTTTATCCAAATGTAAGAACCTTTATTATGTTGATATTTGTGGTCTCAGACAGAATGATACCAATATCCAAATGTAAGAACCTTTATTATGTTGATATTTGTGGTCTCAGACAGAATGATACCTTTATCCAAATTTAAGAACCTTTATTATGTTGATATTTGTGGTCAGACAGAATGATACTTTTATCCAAATGTAAGAACCTTTATTAGGTATGTTGATATTTGTGGTCTCAGACAGAATGATACCAATATCCAAATGTAAGAACCTTTATTATGTTGATATTTGTGGTCTCAGACAGAATGATACCTTTATCCAAATGTAAGAACCTTTATTATGTTGATATTTGTGGTCTCAGACAGAATGATACCTTTATCCAAATGTAAGAACCTTTATTATGTTGATATTTGTGGTCTCAGACAGAATGATACCATTATCCAAAAGTAAGAACCTTTATTATGTTGATATTTGTGGTCTCAGACAGAATGATACCTTTATCCAAATTTAAGAACCTTTATTATGTTGATATTTGTGGTCAGACAGAATGATACTTTTATCCAAATGTAAGAACCTTTATTAGGTATGTTGATATTTGTGGTCTCAGACAGAATGATACCAATATCCAAATGTAAGAACCTTTATTATGTTGATATTTGTGGTCTCAGACAGAATGATACCTTTATCCAAATGTAAGAACCTTTATTATGTTGATATTTTGTGGTCTCAGACAGAATGATACCTTTATCCAAATGTAAGAACCTTTATTATGTTGATATTTGTGGTCTCAGACAGAATGATACCAATATCCAAATGTAAGAACCTTTATTATGTTGATATTTGTGGTCTCACGACAGAATGATACCTTTATCCAAATGTAGGAACCTTTATTATGTTGATATTTGTGGTCTCAGACAGAATGATACCATTATCCAAATGTAAGAACCTTTATTATGTTGATATTTGTGGTCTCAGACAGAATGATACCTTTATCCAACTTTAAGAACCTTTATTATGTTGATATTTGTGGTCAGACAGAATGATACTTTTATCCAAATGTAAGAACCTTTATTAGGTATGTTGATATTTGTGGTCTCAGACAGAATGATACCAATATCCAAATGTAAGAACCTTTATTATGTTGATATTTGTGGTCTCAGACAGAATGATACCTTTATCCAAATGTAAGAACCTTTATTATGTTGATATTTGTGGTCTCAGACAGAATGATACCTTTATCCAAATGTAAGAACCTTTATTATGTTGATATTTGTGGTCTCAGACAGAATGATACCTTTATCCAAATGTAGGAACCTTTATTATGTTGATATTTGTGGTCTCAGACAGAATGATACCATTATCCAAATGTAAGAACCTTTATTATGTTGATATTTGTGGTCTCAGACAGAATGATACCTTTATCCAAATTTAAGAACCTTTATTATGTTGATATTTGTGGTCAGACAGAATGATACTTTTATCCAAATGTAAGAACCTTTATTAGGTATGTTGATATTTGTATACCAATATCCAAATGTAAGAACCTTTATTATGTTGATATTTGTGGTCTCAGACAGAATGATACCTTTATCCAAATGTAAGAACCTTTATTATGTTGATATTTGTGGTCTCAGACAGAATGATACCATTATCCAAAAGTAAGAACCTTTATTATGTTGATATTTTGTGGTCTCAGACAGAATGATACCTTTATCCATATGTAGGAACCTTTATTATGTTGATATTTGTGGTCTCAGACAGAATGATACCTTTATCCAAATGTAGGAACCTTTATTATGTTGATATTTGTGGTCAGACAGAATGATACTTTTATCCAAATGTAAGAACCTTTATTAGGTATGTTGATATTTGTGGTCTCAGACAGAATGATACCTTTATCCAAATGTAAGAACCTTTATTATGTTGATATTTGTGGTCTCAGACAGAATGATACCAATATCCAAATGTAAGAACCTTTATTATGTTGATATTTGTGGTCTCAGACAGAATGATACCTTTATCCAAATGTAAGAACCTTTATTATGTTGATATTTGTGGTCTCAGAAAGAATGATACCTTTATCCAAATTTAAGAACCTTTATTATGTTGATATTTGTGGTCAGACAGAATGATACTTTTATCCAAATGTAAGAACCTTTATTAGGTATGTTGATATTTGTGGTCTCATGATACCAATATCCAAATGTAAGAACCTTTATTATGTTGATATTTGTGGTCTCAGACAGAATGATACCTTTATCCAAATGTAAGAACCTTTATTATGTTGATATTTGTGGTCTCAGACAGAATGATACCTTTATCCAAATGTAGGAACCTTTATTATGTTGATATTTGTGGTCTCAGACAGAATGATACCATTATCCAAATGTAAGAACCTTTATTATGTTGATATTTGTGGTCTCAGACAGAATGATACCTTTATCCAAATTTAAGAACCTTTATTATGTTGATATTTGTGGTCAGACAGAATGATACTTTTATCCAAATGTAAGAACCTTTATTAGGTATGTTGATATTTGTGGTCTCAGACAGAATGATACCAATATCCAAATGTAAGAACCTTTATTATGTTGATATTTGTGGTCTCAGACAGAATGATACCTTTATCCAAATGTAGGAACCTTTATTATGTTGATATTTGTGGTCAGACAGAATGATACTTTTATCCAAATGTAAGAACCTTTATTAGGTATGTTGATATTTGTGGTCTCAGACAGAATGATACCTTTATCCAAATGTAAGAACCTTTATTATGTTGATATTTGTGGTCTCAGACAGAATGATACCAATATCCAAATGTAAGAACCTTTATTATGTTGATATTTGTGGTCTCAGACAGAATGATACCTTTATCCAAATGTAAGAACCTTTATTATGTTGATATTTGTGGTCTCAGACAGAATGATACCAATATCCAAATGTAAGAACCTTTATTATGTTGATATTTGTGGTCTCAGACAGAATGATACCTTTATCCAAATGTAAGAACCTTTATTATGTTGATATTTGTGGTCTCAGACAGAATGATACCTTTATCCAAATTTAAGAACCTTTATTATGTTGATTTTTGTGGTCAGACAGAATGATACTTTTATCCAAATGTAAGAACCTTTATTAGGTATGTTGATATTTGTGGTCTCATGATACCAATATCCAAATGTAAGAACCTTTATTATGTTGATATTTGTGGTCTCAGACAGAATGATACCTTTATCCAAATGTAAGAACCTTTATTATGTTGATATTTGTGGTCTCAGACCGAATGATACCTTTATCCAAATGTAGGAACCTTTATTATGTTGATATTTGTGGTCTCAGACAGAATGATACCATTATCCAAATTTAAGAACCTTTATTATGTTGATATTTGTGGTCTCAGACAGAATGATACCTTTATCCAAATTTAAGAACCTTTATTATGTTGATATTTGTGGTCAGACAGAATGATACTTTTATCCAAATGTAAGAACCTTTATTAGGTATGTTGATATTTGTGGTCTCAGACAGAATGATACCAATATCCAAATGTAAGAACCTTTATTATGTTGATATTTGTGGTCTCAGACAGAATGATACCTTTATCCAAATGTAAGAACCTTTATTATGTTGATATTTGTGGTCTCAGACAGAATGATACCTTTATCCAAATGTAGGAACCTTTATTATGTTGATATTTGTGGTCTCAGACAGAATGATACCATTATCCAAATGTAAGAACCTTTATTATGTTGATATTTGTGGTCTCAGACAGAATGATACCATTATCCAAATGTACGAACCTTTATTATGTTGATATTTTTGGTCTCAGACAGAATGATACCATTTTGAACAAAATGAAAGAAAATCGGTACGATACTGTTTTTTCGGAAAAGTATTGATCAAAATATACCTGAAAAACGTTATTTTATCGATTTTTTTCGGATTTATTGTAGCAAACACACTTCGTACAAACTCTGGGGTCTACAGCGAAGTCTTCTGGACCTCGTATATCGCTTAACGAATGATCACTCGACAATTAAGTCTACTTCTTGGCCGGCCCATTTCAAACGTAAATATCTCGGGACCCCTTCTAGTACAATTCCTGATTTTTGGAGTACAATTTGTACAATTCCATAGATTTGTAACTGCATTAAAATTAACCCTTAACCACGGTGGGTCCGGCTGCGTAGTATCACACGATTTCTATGATTCTTTTTTTATGGAATAGTTAATAATGTTAACTTTTTTAATTAGGGATGACTGAGAGTGTTATAAACATAAGAGTAGACAAATATAATCAGAAAGCTTTGAACTGCTAAGCTATCGGGAGTTACACGTGTTATTGTGAGTCAACCATAAAAGATAGACACATGCTGTTGTGGGATATTTTTTATATAATTTTAAGGAGAACATTTCCGTCATACATGATTTCTGTGTAGCTTTAACCATTAAGGTTGCACATGCGACGGAAGCTTAAAAAATGGAGTAACTTCTCCCGTTTTCCCAATATTTCCCTTTACTGCTCTGCTCTTATTGATTGTAGCGTGATGAAAAGTATACTATAACCAGCTCAGGAGTATGAAAAAAAATTGTGCAAAGTTTCGTTAAAATCCGTCGAGTAGTTTTTGTTTCTATAACGGTTATACAGACAGACAAAAATTTTACTGATTACATTTTTGGCATCAGTATCGATCCCTAATCACCCCCTGATAGTTATTTTGGAAATATATTTCATGTACAGAATTGATTGCTCTACAGATTTATTATAAGTAGGTATAGATTTGCATAGACATGTGATTATGTTCCAGTTCGCACTATCTTTAATTTTGTGTAAAGGATGGTCTATTATATACCTATTTATTTCTTAGGTTGTGTTTTCTGTATGTGTCTTTAGATAATATTAAGATTGCCAAAGATGGTTGATGTTAGGCAGACAGCTCATATAAAACATGCTCTTCCATCATTTTGTGCCAACCCCAGTACTGTCTCCCATAGATTATTAATTTTATTACCATGTATAGAATCATAAGCTAACTTGTGTTATGACAATAACATGTTTTATTTGTTCTAGTTGCTGGATCAACATGGGACAAACTATTTTCTTCATCACCGGCATGGTCATTCAAGCAAGTAAGTTTTGTTAACATTTTTTTTAGTAAATAATATTTATTTCTTATCAAGCAACTCGAGGAAACAATTTTCATAATCCCTTGACGTTCACTGTAAGTTATTACAATCTTATCCTAAGAGTAACTTTATCTTTGATGTAGGGTGTAAATGACACTTAAAAACTTACAAATTAAATCTTTTTTCATCAAAATCCTTGAGATACTTGGAATAAGAAAATGACTTACTTATTACAATACCACTGGTTGTTTTGAAGATCGGAGATAAAGCTCGTTACGATCACAAGGCACTATCTCTACATTAGGTTTTCGTTTATCTGGCTCCCATGTTTTCTTGTATAGGTACTTTATGCTTGTAAAGTAGCCAAATTTCTGTACACGCAAACACTTATTTTACTCTAAGCGCCGATAATAAAATGCACAGTTCTAATGTAATAATACAACGCGCATCAAAATTTTTCCATCAGGATAATGCCAAAAATAAACACTTTTGTACGGTGCACAACTAAAATAACGGTCTCAAATAGAGATGTAAAAATTAGAGCTGTAGCAAGGAACATAATACTCCAGGGAGAGCTGTAGCAAACCGCATGTATTCGTTACTAAGTAGTAAGTAACGGGTACGCCATCAAGTAACGAGTAACGAAACGTTACTCACGTATGAATTTCGTTACTCGCATTTTTCGTATCATGGTTACTTCACTGTTTCAGTTCGCGCAAGTACCGTTGATGCGTGTGCGACCGACGTATCGTGTATTGAAACTTCTTTATTCTTATTTTTGTCGCTATTTTCTGGCCAATTTGCTACCTACATTTTTGGGTTCTGAAGGGGGCACCACTGGGGAAATTACGAATGTTGCGACGAGACGCCGCGATGTCTACGAATAAATCGATTACAGTATAATCGATTTTAGTATAATCGATTACAGTATAATCGATTATAGTATAATCGATTATAACCTAATCGATGCAAATCGATTAAAAATAACTGATTTGAATTTTTTAATCGATTTTTTTATATCCCTATATCAATGCCATACTGTATTTGTACGTAATACGATACGACTCGATTCGCATTCGCATAATAGCATGTGATGAGGTATCAGAAGTAAAGATACGACTTGAGTCGCATTCGCATATTAGCATGTGATGAGGTATCAGAAGTAACGAGTAACGATACGGAAGTAACGAGTACTAACTGTTATAGTAACGAATACATACGGGTACCCTTTTTTTCGTTACTTTTACAGCTCTAGTAAAAATTAAAAAGAGATGCTAGATGTAAAAGCTAATCATTTTCTGTTATCAACGCAAATGAAACAGACAGATTTTATTGAACCAACCACACCTATTTGATTGATTAGTGATTAGACCATGCTACTGCATGTGACTGTGATGTAGCCTTGTGTAGTTCGCGAATGAATCCTTCAAATGGACTACTTCACCTGTATTCCTTCATTCATTCACTATATCTCCTTCAATTGAAGTACTTCAGTACTTCATTTCATTCGCGAACTACACGCTGATATACGCGAACTAGATAGATAGAGATAACATGAGTTTAAGAGAAGTACCTACGACAACACTCGCCGTCGCCGCGAAGATGTGCCTACTGTGCCGAACCATAAAATAATAATGGCATCCCTCTCTAGCGCGCTAACTTTCAAGCGCGTAAACGAGATGAAGATATTATTAGCGAATAACTGGAATATCGTTCACCTATGAAATCAAGTTTCGAACACCTTAAAATTTAAATATTATGGGTGAGTTTCGTCTACACTATTTGATAATTATTGTATTGTTACACTGGTTGTGTTTGTGTGGTATAGTTTTCGCTATTGGAACATACCAACTATACTATATCTACGCATTCGCTATATTTTTAAAAACTACTAGACCAATTTTAAGAATTAAAAACTTATGTTATGTTAGTTGTTTATGAAAGAATTCTTAAAATTGGTCTATTAGTGGTACACGCAAACAAATTATATACAAATTTTACCTTTTTTAGGGTTCCGTACTCAAAGGGTAAAAACGGGACTCTATTACTAAGACTTCGCTGTCTGTCTGTCTGTCACAGGGCTGTATCTCATGAACCAGACATGACCAGTGATAGCCATACAGTTGAAATTTTCACAGATTATGTATTTCTGTTGCTGATATAACAACAAATACTAAAAACAGAATAAAATAAATATTTAAGGAGGCTCCCATACAACAAACGTGATTTTTCCCCTGTTTTTATAGATAATGATACGGAGCCCTTCGTATGCGAGTCCGACTCGCACTTGGCCGGTTTTTTAGTGTAATATGTAAAATTAAGGTTCCTCTTATTTACATACCTATATTCACTGCGATTTAGCAAGTATATGAATCACACACATTAGCAAAATGTGATTGATTGGTTGGCAGTTTAGTTATCGGTTTGATTGATCGCGTTCAGAATTATGTTTTTAACATAACGACTTTTTCCAGATATCAGTTTTAGTACCTAGTAAAAATACCCCCAAACAACTATTTTTCCCTCCAAAGATCCCCCCATAGCTGTAAAAACCCCCCAAATTTGGGGGAAAAACCCCCAATCTGGAATCAATGTTATCCGCATTGTAATGTTTTATGTATCAATTTTTTTTTCTAAATTGTCATTGATACTGACATTGACAGATCTGAGAAAGACCGAACAAAGTAAGACCACCGGTCTTACCTCTTTGGGTCTTACTACACTTTCATCCATCAGTCGCTTACTCCACGAGTCCACGACTTATATGCTCTTTGTACTCCACAGAGTACTATGCATGAGCATGACGAAATCAATCACAAGTTCACAAGCTTATTCCACAGAGCATATACTATTCGTTACGATTCGAACTACGCACGTACCGCGGGGAATCGGCGTAGCAAGCATTTATTAAAGGATACGCATAAATACGCTCGACCGAGTGGCAATAAGCGACCTCGGTGAAAAAGGAAGATCGGTCTAATTTCCTAATAGATAAAAAATCTAGTGTTTGTAGCTAAACTCTGAAACGGCTTGATCGATATTTTTTTGTGTATATAAGTACACAAAAACATAAAAATCGGTAACTATTACCTGTTACCTAATGAATATTCGTTAGGTCTGAGAATAGGTCGATAACTATTTTTTAAACCCTTATGTGATAAGGGTGGCCCACCAATTTTTTTTATTTTTATTGCTTGACATTTTTTTTTCGGTTTCGCTCTAAAACATACAGTATAATGTATAGCGCACCATTGTACCACCAACCCTATTTTTTAATACTTAGTATCATTACTTTCGTCCACAAATGTGCAATAGAGTTGTAATCATTGTCGTACGATAAATCCAGCGTAAAGTTCGGTAAAAAGTGAAAGTGATTTTATCAGAGGGATTATTGAAATTTGACAGGACGTCTATCGGGTCAGTTAGTAGTCCAGTGGAATAAAATGATGTATTTTTATCACAATTTAATATTATTATTTTGAGATGGTTATATAACAATCTTTTTCCTCTTTATCTCTGATCCCACGTGTCGTGAGGTCGGCATAACATGTAGATGTTGCAAATAGGTTTGGCTTGGGGTGTTTTAAAATCCGCCGTCTGCCTGACGTCGACCCTCCTTGGGAATACTATCGTAGATTACATTTCACGAAAAAAGACAGATATTGCTAAAATAAAAATGATATTATTCCAACAAAGACAACACGGATTTTACTAAAATGATTACATTTTTTTTGACTAAATTACAACTATGTACTTTGCGTTATATCAAAAACCAATATAATTTTTTTTTTTTTTGTATTTGTACATTTTATTCAACACATTTTTTCTGTTCATGCATACCAATAACTTTATAGTAATTGTGAACGGAGGGGTTAGCATGAACCACTATCGTATCGACAATGACAATGACTATAATAGTAAAGAGTGTTGTCATTTGGACCACACATTGTCGATATAATCCAATCGACCTTTTTCACTCTGTATAATAGTGTCAAAGTGTCAGTTTTGACATTTGGACAATACGTTGTCGTTACGATAGTGGTTCGTGCTCAAGCCACTGTATTGGTTATTGTATAGAGCTGTTTTGATTGTTTGACTAACCTAAGTATAAACATTCATCTCATTTATATAAACATTCATAACTAATTCGCTAACACTGTCTTCCCCTGCTCGACTACAAAAAGGCCTGTCTTAGGATAATGCGCACCATAACTCACAATAAAATATATATAATAGGATCTGTAGTCCCTAAGTAAGGTGCCCAGAATATACCTAAAAGGGGTAGTCAGAGGCAGGTCCAAACAAAACATTTACATGCACATGCTTACATTTTGTAGTAATTAGAATTTCATACATGACAGGTTGCAAGCCCGTCGCCGCTTATAAGAATAGTAACTGGTTTCCTCACAATGTTCCCCTTCACCAATTATAATTTCTTCTAACAGAAATATCAATTGACGCAGACATCGGATTGACGAAGTTTTTTTATTGGTAGAATGCGGTTCGTGTTTGTATAATTATATATATGCGATTACATTACGAATGTCAAGGGTTCTACTCTTGAAATCGATCAACGTTATATCAGGACAAACGTCACATCGTTTCCGACTTTCTAAAAGATGGAACGAGTGACATTGCTTTTGACAATTCGTTGCTGTCAGTACAAAAAGTCGTATGTCAAAATTTTGCTATTTTTTTATTGGCTGTATGTGTAGAAAATCGATTTGCAGGAGTCTAATGCCGGAGACACACTTACGTGTCGTGGCGCGGCGTGTCGCGCCACTAGCCAATCGCAAGACAGCGTTTGCGACACGACACGACACCCAAATATGTCTCTAACCATACTAAATGTATGAAAGCGATTAGCTAGTGGCGTGTCGCGCCACGACACGACACGTAAGTGTGTCTCCGCCATAATATACGTACGTAAGCTATAAAACTAAAGTTACATTTAAATATTGTAAAAAAACTTCATAGTTATGATAATAATCAGTTTTTGTGTCTCCTGAAAACCTAACGTTTTTACATACCGACTTTTTGTACTGAATTTGACAGAACGTCTGTCGGGACAGCTAGTAAGATATAATATTGAATTGCTAGGTGATCGGCTTTGGGAGCATCGCAGCGCAGTTTAAGCATTGAAATATCGATTGGATTACTATTAAATTCAATTGATAAATTTTAAATCCTTAGCGCTGTTCGTCCGCCACTCTGCGCCATAAAAGTGCAGCTTGGCTGAATATATCGGAGATCTCTGTTTTTGATCGAACTTAATTTTTTCCAATAACATACGAGTGCGTAATATAGTAAAAACTTATTTTATTGTATTTATAACAAAATCGCAGTAAAATAAATCCTGTAAAGATTCTTGGCCTTCATCATTCAACCTCAATCCGCAGCTGTCGATAATATCCGAATCGTTTTGCAGAGTAGACCCCCAGAATAGATCGTGCTGGCGTTACAAATGTTGTGATCTCCTGTATCATTGTTTTCCTCGCTTCCCGGGCGGTCTTTGGAGTTGGAACGAATCAGTGGGCGGAGTGACGCCAAAACTGGTGTTTATTGAAGACGTGAGCTGCGTTGTGATTGGTGTGACTTGTGGCTGCCATGTGGGACCTGAGAAAATCAAAATAAATAAAAAAACCGGGCAATTCGAAGGGTTTCACCATACCATTAACTATAAAAAACGGCATAAACGTTTGTTGTACGTGGGCCCTGTATAATATTTATTTTATTCTTGTTTTTAGTATTTGTTGTTATAGCGGCAATAGAAATACATCATCTGTGAAAATTTCAACTGTCTAGCTATCATGGTTCATGTGATACAGCCCTGTGACAGACAGACGGACATACAGACGGACAGCGAAGTCTTAGTAATAGGGTCCCGTTTTTACCCTTTGGGTACGGAACCCTAAAAATGCTAAAAATAGCGTAGGTATTATGGCATTCAGTACCAATAAACATTGGTATGAATATCATAACATAACATGATAATGATGATGGATTTTGACAGACAAATACGATTACCAGTGCACTTACGCAATGGGACTATTTGGCCGACCGCGACTGTGTCAATAATAATCATCGCTTGAGTATGTAATTTCAATCTGAAGGTCGTTGGTTCGAATCCCGGCGTGCATCAATGGATTTTTCTGTTCGAAAAATTTATATGCGCATCAAAAACACGTGCTCAATACGGTGAAGGAAAACATCGTGTGGAAACCAGTTAGTATTCTTATAAGCGGCGATGGGCTTGCAACCTGTCACGTATGGAATGCTAACTACTGCATATAATGTTTGGACGTGCCTCTGACTACCCCCACTAGACATCTTCAAAGGATCTAAGCTTTTGGAGATCTGAGAGGATGTCTACCGTACTTGGGGATTACAGTCGTGATCCTATTTTTTTTTTATATTTTACTTATTAAATATCTAGTAATAAAATTATACTGACCACTAGTATCCTGCCCTGGGAATGGCAACAGTCCGTTTCCCATGTAATTGAACGGAGTTGGTCCCGCCAGCTGACTCACGTTTCCACCTGCAACGAATAAACTATTAGAATAATTGTTACAAATTAATGCAACAATGGTGGCGATTCTGTTGTGTCCAAGCTAAACCTAAAATTTCGTAAAAAAACAATCGATCTTATTCCTTTTACATTAAAGTCTAAATTAGAGTCACATCAAAATGACAGTCCTAAAACTTGGGATATTTTAGCCGTTTTTCTATTTTATTTCGCATATTTGACACAATCAAGTGTCATCTTAGTCAACACCAATTTACATGTTGATTAAATTTGGCTTGACATTTCTAAATCGATTACGAAAATCGTAATTTGAATAAATCAAAACTATTCTAAAGTTTTAGAACTGTCACTTTAAGGTTACGCTATTTTAAACTTTAACTTAAAAGAAATTAGATCGATAGTTTTTAGGAATTTTAACATAAGCGTGGACACAATAAAATCGCCACCAATATCTCTCAAAAGTTACCACTTAATATATCAACAAAAAAAACTATAAATAAACTAGCAGACTCGCGACAGACGTTGTCCTGTCCAAATTTTCAATAATCGCATAGAGTAACGCACGTTGCTATGACGACTGATCTCAGATTTTTTGCACACAAGCGCCATCTATACCCAAAATCATCCCTTATGCGATTTTTTATCATTTTGGTTATGTTTTTCGTATTTTAAAGTAGTCTATATTTAATTCGGGCATTATACCTATACCTACAGCAAATTTCATCTTAATCCGTTTTGTCGTTTAGGCCTGATTGAGGCACAAACATACAAACAAACTCACAAACTTTCGCATTTATAATATTACTAGCGACCCGCCCCGGCTTCGCACGGGTAGCATGTTATTATACATATAAACCTTCCTCCTGAATCACTCTATCTATTAAAAAAAACCGCATCAAAATCCGTTGTGTAGTTTTAAAGATATAAGCAATAATACATACATACGCGGGAAGCGGAAAGCGACTTTGCTTTATACTATGTAGTGATTAGGATATTGGTGGACTTTACACACAGCAAGCACCATCTAGCCCGAAACTAAGCCAAGCCTGTATTATAGGAACCAGATAACTGATAAAAAACTTATAAATATACTTTTTTCAAATATAAACTTATCACACATATAAATACTTACCCACGAAGAACAAACATCTATGTTCATCACACAAATCTTTATCGAAGCTACAACCTTCAGCACAGAAGGCAGAGTTACTACCAACTGAACTGTGAGGCCAGTCATGCTTAAGCAAGATGTTTGAATCAACTTAAACTATGAATAAGAGGGTAAACAGAGACATACCTAGAGCGGTCCTGGGATTATTAAGAACTGAACCTCCTAGGCTGTCCAAACCAGGCTTTATCTTTTTTCTACTGTTGTCCACATCTTTAAGTATTTGATCCAGCATCGAGGTTTCTGAAAGGGAACATAATAATAAAATAAACATCACACAAATTAAAACGAGCGTGTCCAAAATTACAATTACATTTAAAAATATAAACGAAGAAAATGTTTTGACCAAACGAAAAGTCAAGAGACAAAATTCGTTTTTAGGGTTAAAACGGGTACCCAAAGGGTAAAAACGGGACCCTATTACTAAGACTTCGCTGTCTGTCTGTCCGTCACAGGGCTGTATCTCATGAACCGCGATAGCTAGACAGTTGAAATTTTCACAGATGATGTATTTCTGTCGTTGCTATAACAACAAATACTAAAAACAATAAAATAAATATTTAAGTGTGGCTTCCATACAACAAACATGATTTATTTTTGCCGTGTTTTATCGATAAGAACGGAACTCTACGTGCGCGAGTCCGACTCGCACTTAAGATAAGAAATAAGATAACTTAAGCTTGTACTCACGCGTGGGTGTGTCGAAGACCTTCGCGGGATCCTTCAGCACATACTTCCTGAAGTTGAGGTACTGCTCTTTCTGCGCCTCCACTTGCGCATGCGCGGCCTGAAGCCTCGCTGCTAGACCCACGAGAGACTCGTGCATGCGTCTGAAGCCTTGGTTCAACTCTGGAGTAATAAATGTTTTTGATGAATGCAGAATCGTTTTTTCTCAATAACCGCAAAACATACACTTTTGTTTTTTATGACAAAGATAACTTAAGGATTTAATCTAGATAAATTAAAGACAGAAACACGTTTGGTGAAACTTTTTTCGATAGATTTATTTTCCAAAGTTGGCTCTTCTAAAACACTAGTTTCGTTTTTAATCAAAACTATGAATACCTAAACAGTTTATAATTGTATAATTCGTTAGATAATCAAACTAGCTAAGTAAATTACAGACAGTTTCTTTTTAAATTTGATGGTTTTCAAGATAATGCAGTTTTATCACGTTTTGCGTCTTATCCGGGTAGACTCAGCCCATACAAAACGTCAAAAATTTCACTTATCACCTTAATAAACATCGAATTCGATCGATGCATCAATGTCCACAATTCCACATGGTAGATATCCTCTCGTAGATCTCTTGAACGAAGGACGTAAGCATTCCTACTGGCAGTTAGCCCATGGGGTCTATTCCGCAAACTGATAAACGTTATATCGTTACATTTTGTTTGGCAACTTACTGGAAGCAACATATTTAATGAAAATGAGTGAACACATTGACTCGACGAATGAATGGATGAATTTTGTTTCGTTGTCAAATTTAAATTCTCGTTGTCAAATTGTTTATCATTCAAACTGTCTATCGTTATATTGGCAGAATCGTGACAACCAGTCACAGCAGCCAGGGAAAAAGAATTTAATTGAACTATAATTGAAGCGATATATCGTTTATCGATTTGCAAGTAGATCCTCATGTTGCACAGACTGTATTTATTTATTTACCTTGTTCGGTGAGTAATTTAGGTGAAGATTGCATTTGCTTGTCTGCTATATCCATCTGCCTACGGAACGTGATGAGTTGCTGCTCGAGCTCAGATATCAGTTCCTTCACGTACACCGGAGGCGCAGAGCCTTCCAGTTCAGAACCTGAAATTATTTAGTTTAGTTAGATCAGGCATTTTATGAAAAATATTATGTAAGAAACAAAAATAAGTTAGCTAGAGCTCTAGAATTTATAAAAGCTTGATTTTAAAAATATATTTTGTTACGTATTCATGCATTCTCGTAAACACAACTGATTTTTTGACTCGATTGATTGCATATTGTTTGATTGAGGGGACAACCCTAGTATCCCGCATCCTTTCTATGTCCCATCCCTAATTCTTTCTCTTCAAAAAACGCACCGGTCGCTTGCGCACGCTAATATCACAAAAATATCAATTTCCAATTTCTCATACAAAACTCATCCAAAGTGGTTCCTGTTCCCTGTCTACCCTGCGAACGGTAAGTCCTCAACATTATCAAACATATAAAAAAAAACACTTTTTATTAAATTTTCAGGAATTTCAATGTTTTAAGAAAAAGGCTTCAAAAATAGATTTCATGAATCTGAAGTCGTAAACTAGTTAATATATAGATTGATATTACAACGCTATAGAAGATGAAACATCCTGGATATAATATGCATACCTGGATACGCATGGTCTCTGGCAGCGGCTTCTGCAGCGGCAAGAGCAGCAGCGGCAGCGGCTCTTTGGCGGCGGGAGGCGGCTCGGCCGCGGGACACGGCGCCGCGGAGGGACAGTGTCTCGCGCAATGTCGCTTCGGCGTCGCGGGACACCTGAAAGAACAACCGGTGTAAAGAAAGCTGTGTTGGCCAGTGGGACGTACCTCGACTTTCAAGCTGAAGGTGGTAGGTTCGAATCCCGTCCGTGCATCAATTCATTTTAAATTAGATAAAATTTATATGCGCATCGCGTGCATGAAACGGTGAAGGAAAACATCGTGAAGAAACCAGTTAGTATTATTGCAGACAGTTTCTTTTTAAATTTGATGGTTTTCAAGATAATGCAGTTTTATCACTTTTTCCGTTTTATCCGGGTAGACTCAGCCCATACAAAACGTCAAAAATTTCACTTATCACCTTAACTATAGATTTTAAACAAGTTTGTTTGCTATGCTTAATTATTGACTGCCAATCACCTTAAGTACTAATCTATTGTTTTACTAGCTCACCCGGCGAACTTCGTATCGCTTTAGAATTAACTCCCATTCCCGTTATAAAAAGTATCCTATGTCCGTCTCCTGGTTCTAAGCTACCTCCCCATTAATTTTCAGCCAAATCGGTTCAGCCGTTCTTGAGTTATAAGTGTTGTAACAAACCCGACTTCACTACATAGTATAAAGCAGTCGCTTTCCGCTTCCCACGTCTGTATGTATGTATGTATGTTTGCTTATATCTTTAAAACTACACAACGGATTTTGATGCGGTTTTTTTTAATAGATAGAGTGATCCAGGAGGAAGGTTTATATGTATTAAACCCGTGCGAAGCCGGGGCGGGTCGCTAGTTCTTTTATAAAGTAGAATATAGATAAATATAGATAAATTTACTTACCGTATGTAATGGTTTGACGGAAACCCTCATAACTTCGGAGCTCAGCGCCTTTTGTTTTTTAACAAATTCCTTGAAAGAGTTCACCGTTGTTGATATCTCGTTTGGTAACTTCTGTTGTTTCGCCGGTTCATCTAGAAAATAGTTGATTAATAAGTATGTGTATCTACACTACTATAAAGAGGTACATATTTGTGGGCGTGTGCCAAATGTAATGTTAGGACATGCCTCTGACTACTCCCTTCAGACATGTTCAAGGGACTGAGCGCCTGGAGATCTGAGAGGATGGCTGTCGTACACAATTTTTTTATTTTTAATAATCTAAAAAGTATTTTGTTTGTTTATCAAAAGCTACATTTATTAGCTAGTAAAGTAGGCTATAATCCATAAAAAAATATATAAAGATCTTCACGAAAATTGCCTTTAAGTAACCTAAAAGGTATTTTAAATTATAGTAGGTACATACACCCATGCAAAACTTGGGCTGAAAGACGGCTCCCTACAAAGGAAACGTGAACTTAAAAGTAAACTATAAAAGCAATATAAGATAAATTATTTTGACTATTATTATTTTTATACTTTAGGAAATGTTAGGTTAGTTATATTGTTAAATTTGTTTGATTTTGTCACGTATTTTTTAGCACGCCAACCATTTTGTTACCTTTGAGGTTGGCTGGCAGAAAATGCTTTTAGCATTAAGCCCACCTTTTTGTGCAACTGTTTTTATATATTTGTGCAATAAAGTATTAAATAAATAAATAAATAAGCTTTGCCTAGTTTGGGGCTAGATAGTGATGTATGAAATATCTACCAATATTTCATTATTCAATTTTAAGTTGCCTTCAGGATGAAGTTTTTGTTTTTAGAGACTTGTGTCTTGAGATTAGCTGTATGTGCCATTTCGGACTTACCGCTGCCTGCCTCAATGTGTAGGTACATTAAAGCTCATAGTAAAATAAAAGTTGCTGTAAACAAAAGCAAAACGATTCGCAGCCGGTAGGATTCGAACCTACGCTCCCAGAGGGAATCAGATTTCGAGTCAGACGCCTTAACCACTCGGCCACGACTGCTGATTCTAATAGATCCAAATAACAGAACTGTAGCTGAGAACTTAATGCACTTTATAATAATAAACTTACTAATATTAAAAATCCGCAAGTTCGTGAAGAGGTCTGCCTCTCTGTCTGTCTGTGACGTTATTGCGGCTAAACCGATTGTGAATTATTTCATATAGAGATAGTTTAAAGTCTTGGGATAGACATAGGCTACTTTTCTCCTTAAAATTTCTTTTGGTTATCAGGAATTTTAATGTTTTACGATAAAGTCGTCATTATTTGATTTATAGATAGATACAGACAGAGAGACAGACATAGAGACATAGATTTGATGAATATACGCGGACGAAGTCGCAGGTGAAAGCTAGTTAGATATATAGCTAGCTAGATAAATACATAACGCAATTATAAATCTAATACGAAATGTCATCCCCTATTTTTACTTTTTCCATGCACTCTTACAAATTAATAATCTTATTAATATATTAAACTAGCTGACCCGTGCCCGCGTCGCTGTGCGTAAGACATTTCTAATACCATCGTGGACTTTTTTGTAGACGTTTTTAAGGTATACAATACTGTAGTACATTATTTTGATATATCTCGTGGGGTTCAGCCAGCATTTGCAATGTAAGCGCAAAAAAATGTGTTTATTTACGACATCACATTAGAAACCTCTAAAATTATCAGTGTTTCTCTACTATATTATGCATGTATTATACATATAAACCTTCCTCTTGAATCACTCTGTTTATTAAAAAAAACCGCATCAAAATCCGTTGTGTAGTTTTAAAGATATAAGCAAACATACATACAGACATACAGACGCGGGAAGCGGAAAGCGACTTTGCTTTATACTATGTAGTGATGTGCAAGTTTGTGAGGAGGTTTGTATGTTTGTGGCTCAATATATTGTTTGGCAAATTGTTGTGAACCAAAAATATAGGTCTACTAGCTTTCACCTGCGACTTCGTCCGCGTAGATATTTAAAATAAAATTATTTAATTATCTCATAGAAAGGACATTTTACTAAATACAAGAATTTTTTGACCACATAGACTAACTTGACATTATTTTTTACTACCTTGACATTATTTATTATTTTCGACATTGTTTTCAGTTAGTTACTAAAATTATCAATAATTATTATTTTAATTTTATCAATATTTAATCTTAACTCCATACATTGTACTTAATAATTGACAGCATGTCATCATATTAGCAAGTAAGCAATCTAAACAACATTTGTACGCTAACCGCAGATCACAGTGCACACAACATTTTTGTAACAACTTTATATAACCTGTGTTTCACAAATAAAGATTTTGAATTTGAAATTTGAATTTAGATTCAGAAAAACTATTTTTGACGACTTAAACATTGAAATTCCGGAAAATCAAAAGAACATTTTGGGAAAAAAGTAGCCAGGACATAGGTTAGTCTCAAGAATTTAACATCTCTTTATGAAATTCCATCTTAATTGGCCGTGAAAACGTCACAGACAAAGTTACAATCGCATTTATAATTAATACTAGCGACCCGCCCCAGCTTCGCACGGGTGCAAAGCTGATACCAAAATATATTACAGAATGTCTTCATTTAAACTAATAAAAAAAAAGTCGCGGTAAAAAGTAGAGGATAGAAATTGATTATTGTGGGTTATCCCTAAGAGATAAACATATACCATCGCGGACTTTTTTGTAGACCTTTTTAAGGTATACAATATTTAGTACATTATTTTGATCCATCTCGTAGAGTTCAGACAGCGTTTGCAATGTAAGCGAAAAAAAACGTGTTTATTTACGACTTCATATTAGAAATCTTAAAATTATCAGTGGTTCTCTAATATATTAAGCATGTTATTATACATATAAACCTTCCTCCTGAATCACTCTATCTATTAAAAAAAACCGCATCAAAATCCGTTGTGTAGTTTTAAAGATATAAGCATACATACAGACGCGGGAAGCGGGAAGCGACTTTGCTTTATACTATGTAGTGATTATAAATGCGATAGTATAATATACTAATGTATATTAAACAACAACCAAGCAATAGGTCGACATTTAAATGAAAATATAAGGTTTTTTCCCAAAAATACTTACTTTTAGCATCAGCTGCAGCATTCGCAGCTCCAATGCCGCTGGTCGGAGCTGATCCTCCAAGACCGAGACTAGGTGTCGCTGAAAATTAAATAAAACTTAATTTTTTAACTTTTTTGTCTGGCCTCACAGCTCAGTTGGTAGTAGCTCTGCCTTCTGCGCTGTTCGTTGTGGGTTCGATCCCCACCCAGGACAAATATTTGTGTGATAAACATAGATGTTTGTTCTGCGTCAGGGTGTTATACAATATCTTGTGTATGTATTAAGAAGAGAAAAATTATATAAGTATTCTATCAGTTCATTTATTTTTTCTACTCAAAACATTCATACAACATTCAACTCAATAGTTACTTGATCGAAACGACGACCACACAGCGGGGTAAAAAATGTAAGGATATTATTTACTAAAAAAAAAAAACTATGTACCTGTTGTCGATGGTAGTGAGTCAGTAACAGATGTGGTGCCAAGCTTTCCTGAAAACATTTTCTATTTTTATAAGAGAAAATACTTACCTAAATAGTAACTATAGATTTTGACACGGGTCTTTATCACGTAATTATTTAATTGATAAAGACCCGTGTCAAAATCTATAGTTATGTCTACTAATCACTATAGTTTAAAAAAAATATCTAAATAATGATCCATGTTTTAAACAAATTAAAAATGGTTGTTAAACATTTTAAACAGAAAAACGTCAGCAATAAAAAAAAACCGGCCAAGTGCGAGTCGGACTCGCGCATGAAGGGTTCCGTACCGTTATCTATAAAAACGGCAAAAAAATCATGTTTGTTGTATGGGAGCCCCTCTTAAATATTTATTTTTGTCTGTTTTTAGTATTTGTTGTTAGAGCAGCAACAGAAATACATAATCTGTAAAAAATTCAACTGTCTAGCTATCACGGTTCATAAGATACAGCCCTGTGACAGACAGACAGACGGACAGACGGACAGCGAAGTCTTAGTAATAGGGTTCCGTACGGAACCCTAAAAACGTGGTAATGGCTGTATTTCTATTTAAAATTAAAAAAATGTATCCAGTTTTCACTATATTAATATTATATTGAACAGGAAATCTAATATCTAACTTGCTTATCTCTCTAGGAAACACTTAGCGATGTCAATTTGTATGGAAATGTTAAAGTGCGTCTTAAAGTTAAGCGTGAACGTTTGTTGCAGGCTGACATAACAAATAAGCTAACCACAAGATGGTGCGATAGTTTTGTAACATTCCCGTCTAGGATACTTGATGTTATGAACAGAGCTTGTGAAGTGACTGCTGGGAAACATTCCGAAGGTTTGGGTGATTGGAATGGAAGTAGTAAAGGGATACATCACCTGCAAGAAAGTTTAGAACGTCTTTTCAACCGATGAAAAAGCGCACAAAAAAAAAAAACACTGATGCTTTACCAAATTGTATTTAATTCTTATTGGATGGTTGAGGCATTAAGTACCCTGCCGTAACACAGTTAAATCTAGCACGGGGGGTACGGACATGTAACTACCTACTAATGAAATTAAACCCTATGCCTACTACCTATTTAGTGATATTTTTTAGTAGTTAAGTTATTTATAATTTGTACCACTTTATTTGAAAAATAAAAGATTTCTATATTCTATTCTATAAAAGAGGTAGTTCCAGTGGCGGATTTACTACCAGGCTGAGTACTTGGAGCCTACCCTAGAGCGGCAGATTTTAGGGGCGGCAAATTTAGGTTAATTTTTTGAAACATCTTATTTATTTTAGCCTTTATCGTCCCTCCCACCCTTCCTTCTTGGCCAATCACTTGATTTTGCCAAATGTCTTACAGGAATCACCGCTTTTAACTAAATCGTTGGATTGTAAAAATAATCTCGGGGTTCAATTCAATATGTAAATCCGCCACTGGGTAGTTCTCAATTCGACTTGGGTGTTTTTATAAGCTTATATTCAACTTGAAATGTATGTAACTATGTTTGTTAAGGTGGAATCTTGCAACTCAATTTTGAAGCAGTTATCTTCAACCGATTGAGCTGAAATTTGACATACTTAAGTAACTTCAGTGACAATGCAATAATATGGTGACAGCGAGCTGATCTGATGATGGAGTCAGAAGCTGTTCAACGAAACTCCTTAGTAAATAGTCTGATTGAGATAAAACTTTGCATACCTATCAATCTCCAATGACAATATAAAATTATGGTACTAGCGAGCTGGTCTGATGATGGAGCTAGAACGTAGCCGGAACTCCCTAACTACACAACATAACCACGTCGTGTTTGGGCTCGTTTGATTTGTTTTAACGAGTACTAGAGCCCTAGAATTTATAAAAGCTTGATATTAAAATATATTTAAGAAAAAACTTATTTATAATTGTGTCGTAGAGATTCGTAGTCCAAAGTTGGTGCCATTTAAATTGTATTTATGTAGGACAAGCTGACCCTGCGAACTTCGTATCGCTTTAGAATTAACAAATGTTGTCTTAAGTTCCCGTTCCCGTTCCCGTATTATCAAACCTAATAAAGCTCAAATTGACTCTACGTTTTAGTTAGAAAACTTTTGTATGGGAAAAAGAAAAGGGCTGTTTTTAGGGTTTACCCGGCAATTATTCGAATTTTTCTCACCTTTTAAACCTTCCCTAGACCTAAAGAAAATTTCAAGATAAGATAAATCCGTTCAGCCGTTCTCGAGTTTTAGCGATACTAACGAACAGCAATTGATTTTTATATATATAGACTAATAGTAACTGTCATAAAACTTAAAAAACCAATATCATCTCTTGAAATTTTGATTGCTCGTAACATTTTCGGCGCGTTTTCTTAGACCATACATCGTCTCTACTTACCCCTCTGGAAAACAGCTGACTTATTTCGTAAACATCTATGTTTTATATAACCATTGACTGTCCTCACAGCTTAGTTGGTAGTAACTCTGCCTTCTACGCTGTAGGTTGTGGTTTCGATCCCCACCCAGGGCAAACATTTGTGTGATGAACATAGATGATTGTTCTGTGTCTGGGTGTAACTATGTATATTATGTATGTATTTACAAAAATAGTAAATAAGTATTCTATCAGTTATCTGGTTCCCATAGTACCAGCTTTGCTTAGTTTGGGGCTAGATGGTGTTGTGTGTAAAGTCCGCCAATATTTAATTATTTATTTATTTTATTTTTATAGCTATGAGAATAGATAAGACAGATTCTATAATAGTTACTATGAAATTGGTATTCTCTAAATTCTACTGATGTTCATAGCTATAGCTATAAAAAACATACCCTCGTATTCAAGAACGACACTATGAGAACACGCACCCACAGTGGACGAAATCTTTTTGCGTGTTCTCATAGTGTCGTTCTTGAATACGAGGGTTAGTCTTTTACGAAATAAGCCAGCAGGCGTGATTTTATGTATGTCTGCCTGCTACTAACCAAATAAACTAGATGTAGTTCCTGTCGTGGTGCCTAAGCCGAAGCCTAGTCCAGCGCTCTGAGTTGTGGTGCCTCCAAAGTTGAAACCTCCAAGCCCTCCGAGACCAGTCGCAGCTGATGTAGCGGGCTGGCCAAAGTTCAGACCTGAAAAATTATGAAGGCAAATTCAAATTGAAAATTAAGTGAGAAGGCAAAGTAGTCAATGTGTGTAGTCAATATGTATTTTAAAAAAGTATTCAATTAGTTATCGAGTTCCCACAGTACAAGCTTTGCATAGTTTAAGGCTAGATGGCACTGTGTGATAATGTCCACCAATATTTATTATATAAAGTAACCTGGATAAAAGATGGAATTTATTATGCACATTTTTAAAACACTGAAGGAAACCAGTTGATTGTTCTTATAAGCGGCAACAAACTTCTCTCCTATTTCACTTTCAAAACTTTCGTGAGTTGTACTACACATTATTACAACAACGGGAAATTACTCACGTAAATGTCGCCGTCTCGCGCGGCAATGCGAGCAGGGTAGCGCGCGCGTTATGGTCCACTCACCCTGAAGAAGATTCTCTAGATGAATCGAAACATTGTCGGTGTCCTCATTGACAATTTATCATTTACGTGAGTAATTTCCCGTTGTTGTAATAAACTTCTCTCCTGTTACGAATGGAATGCTCACTACTGCAAAATGTGAGCATGTGGCCAATGTAATATTTAGACATGCCTCTTACTACCTACTTTAGACATCTTCAAAGATCTGAGAGGATGTCTGCCTTACTTGGGGATTATAGTTGTGATAAAAAAAACTCTATATTGATGGGGTGCTGCTGGCTTATTTAAAAAACCGGCCAAGTGCGAGTCGGACTAGCGCACGAAGGGTTCCGTATCATTATCTATAAAAACGGCAAAAAATCACGTTTGTTGTATAGGAGCCCCCTTAAATATTAATTTTATTCTGTTTTTAGTATTTGTTGTTAGAGCAGCAACAGAAATACATAATCTGTGAAAATGTTAACTATCTAGCTATCACGGTTCATGTGACAGACAGACGGACGGACGGACAAACAGACAGACGAACAGCGAAGTCTTAGTAATAGGGTTCCGATTTTACCCTTTGGGTACGGAACCCTAATAAAAAAATCTGTGATTATCATAGTATGTCTTTGAATGCAGTTTAGGTACGTAGATTCTATAATCTTAATATATATATTACGCGTCACGTTGTTTGTCCGCGATGGACTCCTAAACTACATAACCAATTTTAATCAAACTTTGCACACCGTGTGCAGTTTGATCCAACTTGAAAGATGGGATAGCTTACATCTCAATTTATAGTTGCAATATTAATTTATTGCAAACTGTTGACACACCAACGCGTGGCGGGGTCTGCTAGTAGTTACTATAAAATTGGTATTCTCTGTAATTTAAAGCCGTGTTGGCCGAGTGGGATATACCTCGACTTTCAATCTGAATTTTTTTGTTCAAAAATTTATATGCGCATCAAAAACACGTGCTTACAACGGTGAAGGAAAACATCGTGAGGAAACCAGTTAGTGTTCTTATAAGCGGCGATGGGCTTGCAACCTGTCACGTATGGAATGCTAACTACTGCAAAATGTGGGCATGTGCCAAATATAATGTTTGGACGTGCCTCTGACTACCCCCACTAGACATCTTCAGAGGATCTAAGCGTCTGAAGATCTGAGAGGATGTCTACCATACTTGGGGATTACAGTTGTGATCCTAATTTTTTTTTTATTCTATAATTTATGATAGCAATAGCTATGGATGGTTTTTATGGAATCAGCCAGCAGGTCTGGTTTATAGTACATTTTCAGTAATCCTATTAATAATAATATTATTACCAGTTGAAGCTATTGAGGTATTGGTCCCAGCGCCAAAGTTGAGTCCGCCAAAACCCGGTGCGGCTGCTGGGTTTGTGCCAAATGCAGATGCCGGTGTACCGATAGCACCAAACCCTGGTGTTGCCGATGAGGTAGCTGGAGCAAAGCCAGAGGCAGCTGGGGCTCCAAACCCAGGTGTTGCTGTTCCTGGAATATATTACTTACATGTTATGATTGTATATCAAGGATAAAACTAAAATTTATATGATTAAACTAGCTGTCCCGACAGACATTGTCCTATCAAATTTTAATAATCCAATCGAAAAGCACAATTTTACGGTACATTTTCCATAAAATTCACAGTTATCCAATTAAGAGCAGTCTTTCTAAAGTTACCTATACACTTACAAACATTTTGGTAATTCATTTTAAGGTTTCTGTACCTAAAGGATAAAATGGGAACCTATTACTAAGACTTCGTCATCCGTCTGTCTGTCACAGGGTTGTATCTCATGAACCATGATAGAAATTTGTCACTAAACACCTATACCGATTGTTGTGCAAGCCAGTTTTAGTATGGACTAGAATTCACTGAGACTAACTTATAAACTTACCAAAACTAGAAGCAGTGGACGTGGCCCCAAACGCAGGAGTTGTACCAAAAGCCGGAGCTGCGGATAAAGCGCCTGTGGCCCCAAAGCCCGGTGTTGTAGAAGCACCGAATGATGTGTTACCAAAAGACGATGTTGAGGCTGGGGTGCCGAACAGACCTGTAGAAGGCTGTGTGGTCAGACCAAATCCTGGTGTTGCTGGCCTGAAAATAGGTTATGTTATTATCATGATAATTTTATGACCAAATAAGATAATTTTGGCGGTTTTTGGAACATAATAATGAAGAAGGTTGGTATAGTTTGTGACAGTCTTTGAAAAAGTTTTTATGGATCCAGCCAGTAACTTTTTCCTGACCAGTTACGTCTCAGAATAAGCTAGGAAATGTTTTAGAAGCAAAAAGGTTGACTTACTTGTTAGCGCCAAAATTAAAGCCACCGGTAAGTCCCGTATTGGCAGGGGCACTCGAAGGTGTCCCGAACGAAAACGACATGTCTTTATCAAATCTGCTCAATTATTTACAAAATAACTTTTATGTTTTACAAATAACGGTTGCAATGTTGCATTTTTACGAAACTTCAGAGTCAGTCAGTCACAGTATGACAGTACCATTACCATCCATCAATCAGTCACTTCAGTCAGTTTATTCAGTTTAGTTCTGTCTATTTTTTGACAACTGCTGTCATTCAGTCTGATCAGTACAACCAAAGAACAAGAGGTTTTACTCATACTCCGTAGATCAGTAGATCAGACAGGCCTATTATGGTCACTATGATGCATGAATCATTTTTGGTATGGTTGTTTGAATAGATAAGTAATGATCCAAACGCTGATTCGAGTGTAACAAGGAGGTTATTCTTAGTTCGTACTCCGTACCGTACATAAAATGTAGATAGTCTGAGGCTGCGAATTTACTCTCTGACCTAGGGATTGAGTGGTCTTGTCGATTGTCGATAAACGTTATCGATGACTGATTACTACATAGTTATTTAAATTATTTTTAATTTTAATTACCATTATATTGCTAATGTGACTGTTGTAATTGAGGACATCATAAATTAACTAAAAAACTCTTTAACTGGTCATGACGTCATTTGAACGAAAACGCCAAACTTTTACAAAAAGTCAACAGACAACAGAAAGTTATCGCAACCAAAATGAACCATTTAGCCAGTGGTGGATATCTCCACAACTCCTGCAAGGCGATATTCAAGACTACTCCTGTCAATGTCGGCATTCGCTTTGAAACACGTTCGTATCCGAAAAAACTGACCGTGGCACTGCCGCCGCCTGTCCGAGTACCTCATGAGCAGTTCAAACTGCTTTTCACCGGTAATATCCGCGCCCAATCAGGCTTTGGGAGGCCTGCTGGATTTGTTAGTTGCACTTTTGTTTGATGGATGAAATATAAGTAGATAGACTACGTTAAATATTGCATTTATTATTTTATTTATCTTACTACTAAATTGGTAGGTAGGCTCCTACTTATCAGTGTATCTTCCCAGAGATAGGGTGAGAGCGCTGGTTGTGGGCATTTTAACAAGATTTTTATTTAAAAATAAACGGTTTATACTGACAAAAAAAATATTAAAATGATGATTATTAAACAACATTGATTATTATTAATCTATCTCTTAGGTTAAGCAAAGGTTTTTTTAACAGGTGATATTTATTAATTAATTATTTTTATCTATATAGACAAAACGGGAAATATTAAGTTGTGGTCAATCAAGTCTTTATGTAGGTACCTATATATAACCCATCATACAGATTTTAAACCAGTTTGTTTGCCACGCTTAGTTTATTGACTGCCAAAATTTAAATGTCCAAAACCGGGGTAGGCACCACAACCGGGTCTTTGACCCTACTAACTAACTATGTCTGTTAACTTTTGCTTCATATTGGTCAAAAATCTAAAACTACAGCAACACACATGAGAAAGACAGCGGGTCCCTATTACTAAGACTCCTCTGTCCGTCTGTCTGTCTGTCACCAGGCTGTATCTCATGAACCGTGATAGCTAGACAGTTGAGTAGGTAGTTACCTAGGTATTTCCAGTAGTTAGGTAAATAAAGCTGAGACCACATCAACCACTCATCTGTACTGTTTAATTACGTAAGGCGGTTTCTACTGTTTTCGTTTAATCAATTGTAGTTTATATTAGAATATAATCTACAGTAGTTAAATAATTATTACGGTGCTTACATTGTGGTATAATAATAATTACCTACGCGCGTGTCTACCTGTGATACCTATTCAAACGTTTCAAACGTGTTTCTACACAAATTACCTAGGTTCCTAAATTGACCATACACCTAGTCTAGTGGCGGATTTTAGGGGCGGCAAATTTGGGAATTTTTTTTCAAATATCTTATTTATTTTAGCCTTTATCGTCCCACTGCAGTGGGGCTATTTTGTAAAAACATGATTATCATGTTATGGTACTGAATGCCCTAATACCAACGCTTTTTATGCTGTTTAGGCACCCATACGTACGCTTCCAATACAATACCTACGCAGAAGCGTAGGTATAGGTGCATAAACAGTGAATAGTGACTATGAGTACAGATTAGGTATTCTCTAACATTAGGTTATTGCATTCAACATCATAACATCATAATCATGTTTTTACAAAATAGCCCTGCTGGACAGATGCCTCCCCCCCCTTCCTTACACACACCAGTGGGGTTATTTTGTAAAAACATGATTATCATGTTATGGTACTGAATGCCATAATACCTACGCTTTTTATGCTGTTTAAGCACCTATACGCTATACCTACGCTTCCAATACAATACCTACATAGAAGCGTAGGTATAGGTGCATAAACTGTGCATAGTTACTATGAAAAGTGTACAGATTAGGTATTCTCTAACATTAGGTTATTGCATTCAACATCATAACATGATAATCATGTTTTTACAAAATAGCCCTGCTGATCTCTTGCTAAATTTGGCCAATCACTTGATTTTGCCAAATGTCTTACAGGAATTAAAATATATATACCATATACCTATCACAACTTAAAATTTTTAAAGAGGGGGTAGGGGGGGTTATGTCCTAATGGCGGCAAATGTGTAAATCCGCCACTGGTAGTATTGTTTAGTACAACCCGGTCAGAATATCTGTGCACCTCGCTGGAATGCGGCGCCTCTCCCGCTCTTTCTCTCTCCCGCCTCGCCCGTACGATGACGTCACGAGGTCAGGTGCACAGATATTGTGACCGGGTTGTACCTACTTGTGTACATGTATTTAGTTAGATATAGGTAGGTGTGTTATAAATTATTACTAAGACTTATTGTTTTGAGCATAGACCTTTAATGTAGGTAACCTATCTAGTCCATAATTCTCTATCGAGACATTATTTTGAAAATCTATTAAAACTCAACTCCAAAGTGTAAGCACTTGGAAACCATTTAAAGTGTTAAAAATCCATATCGAATGGCAATTGATACCTTTTATTTTGAAGTTTGATTTTCCACAATTAATTACGATTTCAATCTAAAGGCGAACCGGAGCTGGAGTTCGACTAAAGTTTAATTGACTTTCAAAATTTTTAATTACAAACTCAAGAAAAGATACACCAGGATGGCGCTAGGAAACAGGGTTGGACCTAGGAGTGCACGGTTCATCTATACTAATATTATAAATGCGAAAGTAACTCTGTCTGTCTGTTTGTCTGTGATGTCATCACGGTCAAACCTTAGGGCTGATTGTGATAAAATTTCATATCTATATATATATAAAAGAAAGTCGTGTTAGTTACACTATTCACAACTCAAGAGCGGCTGAACTATTTGGCTGAAAATTGGTGGGGAAGTAGCTTAGAACCAGGAGACGGACATAGGATACTTTTTAACGGAACGAGAACGGGAACGGGATCGAGCACTTAACACAACATTTGTTAATTCTAAAGCGATACGAAGTTCGCCGGGTTTAGCTTGTATAGAGATAGTTTAAACTTGTATCTATCTCTACTCTATACAATTTCAAGACTTTAAGCTTTAAAGTCTTGGGAGGGACGTGACGGACATGCTACTTTTTTTTTTTTTGTTTTTTTTTTTTTGCAAAATTTTCTTTTCATTTTCAGAATTTTCAATATTTTACGATAAAATCGTCAAAAATCGATTTATATACGTTGACTTTTCGATTGTTGCAACATTTTCGTCGGTTTACTTTTCAGTTTAAAAAAATAAATAAAATAAATAAATAGGATCACGACTGTAATCCCCAAGTACGGTAAACATCCTCTCAAATCTCCAGACGCTTAGATCCTTTGACGATGTCTAGCGTGGGTAGTCAGAGGCACGTCCAAACATTATATTTGGCACATGCCCACATTTTGCAGTAGTTAGCATTCCATACGTGACAGGTTGCAAGCCCATCGCCGTTTTTAAGAATACTAACTGGTTTCCTCACGATGTTTACCTTCACCGTTTCGAGCACGTGTTTTTGATGCGCATATAAATTTATCGAACAGAAAAATCCATTGATGCACGCCGGGATTCGAACCAACGACCTTCAGATTGAAAGTCGAGGTACCTCCCACTCGGCCAACACGGCTTTTTATGCATAATTATTTCGCACTCCCCTATCGCTTGTCACCTGTATTCCCACGGTGGGTTTCCCACCTTTCTTGACTTACCTTTCCTACATCCCTGTACCCAGCCATTTGTAGCTAATGAAAGATTCGCAGTTCTTTAAAAAGTAAATTTTCCATTTCCCGCTCCAACAGTCTTTAACTTCTGTTTGCCTACTTTAATTAGGCATTTGTTCTACGGTTCATAGTTTTCTATTATACTGAACTAGCTGACCCGTGCCCGCTTCGCTGTGCGTAAGACATTTCTAATACCATCGTGGACTTTTTTGTAGACGTTTTTAAGGTGTACAATACTGTTGTACATTATTTTGATATATCTCGTGGGGTTCAGCCAGCATTTGCAATGTAAGCGCAAAAAAATGTGTTTATTTACGACATCACATTAGAAACTTCTAAAATTATCAGTGTTTCTCTACTATATTATGCATGTATTATACATATAAACCTTCCTCCTGAATCACTCTATCTATTAAAAAAAAACCGCATCAAAATCCGTTGTGTAGTTTTAAAGATATAAGCAAACATACATACATACACATATTACATACAGACGCGGGAAGCGGAAAGCAACTTTGCTTTATACTATGTAGTGACTAGAACTAGCTATGGCCCGCGGCTTTGCCTGGGAACTTGGGGCTTTTTACTGCAAGTAATTAAAAAGAGCTCAACTTGCTATGCGGGTCTTTGGTCGTAGCTAGAACGAGATAGCGCCTCGGAGTTTTGTGGATTAATCAAACAAATGCTTTGGTCTTCCTTGGCTCCTTCATAATTGTTTGTTTTATTTCAGGGACTTACCAAGTAGGTTAAGAAAATATATTATTTACTAGCCGACCTGCGAGAGACTTTGTCTTGAATTTCAATAATTGCATTGAAAAAAGCAATATCAGGCAACTTACAATTTTTTCTCTACAAACCTTGTACTGATAAAATAAATTACGAATTTTCATTCAAAACTGCGTTGCTATGACGAATAAATGTTTTTAAATTCAAATTCAAATTCAAAAATCATTTATTTCAATAAAATCACAAGGATCACTTTGAAACGTCTTAGGAACTAGGTGAAGCTACGCCGATTCCACGCGACCAAGCCTAGAAGAATCAGGCAACAAACACGGCTTGGGGTCTACCTTTTTTTTATGATCCTTTCCTTAATGCTATGTAGAGCTCCAGTGTGGTGCCAATCGAACAAGGTGAAGGCTCAAACAAGAATAATAATTCAAATCAAATCAAATCAAATCATTTATTCAGAACAAATACATGGGTGTACTTTACATAGTGTACGATGAAACCACAAAAGTTAATAACTGTGTAGCAGCTTCAACGCTCGCCTCCTTAACACGAACATAGTTCTGTTTAATAAATAAGAACTAACTAATTTATAACAAAAGAGTTTTAAGAAAGTATAAAACATAAAAACTGTGAATAATAAGTGAGTGGTGGGTATGTGTGCGTATGTGTGTATGTGTGTGTGTGTGTTTGTATAAATGTGTGTGTGTGTGTGTGTGTAAAGAATGTGTTACTTAAGGTAGTTTACGTAGGTAAGTTTAGGAAAATTAAGCAAAGTTAAAGTTAACCGGGAGTTAATAATAATTCTTCTGTTTCATCATATGAGAGGGACAGGAGCCAACGAAAACATTTAAGTTTGCATTGACGTTTAGGTAAGGGGTAAATATTTAGAACTTTATTGACTCTGTTATAAAGACCAGGGCTTAGGTAGTAAAAATGACGCCCAGCTAATGCGGTTCTGCGTGATACAATTTTGCAAACTTTGTCAGATCGGCGTTTTGCGGTAATAAGATTTGGGTCATAATTAAGTTGGGAGTGCTTGCGTAAAGCAGACGAGAGTACAAATAATTTCCTTACAGACAAAACTTCACTAAGAGTGTACAGCATACTAGTAGAAAAACGCCTTGGCTTGGACAGCATGACTTTTAGAACTGACCTCTGTGCGCGCTCCACTCTCAACATTTGAGTTTTAATCGCTCCACCCCAAACGGTAATACAGTAGGATAAGATCGATTGTGCGAGAGCGAAGTAGACAGATTTAAGGCAGTCTATATCAGCAACACCTCTTAAACTTTTGAAGATAAATATTAATTTACGAACTCTAGAAACGGTGTACTGAATATGTGGAAACCACGAAAGGGTACTATCTAAGTAGACGCCGAGATATTTTATTGAAGTAGTGCGTTCAAGAATCTGACAGAAACAGACTGTGTTAGCAGTAAGGGTATAGCATGAATGGGCACGGATACAGAAGGAAGATGGGGGTTGGGATCTATTAGTTGGAGCAAAAGTAATATACTTAGTCTTATTGACATTAAGGGTTAGTAAGTTTATTGATAACCATGCAAGAACGATTTTCAAAGCAGACTCGGCTGATGTTTGGACCTCATCCCAATTTTCACCTCCAATGACGAGTGCAGTGTCATCAGCGTAGGTGAAAACAGAGCAGTTTGGAAGAGAAAATTTACACAGGTCATTAATGAAGACAAGGAAAAGAGTGGGTCCCAGGTTAAAAGTTAAAAGTACCTACTACTCAAGTACGTAGGTACAGCAATAAAAAAAATAACTAAAGAGCTTCAGCACAAATTCAAAAAGCAACACACGCTACACTTGATTTAGAATTAAAACTTACAGATAAAATAACTATTTGCTTAAAAATAATTAAAGTAGACAAATGTTACACAAAATGAAATTAAGTACCTAAATCAATATTTAGCTGTCGAGTGGCAGAGCGACATCAGGCCACGAGGATTTATCATTTATATAATCATCTACAGTATAATACGCTTTGTTTATAAGATTATTCTTTATATAGGCTTTAAATCTTCTAACGGGAAGTTTTGTTGCGTTTTCTGGCAGTTTATTATAAAATAGTATACAATTCCCCATAAACGACCCCTTCACTTTTTCTAATCTAAATTTGGGTATGTACAATTTGTTTGTTTTTTTTTTTTAGTCTGTGATGTCAGATTTGTTGCACACCAACGCATCTATACCAAAATCATAATTTTTGCGTTTTTTATCATTTAGGGGTTGTTTTTTGGATTATAAGTTTCCCCTTTTTCATTCTGATTTTTTATCTACATACTACTGCAACTTTCATCTTAATCCATTTTGTCGTTTATTTTTGATTAGGGAACAAACATAGCAGCCTTATCACATACTTTCGCATTTTTAATATTATTAGGATTATATTTTCTATAAGTAACTAAGTGATTGTTATATTATATTGTAAACTATTCAAGGGGAACGGTAGGAGAACATCAGTCATGGGACCACCATGTTTTTTTTTATATATTTCGACTATATATTGAGATGTAAGCTATCCTATCTGAACAAAAATCATTTATTTCAATAAAATCACAAGGATCACTTTGAAACGTCTTAGGAACTAGGTGAAGCTACGCCGATTCCACGCGACCAAGCCTAGAAGAATCAGGCAACAAACACGGCTTGGGGTCTACCTTTTTTTTAATGATCCTTTCCTTAATGCTATGTAGAGCTCCAGTGTGGTGCCAATCGAACAAGGTGAAGGCTCAAACAAGAATAATTATTAAAAGTACTACTCGACACCCCAGCCGTCTAGATTCAAAGTGTACGAGTGTGTTTACTTAAGCTTCGCAAAGCCCGAGGCATCATCCTCAAACATCTACCGTAAAATCTGTAAACGCAATTAAGTCTAAACTTCAGTTAACACATTGCTTCCGACTAAACACCACTTTATTGTTGCGTTTCCGATGCACCTTATTTCAATAGCAGTAGCGGTTATATTCGTGTGAATGTTTATAAGGGTAAGTTTGGCCGCCCACCCTTTGTTGTCTACTGACTAGACTGGAGGGGTTGGGTGCATTTTGTTTTATTTGTACGGGACGCGTTGTCGATCGATTTCTGAGATGCATTTTATAAGCTTGTTAGGAGGGTGATTAGTTTTGGAAGGTAAGTCCCATTTGTTCTATAGAACATGATATCATAGAACAAAAAGACACAGTTTGTACCATAAAACTACCTGCAAGCTAGATGTAGCTTGCAGGTAGTTTTAAAGTCAGGGGAAATTCAAAGTTTAGGGGATGCCCTAGTCCTGTTTTTAGGGTTCCGTACCCAAAGGGTAAAATCGGAACCCTATTACTAAGACTTCGCTGTCCGCCTGTCTGTCTGTCCGTCCGTCCGTCTGTCACAGGGCTGTATCTCATGAACCGTGATAGCTAGACAGTTGAAATTTTAATAACAGAATAAAATAAATATTTAAGGGGGGCTCCCATACAACAAACGTGATTTTTTTGCCGTTTTTATAGATAATGGTACGGAATCCTTCGTGCGCGAGTCCGACTCGCACTTGGCCGGTTTTTTGTGGTATAATAAAACAAAACTGTTCTATGAAACCAATTGGGAAAAAAACTGTGTCTTTTTGTTCTATGACGTCATGTTCTATAGAACAAATGGGACCTACCCGGCTTTTGTAGATGTTGGAATTACGCAGACATTACTGGCCTTACAGCTCAGTTGGTAGTAGCTCTGCCTTCTACGCTGTAGGTTGTAAGTTCGATTCCCACCAAGGCAAAACATCTGTGTGATGATCATAAATGTTTGTTCTGTGTCTGGTTGTTAAATGTATAATTAGTATGTATTTACAACAAAAAAGTATATAAGCAGGTACTCTATCACTTATGTGGTTTCCATAGTAAAAGCTTTGCTTAAGTTTGGAGCTAGATGGCGCTGTGTGTAAAGTCCACCAATATTTATTTATTTATTTATATTGCGCGTCGTTACAACCGATGGATTTTTCTATTAGAAAAGTTTTATATGCGCATCAACACGTGCTTAAAACGGTAATGGAAAACATCGTAAGGAAACCAGTCAGTGTTATTAAAAGCGGCGACGGGCCTGCAACCTGTCACCTGAATGCTGCTTCAAAATGTGATATTTGGACATGCCTCTGACTACATTAGACAAAGATGTGAGCGCAAGATCTGTGTCTACCGTAAGTTACTTTTTAGGTTATAGTCGTGATCCTATTTTTATTTTATTTGAGTGTTTCCTGAATTCGTTGTACAAGTGCAAAGTGTAGTGAATAAAGATAGTTTATCGCTTCGGTGAATGCGATTCTATATCTAAATATAGAAAACTCTAACGTTACTGACTGACTGACCTCTCAAGTCTCTAAACGCACAGCTACATACGCGAATAGCAAGAAAAAAGAGTGCGGCATGAAGTTACCGCTGCTCGGAATTAAAATAACGTAAGCGACATTTAGAAAAATATTAATTACGTAAAAGAAATGGCTTTTATCAAAAAACTGCTTAAACTATTAAATTTTCAATTTAGCAATATTTATAATATATACCATATGGTGTAGGATATTTTAGGTAATGTCTTGATTTTCAAAGATCTGTTTGGCATTTTTTATTTCTGATAAAATATTTTTGTTACATCTGAGAATCTTCCTTTTAAATTTAAATGCCATACAGCAGGATAAGAAATATTAGGGCTTCTAATATTGCAAATTTGGTTGTAACGCAGCATTAAACCACTTGCCCTATAAACTTAAAATTTGGAGGGAGTGTGACTACAATAAGAAAGGAATTCCCAAAATTCAACCCTTATGAATGTGCAGGGGTTGAAGGATGTTTGAAAATAAATAACTATTGGTGGGCATAATCACACAGCGCCATCTAGCCCTAAACTAAGCAAAGCTTGTACTATGAGAACAAGTCAACAAAGTCGCGAGGGCTTCCACTAGTAAGAGATAAAAACGTATGATCATTGTTTCTCGTAAAGCGTGAATCACCTCGACTTTGAATATTGGAAGTTTCCGTATCAGCAACATTATGAATACGATCGCCTGGGGCCGTACCACAAGCTCAAAAATAATATTAAAACAATATCACACATTCCGGCCGTGGCCCGTGCTATAATGGATTTTCTTATGCGCATCAAAAACACGTGCTCGAAATGGTGAAGAAAAACATCGCGAGGAAACCAGTTAGTGTTTTTATAAGCGGCGACGGGCTTGCAACCTGTCAGCTACTGAAAAATGTGATATTTGGTCGTGCCTCCGACAACCTTAGACAAAGATATATGAGCGCAAGATCTGTGTCTACCGTAAGTTACTTTGTGATTATATGATACGAACTTGTATTGCATTGTAGTAGTAGTCGTATTGTTTTGATATTAATTTAAGACCTTGTGGTATGGCCTCTGGATGTTAAACCTTCATGTAAATCGGCCATTGTTGAATGCTTTGCTTCAAATGCATGTAATTAGTTCACCATTGTAGAACTAGATGGCGCCACTAGTATAGATAAACGCGCTATCGATGTGTTTTAGTACTAGATTATTTTGCGTAGTTTTTGGTGCCCTGGATTGTTTTTAGTGTCTGTATTCATGAAATAAGTATATTTAGTGTATTTCATTATGATCTTTACTATCTGCTAGTTTAGCAGCAGTATGCTGAGTAGGTACGAAAGCTTAGTTCACTTAGCTATTTTTAGGGTTCCGTACCCAAAGGGTACCCTATTACTAAGACTTCCCTGTCCGTCTGTCTGTCCGTTTGTCTGTCACAGGGCTGTATCTCATGAACCATGGTAGCTAGACAGTTGAAATTTTCACAGATTATGTATTTCTGTTGCTGCTCTAACAAAAAATACTAAAAACAGAATAAAATAAATATTTAAGAGGGGCTCCCATACAACAAACATGTTTTTTTGCCGTTTTTATAGATAATGGTACGGAACCCTAAGTGCGCGAGTCCGACTCGCACTTGGCCGGTTTTATTATCTTTATCTGTCTATAATCTAGATTTTAGTTAGATTATTGTAAAAGTTCTGCTTTTTGTATAACACCGTTATATGCAGGAAGCTGGTGTCAAAGTCTAAGTCAAAAAGTATTTTAATAAAATCACAAGGATCATATAATAATAATAAAGTTTATTTATTCAGACAACTTACAGGTCCATAGTGTTAGAAAGAGCTTAAATATAAAGGGTTAGTTAATACTTAATAATAAATATAGATTTAGTTCTCTGGATGAGCTTCCACATCAGAGGACATTCAAAATTGGCAGCTACCACTTTCAGAATGCTTTTGCTACTGCCACGCACCCTGTTAAGGAGTGAGGCAGTCTTTTTTCGCCAGATGGCGTCAAACGAATCCGTGCGCGCATCAATGAACATGCCGGATGCACTACAATAGCGCGGGAGCCGCAACAGCGTCCTGAAGGCGTTATTGAATTGGACCCGCACAGCATTGTACGATTTTTGAGTGTGCTGAAACCACAGATTCGCCGAGTACATGGATGTACAGTACGCCTTAAAAAGGGAAACGTCATATTGAAACGTCTTAGGAGCTAGGCGAAGCTACGCCTGATCCCTTGCGACTCGCGATCAAGCCTAGAAGAATCAGGTAACAAACATTGCGTGCTACGCCGTAGTGCTACGTGCCTTTTTGGTGCTACGTCGTAGGTACTGTCGGTCTTATTTAGTTTAGTTAAGACGAGTAATAAATGTTTTCGATGAATGCAGAATCGTTTTTTCTCAATAACCGCAAAACATATAGTTTTGTTTTTATGACAAAGATAACCTAAGGATTTAATCTAGATAAAATTAAACACAGAAACACGGTTGGTGAAACTTTTCTTTGAGATTTATTTTCTTAATTTGGCTCTTAGAAAACAGTGTTTACGTTTTATCATTTTTATATAATTCGTTAGATAATCTAATTTAAATATATCTTTATATAAATTTCGCGTCACGGTATGGACTCATAAACTACTTAACCGATTTTAATCAAACTTTGCACACCGTTTGCAGTTTGATTCAACTTAAAAGATAGCATAGCTTACATCTCAATTTATAGTCAAATATTATTTTATTTCAAATTATTTGTTTATTATCTGACAGTCACAATTATTATCTGTTAGCTCCAAAAGACTCTAATAGTTGGAAATATCTGTTGACACAGCAACGCGTGGCTGGGCCTGCTAGTCATACATAAATATATGTTATAGTTTTTAAATAATGCCCATACAAAATATACCTTAAGAGGAGTAATAAATGTTTTTGAAGAATGCAGAATCGTTTTTTTCTCAATAACCGCAAAACATACAGTTTTGTTTTTTACGACAAAGATAACTTAAGGATATAATCTAGATAAATTACAGACAGAAACACGATTGGTGAAACTTTTCTAGATAGATTTATTTTCCAAAGTTGGCTCTTCAAAAACCCTAGTTTCGTTTTTAATCAAAACTATGAATAGCTAAACAGTTCATTTTTATATAATTCGTTAGATAATCACACTAGCTAAATAAATTACAGACGGTTTCTTTTTAAATTTGATGGTTTTCAAGATATTGCAGTTTTAGCACTTTTTCCGTCTTATCCGGGTAAATTCAGCACATACAAAAAGTAAAAAAATTCAAGTACGCCTTAAAAAGTGATGATAAAAATTTCGATTTCAATATATCAAATTCACAATTATCTGCCTCTGCTTTAGACATTCTATAATACCTACTTACTTTTTTAAATCTATCCATTCAAAACGCTTCAGTAAGTATCAATGGGTACTCGTATGTTTGAGGATTATGCAGTTATATTGTATTACGAATGACTCATACATGGGGTAGTCCCTACTTCGTCATTGTAGTGTCAAAGGGCGCATTTACACCCAAACCAGTCTACCCTCGACAGTATACCAACCAACCGCTTAATAATTTATTTATTATGCATCAATATCGACCTTTACTGTAACTGCTAGTAATTTTCATAAGCCTTGTTTGTAAACTTAGCAATATTCTAATATTTTAAATATGTATTTTAATTTAAAGGTGAAAGTTCAGAAACTTATTTAGACTTTAACGTAAAAGTAATAAGAGCGATCGTATTTATACGAAATTTTAGTTTGAGGCGATCACAACAGAATCGCTATCATTATTTATGCGGCGATGGGCTTGCAACTCGTCACGTATGGAATGCTAACTACTGCAAAATGTGGGTATCGTGCCAAACATAATATTTGGATGTACCTCTGACTAACTTCTTTAGATATTTTCAAGGATTTGCGCCTTGAGATCTAAAAGTATGTCATGGATTACTGTCGTAATTCTGTTTATTTCTAACGATACTATTTTTAAATATGGTTAAAATGAGTATCAATCACGATAGTTTTAATTCTATATTTATTACATTTATTATTTTTAAAGATAAAATTGATAAGGTGTTAAAACAATCCCCATCGTTGCGTTATCCATAGAGTACTATGCTAGCGCAAAAGAGGAGAGGGGGGCAGGTTAGTAACCACTGGGAAAACCACTTATACGATAAAACAAGTAGATTCCGGTGAGTCAGCGCTGGGAAACCAACATTACTTTCAACAAACTAAACGCGAAACAGATTAATCCGGACCCTTTCAATCAAAAAGCTTTTGATGATGGAAATAAAAACAGGAGGAGATGGGGATGCTAAATCCGAGTGCAATTTGTGCCTAAATTAGCATGGTCGGACCCCCGGGCGCGGGAACGAGATTAGGGGGATGTTGGCGGGACGTTATTAAAATCCCGGTGGCCGGCGTGTGCAATTTTTTTGTATATTTTGAAATTGCTTTTTTTACTAGCATCTGCGCGTACGTACCCGTGGGAAGCTAGATAAGAAAAATATATACTAGATGCTCGCCCCGACTTCGCAAGGGTGGTACCAGGTTAAAATGTAGCATATGCATTATTCAGGTGTTTATGCTATTATTACTGTAAAGTTTCGTTTTAATCCGTTCAGTAGTTTTGCGTGAAAGAGTAACAAACCCACACACACACACACTCACAAACTTTCATTTATAATATTAGTAGGATTATGGTAGGAAAATTAAAACCTATCTATTTATAAATCTATCCATCTATATCCTACCTTTAAACGAACAATTATTGTATACATAATCTGAATCTCGGAAACGGCTCGAACGATTTTCATTTTTAGAAAATGTCGTTTTATAGGTGTGTTTTATGTGTTTTCAGGCAATGAAATAAATCATAAATAATTTATTTTCATTTATTTATTGCTCCAGTTGGTTACAATGGAAGACCATTCAAGGTATCACAGAGTTTCTCATGTTTCTCTTTCTCTTTTTTCAGATTCTCATCTAGGTACTTTGCACTCAAATGCGTAATTAAAGCACTCTCGAAGTTTATTAGCTTGTATAACATTATTTAGTGGGTACACAGTAGTCCACAAGCCTCAGAGGTTTGCTGAAAGAAAACTCTTTTACGGTTAAGCTCGCAATGTTCCTTTTTATGTCTTCAATAAAGTATTGAAGTATTGAAGTCCAATAAGCTAGTGAGTTTAAATATTGGCGGACTTCACACAGCGCCATGTAGCCCCAAACTAAGCAAAGCTTGTGCTATGAGAACCAGATAACTGATAGAAAACTTAAATACTTTTTTTTTGTAAATACATACTTGTTATACATATTAACACCCAGACACAGAACAAACATCTATGTTCATCACACAAATGTTTATCATAGGTGGGGATCGAACCCACAGCCTACAACACAGAAGGCAGAGCTACTACCAACTGAGCTGTGAGGTCAGTCGCTATGCCATCATTAAATAGGACATACATACAACATTTTATTGATTTTCTTAAGTATGAGTCATTTGAAAATATAATCTGTGGTAGGTATAATAAAAAGCTCCAAGAAAATTGTATCATTAATTGAAAACTGCAATACAAACAAAGAAACTTGGATAATATAAGGTTTATTTACCTTTGATTAAACGAAGTTTCGAATAATTTCTTTATTCATACACTAGCAGTCCGCCCCGGCTCCGCAAGGGAGTAACGTATTATAACGATTTTATGGGTATTTTTTTACCCAGGTTACATTATCGAAGTTTTAATAGGGATCCCTATTTTTTCAATCAATAAATATGGCCTATGTTACTCAGAGATAATGTAGCATTTTAATGGTAAACGATTTTTTGAAATCTATCCAGTAGTTTTTGGATTTATTCCATACAAATATACAAAACATCATTCCTCGTAATAATATTAGTACCTTTAAAACTGCAGTACATCACTTTGATCTGTTGTCAATAATTTTTGCAGCGTACGTGATATAAGATTTTTTTTGTTTTTATTCACTTGGGTTACATTATCGAAGTTTTCATACGGATCCCTAATAGTTAGACATATGGTATTGTTGACTTATTTGTAGATATTGATGTCCTCTTTAAAACTGTCGTAAATTACTTTGCTCTATCACTACATAGTATAAAGCAAAGTCGCTTTCCGCTTCCCGCGTATGTATGTATGTTTGCTTATATCTTTAAAACTACACAACGGATTTTGATGCGGATTTTTTTAATAAATAGAGTGATTCAAGAGGAAGGTTTATATGTATAATACATGCATAATATAGTAGAGAAACACTGATAATTTTAGAGGTTTCTAATGTGATGTCGTAAATAAACACATTTTTTTGCGCTTACATATTGCAAATGCTGGCTGAACCCCACGAGATATATCAAAATAATGTACTACAGTATTGTACACCTTAAAAACGTCTAAAAAAAGTCAACGATGGTATTAGAAATGTCTTACGCACAGCGAAGCGGGCACGGGTCAGCTAGTTGTCAATATAAAGATTTTTTTGGATTTTTTATCACACGTTATACGGATCTCTAATATTAAGACATATGGTATTGTTGACTTATTTGTAGATATTGATGTCCTCTTTAAAACTGTAGTACATCAATTTGCTCTATTGTCAACAATTTCCGCAGCGTACGCGTTATAAAGATTTTTTTTGGATTTTTTTTCACACCTTGGGTTACATTATCGAAGTTTTCATACGGATCCCTAACGTTTTTGAAAATATTCTATAGCCTATGTTCATCAGGGATAATGTAGGATTCTAATGGTAAAAGAATTTATCAAATCTGTACAGTAGTTTCGGAGCCTATTCGATGCAAACAAACAAACAAACAAACAAACAAACAATCAAATCTTTCCTCTTTATAATATTAGTATAGATAAAAACACACTGGATAACAAAATATTATGTTGACAGTAGGTAGGTACAAAACTTACAAGTAAAGTTAGTCTAAAAGTCTAAAGGTACGCGTGATATGTGAAATGTTTGGTTTTTTGGCTGAGTCTACACGGATAAGACGGAAAAAGTGATAAAACTGAATTATCTTGAAAACTATCAAACCTAAAAAGAAACTGTCTATAATTTACTTAGCTAGTATGGTTATCTAACAAATTATATAAAAATGAAATGTGTAGCTTATCATAGTTTTGATTAAAAACGAAACTAGTGTTTTTGAAGAGTCAACTTTGGTAAATAAATCTATCGAGAAAAGTTTCACCAATCGTGTTTCTGTTTATTATTTATCTAGATTATATCCTTAAGTTATCTTTGTCATAAAAAACAAAACAGTATGTTTTGCGGTTATTGAGAAAAAACGATTCTGCATTCATCAAAAACATTTATTACTTGTCTTAACGGATCGTAAAATTATTTTTATAGAAAGTAACAAAAGTGCGTTCACTGCGTACGGATCAGTGAACGCACTTGTGTGACTTTCTATACATAGAATACTAAGATCCGATGCGTACGATACCGACCTATGGACGCGTAGCATAAAGGATAGCTCTAAATTCAAATTCCAAAGGCATTTATTTCAATAATCACTTTGAAACGTCGTAGGAGCTAGGTCAAGTTACGCCTGTTCCTCGTAACCAAGTTTAGAAGAATCAGGCAACAAACACGGCTTGGGGTCTATAATTTTTTATAAAAAAACAAAATTAAAAAATTTGAAAAAATCTGCGACGTTTAAAATGTAATTGAAAAACTGGCCAAGTGCGTGTCAAGACACGCATAATGTAGGGTTTTTCTTAGTTGGTCTATGATTACTCGTTAACTTGTAAAGGGGGCATTCCACGTGAAGCGGACAAGCAAAAAAAAGTGAGGTCGTGGATTTTGTTTATATTCTGGTCAATTACACTTATAGCAGACATACATTTATGTTCACAAAATATTTTTTTCGAATGATACATATTTGCTGAATTACGTAAGCCCACTGGTAATTGCAATCAGCTTCAATGGTTAAATTCTCATAGTATAACTTTCAAAAGACTATGGAATATTTAAAGCCGATTACGATTAACAGTGAGCTTACGTAATAGGGCTGCGGGTATGTGACTGTGGTCATCTTATTTATTGCTATAAATATTTTTGAATTTTAGAATGTTTTCGGCATAAACCGGCTGAGTTATATGGCGCTCCATGCGACGGCTTGGTACCATATTTAATGTAACTCCGAAACTAATTACGATCACGTTATAATTTTAATTGGGGAAATAATAATAAACTTAAAGCTTTAATTTGAAGTTAAAATAATTAAAAAAAATTATGTCGAAGTTTCTGAAAATCTGATTTGAAATGTTTACTTCCGGTTTTCTGTACCAAAAAATTTAAAAAAAAAATCGTCTTAAAAGTTAAAAAGAACATCCTTTTTACTATTAAAACCAGTGTAATTTAATTTAATAATAAATTCACTAATGCCAATATCAACGGTCTAAAATGACTCTTCTCAAAAATTTTCAATTCTTTAGAAGCCCATAACTCAGCAAATAGGTATCACACGAAAAAAATATTGTGTGAACATATTATGTATGTCTGCTATAAGTGTAATTGACCAGAATATAAACAACATCCACGACCTCACTTTTTTTTTCTTGTCCGCTTCACGTGAAATGCCCCAAAGCCAACATAGCCGTGATAGTTTTTCTATTAAATTCGTTATATGTACTACTACCATGATTATTTTCACACCTCCAAAACCTGGTTTTTAAAGACCTATCCAACGACACCATATGTGGTTAAAGATATTTATTTTTCTCAAAGAAATGTACATTTCACTTATAGAGAAACTATTTAAATAAAGTAAGTTAATGTAAGCTTCGAACAATCGAAATTATTAAGTAAAGTACATAATAAAAATAAGTAAGGTAGTTACTAAATTTTAGAGGCAGAAAGTTAACAAACAAATAATTTTTACTACCCGCAAAATACGCACTTATTGAGTATTCGCGTGAACAATGCAGGTCCGATCGGTGTGTCACAGCGCAAATTAGTCAGTAGATTTATCAGTTTATTTTAGTAAAGTAAAATCATTTAGAATATGTTTTTTTAGCTTTCTTTTAAATACACCAAACGATTCTGAATCCTTCACTTCCCTAGGCAATTTGTTATAGAGCTGTACACCCTCAAAGATAATAGTTCTTTTTCCAAGAGTAGTACGAACTCGTGGTAAAAGTATGTGATCTTTTCTACGACTGCTTCGATTGTGCACCTGATGTACTTTTATAAATGTTATGTCTGAGTGAATGTGTTTTTTAAGTATTTTTCTGATAAGTATACAGGAGCAGTAAGTGTAAATTTGTTTTATGTTCATTATTTGTGTTTCTTTGTATATTTTGACTGTAGGTGTTAAGTATTTATAATTGAATAGCATTTTAATGATTTTATTTTGTGCAATCTGAAGGTCTTTTATGTTAGTTTTCGGAGCACTTCCCCATATCTCAATAAGGTATAGTAGGTGAGGTTTTACTAAGGAGTTATAAATAGTCTGACGGATTCGTTGAGGGAGACATCGTACAATATTACGTAAGGAACCCAGTAAGGATGAAAGCTTGGATCTAGTATGATCGATCTGAATCTTCCAATTTAAGGAGCAGTCTAATCTTAGTCCTAAGTATTTCTCCGACACCTTCTGCTGGAGAGTTTGGCCGTCAATTGTTAGAGGAGAGTGAGGTGGTATTTTTTTATTCCTGGGTTTAAAAATGACGTAACTAGTTTTTGCCACGTTAATTGTTAGGAGATTTTGTTGGAACCAGACGTATAATTTATCAAGATCTTCTTGCGCTTGTCTTTTTATATCAGTTATGGAGTTCCCAAAATAAAAGAGACAGGTGTCATCTGCATACAGTGATATGTGTCCATGTAGTGTTAGCTCATGTATTGAATTTATGTAGATGAGGAATAGTAACGGCCCAAGAATAGAGCCCTGTGGGACCCCGAAAGATATATTACGTTGTTGACTAACGTGCTCACCTATTTTGACAACCTGGAACCTATTTGACAGATAAGATTTAAACATATTAAGTGCTGATCCTGATATACCTATAGCTTTGAGTTTTTGCAGTAAGATTGAGTGACATACTGTGTCGAAAGCCTTTTTTAAGTCTATAAATACCCCTAGTGCTAGCTTTTTTTGGTCTATGTTCGTTTGAATTTTTGTTATTAAATCTGCTGTGGCTGAGAGAGTGTTAGAACGTGAACGAAAGCCATATTGGCGGTCTGAGAGAAAATCAATTGAAGTGAGGTATTTGTCAATGCGAGAGTATATGACTTTTTCTATTATTTTGGAAATTACCGGTAGAACGGAAATGGGTCTATAGTTACTTGGGTCGGTTTTAGTTCCAGATTTATAGATTGGCGTAACCTTGGCTATTTTCAAGTTATCGGGAAAGATTCCTTTTACTAGGTAGCTGTTGATACAGTTAGTTAGGTCGTTTACTATTAAGCTACTTATACATTTGAGAGTTTTGGTGGTTATACCGTCTATACCTACGCTGCAGTTTGGGTCAAGGTTATTAATTATTTTTTCCACTTCCTCTTTGGAGCATGTTTTTAGGTAATTTAATTTGGAATTATATGTAGCATTTGGTGTCATATTTGAACTTCGTTGTTGTTGATTTATATTTTTAGCAAGTGTCGATCCAATCGTAGAAAAGAAGTTATTAAATGCATTGCATACCTCATTGCCATCGGCTATGTGACCTGATTCTGTTATTAGCTTTGGAGGAGCACAGCCTATTTTAATTTTGTTGTTAGATAAGGTGTTTATCAAATTCCACATTTTCTTCGGATCTCCCATGTGTTTCATAAATGCGTCGTTGTAGTATTTGTTTTTGGTTTTTTGTATTTTATTTGCAGTATTTTTTCTTTCTAGGTTAAATTGTGACTTCAGAGTTTCATCATCAGGGTTCTGTTTTAGTTTGTGCCAGATTTCATTCCTTGTTTTGATCTTGCCTATTATTTCTTTACAAATCCAGTCTTGTTGTGGTAGGTTCAGCACCTTTGTTTTAGTTACTTTGCTCTTATCAATACCACATTTAATAAAGTCTTCTAGGTTGTTATAGTTGTGATCACATTGGTAATAAGTTGCGTTTTTTATGTGTTCATAAAGTTTTTCGTAGTTAACCGCTTCATATTGGACTCGTTTCTTGGGTGGTGGCTTATGTTTTTTCATTGTTAGGTGTATCTGTTTATGGTCAGACATAGATGACTCTAAAATAGTCATATGGAGACTCTTGTCTTTTAAGTTTGAGCAAATGTGGTCAATGATTGTTTTGCTGGCCGTCCGTGTATAGTAGTCTTCGTGAATATTGTTGATAATATCGTAGCCTGACTCTCGTAATGTTTCTCGATATTTTTTAACATTGCGTTGTGATTTAAGAAGATCTAAGTTGAAGTCTCCGAATACAATGGCTCGTTTTTTCTGCACTAGTTGAGTTGAGTAGACTTCGAGGAATGTATTTATATTTCGGTTTTCATCAGGATTGTAGACTACTCCTACATTAAGTGCGTATTTTTCAAGATATATCCAAAGATAATTGACGCCACCAATGTAAGTTTCCTCATGTAGACTATGCTCTAAATTATTGTTTACATATAAAGAAACACCACCACCTCTTGAATCTGTTCGGATGTTATAGTGATGTTGATAGTTAGGTAGGTGGTAACTTTTAGCTTCTTCATTCGATTTTATCCATGTTTCGGTTAATAAAATGATATGAACTGTATGGTCGATAGATCGTAATATACACTTTAGTTCATCGAATTTCCCTCTAGTACGTATGCTTCGCACATTTGCGTAGAAAAAATTCAGACACGATTTCTCTGAGTGCAGTTCTTGATATGTGTGACTTAGTTGATACGTAGTGGTTTTCTCTGAGTTTTTTTGTAAGTCGGGTGTTTTTGTTATTAGTTTTTTGGAGCTTGAACAATTTTTGGAGTACCCTTGATGTATTTGATGATAAGGTCGTTTTCTCCATTTTTCGTACGGCGTGCCAATTCTTGGCTGAGCTCTTTTAGGACATTCTTTTCGGTGGGAGTCTGATCAGTATATACTCTGATGTTTTCTGGAAGTTTAATTTTATTCTTAAGTATATTTTTCGCTTCTCGAGGGCTTTCAAGCACAACTTTAAGCGGGCGAACTTTGCCAGTAGAGAACTTTCCCAGTCGCATTACTTTCTTAACCTTAGGGTTGTCGGATAGTATGTCTTGAAAGATCTGTTGCACTGAGTTAATTTCTGCAACATTGAGTACACCGTCATCGGTGTTGGCAGGTTCTGGTAGACCAACGACTATAACATTTTTACTCCTGCGTTCTCTTTCTTGCATTTCATTTATAATTGATTCGTTTGCGAATACTTGGGACATATATTGTGTAGGTGGAGAAGTTGTTCTCAATTTCTCAAATTCGGTTTCTAGTGATGATATTTTGGACTCCGTGGCAGAGCTAGACTTTTGAAGTTGCAAAATTTCGGTTTTCATATTATTGTGCTCAGCCAGCAGCTTTTCGGTTGAGCTTTTGATATCGTTAATCTGATATTTCATTGCAGAAATATCATCCCGCATTGGTTTCAAATTAGTTTCTAAGATAGATGTCATATCTGTACGGAAAGCTTGTAGAACGCTAATCACCTGATTACATTCGCAGTCGCAATTTTGCTGCTTCCTTTTCCTAAACGTGATTTGTTTGTCTGCATCGTAATCACAAGGTTTGGAGAGATCCGGTTGAGAGTGTGAGCCTCCTGGGCCTACTGGTGTTTTGTTACCCTGTGGCGAACGGTGTATGTTCATAGCGTCTTTGTCTTGGTGCGGACTGATAGCACGCAAGTGCAAGCGAGCCGAAAAATGCAACTGTCTTTCTTACCCGAGGTGGAGTGCGGGGTGTAGCGGTGCGCAGGCTTCGCTTGTTGCGGGCAAGTTCACAATGATTGCAGTCGTATAATGTCGTAATTGGGTTATTTAGATTTTGCTGATATCGTCTTTTTGCACTAGATGTTATGATTGCTTTTTGCGTATGGTTAATTTTTATTTTTTAATGAAATTTAGTAACACGTCTGCTTAGTTCGAGTGCCGAAGCATTGGTAAAATATAGGAGGATAAAATAATTAAAAAACCCCCAACTTAAATAATTTATGTGACGAGAGATAATTAACGTAAAAAGCTTTCATATAAATTGATAAGATCTCTCACAGAGTCGCACATAATGAACAACAGAGTATTCGTTTTCATAGCACTTCCCTACGTACCTATTTGGTTCTCGAAAATGTAGATGTGGCAATAATTGGTATTCAACTCCCAATGAACTTAATAAGAAACGCAAGAAAATCCGTCGAGGGCTGCTATCAATATTTCAAATTTCAACCGAGAATAGTTAAAAAGCCCGAGAGAGGTCGCTACAGTCGCGCACGCTACATTAGTTCCGTCTCAAAAAATCATTAAAATTATAATAAGTCTGTTAAATAGTGCAAAAACCATTGAATTGTGAACATTATCTTACAATTACCCAGTGAAACTGTTATATCCACAAAAAAACTCAGAGAAAAACAATCAAATACAAGATAACTAAAAGTGCATATGAACTCATCAAAAACGTAAATAAACACAATACCTAGTGAAGTGAGCCCTCAATAACTTTGGTTGAAGAGTGTTGATCCATTGAAACAGGAAGACCATTATCAAATTTATTAATACAAGACATTAATCAGCTTTTCTACTTGGATTGTATCAAAAGTGCTAAAAGTGACTGTGCAAAACTCGAGAACTATTTATTTTATTTTGACGGTGGAAGCAAAAATAAAAACTCTGTTAACAAAGAAGAAATCTTTACAATGAAACTCGACAAGTGAAACAAAATTTCGACAATCACACAACTAGCCCGCTGGTATAGCGGTAAGAAGACCGCTTCTGATACATCGTAACCGGCCGCGGTCGACGGTTCAAGCCTGCGCACGCAGGACTTTTTGCACTTGGAAATTTTGTTTAAATTATAACCTCAAACTGCGATCAAGATAAACATAAATCATCACCATCAAAAATATTAACGACAGCGCCTGTCGGTGGGTAGCAAAACTAACTAAAAGAAACTATTCAAACCCTGCGCAAACAAATATAACACCTAATATTTTGTCGCAATATCAACAGAGGGCGCAAGTAGTAGTCACGATGGAGGAAGTAGTAAAAATCTTACAAAACATTCAGGACGACATATCAAAAAATAAACAAGAAATGAAAGAGATGGAGCTAAATATCAAAGAGTCTATAAATAAAAACATAGACGAAAAATTCCTCACGTTTGAAACTAAAACTAAACAGTTGGAAACAAAAATTGAACAACAACAAAAAACTATGGAAATCTTAGATAAACAGCTTAGAAGAAAAAATATCATATTCTTTGGAATCGAAGAAAAAGAAATGGGGTATGAAAGTTTACTCACTATAGTGTTAAATATCATAAATAACGAGATGGAAATACCTTGCCAGAAATGGGAAATTGAACACGTTAATAGGATGGGAAAAAACTCAGGGAAAGTTAGACCAGTGGTTGTCACAATAACAACAACAAGTAGGAAAATTGAATTACTTAAAAAGAAAAGATCGCTGGATGGTACAAATATTTACCTGAAAGAAGATTTTTCTCCTAGCGTGCTGCAAAAACGGAGAGAGTTACAAGAAGACCTTAAACGCGAGCGAGAGTCAGGAAAAAAAGTAGCTCTACGCTACGACAAAATTGTGACACTAAAAACACAAGAATCAGAAGTTCATACACCCACAGAAAGGCACACAGAAAGGAGCACAAACAAACGTTATATGTCTACATCACCAGAGGAAACCGCAAAAGAAACAAGGAAAGAATACAACAACGAGAGGACAAAACAAATACCTAAAAAAAACAAGCCACAAACCATAACAAGCTTCCTACGCCCGTCGCAGCTGAATCTCAACAACCGAGAAATACAAACTACAAATATGGAAGATATTCCAAAAAACTAACTAGCGCCTCTACAACCTCTCTACCTTCTCCAAGCCGGCCGGTCACCGTGGAGGAGTCAGACCACCACCTCCTAAACCACAATCATAACCAAAACGAAATAAATAAAAAAAGCAATAAAACCACAAAGAAAAGACAAAAATCACAAAATCTCTACATAGCAAGTATCAACGTAAGAACATTATTATCGGACAGCAAAATAGAAGAGTTAAAATACGCTGTTATGTCAATAAAATGGGACATTATAGGTTTATGTGAAACAAGAAGAGAAAAGGAGACAATAGAAGAACACTCTGATTTTATCCTATTTCACACATCTGGATCGAATGGAAGAAATGGAGTGGGATTCTTGATTAAAAAACATTTAAAGAATAATATAGTAAATATTCAAAGTTTCTCGGACCGCGTGGCGTTACTAGAAGTACAAACATCTGACAACTATACCTGGTCACTTGTCCAATCATACGCCCCCACAGAGCAGTGTACTAAAGAAGATATAGAGCATTTTTATTCAACATTGCAATCCGCCTTAGACTCTATCCATACAAAAAATATAATTTTGCTTGGAGATTTTAACGCAAAAATAGGAAAAGCTCAAATAAATGAAGGAAAGAATGTAGGACAACACGCACATGGAAAAAGAAGCCCACACGGCCAGAGACTAGTGGAATTTGCAATTGAAAAGGACTACTACTTCATGAATAGCATGTTCCCATGCAAACCACACAAAAAATGGACATGGCGATCCCCAAATAGTCAACATTTTAACGAGATAGACTACATACTCACAAATAAACCAACCAATATAACTAATTTCGATATAATAAAAAACTTAAACTTCAATTCAGACCATAGGATGATTAGATGCGAACTATCAGTTTCTTCAAAACCACAAAGAAGGAAAATAAAGTCCGTCGAATACACTAGAGACATACCGGATATTTCAGAAGACGACGCTATCTACTGGGAAAATAAATTTATGGAAGCTGTTAGTACACATACAGAGGTTCAAAACCAATACGATAAGCTGGAAGTAGAGTTACAAGAATTTTCGAAACAGCTACCACGGAAAAAGAAACATATAAACAAATATATAAATGACGAAACAAAAGATCTGTTACATCAGAGAAAAGAGCTAAACAAGAAGAAGAGAACAAAAGAAGTAAAATGTGAACTAACAAGAATAAGCAAAAATATCAATAGAAATATTACACAACAAAAAAATGCAATACGACAAAGTACCTTCGAAAAATTCATAGGTAAAACAGGAGCCATACGAAAAGCCTACAAAGTATTGAGCGATAAGTCAGAGTGGACTGAAAAACTGAAAAATAATCAAGGAATTATGTTATCAAAACGCCCTGATATCATAAATGAAGCCACACAATTCTACAAAGAGCTCTACACTGCCACAGATAATACCTACTCTCACCTATGCACAAAATCGAACAACTATGATGAAACAAATGCAGACACGGAGGCGCCAATCATCCTTACTTCAGAGATCGAACACGCGATAAAATCTCAAAAAAACGAGAAGTCTCCTGGAAGCGACAACATTACCAACGAAACCCTTAAAGCACTATCCGCCATACTTTTGAAACCTCTTCAAGTATTGTTCAATAATATACTTAGAACTGAAAACACACCAGATCAATGGTCAAAATCTACTATCATACTACTGTTCAAAAAAGGAGATAGAAGCGATCTAGGTAACTATAGACCAATCAGTCTCATGTCAAATTTATACAAACTCTTTTCAAAGATTATATTAAATAGGATAACAAAAAGCCTAGATGAACACCAACCGTGCGAGCAAGCAGGTTTCCGAAAAAGTTACTCGACTATGGATCACATACAAGCTGTAACACAAGTAATCGAAAAAGCAAAAGAGTATGGAATAACGCTATATATGTGCTTTATAGACTATACGAAAGCATTTGACTCTCTACATTTCGAAGCTATTTGGACATCACTTACACAACAAGGTGTCAGTCAGAAATATGTTGACTTAATAAAGAATATATATACAAAGGGTCTTGCCAAAGTGCGTCTAGAAAGTGAAGGGGCAGAATTCTCCATACAAAGAGGAGTAAGGCAAGGGGATCCACTCTCCCCAAAACTGTTCGCAGCAGTGCTCGAATCTGTTTTCAAACGTCTAGATTGGGAAACGAAGGGAATACAAATAGATGGAGTACTACTGAACCACCTGCGTTTCGCGGACGACATAGTGGTATTCGCAGAGAACGCCAATGAACTGGAGAGTATGATGATCGAATTAGCAATGGAAAGCCTAAAGGTGGGCCTGTCAATGAACAAGATGAAAACGAAGATTATAACCAATGGTGTCCCTCAGGACATTACGATAACAAATGTGAAGATCGAATATGTAAAAGAGTATATATATTTAGGACAGCTAGTATCATTTGAAAACACAGAAAAAGAAATAGATAGAAGGATAACTCTAGCCTGGAAGAAATATTGGGGATTTAGAGAAATTATGAAAAATAACGATATCAATATAAATATAAAGAAAAAACTTTACGAAGTAGTGATATTGCCATGCCTGACATATGGTTGTCAGACGTGGTCATTGAGAAAAGAAGACGAAGGAAGAATCGCCATTTGCCAACGAAAAATGGAAAGAAGCATGCTTGGTATAAAATTATCAGATAAGGTCAGCAATACCAAAATCAAGGAAAAAACAAAAATAATAGATGTAAGGGTAAGAACAAGACTACTCAAATGGCATTGGGCAGGACACATCTGTAGGATGAATAATGACAGATGGGCAAAACGCCTAACAGAATGGGTACCAAGAGACACGAGAAGGAAAAAAGGGAGACCAAGAAAAAGGTGGAGAGACGTCTTCAACCAGAGATGTGGACCCCTATGGATGCGAGACGCACAGGATCGTGATACGTGGAAAGGTTTAGGAGAGGCCTACGCTGAAGAGGCGACTACTACTAATAGAAATTAAATATATACCTACACAAACATAAACATAATATATATATAAACATAATACTTAAACATATAAAATTACTCATACACACATTACAACACAATACTAATCTTAAGAATCTTTTAAATAGTAGTAGAAATAAAGGCTATTTTTATTTTATTTTATTTTTATTAATGAAATTTAGTAACACGTCTGCTTAGTTCGAGTGCCGAAGCATTGGTAAAATATAGGAGGATAAAATAATTAAAAAACCCCCAACTTAAATAATTTATGTGACGAGAGATAATTAACGTAAAAAGCTTTCATATAAATTGATAAGATCTCTCACAGAGTCGCACATAATGAACAACAGAGTATTCGTTTTCATAGCACTTCCCTACGTACCTATTTGGTTCTCGAAAATGTAGATGTGGCAATAATTGGTATTCAACTCCCAATGAACTTAATAAGAAACGCAAGAAAATCCGTCGAGGGCTGCTATCAATATTTCAAATTTCAACCGAGAATAGTTAAAAAGCCCGAGTGTATAGGGGTAGGCAGGTAGGTGGATGTCTGGCCGCAGCCACCACAGGTGCGGACCGATCGATTCGGCGCGACGACTCCTGGACTCCTGCCACATGTAGGGAGCAGTTTCAGAAGTGACTTCATTCATTTCATTGTTGGTTCTATATATTTTGGTCACTTTACTATATTCAAAATCATAGAATTAAAACTATTGTGGTTGTCAGCAATACATGAAAAAAAACGTGGTAATTAGCCGTATTAGTTAAATATATTCAAAAAACGATTTTATTTAAAATATTTTTTACACACTGAAAGAGTTTTGTCTTGAAATTATTTTACATAATGAAAGCTTTTTTAAAATATTACATTTACTAAAAAAATAAAGGTTCAATTTTACCTATCAGCGAGTAACATAAGCTATATTATTTTCAAAAAAAGCTAAGTATATTGAAACAGCAATAATGTGAACTGTTAAATCGGGTCGGGACTCGAACCCAAGACCTTCGTAGAAGTCAAATAAGGAGGAAATACACGAAATAAAATAGCGATGAGTGAAAACTAATACAATCATGGTAATACAGTCTCTTTCAAGATCCATTAGAGGGAGAAGGAGTATAAAAAGCGCGTTATGACGGTCAGGAGTGATTAAGTGCAGAGTGGCGCGTTTGCTCAGCGATTGAATGGTTCAGGGTTTGGCCATAGAAGCAGAGGTTTCTATAAACTTCCAGAGGTTGTGTACTTAGATATCTTGACTTTAAAACCGAAGGTCTGTTCTCATCCCGGTCGTGCATCAATCGTTTTTTTTTTAACAAAATTTCATTTAAAATCGTTTTTAGCACGTGTTAATGGATATTTATGTATTAATTATGTAATATTTGAATGCAATAAAACATTTTGTATTTGTATTTATTTATCCATATTTTTTGTACTATTTGTTTTTTTTTAAGAAAAGGATAATTAAAAAAAAGGTAGACCCCAAGCCGTGTTTGTTGCCTGATTCTTTTAGGCTTGGTCGCGTGGAATCGGCGTAGCTTCACCTAGTTCCTAAGACGTTTCAAAGTGATCCTTGTGATTTTATTGAAATAAATGATTTTTGAATTTGAATTTCAAAAGTAGGTACGGCTTCGCACAGCTGTACTCATAGAGTGGTGGCGATTCTGTTGTGTCCAAGCTAAACCTAAAATTTCGTAAAAAAACGATCGATCTTATTCCTTTTACATTCAAGTCAAAATTAGAGTCACATCAAAATGACAGTCCTAAAACTTGGAATATTTTAGCCGTTTCTATATTTTATTTCGCATATTTGACACAATCAAGTGTCATCTTAGTTAACACCAATTTACATGTCGATTAAATTTAGCTTGACGTTTCTAAATCGATTACGAAACTCGTAAATTTATTCAAAACTATTCTAAGTTTTAGAACTGTCACCTGAAGGTTACGCTATTTTAAACTTAAACTTAAAATAAATGAGATCGATAGTTTTTAGGTATTTTAACTTAAGGCGCTCCCAGTCGACGATTGTTTTTGTTCGAAACGTAAAAATAAATACTTGTGAACAAGCCACATCTCCTATTTTATAATGTATAGTATATGTGAATAAAGATGTACCCATCTTTAATCACTTCGATAAATAATCTTACCGATCGCTGCAATGACGACAAACACACGTCGGCGCGTAGTCCGCCTTAGCTTTTCGAATAAATTAATGATATAAATTATGTATAATTACTTATCAAAAATCTATTCTAATAGAAATCTAGATCTACATATTACCTATCTTTAACAATAAATCACAAGTTGATTTTAATAGTAGGTATATAAAATATTTCGATCATAAATTCTAAAACGTATCATTTTGAAATAATATCTTTATCGTGAAAAGTATCTGCTATTATGGTTTCAGCTTAATAGAAATCTAGGTAGGAACCTGAAGTAATATACTTATAAAAATAGGAGATGTGGCTTGTTCAGAAGTATTTCTTTTTTCGTTTCGAAAAAGAGCAATCAGCGACTGGGAGCCCCTTAAGCATGGACACAATAGAATCGCCACCAGTGTATAGATAAATGATTGATACTTATGTTACATTTTTGCAATATTCGTGGGGATCTGAAATTAATTAAAAATAAAATTATGCTTTGTTACTTGCTGACAATCTAGCTTTTGATATGTTTTTTTAATTGGTTTAGTTTTTTAGTTTTATATTATTTGTTGACAAACAAAAACACAAATTTTACCTCTTTATTATAAAAGTGAAGATAATAACAAGCACAGAATAAACATCTGTGGGCAATGTTTGTCCTGGGTCGGAATCGAACTTACAACTGAGCTGTGAGGACAGCCAGTAAGTTGAGAGGGTTCTGCTGGCAACTTCGAGAGGTTATTTGGTTAGTTTACACCTTGACTTTTAATCCGACGGTCGTGGGTTCAAATCCCGACCGTGCACCAATAGTTTTTTAGGGTTCCGTACCCTAAAGTAAAACCGGGACCCTATTACTAAGACTCCACTGTCCGTCTGTATATCTGTTACCATGCTGTACTTGCATCTCATGAACCGTGATAGCTAGACAGTTGACATTTTCACAGATGATGTATTTCTGTTGCCGTTATAACAACAAATACTAAAAACAAAATAAAATAAATATTTAAGTGAGGCTTCCATACAATAAACGTCATTTCTTTGGCGTTTTTATCGATTATGGTACGGAATCATTCCTGCGCGGGTCCGACTCGCACTAGGCCGTTTTTTTAAATATTGGGCCAATTATTTTGTACCGCGTATCTTATGGCCACAGCGCGACAGACCATTCAGTGTTGTACAAACGCTCTCGCTTATTTCCTGAAAAGAAAATAACTTTAACTGTATCGGAGACGACCCTGACCTTCTCGGGACACTTTTATGAATGCTAATGTTGCTGTCAACATATTGTGATATTTTCTGCTTTTATCTTCTAGCTTTCTAATATATACTCTTGATAATATATACCATTCTCGTGTCACAGTGTTTGTAAGTAAACGGCTCGACCGATTTTTATGATTTTTTTATGTGTATTTTGTAGGTGTGAGGATAGGTCGTAAAGTATATTTCGAACCGCTTTTTGGAAAATCCAGCGGAAGGTTTAGAGAAAACTGAAAGTACTTCTTTCTGTGGAATTATTGAAATTTGACAGGACGTTTATCGGGACAGCAGCTAGTTGTATATAGATCTTTGATATTTACCAATTAGTTTACATCCACACTAATATAGTATACTATATATATATATTTATATATTTACCAATTAGTTTACATCTACACTAATATAGTATAAACTAATTGGTAAATATCAAAGATCTATATACAACTAGCTGCTGTCCCGATAAACGCAAACAGCAAACAAACAAACAAACAAACACAAACAGCAAAGTCGCTTTCCGCTTCCCGCGTCTGTATGTATGTATGTATGTTTGCTTATATCTTTAAAACTACACAATGGATTTTGATGCGGTTTTTTTTAATAGATAGAGTGATTCAGGAGGAAGGTTTATATGTATAATAACATGCTACCCGTGCGAAGCCGGGGCGGGTCGCTAGTATAGAATAAAAATAAAAGCCGTGTTGGCCGAGTGGGAGATACCTCGACTTTCAATCTGAAGGTCGTGGGTTCGAATCCCGGCGTTCATCAATAGATTTTTCTTTTCGAAAAATTTATATGCACGGGGTACGCATAGGGGGTAGTCCTTTTAAGAATCTTCCAAACTTTGGGATCTGAGAGGATATCTAACGTATTTGGGGAGTACAGTCGTGATCCTATTCCTCTGATAAGCTTTGGCCATAGTAAAATGATTTAATACATTTAATTTTATTTCAACTTTAATCTGTACAAATAGTAGACAAATTTTGTTTTACATATTTGAAATAATTATTTCCAAAACCGTTTCAAGTTCACCGACCTGAATTATCTGCTTCAGCAAACATTCCTGAAATAGTATTAAAACTGTTAAACAAATTAAATAAGACATTAATCTAACCCGTTTACGGCGCCCACCGCAGCGCAGCCAAGCTAAACGTTTTCCTATTAATAAGAAAAGTTTTAGAGCTCTACTGCGAAACCTGTAATCTTTTAAAAATAAATAGAATTACGGCTGTAATCCCAGTCTGACCCTCGAAATTCAAGAATGACACTATGAGAACACGCACCCACAGTGGACGAAATCTTTTTTCATAAAAATCACTTTATGTGTAGTGCGACACTGCATAGTGACTAGAGGCACATTGTCGTGTGCCTCTAGCCAAAGTTGAGCTCTAAAGGCACACGGTAGCGTGCGCCATAGTGCCGCTCAACACATAAAGTGATATTTATGAAAAAAGATTTCGTCCACTGTGGGTGCGTGTTCTCATAGTGTCGTTCTTGAATACGAGGGATATACATCCTCTCAGATCTCCAGGCACTCATATCCTTGAAGATCTCTAAAGGGGTTAGTTAAAGGCACACAATAAAATAATTCTTGGAATCCTGTGGTCACTATGTGTGGGCGTCGTGACAGACCATCTCAGTGCGTTGGTGTGTCGTAATACGAACATGGACATTTCTATTTCTGAAGACCAAGTGAGGGTAGTTTCGTCAACTGCCTCCGCTTCTCGACGGTAGCACCGTGTTCTCCAGTCTACTCGCGACCATGGCTATTGTAACATAGCCGAAACGTCGTCGGGAAAATAAATTAAAGGTAATTACGTTATAAACACCCGTGTTAAAATCTATAGTTAAAGGCACACACATTACATTTGGCACATGCCCGTGTTGGCCGAGTGGGAGGTACCTCAACTTTCAATCTGAAGGTCGTGGTATCGAATCCCGGCGTGCATCAATGGATGGAAAAAATTATGTGCGCATCAAAAACACGTGCTCAAAACGGTAAAGGAAAACATCGTGAGGAAACCAGTTAGTATTCTTATAAGCAGCGATGGACTTGCAACCTGTCACGTATGGAATGCTAACTACTGCAAAATGTGGGCGTGTGCTAAATATAATGTTTGAACGTGCCTCTGACTACCCCCACTAGAAGTATAGTCTAGAAAATCAAGTTTTAGAGTGGGACTCGCTTATTTGTCAGAGAGAAGTAAGTTAACGGGTTGCGGTCCCTGTAATTATTTTCTTTGAGAACTCTTTAAGTGAATTATCTGTCTAAATGTATTTTAAATTGTTTGGCCTTAATATCTTGCCTGCATTTACTTATTATCTGGGAATAACTGAATACCAAATAGAAAATGGCCACGACTTTAATCCCCGTGGCAGATATCTATTCAGATGAATAATTTTCTATCCATTTCATATACTTACATTTAGGGCCTGTTTCATCATCTTCAAGTAAAGTCCTAATTAGTAAGCTACTCGGCGATTAACAAAAACGAACGTACCATTTGACATTTGATAGTTTTGACACATTCATACACTTTCATTTAGCGCTAACTGGAAAGTAACTAATCAACACTTTACTTGAAGATGATGAAACAGACCCTTAGAATTAAAATCAGAATATGTGCAACTGTATAAATGATAGTAGTGGGTATATATTATTGTGGTATGGGCATGGGCATGTCATGAGAATGGAAGAAAGTCATGTAACGAGAAGAATGTGAGGAAGGAATGAGGATGCTGTAGACGTAGAGGTAGGCCAAAGAAAAGATGGATGGACTGTAAGAAAGGAGTGAGTGATGCGATGACGGCTGATAGAGGGAAATGGAAGAAGAACACACGTTGTGGCCTTCACATTGTTCGATCGGCACCACACTGGAGCTTCTACATAGTATTAAGGAAAGGATCATTGAAAAAAATGATAGAAATTTTTCTAGGCTTGGTCACGAAGAACAGGCGTAGATTCAAGACGTTTCAAAGTGATCCTTGTGATTTTATTGCAATAAATACCTTTTGAGTTTGATTTTGAGGAAATACATTTTACCTACTTTTAAATCCCTAGATCGATACGAGTGTATATTGCGAGTCGTTATAAAATTAATCTAAAACAAGCTGACTAGACTGTTTAATGATAAAGCAATACTTGTATACTTGAACCGAAGTTATTGATAGTTGGCTCAAACTAGCCCCAAAGATTAATCCATAACCATTAAACAAACTGTGATAGATTGAAAACGATCTGAAGTTTTGTTATAGATCACAGAAACTGAAGGGTTATTAGACGTTAATTATCCAATATAACCCTGATCCGGTATAAACCTTCGATAAACAAAAACAGAGACGTATACATGTTTCTTGTGTTTGTAGTACTTCCTAGCCTGACTACCCCTTAGTTAACGGTTCATATAATGCAGTTTAAAGTGCGTAGTAAGTTGTTTGTAAAGCAGTGTCTTGTTTTGAAAGTTACTAAATTTTATTAAAATAAATAAATAAATTCACGACTGTAATTTCCAAGTACGGTAGACATCCGCTCAGAACTCCAGGCGCTTAGATCCTTTGAAGATGTCTAGTGGGGGTAGTCAGAGGCACGTCCAAACATTATATTTGGCACATGCCCACATTTTGCTGTAGTTAGCATTCCATACGTGACAGGTTGCAAGCCCATCGCCGCTTATAAGAATACTAACTGGTTTCCTCACGATGTTTTCCTTCACCGTTTTGAGCACGTGTTTTGATGCGTTTTAATTTTTTCGAATAGAAAATTCCATTGATGCACGCCAGGATTTAAACCCACGACCTTCGAAATTAATGTCGAGTTACCTCCTAGGTAATCGGCCGACAAGTATTTTTTTTTTTATGTTTATGCATTATACTTTTCTCATGTTCATTTTCTCATTAAAAACATAAAATAAATTAAATCATGCGTTTGTGTGTGCATTATTTTCCGGTAGCCGAGGTGAGGTAGTGAGGTTGGGGAGGGACTCAAAATGCCTCTGATAACTAGGGTGGATGCCTTCAGAAATATCAATTATTCATCCTTAGAGGTTTTGCGGGAGAGTGCAATTTCTAAGAGGAAGCATCTTGGGTGGCCAATATAGTCTATATATCTAACTATAATAATATTATTACTGAAAGTGTTTTTTTCTATGCGACTATTGAAATTTGGGCAAGACAAAGCCTGTCGCGGGTCGATAGTTAATATTATATAATCTTCCGGATTTATAATATTATTGAGATAATTCCGGAAAATAAATGCAAAACGACTGTTTGAAGAGGTTTAACCGGTTGTTAGGAGTCGGATTATATTGACATACGCAAGCGGGTTATTCTTTATTTATGGCGAATGACTATATAAAGTCTTTGTAAGAGAAATTAAATAATTGCTGAAGTACACACAAGCGAGTAACCAAACAGCAGGCTTATTGAGTTCTCGGGGTTCGGAATGTTATTGAAAACGCTGATAGTTATTAAAATATACAATAAAGCAAGTAAAACAGAAAAACACAATAAAACACCACAAATCAATTAAAAGTACTCGAGCCGCTCATGCGTCGCGGTCGAAATCTTACTCGCCTGGCGTGAGATGGCGCTAGTAGCCTTGTAATCATGGCGCGTTAAGGGATGTGACGTCGACGCGGCGTGGTCCAAATAAAAATGAACTGACAGGTGACAGATCACCGCGCGCTACAATCTTCACCCGCTGATTTTCATTTCTAGAGCTCTAAACATCGGATCGAATTAAGAATACCAATGTTTATAGTAACTGCTATAGAATCTTAGAATAGTGAAAGATTCTTTATTATTCGTAGTTAGTATGACATTGGTATTCTCTAAATTGGAAAGCTGTGGCAAAGACTGGATACAGTGGTGACAATTCTCTTATGTAGGTACACTAACTTGCAAAAATTTCGGAATATACGATCAATTTTAGGTATTCCAATAATATAAAAAATAAATAAATATTGGCGGACTTAACACAAAACGCCATCTAGCCCCAAAGTAAGCAAAGCTTACTATGGGAACTAGATAACTGATAGAATATTTATTATACTTTTTTATCATACTTATTACACATATTAACCCAAACACAGAACAAACATCTATGTTTATCACACAAATATTTGCCATGGGTGGCATCGAACGCACAACCTACAGCGCAGAAGGCAGAGTTACTACCAACTGAGCTGTGAGGACAGTCAAAACTAGCGTAAATTCGCAATGAAAAATTATTTCTAAAACTTTCGTGATTAGTTGACATAACTATAGATTTCTACACGGGTCTTTATCATGTAACTACCTTTACTTACACTGATTACCTTTAATTTATTTTCCCGACGTTTTGACTATGTTACAAAAGCCATGGTCGCAGGCAGACACAAAAGGAAGTTTATTGTTTTTAAAACGTTATTAGTTTGAAGGCTTGCAACCTGTCACGTATGGAATACTAACTACTGAAAAATGTGGGTTTGTGTCAAATATAATGTTTGGACGTACCTCTAACCCCACTAGACATATTCAAAGGATCTAAGCGCCTGGAGATATGAGAGGATGTCTACCGCACTTGGAGATTACAGTCGTGATCCTATTTTTTTTAGGGTTGCGTACCCAAAGGGTAAAAACGGGACCCTATTACTAAGACTTCGCTGTTCGTCTGTCTGTCACAGGGCTGCATCTCGTGAACCGTCATAGCTAGACAGTTGAAATTTTCACAGATTATTTATTTCTATTGACGCCATAACAACAAATACTAAAAACGGAATAAAATAAATATTTCAGTGGGGCATACAACAATCGTGTTTTTTTTTTGCCGTTTTTTATAGATAATGGTGCGGAACCCTTCATGTGCGAGTCCGACTCGCACTTGGTCGGTTTTTTTCTGTCAAAAGAACACTGACCCGATTCCGCTTCCGCCAGCACTGTGCCCACCGTCCGCCGTGTCAAAGCGATCGCGCCCCCAATTAACAGGCGGATTTGTCAAACTAAACAGTCGACCAAACGCTCGTCGGACGTCTGCGCAAACAATTAATTGCTCAGAGAATAATTATTCGCAAGACACGCTCAAACTAAGGCTTTCGGGGAATATTTGAGAAAATTGTCCCGGTTTAATTAAGACCCCCGTGGTAACGATGCTGATATCGCGATTGAGTCCTATTGTAGGACGCTGATAAGGACGTACCCCTTGTACGTTCTTAGGTAAGTAAACACTATCGTATCAAATTCAAATTCAAAAATCATTTATTTCAATAAAATTACAAGGATCACTTTGAAATGTCTTAGGAACTAGGTGAAGCTACGCCGATTCCACGCGACCAAGCCTAGAAGAATCAGGCAACAAACACGGCTTGGGGTCTACCTTTTTTTTAATGATCCTTTCCGCTATGTAAAGCTCCAGTGTGGTGCATCGCTAACGTATCGTCCAAATGTCAAAACTTATCATACAATAAAGGTCAGTTTAGACATTAGGATACGATGTCGACACGACAGTGGTTCGTGCTGTAGCTAAGTACATGTACTTATGTGGAAAAATGTTAAATAAAACCACTAGTTTTAATCACACCCAAACGTCTCATTTTCGATTTTATTTTCTGTCAAAACTAAAAAAGTTTTCTACTAAACAAAAAGGTTCCAACACTTAAGAGTTTTATGTAAAAAGTTCTGTCTTCTAAATTTATTCATAATTGGCTTCAACCGTCAACATCCCATCGTTTAACTGTCAAAAGACAGTTTGGATTTTGACAGTAAAAGTGGATTACGATTATCATTGAGTTAACGCTATGAGGCTGCTGGTCGATCAAAGCTGTGACTAAACCTAAGTCAAAAAGGCTATAACTTGTTTATTTTTTATTCCTGGTATTGTTTTGTGTTTGTGAATCAAACAGGTATATCACACGTTTTCCTATAGCACCTTTAAACACAGGAAATCCTATTGTGGCGACAAAACCTTTGTAAACGAGATGTTAACAAAAATTATTGCGTGACACAATCTAAAACAAAATCAGGGTACAATTTTTCAGAGAAAGCAATTTGTTTTACGTATCAATTCGTTCTATAAACTTTGTATAATATTTCAGATTTCATTGTAATATATAGATAGGTAATCAAATTGTATTAAGAGTAAATAAAGACATCTATCATGACTACATTTCCACAAAATCTCTTAGCGCATTAATTAATTAAATAGAATTTCATTTCGAAGGTCGTGGGTTCGAATCCTGGCGAGCATAAATGGATTTTTTTCCGTTCGAAAAAATTATATGCCCATCAAAACACGTGCTCAAAACATTGAAGGAAATCATCGTGAGGAAACCAGTTAAGACTTATAAGCGGCGATTGGCTTGCAACATGTCATGTATGGAATGTTAACTATTGCAAAATATGGACATGTGCCAAATATTATGTTTGGATGTACCTGTGACTACCCCCTCTAGACATCTTCAAGGATCTAAGCGCCTGGAGATCTGTGTCTGCCGTACTTGGGGATTACAGTTGTGATCCTATTTTTTTTATTTTCCTGATGAGCTTAGCATTTGCAATGCTACAGGCAATAGTGGAGGCTATGATGACTTATAATTAAACACAACCTTCTTTATTCTGGCATCGAAATGACATATTTATCACTACATAGTATAAAGCAAAGTCGCTTCCCGCTTCCCGCGTATGTATGCTTATATCTTTAAAACTACACAACGGATTTTGATGCGGTTTTTTTAATAGATAGAGTGATTCAGGAGGAAGGTTTATATGTATAATAACATGCTTAATATATTAGAGAACCACTGATAATTTTAAGATTTATAATTATGAAGTCGTTAAACTATCTGTCCCCCAGCGAAGCGGGCACGGGTCAGCTAGTTCGATGATAAATCGATCGTGGTCAGTACAGTTTTAGTTTTCAAACAAAGTCTTATGCCATACATGCCTTTGTAATTGCCTAGTAATTCTATATTATACTAGCTGCTCGCCCCGGCTTCGCACGAGTGCAAATTGAAATTCAAAAATCATTTATTTCAATAAAATCTGAAGGATCACTTTGAAACGTCTTAGGAACTAGGTGAAGCTACGGTGATTCCACGCGACCAAGCCTAGAAGAATCAGGCAACAAACATGGCTTGGGTTCTAACTTTTCTTCCTTAATGCTATGTAGAGCTCCAGTGTGGTGCCAATCGAACAAGGTGAAGGATCAAACAAGAATAATAATTGGTGCTACCTGGATAAAATGAAGCATATGTGTTATTCTGATGTATAAGCTATATTACTGTAAAGTTTCATTTTAAATCCGTTCTGTAGTTTTTGCGTGAAAGAGTAACAATACACACACACCCACTCACTCACCCACAAACTTTCGCATTTATAATATTAGTAGGATGTACAAATGTATATAATGAAGACAATGAAGGTGGCTGAGATCTGTGGAAATCTAATCTTTATCTATAGAAGTGGTCATCCTACACTTGAAATTATAATTCTGCTAGTAAAAACTGTGAATTTAAATTCAACAACTTGAATTCTAGTATTGTTTGCTCCCATAAATAAGTGTTTTATGTACGTTTCGTGTTTTCGAATGTTTTGCTCGGACATACCGGATATCGTATGCGGAGACCATCCGGATATAAAAGTGTTATTGCACTTTCCATCTGACTCCTCAAAGTGATGAATAACGTGAAACATAAATTATGTTTTATGTTTCTGTGTTTTACTCGTGGATGTATAATTTTATTAGTTCACTTTGTCGTGTCTGTTCATTTGTAGGTCATAGATAGTCGTCTTTATTTTTTCTATGCTGTCTTTAGCTGCGTGTGTGTGTGTGTGTTTAATATGTGTGTTTAATACACTACTAATATAAAGACTTTAATTTTGTAATTTTAACCGACGAAAAACGGAGGAGATTCTCAAGTCAAGTATATATATATATTTTTTTTATGTATGATTACGTGTATTTTCAATTGTGTAGATAATAGTTCCAAGTTGGTCTCATTTAAATTATAGTTATGAAGGACTGACTGTTCCTTCAAAAACTTAAAAAACGAATATGCCCTTGACTTTGCGACTGGTCGATACATGAGCCCCTTGAGATATCACAAGTATTTAAATTTTTCGACAAACGCGCGATTTCTAAACCTAAATGCGCATAAAAGACATTTTTATCATATCCTTAATTATGTAGAATAATAGTATATTATGCAACTAGTGAATAAAGGACGGATTTAAAGCTAGGGCCGTTGATGAGTTAGCGAGTGATTCAACTGTTAGAATCCTGAACGACGCGAGTGATTCATGGCCCTCGATATAAATTCGTACTTTATTCAGGAGTTGCATACTATACTTTATACCATGACTACGAGAATATTTATTTAATCTAATGCCAAACTCCTACCAACTAGTCAGAGGCACATCCAAACATTATATTTGGCACATGCCCACATTTTGCAGTAGTTAGCATTCCATACGTGACAGGTTGCAAGCCCATCGCCGCTTATAAGAACACTAACTGGTTTCCTCACGATGTTTTCCTTCACCGTTGTAAGCACGTGTTTTTGATGCGCATATAAATTTTCGAACAGAAAAATCCATTGATGCACGCCGGGATTAGAACCCACGACCTTCAGATTGAAAGTCGAGGTACATCCCACTCGGCCAACGCGGCTTTATATATATTTCAAAGCGTCTATACCTAGATTTGTATAAAACTACTCGAATATTAACAGTTGTACATACACACACACACTATCGTACATATTATTCACTAGCAGTCCGCCCCTGCGTCGCACGGGTGTAATAATGATTTTATGGTTATTTTTTTACACCATAATCGAAGTTTTAATAAGGATCCCTAATAGTTAGACATATGATATCACAGACTTTTTTGTAGATATTGATGTCCTCTATAAAACTGTAGTACATCACTTTGCTCTATTGTCAATAATTTCTGCAGAAATCGCAATATAAGGAGTTTTTTGATATTTTTTCACACGTTGGGTTACATTATCAAAGTTTTCATACGGATCAATAACGTTTTTGAAAATAATCTATAGCCTATGTTCATCAAGGATAATGAAGGATTCTAATGGTAAAATAATTTTTGAAATCGGTCTAGTAGTTTCGGAGCCTATTCGATACAAACGAACAAACAATCAAATCTTTCCTCTTTATAATATTAGTATAGAAGTATAGATATACGTACATGTTGACCTCCTATGTAACTAACCGTACCTTCGCTTGTGATGCGGTAAGTCACATTGTACCTCGCTTTGTTTGACAGTACATTTGTAACGAACTGTAACACGGTTACGTATCCCTACAGTAAAGAGAATTTGAGCTTTCTAAACCATTTTCATATTCAACACAACATTTCAATGTTATGTTTTGATAACGAAATGATTTCTGTTAAAAAAACAATATAACTTTTACAGTGAAACGTGAAAAACTTATATGTAGGTATAGCAGATAATTGATAGACCAAAAATATTCTAGAGAAATTAAAGAAATACTTTACTTATGTTACTGCTAGCCGACCCGTGACAGACTTTGTCCTGCCCAAATTTCAATAGTCGCATAGAAAAAAACACTTTCAGGAAACTACAAATGTTTTCCCTATAAACCTTCTCCTGATAAAATAAATTACGCATTTTGGTAGAATGCGTATCGTTCAGGTACCTACTCAAAACTAATGTCAGATTTTAATGATAAAATTAATTTTATTACGAATTTTGGTAGAATGCGGTAATCATTCGGTAGTCAGATTTTTTTGACAAAATGAATTTCCAATACCGACCTTTGTAGGATTCAACCTTTTTGGTAGAATGCGTTGCTATGACAACTCAATGTTATCGTTCTAAGATGTCCTTTTTGCGTTTTTTTATCTTATGGGGGTTGTTTTTTTGGATTATAAGTTCCTCCTTTATTTATTGAGATTTTTTATCTACATACTACAGCAAATTTCATCTTAATCCGTTTTGTCGTTTATTTTTAATTTGGGAACAAACATAGCAGCCTTATCTCAAACTTTCGCATTTATAATATTAATAGGATAGGATTTATGAATTTAATTTACCTAGCAGGTGTCGGTCGAGTGGGAGGTAATCCTCAATTTTAATTCTGATGATCATGGGATCGAATCCCGACTGCATATTTAAATTAGAAAAAAAAAATTGTTCAAGCGAAAACCAGATCGTATATAAGCGGTGATGGGCTTGCAACCTGTCATCTATAAAATACTAGGCAACAACTGTTTGGGCATGCCTCGTGACTCCCCATGAATCATCTTCAAGAACCTTAGGTTACCTTATTGGAGATTACAGTCGTGATTCTATTCCTATTTATTGTTTTTTCTTACAATATTGGTACAGTTCTATAGATACAAATTTATTATATTTATTTCAGTTAAAATAAACTGTCTGATATATTTCACAACTAAACACAATTATGTGTAAATAAATTAAAAAAAAAAAAAAAAAAAAAAATGTGGCTAAAAAGTGAGCAAACATTACCACAATGTGACCAATTATAGAGGTTCCTGTGCTACATCAAATTAGGAAGTAGACGGACCTTTTTCGCAGCAATTCTCGGAAATACTGTGATCTTTGTTTGCACAAAACTAGATTTCAGAAGCCACATTAATTTCAATCTAGAAATACGCGGAGTCTACTCCATTCATCACAGTTCCATTGTTAAACATTTCGATAAAACGGCTTCCGTCATAGTACGCGAGAAAATAACTATAATTTGACCGGCCGCTATGCTTATCGGTATGATCATGCTTTCTCTTTCTCTCCTTCTGCCAAGCCTTAGCTATTTCAGTCAAACTATAGTTCAGAGGCCCGTACATCAAGTTCAAAAGTAATAACAAAACGACATTACTCACGGTGTAAAAGTGACAACGCTATACACGTTCGTCACTTTCGCACCGCAAGTAATATTGTTTTGATATTACTTTATGATTATTTATATGTGGTATGGACCTAGAACATATTCAAGAAACTAATTGTACCATTAGTGCTACAGCACAGCAAAATAAATATTTGGACACAGATTTTTACACGTGTTAATTATTTATTAATGTCCCCAACGTTTAGACTATGTTAGAATTAATCATTTAAAGGTAAAACGTACATATATTTAATAAAATAAATAAAACAAACGTTATAAAGACCCGTGTAGATTAGCATACATAACAATGCTAATCACGATAGTTTGAAAAATATTTGTAGATCATTCCAAGATTCTGTTTCCAACAATCAGAAGTGCTTGAGCTAGGAGTTATAAACATAGGTACTTACCCTGATGTACTTTATTCTAGGTAATATATCTTTAAGTACCTATTATATTATGATCTAATAGATGAGTGCGAAAAACTTTAGCACTTTTATGAGTTCGAACTATAAATAGTTATAGTTCGAACTCATAAAAGTGTCAAGACATCTCGATTAAAGTCTTAGTAAATGAAATAGAGAAAGAAAAAGTTTATTTTGTGCCAACATAATAGCTAAACAATAGTGACATAATAACAACATTGACAGCAAAATTGGTCACCACTCAGCAATATGCTGCAACATAAAGTGTTGATGCAGCGCCGTCACATTGCTCATAACTCCGTCAAATTACGGCCACTACATTTTCATTACCTCCCTTAAATGTACCGCTGAAGACGTTCGTAACCTATTTATATGCAAATTTTGAATCTCACATAATAAGTCCTCTTTCACACAAGTGAGACAAGAAACCTCCCCGTTAATTTAGTTCAAAAGTTGCCTTCTGATTTATTGAGGCTTTATCGAGACAAATATATTCTCAGGAGATGCTTGATAGAATGTAAGGCTATGTGCTCAGTGCTTTTTTATACAACTTTTCAACCGATGAACAAAGGAGTTTCTCAATTCGACACGTACCTTACCTATATATGTATATAATACTAGCAGTCCGCCCCGGCGTCGCACGGGTGTAATAATGATTTTATGGGTATTTTCTTATACCTTGGGTTACATTATCGAAGTTTTCATACGGATCCCTAATAGTTAGACATATGGTATCATGGACTTTTTTGTAGATATTGATGATATCTATAAAACTGTAGTACATTACTTTGTAGTACATTATAATCCTATCTTAGTGCTTTTTAGGGTTCCGTACCCAAAGGGTAAAAACGGGACCCTATTACTAAGACTTCGCTGTCCGTCTGTCTGTCTGTCTGTCTGTCCATCCGTCTGTCTGTCACAGGGCTGTATCTCATGAACCGTGATAGCTAGACAGTTGAAATTTTCACAGATTATGTATTTCTGTTGCTGCTATAACAACAAATACTTGTCTTAGTAATAGGGTTCCGATTTTACCCCAAAAAATTATCATAAAAGCAGCCCCATGTGCGCTACCCCTAACGAAAGTTCCAGAGAGTGGGCTTTCGCCTCGATGGCTCGAACGATGTGTGTACTGAAGTGATTTTATTTACCTCGCTAGGCAACCGGGACGATTCTTATTTATCTTCGCCGGTATCAGGTGAGATTTTACGAAGCACTTTTAGAACTATGCCAAATGTCGTGTGACATCGTGGTGCTAGTTTTTCGCCTCACTGGCTCTTTCTTGGCTGACCTGTATCTTTTCTTTGCTAGTATAGAATAAATATTATTGTTGTACATTTCACATAGCGTCATCTGAACGTCAATGTGCAACGTCTACCAAGATGTATACATAATAGTGTGGCGAATATATCATCGCACTTCTCCTCTGAGGATATGAAGCTAAATATCATGATACAGTATACCGTCTTTTCCGAATTCAGCAAAAATGGAAAATTTAACAAGATAAACACGAGGATTACTTATTTGCCAACAGATCTGCGAAAACCAATAGAAATCAGATTGAACTGATTTACTCCATATTGAATTTAATCCGACGGTGTATTCTGGGACCGACCTGGAATTTAATATTTTTATTATTAACTAGCGACCCGCCCCCGGCTTCGCACGGGTTTAATACATATAAACCTTCCTCCTGAATCACTCTATCTGTTAAAAAAAACCGCATCAAAATCCGTTGTGTAGTTTTAAGATATAAGCAAACATACATACATACAGACGCGGGAAGCGGAAAGCGACTTTGCTTTATACTATGTAGTGATTTGAAATACAATCTATACTAATATTATTAAGAGGAAATATTTGATAATTGTTTGTTTGCATTAGAGGTGGTGCGTATTTACTCGATCAGGTTTGTAAGCCTGGTTTAAGCATAAAAAAATACGTACCAGGTATGACGTCACAGTTAGAACGTTTTAAGAAAAAGTGATAAAACTGCATTATCTCGAAAAACATCAAATTTAAAAAGAAACTATTTGTAATTTATTTAGCTAGTATGATTATCTAACGAATTATATAAAAATTAACTGTTTAGCTATTCATAGTTTTGATTAAAAATGAAACTAGTGTTTTTAAAGAGCCAACATTGGAAAATAAATCTATCGAGAAAAGTTTTACCAATCGTGTTTCTGTGTATAATTTATCTAGATTAAATCCTTAAGTTATCTTTGTGATAAAAACAAAACTGTATGTTTTGCGGTTATTGAAAAATAACGATTCTGCATTCATCAAAAACATTTATTACTCGTCTTAAGCGATATATCGGCCAAATATCGTTATCGTGCCAGTAAAAATAAAATGACCGGTACCGAAAACAAGGTGCTCAGAATAAATACTACGAATAGCTATCGAACAAACAGAACGCCAATTACAAACCAATTCCCCAATGCCTTTTCCTAGAATAAATCAATCAAAACTGACAAAAACATAAAAGTTTTACGCTCATCGCATTGGTACCTAATACCTCAACTCTAATTATATTTACACAACGTGTTACAAAATATAATTAACTAGCCGACCCGTGACAGACGTTGTCCTATCAAATTTCAATAATCGAATAGAAAAGACTGACCCTCGTATTCAAGAACGACACTATGAGAACACGCACCCACAGTGGACGAAATCTTTTTTCATAAAAATCACTTTATGTGTTGTGCGACACTGCATAGTGTGACTAGAGGCACATTGTCGTGTGTCTCTAGCCAAAGTTGAGCTCTAAAGGCACACGGTATCGTGCGCCATAGTGCCGCTCAACACATAAAGTGATGTTTATGAAAAAAGATTTCGTCCACTGTGGGTGCGTGTTCTCATAGTGTCGTTCTTGAATACGAGGGTGAATGTTTTTAGTCTGTGATGTCAGATTTGTTGCACAGCAGCGCCGTTTTGGGGATATTTCTCATATTTTAAAGTAGTCTATTATTCATTCGGGCAGTATATCTACATCTACATCAAATTTCAACTTAATCCGTTTTGTCGTTTAGGACTGATTGAGGAACAAACATACATACAAACTCACAAACATTCACATTTATAAAAATATATTAGGATAGGATTAGGATTATAATTATGTCAACCCTAGTAAGCTGTCATGTCAGGTAACCAGATTATTTAACAGAAATGCCTACTTACCTATTTTACCTAATCCTAATAATATTATAAATGCGAAAGTTTGTGAAAAGAAATGAATGTTTGTTCCACAATCAGGCCTAAATGACAAAACGGATTAAGATGAAACTTGCTGTAGTATGTAACGGCTTTAAGGGCTTTTAACGGCTTTAAGGGTAGTTTTGTAACACCCTGAATAATAATAATATAGTAAATAAAATAAAAAAAGCCCTGTTGGCCGAGTGGGACCTCGACTTTCAATCTGAAGGTTGTGGGCTCGAAACCCGGTGTGCATTAAGGCGCTCCCAGTCGTCGATTGTTTTTGTTCGAAACGAAAAAATAAATACTTGTGAACAAGCCACATCTCCTATTTTATAATGTATAGTATATGTGAATAAAGATGTACCCATCTTTAATCACTTCGATAAATAATCCTACCGACCGCTGCAATGACGACAAACACACATCGGCGCGTGGTCCGCCTTAGCTTTTCGAATAAATAAATGATATAAATTATGTATAATTACTTATCAAAAATCTATTCTAATAGAAATCTAGATCTACATATTACCTATCTTTAACAATAAATCACAAGTTGATTTTAATAGTAGGTATATAAAATATTTCGATCATAAATTCTAAAACGTATCATTTTGAAATAATATCTTTATCGTGAAAAGTTTCTGCTATTATGTTTTCAGCTTAATAGAAATCTAGGTAGGAACCTGAAGTAATATACTTATAAAAATAGGAGATGTGGCTTGTTCAGAAGTATTTCTTTTTTCGTTTCGAAAAAGAGCAATTAGCAACTGGGAGCCCCTTAATGGATTTTTCTGTTCGAAAAATGTATATACGCATCAAAACACATGGGTAAGCTACCTACGTAGGTATACCTGCCTACGTAGGTACCAGCAACACGATCTCATAAAAACTGTCGATAATATTTACGACAAACTGACCCGGCGAACTTCGTATCGCTTTAGAATTAACAAATGCTGTGTTAAATTGTGTGCTGTGTAAGTTCCCGTTGCCGTTTCCGTTATAAAAATCCTATGTCCTTCTCCTGGCTCTAAGCTACCTCCCCACCAATTTTCAGCCAAATCGGTTAAGGCGATACTTGAAATTATTGACTTTTTGTATGGGCTGAATCTACCCGGATAAGACGGAAAAAGTGATAAAACTGCATTATCTTGAAAACCATCAAATTTGAAAAGAATCCATCTGTAATTTATGTAGCTAGTATGATTATCTAACGAAATATATAAAAATAAACTGTTTAGCTATTCATAGTTTTGATTAAAAACGAAACTAGTGTTTTTGAAGAGCCAACTTTGGAAAATAAATCTATCGAGAAAAGTTTCACCAATCGTGATTCTGTCTGTAATTTATCTAGATTATACCCTTAAGTTATCTTTGTCATAAAAAACAAAACTGTATGTTTTACGGTTATTGAGAAAAAACGATTCTGCATTCATCAAACACATTAATTACTCGCCTTAAGCCGTTCTTGAGTTATAAGTGTTGTAACAAACCCGACTTTCTTTTATATAGTAGATGTATATAATATTTAGACATACCATCTCTACCATCATCAGACTTTTTTATGTGCTTTGATAAGGACATTCAATATGTATCATATTTGTTTATGTACTATCAATATTTTTTGTAGCGCACACGAAGAAAGCAAAATTTTTGGCAATTTTTTACACCTTGCTTCAAACTATCGTCATTTTTATAAGGAATTTATTACTTTTTCAAAATAAAATATAGCCTATGTTACTCAGGGATAATGTAGCTTGGTAACGGTGAAAGAATTTTTGAAATCGGTTCAGTAGTTTTTGAGTTTATCCATTACAAACATACAAAAAAACAAAAAATCTTTATAATAATAATAATATTATAATATTACTATATATTATAGTATAAGTATAGATACGCATACGCCATCTATAGCTTGCTGTTGTTAACTCTTAGTCGTTTCTGTCGCGGTTTTAGGCCCTCGGAGCGCCTTAAGAGGCTCCCAGTCGCTGATAGCTCTTTTTCGAAACGAAATAAGAAATACTTCTGAACAAGCCACATCTCCTATTTTTATAAGTATATTACTTCAGGTTCCTACCTAGATTTCTATTAAGCTGAAAACATAATAGCAGAAACTTTTCACGATAAAGATATTATTTCAAAATGATACGTTTTAGAATTTATGATCGAAATATTTTATATACCTACTATTAAAATTAACTTGTGATTTATTGTTAAAGATAGGTAATATGTAGATCTAGAATTCTATTAGAATAGATTTTTGATAAGTAATTATACATAATTTATATCATTAATTTATTCGAAAAGCTAAGGCGGACCACGCGCCGACGTGTGTTTGTCGTCATTGCAGCGGTCGGTAGGATTATTTATTGAAGTGATTAAAGATGGGTACAAGATGTACCTATCTTTAATCACTTTATACATATACTCTACATTATAAAATAGGAGATGTGGCTTGTTCACAAGTATTTCTTTTTTCGTTTCGAACAAAAACAATCGTCGACTGGGAGCGCCTAAGATACTACTTAAAGGTGATAAAGAAAATGATTAATTATCTAGTTAGAACTCGCTAAGAATACTACCTTCGTCGAATCGTATTGAGTTCGACATCTTCCCGAGTAATTTGCACTTAGCTTGGATTAGGCGCTGCACGCGATGTGTGTAAGTGTGAATTTCTATGATACGGCTTCTATTACATTACGGTCGTAAACCAACGTCAGAAACGTCAGCAACACGTTGTTTTACGACCGTCATACAACATTTTATGAAAAGTTTTATCTTAATCAGACTATTTACTAAGGAGTTCCGTTGAGCAGCTTCTGACTCCATCATCAGATCAGCTCGCTTTCACCATATTATTGCATTGTCACCGAAGTTACATAAGTATGCCAAATTTCAGCTCATTCCGTTGAAGATAACGGCTTCAAAATTGAGTTGCAAGATTCCACATTAGCAAACATACATAGTTACATTGTTACATACACACATTGCAAGTTAAATAAAAGCTTTTAAAAATTAAATGAAATAGTATCACGACTATTCCCAAGTACGGTAGTCATCCTCTCAGACCTCCAGGCACTCCTTGAAGATGTCTTAAGGGGTTATTCAGAGGCACGTCCTAATATTACATTTGGCACATGCCCACATTTTGCAGTATTACACACGTGACAGGTTGCAAGCCCGTCGCAGAAAACAAGAATACTAACTGGTTTCCTCACGATTTTCCTTCACTGTTTTAAGCAAGTATAATTTTTTCGAACAGTAAAATCCATTGAAGCACGTCCGGGATTTGAACCCACGACCTTCGGATTGAAAGTCGAGGTACCTCCCACTCGGTCAACACGGCTTTATTATATCAAAGCTACCTCTGATATCTTAAAATGTAAAACAAATTGAAGAGGAACAGGAAATGAAGCAAGTCCAATTAGTTCTACGAGAAAAAGTATTATTTTAAGATAATGTGAAAACATAAGTAGAGTTTTCACGAAATATTATTAAATTCTGTCGGCCTTTTAAACCTGTCCGTATGCGCTCTATTTTGGGTACTCAAGTGCTTGTCTACATGCACACGGTTACCATCCAAACGTCAATCTGTTTGACAATTATTTAATCACTTTTGATGATGTAGGTGTACACATTATACTTACTTGTGTCTGAAATAAATGCCTTTTATTTATTTTAAATATTTAAAGCGAAAGGTGGAACAAATTGGTTATTTACGAGTTGCTGTACAATAGTACATCAATGTGTAACAAAACAGTATAACAATACTGAGATTATTTTAGGAATAAATAGAGTCCTTAGTGCCTATAATACCTACTAGCGACCCGCCCCGGCTTCGCACGGGTTTAATACATATAAACCTTCCTCCTGAATCACTCTATCTATTAAAAAAAACCGCATCAAAATCCGTTGTGTAGTTTTAAAGATATAAGCAAACATACATACATACATACAGACGCGGGAAGCGGAAAGCGACTTTGCTTTATACTATGTAGTGATATTTGTAAGGCCTAGGCTTTTTACGCTTTTAACTTTCAGAAAGACATAATGATAGCGTGGAACTGACTATCCCGCGTGTTCCGAATGTTCTCTCACGATGTTTACAGGACTATTATTGCGCATATCATTTTAGCAAGATTGCCATTAAATGGGGCGTCAACATTAACGTAACCTAGTACCTTTTAGGCAGTAACCTTTTAGGCAGGTTCATCAGCGTATGGATGTGAAAGGGCACTCAATAGAATTCCGGGCAAAAAGGTAAATTAGCATGTTACTTCGAAGTCCATCTGTCTAATTGCAACTTCAGTCATAAATATTCATACGAACGGGTTTCCATTTAATATAATATTGTGTGCAAAATTCAAGTACGTTTTGGGAAGAATCCCTTAGTAAGTAGGTATTTTTGAAGTCAAAGTGCTTAATTGCATTTCAAGGAGGCCTATCATAACGTCTATGGAGTGGCCTCACGCTTGGTAGTAGCTGCCGCTATTACAACAAATACTAAAAACAATAAAATAAATATTTAAGTGAGGCTCCCATACAAAAAACGTGTTTTTTTGCAGTTTTTTAGGGTTTTGTTGTCTACAAGAAACCCTTGTAGTTTCGCCATGTCCGTCTGTCTGTCCGCAGCCTAGCTCAGAGACTATTAGTGTACTTTGGCATGAATGTACATATGAGTCAAGCCAACAAAGTGGTTGAATAAAATATTGAAAAACATTTTTTAAGGGTACCTCCTCCATATGTAAAGTAAGAATGTTTTTTTTTCTCACGTACCCCATGGTGAGGGGTATCGTTAGATAAGTCTTTAAGAAGTCGAGTGTCCTCCCCCTATAAAAGCTAAACTATTGAGTTTGGGGGCGTGAAAAAATTTACAGTAGTAGTAAATATACTGAAGTTAAAAGCAAAACTATCACTAGGCTAGCTAGGCTTTACAAGTTTACGAGTAATCGTCGACCAACTTAGACAATAAAAATTTAGAACAAATATCAAGTATTTAATATTAGAAAATTCACAAATATCATTGCAAATTACGTAAATAACGTCGTTAGCTGTGTAAATTACGAAACCCTATACTGCGTGTGGTCCGACACGCACTTAGCCGGTTTTTTTTATTATAGATAATGGTACGGAACGCTTCGTGCGCGAGTCCGACTTGCACTTGGCCGGTTTTTATGTTTGCGAAAACCAAAACACTTGAATTCATACTTTTATAATGCTATTTGCATTCCACTGACCGCGTACGAGCCGCGCTCAATCAAATTAACCGATAATCGATTCCACATTCGAGATATCGAGTGAATATTCAGACTACTCGATACTAATTGGATTCGCCGGTCTGTAATGTCGATCGTAATATGCAATGCACTTTGACAATGGAATAATGAGTGCCTATTGTAATATTTCAATTGATCTGTGGAATGGAACGAATTAAATATGATTTTTTTAACATAATTTAGCGGTTGGGAAATTTTTAGCGCCATCTTTTTCTTAAGCCATAAGGTACTTGAAGCAACTCGACTTAGTTTTAGGTTTGGATTCCGGTTGCAATAATTAATTCAATGGCAATTTTGTTGTGTCCGCCTAAAACTTTGTAAAAATACGATCGCTTTGATTTATTTTAAGTTAGAGTCTAAATTATCGTAACATTAAAAATTTTAGTCATTTTGTTTTGTTTTTGGTACTTTTACGTGGTGATTAAATTTTCTTTAACAAAATCGTTAAATTACTTAAAACTAGCCTATGTTTTAGAACTGTCCTCGTGATGTTACGCAAATTCAAACTTTAATGTATAAGAAATAAGAGCGATTGTTTTTTACGAAAACTTAGGTTTCGCTTAGACACAACAGAATTGCCACCAATATCAGAAAGGGGTCTTGTAATATTTGAACATGATTCTGACTTTCCCTCCTTAGACATCTTTACTTGTGTCTGAGCGCCTGGAGATCTAACCCTCGTATTCAGGAACGACACTATGAGAACACGCACCCACAGAGGATGATTTTTTTTTCATAAACAACACTTTATGTTTTTTGCAACACTGCATAGTGTGACTAGAGGCACACTGAAGTTGAGCTCTAGGGGTACACGGTAGTGTGCGCCATAGTGTCGCTCAACACATAAAGTGATGTTTATGAAAAAAGATTTCGTCCACTGTGGGTGCGTGTTCTCACAGTGTCGTTCCTGAATACGGGGGTAAGTGTATGTCAACCATCCTTGAATCACTTGATTTTGCCAAATGTCTTATTTACTGTTATTAGGACCCAGCACACCATTCATTTCACCACTTAAAATTATTAACTAAATCGTTGGACTCTGGCGGAAAATGTGTAAATCCTGCTTTTACAGAAGTAATAGGATGCAACAATGAACGTACAAGTACATACAAATGAAGTAACGTAGGTACAGGCCACCTATTGTAGTTGTAGTACAGAAAATGCACTCATACATACTTCGGATGTGTCTGTGCCGTCGATTGATGGCGAAACAGAACGTTAGAAATATTTCTTCCCCCGAAGCGCAAAGTTCGACAGCTACCACTGCCAACCCCGTCGTATCGTCGCCATTTATATTTAATAACAACCCCAAGTTGGGGTGAACAGGAACAAAAATCGATACGCCTGTCTGGGAGGGACGCACCCCATCAGTCTGCCCTTGCATCCTCCAATTCTGCATTTGAATGCGTAGTTGCCTATCGGTTTGGGGTGTTTTGTTGTTTACTAGCGAGCGTTCCCGGCTTCGGCTTTATCACAAGCTTTTAATTCTGTCTGTGACTCTTTCTTGGTCATCCTATTTATGACAACTTGGTTAAGTATCTGCCCAAACCAGTTTTCCTTTCTATACTAATATTATAAATATAATGTTTGGACGTGCCTCTGACTACCCCCACTGATCTGAGAGGATGTCTACCGTACTAGGGAATTACAGTAGTGATCCTGTTTTTTTTTAATTATAAATAGAAAACAATTGTATTTATGTATGTTTGCAAAGAATAAACTACAAGACCGATTTCAAAAATTATTTCATTATTTGAATTGTACATTATCTCTGAAGTAACACAGGCTTTATTTATTACTAGAACTACTACTAACTTCATTAATGTAACCCAAGGTGTAAAAAAATAAGCATACAATCAATATTACACTTGTGCGACGCCGGGACGGAATGTATGTTGTATCTAAGTACTTAGGTACATTAGGTATTTGACTTTGATTTTATTAGATCTAGCAGGTTGATATATATATATACTATGATTGTATATACAATTCATACCTACATGTATGTAAGTATCTATGGTAGTTCCTAGTTAGTTAGTTCTAAGCTTAGTATCTAGCTACAGTCCCTACGGGACCCTATTACTAAGACTTCGCTGTCCGTCTGTATGTCACAGGGCTGTATCTCAAAAACCTTGATAGCTAGACAGTTCAAATTTTCACAGATTATGTATTTCTGTTGTTGCTATAACAACAAATACTAAAAACATAATAAAATAAATATTTAAGAGGGGCTCCCATATAACAAACGTAATTTTTTTGCTGTTTTTTAAAGATAATGATACGGAACCCTTCGTGCGCGAGTCCGACTCGCACTTGGCCGGTTTTTTAATGCTAAAATTATCTAAGCATCATCGGGATTCAAACCCGTAGTTCCGGCAACCAACTACGCCAGAATGGCATTCGTGAAAAATCCATCAATACCTTTAAATAAGTATTCTTTTGATTTACTTTCAAAATCTTTATTTCTCATTTGAAATAAAAGGTATCACTCTCAATCGGAGGGCCGGGGGCCTAAAATGTTTATTTAGCGAGAGGGAACTCATTTCGACAGGAGGTAAGGGCCCTCTGAAGATAAATGAGAGACTTAACGATTTTATATGAGTTATCTCGCGTGAAGTACGGCCTTCGTCACTCCGAATCGACTTCAATTAGATTTACAGCTTGTTGTCCCATTGTTTCTGTATTAATGAGTCGTGTGGCTTAGTGGAAAGTGCCTTGACTTCCTATCAGATGGCTTTGGGTTCGATTCCCCGTCGTGCACCACTACAATATGCGACAAATGTTATGTGTTTCAGGTTATGCTCAAAAGACCGCTTAATGTTAACTTATTTCTTCATTTTTAAACGACATAAAACTACTATAAAACTTTGAAAAAGCTACTATAAAACTACTAGTCTACATCTTCATTGTAATCAAATATTTTGTCGAAATGTTTTTGAAATAACTTATTATGTTTTTTTAGTCTAAAAGTATTTTATTAGTAAGAATATACCTGAAGGGCAAACATCTCAAAAGTAGTTTTTTTTTAGATTTTGCACAAAATTATTAGTAAGATAAGTATGTATATATATATGTACTTATGTAGTGTCACTACATAAGTATGTAGTGACTTTGTTCTTTTTACAAGCTTTTATTGAACTTGCCTTGTTAGTTAGTTAATTTGGTTAGTATGTGTGGGTCAAATCTTGCAACTGAATTTTGAACTATTTCATCAGGTCAGGAGCTGTTCTACAGACCCTCACAATGGAATTATGTTTGTTAAGGTGGAATCTTAAACTCAATTTTGAAGCAGTTATCCCCAACCGAATAAGCTAAAATTTTGCATACTTTGGAGACAATGCAATAATATGGTGACTGTGAGCTGATCTGATGATGGAGTCAGGAGCTGTTCAACAGACAATCACAACGGAACTTCTTAGTAAATACTTCGATTTAGTAAAAACTTTGCATACTTGTCAAGTTCCGATAACAATGTTATATGATGTGACAGGTGATAGCGCGCTGGTGTTCTATGGTTTATATGATTTTACAAAAGCTTGTCATTGAAAAATATTTTTCCACAGAAAACTTATAGTGAAACTTGTAGTCGTTAGAACTGTTATATATAATCTGTGGAGAAACCTTTCAGAGCTGCTCAGCTTTGAAGAAACGTCTTGAATGACTGTTTTATTTTACGTTAAATCAGTTCTTAGGTAAATCCAACACCGAACAACTTTGTTAAGATATATCTAATGTTTTAGTCTTTTTAAGAACATGCACCTTAAGACAAATAAGTTTTTTTGAAAATATCATAAAATAAAAATTAATAGGAATAATTTCAGATCTCCAGATGATTAGATCCTTTGAAGATGTCTAGTGGGGGTAGTCAGAGGCACTTCCAAGAATTATATTTGGCATATGCCCACATTTTGCAGACCAGAAGGTTGCTTAGCATCATCAAATACGAACAACTAGACAAGCTTTTTAAAATATCGTCCTCTGATTTTCGCAATTAAAAATACTAATCTAAAACGCTTCACATAAAATATTATCGTTGTAATTAAGATTACTACTATTTTAAGCTTAACCCTAATTGCGAGACCCATGATTTGGTATACTGGTTATCTGTGAAACTTGGGACTTTACTTAATAGTTCGTAAGATAAGGGATATTTAGTAAGTTTGGTTATAAAACTAGTTTATAATTAAGGGAGACGCCTGGTATATTAAACAGTAAACCGACTACACGGCTCTGTTGAATGAAAGAATTAATTAATTAATGAAAGTACTTTATTGTACACCAATTATAAAAAAATAATAACGAAAGAAACTTAAACTAGAACAAACTGTACGATAGACTCGCTAAAAATGATCTCATCCAGATAAACTTAGGATGGAGTGAACACAAAGAGTGAAGAAGATTGGTCAAGGTGCACTAAAAACAGTATTGATAAGAATAAAAGAATAAATACTTTAACTAAAAACATACAAGCAGAAATATAATTTATATATAATAATCTGTTATATATAATACATAGCCATAAAGTCATAATATATACAAAAATATTATAATTAAAATAAATGTAACAAACTAGTGAACTAGGTTCTCTTCAGTCAAATCAAGTGTAGTGTGTGCTGCTTTTATAATCACTACATAGTATAAAGCAAAGTCGCTTTCCGCTTCCCGCGTCTGTATGTCTGTATGTATGTTTGCTTATATCTTTAAAACTACACAACGGATTTTGATGCGGTTTTTTTTAATAAACAGAGTGATTCAAGAGGAGGGTTTATATGTATAATACATGCATAATATAGTAGAGAAACACTGATAATTTTAGAGGTTTCTAATGTGATGTCGTAAATAAACACATTTTTTTGCGCTTACATTGCAAATGCTGGCTGAACCCCACGAGATATATCAAAATAATGTACTACAGTATTGTACACCTTAAAAACGTCTACAAAAAAGTCAACGATGGTATTAGAAATGTCTTACGCACAGCGAAGCGGGCACGGGTCAGCTAGTTTCTGATAAAGCTCTTTAGTTCATTTTATTGTTGTTCGTACTTGGTTAGTTATTTTAATTATTATTATTGTTTGAGCCTTCACCTTCACGATTGGCGTGTGGAACTCAACAATCATTGAAAAAAATGATAGGCCCTAAGTCGTGTTTGTTGCCTGATTCTTCGGGGCTTGGTCGCGAGAAACAAGGGTAGCTTCACCTAGCTCCTAAGACGTTTCAAAGTGATCCTTGTGATTTTGTTGAAATAAATGACTTTTGAATTTGAATTTGAAAATGTTGGTATTAGGTCTATGCCCTATGCGCTGTCGATTTTAGGAAAATGTTTATTTTGTGTTTGGGTGTTATATCTAATGCGCTTGTTCAAAATTGTTACTTCTTCGACTTAAATACCTAAATGCACACAACCTATTGACATTTGAATGTAATACAGATTACATGTAATTATTACACAATTTTGCAATTAGCATTCTAATAGTCCTACTTAAATGCTCAATATGTAGACTTCTAGTTACTAGGTGCATTAATTACATGTAATTATTGTACAGTTTTGCAATTAGCATAATCATAATATATGGAGCATAATGTGGGTATGTGCCAAATATAATGTTTGAACGTGCCTCTGACTACCCCCACTAGACATCTTCAAAGGATCTAAGCGTCTGGAGATCTGAGAGGATGTCTACCGTACTTGGGGGTTACGGTCGTGATCCTATTTATTTTATTTTTATAATATATGTAAAAATAGTAAAAAAACAATATAAGGAAATCAGATGAGGAAAGTGGGTTTGCGCTTGCGTTAGATGTATTGTTTAGACGTGTAACTGATTACCCCGTTTGGACATCTTCAAAGATCTGTGCGCTTGGAGACCTAAGTGGATGTCTACCAAGCAGTCGTTGTTTTTATTACTTAAAAGTATATATTCTATCAGTTATCTGGTTCTCATAGTATAGTTCTCATAGCTTTGTTTAGTTTAAGGCTAGGTGGCGCTGTGTGAAATGTCCACCAATATTATTATATTATTTTATTATTATAAGAGAAATAAAACGGTTATCATCCAAATCGGTCTAGCCGTTTCTGAGTATTAGCCAGATTATTAATAATACTTACTATTGGTATAAAACGCTTAATTATATTTGCTACTCAAATGCTTCAACTTGACTCAAAACTGGAATTGACCCTCAAACTTTCCCGCGGTTTAATTACATAGTTCCCGTCGCTATGAAATTAATACAACATTAAATAATGCTCATACCTACCTCATACATTACGTAGGCTGGCAGGCTGGCCTCACAGATTAGTTGGTAGTAACTCTGCCTTCTGCGCTATAGGTTGTGGGTTCGATCCCCACCCAGGGCAAATATTCGTGTGATAAACATAGATGTTTGTTCTGTGTTCAGTATGTATTTACAAAAAAACGCATTTATGTATTCTACTAGTCATCTGGTTCCCATAGTACAAGCTTTGCTTAGTTTGGGGCTAGATGGCGCTGTGTGTAAAGTCCGACAATATTTATTTGTTATTTATGTACGAATTTAAGTCAAAATCTACAGAAATTCATGCATTCATAGTACAGTTATGATTTAGCCTAGTAAGAACCATCTTAAACGCTATCTACTGCAAAATGTGAGTATGTGCCAAATATAATGTTTGGACGTGCTTCTGACTACCTCCTCTATCATCAAGGATCTAAGCGCCTGGAGATCTGAGAGGATGTCTACCGTACTTGGGGATTACAGTCGTAATCTTCACTACATAGTATAAAGCAAAGTCGCTTTCCGCTTCCCGCGTATGTATGTTTGCTTATATCTTTAAAACTACACAACGGATTTTGATGCGGTTTTTTTTAATAAATAGTGTGATTCAAGAGGAAGGTTTATATGTATAATACATGCGTAATATAGTAGAGAAACACTGATAATTTTAGAGGTTTCTAATGTGATGTCGTAAATAAACACATTTTTTTGCGCTTACATTGCAAATGCTGGCTGAACCCCATGAGATATATCAAAATAATGTACTACAGTATTGTACACCTTAAAAACGTCTACAAAAAAGTCAACGATGGTATTAGAAATGTCTTACGCACAGCGAAGCGGGCACGGGTCAGCTAGTATTGAAATAAAATGAAATAAAAACACGACAGTAATCCCCAAGTACGGTAGACATACTCTCAGATCTCTAGGCATTCCTTGAAAAAGTGTGAAGGGTGTCAGAGTCACGTCCAAAAATTACATTCGGCATATGCCTACATTTTGCAGTTAGCATTCTAAGTCTGTTGCCGTCAGATTAATAACTGGTTTCCTCACGATATTTTCCTTTACCTTGTTGACATACATACATACATAAAATCACGCCTGTTTCCCAGAGGGGTAGACAGAGATCACGGCTTTCCACTTGCTACGATCCTGACTTACTTCTTTCGCTTCAATCACTCTCATCACATTCCTTATTCATTCTCGTCGGTTTAAAGTACTCTTGACCTGGCCTTTTTTCAAAACATCACTTATTTGGTCCAGGAAAATACGCCGAGGTTGATTTTATTAAAATAAATACTTTTTGACTTTGACGTCGAATCGGTAATAATAAAGAGTATCATCACTACATAGTATAAAGCAAAGTCGCTTTCCGCTTCCCGCGTCTGTATGTCTGTATGTATGTTTGCTTATATCTTTAAAACTACACAACGGTTTTTGATGCGGTTTTTTTTAATAGATAGAGTGATTCAGGAGGAAGGTTTATATGTATAATAACATGCTACCCGTGCGAAGCCGGGGCGGGTCGCTAGTAATCCAATATAGCGCTTTTATCTTTAGCGCTTTATAGCTCGATATTTCATTGCCTGAAAACACGACGTTTTCTAAAATTGAAACCTAGCTAGATCGATTTATCGCCCACAAAACCTGCTTACTAAATTTCATGAAAATTTTCGCCGTTTCCCAGATTCAGATTATATATTTATATACAAGAATTGCTCGTTTAAAGGTATTACATAGACAGATATAACAAAGACTATATTTAGTCAAAAATTGTTAAAACTAGATGGCGTCTTCTTGTTTGAGCCTTCACCTTGTTCGATTGGCACCACACTGGAGCTCTACATAGCATTAAGGAAAGGATCATTAAAAAAAAGGTAGACCCCAAGCCGTGTTAGTTGCCTCATTCTTCTAGGCTTGGTCACGTGGAATCGGCGTAGCTTCACCTAGTTCCTAAGACGTTTCAAAGTGATTCTTGTGATTTTATTGAAATAAGTGATTTTTGAATTTGAATTTGTCTTATATTTTAGTGCATAACTTTCATATCAGATTTTTGTTAATAATTAGTAAAAGCTGTTTACAAATTTTCAGGCCTCTAGAGTGGGTCACACCATACTCCACTCATCTAACTTTAATTGAGGACCGTGAGTGTTGCCAAACTTTTAATTTTGGTTAGTCAAGTTGTTTGTAGGTAATTCAATTTGGGAATGTTGAAACAACGGTACGAAACAGGCCGGAAGCAAACAGAAACTTTCGGACGTGGTTGCGCGAAAATGGATTGAAATTGACCTATGGTAGTAGAGCTATAGATTCTTAGACGATATTCTTCTAGTTTGAGTTCATATTATTCGATCGGCACCACACTAGATCACTGAAGGATCATTGAAAAAAAATATAGGCCTTGTTTGTTGGCTTGATCGCGAGGAACAGGCGTCTTCACCTAGCTCCTAAGACGTTTCAAATGGATCCTTGTTATTTTATTAAAATAAATACCTTTGACTTTGACTTTGATAGTTTGCAACGACCATGGATGGTACCACGATGTGTTATGCCGGGGTCCCACGGCCCGCGTTTTCACGCGCCAGACCGCGCCAAGGCAGACGGACGCGCCGTGGGAACGATGCATCTGTGGTGGCCCGTGCTCGGAACGCTCTGTACGCGACGCACCGGACGCACACAGGCGGAGCGTCATCCAACGCGGCCCGTCTCTTTACGCGCCGTGGGACCCCGGCTTTAGTCAGCAGCATTGTACTCGTAGTCGAGTATGATTTCTTGTATATTTAAGTAAATACCCCAAGATAGACTAGAACGATAGACATCTTACATATCAAACTTTAGTAAAAGCTGCCAATTTTAACGCATTTTGACCTCTGTACTGTGTGGCTGAGCTGTGCGGAGCGGATCGTGATTTGACCAATCACAGCCCTCGAATAATCGGGTTCTTCATCCTTCCCAAAGAGGGTAAGTCAGGCAACCCATTTTAAAACACTAAGCTAAATCCTTTTGCAAAATGTTTTTCTATATATTGTACTGACCCCACATATCTATGGAAGATAATAAACAATTTCGAGTACTGTGATTGGTCAAATTCACGCTCCGCACCGCGCAGCTCCGCGTCAGTCAAAACCCACCCTCGTCTGTCTCATACGAGTCCGCACGTTGAAAGCTTCACATATGCTGACAATTTGATTACCCGAGCGAGAAAGCTTGCACCAAAATAATATAGCGGTACTGTTGGCAACTGGAAGCGCTCTGTAAATGGGTTGGAAGTGGTTTGAAAGTCAGACGAAATAATAATTGTGTATTAATTTTTGTAATCATAAACTAAAAAACTAAGAGACCATCTTTAAAAATACTTTTACATATCAAAATCTACATTATCAGTGAGTAACATAGACTATATTTTATACTAGCCGACCCGTGACAGATGTAGTCCTGTCAAATTTCAATAATCGAATAGAAAAGACTGATGTTTTTAGTCTGTGATGTCTGATTTGTTGCCATCTATACCAGCGCCATCTATACCAAAATCATCTCTTTTGCGCTTTTTTATAATTTTGAGGATGTTTTTCATATTTTAAGGCCCGGCTCACACCCACACACGTATTTCAATGATTTTCAGGTACCGATTTAAAACCCAGGAATCACAGTTGTGAGGATATAATGATACAAAATTACTGATAATATATTCATCTTTAATAGTAGATAATAAAAACTGGCCAGTTCTATACAACATTTTCAAAAAAATACGTTTTTACCGTCGCAAGAACCACTGAAAATGTCGAAAAATGGGGTCTGGTTAGGTACCAATATCTTTAGACCCACAGCATATTTTTATTTGAAAATAATACGAAATTGTAGATTTTATATTTCTCTATACCGCGTGGCATTATCTTGTTTTCAAATAATTTACTTTTTCATTTATGAACAATATAAAATGCAATAAAACTTCTCCATACATTTTTTCCATACAAAACTCACATTCACCTCAAGTCGGCACGTCAGTTAGCGCTCAGACGCGCTCGGGGAAGCACGTCCACGTCACATTTTTCTTCGAATTTAGAGGAGGTCTTACATAATGGTATACCGGGGTAAAATACTGGACATGCAAAACTAATGATAACATTTGTATAATATATTGCCTTGAAGAATTTAGTGCAAGCCACACAGATGAAGGTTAGGTACAATGCATGGTTTGTTGAAAGAGTTGGATGGTTTTATTTTGTAGAAGATGCGTTTCATCGAGTTTGGTTTCGAAACAATATGATAATAGTATACGGTTTTACCTTTTTGCATACGTCGCGTCGGAGCAAAATCGAAATAAGCCGATGTTTCGTATTTGATTGTTATTTTAATAAAAATATTAAATTTCAGGAAAATGTGAACCTGGTTGTGTCCCTAATTAATAATAAATAATAAAAGCTTTTATTTCCTTGCACAATATAAAATTAACTTAAATATGTATCTATGCATAGGTATATAAAATTATGTGTAAGGACCGCTTTCAGCGGTAAAAGCCTCCTCCAGCTCTATCCATTTTTCCCGATCTCTAGCGGCTCTGCTCCATGTTTTGCCTGCTACTTTCACGATGTCATCATCCCATCGCATAGCAGGCCTTCCTCTTCTTCGTTTTTTATGTATTGGGTCCCAATTCATAATTGTTTTAGATCACCTCTCATTTTGTAATCTTTGTATGTGCCCGGCCTATTTCCATTTTAGTGATAATACTTTCTGGACAACGTCTTTTGCTGTGGTTTTTGAAGTGTCCCTAATTAGTCCTATTAAATAAATATAAATGTTGATTTGATACATTTCTGTTTTGAAATGAAAGTTCTAAGGTACCATGATCCTTACCTGTATCGCTTAGACCCAATCTACCCTATATTACCAAGCGTGTTTTTTATACATGGATGGAAAAAAATGATACTTTATCTATAATTGGATTTAGAAAAATTACATAAATTTCAGATTATGAATATAATTTATAATTATTATTTATCTACCTTTAATATTATAAATCTAAAAGTTTGTGCGGATGTTAAGTATGTTTGGATGTTTGTACCTCAATCAGACCTAAACGACTAAACGGATGAAATTGAAATTTGCTGTCGATGTAAATATACCTCTACCTTATAAATAGGCTATTTTTAATTAAAAAACATCCTCAAAACTATAAAAAGACTCCGAGTGCTGGTGTGCAACAAATCTAGCATTAATCAATTTTGACGACTGATGAATGACTGACGAATGATACGATACGCATTGAACCAAAAATGTTGAACCTTCTAAAAAGGTCGGTATTTGTTATTCCTAAGCAAGGTTTATCTGGGGGCACGGTAGTGCCCCCGCCAAGTCAAGCAAAAAAGCGGCACAGTCGTACCATCCTTTTCTCGAAGCAGTTCAGGCCATTTTTTAGACAGACAGACATTGAAATCTCACAACTTTTTACGATAGAAGAACTGATGGGTTTTTGGTTAAATTATACATATACACGATCTGGGTGATATATATGGATTCTTTATTGTAGAGATATAGAACACGACCAGCCGTAACAAGCGAACAGGGAAGAGAGACTGACATCGACAGATTATCTCTGGTCATCTTAGGCTACTTATGCAATATCTCACAAGTTAAGTTTACTACACACGAGCATAGTTCCAACAAAAAAAAGACAAAAAAAGAAACTGAGTTGCGTTGCGAGAATTGGCTTTTTATTTTTATTTTTACAAGTTGTTTTTGATGGCATATACTTAAGTTTAAGTACATGATGCAAATAATTAAATAGTTAAAAAAAAAATAAAGTGTCCTGAAAAATTGTTTAATTCTAAATAGGTACTGAAAGTGCTCTTTAGTGTTTCGTAGTTCACAAAAAACCCTTATAGTTTTGCCATTTTCGTCCATTCGTCCGCAGCTTAACTCAGATATTCTTAGTACTGGAAAGCTGTAATTTGGCATGAATATACATTAGTCACGCCGACAATGTGGTAGAAATAAATACATATTTTCAGATGTTTTTTTTTCTCGCATACTCCTCATGTCTTTGGATAGGTCTTAAAAAGTATTGCAGGTTTGTGATGTCATTTAGTACAAATACAATGGAAAATATGAATTTTTAAAAAGAGTTGGTCATCTCTTTTTACAAATTCATATTTGATTTTTCTGGAAAGAAAATATTATGGAGGGTTATTTAGTAAAGTTTTACAACTTTAATTCCAGAACTTGTTGACCCTCGCTACGCGCGGTCTATGGATCTTCGAGATCATAGCTCGCACACAATATTCAAAAGCATACTTACATATTTTATCAGTATTTCACTTTCAAAACTTTCTGTGAGTGGTACTCGAAACGTTGACGGTGCCGTCATCGATTTTAGATGACAATAAGTTTTTTTATTAAAAATATATTTTTTAAATCAAGCTTTTGTAATGTCTTCTGCTCTAGTTCTCGTCAAGATAAAAATAACGAGCCCAAACGCGACGTGGTTATGTTGTGTAGTTGAGGAGTTCCGATGGCTACATCCGACCTCCATCATCAGACCAGCTCGCTAGTACCATAATTTTACATTGTCATTGAGATTGATAGGTATGCAAAGTTTTGCCTCAATTCGACTATTTTGTGAAGGGTTCCGTTGAACAGCTCCTGACTCCATCATCAGATCAACTCGCTGTCACCATATTATGTATGCAAAATTTCAGCTCAATCGATTGGGGATAACTGCTTAAAATTAAGTTGCAAGATTCCACCTTATCAAACATACATACATAAATATGTACATAAACTGCAAGTTAAATAAGAGCTTGTAAAAAAACGATACTTACCGTTTTGTCATAATGTATTTTATTAGTAGGTACCTAACAAATATTTTTTGCACAGTCAAATATTAGTAACTGTGTAGTTAGTAATTTATTTTCTTTTTGTCAAGTGCAACCTATAAAATTATTAAGTACATACCTACCTATACAAATATGACATACCTATTGCACCAAATATTTTCAAGTATCAAGACTAGTTATTTAGTCTTGGTAAATGAAGTGTGAACTAGCTTCAATGTGTGCGTTTGCACTATTCTTAGTGTGCGGCCACAGAATACGACCGAGTACAAAAAATGCGAGCTGTCATAAATTTAACAGTCACCTTAAAGTAGTCGTATGTTTTATTCTGGTATTATATCTACATCTACAGCAAATTTCAACTTAGTCCGTTTTGTCGTTGAGGCCTGATTGAGGCACAAACATACATACAAACTCAAACTTTCGCATTTATATTAGTAGGATTAAAACAAATTTTAATAAAAATACGTAAGGAATCAAAAAATTTTCTATAAGCTTCATTAGTAGACCCGCGGGGCGGACTGCTAGTACCAAATAAAACAATAAAAATAAATAGGTTCACGGTTGTAATCATCAAAACGGTAGAAAATCCCACGGATCTTCAGACTCGCTTTCTTGAATATGTCCTTCTTGTTTGGATACATATTTTAAACAACCAATAATATTATTCGACAAAGCTCACGACAAATTATCGGTGTTTCCCGTTCCCGTTCCCGTTCCCGTTCCCGTTCCCGTTCCCGTTCCCGTTCCCGTTCCCGTTCCCGTTCCCGTTCCCGTTCCCGTTCCTGTTCCAGTTATAAAAGGTATTCTATGTCCATCTTCTGGTTCTAAGCTACCTCCCCACCAGTTTTCAGCCAAATCGGTTCAGCTGTTCTTGAGTTATAAATAGTGTAACTAACACGACTTTCTATACATAAGATGTTTTCTTACGAGTATTTCTGGAGGTTTTTTCAATAAAATGGTAACTGAATGTACGTGGGCCAGTGTCACTGCCTGAAATGAAAATAATGAGATGTCAGATTTAGGTGAGTGAGTAAATATACTCGACTATAAATATACGAGTTATTAAACTCACGCCACTTCCTTGTAACCATAATAAGGTGGTGTTTTATCATGTTTAGGGTTCCGTAGTCTACTAGGAACCCTTATAGTTTCGCCATGTCCGTCCCTCTGCTTAGCTCTGAGACTCTTAGTACTAGAAAGCTGTAATTTGACATGTATTGTCTGTCATTCTAAAAAAATCAATGATAAAAAAGTTCATCAAAAAATGAAATGCCACCAAGTTGTGTTTGTTGATTCTTCTAGGCCGCGGAGAACAGGCGTAGTTTCACCTAGCTAAAACATTTAAAGAGATTTTGCACTAAATCAAATCGAAAAAACGTTTATTCATTGAAATCACTCGGATCATTAAAGGTGTGACCAGACATTGCGCGGCAATCGAGCGCGGCAGTATGCGGCTAGTATGCCGTGCGAACGAACAATAACACCGTTTGAGCGCGGCAGGTAGGTCGTGGCTGCCGCGCTCGATTGCCGCGCAGTGTCCTCAGGCCTCCACACCTTTAGAATCGTCAAATTTTTTAATTGAATTTAGTTTAATTTCATTCATAGTTTCTGTTTTTTTTTAAGTCTTTTTACAAAAACCCCAAAATGATAAAAAAAAACGCAAAAGGGATAATTATGATATAGATGGCGCTGTGCAAAAAAACCGAGAACATTGTTGACATCAGTTGTCATAGCAACTCGTTGCTTTATGCGATTATCGAAATTTGGACAGGACAACGTCTGTCGCGGGTCTGCTAGTAAATCATAATTATTATTGATAGAGCGAGTTGGAGCACATTGATTTCCAGGCTTTTTGTCGTCTAAATAGTAATTATTTGACTATTTGAATTTGACACGGCTGAACAGTTTTGCTAATGATACAAAAGCATGTCACAAAATGGTTCGCCTGTTCAGTTTAATTAATTGCATCTTGTGATGAGTGCAGTCTAATCCCGGATTAAAATCCCAGGGGAATATACGTGGCACTTTTAATTAGCTTTGTAGGCAATATAGGCTTTATGGTATTAGCTACAGGGTTCAATATTGCGGTTGATGCGACTACATACTAATCTAAGAGGATAAACTTACCGCGTAGGTTCAGGAAATCGATTTTTGACGACTTTATCGTAAAATATAACTTTAGCGCACACTGGCGCACGGCGTGGTAGAGGATTTAAAATTTATCAATTGAATTTAATAGTTATCTAGTCGAAATAAGTTCAATGGGCTTGCAACCTGTCATGTATCGAATGCTAACTACTGCAAAATGTGGGTATGTCCCAAATATAATGTTTGGAAGTGCCTCTGACTGACCACAAGACATCTTCAAAGGATCTAAGCGTCTGAAGATCTGAGAGGATGTCTACTGTACTTGGGGATTACAGTCGTGATCCTATTTTTATTTATATAGCCGAATATATTGATCAAGAAATATTTCTAAATTTGCAACGGGCTTGCAACCTGCAAGGAGTGTAGACATACGCCAAATGTAATGTTTGGACGTGCCTCTGACTAGCCCCTTTAGTAACCTTCAAGGATTTGAGCGCCTGGAGATCTGAGAGGATGTCTACCGTACTTGTTACTTATTTTTATTTTCGTAATATTAAATTCAATTGATAAATTTTGAATTCGCTGCCGTTCGGTCCTCTGTGCGCCAAACATAAAAGTTCAAGGCGTACAACAAATTGAAGCAGCATTATTGTTGTGTGAAACTTCTGAGTGTCGAACTACAACTTACTCTGTGGTTCCGATCCCTTTTTAATTGGCACTTTGTAAAACATTTCGGTTTTTTGGCGAACAGCTCCATAGGTAGGGTCCTTTGTTCATCTACCTACAATGATGTGTAATACGTCGATGTTACTCTACTAAATCCTGATATAATAAATCTGAAAGTTTGTGAGAATGTTTGTATCAATCAAGCCCAAACGACGAAATGGATTTGAATGAACTCATATAGCTTATAGGCTACTTTTTAGGGTTTCGAACCAAATGATAAAATCGGGACCCTATTACTAAGACTCCGCTGTCCATCCGTCTGTCTGTGACCAGGCTGTATCTCATGAACCATGATAGCTAGACAGTTAGAATTTTCACAGGTGATGTATTTCTGTTGCCGCTATAACAAGAAATACTAAAAACAGAATAAAATTAATATTTAAGTGGGGCTCCCATACAACAAAAGTGTTTTTTTGGGCGTCTTTTAAAGATAATGGTACGGAACGTTTTTTTATTTAGGAAACACGCAAGCGAAGCTGCTGGAAAAAGCTAACCTACACTATACTATTATCAAAAGGGAAAATGTGTATTTTTCTTTGTACCGGATAAACTAAAAAACTACTTATCAATTTTAAAAATTCTTTTACCTATAAAAAGCTACATTATCAGCAAAAAAATTAAAAATTAGAGAATACTATGAAAATTAGAATAATGTAACCTAATGTATCAAAAATTTGCACATTCTAACGAACTCCTTTTCAATATAAGAAATGCCGCTTTAAAAGTAAATACTGAATATGAGCTGCAATGAATTATTTGAAATTAATTTGAAAACACGATAGATATCATTTAATTACGGGTTTAGGGTAGATTTATATTAGACCGGGCCGTGCCCGGGGCATACCGTGTACGTGGCCCGGACGGGGCACGGATTTGAAACGTTACATACATTTTGTATGAAGCGGTTCAGTTCAAATTCAAATTCAAACATTCACAAGGATCACTTTGAAACGTCTTAGGAACTAGGTGAAGCTACGCCGATTCATCGCGACCAAACCTAGGAGAATCAGGCAACAAACAAGGCTTGGGGTCTACCTTTTTTTTCAATTATCCTTTCCTTAATGCTATGTAGAGCTCCAGTGTGGTGCCTATCGAACAAGGTGAAGGCTCAAACAAGAATAATAATTAAAAGTACTAACCAAGTACGTACAACAATGAAAATAACTAAAGAGCTTCAGCACAAATTCAAAAAGCAGCAGTTCAGTTTATGTTAAACAGTTCCTGATCCGTGTCTCGTCCGGGCCCTTCTAACTAAGCCGTCTCCGGCCCGGACACGGCCCGGTCTAATATAAATCTTCCCTTATCGTGTTCATATAATTGACGGCAATCGATAGACTGAGTGCCGTTGAACCCGCGGAATTTCCCCATGTGGATAACACATCATGGATATTATATTAATAGGTTAAGCACTTTAGCTAGTCATAGAAGGGTTGCTATCATAATTAAATCACTATAACTGAATCCTAATAAGTTTGTGAGTTTGTATGTATGTTTGTTCCTCAATCAGGCCTAAACGACAAAACAGATTAAGTTGAAATTTGCTGTAGATGTAGATAGAATGCCCGAATAAATAATAGACTACTTTAATATATGAAAAACATCCCCAATACCATAAAACAGCGCAAAAGGGATGATTTCTGTATAGATGGCGCTGCAACAAATCTGACATCACAGACTAAAAACATTCAGTCTTTTCTATTCGATTATTGAAATTTGACAGGACAACGTCTGTCACGGGTCAGCTAGTAACAAATAAAACAAATTATAAAATAAAACCCACTGCTTTTATTATGATGTGATTCTATAAAAAATACACAAATAATCTAAAGTTTCGATAATCTTCTTAATATATATTAATTATGTATATTAATTACGTCACGTTGTTTGTCCGCGGTGGACTCCTAAACTACTTAACCGATTTTAATCAAACTTTGCACACCGTGTGCAGTTTGATCCAACTTGAAAGAGGATAGCTTATCTCAATCTTATACATCTCAATTTATAGTCGCAATATTATTTTATTGCAAACTGTTGACACAACAACGTGTGGCTGGGTCTGCTAGTTTTATAAAATTTTAAATAGAAATACTGATAATTACCACGTTATTTTCTTGTATTAACAAACACGATAGCTCATGGCATGGATAAAAGTAGTTTTAGGCAATTCTCATTTTTAAATATATATATATATATTTTTTGTTTCTATTTTAGTTCCGCGATGTTTATTATTTTGTTGTGTGTAGTAGACTAAAGTACCCAGAATTGCAACTGGCGGGTGGAGTAGGTAATGTAAGAAGTACCTAATTAATTATAATCCTCTATTTATTTTATTATTATATATTTATCTAAATATTTATTATGTTGCAACTATTGAACAATTCTAGTGATAACGATGACTTTCTCTCCACCTCTTCACACAATTCGACTGGCAGTGATAATGACAGTTTCACGAGTCTGCCTTCTCTTTCCGATACATTAACGAGCCATTTCTCGGATGGACGCTCCAACTTTAATGTAGCCCATATCAACGCGCAGAGTATTCCGGCTTACTTTCCGGACATGCTGGCATCTTTCGATGTTAAAAATCTTCATGCTTTATTAGTCTCCGAATCTTTTCTCAAACCTTGTCTCCCTTCAACTTCTTATTCTCTTCCTGGATATAACCTGATCCGTAATGACCGGACTGGTATGGGTTGTGGTGGTGTAGCAATTTACCTACGTTCTCAAATTCCTTTCTCGATTGTAAGTATGTCTGCACAACCACCTCCATCTAACGCAGGCGAACACCTCTTTATTGAAGTGTTACTTTCTCATACTAAAATACTTCTCGGAGTCTACTATAGCCCTTCCTTGCGTGTTTACTTTTTCCTTTGAGAAACTTCTAGAGGATCTTTTGCCATCTTATGATCATACTATCTTGATGGGAGATTTCAATACATGCCTTATAAAGCGCGACTATCGTTCATCTACTCTTGAGTCCATTATAAAATCCAGTAATATGCATATTCTCCCACTTGGATCTACAAGGAATACAGTTAGGAAAGTGGTGAGTAATGCGTTCAATACAGTGGACTTTGAAATCCTTCTTGGTTTGCTTCGCTCAATTAACATATCTCCATCGGTGATTGACTGGTTTCGCAGCTATTTGCTCGGGCGCCGGCAGCGTATACGTCTTGATGAGTTATTTTCGTCTTGGTGTTGCACTTCAGCCGGTGTACCTCAGGGTGGCGTTTTATCTCCTCTTCTCTTTTCCCTTTTTATTAATTCCATTTCACATCAACTAACTTCTCCCTACCATCTATATGCAGACGATCTCCAAATTTATACTCAAGCTTCTCTTGAGGATTTGCCTACTGCCATTGCTACCACTAACAACAATTTAGTTAGAATAAGTGACTGGAGTAAGGCCTATGGCCTTAAAGTAAATCCGATCAAAACACAGGCAATTATTTTAGGTAGCTCTCGCACTCTAATGAAAATTAATTGGTCGACTCTTCCTCAAATCAATTTTGATAATGTTACTGTGCCTTACTCTAAATCTGTAAAAAACTTAGGTGTTTTCATGGATAGCAGTATGTCATGGGGCCCACAGCTTGAATCTGTGAGCCGAAAACTATTTGCATCTGTGGGTTCGCTTAGGAGGCTGCGAAACTTTCTTCCCATAGCTACTAAAATTTCGCTAGCACAATCTCTACTTCTCCCTGTCCTTGATTATGCCGATTCCTGTTATCTTGACCTAACGGAAGAACAGTTCAATAAACTTGAGCGCCTTCAAAATGTGTGTATTAGGTTCATTTTTGGTTTACGAAAATATGACCACATTTCTGATTTTCGTGTTCAACTTAAATGGCTCCCCATTCGTCTTCGCCGGAATACTCATATCCTTTCTCTCCTTTTCAATATCCTTCGAAATCCATCCACTCCTTGTTATTTGAAGGACCGAGTCGAGTTTCTCCATTGCTCAAATTCCCGAGCTCTTCGGTCCTCAGAAAACCTCCTTCTCAAAACTCCAGTGCATAGAACCAAGTTTTATGGTGATTCCTTTTCCGTTCAAGCAGTCCGTCAGTGGAATGCGCTACCGCTATCCGTTAAGCAGTCTCCCTCACTTGCCACTTTTAAAATTAGATTGAAGAATTTCTATTTAACTGAAGAGAATCTGGTTCATTAGTTTGTTGCATTTATTATAATCACTACATAGTATAAAGCAAAGTCGCTTTCCGCTTCCCGCGTCTGTATGTCTGTATGTATGTTTGCTTATATCTTTAAAACTACACAACGGATTTTGATGCGGTTTTTTTTAATAGATAGAGTGATTCAGGAGGAAGGTTTATATGTATAATAACATGCTACCCGTGCGAAGCCGGGGCGGGTCGCTAGTTATATATATTTATAAATATATGTTTATATATATTTTTATATATTTATGTATATTATACATTTCTGATCATATTATATGTTTGTATGTTTTTTTAGTATTTATTTAAAGTATTTATTCTTCGATTATTATTAAATACTGTTTCTAGTTTAAGTTTCTTTCGTTGTTATTTATTTGTTTTATGGTGTACAATAAAGCATTTTCATTCATTCATTCATTCATCCCCGAGTATGGTAGACATCACCGGGCTTTCAGAACTTCGTAGATGTCTAACTGGGTAGTCAGCACATCCCAGTTTAACATTGATTTTTCCCGCATTTTAGAAAATCTTGACTAATTAATGCACGTAACATAACACATACTGTGTTAAATTTCGAATACCTACATTGTTTAGTTTTTGAGGAAAATTCCTGACACAGACAGACAGATAGACAACGCAAAACTGATCTTATAAAGATTCCATTTTTACCTATTAATTATACTCGTAGTATTGTTATGAGTAATCACACGCGCCACACGCAAACATTTAACGAAAGACAAAATGACAGGTCGTAGGCGAGAATAATAATTCTCATGTTTTGTTTATTATTGTATTATTTACAAATAGACCTGATATTCTTATAAAAAGAGAACTAATTTAAGTTGTTTCTTTGTATTCAAACAATATTTAGGTGAAATATTCGTACAGAATAAAAACATTATTGTTTAACTTTGTTTGTGGAGCCAAGCGAATCGCGACCGAGTTCTTAGATATACAGGATGTCCGCTGGCAGATTTTACACTTTGAACTGAGCTCACGGCGCGTAGGAAGGCGGCAGCGGGGGGAGCGAGGTATCTCTCGACGCGGGAGTGTTGCGGATTATTTAGTAGCCATGAGTCAGTGGACGGGGACGCACCGCGCTTTTGCGGTTGAAGCGTATCAATGTAGCGAGGCGTCGGTTTTGTTCTCACTTTGATATCCGACGATTGAAGGATGGCCCGTCGAACCAATTGATATGGGCGTGGGTACAGAAGTTTAGAGAAACAGGATCAGTCGGAAATGAACCTCGTCCTGGACCTTTAACAACTGTAACTACTCCTGAAAACGCAGAACTTGTGAGAAGGGAAATTTTGCGAAATCCGCGTAAGTCTGTACGGAAGATTCACGTCAAAGTCGACGAAAGACGTCAGTTCACAAAATTATTCAAAAACAATTAAAGTTCCATCCATACAAGCAAATCATTCAGCAGTTGAAAGAAGATGACCACATAAAAAGGCTGAATTATGCTAGAGTCGTTCTGGGACGATTTTCTACGCCGACGCGTTTATCTAACATATTTTTTAGTGACGAAGCGCATTTTCACATTAGGGGTTATGTTAATAAACAGAATATGCGTTATTGGAGTGCTAGCAATCCAAAAGAAGTCCATGAAAAGCCTCTCCACAGCCCGAAGACCACAGTTTGGTGTGCCATTTCTGGAACAGGCATAATTGGACCTTATTTTTTCGGCAGAGGTGAAACCGTTAATGCACAACGGTACCGCGCGATGCCGGACAATTTTTTTATCCCGGAGCTGCATCGTCATGTTGGTTATAATAACAGAACCCATTTTCAGCAGGATGGGGCCACGGCACACACTGCTAGGGAATCAATGACAAAAGTGAAAGAGCTTTTCCCTGGAAAATTGATAAGTCGCTTCGGCGACATAGCTTGGCCGCCTAGATCACCCGATCTGACCCCATGCGATTTTTTCTTGTGAAGATATCTCAAATCTCGCGTGTACAACAACTCGCCATCAACAATAGAGGCCCTACAAGAAAATATCCGACGAGAGATTGCAGTTATCAGTCCAGAACTTTGCAAGCGAGTTTTCGCCAATATGAAGGAGAGATTGCAAGAATGTTTACGGCTAGAAGGACGCCATTTGAGTGGAGTGATTTTTAAAACCTAAAATCCGCATTATTCCTATGTAAGATAATAAATAAATAACGTTGATTACATTCATATTTTTATTTTATTTTATTTTTTGAAGTATAAAATCTGCCAGCGGACACCCGTTATATTAACTAACTTTCGAGGGCAGCTTCGCTCACGTGGTTTTTTTTACTAAACATCTCATGTTTCAGTATAATATTTTATACTTAATTTTGAATCGCTCAATCTGACCATTAAAACTTTCTAATTAGTAATATATACATGGGAGGTACCTTGACTTTCAATTTGAAGCTCGTGGGTTCGAATGCCGGCGTGCATCAATGGATTTTTCTGCCTAAAAAAATTATATGAGCAAAAAGACGTGCTCAAAACGGTGAAGGAAAACATCGTGAGGAAACCAGTAGTGATTTTCATATAATTCGTTATTTGCTTACAACTTTTTCTCCTCTTTTTTAAGTTGTGTATACTTGTGCCTAATTAATAAAGATTAAATAAAAAGTTATTCCACACACATCTTAGAGCTCTAGTTTCATCAAGCAGAGGAACACGTAACATTTTCCATCAGAAAAAATAACTCTCTTTTGGCAGTTAGGCAACGCTAACACTACCCTGGTAGATGAAAGTTCCGAGGCAGATTTCAACAGTCCTTCAACTTGGGAATTACTCTATTAACTGTTTCCTACGAAATTAAAGAAAGTTTGTGTGAGAGCGGCGAGTTGTATTGTGAGATAATTTCCTGGTTTCTGACACCACAAGGGAACAAAACTAATTAAAGTAGATATAGTAAGTTTTGTTATTGATGGAAAAATGGGAGAGATAACTCGCTTTTTATATGTTATTCATTATTAAGTAATATTGATGCATATAGAAAATAATATGAATATAGATATAATAATATTAACATAGATTATATTTGTAAACTTTCTTAGGCATGTAATAAAGACCCTAATGTATATAAGTATAATAAACATAATTAAAATCATCAATTTATTACCTTTATTAATTTTACATATATTTATAATTAGGTACTCACCATTTATTAATTTAATTACTTATTTTCATAAAGTATAATATATTATTATTTACCTACATAATATATTATAACATTTTATTTACATAAAACAATATTTATTTTACCTAAGTATACTAAAGGATTATTTTAATTTATAAATAACTACAAACAAATACAGTTCATTTAAATTTTAAATATAACCGAAGAAATAATATGTAGATACTAAATAATTTACTGATTTTTAAATGAATTAAAGATATTAACAAATTAATCTCCATTCAAACCTTTTATAATAATTTTGTCTTAAATATAATCTAATAAATACTTAGGTAAATCATTTACTGATATTTTCAAATTAATCGATATTATCCACATTTTATTTTAATCATCATTTAATCTTATCACAATAATTACAAATATATATATTTTTATATATCTTATGTATATTAAATGTAATATCATAAATATATAAATATAAACAATATTTTACTTAGCTTTTATTCAACAGCTAATTGCTCAGGCACAGCTTTACTTTAAAACGGGAGCTCTGCTCGGTCCGGCTGTCGGTTACCGACTGAGCCCACGCCACGACCGGCAGCGCTTTTATAGTGCGGTGTAAACAAGGCTGACGGCCAGGTGTTTTTGCAAAAATGAAACGAAACGGATTAGAGTGGCGATTTTTGCTAATATTGTTTTTAAAATGTCTACTATTTCATTTTTGCAAATATATGTACATAATATGTAACCATATACCAAGTTATACAGTATAACTTTGTTACTATACAGAATCAAGTGATTGAAAGTTTAATATTACTATTATTCTATGAAATATTTAATTATAATAACCAAAATACATAAAATAACATTCCACCTAATATACAACATAGTTATCTTAAACAACAAAGGTTGTATAATCTGATCAAAACCATTCCTCAGATGGAATCATACACATATTTATTTATTATTTGGAGTATTTACAAAAATAATCTATCACGGCCAGACTGACCTGTACTTCGCTCTCGAAGTACACATTTTATAAATAGCCCCTGATCTTGACATGTAAGTCCTCCCATCTGCTGCACATGGTGACCAGACTTACATCAGATCAGTGACCGACCAGCAGTTATTTTTTGAGATCTCTGGCCTTGGCATACAAGCACCTATCACCTGCTGCACCGTGAATTTCAGTGAAGTATCAGGGCAGAGATCGACCAGCAGTTTTTTTTTGAGATCTCTGGCCTTGGCATACAAGCACCTATCACCTGCTGCACCGTGAATTTCAGTGAAGTATCAGGGCAGAGATCGACCAGCAGTATCGTGTATGACATATTAACCCTGCCACCCGCTGCCAGTGACAATCAGGCTAACATCAGATTAAGGGTCGACCAGCGGAAAATAAAATAAAAACCTCCATAAATATGTGTATGTGTTCTGTATCAATACAGTCTGTTTTAAAGTTTTAAGTATAATCAGTTTTTAATCAAAGTTAAATAATATATCTAAATATAAAATATCTAATACTAGCACAGCGAATTATATAAGTTATAGTAATGAATTCAATTATATTTGAATGATTAAGTACATAATTCAAATCATTAATTACAATCTATCACGGCTTCAAAAGAAGAGTTTTGTTCAATCAAATATTTTGGAGCCGTTTGCCATGCTAATTCACGATCACTTGTACATTTATATTGAATAGTATCGATTCGTCGACAACTTCATCTAGCAGAGCTTGTATGGATGGCATATGATCTTCTCTACTTATTAATTATCGAGGGGAATAACCAGTGGATATATGAATTTGTTCGTATTAAAGGGATTGTTAAACTTATTAATATCCTAATAATATTATAAATGCGAAAGTTTGTGAGTTTGTATGTAAGTTTGTTTCTCAATTAGGCCTAAACGACAAAACGGATTAAGTTGAAATTTGCTGTAGATGTAGATATACTGTCCAAATAAATAATTATAATAGACTACTTTAATATATGAAAAAAAAAACATCCCCAATCGATAAAAAAAAACGCAAAAGGGATGATTTCTGTATAGATGGCGCTGCTGTGCAACAAATCTGACATCACAGACTAAAAACATTCAGTCTTTTCTATTCGATTATTGAAATTTGACAGGACAACGTCTGTCACGGGTCAGCTAGTATAGAGTATATAAGTTATCAGTAATCTGGATACCATTATACAAGCTTCGCTTAGTCCTGGACTGGATGGCGATGTGTGAAATGTCCACCAATATTTATTTATATTTGTGATAGTGTCTACGACCGTTATTACAAGGAGTACCAGTGGAAATAATAATAATATTAATTTTGCATTTCCCTGAACAATGTCTGTACTCGACTAGAGGTTTAGTTAGTGCCTCTGTATCTTACTATAAGAGTTGGAGTGCCGAATAATGTATTTGATACTTGCCTCGATAAACAATTTGAACGACTTTATGAACCAATAAGAAAATGAAGGATTACAATATTTAAAGCAGACTTTGGAAGTTTAGTACTGCAGGAGTTCCAATCAATTTATAGAAATGCAAATTATTAGTGAAACAAATAGAGTATATAGGACAAAATATTTCGGAAGAGGGGATAGGACAGATTGACAGTAAGGTAACTGCTTTCACCAACTCTCCAAGTACTACTCCTGTCTTCTCATGCAAAGACAAAGTTGACAATCTGAACAGAGTAGTAGCATATTTTAGTGAACGAACTTCCTAAACTGAATCAAGATACTGTCCCTATAATTTAGAAACGTTGGTAATTTATAACTCTTTTAAATATTTTGTGGGCATCGAACTCACTTTAGTAAAATACCAATTCTATTATATCTATAATGACAAAAAAAAACATACAAAGAAGAATTTGTACGTAGAGTAGACTATTTACAATCATCGTGGTTAAAAAAAAAAAAAGCTCAGCAAAATTATGATGAAACAGACCAAGTAGAAACCGGTGAAATTGATGCTGGGCAGTCAATACATAATTCTTAAAGACCTACTACATTTTAAAAGCGACCTCAATTTTACACCGATTTTATAATTGATCCAAAAGATTTACAGACAGTAAGACAATTTATATAATTTATTGTCTTGTATAGGAGGATTCGTTGTGGTGGTGCTGCGTTGTTTAAAAAAGCAAGTGGCATCAGTATGCCCTATTTTCTTGCAATAAGAGCATTGGACAGGTTGTGGGGTATTAAAAGATGAAATGGTTTTAGGGTCAGAGGAACTGGTTTCACGATTTAGATTCCTAAAACATTGTGCTCGGGTATGACCCAATTTGTTGCATAGAAAACAACGTTTTTCGTCAAGGTTTTCTAATTTTGATCGTTTGTTAAAAATACTAGTAGTGGTTGTGTTGTCATTTTTGTCGTGTTTGTCAGTTTTAATGTTGGGATCTAAAGGGCGTTTTTTTTTTTTTTTTTTTTTTTAGGGCTTTCGATAGACACAATTTTATAAATCCATCTTACATGACTACCAAGTAAATTTAGAAACGGTAATGAACGGTATGGTAAAACTGTATAACTTTCGATCACACTGAGCTTGGCTTAGATTGACACTTTAGAGGTTACATTGTATTAAAAAAACGGAGATTTAGAGGAAATTCTTAACCTAGATTGGCACTGTCAAACTCAGAGGTCACTCACAGCTTGACTCGCAAGTCCAGAGGCCGTCCTTGACTTAGATTGGCACTGACAAACTCAGAGGTCACATCGTAACATTATCACGTATATTCAGAGGAAATCCTCAACTTAGGATTGTTACCGTCAAACTCAAAGGTAACCTAACCTAACTCATTGTGATCAATTTTTTCGCAAAAGGCAAAGGTAGTTTCATTGTTCTCTAATTTGCCTAATTTTCTACGTAAGCCAAATCAGTGAGATGAGCAACATAGTTATATAAATATACATAAATATTATTCCAATTAAAATCAATTGGGCATTCAAACAGTCATAATAAGTAATCTAATTTAGTGTCTCGTAAATTCAATTAGTACCTACATGATCTACCAATCAAAAAGAGTATGGAACCGATTTCCTAACTTAGCTGGAAACTATCTTCTTAGGCTAAGCATTAATGATAAAAACACAAGATCGACCTCACGGAAGGTTCGAGGTTTCGAACCATATCAAAGCAGAGTCTTTAAAGTCCTTACCGGCTTTCACTGCCGTTTTGATGATACTCCACCGGAACTCCTTGGAAAGAGCCTCGATGCTGGTACACCATGCTGCTGATAATGCCGATGCCGATGCCGATGCTGGCTCGTAGCTCCGTAGTCGTTTTTCTCGGGATCATATTGCGGCAGCGCAACGTCGACAGCCTTGGTTGAGGATCGCAATTTGAATTGCTCGAAGAACCAGTGGTTACTTCACTATCCATTCTGCTTTTGCCACAGTCGTGATGCTGCTCCATCCCAGGTCTTCGGCGATGGAGTTGATAGTGCTGCACCAGCTTTCAGCACCATTATCGTTTTTCTCCGGATTGAAAGGCGGCAAAACCACGTCGTCACCTCGCCGCCGGTCAGACACTGCATCTCGAATAGCCTTTAGTAGGCTCTCCACCAAGGATGGGTCCATTTAGAAACCACGTCCACACGTCCTGAAAAATAACCATTATAAATATTGTAAATAAATGGTTCATATCCCACTTCTGATAATAAAGACCCTAATGTATATAAGTATAATAAACATAATTAAAATCATCAATTTATTACCTTTATTAATTTTACATATATTTATAATTAGGTACTCACCATTTATTAATTTAATTACTTATTTTCATAAAGTATAATATATTATTATTTACCTACATAATATATTATAACATTTTATTTACATAAAACAATATTTATTTTACCTAAGTATACTAAAGGATTATTTTAATTTATAAATAACTACAAACAAATACAGTTCATTTAAATTTTAAATATAACCGAAGAAATAATATGTAGATACTAAATAATTTACTGATTTTTAAATGAATTAAAGATATTAACAAATTAATCTCCATTCAAACCTTTTATAATAATTTTGTCTTAAATATAATCTAATAAATACTTAGGTAAATCATTTACTGATATTTTCAAATTAATCGATATTATCCACATTTTATTTTAATCATCATTTAATCTTATCACAATAATTACAAATATATATATTTTTATATATCTTATGTATATTAAATGTAATATCATAAATATATAAATATAAACAATATTTTACTTAGCTTTTATTCAACAGCTAATTGCTCAGGCACAGCTTTACTTTAAAACGGGAGCTCTGCTCGGTCCGGCTGTCGGTTACCGACTGAGCCCACGCCACGACCGGCAGCGCTTTTATAGTGCGGTGTAAACAAGGCTGACGGCCAGGTGTTTTTGCAAAAATGAAACGAAACGGATTAGAGTGGCGATTTTTGCTAATATTGTTTTTAAAATGTCTACTATTTCATTTTTGCAAATATATGTACATAATATGTAACCATATACCAAGTTATACAGTATAACTTTGTTACTATACAGAATCAAGTGATTGAAAGTTTAATATTACTATTATTCTATGAAATATTTAATTATAATAACCAAAATACATAAAATAACATTCCACCTAATATACAACATAGTTATCTTAAACAACAAAGGTTGTATAATCTGATCAAAACCATTCCTCAGATGGAATCATACACATATTTATTTATTATTTGGAGTATTTACAAAAATAATCTATCACATGCGTGTTTGGTCGTGTCACGGATAACGATGTGTTGAAAATAAATTTGAGTCCAGTTGTATTTTTACAAGCTTTTATTTAACTTGCAATGTATGTATGTATGTAACTATGTTTGTTAAGGTGGAATCTTGCAACTCAATTGTGAAGCAGTTATCCCCAACCAATTGAGCTGAAATTTCGCATACTTATGTAACTTCGGAAACAATGCAATAATATGGTGACAGTGAGCTGATCTGATGATGGACTCAGGAGCTGTTCTACATAATGGAACTCCTTAGTAAATACTTCGTTTGAATAAAAACTTTGCATACTTGTCAAGATCCGATGACAATGTTATATGATGTGACAGGTGATAGCGCGCTGGTGTTCTATGGTTTAAATGATTTTACAAAAGCTTGCCATTCAAAAATGTTTTTAACAGAAAACTTATTTTAATCACTACATAGTATAAAGCAAAGTCGCTTTCCGCTTCCCGCGTCTGTATGTAATATGTAATATGTATGTATGTATGTTTGCTTATATCTTTAAAACTACACAACGGATTTTGATGCGGTTTTTTTTTATAAATAGAGTAATTCAAGAGGAAGGTTTATATGTATAATACATGCATAATATAGTAGAGAAACACTGATAATTTTAGAGGTTTCTAATGTGGTGTCGTAAATAAACACATTTTTTTGCGCTTACACATTGCAAATGCTGGCTGAACCCCACGAGATATATCAAAATAATGTACTACAGTATTGTATACCTTAAAAACGTCTACAAAAAAGTCCACGATGGTATTAGAAATGTCTTACGCACAGCGAAGCGGGCACGGGTCAGCTAGTATAAAATAAGTTAAGAATAAACGTGTGGATAATAGAAAATGCTCGGTTGTTTGTGCCGCGGACAACCATCCATTCTCTTACCTCGCTGAACCTAGCATAACATAATTAATATACTCGTCATACTTAAATTAAATAGTATTATTAACTATTAGTTGATATCTAATTATATTATAAGAAGACATATAAGAAGACTAATATTATTATTTATATATAAGAAGACTAGCGACCCGCCCCGGCTTCGCACGGGTAGCATGTTATTATACATATAAACCTTCCTCCTGAATCACTCTATCTATTAAAAAAAACCGCATCAAAATCCGTTGTGTAGTTTTAAAGATATAAGCAAACATACATACATACAGACGCGGGAAGCGGAAAGCGACTTTGCTTTATACTATGTAGTGAAGATGTACTTACAAAAAAAAACATTAGTATAAAAACTTGCTAGAAGTATTAAGTAAGTATTCTATTAGTTATCTGGTTCCCAAAGTACAAGCTTTGCTTAGTTTGGTGCTAGATGGCGCTGTGTGTAAAGCCCGCCAATATATATTTTTTTATTCTTGTGTTATAGACTGATTGATCTATCAACACAGCCTTAAGGCGCTACCAGTTCCTAAAACCGCGGCAGAAACGACTAAGACAGTTAACAACGGCAAGCTCTAGATGGCGTATGCGTATCGTAAATATTATCGACAGTTTTTATGAGATCGCGTTGCTGGTACCTACGTAGGCAAGTAATAGGGGTAGCTTTACCCACCCCTCATTAACCATTTTCTCTTTGTCCGCCTTTGCTTTTCGAATAAATTAATGATATAAATTATGTATAATTACTTATCAAAAATCTATTCTAATAGAAATCTAGATCTACATATTACCTATCTTCACTACATAGTATAAAGCAAAGTCGCTTTCCGCTTCCCGCGTCTGTATGTCTGTATGTATGTTTGCTTATATCTTTAAAACTACACAACGGATTTTGATGCGGTTTTTTTTAATAGATAGAGTGATTCAAGAGGAAGGTTTATATGTATAATAACATGCTACCCGTGCGAAGCCGGGGCGGGTCGCTAGTTAACAATAAATCACAAGTTGATCTTAATAGTAGGTATCAAAATATTTCGATCATAAATTCTAAAACGTATCATTTTGAAATAACATCTTTATCGTGAAAAGTTTCTGCTCTTATGTTTTCAGCTTAATAGAAATCTAGGTAGGAACCTGAAGTAATATATTTATTAAAATAGGAGATGTGGCTTGTTCAGAAGTATTTCTATTTTCGTTTCGAAAAGGAGCAATCGTCGACATACAGGGCCTTAAACCAATGGTCCTAGAAACTTGAAATTTGGAAGGTGTATTCCTTTTGCTATGTGGGGTTGGAGTTAGAAAGGAATTCTCGAAATTCAACCCCAAAGGGGGTGCAGCAAGAGTTGAAGTCTGAAAAGCCATAAATTGGCCGTAAGCCGTGTTGGCCGAGTGGGAGGTACCTCGACTTTCAATCTAAAGGTCGTTGGTTCGAATCCCAGAGTGCATCAATGGATTTTTCTGTTCGAAAAATTTATATGCGCATAAAAAACACGTGCTCAAAACGGTGAAGGAAAACATCGTGAGGAAACCAGTTAGTATTCTTATAAGCGGCGATGGGCTTGCAACCTGTCACGTATGCAATGCTAACTAGTGCAAAATGTGGGCATGTGCCAAATATAATGTTTGGACGTGCCTCTGACTACCCCCACTAGACATCTTCAGTATTCAACTTTCAGGGTATTCAGGGTTTTCAGTATTAAAACATACGAGCACCTAATCAATCCAGAAAAAAATTCACATAACAAAATTAATGAGAAAAGTTAAACAAAGAAGTTTGACCTTCTATTATTTCTTGAAATGTCAGCTCGTTAGTGACCACGTGTTTTGTTGCGTCACCGGTACCACAAGTTACTTGTGCCGAAAGTTAACAAACAAAATACTACGTAATCTCTTTTACTTACCAGTTTATGGCTTAGCAGAGTTTACGTAAAGCTTTGGATTGAAAGCGGTTATAACGACAAATCAAAGGACAGATTATTTAGCAAAAGAAATATTAGTAGATTTTTAGGCGGTTTTTTGGGTTCCGTACCCAAAAGGTAAAAACGGGACCCTATTACTAAGACTTCGCTGTCCGTCTGTCCGTCGGGCTGTATCTCATGAACCGTGATAGCTAGACAGTTGAAATTTTCACAAATGTATTTCTGTTGCCGTATTAACAACAAATACTAAAAACAGAATAAAATAAATATTTAGGTGGGGCTCCCATAGCACAAACGTGTTTTTTTGCTGTTTTTGTCAGATTATGGTACGGAACCCTTCGTGCGCGAGTCCGACTCGCACTTGGCCGGTTTTTTTATTATATGTTAGATTCTTGTAATCATTTTCTATCAAATACTAAAATTTTGTGTTTGTTACTCAAGAAAAATATTAGACAAAACTAATTGCTTTCTTCTTAAAGTATGTTCGGTACTGATGCGAAAAGAAGATCACCTATCCTATGAAAATGGCAATGCAAAAAGTATTAGAGAAGTCATTAGTGACCGCTAATTAACTAACCCTATTTAACCTTGTATTCAAGAACGACACTATGAGAACACACACCCACAGTGGACGACATATTTTTTCATAAAAATCACTTTGTGTTGAGCAGCACTATGGCGCACGCTACCGTGTGCCTTTAGAGCTCAACTTTGGCTAGAGGCACACGGCAAGGTGCCTCTAGTCACACTATGCAGTGTCGCACAACACATAAAGTGATTTTTATGAAAAAATATTTCGTCCACTATGGGTGCGTGTTCTCATAGAGTCGTTCTTGAATACAAGGGTTAGTTCATAGTGCAAAATTAATATCTTCATTCAAGCATTGGGATTTTGGAAACTGGCCAAATATTGAAGTTGATAAATTTATAATTCACGTTTTGTTTTTTTTCTGTGATAATCAATAAACAAGCATGATCTGAACTGGTCTGCAGTTTTGTAATTTATATATCTTCTATATATATATATAAAAATCAATTGCTGTTCGTTAGTCTCGCTAAAACTCGAGAACGGCTGAACGGATTTATCTTATCTTGGTCTTGAAATGTTCGTGGAGGTCTAGGGAAGGTTTAAAAGGTGAGAAAAATTCGAATAATTGCCGGAAAAACCCTAAAAACAGTCCTTTTCTTTTTCCTATACAAAAGTTTTCTAGCTAACCCCTGGGTCTTGTGATTCTGATTCTGATTCTTGTGTTATAGACGGTTTTGTTACACAGAACGAAGCTGTCATCTGTCAGCTTCGTAACAGTCAAAACCCGGAAGCGATAGCTCTTCTGGTTATTTTATAATAAATTTTCAAAAATGCGCATGCGCGATGACGTCAGAGCCCGAACGCCGGCGTTCGGACGGGAATTGATTGGCTAAAACGTAGGGAACGAGAACGGGAACGGGAACGGGAACTTAAGACTACATTTGTTAATTCTAAAGCGATATGAAGTTCGCGGGGTCAGCTTGTATTAAGATCCAAATTGACAATTCGACCACCGTTTATATCTTAGGTATATGTTATTTACCCTGACGACTCGAGGCCGAACCTGACAAACACACTCTTCTCATATAACAAATAAACGATTCCATCGGTGATTTTTTACCTCGCCGCGCGTGAGGGATGCCCTTAAGGCTGTTTGGAGTCTATTTTGGGATTTTCGTAGTCAAAAACCATAGCCAAAGTTAGTATGATACAAGCTTTTCTTACGTGATACCCGGAGAAAATGTAACCTAAATTAATAATAATAAATAAATAATAAATATTGGTAGACATTATCACACATCGCCATCTAGCCCCAAACTAAACAAAGCTTGTACTATGGGAACTAGATAACTGATAGAATACTTATTTACTTTTTTTTTGTAAATACATACATATGATACATAATAACACCCAGACACAGAACAAACATCTATGTTCATCACACAAATATTTGTCCTGGGTGGGGATCGAACCCACAACCTACAGCGCAGAAGGCAGAGCTACTACCAACTGAGCTATGAGTAAATTTATTAATTTTAATTTCTGTAAATTCTACTTGTATTTCAGTTAACGGACTATTGCTTTTCCAAGTTTCATTTAAAACGGTGCAGCCGTTATGGCGTGACTAACATATTTAACAAAATTATTAGAATTACTGATTCAAGCGGTGATGGGCTTGCAACCTGTCATATCTATAATGCTAACTTTTGCATAATGCGGGCATGTGCGAAATGTAATGTTTGTAGTGCCTCTGACTACCCCGTTTAGTCATCTACAATCTACAAAGATCTGAGCGTTCGGAGATCTAAAAGGATATCAACCGAATTTGAAATTACAGTTATGCAATATTCTCTTTCATCAGATTCTTACTGGTTTCTTAACGATATTTTCCTTCACCGTTTTGAGCACGTTTTAAAGAGAATGATAAAATCCATTGTATGCACGGCCGGGACTTAAACCCACGACTTTCGGATTAAAAGTCGAGCTACCTCTAGTCCGCAAACACGACTAGTAATGTAGAAAGTTATTAGAGTTTAAATCACTGCATTAGAACTAAATTTTACTATTTTAAATTGAAAACAGCCCGCATATAACATTTTAAATGCAAACATATTCCCTTTAAGGCACTACAGGAGTTTACACTTCAAAGAGAATTTCATGAATTTTGGACGCGGCGTAGAGGCAGCGTAGCGGCTAGCTACGAGCTAGCTACGCCGTAGGGATGGCCAGAACATTCAAGTATTTTATTCGATTATTATTATTTACCAGCGACTTCATCCGCGCATATTTCAGAAATCATTTTTCGACGCCTGCTTTGACAAAACATTGAAATTCCTAAATTCAATGAAAATGTTGGAAATAAACTATTCTTTCTTTCATAGAAGATTTTAGTTTAAGTCTAAAAATTGTTTATCCATTTAAATCACTAGGATCAAAACAAAATGAAAATGCCTCGAAATATTGAAAATTTCAATCTTTATTTAGTAAAATCCAGTAGATTTTAGTCTTTAATTTAAAAACTTTATCTATTTAAATCACTTGGATCAAAAGCCTCGAAATATTGAAAATATCATATACTAATTACACAATAATAATTATAGGCAAAATAAAATCAATGCACCGGTCATATAATATTTTTAAAACCATCTTTTTCGAACTGATATATACTAGTAGCATAGTAAAAAGATGAATATAGTCTGTGGTAGTAGTAACTAATATAATGTACTAGCTGACTCGGCGAACTTCGTACCACCTATATATCAACAGTATAGCAAATCAAATTAGGTGACAGCACACAGCAGCGCCACCTAACGGGTCCAATTGTGTTTTCAAACTATCTAGGAACCCAATGAAATACATATACGAAATTTCAACCAAATCAATCCAGCCGTTAAGGAGGAGTTAGGTGACAAACACACGTACAGAAGAATAATATATATTAAGATAGAGTAAGTAGTTCACAGGTGTTTAAGTGCTTTACCCAAAATCATCGACTTAAGACGAGTAATAAAATAAATGTTTTTGATGAATGCAGAATAGTTTTTTCTCAATAACCGCACAACATACAGTTTTGTTTTTTATGACAAAGATAACTTAAGGATTTAATCTAGATAAATTAAAGACAGAAACACGATTGGTAAAACTTTTCTAGACAGATTTATTTTCCAAAGTTGGCTCTTCAAAAACACTAGTTTCGTTATTAATCAAAACTATGAATAGCTAAATAGTTCATTTTTATATAATTCGTTAGATAATCATACTAGCTACCTAAATTAAAGACAATCTTTTTTTAAATGATGGTTTTCAAGATGATGCAGTTTTATCACTTTTTCCGTCTTATCCGGGTAGACTCAGCCCATACAAAACGTCAAAAATTTCACTTATCACCTTAATCTAAGTTGTAGTAACACATCACTGTAGCACATCACTACGTCGTAGTGGTATGAAGCGGTAACGTAGTTAAGTCATTTGATTTTCAATGGCGACGAGTGTTTTGTATTGTTCATTTTTCGATAAAAATCGACGTTTTTAAAATGCCTTGAAGGTTTATTTTAAATTTTCCATAGCAGTGGATGCTTGTAGAACCGCATCCGTTTTATTATAGAAAACTTCTCGTTGAAAAGCTTTTGAACGTGCAAAAAACCAATTTAAAATTAACCTAGCGATTTCAATAAAAAACTGTTTTTTCATTTCGTATTTGGATTTGATTAGATGTATATCGTACGTACCTACCTAAACTAGAAGATAAGTATTTTTATATTGTTTAACGAAGTACTTAAGTATCATTATCTCTTTATGTGTGGAAACTTGTAATTAGCCGTTAGAAATACATTGTATCTATCTTGTATAGGTATAAGTATTATTTTCTATGTGTTATATTCATGTGTTAGCTGTAAGTTTTCCTAAAAATATAAAAATAAAAAAAAATATTCAGCTTATATTAAATTGTATAAAAATATTATTATATACATACATAACCTTATATATAAAAATGAATACCTATTTCCCTTGGTCACGGCATTACACGTAAACGGCTGGACACATTTTGCTAATTATTTTTTTGTTGTAGCCGTTAGTGTGTGGAGAAGGTATATGTACTGTATATAACAGATCTTTTTTTGATGGGACTACGTCTGTCGGGATAGCTTGTCAAAATATATCAAACTCTTGCTACTTACTGACTGATCTATAAACACACAGCCTAAACCACTGGTCCTGAAAACTGGAAATTTGGAGGATGTATTCCTTTTGTGTAGGGGTGCACGAAGGAATTCCCAAAATTCCAACCCTATGGGGATGCAGCGGGGGTTAAAGTCTATTGGAAAATAACTTACAAAGTCATGAGTTTCCAGTAGTTCTTATTATATTTATCCAAAATCTGACCTCAAATCATTAATTCAGAGCAATAATACATACCTAGGTGTACTTTGCAAAGTGTGCGATGAAACTGCAAAAGTTAATAACTTAACTTAAGGGGCTGTATGTCGACGATTGCTCTTTTTCGAATCGAAAAAAGAAATACTTCTGAACAGCGCCTTAACTTGAGATGACGCTTAATTTTTTTTGTATGTGGTGAGTCTATCATGATAAGAAGGAAAAAGTGATAAAACCGCATTATCTTGAAAACTATCAAACTTAAAAATAAACTGTCTTTCATTTGTGTAGTTATTATAGATTATTAATTATATAACGAATTATAAAAAAATAACTGTTTGGCTATTCATAGTTTTGAGTAAAATAAAATTTGTGTTTTGGAAAAGCCAACATTGGAAAATAAATCTACCGAGAAAAGTTTCACCAATCGTGTTTCTGTCTATAATTTATCTAGATTAAATCCTAAAATTATCTTTGCCATAAAAAAAAACTGTATGTTTCGCGGTTATTAAGAAAAAACGATTCTGCATTCATATTTTTAGGGTTCCGTACCCAAAGGGTAAAAACGGGACCCTATTACTAAGACTTTGTTGTCCGTCTGTCTGTCACAGGGCTGTATCTCATGAACCGTGCTAGCTAGACAGTTGAAATTTTCACAGATTATGTATTTATCTTGCTGCTCTAACAACAAATACTAAAAACAGAATAAAATAAATATTTAATCCCTTCCGTACAACAAACATGATTTTTTTTGCCGTTTTTATAGATGAGAATCCCGTCGTGCGCGAGTCCGACTCGCACTTGGCCGGTTTTATTTTCTATTACTCGGCTACTCGACCTACAGGAGTGTAGTGAACTGTAGAATCAACAAATCATCAAATTTACCAATCTCGCTATCGTTTTATTAAAGATTTTACTATACTCGTAAAGTGTTATCATTTTTAACGATCACTCGCTTTATGTTCTGTTGGCGAGTAATACGAAGATTGAAATATAAAACTCAACCACACAGCCTCAATCCGTCCAACAAAGAAGCGAAGTCACAGAGTACATAAATCTGTCCAGATGTGACAGTCGTATGATATATCGCCCGTTGCCGCGACTCCTGAATTCTGAGCGGGATTGACACGTGGCTTGTTCGCTGCTACAATTTTACTGGCTATGAAATGTAGAGAAAGCTGACGCGTAGATTTTGAAATAGACTGGCATTACAGCTCAGTTGGTAGCTCTGCTTTCTGCGCTGTAGGTTGTGGACTCGATTGCCAGAACAAATGTTTTTGTGATGAACGTAATGTACCTTAAGTAATTATGTATTCATTTACAAAAAAGTATTCTATTAGTTATCTAGTTCCCATTTGTTCCCCCAGTTTTTTCTCGCGTAGTTTGGGGCTAGGCCACCAATATTTATTATAATGGTTCTGAGAGCTAGAAAGCTTGTTATCCTTGAGAGGTCACGGAAGCATCCATAGTCACGGCTTAGTAGAATAATGTTTATTATATTTATACTTACTCAATAATAAACAACTTATACTGCGATGGGCTTGCATCCTCTCACGTATATATACTTACAGAATGTGCCAAAACGTTTGGACGTGCCTCTGACTATCTTCAAGGTTCCGAGCGCCTGGAGATCTGAGCGGATGTTCTCGTACCATACTTTCTTAGTCTTGAGTGAGATGTATAATTATTATATTTTTTATTCCTAAAAATCTTTAGCAGCTTTGTTGATTCTTTGATACTGTACTATCAAAGAATCGGATTGTGTGTTTTTACGAGTGACTCTAATTTTATTTTACAGAAATGTTCAAGCTGTCACTGATTTTATTTGTTTATGGAAAAGTTAGGAGTATTGTCAAATGGTCACCACAATCTGATTCTATGTTGGTACCTGAGTAAAAATTAGATAATATAAATTTCTAACTATACTATTTCCCTGCATCTATGTTTATCGAGATATGTGGATGAGATCTATAAGATTATAAATCGCAGCCTATATTTTATAGCTACAGGATAGGCACCAAGCCGTGTTTGTTGCCTGATTCTTTTAAGCTTGGTCGCGAGGAACAGGCGTAGCTTCACCTAGCTCCTAAGACGTTTCAAAGTGATCCTATTAATTTCATTGAAATAAATAACTTTCGACTTTGAACTGTTCAATATGTTTCGGATGATGGAAATCCTTGTAAGGTCATAAATCTAAAATAAAACACTCGTTTCAAACCAGTTTCTTTATTTCATGTTCATCATTTTGATACAACATACATTTATCGTCAGATAATTATCAATCTTAAATTCTAACTTATCCAAAACCTGAATAACAAGTAAGTATTGTATGAGTATTTATTATTTCAATTGTTAAGTTAGCTCAACCCACAAAAAGTAGTAGTCAAAACAAATTAATTTTGTTAACAAATAATCGAACCACAGAGCATAGAACGCTTCGTACTCGGATTGAAGTGAAGGTCGTTGAAGGAATAGTCACTAAAAGTCAGGATACATATTTCATAGAGACGTTCATTAGTAACAAGCTAACCCGGCGAACTTCCTATCGCTCTAAAAATGTTGTGTTAATTTCCCGTTCCCGTTAAAGTATCCTATGTCCGTCTCCTGGTTGTAAGCTACCTCCCCACCAATTTTCAGTCAAATCGGTTCAGCCGTTCGTGAGTTATAAGTGTTGTAACAAACACGACTTTATTTTATATATATAATACAAGCTAACCCGGCAAACTTCGTATCGCTTTAAAATTAACTCCCGTTCGAGTTCCCATTAAAAAGTATCTTATGTCCGTCTCCTGGTTTTAAGCTGCCTCTCCACCAATTTTCAGCCAAATCGGTTCAGCCGTTCTTGAGTTATAAATAGTGTAACTAACACGACTTTCTTTTATATATTGTATTGTTGGCGACTCTTGATTCGTGTAAGACACATCCCTTTTCTAAGCTCTGTGTTTCAAACTCGCATCAAATGGAATGTAACTTTCAATTCGTAATTAAGCTTTCTTAACGTTACATACAAAATATAATATGAAAAACACAAACTTACACTCAAAACACACGAAACTTAAAATGGAAGATGAAAATATTTTGTGATACTTCGATATTGTGTTTTAGATTTTTCAACATTATTGAATTTATGTTGAAATCCGTAAAAATCGAGTGATCGGCGACCACCAGGTTTTATATGCGCGTTAGTTCTTATTAACTCTCAGTAAAGTTGGCTTTGAATGCAAAGCTAGCCATCTTTTATTTGTATTTCAAAGATTTGCCATATTTCCATTTTAACAGAGCTTGCAATAATTGTTTATTAATAATTTACGGATATAAACACAACACAAAATATCACACAAAAACAAAACACACAAACCACGCATAGTATCAAATTAAAGTCTCTATATAAAATGTAATTTTGTTATACAAGAAATTGTCCACTCATTTTTTTTGACGTTTCTCCCAACTTTAATGTGGACTATGCGTATGGCCGTACGAAAATAAATAAAATACCTTTATCTCAAAGACAAATGACTTTTAACATCAAAATTTTAACTGCATGTTTATAGAATATACGTTTTATTGAAAACATTAAGGTACACAGTATCGACGACCACAAACTAACAGGAATTTTGTTTCAAAAACGCTCAAAACATAGTTGAGCTATACATAATAGCTGAGCAAGAATCGTAAGAATAGCGGACACGAAAATCTTAAAATACTAAACGCAGGTGGAACCCAGCTTAATCATGGTCATCCAGAACTCGGGAAGAGAATTCTACTCTCTCGATGTCCGGAAGAGGATAAGAAAGCTGTTCACCGCATTAAATCAGGTTGAACAGTACCTGAGTACACTCGCCAAAATTTAAAGGTTACAGGAAATAAAGTTAAGAAGTTTTTATTTCTTAGAAAAAAAGCAAACAAACTGCGTCAAATATTCTAAGAGTAAACAGAAAAATTCATTCATTCTTGATCTGTTAGAATTACTCAGCAAATAACAGTCTTTTATCGACTTTCGTGTCCCAAATTATATTCTCGCAGACACGTAATAAAGTATCCAAGTCCGTGACTAGAAAAGAAACGACATCTTATGAAACTCGGAAAACTAAATTAGGGAATAACTTACGAACTCGAAGAAAACGAAACTAGAACTATGGTCAGAGCCACTGACTAGTTGACATACAAAAAACTTAAAGCTAAAATAAATAGAATAAATTATTAATAAATTAAATTACAACAATTTTAAAACACCAAACTTTAAAACGTTTGAAAAGCATTTTTTTTGCAATTCTTTTGGTAGTTTTTAGCTATTTTGAGGTGACATTTTTGCACCGTAAGTCGGTTTTTGAGGTCCATGAAGTGCAAAAATTAACAATAGTGCTGGGAATAATCATGAAACGAAGTGGGTTGATTTGTTATCGATAAATCTTAAAGGTGCTTCAAGGCGGAAACAGGTGATTGGGTAATTTCAGAATTAATTTCAAACTGTCAAATACAATCTAATGTAACATGAACACTAAACAACTAATTCATTAGCCATGCTTATTCTGTAATTGGTACTCAAAATAGCTAATGTATCTTCACTATCATCATTTCTTTGCATGTTATATGTGCGTATTTGCCATTAATTCAATTAGCTATTGCTTCGACATTGAGTACAAAAACAGAGTACACATTGGCAATGACGTATTAAAAACACACGTTAAGTTTAAATTCCTACACAGATATAAACCTTAAGTTATCGATTAGCATTCAAGTTCATTATGAAAAAATATATCATTGGAAATATTTTTCAATTTCTCTCCTTATCGAACCATCCAAGAACAACTTATTTATGCATTGTGACAACCGATTTTATAATTACATGTCTAATAACACTTTGGCAACAAATAGTATTTTCATTTTTTTTTCGTGTTTCTTTTTCCATCATTTCAATTGCAAAGTCAACATTACAAAGTTTCTTTCCCATCGATTTTTATCATCGTCTTTAAAGATAGAAGACATAGAAAAGTATCGATAGAAGATGAGTATCGATAGCATTGGCGGTAGTCGATGAATTGAGCGTCCCATCTCTAAAATTTGGCTATCAATAATTCAAAATACAACGAACCGACAGATCATTTCGCCAACATCCGCCAACGAAAATTAAGTTTAAACGAAACACAGTTAATTTAGTTTTTTTTTCTTTTTTTATACCTTTTTCTGTCATCAGTCTTAAAATTGAGTCATACCATCTAACTAAGAAATGACAAACCCTTATCATAAACCTTTCTAGGCCAAAACTAACTTCTGTTGCGGTTGTGAGATCGGAAGATAGAGCTTAAGGAGATGAAAAGTTAGGTAAGTGATCCGACGATTTGAAACTGTCATCATATAAAGTTGTTCTTACTAGTTAACGTCCATTACCCGACATCGCGTCCTCATAAAGAGTGGTAAAACTTTAAAGGTTAACTGTCTAAGGAAAAGGCTGAATAAGGCTTTCAGGGAAATTACACAATCCTTAACATATACATTATTGGTTTTAGATTATCAACATTTAATAGTTTTTTTTAATATTACCTTAATACTAAAGAGTACAAAAAATAAAGGAAATATTGAATATGAAAAACAACAAGTTATCAGCGAATTTTCGCAATTTCATATAAGAACAACGTTTTTTTTTCGTTTACAGTAACATTTATATTTTACTTACGAAGTAGAGATGGATTAACATTTAAGACGACGACTTTCGAAGTGTTGCTATCATCTAGAGTGTCATTTCATATGGAGCATCTATGGCCTGGCTCGCGACACGACATAACAGATTAGCCAACTAGCATTCTTAACCAAACTCATTACTATATTACCTACAGCAGCTAAGGCCGTCGCGAAACATTTTAGCGATTTTTCCATCCGGAAAGATCATTAAAATGTCACAGAACACAATGGCGTGTTGCGAACGGCACCTATCTCTTTCCTACATTACCTAGTCAAGTGTCGCGACCGGCCTTCGATCTCTCAAACCCTCACTCATTGTTTCCCTTCGATTATCCTCAAAGTATCAAAAATATTTGCCTTTCCTTTAGCGAGATCGAAAGATCATGAACAGTCTTAAAAGTAACAATTACTAATGGCGATATGCATTGAAGTGAAACCAACTGTTAAAGGACGAAGTCGAAGCAATCTACATAGAACTACTGCAACATCTAACTTACTTTACGATATTAGGTTAATTAGTACTTACTTTAAAACATTTAGCCCTGGTCTACAAGTTTCCGTTTTCCGTACAATCTTTAACCGAAGAATCAATTCATCCATCTAAAAATTCAATGCAATTTTAGTTATTAGTTTCTGTTTGCGGATGAATGTTTCCAGAAAACGGTTGCTTGTAGTCCACGCGATGATGAAACGCACTTGCGCGAAGGACTCTACAAAATATTTTTTCAATTTATCAAAGATTCAACATATTACCTCAACTTTAAGGCCACGGGGCAAAATGGTGTTTCAGTAGAATATAATAGTAATTATTGAATAATTATGTAAAGATGACACTAATCTACGGCCTTATGTAAAGTTTCCTTGGAAACTATTGCTTCAACATCAGACGAGAAGCCAACACGCGTATCAAGTGTAAGCTAAGGCCTCATATATGATAAGACCAATAGATTTTGTTTAACCATGTTGACAGCGGCTGACCGTCATTGAGTTTGACAATTGACGATGTATGTGTCAAGACAGCATCTCATCATATAGAGGATCGTAGTTTCACATGTGAAAGAAGCATCACAAGTGTCACTTAAATCTAAGGTATACTTATCCAGGAAAGCACTGATTGAAAACATTTACACTACATTGTAAAAATATCGGTGTCAGATTATACTGCACGAAGCTCAATGTGTGTCTTACCCACTAAACTAACGTAGACAATGCGATGTCTAAAAATACACTACTCATTACGCTAAGTAGGATACCATAATATAGTTTTTCATAAGCATAGTGTCATACAATGGCAGGATGTCATGTAAATTGATTGTGGACAAAAGCATCGTATAACTAGTAATCTTAGTGCGAACATTAATATTAATTACCTAAGCATATCCACGACTAGAATCATTTAGAAAGATTCCAAATTTGCATCCATCCAAACTGCCAATCATTCCTAAAATTTTGTCTATTTCCGAGAAGTCGCCACTACGTGGTAGATATGTAGTTTTTAGAAACAATTCACTATTAAACTTTTTATTTTCAACATCCGTAATCCAAACCGCGTTAGTATTGTCAATCATTTTCAAACAAAATAAGCTATCTCGTACCTAAATTTCACTAACCGTCCCTCATTTCGCAACTCTATATAAACATGATATGTCATTTGCTACTATAACCAACACATCATATTTGGAATCTTTCCATTAGTTATATTTATAACTAAAAACCACACCTTACAAATACAGATAACCTAGCACGCGTAATAAAAGAAACGCAAGTGAGCATGTTGTAAGATGGACCTCGTCTAAAAATCGTATTTATTTAGGTCTGAAATATATCTTACGGCTCACAAATACGTTTTTAAAAGCGAATCAATCGTGAATACGACACCAATCTTAAATATACTAATGTTAAATGCATGTAATACGAACATTAACCTATAGTCCTATCAGTAACGTTAACATCTAAAGAACTCGCATTAAACCTCGTAAAAAAATTCGACACCATCGAGAAAATAAATACTATTATAATATGAAAACGTTAAACTAACTTAAGCGATACCAAAATATTTTTCTTTCACAATAAAAACTGTCTCATAAATTCAAACGTGATTTTAAAACATTTCAGCGCAACTTGAGGAGGGATGGTTTGTGCAAATATGTGCTTTGTTTACTTCCACCTTAACATACAACGATCACAATTTTTTGAGATTACGTAGACGGTAATCAAGCCAACACCAGAGGCCCGCCCCTAACTACTCGGGGCGAAGCCTCACTACCCCCAAAATATACATTTTCAACCCCATATCCAAACAAGTTAATTACAAAATCAACATCCGTCAATACAGTAAACTCATCGAATATACATATTTCATGAAAAAATACATCAAAAATTAAGTGTAACACCAACGTTCTGTGCATTTCATTAAAATTATCGGCGAATAAAACTTTTCAACAATGCCACAACACCGCCTCTTAACTACAAGCAATGATATATGACCATCAAATATGATAAAATTCATTGGAAATGAATACAATTCCTGAGCAATCGGTAATACACGATAGATCTGTATAATGTACTCGTATATTATGTAAATGCGACATGAGCTGATATATACAAACCCCTTATTGCTAAAATGACCGACCAACACAACTTCCATAAAATCCAACACACTACGTAATTATCGGTGACAAGCAAACCCGATACAACTATCTGATGATACATTAACAGGTGAATCTAACGGCGACAAATCCGATCTAACTTTAAAACTACAGATATGGTTACTCCTAAACAGAATAAACCTCACAAATTCGAAAGTCCCGTTACTCCCTGAATTTAAATAACATCTTACAAATATCGTTGATTCATTATAAAAATACACTTTTCGCCCAGTCCTGGTTTTCCATCTCGCATTCCAGCCCTTATTACTACAGTAATACATACTACCAACATCGTAAACGCTATTTTATTTACATTTTCTGATTGGTTTCGAAATGAAAATGGGAATTGGGAAGATGGGGCGAATGAAAAAGCTTGAAATTTCATCAATGATCAAGTCCTCACCGATAAGACGCTCTTGAGAAATAAATACGATTCGGATGATATAAACTCGTAAATGGAAGATACAGCAGCAGCATTGGAAATGGGATATACTAGAATGGACATGAAATTTCGAAGTGATTGAACGAATGAATGGTTGAATAGTTCCTAATTTTACCTTAAGGAAACGGCGGAGTATAAAATTATAAATTTTAGTAAGCCTAGCCTGTGCTTACACTATTAGGTGCTAAATTTAGTAGTTAGGTAAAGTGTTCCCTAGTTTAATTGACTTGGAGATTGGGTTTTGGTTGCGCTTTTTTAAAGCAGGTGCTGCTGAGAAGGGAATAACGTTAAAATTGCCTTATGAACAAAACAACAAGTTTCTAACAGGAAACCGAAATCGAGTGTCCATCGACATTACTATTTTTTAACTAAAATATCGGCGAAATTAAAACGTTGACGTAATTATACTTTAGGAAAAAAAATGAATAAAAACTTGTCTTTTATTACATAAGGTCTGAAAGATCCTAATCGGTAAAGTAGCCTACATTTCGTAGAAAAGTAAAGCTTACAGGGATAAAAGTTTGCTTAGTTTTAAGTATAAATATTCCTTAAACAGAGTTATAGCCTACATCATAAGAATATGTATTTTTCGTTAAAAACCTAACCGCCTAGCACACTGAGATAATAATTATAAATGAAACCATACATTATTATAATTAATGATTTTTTTGTTAGTATTTTTATTATCTTACTCTACATTATTAAATAAAAATAAATCATCTAATGTGACTTCCTGTTAAGTCGATTTTGAAAGATAAATTCACTAAATTCCGATGGAATGTTTAAGATATTTGGACCACTATAATTATTAAGTATTATTTAAAAGCGAACTTAAAAAGGTGCAATAATAAATAAAAAAGCATACTTACTGCTCATGCGATTGTTCCCCCGATACCAACTGCATCAATATAGATCTAGGCACACACACACACACACGCACACGTTAAAATACTTACACCAATCCAGAGATAATTATATACTACGTACTAGAGTAGCTGTTTGTAACAAAGGCATGGCCCGTCATTGGTTTAACGTCTTTATGACGCCAGTCTCTAAAAGTGCGTTGTACTCATAAATGGCAATGTCACTTTGAACGGCGTCTACTCAAGTACGTAGTGCATATAATCTCGATACGAAACGAATTCGAACGTTTGTGCTAAGGGATGCAAAATACCTATGGAAATGATCTATGGAAAAACTTAATTTATGAATCCTTGATGAGGTTTTGAACAGAAAATGCAATTTTTAACAAAGCATCTGGTGTAAAATGGTTAAAGGCACTAAAATGTAAATTGCATTCGTTTTTAGTTTATCTTTCTGTTTTCTTAATTTTTTGAAGTACAAACATTCCTGCCTATTTGAATCTGTATTCAAATAACCCCTTAGCACAAACATGCAGTACCAAAAAAATAATAAAAATAATATACACTAAAGAAGCAAGCGACCAGGGCAAAATAAAATAAAACACACATTAAAACTGTAATGAATTGGTATTATTATAAAAAAGCAATTATACAACAAAAATAAATCAAAACAAAACGATGTACATTAATTTAAAGAACAATTGTTTATACAAATAATTAAAAAAACTAAATAATTATAACAACAAACATCGACAAAATATATTTAAAGACAAAAACACGTTCAATTTTAATCAGTCGAGATTTAGAAATGCAATTTGAAGAATGATCTTTTCAGTTAACTAATTTTTACTAACATATTATGCGAAAAACACAAAAATTATAGTTTTGTGAACAAAACATTAGATTTAAAAATAAAATAATGTTGAAACTTAAAATACCATTTACTGGTTAAAATTATAAAAACTAAATTGAATTAAAAAGACTTAAAATTGGAGTACACTCACGTGAAGGTGTAGTTGTCATAATTTGCAAATTAAAATTCGATACACTATACTATACTTACGATATATATAATATAATAAGATGAAAAAAATATCTCAAATAAGTAAAAGCGTATGTTGTTACAGAACAGAATCAATTCATAAAAACTACAACGCGAAGAAAAACCATCTTTGTTGTAAATTTCTGAATTAAAAACTGTATTAAGTCTAAAAGTATACCCAAAATCATCTAGCGTGACCTCAGTCCATTAAAGCGAACTATAAATATCCCGATAAAATCATAATGGTAAATAAATAAAACTTTTTGGTCGTCAATCATTGGGAAGTTAAAATTCAATCAATCATGCAGTAAAATAGGTATAAAGACAAAAATTCGGTAGAACAGACTGAGGTGAAGCAGAACCGACGGCGGTCGTCTAGCTTAAAATCAATTAACTTCATCAGTGGATTAGGCGAAAGACAACAACCACTTATCTCAGAACGTATAGGAACAGGGAAGCCTATTAAATAAATCATTGGTGACAAATCACTGAATTTTGGACTCTGAAATAAGCGCTGCAAAGTTGAAATTCGTCTAATCCAGTAAGGCTTTTCAGGGTTTAACTAGTATCGAAGACACGTCGAGATGTCACGCCACTCGCAATAAAACAGGTATAACGGAAACTTCTCAAATTATATCTGAATCAGTGCAATACTAGTTTAGAAAAGGTGATTTTAAAACTTATTGCACTAAAGAGTATGAAAAGTTGAATAGACATTCGAAAAATCCTATGATTACTTCAATAAATCAGATTTATGGTACATATTTACATAACAATACTAAATATCACTTAAAAGATCACAACATGATTGTATGGCACACGACTTACAGGTATGCGAGTGGGGGGATCGTCGGCGTGTCTTCAATTCACCAGATATAAGGTAATTTAAAAAGAACATAGGAATATCACCAAATCATAACATAACCTAAACGCTAAAGTCGATCAGTTTAATTAAGATCTTGCCCACGGAGCTACGGGTAGCATCAGATCTTTTTTTTGTCATAGATTCAGCAAAAAATACTAAAAACTCATTATCAACTACTAAAAACAAAAAAAAAACTAATCAAAATCAAACTAAAATAATTCAGCTAAGACACTCAAACACACGGTATTGAAGTAAAAAAATAAAATAGCATATTATTCATAAAATACAAAAAAGTAAACATTACACACATGCACCGTATAATACCTACTATCGCTACAAAAATAATAAAAGTGTCCATATAAAAATATCTTACCATAATAACAAACTGTATATTTTTTGTATACCGAACAGGGGATAATACTCCAGTAAGTAGAAAAACGCGAACGATATCGCTTTTGCTAAATCTGCTAAAAATCTCAAAAAAATCATTAAAAACAAAATGCTAGCGAGACGAACATTACCTAAAGAGCTCTAATAGTTACTACCGCGTCCAATTTAAACACTATCGCAAAAATAAACGAACAAATATTATTATCAACCAAACGGTACTATTTTATAAAAACAACGAGATACTAAGGTCTGTGGGTCTCAGCGACTAGGCGGTTACGACGTCAACATTTAAAACAAGATCGTCTTTCGACACCCGAGGGTTCCTTCCATCCATTTCTAATAGTATCGGAAGATCCGGGAATGCTGTATACTCTCAAGGTGGGATACGGCGGAGATAAGATTTATCAATTGTACCACTTAAGCCTATAAAGCATCCGGATAGACCGACTGTGATGCTAATCTACAATAGACCTTCAGTAGGTAAACTCTAAAGAAGTCATTGCTTCCAACGCCGCAGTCAACTTTGTCATTGATAAAACCCCTTACATTACATTCCCCTTTAATTTAGTAACTACATCGAGAGGGGTAGTAACCAAAGATTGTCCAATTTAACACTTACCTAATAATAATGTAACAACTCTTACTTAATTTTCATAATGATAATTCCACCGACACAGAATAAGTGCTAGTTAAAACAGGGAGTGCTAGTGTGCCGTAGAACACCTTACAACTAACAACAACACCGCTCGATGCTCTCTTATTACGATAAAATCACACGCTTAACGCCTAACAATTTTTAAGTAATAATAGTAAAATATTGGTCCAACAAATGGGCTAAATAATACAAATGCCCTCAATTTTCATCCCTAATTAAACGACGTGGGACATGAAAAAATATTTTCAATAGCTCAAAAATGATAAGGGTTCGAGAACACCGCAAAACTTTCGGATCCATTCGAAATAATCTCCTTTCAAGGTACTCGAATAACAACGTCAATACTATAACTAATCTCATACAGTTTCGGAAATAATTCATCAGAGATCTTATGCCGAAAAGTATCGTAAGGATTCCCACAGGGATAGAGTTGATCACATCGAGACAGCCGCTTCACCACTTGCCACTTATAAAATAGGAGTCTCTTTCACTGAGTCACTCGGAACTATGGTAAAAATTGACACGCTTGTCGTTGGTAATTAGAATTTGCGTCGCAGTGTGCCGATTTTTCTATAGTTCGGTCGGTTCGGTCATTCCGATCTCCTGGGGAAGTACCTTGAAGCTCACATACCTATAGGTGGAACTTGGACGTAGCGGTAGATGTAGAGACGGTAGTCCTTGCTGGCGAGTACGACAGAGCCATCATCCATGAGCGCCACGTCGAAGCATTGCGCGTGCTTCACCTTGCTCTCGAGAGCTGACACCAGCTGACCGTCCTGTGTGAATATCGTCAGGTTGAAGTTGTTGTGGTTATCGGCGATCAGGATCTCACCAGCGGCGTTGATGCCCACACCAATCGGGTAGTTGGTGACGCCCTCGCCTCCGATCTGGCGTAAGTAAATGCCTTCATAGTTGAACACTTTGACGCAGTGCGCGCGATTGTCGCTGATAAAGATCTCTTGCTTGTCGTTGACCACGACTCCGTTGGGGAATTCGAGGTGCTTGGAACATCCGAATTTTTGGAGCACGTTGCCGACCTGATCGAAAATGATGACGCGCATGACTTTGCATTCAACAACCACGATGCGGCCTTTATTATCGACGGTGACTCCGCGCGGGTGTTGAAGGATGTTGGCACCGAATTTGCGCACAAACTGACCGTATTGGTTGTAGATCTGTATTTGGTGTGTCGGAGACCGTTCAGTGACGATGATGTCGCCAGAAGTACGTACTACGGCCACTCGGTTCGGATACAGAAGTTGACCGTCACGTTTTCCGCACTCTCCGAACTGGAATTTGAAACGGCCTTCCTTGTCGAAGATCTGAATGCGGTGGTTGTTCGTGTCCGCCACGATGATATCATTTTGAGCGTTAACAGCGACACCGCTGGGCTCTGTGAACTGACCCTCCATTACGCCGAACTCACCAAATTTGCAATGGTAAATCATTTTCTGTCGCTTGATCTGCGACTTCGGCGGGAAGATAGCTGTGGAAATGAGCTTGTTTGTCAAGTCCAAAATTGGATCAGGAAGTGCGGATGCCGCGAGCGAGTATGGATCCGGTGTGGTAGGCGGGAAAAGGGAGTCACAACCTCCATTAGACCATTTCTCATAAGGATTAATCCCGTTCAAGTTAATGTCTCCGAGCGAAGCAGTCGAAAATGGACCAAGACTGTTTACGCTGTTGAAGCGTTTCGAAATAATGTTCGATTCGAAAGGCGAAGTGGACTGGCTGGTGTGTCCGATCAGGCCGTTCGTGTAAGGGCGGTCTAGAACGCCGTTAAGTCCGCTCGGCAGATGAATGCCTCCATTCAGGCTGTTGGAGCTGCCGTTGACACTGCTGCTGCTAGAAGACGATCCTCCGTTCAAGAGGCACCCGTTAGCTGTCGGGCGCGCGATTGGGGGCTGTTTCGAAGGCCCGACGTTCGCTTCTGAGCTAGAGCGCACGTATCCAAAAGTGTTTCGCACACCGACTTGTATAGCCTGATAGTTGGACACAAATTCAAGTTCACAGGCGGTTTGCATGCTCTGCTCCGGGTTGGAGCTCATCAGCGCCTGCAGCTTAGTGTCTAGCAGTTTTCTGAACATCAGGATTTCAGCGAGGTTAGCGCACTTAGTGAGTCTTTCGATAAAGTCGCAGGTCTGGTAGATCTTGTCCACCGTTTCTTGAGCTTTCTGCCCGACGACGGTCAGAGCGATCTGCTTGGTAGAGAACAAGCTCTCTAGTTCTTTGAGCAATTCTTGCTTACGCTCCTCAAGCATCGAGCGGTAGAACTGGAACGTGTCGTTGATCTCGTTTTGAGCTTTGTGGTACTGGACTTGCAGTTTACCAGCAGCGTGCTCGACAGTTTTGACGACGTGTCTTATTTCAGTGGCGCGCGTCTTGGCTTCGGTGACGATTTGCTGCATGAGTTCGAGCTGCTTGGGCCCGGCATCAGTGAGATGCTCGCAGTCGTGCAGCGAAGCGGGGTGCTCCAGGATCGTGCACTCCTTGCACACCGGGACCGAGCAAGTACGGCAGAAGTACTTGAGAATATCGTTCTTGTGCCGCGGGCAGAAGGCGGTCTTGTCTCCGTTAGCTGTGAGGGTAGTCCCCAGCAGGCTCATCTTATCGTCTTTCAGATCACCGAAAGGAAGCACGCGGTGGCCTTCAAAGCAGTGCATGAATTGGTGCGCCATGACGCAGTTGGGGCAAAGGTAATTGGCACAGTCGATGCAGCGGGCGATGGCGTCCGACTCCTTGGACTTGCAGCCCGTGCAGCGAGCAGTAGGCGAGCTGGTGCTAGCGCGAGGCGGGCCAAGAAGATCGGCGTCTTGTTCGACGGCGGCGGCGATCACAAGGTTCGTCAGCAAGCCGTGCACACCACCAACAGGGAGTGTGCTATCTACGCGACAAGTCACGCACGTAACTTTATCGGGATGGGTCTGCTCTCTTTCAAGGCAAGGCCGGCAGAAAGTGTGGAAGCAGTTGAGTACTTTAGGGTCGATGAATGTCTCGCGACAAATCGCGCAGATGGTGTCGAGGCCGTCAAACTCGCGGAGGTCACATACGGCGGAGTCGCTGGCAGGCGGCGACGACCCGCTGAGGGTCAGGGGCGACAGGGAACCACGCTCCAAGGAACTTATTGAGTTGGCACCGGGAAGCGACTCAAGGGACGGGGTGCGTGAGGCCATCTTCAGGACACCGGCATCCCTGAAACAAACAAAACAACACGTTAGATAAATTTACTACAGTTTTGTTATTGCTCAGCTTTTTGATGACGCGTCGTTGTCGTAAAAAACAGATAGACATCGGCAATATTGCTCAAGAAAATGGTGTCGTACAATGTTATAAAATGATTCACATCAATCTTTCGCTTCATACTGGCTTTGAATTATCTATCGACCGACCTTTCACGGTAGAAAATTCTATCATAAAAGCGTAAATGCATTTTCCTTTACAAAATTCCTGACCTTAGCTTAGATACAGGGGTGGTTGCGCCATAAAGGTGATAAATAGAAGAGCTTTACTCAATATTTTCGGGAAATTTATGAGCAGTCGAGTTTGAGGCCGGAAGGAGTGGAACCGAGGACCGAGCACATCAATAATGGTTATGAGAGTGCAACCATGAGATGTTTACCCGGGGCCTGCAGTTGCGTTGCCATGGCGACGCGAGGGCGACCCGTAAGGGGATACTACGTGCTCGTTCGAATTAGAGGGTGGATATTTATTTCGACTCTCCCGTTACCTAAGGGGAGATATTTGCGAGGTGAACGACCGTGGCTCGTTCAAAATTGTACGCCGAGTTATAAAGCTGTTTAATGTCTCTAATTTAAGCTGCAATTCAGTTGCAAATCGCAATTTGGACGGTGGTTTTGGAGGTAAATTTTTAAATTTATGTACACTAGAAATGTTTGTAATTTTGCTTTTTTAGTGTCTGTATATTATGTTGGAAATATTACTTAGCTGGGGGGTTAGCATGAACCACACACACAACTGACGCTTTTACTATACAAAAAGTGTCTGTTTTGATATTTGGACGATACGTTGTCGATACGATGGTGGTTTGTGCTAAGGCAACTGAGCAAAGTTAGTTCACGATATAAAAAGCGCGAAAGATTTTATACCTTAACACTAATTTATGAAGCCGAGTTGATGTGCAAGTACATGTTTTTGAGTAAGTTGAAACTCCTAGATCCTACTCATGAGAAAACAAACTTTTTTCTGTGGAGGCAATCAAACCGGACTGCATATATTGTTGCAACGATTTCCCACTGAGTAATCAAGCGTAAGCTATTCAATAGATCACGGCCTACGTGCTACGCCGTAGCACTTCGTAGTATTGTAGCACTAGCTACGGTTGGCTAGGGGCCTATAGCGGTATTTACTTGATGGACGCAAACGGGTCTCTGTGTGACTGGGGACGTTTACAAGTGGATGGCCAATAAATTTAGCTGGCGAAGCTAGGAAATGGTTCTATGATATTGGAACGAAAAATAAATAGCTGCTTTAAAGGGGAGCCTTCAAGTTTTCGGACACCAAAACACTTTCTTTGTCTTGCAGATTTTTTTGACTATAGATCTTTTCACCAAAACCACTCATTTACATATTAAACAGTAAACTGCTCCGATCGTTACAAATTAATTAATCAATCTTATCTCTATTGGCACTTTTAATAAATAAAGATCGTAAATAACTTTATTAGGAAATTTATTTAAGGAAATTCCCAATGGACGATATTACATTAAGTCTTTCATTAGATATCAAAATTCTGTCTAAACCATCGCCTAAAATCCAGCTTCATCTTTTATTTGTTGATGTTATGTAAATTACAGACAATCAGCTTACACCCTAGACGTTGATGTCATTTCGCATATTCAATGACCGAGCTTTGCCTCATGGAAACCAACAAACAAACCCAGTTCAAAATTCAACTCTATGCACTTAGCACTAAGGCACCAAAACCAATGACGTATTTGCATGTGTTCTCCCGAGAGGCGTCTGTTCAAATACGAACTCTAAATCAATAGCACTAAGGTGTATTCCGCGCGGGTCTTCAGTGCCGAAACGCCACCAGGTCGATTGCATTGACAATGCGTTTCTGCATACGAAATGACCACACTGGGACCTGGACTAATGAAGATATCCGAATTTGTAGATACTGTTTGTCGGAAACTCGTTCGGGTGCGTCATTACTGGACTGACATATTGGACGTTTCGGTATTGCAGTCATGAATGGTGCTCATAGAATTAATTAGTTTTGATAAAAATTGCAACGTTTTTAGAGACAAACAAAAAAAACGTTTTGCTATAAATACCTTAAAGCTTCTATAAAATAGTTAAACTGATTTCAATAACGAAATTATTTACAATTGAATTTACATTCGATTGCAGCAGAAGGAAGGATTAATTTTATATATATTGCAAACAAAACACTTCTATCAATGATTTTCTCAAATATTGAGATAATGCTTAAGCATTCACAGAAAACCTTTCGAATTGTGTTACAAGGTTCAGGTACATTGTCCTGAATATACCATTCGCAGTGTGTATTCAACCCCTTGCCGCCGAGGTCCTGAGGTCAAGACAACAAAACTTATTTATCAACGGGTACAAGTTATAGCCGAATTTGGAAAGGGACACCAATTCACACCCTACATTTATATCGTATGTAGGCTCAATACGAAATTGTATGCCTTTGTCGGCAAATCCCAGGGGAAGGAGCCCCTTTGCGCACTCTGATAAGGGTAAGTTAGGCACAACTTTTCTGTATGAGGGTTGCAATCAAATATTTGTGTTTGACACGAGTAGATTCAAATCAAAGGTCGAAGTTTGTACAAAGGCTGTAAAAAGATAGGAACTGAGTGAAGTTTCGTCGTCAACATAAGCCAATTCCGAGGTTACTAGAACACACACGAATAAAGCTAAGAAGTGAAATTTCAGTGAATATCTTTTGCTACTCTACGCAAAATTCTGATTACCTTAGAATCTTCAAAGACTTGAGAGGTCTATAGTCCTTGGGTAATAAAGCAATTTCTACGCAAAATCAGGTAGTTCGTAACACCTGGGTCAATTTAGTTTCCTATCGAAATTGATACCTCTATCAAGTCCATTAGAATTGCAATCACAAGAAACATATGTAGTACAACGTATACGTATGTTATACAAAGTACGTATACAAAGTATATATGTAGTACAACAGTAGTATAGTCGCAAGTCCGACACATTAAATATGCCAGGCCTGTAGCCACTCAATACACAAGTCCCACCACTTAAGGCGCAAATATATTTCTGGGCAAACTAATTCATTGTCTTAAGACTCGCACTTGGGACGCCATTAATTGCAATAAGGTTCGAAGCAGATTACCGACCTCCCGAAAGGCTTTCCGAACTGTCGTAAATCACAATGGACCGATGAAGAAAAATTAACCTACAAGTATAGGGGATAAGATACAAATTGGTTTGCGTGTAACAATTGAAACGTTGCGTTGTGGCGAATTGTGGTTGAGGCGAGGTAACGCACAATCTATTATTTTAGGGTAACATATACCTACTAATTTAACCATTGTTCAATGTCAATATATAGGCACAGAAAGGTACAAAAGGAATGGTAATATTACCTTTGTACTATATACGAAAGGATTTTGGGATATGAATGTATGATATCTTCAGGCTATGTTTGATCTTTCTGTGAAAGTGTTTGTATTGTTTAGTTATTGGTTGTCAACGATGATTTCTTATCCTCAAAAATAAAAAAAACCGACCAAGTGCAAGTCAGACTCACGCACGAAGTGTTCCTTACCATTATCTATAAAAAACGAAAACATAACACGTTTGTTGTATGGGAGCCCCATTTAAATATTTATTTTATTCTTTTAGTATTTGTTGTTATAGCGGCAACTAAAATACAACATATATGCAAATTTCAAATGGAATGTGCTAAATGTAATGGTTGAACGTGCCTCTGACTAACCCCTAAACATCTTCAAGGATCGCCTGGAGATCTAAGAGGATGCCTACCGTACTTGGGTATTCAAGTCGTGATCTATTTTTTTTTTTTTTTTATTTATAAATTTTATACTTCCTTTATCTATAGGCATAACAGAAATCGCAATTGCCGTCTATATCCCAATGTTTATGGCGTCACGTCAACTTAGGATTTTTAATGTAAATAAAATATGTGTGTCACGAGCTTTTTGTTCCTGTACGCCTGATTTATTGCTTAGATTCTGGAGGATTTGCGCGGAAGCCTACCTAATGGGGGATGAATATTTTCGGAATGTTTTTTTAGGATCTGCCGTCATGTCATGTCATAAACATTGGGATTAGCGCGGATATTTTCGTTGCGACTCAATTATGGAGCATGTTTGTTTACATAACGTTTTGAAGATACTCGTACCATCGTAAACAAGTACTTTATGGAAGCAAGTTGTATAATGTGAGACTAACCGGATTAGAAAATAAACAGGGCTATTTTGCAAAGGTCTTAAGACGAGTAATAAATGTTTTTGATGAATGCAGAATCGTTTTTACTCAATAACCGCAAAACATAAAGTTTTGTTTTTTATGACAGAGATAACTTAAGGATATAATCTAGATAGATATATTATCCAAAGTTGGCTCTTCAAAAACACTAGTTTCATTTTTATATAATTCGTTAGATAATCATACTAGATATATAAATTATAGACAGTTTCTTTTTAAGTTTGATGGTTTTCAAGATAATGCAGTTTTATATCTTTTTCCGTCTTATCCGGCTAGACCTCAGCCCATACACGAACATTTCACATATTACCTTAATGCCATAATACCTACGCTTTATATGCAGTTTAGGCACCTATACCTACGCTTCTAATGCCAGTTCAGGTACCATAGCGTAAGTGCCTAAACTGCATAAAAAGCGTAAGTATTATGCCATTTAGTTCCAATAATATTGGTATGAATATCATAACATGATAATCATAGTTTTTACAAGAAAAAAGACTATTGCAAATGTTTCGAGAGTTTATAGAATTTATAGTACCTTTTAAGGTTAGCCGTGTTGGTCAAGTAAAGGTTCCTTGACTGTATATCCGAAGGTCGTAAGTTTGAATCCCGGCTGCGTGTCAACACGTTTTTTTATTAGAAGAAGTTATATGAAACCAGTGCTGCGATTGACCTGTCAAAATCAATAATTAAAATACTCTTTATTCTGTAATTCAATTGAAACTTCACCTACCTTATTTCTCATAAAAACTTCAAAACGAAATTTAGTCGCAGCGCAAAATTTTATCAATTGCGCATAATTTATGCGCTCTCAAAATACGCCCCCTCAGTTTATAAGAGAACTTTTAAGGGCGCGACTACATTATCTATATTTAATGCTCACTTTTATATTCCCTGCTGTGTGAACTCAGATTAACTTCCACCAAGATAAAATAATAGTTAGTAAAAGTTTTATCATATTATTCAGTTGGGTAGAGTTTGGGTCTCCCTATGCTTTAAATCGATTTAGACTTATTAACCAACATACTCTAATATCTTTAGAACCTACGTATATGGGCGGACGGAAGCGCAGAGGATTTGAAACTTATCAATTGAATTTAATAACTATTAAATTCAATTGATGCAATCGAAATAGGGTGGATATTTTAATGCCTCGGAGCATATTGATAAATTTTAAATTCTCTGCGCTCACGTCCGCCAATGTGCGCAGGCCATGAGCTACACTAGGGCATAGCACGCTTATTGAGGAACAGAGTGTTAAAAAAGATCCCGCGACTTACAAACGCTCACTAAAGATGAGGAATGCAAATTGTAAATAAATAATGTATGAAGGAGGCGAGATGAGTGCGACTACATTTATGTATCGCGGAAAAGCTGCAGCCAAACCGAACGGAAAGTACAGTTGCGCTAAAAATTGCAGCTAGCTTAAGATTTATGTTTTACATTTGGGAGATGCCCACATTTTTCACAGTAGTCTTTACTGTACGTGATAGATTGCAAGCCTATCGCCGCGCTGCTAACTTAGTCAGGGCCAATATGTCTCAGTTGGGTCAGTCTGGAAGTAATCTTTGTTCTTCTTCTTTCTCCGCCTGACCTTATCACACTTCTCGACACAGCATGAACGAAAGGATCATTGATAAAAATGCCCCAAGCAGTGGCGGATTTACTACCAGGCTGAGTAGGCTGGAGGCAAGGAAGGATTTTAGGGGGTGTCAAATTCTTAGGGGGGGGTCTTATTTATTTTAGCCTTTATCGTCCCACTGCAGGACAGATGCCTCCCTCCCTTCCTTTCACACATCTCGATCTGTAGCTACATTTGTCCAATCACAACATTTTGCCAAATTGTAATAGGTAAATCCGCCACTGGCTCCAAGCCGTGTTTGTTGCCTGATTCTTCTAGGCTTAATCGAGAGGCACAGGTAGCAACATCTAGCTCTTAAGGCGTTTCAGAGTGATCCTTGTGATTTTATTGAAATCAATAGCATTCGACTTTGACTTTAATCGTCTTTCGATAGTTTGTAAACGATCTTACGACAACACTTATTATATCTCTTGAACTACAACACTTATGAGCTTGATCGCACTTCGGGAAATTCGGTACTCTGTGAAGATATTGCGGAAATTCGGTACTTGGTAGGATAAGTTCGGTATTACACGAGCAAAGTTTATCAGCGTCTATTTTCTAACAAACTCCAATCCAGCTAAGGATTTGAATTTTGGGGAGTCCTTACTATTTCTGTTAGTTAGAGCAGTGTTCCGCAAAGTGTGTACCGCGGCACACTGGTGTACCGTGGTCATTAGTTGGTGTGCCTTGGAAAAATAAGGATATCTTTTAGCAGCCCTGTCAACGATTACTCCAAATTTAGACCGTCTATGCTCAATTAAACAGGCTCATGTTTCGCATTAGATACCTTTTCTGCAATTTAAAGTTTAGTTTTGTTAATTATTAATACATGTTGATTAATATTACTTAAAAACTGATTTTTAATTTGTGGTGTACCTCAAATTTCATTTTCCTAAATGTACTTTGGACACAAAATGTTTGCGGAACACTGAGTTAGACCATGCTTTTAAAGCCAAGAGTAAACCTGTTTTAAAAGATAGGAATCCACACTATTAAAAGCTTTTAATGAGTGGTTACCATCAAATATTTACAGCCACGTCCGAAATACGTTCACGTAAAAGTATGAAAAGTTAATTTTTAGAGTTCCGTACTTATATATGATAATAATAATTTAAATTTTAGATTTTTATTTTGCTATGTCCTAACAGGAGCCATGTACTAATACTACTTACCCTATCCAAGACCTATACCTACTATGTATTGTACATGATGCAAATAAATAAATAAATAACTTAGCTGTCCGTCTGTCAAAACATGTTCTATGTTGACAATCATGTTACGAAGAGGATTTGGCTTATGTTTCACAACCGGCCGCCTGCCTGACGTCAACTCTCTTTTTATAAACAACATGTACAGCCAGTTCTAGTGCGCTCGGTGCGTTCGGCAAATCGAATAATCGGTCCCGAATCAGGAGCTGTCGAATTGCAGTACACAAAAGCTAACAAATTAGCTATGGTAACTAAAAGCTTAGCAAATGCATCACTACACGTATTATGTGTAATAAGCGGAATAATGGCGATTAATAACCGTGTTTGCTAGTTTTGTTTGGTATTGTTAGCGATTTGTTAAGTTAACCAGTTTACCAAATTTTTTAGCTTTTGATATAGCACAAAATTTGGGTATTGTGTAGCATAATGCTTGGACGTACCTCTGGCTATTCCCTAAGACATCTAAGCGCCTAGAGATCTGAGAGTGTCTACCGTACTTGGGGATTACAGTCGTGATCCTATAGAATCATATTATCATATATCATATCTGGGTGTTAATATGTATAATAAGTATGTATTTACAAAAAAAAAAGTATATAAGTGTTCTAACAGTTATCTGATTCCCATAGTACAAGCTTTGCTTAGTTTGGGGCTAGATAGCGCTGTGTGTAAAGTTCGCCAATATTTATTTATTTATTATATTATTGAAATGAAATAAGATCATGACTGTAATCCCCAAGTACGGTAGACATACTCTCAGATCTTCAGGCATTCTTTGAAGAAGTGTGAATGTAGTCACGTCCAAACATTACATTCGGCAGTAGGAGCACTATTTTATTTCACTTTTTCATATTTGAATTTGGTTAATGCGACTAGGAAACCTTCGACTTAGTTCATGTGAAGGTATTTTTAAGCCCCGCGCGCCCTCGTAGGGGTTCGATTTCGCGAATTCCTTTTTTGGTGCATCCCTACACGCTATAAGGAATACACCCTCCAAATATCAAGTTTCTAGAACCAGTGGTTGAAGCTGTGCGTTGAAACATCTGTCAGTCAAAAGGTAAAGCAAAAGTTTTATTTAAATTTAGATTATGGAATAATGATCCTTATGACAACAATATACAAAATTTACTTTACTTATTGACAAAATTGACAGTTGAAGTGTGTACTCGGGCGATTTAAATGTGCTTCATTTAAAGCAACATAATTTTGAAGTAAGACAACTTTACTCGAGTAAAAGCACTTGTTTAATAAACTAAATAAGAACGTCTTAAGTTCAACGCGCAAGGGTGGTTGGGGTTATGGGTGGTTTAGTCAGCAGGACATAAGTTTTGCAATATTGCGAAAATATTCCAATAGTATTATTAAAATACAATGATTAATTCCAAAGATAGATTACACGAGGAACGTGTTCCGAAATCTAAAATAAAATCCAAATAGAATTCATTTCATTAACCATGATTTGAAAATGTGATACATAAAGCGAGTTGGGGAGATCTTAGCGGGCAAATTTAGTTAAAATGACGTTACCACGAGATTGCTTTCAATTTATGCAAATAACGACCCTACCTCCCAGTGATAAGGTTGAGAGTTAAGTAATTGAAGGAAGTACACCTAATTTCAGGCTGAAACCGCGTTGTGACGTCACTTATCCCGCATCACGAGAAATCCTGCAAATTTAGTGGCAAAGCGTAGCGAGCTCTACGGCGTAGCAGTGTATACGCTTATTGCTACGGTGATTAGAGTGGCAGATTAGTGATGAGAATAGTGTTGAAAGTTTATTTTATTGGTTTTTTAGAAGAAACCTTCGCGACTTCACTAAATATTTTCAAACAGACTAACTTCTGCTGCACCCCCATAGGGGTTCAATTTCGGCAATCTCTTTCTTAGTACACTCATACACACCAAAAGGATAGTTTCTTGGTTCAGGGTTTAGTCTGTACGTTGATAGATCTGTCACTCAGTAACGTAATACTAGATTTACACTCGCGTACGAATCGCGAGACGAGGTGCGAGGCGAACCACGAGACGAGAGTGTGAATAGACGCTGGTGGCTCGCCTCGCGCCTCTCTCCTTTACTATCGATCACGCGAGGTGCGGGCCGAGACACGAGACGAAGCACGAGGCGAGGTACGAGGCGAGAGTGTAAATCTAGCATAAGAGTTTTATCAAGTTGTCAATATTGTTTTCTAGAATAATTCGTACAACTGGTAAGACATTGCCTCTTATGAAATATTGAAATGATAAGAAGAAACAAAGAAACATTATTGCACTAACAAATTTTAAAGCGATATGAAAGTGAATGGAAATTGCTCGAATGTAATTAAATTGTCTCGGAACAATTTGATCAATGAATCGTTTGAAATTCATTACGCCACGTGTAGATTAGAGACGGCACACGACGTCGTTAATTATCGCCATTTGCAGACACAGTTATCTTTTATTGCTGGTTATTAATGTGAGGGGGACATTCCAATATGAAGATACCATTACCCATATATTAGGGAAATTTGAATTCGATTTTCGTTTTCGTGAAATTTAAGTAAAATATAATATTTACGATTAATTTTTAGGGTTTCGTACCCAAAGGGTAAAAACGGGGCCTTATTAGTAAGACTTCGCTGTCCGTCTGTCCGTCACAGGGCTGTATCTCATGAACCGTGATAGCTAGACACAGTTATCTTTTATTGCTGGTTATTAATGTGAGGGGGACATTCCAATATGAAGATACCATTACCCATATATTAGGGAAATTTGAATTCGATTTTCGTTTTCGGGAAATTTAAGTAAAATATAATATTTATGATTAATTTTTAGGGTTTCGTACCCAAAGGGTAAAAACGGAGCCTTATTAGTAAGACTTCGCTGTCCGTCTGTCCGTCACAGGGCTGTATCTCATGAACCGTGATAGCTAGACACAGTTATCTTTTATTGCTGGTTATTAATGTGAGGGGGACATTCCAATATGAAGATACCATTACCCATATATTAGGGAAATTTGAATTCGATTTTCTTTTTCGGGAAATTTAAGTAAAATATAATATTTATGATTAATTTTTAGGGTTTCATACCCTATTACTAAGACTTCGCGTCTGTCACAAGGCTGTAACTCAACTGTGATAACCAGACAGTTGTAATTTTCACAGATGATGTATTTCCTTTGCCAATATAACAGCAAATACAAAACAGAATAAAATACCTATTTAAGTGGGGCTCCCATACATACGTTTTTTTGGCGTTTTATAGATAATGATACGGAACCCTTCGTGCGCGAGTAAGACTCGCACTTGTAAGGTTTTTTTTATAGAGAAAAGTCCAAAGTTATTCAACATGCGTAAATAAATTATTATAACGACGCAATATACAAGTAATGTGGATATCCTCTCAGATCTATAAAGATGTATACCTAAGTATAAAGAGGATAGTATGGATGGACACGTCTAAGCATTAAATTTGATTGTCCATAGATGTATAAAAGAATACTAGCTGGTTTCCTTACGATGTTTTGCTTCACCGTTTTAAGCACGTGTTAATGCGCATCTAAAACATCAAAATTAAAATTAAAAAAGCGTTTGTTCATTGAAATCACTTGGATCATTTAGAATCGTCAAATTTAGTTAAGTTTAATTTAATTTTATTCATTGTTTGTGTTTTTGTTACTTTTTAAATAGAATTACGGCTAATTACCACGTTTTTCCTTTGTATTGCTGACGTTTCGAGACAATTCAGATGCTCTTTATCATGAGCATCGCCCGCGACCGCGTATTTCTATTTAAAATGATTAACAACCACGATAGTTTTAAGTCTTTGTACTTATTTTTAATACAAAATTAATCTTAATTATTATTGATAGAGCTAGTTTGTATATATTTATGTACGGCCGGAATTCGATCCCACGGTCTTAGGATTGTAGTTCGATGAAATCTAAAGTATTAAGACTCAAAGTATGGCCAGAGGTATTATTTATTTATTTATTATCTTAAAATAAAATAATAAAAGAAAATAATTTGTACCAATAAAACGAAGTCGCGATCGGTTAGTAAATACGGCTTCTGAACTTTGAACGAAGTTTATACTTGTAATTCGGGAGTTAGAAATGATTCCGTGAAAAAGTATCGTAGAAATTATGTCTTTCTCTATTTCTTGTTCCTTCGTTTCTAAACTTTCATCTAAATTTGATTTTGTTTAATAAACAAAGTAAATCATCATTAGAAATAAGAAATAAATAAATGTTGGTGGACATTTCACACAGCGCCATCTAGCCCCAAACTAAGCAAAGCTTGTACTATGGGAACTAGATAACTAATAGAATACATATATACGTTTTTTTTGTTGTAAATACATACTTATTATACATAACACCCAGAAAGAGAACAAACATCTACGAGTATGTTCATCACACAAATGTTTATCCCGGGTGGGGATCGAACCCACTACCTACAGCGCAGATGGCAGAGCTACTACCAACTGAGCTGTGAGGCCATTATCTAGCCCTGATCCCATACTATATGGGGTCGGCACAATATGTATTTATCTTCCATAACCCTCTATCAGCCGTCATCTCATCACTCACTCCTTTCTTACCCATGTCATCTTTCACACAGTCCATCCATCTTTTCTTTGGCCTACCTCTAGTTTTACATCCATGCAACTTCAAACTTAATACAAAACGTGGAAAATAAATGTAGTGATTGGACGTGTCGCTGACTATCCCCTTCGAACATCATCAAGGCTCTGAGATGATGTTTGCGGTAACTGGGGATTACAGTCGTAATCATATTTAATTTTTTTTATGTATATATTCTGAGTTTACACTTTAATTAGAACGCTGGTAGAAGGGGGTCCACGAGTAATTACTACTAACTACCCCCTTTCCCCACTCGTTACAAACGAGACAATCCGAAATCTCAAATGTTTATGAAGCAATTAGCGGTGTTTCATATGAACAGGGAGATTCATTATATTATGTATATTCAGAACATTGTAATTGGATCATTTAAGCAAACAAACATAATGAGAATAATATCTATATCTAAAATATACGGACTGAACTACAAGAGGTAAAATAGTTTACTTTTTAGGGTTCCGTACCCAAAGGGTAAAAACGGGACCCTATTACTTAAGACTGTCTGTTTGTCCGTCTCTGTCGCAAGGCTGTATCTCATGAGCCGTGTTAGCTAGACAGTTGAAATTTTCACAGATTATGTATTTCTGTTGCTGATTTTTTTTACTGTTTTTTATAGATAATGGAGCTTAGTACGGAGCCCTTCGTGCGCGAGTCCGACTCGCCCTTGCCGGGTTTTTTTTTGTAATCGATAATAATGCGCAACAAAAACACGTGCTCAAAACGGAGAAGGAAAACATCGTAAGGAAACCAGTTAGTATTCTTATAAGCGGCGATGGGCTTGCAACCTGTCACGTATGGAAATCTAACTACTGCAAAAGGTGGGCATGAGCCAAATGTAATGTTTGGACGTGCCTCTGACTACCCCCTAGACATCTTCAAGGATCTGAGCGCCTGGGCAATCTGAGAGGATTTTTTTTTAAATTATTGATCTATCAATTGTTTAATTTTCCAAATCAGGTGGACGTCGGGCAGGCGGCCGGTTGTAGAACACTAAGCCAAATACTTTTGTAACATGTTTTTCTACATGTTGTGCCGACCCCGTGAAGTGGGATAAGGACAAGAAGATGATGATTTGATCTAAAACCTACATTATCAGCGAGTAACATAGATCATATTTTATTTTATCCCACGAAAATTGCAATCTATGTATATAAAAATCAATTGCTGTTCGTTAGTCTCGCTAAAACTCGAGAACGGCTGAACGGATTTATCTTATCTTGGTCTTAAAAGGTTTGTGGAGGTCTAGGGAAGGTTTAAAAGGTGAGAAAAATACGAATTGCCGGGAAAACTCTAAAAACAGCCCTTTTTTTCCCAAAAAGATTTGTAACTGAAACGTAGCTTGAACACGGGAACGGGAACGGGAACGGGAACGGGACAGGAACTTATTCTAAAGCGATACGAATTTCGCCGGGTCTGCTTGTAATGTAATAAATATGGCTATAATCTTCATTAGTAAACTCGTGTGAAACCGGGGCGAACTGCTAGTTATCTTTATTTATTTGGGTATGTTTTTACTGAAGTTATTCAAGTTTTGTTTTGAGTTTAATTCGGTGTAAATTACTCGTTTCCGAAAATTACACATCATTTTTCTTCTAAATATGATTTAGCGAATGAATGCGACCACAAAATGTGAGCAGTAATGTTTGGATCTGCCTCTGACTGCCCCATTAGACATCTTCAAGGATCCGAGTGATTGGAGATCTGAGAGGATATCTACCGTACTTAAGAGTCATGAAACACTTTACAAAAAAAAAATATGTTGTGCCATCGATTAGTTTTGTAGAAAATAATAGCATATATTTTTATTCTACAACATAATTACACTTAAGTGTGACAATGACGGCCTTATCGCTAAAAGCGATCTCTTCCAGGAAATCTATAGATAGTATTGTGTGAGCGGCGATGGTCTTGGAATCTGTCACAGATGGAATATTTACTGGGTATCCTTGATGATTCTCAAGGTTGTGGTCTGAGTAGGTCTACGTGCTTGGAAATTACAGTCGTCAGTTAATTTCCTTAGCCATATAATAAATGGAAATTGGAAGAAGTATAAATTAATTGAATTAGCTATGTTAATAGTCTGCGGAGTTTACTGTGTAGGCAGATATCTGTTTTCCATGATAACAAAATTTACATAGGAAATCTCGGATTATACTAAATTGTTATCAACTGGTACAAATCCAGATTATTTAATACTTTTAGTATTTAATACTAACCTAGGTTAGGTTTAGATAATTAAGCCTATTTTGCAATTATTATTTAGTATTCTTATACGCGGCGATGGGCTTGCAACCTGTCACGTATGGAATGCTAACTACTGAAAAATGAGGGTATTGTACCAAATATAATGTTTAGGCGTGTCTTTGACTCCGTCCTCTGTCTGGTCCTCTTCAAGAACCTGAGCACCTTGAGATCTGAGAGTATGTCTACCGTACTTGGGGGTTACAGTCGTGACCCTTTTTTTTAGGGTTCCGTACCCAAATGGTAAAAACGGGACCCTATTACTAAGACTTCGCTATCCGTCTGTCTGTCACAGGGCTGTATCTCATGAACCGTGATAGCTGGACAGTTGAAATTTTCACAGATTATGTATTTCTGTTGCTGCTGTAACAACAAATACAAACAACAACAGAATAAAATAAATATTTAAGGGAGTTTTGCAGTTTTGTATAGATACGAACATTGAATAGTACGGAACGCTACGTGCTCGAGTCCGACTCGCACTTGGCCGGTTTTTTTAATGCACAACTGTATGAAACATAAATAATTATCTAGTTATTTATTATCAGCCTAATTATAAGTTTCTGTACGCTGCTTTGCTCGCGTTTCCTCTAGACAAAAGTAACTTAGTTCCTAATTTCATTCCATTCGGAACTTCCTTAGAAACGTTTGCATTTTAATATTATTAGTGATACTAGAAGGTAATATACTAAGCACTACTATGCTAAGAAACTAGTCTAATATAAAAATAATTATAAACAAACCGTTATGGACTTGATGTTCAGTTGAATAGATTCAAAAATAAATTTATTTTTCGAAAATTCTTCACTGGATACTTACCTGAAAAGATAAAAACATTTTATAAATAAACTGTTATAAAATAGGTTTTTAAATTAGGTAATTAATTAAGTTTTCTAAAAGCGGAGATTCTACTAATAATCTCTCTAAATAAATCCTATATTGTGAGTATGTTTGCCTCAATGACGCCTAAACAATCTGAAGGATTCGGATGGGGGGAGGGGGTGGGTAGGTTGGGTTATGGGTTTGATTCCCACCCAGACAATTACGACTAACTTATGCATCTATAGTTACACTATGTATGTGAGAGTTGGGTTTTAAGGAGGTAATGTTTTTCGAGCGTATGTATGTATGTTTGTATGTCCATTTCATAATTTATATTAAATAATACAAAAAAAACATTTTTTTTTAAATATGGCGCCCCCCTATTGTTTACTATCTTCATTTGTCTTGTTTGAGCCTTCACATTGCTCGATCGGCACCGCACTGGAGCTCTACATAACATTAAGGAAAGGATCGTTGAACAAAATGATAGGCCCCAAGCTATGTTTGTTGCCTGATTCTTCTAGGCTTGGTCGCGGTTAACAGAAGTAGATTCACCTAGCTCCTAAGACGTTTCAAAGTGATCCTTGTGATTTTATTGAAATAAATACCTTTGAGTTGAGTTAATAAAGGGTAAAAAAAATTTTTGTTAATTATTTTTTAGCAGTCGTGTTTGTTTTATTTTGTTATACATTTATTTCTATTAGCTATTACTTTAGTATGAGACAATCTGGTTTTAGAAGTTTTTATCTTGAGAAGTATAATCTTTTTGCTCGATATTTAAGACAAAGGAATTCTTAAAAGAGATATCTCTATTTTCATGGACAAAGAAACTGTATTAGGGATAAGTGCTTATCTTAATGTTTGAGTTATTGCCGAAAATAGGGAGCCATTTCATTAATTCGACTTGCGAAATATTAACAACATTTCTATGCTACCACATAATGAAAGATAAAAAAACTGATATTTGTTTGATTCGCTATAAATCATATACAATTATGCAAATTATGTTAAGTGACGTGAGATAGTTAGTGCAATTTACCCCACCTTGTATAAGAATCTTAAACAAAATAAATGAAATATAATACATCGAATTGAATATTATCCTCCAGGAAATGATTTTTGTAAATGGAATATAAAAAGTCAAGGAGCACAACGTAACTTTTCTATTTCAAATTTATTTTACGTAAAAAGACAATTCCTATTCAAAGACAATGCGGATGTTCAAAAACTCAATTATCCAAAATATCTTTTAGCAAAGGGCCGTAATCTCGAAATTCGTCCCCCTAATTAGAACTGTTTGGTTTGAATATGCATATAATTCGCACTGACTTGGAATTTTAATTTTGGTCCGCTCGTTACGGAATGAAAATAATATAAAAAAATATTTTTTACGGTCAGTTATTTTAAATGATCCAACGCTTTTTATTGCGTTCAAATGGGTAGTGCTCTTTTTATATCCTATAAAAAGTAGTTTGAAAACGAAACAGATTTTCGAAAATCTATTCTTATATTATAAATGCGAAAGTAACTGTCTGTGATGTCATCACGGCCAAACCGCTGGGCCGATTGTGATGAAATTTTATGGACTTTTTTCCCATATTTTTTATTAATTATAGAAAATTTCAATGTTTTACAGCAAAGTCGTCAAAAAACTATTTCCTTCCGGAATCTGCAAAAGTTGCGGGTAAAAAGCTAGTGGAATATTATTTATTCAAAATTCGAACATGTCATTCATATAGTTCGAGAGCCGAGTACGAAGCGAGTACCCAATTACTTTTGTTCGAAACAACAGATGTTAGAAACGGTCGGTTGATGGCATTTGTTCGAAACTAATCGTTCGATTTCCGAATGTTTTAGGAAATAATTATTTCGAAGCGGACGGTGAAATGTTGAATAAACTTATTTTACGATCGTTATGAATAGTAAAACTGAAACTATAACGCAAAAAGTTATTGCAAGTTTCTGTAAAACTCGGCACATTCAGTATTCATTAAATGGCGGGCTTATTTTCTAAAAAAGTTTAACCTCCCATTATATTCAGAGAAAAATGCTGCAAAATGTGGGCATGCGCCAAATGTAATGTTTGGACGTCTGACTAACCACCCATTTAGACATCTTCAAGAATCTGAGCGCCTGGAGATACTTGGGGATTACAGTCGTAATCCTATTTTTATACTTATTTTGAAGTAGGATTTTAATTCAAAGAACTAAAAAGATTTTTAAGGAATGTCATAACTCTAGGAGTGTTTTAGGCTCTGTGTATATCATTACATTTCCTGTAATTTGTGGTTTCATCTTTTGAAATATTCATGTAATAAGTGTGTATGTCGAACTTATGTTGTACATTAAACACTACTAATTTGTACAAATTCTGAAATTTTAAGGAGTTTTTAGGTCGCCCTTTGTCACGACTTATCAAATGTAGAAGCTAAAAATGTCAAGAATGACAGCTGCGTGTTAAGTTGTAAATGCCATACACCATTTTGGTGACCGTGCTGAACTACTTTAATGAATAGCTATTATAATTACGTTTTGAAAACTAAAAAAAATGAAGATAATGTATTGTTTTGACCAATCAAAAAGTTTTATGTAAGAACTCTTTGTTTTACTTAAATATGATTTAATTGGGACTAACTTCCGACTATTTTCCATAAAAATATTATGTACTAGCCGACCTACTAACCTACAGACGTTGTTCTGTCATACTTCAATAATCGAATAGAAAATACTGAATGTTTTTAGTCAGTGATGTCAGATTTGTTGCATAGCAGCGCCACCTATTCAGAAATCATCCCATTTGCGTTTTTTTATCGTTTTGGGGATGTTTTTCCTATTTTAAAGTAGTCTATTATTTATTCAGGCATTATATCTACATCTACAGCAAATTTCAACTTAATCCGTTTTGTCGTTTAAGCCTGATTGAGGAACAAACATACATACAAACTCACAAACTTTCACATTTATAATATTATTAGGGTGTATTATATAAGCGTGGAATTGAGTACCTCCTTTTTTCATCAGTTGAAAACCGACTAGCGAAGCTACCGCGAGAGCGCTTAGAAAGGTTTGTAATAAACAAAAGTAGTACTTAGTCCAACTTCGAATCCTGAACATTTCAGTAAGCGTCTCATCAGCTCCTAATCTATCGCTTATCTAACTTTATAAGTAAGGATCATAAGTTTTTAACATTACCAAGTCTCAGCTGCCCATTAGAACTCGAAACTCCTCTTGAGTACATTTCCTTGGGACCTTACCCGGCAAAGAGAATACTATGAATAATCCCGCTTCTCGAGATACTGGTAAAATCAGTTTGCGCCGGTGCCATACCAGTAAAAATAAATACAGAGAATCATCTTCATAGAAGACTCTTCCTTTTTCGAGATACTGATAAAATCATTTTTTTTGGCGGACTTTACACACAGCGCCATCTATACCCAAACTAAGCAAAGCTTGTACTATGGGAACCAGATAACTGATAGAGTACATATACTTTTTTTTCTAAATACATACTTATCATACATATTAACACCCAGACACAGAAAAAACATCTATGTTCACCACACAAATATTTGCCCTGGGTGGGGATCGAACCCAAAACCTACAGCGCAGAAGGCAGAGTTATTACCAACTGAGCTGTGAGGCCAGTTTGCGCCGGTACTGTGTAGTTTAAGTCAGAATGCAGTGAACCATCTTCATAGTAGACTTATTTTTAATAGAACTGCAAATGTCGCCCAAAAAAGTACTATTTGTTGCCTGATTCTTCTAGGCTTGGTCGCGAGGGACAGGCTTAGCTTCACCTGCTCCTAATACGTTTCAAAATGATTCCTAAATCGAACCCACAACCTACAGCGCAAAAGGCAGAGCAGTCATGTATCAAAGGTATTATTTTCTGGTTTATCAAAACATTGGTTGAAAGATGATATGACCATCCAAGATAAACATTAGTGGCTTCCGTTCGCGGCTTTGCTCGCGTGTTACGGTAGACATCCTCTCAGAACTCCAGGCGCTTAGATCCTTGATGGTGTTGAGGGGGTAGTCAGAGGTACGTTCAAACATTATATTTGGCCCACATTTTGCCTACGACGGGAAAATAAATGAAAGGAGTTATTTTCTACTTCTTTCTAGTTTTTCTACAAACCTCTCTAGATAACATAGTGCGATACTACATAGAACTTTACTATGTCAGTATTTTCCGGATCTGCATCGAGATACGGAGGGATGTTGGATGCTTAGAGTGATGTAACAGATTTCCATATTAATCAAAGGGTACTTGTTTGTTATGCAAAGTTATAATTGCAAAGCTTTCCTTGTTAAATGAAGTGGTGATTTTTGATGTTGGCTCTTGCGCTAGTTCTCCTTCGCTTTGCGTCTTTGTATTAATAAAATCGTTTTACAAAAAGCATTAGCACTCAGTTTCTTGAAGTTGAGGTCTAAGGGAGGCTCTCAGAGGCACGTCCATATATTACATGACCACTTTTTGCAGTGGTAACTATTTTATACGTGACAGTTTTCAAGGTCTTCGCCGCTTATAAGAAATACTAACTGACTTCCACGAGATGGGCTTGCAACCTGTCACGTATGGAATACTAACTACTGCAAAATGTGGGCACACGTGCCCTGGCTATCTCTTTAGACAAAAACGGATCTAGGCGTCTTGAGATCTGAGAGTATGTCTACCGTACTTGGGGATTACAGTCGTGATCCTATTTATATAGCGTTCAAAGTTCAAACTTGTAATTTTCGGGACCGAAGGCTTATAAAACATACAGAGAATGTGACACAAAACAGCTGACTTTATATCAAAAAGGTGCAACATTTGTCACGGCACAGCCCCTGATGTTTTTTTTGTGAACAACATATTACCTTATCCGTCAGAGTCGGAAAATCGTTAGCCCAAAAAAAATGGATGACGGACTAAGAGCCAGCTGCTTCCGTCACAGCTGATCGGATATTGGCTGTTAGGCAGCTATCTCTTTCGCACTCAATAAACCAGACTATTTTTATCTCGGCTTTTAATTTTTCACTCGACGCTCGTTAATGAGGCGATGAAGCTTCGATGTGAGCGTGTGTTTGACGTTTAGTTTGAGCTTTTTTTTTCTTAGCTCTTGACGAAGTCTGAGGGCGTTCTGCCAAGTGATTAAACTTCAATTACTCATCTCTATGTCAAAGTCAATAGGCATTTTTTTTTAATAAAATCACAAGGATCACTTTGAAACGTCTTAGGAGCTAGGTGAAGCTACGCCTGTTCCTCGCGAAAGCCTAGAAGAATCAGGCAACAAACACGGCTTGGGACCCATCATTTTCAATGATTCTTTAATGCTATGTAGAGCTCCAGTGTAGTGCCGATCTATTTGATACTAACGAGTCTTTGTCTCTGATGTCGCCATTTTAAGTTCTTCATTTAAACAAATGAAAGGCGCATTATGTTAAGTCATTCAACGGCACTGCAGTCTGATATTTAGATGAAGTAACCAAACATTTGAATTTAGAATAATATAGACACATAATGTCAAAAACGGGAAATTACTCACGTAAAAAAAATTAGTGTCGATAAAGACACCGACCATGTTTAGATTCATCTAGATTCTAGATTATCATCATTATCTAGAAATATAATCTAGATCTGAGGCGCAAACGTGAGCTTGTTGGAATAAACTAACCCTGATGAAGATTCTCTTGATGAATCAAAATATTGTCGGTTTCTTTAATCTCTTCTAACATTATCACATCTAGCCCCAAACTAAGCAAAGCTTGTATTATGGGAACTAGATAACTGATAGAATACTTATAATACATTTTTTATGTAAATACATACATGTATTATGTATGTATTTACAAAAAAAAATGTATATAATGACACCCAGACACAGAATAAACATCTATTATTATCACACAAATATTTGTCCTGGATCGAACCCACAACCTACAGCGTAGAAGTCAGAGCTACTACCAACTGAGCTGTGAGGCCAGTCAAAATTCTAAGTCAGTGTTGTGTAGTACTCATGAAAGTTTTGAAAGTGAGATATGTAGACAGCTTTATTATTAGACGAAGTAACCAGAAATTTGGCAGAATGATAGACAGTTTAATTAAATAATAACAAGTTAGGTGAATAACACAAGCAGGAAAGAAAAAAAGGTTGTATTATGAATAATTTTTGCTATTTCACTTGCGTGATAGAAAACTTGAGCGATATAAAACATTGTTGCTCTGAATAATGAAGTTCGTTCTCGTGTTGGTAACGGACACGCGATTTGAATGCGGCGCCGTTCAAATTCAAAAATTCAAAATGTATCTGCATAAGCTTGGCTTTTGTTTTATTGGCGCAAGGAAATTAGGAAAAACTGGAGCACGCGACTAGGAAAAAAATTCACAGATGATGTATTTCTGTTGCCGATATAACAACAAATACTAAAAACAGTATAAAATATTTAAGTGGGGCTTCTCATACAACAAACGGTAACACCCAAAGGGTAAAAACGGAACCCTATTACTAAGACTTCGCTGTCCGTCTGTCTGTCTGTCACACGGCTGTATCTCATGAACCGTGATAGCTAGACAGTTGAAATTTTCACAGATTATGTATTTATGTTGCTGCTATAACAACAAATAAAAACAGAATAAAATAAATATTTAAGGGGGGCTCCCATACAACAAACGTGATTTCTTTGCCGTTTTTATAGATAATGGTACGGAACCCGTCGTGCGCGAGTCCGACTTTTAATAGATGGTACGGATTATTTTGCGCGCGAGTCCGACTCGCACTTAGCCGGTTTTATTAAGAGTTGTTTAAAATATATTTCAACTGCAGCGCTTTATATCCACTTAATAGCTTGTAATGGAATTGGGTTATTAACCTTGAAACATATGAGAACAATTGTGCTTTTTTCCGATTTCCAAGAAGGTTATGTTCGTTCGTCGTTTTGCGGAGTAAACGCCCTGATGACCTGACATCAGAACATAAAAACCGGCTAAGTGCGAGTCGGAGTCGCGCATGAAGGGTTCCGTACAAAAAACGTCAAAAAAAATAGGTTCGTTGTATGGGAGCATCCCTTAAATATTTATTTTATTCTGTTTTTAGTATTTGTTGTTATAGCAGCAACAGAAATAGATAAAATTTTCTACTGTCTAGCTATCACGGTTCATGAGATACAGCCCTGTGACAGATAAGACGGACAGACGGACGGACAGACAGACAGACAGACAGACGGACAGTGAAGTCTTACTAATAGTGTCCCGTTTTAACCCTTTGAGCACGGAATGACTGAATTTTTAAATAAGCAATTAAATTCAATATTAACATAATTAAGTGACCTAAAAACTCCATCACCAGTGTTGGCCACTAACTTACTTTTGTGACATAAAAATAACTGAATTACTTAAATAAGCTATTAAAATAATAGCATATTTTGCTGGTGGAATGTTAGCACATCGCATGCCACAAACATTAGTCTTTATAATTCTGCCTTAATTTATAGTTTTGAGGTGAAAATTACAATGTTCAAACTGTCCAGTTTGTGTGCCTGTTTGTGGGTAATGTCAAAAAGTGACCAAGAATGGATCATTAGTTTTGTTTGTTCGAATTATTTGCGAATATCGAGGAAATATTTCTAAATTTGCAACGGGCTTGCAACCTGCAAGGAGTGTAGGCATACGCCAAATGTAATGTTTGGACGTGCCTCAGCTTACCCCTTTTAGACACCTTCAAGGATCTGAGTGCCGGGATATCTGAGAGAATGTATATGTCTTCCGTACTTGGGGATTAGGTTTAATAATCATTTATTCTCAAGAAGATAATATATATCACTTACATGAGAATCAGTTAACATAGAAAAAATATTAAGTATAGGTCGTTCAAATTAAGGTTGGTAGGTACTCAATTAACGCATCTATATATATATATATATATATCTCTCTTGATAGGTAAGTAGATAGGTAGATTACAGTCGTAATCCTATTCCATTTGTCATTAATGGTAAAAAACTGACACAGAATAACAGAATCAAATAGTTAAATTCGAAGAGAATCAAAAAGATTCTTGCTAGGTTCCCTTAGAGGCTTATCTTACTGACATTCAAATGGAGACCTGGATATAAATATTAGGACTACTATGATCAACATAAAGGGCGTATTCTTGAAATATAATAATGTAATATCACTACATAGTATAAAGCAAAGTCACTTCCCGCTTCCCGCTTCCCGCTTCCCGCGTCTGTATGTATGCTTATATCTTTAAAACTACACAACGGATTTTGATGCGGTTTTTTTTAATAGATATAGTGATTCAGGAGGAAGGTTTATAGGAATCAGCTTTGCACCCGTGCGAAGCCGGGGCAGGTCGCTAGTGTAATATATTATAATAAAAACATGGGCATACTTAAACTAATATTTTAAAGAGGAAATATTTGTATTTTTCTATGTTTGTAACGAATAAACTCAAAAACTACTGGACCGATTTCGAAAATTCACCTACATTATCTCTGAGTAACACAGGCTATATTTACTACTAGAAAAAAATAGGGATCCCTACTAAAACTTCAATAATGTAACCCAAGGTGTAAAAAAATATAGCCACAATATCATTATTACACCCGTGCGACGCCGAGGCGGACTGCTTAGTAATTAATAATGCAATTCAACAATTTTGTACTAGATATACCTTCGTATAAACTGCCTCTGTATTTTTTAGAATATTTTCCCCGCTTGTCATTAGACTGACATCGTTAAAATAAAATAAAAACCGGCCAAGTGCGAGTCGGACTCGCGCACGAAGGGTTCCGAACTGTAACGAGTCAGGACTTCGTTCAAATTCGCAAAAATAGATATTGTCGAAGAATTTATTTAAATCTAAATTATTAATCATTATTTCGAAATTATCAATCATATTTAACCAGAGAGAGACTTATTGACTTATTAATTAAGTTAACTCAATTATGTCTCTTGTCACCTGTCAGTGTTAACAATGACATAAGAATAGTTCATCGATCGAGAATGGAAATCAGAAATTAATTATTCCATGCACTCACTCGAATATGGTTACTCAATCACTCAGTGTTACAGGAGTGTTTCATTCATTCAAATATAAACAAAAAATTAAACTAGAAATGTAACATTTACGATAAGTTATCGTATGCCTGGTATCGAGTATGACGCTTTATAAGTATTATGTTGTTGTACCTATTACTGAGTAATGGTCAAATTAAAGTGGACATCGTCGCACCGCGCCGCAGGTGGCGAGATGAGGCATAGTACATAATATGACAAAGTCGTATTCTCCATTAAAAGTGAGAGATGGCGGAAATCAAGAGCACAGGTCGCACAGTTATTACTCAATATTAGTCACTAACTATTATTTAAATATATTCGATACGAGTATATCTGATGCGAGTGTATTGGTGACGTCTCTAGTAAGCGTTGGAGCTGAGCACTTATTGGTTAGAAGAGATTTAATGGGAAGTTAAGATAAGCAGACGTGGGGAATTGAAAAAAATTCAGACGGGGACACGAGAGGATTGGGCTCTAAGCTTTCGCTAGGAGAGGTCGTGTGAGAGCAAGGGAAACACAATTGATACCTAACGGTGCCAACTAAATTGTGATTCTGGTTAGATCTGATTGATGTAGGGAGAGCCCAAAGTGCACAATCAGTGTTTCAATTACGCGGATTCCAAGGAGTCTCGCGTCTAGGAGTGGAGTGTAATCTAGGTGTTTGTTTGAGAAATTATAGAAATATTGCATCGAGAGATTATTATCGGTAAGTGGAAGAATTTGCTGATTTGTTTTTGTTGTTTTTATAACTTGATATCTATAGTAATATGTGATTTTGATTTGATTTGTTTTAAAGCTTCTCTCAACTTTCCAAGTGTATCACGGTTTATTTTAATGGCCGTTTTGCAGTTTAGGTACACAATACTGATGTTGGAGAGGGACAGGAGACTTTTTATTACTTCAAAACAATTTACGAAATAGATCTCAATTGGATCTCTATTTATAATAGATTGAAGTTCTTCGCTATTTTATATATTTTATATTTTATTCAACTGCATAAACTTGACTTGTTGTGAAGGAAGTGTCTAATCATCGCGTATATTTGTCTTTTGTTTTGGAGAGAGATAATTTGAGATTCTGTTTCAACGTGAGAATGGAAACGAGAAGTCCGATCAATGTGGACCAAACATGCATCATATTGTCCGAACAATGTGGACTTGACCAACAATCTTCATTAAGTCCGAAAAATATGGACTAAACAATCTTCAGATAGTCCGATCATTGTGGACCCGACAATTGGAGTTTAAGTTATATGATTCGAGCAATGTGAATCTTAACTTATCTTAACTTGTGGTGATTAACTGGATCACAAATTATATCAATTATAATTTTAACAACGGAGAGTTGTTTATTAGACATTTACTTCATAATGGACTTGAAGGTTCTATTTATTATGATTTATATTATGTACAAGTATTTATCAGACCTAAATAGGATGTTTTAGAACCGATTAAATCGATTCTTTAGCATCCGAAAGTAACCATTTATTTGAAGGCTTGACTAACACAGACACACTGACTCAGGTTGCTAAAAGATTATGTCCTCTTGTCCTTTGTTTGACAGAATTGACCGACTGAACCTATGACACCAACAGTTAATATCATTCCCACCATATTAGATAGCGTCCACCGATGGTGTGTCTAAGTCTATCTCTCGGAGGAACGGTGCCCAGTTCAGTGCTGATGAGCCGTACTGTCAGTTCGGGGAGGTGAACTGATCTAAGCCGAGTATATCACATTACATTTTAGATTACTGACAAGCCTAACAAATTTATTATATATAAATATTATTCTTCGTTACTTCTTATTCTCAATATCAGCATATCTTCTAGACTTTCCTCAATTGTATACTAAATTGTTATAGAATATTGTAGTAGATAAGTAGGCAGACAGTTTAATCATAATATCTTAAAAGAATCAGAGTTATTACCTTATCACAATGTACGGTCCTAATCAATAAAAACTAGACGATCACTTGGCCAATTTAAATAGTTAAATCAGATCATAACAACTTTTAGGATTAGTCCTAGTTAAGGGTTAGCTTCTCATAATATAAGTTACATTAAATTAATATAATTATATTCAAAAATTTTAGTAGTAGGACGAAGTCGGGTGTGTAGCAGTTGTAGTATTAGATGTTGTAGTGTTTAGGATTATTTAGTTAGGATAGGTAGTTATTAAGGGGGGGTGTTACGATTTGATGCCGTGATGACCAGGATATTTAATAGTATTTTTTAGATACAAGTTGTAATGTTTCTTTAATTATTTAAGTGCGGTTGAAACCGCACAATTTGGTGCCGTGACCAGGATAGGATTTGATTAAACTGTATGCAATGAAAAGTTCGATCTAATTGAAGTTACTCTATTTATGCTTATACTCACTTAAATTTTATTAGTCTTTAAACTTAGTATTCATAAAAATGCTTTGAGCTTGCGAGAGAAAGAAATACACACTTGAATTAGAGAGAGACAGAGATACTGTGTTCAGAAACAGTAATAGATGTTTAGATGAGTTTTGGATTATCTAATTAAAAGATATTACTTAATATCTAGGTTCAAAATTTAAGTCCTAAAAGGTTTAAAAGTTTCACAGACGGGGGGTTGCTTGAATAGATCTGTAGCTATCTAGTATTCGTAATAAAATTAGTTATTTAATCTAAGGGGTTAAGTTGGCCTTAACTAATCATTAAAGATAAAGATAAAGATATTTATTTCTCAACAAACGTCCTTAAATACATAGATAAACAAAGGTATTTCTTATATTAAATCACAATTCAAATATAGGAACAACATAGGTACCCAAACTAGGTTAAAACCTGTATGATGGCATACCTAGGTCCTCCGCCAGTCAGTGGTTCAGGTGAATTCACATTTTAAAATTGGTAGTGTCCACAGCTTATAGTTAGATTAAAGTATTATGAAATAACATTCAAGGAAAACAAAATTGTGTAAATGTAAAAGAAAACAAAACTAGAGAAAAATCAACTAAAAGAAAAAAGAGGTAAAAATGTATGTATGCGTGTGTAAATGTTTGTTTGAGTGAATGCGTTTATGTTTTGTTAAGTTTTATGTATGCACCAGTTGAAGTTAATAAAAGTCGTTATGCACGATTTATAGAATTGGATTAATAGTTACCTAATGCTATGACAGTATAGAGAGTGGACTCTCCGTCGTACTATAGTCTTGGTCAAGCAGCCAGTTTGTGAGTGTAGTTTTACATTTAAAGCTAGTCATGGGGTAATACTGTAAGGTTTTATTCAATTGATTGTAAAGGTACGGCCCTAAAAAGTATGAATGCCGTCGAGCGAAAGTAGTGTTACACCTTATCACATTACATACTCTTTTGTTGCTTCTTATTTTGTCTATTAAAGCAGGGTCAAAAACGGTTTTTTTATGTTGAGCAAGGATGACATGTAGTATAAATAATTTTCGAGTTGACATAAGTTTGCAGTCTCTGTAAAGAAGTTCTGTTCGGTAGCGGAATGGTTTCGATAACATGACCTTTAGTACCGAGCGTTGGGCTCTCTCGACTTTAATAAGATTCGTTTTGCAGGCACCTCCCCAAACTGAAATACAATAGCTTAGAATAGACTGGCATAAGGAGTAGTATACAGTTTTGAGAAGGTTAGCGGTAGCGACAGGACGAAGGTTTTTAAAAAACCCAAATCAGTTTACGAAGACGTCCGGCAACTGCGTCAATTTGTGGTATCCAGTTTAACTGATTATTTACACATTTTACACACATTACATTTACTTATTATTCAATCAAAGAAAAGGATTATTGTAGCTAAAGATTATTATCTAGTGTCAATCATACGAAACCCATAAGTATAGTCAAAATAATGTAAATGTCTAAAACGAATCTTTTTACAAACAAGTAATAACATTTAGTGACAGGAAGTACAATCATTATCGAACATAAATAAATTAGTATTGATGTAATATTGCTTTTCACCACTAGATACGTTAAAATAAATTAGTTGTATCTACTCGATTTTACATACGTAGTAGGTAACACTACCTACCAATAGAGGGTGACTTATTAATTCTATTTACACTTATTTAAATCTATTAGCTAGAAATATTGTTCTAAGTTGGATAAGAGAACTCTAAAATTAAATATTAACATAAATGGGTACAAATTAACTATTTTATTGCCATAGTATGAGTTCTCACAGTGTTCATTATTGGACAATTCTTTGAAACAGTCAGAGTAGATATCAGATTAGGTAGATATTTGCGTAGGTAAAGATTTTTTTGAGTTGGAAGGCTTGTTGAAATTCCATAAGGGACGGATCCCAGGCCACTCGACACTTGTAGGAATGTTAATTGCTTCGCCACGTATTTTTTGTAAGATACTGTTTAAGCACAAACAATCTCAACAAGGATGAAGGGAAATTACCTTCCTAAATATATTTGATGGCTAGAAGTGCTTGCGTAGAAAATAAATAATGTATTGTGTATTTAAAAAAAAAAGGTACTCGGTATACTTACTAGGCGATTGTGTTTCTATTTGACCCATAAATGTGTCTATGCAAATCTCAACCTTATAGAGGTACATAGGTGTGGGTACGTTTGGAATTAGTTGATTCTGTGAGAACAGATAAACAAAAGTCAGCATTTTAGGCAGAACGACAATGAACAAAGATTAACAATAGCTTCACTGTGAAATAAAATTATTACCAATTAGTTAATACAACGAATATTAGAATGTTTACATAGCGGGTTGATACAGAGGCTGGAAGTTGTGACACAGGTTACTAACAAGTAACAACGTAACAGATCCATCACTTCCCTGCAGAACGACAAATACCTTTAAGCTTTATAATTAGTTTGTACTTTAAAATATTATAAACTTAACTTTATTAACTAAACCTAAACTTTCTTGTTGTCAAGTGACACAAGGAGGTATGAGTTTAACTGCTTTGATTTATAGGAAAGTTTCAAGTGCACAGCGGGTGATGACAGACATAGGCCGGTATGGGGATACCTTACGAGTTGACTCGATCAAGTTAAATACAGAAATGTTTTATAAATGATTTTATTTATAGAATGGTCAATTTGTTTTTACCTTCTCTAAACTTTGCATTTGTGAGTTTGATAATGACAAATATTCTGAATCTAATAAAAAGGTTTGATCAAATAATCATGTGAGAATTAAAGCATGAACACTAAGAATTAAATGAAATTGATTTTAAATATACTATACAATTTGCTTCCAGGCCTTTCTTTTAAGTTCAATGAAAGGTTTACTGTAGATACAATTTATAATTTTATTTTTATTATCCTTTTAATATTCTAATTTTAATCTTCACGTGCGGTGTTCCTTTATCACTTGTGCGTTAGATTAGCAGGTACTTATCGCGCGACCTTAAGCGAGTGACGGAGGCTAGTTATTGGGTGCATAACTGAATTGAAACTTCATCAGAATATTTATCACGTTCGCGTATATACAAAGTTGTAAATACTGAGATAGTGTTTTGTATATGGTCAGGTAAACATTTCAATTGAATTTATTTTATCATATAAAGACGTATAATTTTATGCGTTTAAGTAGGTAGTAGTAGTATGTTTAGCACTAGTTACTTCATTACGGAACATACTTATTGTTTGAAATCGATTGCAAACTGGTCCATGGGTTTGAATTCCGTACGTTTTATTTTGTTTTAGTTATTAGATTGTTATTTTTACATTTCAATAATTAAGTATACTTAGGTATTACAGTAACTAGTTTCAAACGTAATATCAACACTCTTGCAATCGTCGAATTGTTGGGGTATATACAAAATAAACAAAATATATATTTGATATAAAATTGAGAAATTTTAATTGAATGGATTGAAGTGCGAGAAAGGTGTGATTAGTAAACGAGAGGACTGAGAGGCCAAAAACTTACACACCGAATAAATTTAAAATAAATGTAAGAAATTACATCTTGAAACAGGCATTAACAAGTGCTAGTATTAGTGTTTGAGTTTAAATTAGGCGTAGAAGATCAAACAGTGATTGATCAATGGCATTTTAAAGTAAAATTAATACAGGTAAAGCGAACCCATTTAGTGTATGAAAACAAGGTTTGTGTTTATATGTAGGTATACCTACAGCGCATGGGTGGCTGTTGTATAATAATCATACACTATTATAGATATTTTAAAACTAATTACTCACGAATTGAGTTACGAAAATAACCAATAGTATCTGTAAATACAATTTTTGGTTCATGAATAAGCAGCCTCTTTAACTCAAAATTGTTCTATCTAAACACATTTTGTTCTTGGAACAAGATATAGCTGTTTGATATACATAAGTAAAATTCAAAGTAATACAACCAGTAGATAAGAACACTAGGTGACGTTTGGTATATTCATGGTTTTCAAAGTTCCATGTTAAGCTAGTCATATTTTATTGTCTAGGTATACCTATCATATTTCAATGAGAGAATTCATCAACTATTCGGTTGTCAAGATTAAATTTAGATACGTGGCCCATAATTGTCATAAATGACGCCGCCGCGCCGTGAGCCTTTAATGAGGATGTTTTATCAAATTATTGTCACATTAATAAAACGGTAGATTACATTATATACTAATGTATTACCTATGTCCAGGTATTGTAATTTAGTTAGGTACGCTATACATACATTAGGTACTTAATTAAACAATTGATTTTAGACTTCTACTATGTCTAAGGAAATTATATTAGGAAAATTAATATATAACATTTAAATGTTTATTTATCTCATTGTTTTTCTAGATCAAAACAAATCTTTTTAATTTATCAATGGTTAGGAATTTTAACTCATAAACGTTTAAAATACTTAATTTATTTATTTCATGGTTCTCAGGAAACAAATTCAATTTTATATTAGCATCGTCGTTGAAATTGATAAGGTAACAACAATGTGACAATTTTTAAGTTTCTTAATGAAGATTTTATAAACTATTACTTCGGATAAATCAAATTATTAATTAATGATTTTTACAATCATATTTTATTTAATAATCTTTGTTGATTATTTAACTTTTAATGTTTTGATGGTTAGATTTGATTGGATTAAATTAGGCATTTGAGTTTTAGATTTGTTCATCATAACCGACTAGATTGAAATAAGGCATACCAACGAGTATGTTACTTCAGTGATTTGAAAATAAAAAATAAAAAATGTTTAGTTAGTCTTGAGAATTTCTTATAGTTTTGAAATTTAATAACGTCTGTTTAAATAAAAGAAATATATATAAGTATTCTTCATTAAAATAATTTCAACTACATAACTAATTCATAATGATGGGTTGGTTATTGTAACTTACTTATATTGCTTTACATCATATTAACATAATTATTTATTTACAGGATATCTAGTATTTACAGGGTGTAAAATAATATTGGATGTAAAAATAAAAATACAGAGATTATGGCTTTTCATACATAGTGGCGCAAAATTTTACTTTGAGTAACTACTCATGCTTGAAGAGCTTGACTTCACAAAGCAATGTTTGATCATCGCTTGCTTCTTGTTTCTTTGACAATAATGAAACGTTCTTATTGGAAATAAAATATTTGACTGGGTATGAAGTTTTCTTTATCCCTATCTAAATAATAAATTTATTAATTTCATAAAATGCTTTTTATTTACATATGGTAATCTGACATGTTCGGTAACTATACTGAAAAAGTATTCCTTCTTGAACCGAACTAAGGTACTCTTAATAAGGTAAAGATCTTGGAAAAGATTTTGGTAAAGGTAATGGTTTTTAAAGGTAACAAAATCATACAAAAGAAACTCAATTGAGTGTAATGTCAAATTAAATAAATCTTTTTTATACATGAAATCTTCGTGCTCTCAAGTTTACACATAGTTGGTGAATTGTCTGGTGGCGTAAACAACAATGATTGTGGGGAGGGGGTGTGAATAATGTTCTGTGAGTGAAGAATGAATTTAAATTTTGAAGTGTAAGAGAGATGAATGCTAGATTGGAGGTAGTGAAATATATGCGATAGAGTTTAATGGAATATTGGGCCAGATGATTCAACAAATATTCTAAATTGAGACGGTTTGATTTTAGTTGGGTTTCGATAAACGATACACTTACAAAGAACTATTATGAAGGAGAATTGGTGTTAGGATACATATTTCATCAGCGATCGCTGATTTCATGAAAGTTCTTACTATACAGATAGGTTCGACCTAAAGCACACTATACATACTCCGAGTGTTATTAACTTATGGTTTTGAGATTGGTGCTTTGTGGGATGTTCCAAGCATGGAGAGCTATGTGTCTAACCCTTGGGAAAGATCCTCATCTATAGACCTTTGTAGATTACTCCTGAGGAAATGGAAGATTGATATCCAAAGCTGTTTGTGCTACAGAGTATTACAGAATTGACTTGCCTCACAACCAAGTTGTCTCATGTGATGTTGATCGGACTGGCTAGTTGGATATCTGTTTATTGATTGGTTCATCAAAAACTTAGTCACCGGTACAAAATTATAATTAATGACATCTCGGTCTAAAAACACTTACAATAGGTACACTCACATACACACACACACACAATAGTTATCGAAACCAAATATAATCAAATTAGAAGATTTTATAAATTAAAATTACTTACACAACAAAATTTTATTAGGAGGTAAACTACTACTATAATGTAATTATAATGGTATGTTTTATGTTATGGTTACATTATGACCGTGTTGTTTTATTCTAGATAATAAGATATTATATATATAAATATATTCTTATTTACATATTATATTTTATAATTATATATATGTATACATGTATATATGGAGAATTATATTCTATAAATATCTTTATGTATTATAATTTATTTTTGCGAAGAACTACTTTCTACTTATTGAAAATTAACTACGATATTCTATCTGCGTAAATTTTGGGGGTTGGCTGTAACGAGTCAGGACTTCGTTCGAATTCGCAAAAATAGATATTGTCGAAGAATTTATTTAAATCTAAATTATTAATCATTATTTCGAAATTATCAATCATATTTAACCAGAGAGAGACTTATTGACTTATTAATTAAGTTAACTCAATTATGTCTCTTGTCACCTGTCAGTGTTAACAATGACATAAGAATAGTTCATCGATCGAGAATGGAAATCAGAAATTAATTATTCCATGCACTCACTCGAATATGGTTACTCAATCACTCAGTGTTACAGGAGTGTTTCATTCATTCAAATATAAACAAAAAATTAAACTAGAAATGTAACATTTACGATAAGTTATCGTATGCCTGGTATCGAGTATGACGCTTTATAAGTATTATGTTGTTGTACCTATTACTGAGTAATGGTCAAATTAAAGTGGACATCGTCGCACCGCGCCGCAGGTGGCGAGATGAGGCATAGTACATAATATGACAAAGTCGTATTCTCCATTAAAAGTGAGAGATGGCGGAAATCAAGAGCACAGGTCGCACAGTTATTACTCAATATTAGTCACTAACTATTATTTAAATATATTCGATACGAGTATATCTGATGCGAGTGTATTGGTGACGTCTCTAGTAAGCGTTGGAGCTGAGCACTTATTGGTTAGAAGAGATTTAATGGGAAGTTAAGATAAGCAGACGTGGGGAATTGAAAAAAATTCAGACGGGGACACGAGAGGATTGGGCTCTAAGCTTTCGCTAGGAGAGGTCGTGTGAGAGCAAGGGAAACACAATTGATACCTAACGGTGCCAACTAAATTGTGATTCTGGTTAGATCTGATTGATGTAGGGAGAGCCCAAAGTGCACAATCAGTGTTTCAATTACGCGGATTCCAAGGAGTCTCGCGTCTAGGAGTGGAGTGTAATCTAGGTGTTTGTTTGAGAAATTATAGAAATATTGCATCGAGAGATTATTTTCGGTAAGTGGAAGAATTTGCTGATTTGTTTTTGTTGTTTTTATAACTTGATATCTATAGTAATATGTGATTTTGATTTGATTTGTTTTAAAGCTTCTCTCAACTTTCCAAGTGTATCACGGTTTATTTTAATGGCCGTTTTGCAGTTTAGGTACACAATACTGATGTTGGAGAGGGACAGGAGACTTTTTATTACTTCAAAACAATTTACGAAATAGATCTCAATTGGATCTCTATTTATAATAGATTGAAGTTCTTCGCTATTTTATATATTTTATATTTTATTCAACTGCATAAACTTGACTTGTTGTGAAGGAAGTGTCTAATCATCGCGTATATTTGTCTTTTGTTTTGGAGAGAGATAATTTGAGATTCTGTTTCAACGTGAGAATGGAAACGAGAAGTCCGATCAATGTGGACCAAACATGCATCATATTGTCCGAACAATGTGGACTTGACCAACAATCTTCATTAAGTCCGAAAAATATGGACTAAACAATCTTCAGATAGTCCGATCATTGTGGACCCGACAATTGGAGTTTAAGTTATATGATTCGAGCAATGTGAATCTTAACTTATCTTAACTTGTGGTGATTAACTGGATCACAAATTATATCAATTATAATTTTAACAACGGAGAGTTGTTTATTAGACATTTACTTCATAATGGACTTGAAGGTTCTATTTATTATGATTTATATTATGTACAAGTATTTATCAGACCTAAATAGGATGTTTTAGAACCGATTAAATCGATTCTTTAGCATCCGAAAGTAACCATTTATTTGAAGGCTTGACTAACACAGACACACTGACTCAGGTTGCTAAAAGATTATGTCCTCTTGTCCTTTGTTTGACAGAATTGACCGACTGAACCTATGACACCAACAGTTAATATCATTCCCACCATATTAGATAGCGTCCACCGATGGTGTGTCTAAGTCTATCTCTCGGAGGAACGGTGCCCAGTTCAGTGCTGATGAGCCGTACTGTCAGTTCGGGGAGGTGAACTGATCTAAGCCGAGTATATCACATTACATTTTAGATTACTGACAAGCCTAACAAATTTATTATATATAAATATTATTCTTCGTTACTTCTTATTCTCAATATCAGCATATCTTCTAGACTTTCCTCAATTGTATACTAAATTGTTATAGAATATTGTAGTAGATAAGTAGGCAGACAGTTTAATCATAATATCTTAAAAGAATCAGAGTTATTACCTTATCACAATGTACGGTCCTAATCAATAAAAACTAGACGATCACTTGGCCAATTTAAATAGTTAAATCAGATCATAACAACTTTTAGGATTAGTCCTAGTTAAGGGTTAGCTTCTCATAATATAAGTTACATTAAATTAATATAATTATATTCAAAAATTTTAGTAGTAGGACGAAGTCGGGTGTGTAGCAGTTGTAGTATTAGATGTTGTAGTGTTTAGGATTATTTAGTTAGGATAGGTAGTTATTAAGGGGGGGTGTTACGATTTGATGCCGTGATGACCAGGATATTTAATAGTATTTTTTAGATACAAGTTGTAATGTTTCTTTAATTATTTAAGTGCGGTTGAAACCGCACAGAACCATTATCTACAAAAAACATGTTTGTTGTATGGGAGCCCCACTTAAATACTTATTTTATTCTGTTTTTAGTATTTATTGTTATAGCGACAGAAATACATCATCTGTGAAAATTTCAACTGTCTAGCTATCACGGATCATGAGATACAGCCCTGTGACAGACAAACGGACAGAGAAGTCTTAGTAATAGGGTCCCGTTTTTACCCTTTGGGTACGGACCCTAAAAATTACTATCTGGAAAGCTGTCAAATTCGATTCTCATTTTGGAAATACTCCTCAATAATTTGAAAATGTTTTTTTTTGGCTTGTGTTAAAAGGCCCATAGGAGTATTTTTTTAGTTTTTATTCAATGTACAGAATTGAACTCTTCTACAGTTCTATTATATGTATAGATAGGTACTTACAGGGAAGTTATTAAAGGTTGCGTGTTAATACAACCGCATTGCAGATAATCTTCCAATTAGGAGCTATAGAAACAAATACCATAATTGTCCAAAAGAGCCATCTAGCCCTAAACTAAGCAGAGTACTATGTAACATTTTAATAATAGATAATGTTTATTGGTATTGAAAAAGTGAAATAAAATTATCAGATCCTTGAAGATAACTTATGAGGGTAGTCAGTGGTAAGTCCAAAAATTACATTATTAAGCATTCTATAGGTTGCAGCCCGTCGCCGCAAGAGAAGTCTATTCAGCAGTGCGTGTTACCAACTAACCAGATATAAATTTTTCTCTCTCTGTGAAAATAGAAAGATATTTAGTGTTGTAGGGTCAAAGACCCGGTTGTGGTGCCTCCCCGGTTTTGGTCATTTTCAATTTGTGCAGTCAAAAACTACGCATAGAAAACAAACTATAAAAAAAAAAAAAACTAAGTATAGATAATACAATTCTTCGTCTATTAGTGACAATTGTGATGCGTAACAACTAAATATTTCCCGTTTTGTCTATTTAAATATGAATAATGAATAAATAAATATCGCCTCATACACAATCTTTGCTTAACCTAAAATATAGATAAATACTCTATTCTATGTTGTTTAAAAATCATCGTTTTAATTATTATTATTATTATTATTATTATTACAGCTTTATTTTCCACTTAACACTTTACAATTATGCATGCACTTATAATTATTTCACTCCCGTTTCATTGTTATGTGGCCCCCTATGGTTAAAAGCCTCCTCCATTTTTTTCCAACTGTTCCTGTCTTTGGCCATATGCATCCAGCTTTAATCATTATAGAAACCGTTTATTTGAAAATTAAAATGTTGTTAAAATGTCCACAATCAACGCTCTCACTACTACCACTCCTACTATCACTAGTTCTCTGTAGTGTAGATTAGAAACAAGACAGAATGGCAAGGACGTGTTAAACATTTAAACGCGTACAAAGAACATGTTTGTACATGTTGTGAATCGTTCTAGATAATGGTACTACTACAATAGTGTCTCGACGTTATCAGATTTCATAAGCGATTCAATTTGTTGCCAATGTATGTAATCTGGGCCAGTACCACAAGCTCGAAAGTAATATTCAAATAATTCTTATTTAAGCCTTTATTTTGTTTGATCGGCACCACGCTGGAGCTCAACATAGCATTAAGAAAAGGATAATGATAGGCCCCAAGCCGTGTTTGTTGCCTGATTCTTATAGGCTTGGTCGCGAGGAACAAGCGTAGCTTTATCTAGCTCCTCTAAGAGGTTTCAAAGTGATTTCTTGTGATTTTATTGAAATAAATACATTTTGAATTTTAATTTTAATGCTACTAGCGGTGCGAAAGTGACAACGCAATACGAACTCGTACAGCGTTGTAACTTTGGCACTGTGAATAATATTGTTTTGATATTAGTTTAGGAGGTTGTGGTATGGCTCCATATGGTGTTTGCTGTTTTCTTACAGTTTTCAGTATGATTAGAAATTGAATACTCGTATAAGCATTCTCATTTAGTTTCTTGTTAACTTGCAAGCGCCATCAAAAATAGTCAGTTTTCGATAATGACTGCGCAAAATCATAATCGATAGAAAATAAAAAATACTAGCAGACACGCGACAGACGTTGTCCTGTCCAAACTTCAATAATCGCATTGAGTAACGCACGTTGCTATGACGACTGATGCCAACACTGATATAATTTTTTTTGCACATAATCTCTTTTGCGTTTTCTTATCATTTTGGCGATATTTTTAGTTTTTTAAAATAGTCTGTTTTTTCGCGAATTATATCTACATCTACCTGATTGAGACACAAACATACAAACAAACTCACATACTTTCGCATTTATAATATTATTAGGAAAATCACGACTGTAATCCCCAAGTATGGTAGACATACTCTAACTAAGATATCCAAGCGCTTAAGTCCTCGGGGGTAGTCAGATGCACTTTCAAACATTACATTTTGTGCAAATGCCCACATTTTGCAGTGACAGGTTATAAGCCTATCGCCGCTTATAAACCAATAGATATCCGTTCAAAAACGAATTTTACGCCTCGCAGCAAAACGTAAAGTTAAATAAATAAATTGGATCACGAGTAATCACGACTGTATTCCACAAGTACGGTAGACATCTTTTCAGATCTACAGGTTTAGATCCTTGAAAGTGTCTAGAGGGGTCCAATCATTATATTTGGCACATGCCCACATTTTGCCGTAGTTAGCATTTCATACGTGAGGTTGCAATTACAAGCCCATCGCCGCTTATAAGAATACTAACTGATTTCCTCACGATGTTTTCCTTTACCGTTTTGAGCACGTGTTCTAGATGCGCATATAATTTTTTCGAAAAAAAGACTGATGCACAAGTTAATAGTGTAAGAAAAATTAAAAGACTGTAACATTACGAAGAAAACATAACACTCACTTCATGTTCGTATCAGAGTAATGTCAATTAAATAGATATATTGCAAGTGCGATCCACCCTCATAGCTAGGGGCTCACGGTTATGGGCTAACAACTCACCCCACGGAGGTAATGTACGGGGGTAGGTGGGTATAGAACTACATATAATAATGCGGTGGCTTTTATACATTTATATCATTTTTCTTTTGCCGTGTTGGTATTTAAAAGTGGCGAAGAAAAACATCGTGAAGAAAGCAGCTGGTATTATTATTTTGTTCAATTTGCTTTTAAGTGCATCATTAATGCCCAATTTAATTTTCTTCAGTCCTTCTCCATCCAACGGTTGTCTGGTAGAGATCGCTGATCATCGATAAGACCGCCCATTGTTCAGCATATTTTTATTTTGTGTTTTAAATTAAAACCTTTTTTGTAACGAGAGTTAACAAATCTTTATAGTATAAGTTACGAAGCCTTTTTCCTCACCTCATGACATAAGAAATGTTTTTTTGGGTTCCGTACCCACAAGGTAAAAATGGGACCCTATTACTAAGACTTCGCTGTCCTTCTGTCTGTCACAAGGCTGTATCTCATGAATAGCTAGACAGTTGAAATTTTCGCAGATATGTATTTCTGTTGCCGCTATAACAACAAATACTAAAAACAGAATAAAATAAATATGTATGTGGGGCTCCCATACAAAAAACATGTTTTTTATGTCGTTTTTTATAGATATAGTATATATAGATATAGTACGGACCCTTTGTACGTGAGTCCGACAGGCACTTGGCCGGTTTTTTTTATTCTGCAAATTTGCTTTTTTTGGACTGAATGCCAACCACTTCTTTTTAAAACTGAGAACTAGTCAATATTTTTGTCTTGTATTTTTATAACTCACCTCACCTCAACTCAACTCACATCGTACCAGCCTTAGGTAAAACCTCATTTCCGGAAAATATTCCAACGTAAAAGTAATTTGTTCAGCCGTAATGAAATACAAACTTTTTGATGGTATTTGAAACTTAATCAAAATGTAATTTAAATTAGTTTAGCTGCTTGAATTATGTAGAAGCAATAAGGTGTTAAATCTTGATTGCTATTCTTTGAAAAAATATTATGATACGCTACAAAATTCTACGTACCCTTCTATACTAATATTATAGGAAACATTTGTATTTTTGTATGTTTGTGACGAATTTACTCAAAAACGAGTGGACCGATTTCAAAAATTCTTTCACCTTTAGAATGCTACATTATCTCTGAGTAACATAGACTATATTTATTACTAGAAAAAAAGAGATCGCTACTAAAATTCAAAAATATAACCCAAAGTGTAAAAAAAAATGCCATAAAATCATTATTACACACACGCTACGCCAGCGCGGGCTTCTAAAGTAAATAAATTGAAAATCATCCCTATAGAAAAGTATAAAAAAGTAACGTTTTCGCTGATGCCACTTTAAAAAGATTTTCTTTTTATATACTTATTTATGTTAATATTATCGCTTACTTATACTAACTTACTTTTTATCGTAACGACTTCTATTTCTTCTGCAAAGTGAGAACTTATTGAGAATGGAATAGAATACCTTATTAAAAGTTAACTTAAAGTGTTCACTGGTTGTTTCTTGGTCATCCTGAATTATGTCCACAGACAAGGAACTTGATGGTAAGGCGCTCTGCTCTGAATTATCATTTTGCTTAGGGCATTTGTGAAAGGAATTGGAATAGTACTAATGATGGCGATACATAATAATTACAGATACATAAAGGAAAAAGCTTGTTAGTAAGCTAGTAGAAATAAAAGCTCTTTTTCAACCAACAAAAAAGGAAGTTTCTCAATGTTCGATGGGTATGTATTTTTTTTTTTACTTTTTAGAGTTCCGTACCCAAATGGTAAAAACGGGACCCTATTACTAAGACTTCGCCTTCCGTCTGTCTATTACAGGGCTGTATCTCATGAACCGTGATAGCTAGACGGTTGAAACTTTCACAGATGATATATTTCTGTTGCCGCTATAACAACAAATACTAAAAACAGAATAAAATAAATATTTAAGAGGGGCCCCCATAAAACGAACGTTTTTTTTTACGTTTTTGATGGATAACGGTACGGAACCCTTCATGCGCTAGTCCGACTCGCACTTGGCCAGTGTTTTTATGTTTGTTCACTTATTTTTTACTTGGTGATCCGATTTTGAGTAGAGAATAGTGCGATGTGTTCATTTATTTATTTAGTTTGGTTAAAAAAATGTCTCTTGACTTTTTGATTGAAACATTTTCATCGGGTTTCTTTTTAGGTCTTCATCCTTTTCTTTTAGAAACGTGATTACTAATAACATTATATTATTTAGGTGATTGGACGGCCGAATCTTACCATTCTACCAACAATGAAACAGTGACAACTAACTTTTTTAATACAAAATCCCGCCGAAGCTAAATTAAGGTCCTATCAGTATCAGGATTACGATATACTTTGAGTATCACATTTATATTCAGGAAAAGCAATGGGTGAGTTTTACTATTCGCGAGATCTTTTCATAAAATCTTTTATGGTGGAGTTTTATGAGTTTTCCTACGGTATCTCGTTTAACGTAATTCGACATTGGGAATGAAGGTGCAATCTGGAACGTGGCAGGCGACCTGTTGTCATATGCCAACACCTGCCTAGGCAACTTTGAACGAACGAATGAATGAAAATGTTTATTAATTGTATACCAATCGTACTATATAAAAGAAAGTCGGGTTTGTTACAACACTTATAACTCGGGAACGGCTGAACCGATTTGGCTGAAAATTGGTGGGGAGGTAGCTTAGAACCAGGAGACGTACATATGACTTTTTAACGGGAACGGGAACGGGAGCGGGAGTTCTTCTAAACCGATACGAAGTTCGCCGGGTTAGCTGGTTATTATTAAAAAACCGATTGAGTATGTTCAATTCTTCTCAGAGTAGGTTTGTATGTTTGCTGGCCTCAGCTCAGCTTAGCAGTTGATAGTAGTTCTGTCTTCTGGGTTGTAGATTGTGGGTACGATCTCCACCCAAATATTTGTGTGTTAAACATAGAGGTTTGTTCTGTGTCTGGGTGTTATTATGCATCATATGTATCTATTTTACAAAAAATGTATACTATATAAGTATTCTATCAGTTATCTTCTCCCATAGTTTAAGTTTTGTTTAGTTTGGAGCTAAATGGCGCCATGTGTCCACAAAATGAATTTGATCAATTTTACTCGCATATTTGTGAATAATTGGTGCACGGCCGCGATCGAACCCTTAAAAGTCAACCCCCACCTCCTTCTTGGAAGAAAAACTTAAGCAAAGGAATTTATATAAATTTATTTTTGTTTTCTTGTTTTAATATCAGCATTCTGAGAGTTGAGTTAATAAGTTGTTTAGTTTGTAAATTGTGAAGAAATTGAAATGTTTTTGTAAATATAGATTGTTTCGATTTACAACTTCGAAGAATTGGCAACGTGAGTCACGTTTTATTCTAACTAGCGTTTTGTACACGGGTTCGCTCGCGCTTTATATATACACACTAGGATATACCGCTTCTTATGTGTTACATCAATATAATTATGTAATGTAATTAATATGTCAATGTAATTAACATCAGATCAGCTGATGATCATATGGAATTAAAAAAAAAAAAAAAAAAAAAAAAAAAAGTTGAATACTTCAATTCAATCAGATCTCCTAGCGCTCAGATACTTGAAGAAGACTAACGGGGATAGTCAAAAGCACGTCTAAACATTACATTAGTCACACGCCCAAATTTTGCAGTAGTTAGTAATGTATTTTTTATTGTTAGTATAGTAACCTTTTTGTACATAATATAAAATCATATCATAATCATACAAATATATTACACAATTTATATAATACCTTAGAATAATTTTATAGCAAGATAAAAATTGTTGTTTAACCCCAAGTAGCTACTATATCAAACGAAAATATATCCGGAAAACGGAAATTCACGAACCTAATAAGTAGAACCACAAATCAATATCAAAGCGAGTAGACGGTCCAAAAGACACCCTGTACAAACAGAATTATTTAGATAAAAGAAAAGTCCAGACCGCAGCAAAAGGCAGAGAATAACACAAAGAACCGCGATCGTATGAAGAAATTCGCGGAAGTCCGAATTGAAGGAGAATTCCTTTGCACGTGGATGTAGTTAGAGCTTCGGCATACCATAAATTATTTTGGGTATTTTTTATTCATTAAGATAATAAATAAATACATATTGGTAGACATTATCACACAGGGCCATCTGTACTATGGCAACTAGTAAAATGATAGAATACATTATAACACCCAGACACAGAACAAACATCTATGTTCATCACACAAATATTTGTTCTGGGTGGGGATTGAACCCACAACCTACAGGAGGCAGAGCTAATACCAACTGAGCTGTGAGGCCAATCAATGACTAACCCTAACCTAACTAGTAGATGACTAACCCCTTTAGACCGAAATTTGATGTTTGAATTATCGCTAGATAGATTGATAAATTTTCTAGTTCATAACTAAATTATGATATCAAGAGGGTCCCTAGTATTATGATACCCCCTTTTAAGCTGTAATTTAATTTAGCCCCACGCCCGAACTAGCGCGACCCTGTTCGCCAAACTTTTATAGCACTGAAAGCCAATAAAATTGTATAAAGGATGAACCGAAAGTCGGACAATGCCACTTACCGGATTGCCTTTGTGGACATTTGGTACGTTTTAAAATGTTCAACCAATGTCTGATTCAATCTAAGATCTTTGGGAAATTTAGAGAAATTAATTCGCTATTATTGATCTTATATTAAGAAAAATACTAGTTTCTTTCTTATGTTTTCGTTTAATTCAAGTTTTAGTATCAATCGAATACGACCATTGAGTTTATAATGAAAAACTAGCTGACCCGTGCCTGCTTCGCTGTGCGTAAGACATTTCTAATACCATCGTTGACTTTTTTGTAGACGTTTTTAAGGTGTACAATACTGTAGTACATTATTTTGATATATCTCGTGGGGTTCAGCCAGCATTTGCAATGTAAGCGCAAAAAAGTGTTTATTTACGACATCACATTAGAAACCTCTAAAATTATCAGTGTTTCTCTACTATATTATGCATGTATTATACATATAAACCTTCCTCTTAAATCACTCTATTTATTAAAAAAAACCGCATCAAAATCCGTTGTGTAGTTTTAAAGATATAAGCAAACATACATACATACATACGCGGGAAGCGAAAAGCGACTGCTTTATACTATGTAGTGAAGAGTACCTGAGGTTTACTGAATCTTTTTATCGTACAGGTTATTTGGAAGTGAAAGGAGATAGACAATACATTTCCATCATTTTGGGAGCGGGTATGGGCGTCAGGTGTACGCACTCTACCATGGCTTTAGTTCCGTGGGGCGAAAACTTTCTCAGCGTACGGGCATGAATGGCCCGAATTTAAACTTGAAAATGACCGTTTCTCTATTGCGGTTTAACCGTTAAAATATTAGGCACCAACCAACCCCGCAAAACGCTACGGGGTGAGTTAGTATTGTAATCAAAATTGCATTTTAAAATACACAAATGAAGCAGCGTTCGTAATAACAGGCAGCCATTTTGATCCATTGCCCCCAGACATCACGCTGACAGCTTTAAAATCTAGTATTGCCAGTTGTAAAAACGAACACATTAACTGATTGAATAGCTAGGGCTGACAGATGTGTCGGCCGATGTTTTTGTGATAATAAATCCAGACTTTTATACCTATATAGTATCGCAACAATACATGTTTAATAAAATCGTCGGATTTGTATTATTATTAGCTTATCGTAAAATCTGAACAGTTCAATTTGTTTTTATTTATCATCAGTCTTACAACCAGGGCTGTCAACTGTGAGTTATGTAAATTAAACCGGGAAAAACCGGGTGCGGATTTGAATCCAACATGGCCCTTAGGGATTTTCGGATGTCACGAGTTCTACCGCTAATTCTGTGACGGTTGATTAAAGGGACGAAACAAATTGACTGTTGTTTGTTATTTAGAACGTAATTGAGTTTTTTAAATTTGGATTATTACTTTTTCTGCTGAGTTGTAACTTAATTTTAAACTTTTTGTTGGCTTCGTGGAATTTCAAACAGAAGTTAAATTACAGAGTTTCTCGTTATTTCTACTCCAACCGAGTGGCGCTGAGAAATGAGAACACTCTTTCGTTCAGATATAAAATTAACCCTAACTTCAACCTTTTTACAGGTAAATTGAAACTTTTTCCCGTAACTAGACAATCACGTTACTTCACACAATAAGTATGGCATTTGTGAAATCTATTACAATCAAACGCCGAGTCCAAAGGAGGCCCAATCAATCTTTCGCGTTCATCCATCAAAAACATTCAACAAGTAAAAACAAAATGTTATCGGGGCCAACCCTTAAAGCAGTGACTGTCGTACAATAGGGGCAACACCCTACACGCACGGTTAGTTGTGTGTGCGTAGAGCGTAGCCGGTGTTAGTATGCGTGAACGTGTAAACACAGGGGGTAAGGTGTGTGTGTGCGCTAGGGCTGGCAGATGTAGTGTCGAACGCAGCTGTCGTTTTCCCCCTCAAGTACGTACTATATTATTCGGCACGCGCTTTGCTTTCACGTAATTATGCATTATTATTAAGACCGGCTTTTTTAAGCTTATTATTAAAATTGTGTATGTTTTTTGTTGCGAATGCAGTTGCTATGCAGTGTTTCCGATTCGTGCGGCAGACGCTAGTGACGTGACTGATGTCGATGAAATCGTAACATGCGAGTTATTAAGCTGTTGAGTACTTCGGTAACGTGTCAAGTTATAAATTATTCAGTAATGTTGGTCGGCAAGCGGCAATCTTTCGTCGATAAAATATTGTTGAGCGTATCATGCTATGTATTTATGAAGCATATCCCCGCGGCTGAAGAATCAATACACATACATAGTGCATTTTATGGTCATTGCCCTTTTAGTATAACTACATCCAACACTTTAGTAAATTTTGTAGAAGGTTTATTACAACATTATGTAGAAAAGAAAAATAAACTACAAAATAGTTGCTTTTATAACAATGATACGTAAAAGACGTAGCTAAACCAAAACGCACTCCCTACACACATAAATTTCGTTAATGTGTACATTTTATCATTCGTACACACTCCCTCTTGTAGTTCTATCCCTTTCTAAAATTAACGTCCGTAAGTCCCTCAGTCTATTCTCGCCAACAAGCGTTGAAAAATTACCTCCATATATACTTATAAGCGCGGTACAAGTTTTATGTGTAGGTACTGAGGTAGGTATAGCAGTGGGATATATAATATTAGTGTAAGTGCGTAAACGTGTAGGCAATATCTCTGGGTTATTGTGAGTTAGTGACACGATAAACAACATACATTGTTTCTGCATTTGTTTTACATAGGCGTAGATACTATATTGTATAAGATACTATATAATTATTATTCAGTAACATTCAAAGGTCGAACGGTGGGGAAAGAGCAAATAAAATTACAAATCATGTTCAAGGTATTAAGAGTAGTATGGCCTTAGTCATGACCTCAAATTGGATTTCTTTATTATGTGAGCAAAAGACGTACTGTTCTTGACTAGACAAAGAGTGATTGCAAAACTGATCAGAACATTTTCGTTTTAAATGCGAGGTCGAAACATAAACCTTTCACTTCAGTCATCTATGCCGTCACTATAAAATAATAAATAAATAAATATTGGCGGACTTTACACACAGCGCCGTCTAGCCCCAAATTAAGCAAAGCTTGTACTATGGGAACCAGATTTCTGATAGAATACTTATACATTTGTAAATACTACTACTTATTATATGTTATAACACCCAGACACAGAACAAAACTCTATGTTCATCACACAAATATTTGCCCTGGGTGAAGATCGAACCCATAACCTACAGCGTAGAAGGCAGAGTTACTACCAACCAAGCTGTGAGGCCAGGCAACTACTATGCCGAAAGCATTGATAACATATCATATTATGATTGTTTTTTTTCTCATTGCGTAACATAACAAACCCATGTTTTTCGATTACCTTGTAAATTCACTCAAAATAGACTAATAGCTTTCAGTAGTCATATCACACAGTCAGAATTCATGTCGCGGTGTGTAAACAAGGCATGGCATTAAAGCGTGGGCAGACGCGCCCTAATGATCACGTTACAATCGATAATCGACTAGCAAGGGGACCGACCCCATGCTTTTATCGATAGATTGCACGCCCCACCCTAGCTTTAACATTCAATGTTATTGAAAACCATCACTTTGAAGTTTTGAATTTCGAATTCGCAAAGAACACTTCGATTTGTTTTTAAATCCATAAGAAAAGAGTGTTTGAATTTAGAATCGTTTTACTTTTAAAACAATTGCCACTTCCAATGAGTAAATAAACAAGTTTTAGTTGGGAAAGCCTCTATTTCACCCCTCTAGGGGATGAATTTCGAAAAATCCTTTCATAAATGACGATGAATTTCTTTCAATATTCTCTCAAAATTTCAAAATTCTACCATTAGTGGTTTAGGCTGGGCGAATATATGACAGTCGGGACATTGCCTTAACTATATGTATATAGATAACGAAGTTTCTATCAAACATCTTGGATTATAAAGTTTACATAACAGATCACAAGCAAAATGGATTGGTTGGGATGAATTTATTACAAACTTAGCCGACTGCATGCATAAGCCTGAAGTTTTTGAGTATGAATTATTCATGACTAGCGGAGCCCGCGGGTTAGCTCGTAGATTTCCTGCAGATTTCGTTGAAAGTTTTCTTAGTACTTACAGCGAAATAAAGTACAGGAAACTGAAATTAATTATATTTAAATTATTCTACTGTAATGATTATATAGATGAATATTTTAGAAAATGAGTTCGATCCGAATCACTACCACAAATTAAATTACTATAAGGTAAAAATTAAAACTAGATTAACTACAGTAATTCCCTAGTACAGTAAACTTTCACTTAAATCTCCAATCAGGTCTTTAAAAATAGTTTAAGGTTAGCCAGAGCATTACATTACATTTTACCATTAAGTGTTATACTCACTTAAAATACCTAAACTGAAGGAAAACTACGAAAATGCTAAACTGAAACAGTTCTTCCATGAAAATATAAATAAATTAAGGCAATGCTTTCTTCAACATTTTAATTTCAGCGAGCATAATTACATACACTTAAGTACATAAACGAAAAATTATGAAAACCCGAGCCACGTGTAACTATTTTACATAATACAGTTAATGTGCATATTTCAGCTGAAAGCATTGTAGTTTTATGTTTGACTGAAAATTTGATATTTTATTATGAAAAGCTGTTTTGGCCGACTTGCGATTTGAAGGTAATTACATAATTTTGCTAATCAAAAATGCGAAATAGGAAAATATCGTGTGACCTCTGGGTTTTAACCTATTGAAAAGATTTTGGAAAAGCGACAATTAATTGCCTTCTCTTTTACACCTATGGCATAGATACCGGAGCGAGCGAGATAGATGGTTGAGGGTATAATAAATACGATAGATTTTTTTTCTCTAAATGCATTTTGTTTCGGCGAATAATAACAATAAAAGTAAGGGCGAGTGGACTTCATTAAAAATCCCCTATCATTATCCATGTTTAACATTGTTCGATCAAAAATAAAAAAAAATTGCCATCTGCTCACTGTAGGTACATCAAAGGATTAAAAAAAATTTAATCACCATCAGGGTAGTTATCCCGTTAAATCTCCGAGTAATCTCTGAGATCTCGCGATTCTATAATATTTTTAATAAAAATATATATATTTTTTTTAATTTAATCAATTAATTAAGAAGTTCAAAATTATTGCTCAATAAAGATGAATGGTCTGACCATCTAGTTTCAGTTTTCAGTAGCACTTCTGAACAACTACGCCTTTTTACAAGCTTTTATTTAACATGCAATGTATGTATGTGTTACATACATACACATATGTTTGTTCCGGTGGAATCTCGCCACTAAATTTTGAAGCAGTTATCCCCAACTGATTAAGCTGAAATTTTGCATAAGTACACCTTTAGTTCTGGTGACAATAAATTAATATGGTGACAGCGAGCTGATCTGATGATGGAGTCAGTAGCTGTGCAACAGACACTCACAACGAAACTCCTTCGTAAATACTTCGATTGATTAAAAACTTTGAATTCTTGTCAAGTTATATGATGTGACAGGATAGCGCGCTGGTGCTCGATGGTTTTAATGATTTTACAAAAGCTTGTCATTTAAAAAATATTTTGTAACATAAAACCTATTACATCTATGATGTAAAGAGGCTACTACTTTTTCTCTCGCGTCTATATACAAGTGTAAACTTAGTTGAGCGAGGAGTCAATGTTATTGACTCTACAAGGCTTGATGCAAAGTAGAGTATCTACGCCATTCAAAACACAAGGTTTTTACCTAGGTAGGTAATTAAGGTGATACTATTGTATTACCCTAATAATTATTGCACATTGTATTGTTGATGATATTATGTAGAACCTAACTTACATAGTATTTAAGCCATACATAAGTGTAAACCTTCTGTGTAAGCCTTTTTGAAAAATAAATATTTTTATTATTTATTATTATTATTACTAAGCTCATTTAAGAGGTTCACAGCACATATACATGTTTATCAACGTCTCGCCAATTTATTAGCGTCTTGAAACAGGACAATGAGAGTCAATTCAATGGAAAATGAAACCTGTCCATTTATATAGCATTTGCTCTTTAGTCCATTTCAAACAGCCAGGATTTAATGACAATTAGACTAAATTACATTTCACATCCGCCATGTTTAAAGAAGATTTATATTAGACCGGACCGGAGCCTTTAGTTAAGAGACGGGCCCGGACGGGGTACGGATCAGGCACTGTTATAAACTGCTTTATATAAAACTAGCCGACCCGTGACAGACGTTGTCATGTCAAATTTCAATAATCGAATTGAAAAGAGTTTTAGTCTGTGATGTCAGATTTGTTGCACAGCAGCGCTATCTATACAGAAATCATCCCTTTTGCGCTGTTTTATGGTTTTGGGGATGTTTTTTTATATTTTAAAGTAGTCTATTATTTATTCGGGCATTATATCTACATCTACAGCAAATTTCAACTTAATCCGTTTTGTCGTTTAGGCCTCATTGAGGAACAAACATACATACAAACTCACAAACTTTCACATTTATAATATTATTAGGATGTATGCAACGTTTTAAATCCGTGTACACGGCACGCCCCGAACACGGCCCGGTCTGATTTAAATCTACCCTTAATCTGGAACTGTCACTTTTACCGCGCATTTGAAGATCAATTAGCTCGCGTACCAAATTTGTATAAAACGAATGACACCGGCTATGTTCTAATTGGTGGTGATTCTGTTGTGACCACTCTAAAGGATTCCTAATACACCATCGCTCTTATTCCTTTTACGTTAATGACTAAATTCGCGTATACTCAAAATAAAAGTTTCTAAATTTAGGATATATTAGAAATTCGTTTTTTATTAGATATTATATTTCGGCTGTGCAAAAATATACGTCCAAATTTCCCTTTAGGCAAAACATTTAGACTTAGACTTTAGACGAATTTAGACTTTAACGTAAAAATAAAGGAGTGATCGTGTTTTAGGAATCCTAAATTTTAGCATGGACACAACAGAATCGCCACCATTGTGTAAAAAGAAAAATGAGTGAATGTAATGAACGAATGACTGAACGAGATCTAACGACAGCAATACAGGATGCAATTTGCTTCGGCTATAATTTTCTGCTTACTCACCCATCAACGCTGATAGGTTGTCGTCGGGGCTTTTGAGTAACAGTCCTTTTTTGTGACCACTACAGAGCTATATTTACAAGACTACTCTCAATGGCTAGCACCGGTTTAAACAGAAAATATAGTTCTCATCTTGTTTCTTACTTGTATTTATAGGAATAATAATTGTAGTAACGGAAGGTACAATTGAAAAAAATATAGCTACTTTTTATCCAAGAACACAAGCAAAGCTTGCAAAAACTAGTTTCAACTATAAGAATAAAGTAGTTTTCAAAAATTTCTAAATTTTCTTTCTACTTAATTGAAAAAAAAACACAAAGCTCACGCACAGATATAGCATGTATATTATGTATATGTAAAGGGTGTCCCAACAAGAGCGCAATTTTTAAATTTTAAATAAAACACAGATATTTAAAAAAAAGTCGTGAAACTTTATTATATCGTAAAGTAGACAGAATGAGGTTATGTAGGCATGCACGCGATCTTTTAATGAAATTTTCAATGACCGTTTTGCATAAATGCTGCGGTATTTCATTAATGCAGCGTCCAATTTCCTCTTTTAAGGCTTGAGTCGTCGTCGGCTTATTCGCGTAAACCATCGACTTCAAAAAACCCCAAAGAAAAAAATCTAATGGTGTTAAATCGCACGATCTAGGCGGCCAATTCTGATCTCCAAAACGCGAAATAACACGACCGGGAAATGACTGATGCAGCAATTGAATTGTTTCTCTGGCTGTATGACATGTAGCGCCGTCTTGTTGGAACCACATGCCCTCCACATTCATTTCTTCAATTCTAGGCAAGAAAAAACTGGTTATCATTTCACGATACCGAACACCATTGACTGTTTTTTTTTTTGACAGTTTCACAACAATTTTTTTTATTTTGACAATTTCACAATGAGAATGCGTTGTTCATTCGTGTAGCGCTCCATTTTTACTAACCTCGTACCTTCTACTAGCAAACAATAACAATTGTTCAAATGTCAAACAATGACACTTCGAATGTTGCCAGATTTAAAAATTGCGTTCTTGTTGGGACACCCTTTATATGTATAGCTACCCCGTTTGATGATTACATTTATTTTTAAAATTCTTTGATGTACAGTGGGCAGAAGGCAATATTTTAAATGCACGACCTGTCTAGTATATAATAACTACCCCACTTAGTGCAGATTACATATATTTTTAATCCTCTTATGTAAAATGAGCAGATGGCAACATTTTTTTAATTTTCGATCGAACATTGAAAATCATGTATAATGAAAAGGGATTTCATTATAATAAAAAAAAAACTTATAGAACTCACGACGACCTGTCTGCCTAGTACATAGTATTCTAGCCGACCCGTGACAGACGTTGTCCTGTCAAATTTCAATAATCACATAGAGTAACGCACGTTGCTATGACGACCGATGTCAGATTTTTTGAACACCAGCGGTCTATAGCATTATCATTTTGTGGCTGTTTTTCGTATTTTATAGTAGTCTATTTTTCGGGCATTATATCTACACTAGCTGTTCGCCCCGGCTTCGCACGGGTGGTACCTAGATAAAAAGTAGCCTATTTGTGTTATTCTGATGTATAGGTTATATTACTGTAAAGTTACACCTAAATCCGTTCAGTAGTTTTTGCGTGAAAGAGTAACAAACACACACCCACTCACTCACAAACTTTTGCATTTATAATATTAGTAGGATCTACAGCAAATTATATATTTTCAAACAAACAAACATCCTCACAAAATTTCGCATTTGTAATATAAATAGGATAATAGTAGCTACCCCGCTTGGCGATAGCATTTTATTTTTAAATCCTTTGATAAATAGTGCGCAGATGGCCAATTTTTTATTTTTGATCGAACAATGTCAATCATGGATAATGAAAGGGGATTTTTAATGAAGCCCACTCGCCCTTACTTTTATTGTTATTACTCGCCAAATCAACAAAATGCATTTCGAGAACATTTTTCTATCGTATTTATTACACCCTCTACCATCTATCTCGCTCGCTCCCGTACATTTACCGTAAGTGAAAAAGAGAAGGCAATACAGCTTACAGAACACAAAGGTAAAATTGGTTGGCACCCCTCACAATCTCATGGATTTGTATGACACGTGGCCGCTGGGGGATGAATAAGGGGATGCTACGTGAGGGTGGCTTGACCAGTTGGTGAGTAATACACGCTTGTGCTATGAATCATTTCGAGTAATCATTTTTGAGTGATGAATCTTTGATATTAGTTTTATTAAAGTAATCCCGTTCTGTTATATGGAGTAGGCTTCTATTGAAAACCATCCATTCGTTAAGGTATTTCAAAGAGTATTTACTTCGAGAACTTTCCAATTTTCGTTTCTAGAACTTATTATGCTCAACGGACGTATATATTTATTTAGGTACAAACACGAACATAACATCCTTATTTTTAATTTCTTACTTATTATCACTACTATTATAAGGAGGTAAAATTTGTATTTTTGTTTGTAACGGATAAACTAAAAAACTTTTGGACCAATTAAAATATATCTTTCACCTATCTGGGTTCCGTACCCAAAGGGTAAAAACGAGACCCTATTACTAAGGCTTTTGGTCAATATAGCTCCCCTACTGAATTTATATATATATGAACTTTGAATCTGAATAGAGGCATGGATCAGATCCCTTACCACGCTCCAGTAATCTTTAATCAAGCGTGAGCTGCATCACGTCGGGCTGTGGGGTCTATTATTATTAAAGGCGATTCTACTCACAAAATTAGCATCTCGGCGCGTGCAATTCTAAACTGACATACAATTAAAAACTGCCATAATTATTAGCCACTAGCAGTCCGACCCGGCGTCGCATGGGTGTAATAATGATTTTATGGGTAATTTTTTTACACCTTGGGTTAACTTATCGAAGTTTTAATAGGGATCCCTATTTTTTATAGTAATAAGAATAGCCTATGTTACTCAGAGATAATGAAGCATTCTAATGGTAAAAGAATTTTTGAAATCGGTCCAGTAGTTTTTGAGTGTATTCGTTGCAAATATACAAAAAATCTTTCCTCATAATAAAAAAGTCATTTACAGGTACTGATATGGCCTTAAAAATGAAGTAATAATTAGCGATGGGTTTGCAACATGTCACGTATGAAATTGAATGTTAGGACGTGCCTCTGAGCTTTAGTCATCATCAAGGATTTCAGCGCCTGGAGATCTAAATGGATGTCTACCGTAGTTGTAGATTAAACGTGATCATATATCATTTATTTTAAACCTACACCTACACGACCTACACTGGGCACGAAAATATTTATTAGGAGGGGCGATAACTGAAAAATGCCGCATTTTCAGTTTTGCCCCACCTAAAAAAATTGAAGATCCACGGCTGGGTGTAGGTGTGCACTAAGGAATACCCGAAATTCAACCCCCAAAGGGGTAAAGCGGGGATAGAAGCTTGAAAATAACGTGAACGAAGTCGCGGGTATTTGCACTAGTTCGCCTATAACTTCTTCTTTTATCCTGTAGAAAAGAATAAACTCCGAGAGCCGTATCAAAGGGTATATTAACTTTATGCTTACTCAAATTTATTCTGTCAGCGAATGCTTTAAGATTTATGTTTTTTTTTCTCAGATTTCGGTCAAAATACTTTGTAAAAAAACCGTTGAAGAATGTACGACTCGGGTGGAGGGGGTTCCGTAGAATAATGTAGCACGTGATTTTGATGCGCATATAATTTTTTGAAAAATCCATTGATGGACGCCGGGATTCGAACCCACGACCTTCAGATCGGAAGTCGAGGTATCTGGTCAATCATTACAGGCGCTTATAAGGCGCGTGTGTACTTATTTAGGAACAATTATATTTAATATTTGCATCATAAAAAACATGTTTGTCAGCCACTTACTAAAATGCAATTTTGGTAAGTTATTTCTTTTGTATTTCATTTTAAGTGAACTAGTGTTTTTATGGGAAACTAGCCGACCCGTGACAGACGTTGTCCTGTCAAATTTCAATAATTTAATAGAAAAGACTGAATGTATTTAGTCTGTGATGTCAGATTTGTTGCACACCAGCGCCATCTATACAGAAATCATCCCTTTTAAGTTTTTATCGTTTTGGGGATGTCTTTCATTTTTTAAAGTAGTCTATTATTTATTCGGACATTATATCTACATTTACAGCAAATTTCAATTTAATCCGTATTGTCGTTTAGGCCTGATTGAGAAACAAACATACATACAAACTCACAAACTTTTGCATTTATAATATTATTAGGATAAAGTTTTTGACTGGCCTCACAGCTCAGTTAGTAGTAACTCTAATAATAATAATAATAATCGTTTATTTCGGAACAAGTTATATGGTACAATATTAATAGAAAGAACGATGATAACTACAGTAGTTATTAAAACTGTGTCGCACTTTGTAGGTACTTTGCTGTAGGTTCTGGGTTCGCTTCCCACCCGGGACATACATTTGTGTGTTGAACATGGGTGTTTGTTCTCTCTAGGTGTTTTAAATGTATCGTAAGTATGTATTTAAATAAAAAAATTAGAAGAAATGCACCTTACTACCCTCCGTAAACATCTCTAAGGGTTTCAGTGCCTGAAGTAAATAAAATATATAATAAATAATATTGGTGGACATTTCACACAGCGCCATCTAGCCTCAAACTAAGCAAAGCTTGTACTATGGGAGAACCTGATAACTGATAGGATACTTATATACTTTTTTTTTGTAAATACATACTTATCGGTATGTATGCTTAATATCTTTAAAACTACACAACGGATTTTGATGCGGTTTTTTTAATAGATAGAGTGATTCAGGAGGAAGGTTTATATGTACTAAACCCGTGCGAAGCCGGGGCGGGTCGCTTGTTATACATATTAATACCCAGACACAAGTATAGTCGTGTTTCTGTTTTATTGAATTTATCATTTGTTTCATTAGTAGTGCGTAGTATTGCAAGTTCTTAACGTACAAGGACTTTTAAAAGTAAGAATGGAGTCTGTTAAAAATAAACAAGAGAATATTGGAAAACTTACCCTAACTTTGTATGATCTCGACTCCAACAACTCGAACTTTATAAAGAATTTGAAATATTCGAATAACAAAATTTTAATTAACAGTAATCGAATGCCTGCCTAACGCCCACACGGGCTCTTTAACGTGCAAAATTTCGAAGTAACCAACCGTCTGGCAGGCGCGATAATTTTGAATTTGAATAGTCATTGTGGTAATAAAACAATGAGATATTATGTATTGCAGATCGTGATTCGTTCGATTTGCATAAAATAACTAACTGTCCTGTTGTCCTGTCAAGATGTAAGATGTTGTGTAAGATGTTGTCCTGTCAAATTTCAATAATCTTACAGAAAAAAGTACTTTTAGTTCGCGAAGACCGATACTAATATCGCTATTCAAAACTGGGGATGGTGATTGAAGGGTGAATATTATGGTTATTTTATTATTATGTATTTTTGCCATATTATAAAAAATATTTATTTTCCTAAATATACAAATCCTTTTTTTGGGCCACCCTTATCATTTAAGGGTATAAACATAGTTTACGACCTTTTCTCAGACCTACAAAATATACACAAAAAAAACCATATAAATCGTTCAAGCCGTTTCGGAGGAGTTTTACAAACACTGTGACACGATACATTTATATATTAGAGATATACATACATATAACATACGTTTCTAGAGATATCCAAGGTGTTTCTGGTACTTACCTGCAAAATAGAAAATATAAATTAGTATGGAATAAAAATCCTAAACAATAAGCATTACTTTCTACAAGTAGCAATATAATTGCAAGGTACACGTTAACACAATAAAGCTCAAATTTCCCAGAACGAATAAAATTGAACGCGCAAGACATATACTAAATTAATAAAACATTCCGAACGAAGGGCGGGAATTATTTGCGGCAAAAATTAATTACTTTTCCATGAATTCCTATTACCGAGCCATAGGAAAATTTTAAAACAATTTGCTTCATAAAACGGCAAAAAAAAATCTTAGGAAATTGTTAGGGAGTACACGTTTGGCGCACCGCCAGAGTTTTTGCACTTTAAAGGAAAGATGAAATAAAATAATAAATAGGATCACGACTGTAATCCCCCAGTACAGTAGGCACCCTCTCGAATCTCCAGGCGCTCAGATCTTTGAAGATGTCTAAAGGGGTTAGTCAGAGGCACCTCCAAACATTCGGCACATGCCCACATTTTGCAGTAGTTAGCATTCCACGACAAGCAAGCCCGTCGCCGCTTAAAATAATACTAACTGGTTTCCTCACGATGTTTTCCTTCACACGTGATTTGATGCGCATACATTTTTCGAACAGAAAAATCCATTGATGCACAGGCGGGATTAGAACCCACGACCTCCAGATTGAAAGTCGAAGTACCTTCCCCTTCAACACGGCTTTTGAAATTAGTGAATACAAGAATTTCCCCTATTCTCCTCCACAAAGGAGGAGAATAGGGAATTTCGGGGCTTTTAGTATCGATTCCCCGACATTCAGCTTAGCGAGAATTGAATTTGAAAGCGCAAATTGCTAGTTAAATTTTGGTGAGACATTGCGACTAGTGCGCCTAGGAGATTTGTGGGTTCCTAATGAATATTCAGCTAAGTCTATCCGATTTAAATAGTCTAGTCTAGTAGGTTTGCAATTCGACAATTCGCTGAGCCGCCACAAACAGTGTTTGGACGCTCTCTGTGTTTGGTATCTACGCCTACCTACAGATACTGTTTTAATTCTTAAGGCGCTCCCAGTCGACGATTGTTTTTGTTCGAAACGAAAAAAGAAATACTTCTGAACAAGCCACATCTCCTATTTTATAATGTATAGTATATGTGAATAAAGATGTACCCATCTTTAATCACTTCGATAAATAATCCTACCGACCGCTGCAATGACGACAAACACACGTCGGCGCGTGGTCCGCCTTAGCTTTTCGAATAAATTAATCATATAAATTATGTATAATTACTTATCAAAAATCTATTCTAATAGAAATCTAGATCTACATATTACCTATCTTTAACAATAAATCACAAGTTGATTTTAATAGTAGGTATATAAAATATTTCGATCATAAATTCTAAAACGTATCATTTTGAAATAATATCTTTATCGTGAAAAGTTTCTGCTATTATGTTTTCAGCTTAATAGAAATCTAGGTAGGAACCTGAAGTAATATACTTATAAAAATAGGAGATGTGGCTTGTTCAGAAGTATTTCTTTTTTCGTTTCGAAAAAGAGCAATCGTCGACTGGGAGCCCCTTAAATATTTTTCTTTAGATGTCCATTATATATATTGATTACTAGCTAACCCGGCTAACTTCGTATCGCTTTAGTATGTTAATTTCCCATTCCCGTTCCCGTTAAAAAGTAACCTATGTCATATAAAATCCCCATTTACAAAATGATCCGCCATTTATTGAATTCATTTGTTACAAAAAATGTGATAAATGAAGAACCGCTCTACCAATTTTGTACAAACTTCACATAAACCATCTACTAAATAGTCCGAACAAAGCCTAAACATTTGGTTTGGATAGGTGAGCCCGATCTTGAGTTATAAAATTACAACGAAAAGTGACATTGATTTTTATATAGTATACAGAGAAAGAGCTTGGATAAGTTCAGAATGCCGAATGCGAAGATACCTTTTTAATTCCGCAGGATTTTTGCTATTTATAAAAATTAAAATAAATATTACGAATCAAGAAATTAATTTTAAATGGCTTCTTATTTTTTTATTGCACAATAAACTGCTAATACCTAATATACTGATAATGATACTACTTTTTCATTAAAGAAACTATCTAAAGTCAATAAATAATCAATCTTAAATCAAATCACAATTGCCACACACTTATTTAATAATGTAAATTTGGATAACATAACAGTCTTATTAGTTTTTATCCTAAGTTTTAGGTAATTTAATATCAATTTGATTTTTTATAAAATATTTAAATATTCAAGTTAATTCTCAATGCATGCTGGTCTTGCTGGTAGAGACGGAACGGCGGTGCACTAAGCGATTGAAAGGGCGCTAGATTCGAGTGGGTTTTGCGAGATTCGCCAACGCGCTTACGACTTTGAGCCGCGTCTGCGGGATTCGCAAGCTGTATCCCACATTGCTGGCTTGCAATCCCTATTCGGCACATAACAAGCTAAAAAGGTATGTGTTTGCGAAACGTTTACCAAATCAAATTGATGTGTCGTACCGTGTTAAAATGAAATGTTATTTTTTTGCTGGTCCACGTCATGGTTCATGGCAGCATAAAGTTGAGATGGGGCCTGTTTGACCTAAGCAGTAGGTCGTCTATGGTTTTATGTATCTTTCCTCTTCTTGTTATGTGTTTCTTTATATATGAGCGCGTCAAATAAATTAATAATTAATATTAATAATATTTCATTTAATTTGTATAAATTAAGGGGGAGTTTTCATCTATTCTATACGGAGCTGTGTGATGCGGACCAAACACAGCGCTCGACATTTTCAAACTCGAATATTTGAGCGCTGTCATTGGTCCGCTCCGTACAGCTTCCGCTCCGCGTTGGTGGAAACTCACCCTAATTTATTCTTCCGCACGTCAAAGCGAAAATTGTAGTGAAACAACACCAACTATCGAATATTCAGCCATATTTGTAGCAATCGCACATATGGCAACTTTGGCAGTTGCTGGCCTTGGCCCAACTTGATCCAATATTGGGCATACGAGTACAAACAATTGAACGCGCCCAACCCCACCCACGGATAAGATTTTATTTAAGGTGATGCTTGAAATTTTTGTTTTTTTGTATGGGCTGAGTCTACCCGCACACGACGGAAAAAGTGAAAAAAACCGCATTATCTTGAAAACCATGAAACTTACAGAAAAACTTTCTTTCATTTGTGTAGCTATAATGATTATCTAACGAATTATATGAAAATGAATGAGCTATTCAAAGTTTTAATAAAAACATTGGAAAATAAATCTATCAAAAATTTCACCAATCGTGCATCTGTCTATAATTTATCTACGTAGAGCTAATTCTGTGATAAAAACAAAACTGTATGTTTCGCGGTTATTGAGAGAAAACGATTCTACATTCATCAAAAAAAATAGCTCGTCTTAAAGGTCCTAACTCAGTCACATAGAGAGTTATTCGATACGATAAAGTGTGAAACCTATCGCTTCTTTAAGATTTTTTACCCGACTGCGCCAGGAAGGTTAGTTAGAAGATATTTTAGTTTTTTTTTAGGGTAAGTACGCTTCACAACATAAACGACTTACAACAACGGATTACAACATATATGAGGTGTCGTTGGATTCGTCTCAATTGTGGAAGTGACATAGGCTATATATTTTTTAAATAGTCCCCTAAAAAAGGGGGAATAACTATCTTTTTAGTTAATTATTATATTAATGGACCACTTTAAAAAATTCTGTAACCTATTTCAAACTACAATAGCAGAAGGTAATATAGGAAATATTTTATTTTAAATAGAGATTCCCACGAAAGTTTAAGTAGTTTCTTGTTTATTTTATTATATCTGTTTCAGAATTTTACAGAAAATGCCAGAACAACCTTACAAATTATAACTTTAACTATTGTGTTTTGTTTGTTAACAGTATGTTTGAGTTAACACTCAAACATTTGAAGCCCAAATACCTGAAATAAAATATATAGCATCACGACTGTAATCCCCAAGTACGGTAGACATCCTCTCAGATCTCCAGGCATTTAGATGATTGAATTTGTCTAAAGGGGTTAGTCAGAGGCACGTCTAAACATTACTTTTGGCACATGCCCACAGCACACGTGATAGGTTGCAAGCCAGTCGCCGCTTACAAGAATGCTAACTGGTAAAGATAAAATGCGATATTTCAGCGCTCACAAGGTACGATTTTTCTGGGTCACTGGCTATTCCAACTCAGATACGAAGAATATCTAAGGAAACGGAACGAAATATTTTATCCTTGTGTTGTAATACATAGGTTGGTTGTACTTGCGAAATCGATGAATAGAGGTTGACAGTAACACCTTTTAAAAGGTGTACCAATAAAGTTAGACTGGATCCTGGACTTGGTCTTAAAAAAAACAAGTTTTATAGGAACACAGATTTATTTAACCATTATAAATTTTATTTACACAACTCTCACTTAGACTGTGATCTTTGTTGGATCTTTGTTTTAGAATCGCGCACGGGACTTCTTGTTATGAATACAGAAGTCTGATGCAGCCGGCTAGCAAACTAGAAGTTGCCGTGGACCGTAGCTGATGAGACAGAGTAGGTACCAAGTCTGATAAAGTATTAAATACTTAGTTATTTAGGAATTGAATAGGTTGAATATTTCGATTACCATAATTTTTGCAAATGAAATAAGTCCTTGCATTCTGACATTTAAAAACCCAAAAAAATGCAAAATAATGATTTTCTGTAAGTAATTAATTCGACTTGATGATTGAGATGTTTGTTCTGCGTCTGGGTGTTAATATGTATTCTATCAGTTATCTGGTTCCCATAGTACAAGATTTGCTTAGTTTGGGGCTAGATGGCGCTGTGTGTAAGGTCAAAAAAAAAGTAATTTTCCTTTTAATTTTCCAGGATTTTTTAAGTAAGTTATAGTAAACCGTACAAAATACGTGAAACCGTTTAAGTTATTAAAAACAGCGCGTGCTTAACCCAATCAGACTGAGGAAATTGTGGGAAAATACGACCATTATCAGGTAATGTCACGGTAAAAGTCCATTAATAACGACGCCGGTTTTGCCCGAAATTAAAAAGAAACATGGCATAGAGTTGTAGCAATCCATTTCACGCGAGTTGTTGTGAGTTGAGTTGCAACTGCTTCCCGGTTCACGCAAGTTCAATTTTACAAGCTTTTATTTAACTTGCAATGTATGTAACTATGTTTGTTCGGGTGGAATCTTGCAACTCAATTTTGAAGCAGTTATCCCCAACCGATTGAGCTGAAATTTTGCATACACCTTTAGTTCTAATGACAATACAATAATATGACATCGAGCTGATCTGATAATTGAGTCAGGAGCTGTTCAACAGTCACTCACAACGGAACTCCTTAGTAAATACTTTGCATTCTTGTAAAGTTCCGATGACAATGTTATATCATGACAGGTTATCGCTCGCTGGTGCTCGGTGGTTTTAATGTTTGTACAAAAGCTTGTCGTAGAAAAATATTTTTAACAGAAAACTTATTGAATTAAATTAAAAAAAAACAACATGGCGAAGCCGGAGTAAGCTGTCAGATTGTATGACAAAGTTTTGCTGGATATAATTAAATGGATGTATCCAGCTAGCAATAGATGAAGTTACAAGTATTCGTATTCAGTAGTTCTGAGAACGCTAGTTTCGAAGTTGTAGCTACAGTTTGACTTTAGTTTTACCCGTTTAGTAAATTTTTGCTACACATTATTACAACAACGGGAAATTACTCACGTAAATGATAAATTGTCAATGAGGACACCGACAATGTTTCGATTCATCTAGAGAATCTTCTTCAGGGTGAGTGGACCATAACGCGCGCGCTACCCTGCTCGCATTGCCGTCTCGCACTGTCACTCACGAAAGTTTTGAAAGTGAAATAAATTTTGCTGTTTATTTTAAACAAACTTTATAATCGGCAACCCACGTATGGAATGCATTTGAGCATGTGCCATAATGTCTGGACGTGCCTCTGGACTACCCTTTAAGGATTTGAGCGAATATCTACCGTACTAGAGATTACAGTCGTGTTTCTACTTATTAATTTTCAAATCATGACCGTTTTTGCATAAATTGCTCTGAAAAGGTACTTTTTTCTGCCTTTTCGATGTCGTTGGACGTGCCTCTTGACTACCCTTTAAGGATCTGAGCGAATGTCTACCGTACTAGAGATTACAGTCCTATTTTACTTAATAATTTCCAAATCATGACCGTTTTTGCATGAATTGCTCTGAAAACGCCATTTAAAGTCTGTAAAGGTATTTTTTTCTGCCTTTTCCAAGTCGTTTCACAAAGAGGCAATATGTTACTGGGAGTCACTTATTCGATCCCTCACCTAAGACCCGATACGCAGGTGCGTCCCGATACGAATCGGAATCGAATAAAAAACATGTGAATACGAATTTAAATCGAATCTCCGACTGGATATTCAGAATTTAGATTATTAAATGGCTCGTTCATCGTTTCATTTTGATCATTAAGATTTAGATTTCGAACCAATCAGAGGTTAAATGGTAGCTAGATGTAAGCTTGACTGGCTTCACAGTACAGTTGGTAGTAGCTCTGCCTTCTACGCTGTAGGTTGTTCGATTTTCACCCAGGATATGCATTTGTGTGATTAACATAGATGTTTGTTCTTTGCTTGTAAGTTTATAAGTATTAGTTATCTGGTTCCCATAGTAAAGCTTTGCTTAGTTTGGGACTACAAAAAGTTATACGTGAGCTCAGATTCGAAAGTACAATGATTATCATATTATGGCTTTCAAAGCAAGATTATAGCTTTCAAAACAGTTTAGGTACATAGATTTTATAAAATTTACTATGAAATTGGTATTCTCTAAATTCGACTGATATTCATAGCTATGGCTATGAAAATCATAGATATTTACGAAGTAAGCCAGCAGGACTATGTATGACAATAGTTATTGTTGGGTGTTTATTATTAATCGGCCGATCTTCTATTTTTTTTTATATAAATATGATGTCAACATCGAATCTCTAAGCTAAGTTCTAAACTCATTATCATTTAAGTAGGTATCATACTTTAGTTTCGCTCAAAAAAAACCATTAGGCCAGCCAACAGAATCTGTGAAAGCGCACATTTTTTTCAACAAAAAGTAATTTTAGCTTCAACAAAGAAAATCGTCCCCCAAAAGCCAGACTGTGTACAAAAATGAGAAATTTTATGGAAATACCTAACTGGGTCGGTCGCAACAGGTGTGCCGTACCCCGACCTAGGTTTAGTTGACCGTTACCAGGGGCCGTACAATCACTAAAGTAAGACTAAAGCAGTATTACTAAACTAAAGTAAGCTAAAGCTATACGAACACGTATGGCGTTGTCACTTGCAAATTCAAAAATCATTTATTTCAATAAAATCACAAGGATCAATTTGAAACGTTTTAGGAACTAGGTGAAACTACGCCGATTCGCGACCAAGCCTAGAAGAATCAGGCAACAAACACGGCTTTGGGTCTACCTTTTTTTTAATGATCATTTCCTTAATGCTATGTAGAGCTCCAGTGTGGTGCCAATCGAAGGTGACTTTCGCACCGCGACGAATAAGTACTGCTTTAGTCTTACGTACGGCCCCAGAATTATGTTTCCCGCCTGTTAGATACTTTAGTAGACTTTTTGGCAAGCTGGAGATATTCACTCGGTCATAGTTCAGTTTATTTTTAGTTCTAAAACTTTATTCTCTTTTATCGTCGGGTGGAAGCGACGCGTGGTATAGCTGGCTCCTATTTGGCACAAGGGATCAGCATTGTCGAGCGTGGAAATGCTGCTAGTGCTTGTATCTTGGGAACGCTTCCGACTGGTAGTAATCTGCCTGCAAACAGTCTATAGGTAGCGCAACTGAGCTACATATATAGATTGTTTGCAATGGTCTTTAGATAGCCCAACTATTTCTTGTGTACGGGCTTGCAACCTGTCACGTGTAGAATGCTAACTACTGCAAAATGTGGGTATTGTGCTAAATATAATGTTTGGGCGGGCCTTTGACTACCCCCTTTAGACATATTCAAGGATCTAAGCGCCTTGAGATCTGAGAGTATGTATACCGTACTTGGAGATTACAGTCGTGATCCTATTTATTTTTTATATGTATTTATTGACGCCTATCGCTCTTATATAAATATAAAGCGGGTTGATCAAGAAAGAAACAGTTTATTAACTTTTAAGTATTAAAAGAATATAGTAAAGTATTACAATTCTACAGTTTCTAACTAGAACCATATTGATCCTCAAAAGAATAAACAAGCTCTTAAAAACTGGCAGGGTTAAGCATATTTTGATAAAACTTTAAACAACACGACGAGCCTAAGACCGTAATCGAACATAAATACACCCGATAACTACTCTCTTTCTAGACAGTCGGGTGAAACAAGCCAATTAATTATCAGTACATACTTCGATGAAATTAGTACCTACAGGATGAACCAAATGCCGTCATCTATACTAATCATATAAAGAGGTAGGTAATGTAGGTTTGTAATTTTGAATGTTAGTAACAAATAAATACATAAAACCGGCCAAGTACTCGCTATGTCTGCTATCACGGTTCATGAGATGCAGCCCTGTGACAGACAGACGGACAAACGGACAGCGAAGTCTTAGTAATAGGGTTCCGTTTTTACCCATTGGAACCTTACAAACTACTGAATGGATTTCAAAGAAAAAACACCATTGGACTGCTACATTATCTTTGAGTAACATAGTCTATATTTATTCGTGGAAATTAGGGATCCCTACTAAAACTTCAATAATGTAACCCGTATAAAAAAATAGCCATAAAATAATTAGTGCACCCATGCGACGCTAGGGCAGACTGATAGTGGAACATAAATAAACCCGATAATTACTCTCTTTCTAGACAGTCGGGTAAAACAAGCCAATTAATGATCAGTACATACTTCGATTAATTAAAATAATACACGCCAATGTTACTTTTGGGAGGTAATTGCGCGTTTCAGCCCATTGTCATCATTATTAACGTGTTAATGAAAACGAAATAATAATATTTCGCCAAATTACATTTAATGGTATTACACAGCAGGGTTGCCATGCCCAACAGTTTATTTTTACGAAATATAATCCCGACTATATCCTCAAGGACGGTAGTACCTTAAATATGTCTAAGGATGGTAGTCAGAGGCACGTCTAAACATAGAAATTCCATATGTAACAGAATGCAAGCCTGACGCCGCTTATTAAGTTAAATAAATATTTATTGGTGGACGTTTCAAACAGCGCTATCTAGGCCCAAACTAAGCAAAGCTTGTATTATGGGAACTAGATAACTAATATAATACTTATATTGTTTTACATAGGGAATTTTGATACATTATAACGCCTAGACGACGCCGCCCAGAAGGCAAAGTCACTACTAACTGAGCTGTGAGGCCAAATAATTAAATTAACTTGTTTTTTAGGGTTCCGTACCCAAAGGGTAAAAACGGGACCCTATTACTAAGACTTCGTTGTCCGTCTGTCTGTCACAGGGCTCTATCTTTTGAAACGTGATAGCTAGATAGTTGAAATTTTCACAGAATATGTATTTCTGTTGCTGCTCTAACTACAAATACTAAAAACAGAATAAAATTAATATTTAAGGGGGGCTCCCGTACTTCTGTTCATGTTTTACATGTTTTTTTACCGTTTTTATAGATAATGGTACGGAACCTTTAATGCACGAGACCGACTCGCACTTGGCCGGTTTTTTATGTTTACGACCCATAGACTATCAATTTGTGTGGTTAGTTATGCTATAAAAACGCTTAAAACAAGTACCTACTGACTGACAGACAGATATGCTCCTGACGCAAAACTAGAGCAAAGTTGGTACGTGCATAAGACTAGCTTGTCTAAGGAATGTTAGCAGAAGGAAAGTTGTCCGTTAAGCAGTTGAGTAAACTTAATCCAGGAATGTTCTTCTTTGTAACTGGTTACTTCTTAGTCACTTTGCTGGTGACCATAATGAGATAGCTATGTGACAGAAGTTGCAAAAATTTACTCATTACCGTTTTAAAGTTCTTCTAAGTAGGTATGGAATGAATGTAAATGCAAAATGTGGATGCCAAACGTAATGTTTGAACGTGCCTCTGTCTACCACCCTCATTGAATGAATGAAAATGCTTTATTGTACACCAATAATAAAAAAAACAATGCCAGAAACATAAACTAAAGCAAAAACTGTACAATGATGAAGTTAGGCTTGCTAAATTTCAGCTTAGTCGGTTGGGGGAACTTTTTCAAATATAGTCGCAATATTTGGCCCAAACATACACAATTACACATACATTATATTAAAAGGCTTGTAAAAATGGTCTATTTCATCACAGGTTTTAAGCTACTATAACTACCTAAAAGAAATGATAAATGAAATCACCCAATACTAAAGCTACACGTACATGTAACTAAATGAGAAACGATTGGAATAAAACTAATTTCGCCAAAAAAATATAGCCCAGACCGGCTTGAATGTGACCATTTTACAAAAGTAGCGTTCGTTTAAAAATCCAAAAGCATATTTTCGGAACAGCACGATTAACGTCAAAACGGGCGTGCTTAGCCGCTCCGTCACGTAGCAGATATAAGATAAAACATGGCGACGCCGTATTTAAATCATGCCCCGTAAACGGACGTCGCGACTTCCTTCGCAAACAGCGACCAATTTAACACGACACTCCTTTGAGGCGCCACTTGTATTGAAATTATTCTCAAAATTACTTTAAATATTTTAATGCTCTCCAATACAATTAAAGAAATACTTATTTAAGAGTTTTTAGAATGTTATCCCTCAACGGGGTAAAAAGGGGTGTGACAAATTAATAGTTTATTATGAAAATTACATGATATTGAATATTTATGCTTTTCAATACAATTAAAGAAATATGTGTGTTGCTTGGGTTTTTTTTAATTTCATCCCTTTACTATGTGTTAAGGTTTGTATGAAAAAGTGTTTTTTCTATGCGATTATTGAAATTTGGACAGGACAAAGTCTGTCACGGCTAGTTACTCATATTTGTATGACGTTGGCGTGGTTCGCGGTTTAAGCACAGGGGCATAAATAACCACAAGGCCCTAAAATAATATCAAAACAATACGCAATACGAGTTCGTATTGCGTTGTCACTTTTGCACCGTGAATAATTCTGTTTTAATATTATAATTGAGCTTGTGTTACGGCCCCAGGTCAACTAACTTCGGTCGGCAACGCCACAGTGCGTTTGCGAAGTTCATTAATTACGTAAAGTTTTACCGGAAAGAGGGCGGTTATGCGGCGAAGTTGTAGTTCGGGTATGCAGTGTTGTCTTGACTTTTATGTTGACAACGCGAAAACATTTTTCCACTTCTGCAAGTATAAAATGAACAACCATTTTCTTTATTTACAATGGTTTCTACTTCCTTGGTTGTCTATCGATCGAGACTTTATTTCCTGGTAACAATTCAGATCAAAAGAATCATAGATTGTATCTATACTAATATATACAATCTACTACATAACTCACGATGTTTTCCTTCACCGTTTTGAACACGTGTGTTTGATGTGCATATACATTTTTCGAACAGAAAAATCCATTGATGCACATTGAGTTATTATTAACGGCTATTATTAACATCGTGAGGAAACCAGTGAGTATTCTTATATGCGGCGATGGGCTTGCAACCTATCATATATGGAATGCTAACTACTGCAAAATGTGGGCATGTGTCAAATATAATGTTTGGACCTAGCTACCCCCTCTAGACATCTTCAAAGGATCTAAGCGCCTGGAGATCTGAGAGGATGTCTACCGTACTTGGGGATTACAGTCGTGATCCTATTTTTTTTTTATCAAGATTCTTTTTAACCACCTACTAACAAAATCATAGCCATTACAGTACGCTTCATATAAGTTTTTCAATTTGGCAATCGGCATTAGATTGCGTGATAAGGAACGCAGTTATCGAACATATTATCGAGTTTGCTCAATATATTACGGAGTTGGGCTTTCTGGGCCATTTGCAATTTCTCTCTCGATTTAACGCCGATTTCACTTTGTGTTTGTTCTGTATGGGTAATCGATTTTTTTTACAAAGATTCTAATTTCGAAAAAAAGCCGATGCCAGATAAATCATTTTCAAATATTTAATTTGGGTCTGTTTATACATTTTATTACACATAGAATATACAATATTATTAATTAATGGTACCAAATATTTAGTACTCGTAAATTAAGATATTTTTTTTTTAATCATAAATATGACGCTGGCATTTTTGACGTTTATAAACAAAGACACTCCTAATGTTTCACCTAAATTCTGTCCATTTTTAAAGTTGCATCTTAATACGAATCGTATAACAAGCGTCAAAAGTAAAGGGACTGCTGAGAATGGATAATTTTTCATTCAAAAATCTTAATAATCATTGAATAAAAAAAAATTGTTTTTAGGTATTTTCAAGATATCAAAGGAGTTACAATAACCTCTGCGTTTCCCACGATCTCGTTACGTCACAATTCACAACTTAAGTGTCTGATACAAGTTCTTTTTTAATCCAGTTTGTCGACGTCTTTGAGCTTCTGCTTTCTAGGACGTGCTTTCTTTATAGAATAACACAAGCTATTCATCTTGGAGTCAACATTCAAAACTACTGGTTGAACCCTTTTTGATATTATTCTGTGTAGGTAACAGAGTTGACCTCAAAAACCTTTACAATAGGGTCGTACTGGTACAACCCTATTCGTCATACTGGTTCTTTTTGAGGTAACCCTATTATTTTGAAAAGATCAATCATTATTGAACCAAGTATAAAAAAAAACAAATGTCTCTGAATAAGACATATTTCCGTTTATACAGAGGTCAAAAATTGCTTCTAGTGAAATTATCTTTTGAAGACAGTACTTTATAACTCCTCATACGATATATCCATTAATTTCTTACGCCGGCTTCTGCCTGTCAAGTTTGATAGGCGCTTCTACATTCTACAGAGAAGCCGCTCAAGAAAACGCCGACAAAACAAAACAGTGTATTTACGAACACATGCCATAAATAGGCCGCAGCTAAATTTAGCCACGGTAGCAACAAGTGTAGCATTTGGTAACCCCCGCGTAGGGTTGCTAGTTCTCACTCATCGATTTGGGGCACATAATGAAGGAATTATAATACTTTGCATAGGGTTGAAAGAAACAGCAGCAATGCCTAAAGATCGATCTTCTCCCGCTGATTTTCATTGCCATAGCTTTTAAATATAGACATTACCAATGTCACGAAACATTCACTCTATTCCAAGAATCTTTAATAGTTTTTTATTTATTAATACTTGAATTGCATTTTAAAATAAAAACTAAAATGATTGATGCCAAGGCATTTTCTACCAGCCTGCCTAATTGGTAGTAGAAATGGTGGTTGGTAACATAAAAAAAACTTTAAGTCTTACTTAGACTTAAAGTTTTTTTTATGTTAAAACACGGAACGAGAATAGTTTAGACATAAAATAAATATGACAAAAAATATTAACGAAAGCCGTTACCCAGAAAAACCATTATAAGTATAAAAAAATATAAGTTACTATTGACATTGGTATTGTTTAAGTTCGATCGATGTTCAAAGCTCTGAAGAACCTAAATACCACCGCAAAACGTCAGACATGACTTGTGGGATTGTTTTTACTGCCCTGTCGTGTTTCTATGTTAATCACCATTAAAACCTTTTATTTAATGACTATTAGGTACCTATCTAGTCTACAGTTCAGTTGCAACCAAAAACATTATGAAAGGAGAGCCATTACCGGCCATTAATTAAACTAGATATAAAAACTATTTTTATTAAAACCTATTTCCAGTCAACATTGGTCCTTTCACACAAAAGTCACTCCTTAAGTAATAACGCGGATCCTTTATTGACAGTAGAGTTCAGAGTCATAACAGTCATACCCCACGGGTCAAAGTTTCCTGCAGCTGTCGCTGCAAACAAACAATTAAAATTGGCAACGAGCGCTCATTGGTGCTCAGTTGAGTCAGACAATACGTAACACTTTCGTGAGTTCTTCAATGATCTTACAATCCTCTACGTACGTACTTAACTGGTTACAAACAAAATATAAAAACATATATTTACAAGTATATATAGCTATTAGCAGTCTGCACATTATAAACAATTTTTTTTGATACTTTAGTTTGCATAATTGACATTTACTTACACGAAGATTTAAAAATGACTCATTTTACTTGCTGATAATGTAGCTTTAGATAGGTAAATGAATTTTTAAAATTGGTCAAGTAGTTTTTTATTTATCCAATGCAAACAACATAATTTTTGTTTCTCTTTATAATATCAGTGTAGATAAAACCTTTGCTTTTTGGACATCCCTAATAGAAATAGACCGATGATAAGCGCAAGAGAAACACTCAAAAACTAGTTTTATTATTTTGAACGCGTTTGTCACATCGCTAGTCTCGACAACCATGATTCATACAGCCATATTTGTAGAAATTGACAAGTTGTGACTCATTGCCAATTTCGTTATTTGGGATTAAAAGCTAAATAAATTGACATCTAGCTAAAATTTAAGTTAGAATAGATTTTTATGTTGTAAAATTAGTTATCTTCAAGGACCTAAGCGCCTCGATATCTGAGAGTATGTCTATCGTACTTGCGGATTACAGACGTGATCAAATTGCATCAGTCAAGCATGTCAGATATGTGTTGATACATCAATCCTACTAATAGTATAAAGCCGAAAGTATGTGAGAATGTTTGGATGTTTGTGCCTCAATCACGACCAAACGGATTTGAATGAAACTTGGAATATACATAGCTATGTCCTGGAATAACATATTAGGCTACTTTCTATCCAGGTACCACGAAAGCGAAGCCGCGGGCGGAAGCTATTACGATAAGCGTCGGACATTTTAGTTTAAACCGTGAATAAAAAAAATAAAAAAAAAATATTGGCGGACTTTACACACAACACTATCTAGCCCCAAACTAAGCAAAGCTTGTACTATGGGAACATGGAATTTTTTTTAAAAACATACTTATTATACTTAATATTATTATTATTATTATATATCAAAACAATGTTACTCACGGTGCGAAAGTGACAACGCAATACGAACTCGTAAAGTTTTAATAAATACTCCATGTTGGTTTCCTTCTTATCGTTTTGAAAAAGGAATGTTATAATAATTGCCATAGGTGCTAAAACTTTTGAAATTAGAACGTTGCCTTCATTTATATATACGATTAAATAGTTTTATAGCAAAAACACAGCCAATTGGCCTCACAGCTCAGTTGGTAATAAAAACTTTCTGCGCTGTAGGTTGTGGGTTCCATCCCCACCCAGGGCAAATATTTGTGTGAAAACATAGATGTTTGTTCTGTATGTCTATTAGGTATGTATTTACAAAAAAAAAGTATGTAGGTATTCAATCAGTTATCTGGTTAGTTTGGGGCTAGATGGCGCTGTCAGTCAATATTTATTTAAGTTATTCTGCCAGCTTTAAATAATTTTGAGTTGTAACAATAACGGAATTAAAGTGTGGGATATATTGAATGAAAGATGGTATGTACCTTTTTGGGAACTTATTCACCCTTGATCACACTTCACCACTTATAATTCAACAAATCCACAACAAAGGTCATGAATTCTGAACAATGGTTCCCCAAAAACCGTTAACGACGCCATCTTGGTTTCTTAGAAATAGACAGGTCCCAGAAAACACCTGACTGTGGGAATAGACGCTTGTCTAGGGGCTGCCTAGTTTATTATAGGGGTTGCAGTTTATTTTAATAGTTTTAACGGCTTTTGTAAGGGATATTCCGAATGCATTTTTTTCTATTGTAAACGACACTAATTTGTGTTTGACACTGTATTGTGATGCAAGATTCTCGTGAGATTTTATTTAACGACTGAATTACACATTCATTTTTTTATATTTGATATCACAATTTTATATATTTAATTTCAATTTTAATTATGATGTAAATTTTTGTAGGTAAATTCTGTTTAGGGTAAATATAAATATTTACTTGAGTAAAATAAGTATTGTAAAGATTTTTTTTATATCATAATTTTAAAAAGAAAACTAGTAATTCATTATAAATGATAACCGAACATCTGTCAACAAGAATGAATTAAACAGCCGAACCTTATTACTGTATTAAATAGTTCAAATGGCAATAAAAGTTGCCAGTAATTAGTGCCTTTGATTTGAGTTTGTTTGTTAACTGGCCTCATAGCTCAGTTGGTAGTAGCTGAAATAATGTCCACTGATATTTATTTATTATTATTATTAACCCTTTTCAGGAATCAGGTCATATTAGCAAGCCTTTATAAATAATATTCCCATGCCATCGCGTAACGAAATTTCAGTTATCGAGTTATGTACTGCTTCCAGCGTCGGCAGAAATAGATTAATCTGTGTTCATAATAAGCCAAGAGCAGTCGCTACCCTCTTGGGGAATGTCTGATCTGATCCTGTCACCTTAAGACGCTGCCAGTCGACGATTATTTTTGTTCGAAACGAAAAAAGAAATACTTGTGAACAAGCCACATCTCCTATTTTATAATGTATAGTATATGTGAATAAAGATGTACCCATCTTTAATCACTTCGATAAATAATCCTACCGACCGCTGCAATGATGACAAACACACGTCCGCGCGTGGTCCGCCTTAGCTTTTCGAATAAATTAATGATATAAATTATGTATAATTACTTATCAAAAATCTATCCTAATAGAAATCTAGATCTACATATTACCTATCTTTAACAATAAATCACAAGTTGATTTTAATAGTAGGTATATAACATATTTCGATCATAAATTCTAAAACGTATCATTTTGAAATAATATTTTTATCGTGAAAAGTTTCTGCTATTATGTTTTCAGCTTAATAGAAATCTAGGTAGGAACCTGAAGTAATATACTTATAAAAATAGGAGATGTGGCTTGTTCAGAAGTATTTCTTTTTTCGTTTCGAAAAAGAGCAATCAGCGACTGGCAGCCTCTTAAACTGACCAAAAAAATATCCATGTATACCTAGACTATAAAAAAAACCGTTGAAGTGCGAGTTAGACTCACGCAAAGAGTTCCGTACCATTATCAATTCAGATAGACTCTGCCTATACAGCAACCGAAACATAATGGAGTTTTGTAAAAGTTGAACTATACAATGAATTGTCAATTTAATTGATGTAAACCACGTGAAATTGACAAGGTGAATTTGTTTTCCATTAATTCATGAAGTTGGAATTAAGTATTTTCATTTATCAAAACCTTAAGATAAAAAAATTTGACACTACATTATTTACTATCTACCAAGCTTACACTGCAAGGCAAAACCAGTCCTATATCAACAGCATTAGACTGCACAATCGCGTGTATTCACGCTTTGCACCACAACATAAAGCTGCTCACTCACGGAAGAGAAACGTAATTAATTTGATTAATCTCGAATGTCGTCGAGGCGTTCCTGCGATGAGTAATGCGAGTCTTTTTTCTAAGTTGTATACATTTTTAGATACGTATCTTAATAGATAAGTAAGGAACACTTCAGTGTCTTTCTAAGAGCAGGCAATTTGTTCGTGGACACTTTAGTTAAACGTATCTTCTATACTAATATTATAATGAGGAAAGATTTGATTGTTTGTTTGCATCGAATAGGCTCCGAAATACTGGACCGATTTCAAAAATTATTTTACCATTAAAATCCTACATTATCCCTAATGAACATAGGCTATAGATTATTTTCAAAAACGTTAGAGATCCGTATGAAAACTTCGATAATGTAACTACAAGTGTGAAAAAAAAATCAAAAAACATCCTTATATTTCGTTTGCTGCAGAAAGTATTGACAACAGAGCAAAGTGATGTACTACAGTTTTATAGAGGACATCAATATCTACAAAAAAGTTTATGTTACCATATGCCTAACTATTAGGGATCCCTATTAAAACTTCGATAATGTAACCCAAAAAAAGGTGGTAAAAAAATAGCCATAAATATTATTATTACACCCGTGCGACACCGGGGCGGACTGCTAGTTATACAGGGTGTCCAAGAACCTGGCGTCCAACTGGATTCCCACGATGCCCCAAGTTCTAACAGTACTCAGAAAAATATTTTAAAAAATCCACCCCATGTACTTACAGAATTATACTGATTTCAAAAAAAAAGGGGAAATGAGCACCCTGTGACATACTTTTGAATGCTGTGACTGCTAATGCTGATAATTTCGATATTTCTTGGAGGTTTTGTAATCTAGGGTATTGCTGTGTCTAAATAGAATGTAAAAATAAAGTACTTATTGTACCATTTTAAAATAAAATATTATTTTAACTAAAGGTGATATGGAAAATTATTGAATTTCGCAACTTTGACCGACTGTAGTGTAAAAAAAATGTACCAAAATAGTATGGCAAGTGACGTCAAATTTTGACGCGTTTATTCCTCTTTTTAAAAAGGTATAATACTTACACATTAATTTGAAAAAAAAAATTTTGATAATATTTTTACTCAACAACCCAATTTTTACGAAGTGCCTACCTACTAACGGTAACTGTCGGACCCTTTCTTATCTTAGAAACTGTTATGTTACTACTATTATTTACTTCGGTTCCAAGAGTGAGCAAGAAGGAAATACACACAGGTAGATGGGTTCCCAGTAGAATAAAAGCAAAGAATGTTAGTTTAAAGATATTTTATTACAATAAATGTTCAAAATGTTGACCACCCGCGGCAATACAAGCTCTCACTCTCCTTAAAAAGGACCGCTTTATGTTTCGCGAGTAACTTTTTTGACGTATCACCTGCACTGCTTGTGTTATCTTCTCACGAAGGTCAGCGATGTCATTAATGGGCTTCGCATAAACGAGCTCCTTCATAGTTCCCCAGAAAAAAAAATCCAGCGGATTTAAGTCAGGTGAGCGGGCTGGCCACGGGATTGTTCCTGATCGCCCAATCCACCTGTTCGGGTATTGCTCGTCCAAAAACTCTCTATAAAACGCTCACCTGACTTAAATCCGCTGGATTTTTTTTTCTGGGGAACTATGAAGGAGCTCGTTTATGCGAAGCCCATTAATGACATCGCTGACCTTCGTGAGAAGATAACACAAGCAGTGCAGGTGATACGTCAAAAAAGTTACTCGCGAAACATAAAGCGGTCCTTTTTAAGGAGAGTGAGAGCTTGTATTGCCGCGGGTGGTCAACATTTTGAACATTTATTGTAATAAAATATCTTTAAACTAACATTCTTTGCTTTTATTCTACTGGGAACCCATCTACCTGTGTGTATTTCCTTCTTGCTCACTCTTGGAACCGAAGTAAATAATAGTAGTAACATAACAGTTTCTAAGATAAGAAAGGGTCCGACAGTTACCGTTAGTAGGTAGGCACTTCGTAAAAATTGGGTTGTTGAGTAAAAATATTATCAAAATTTTTTTTTTCAAATTAATGTTTAAGTATTATACCTTTTTAAAAAGAGGAATAAACGCGTCAAAATTTGACGTCACTTGCCATACTATTTTGGTACATTTTTTTTACACTACAGTCGGTCAAAGTTGCGAAATTCAATAATTTTCCATATCACCTTTAGTTAAAATAATATTTTATTTTAAAATGGTACAATAAGTACTTTATTTTTACATTCTATTTAGACACAGCAATACCCTAGATTACAAAACCTCCAAGAAATATCGAAATTATCAGCATTAGCAGTCACAGCATTCAAAAGTATGTCACAGGGTGCTCATTTCCCCTTTTTTTTTGAAATCAGTATAATTCTGTAAGTACATGGGGTGGATTTTTTAAAATATTTTTCTGAGTACTGTTAGAACTTGGGGCATCGTGGGAATCCAGTTGGACGCCAGGTTCTTGGACACCCTGTATATATAAATCTTCTGTACGTGCGAATGTCACTTACGTCCTCGTAAACGGCTATATCGATTATAAGGATTCTTTTGTATATGTTTGTGGGTCCCTGTATGGTTTATATTCACAATTGGACCTAGTAAGTGACGATGCAATCGGGCAGGACAACGTCTGCCAGGTCTGCAGATTGAAAGTCGCTATTTTTTTTCATTAAAATAAAAATAAATAGGATCTCGACTTGAGTGTGATCCAAGTACGATAAACTCTCGAGGCGCCTAGATCTTTGAAGCCGTCTAAAGGGGGTAGTAAGAAGCACGTTTAAACATTGCGTATGCATTCCTGTGACAGGTTGCAAGGTTTTATTTAATTGAATATGTTTAACGTGATCAGTGTATGGTCGCCAAATCTTCATATATCCCTGCCATTAACCATTTATCAGATCCGAGCTAATTACAAAATAAATTGCTCCACTTTATCTGTTTTTAATTTGTAAATGTCAGATCGGATGAATTATTTCGCAAATTCGCCGATTGTTACGATTATTGGCCGTTCACTCTTGCCGGACGAGAGTAGGTCCTATACAAAATATGTATGTTAGTCTTTAAGGTATTAAGTAAATCATTTATTTTTATTATAAACTAGCTGACCCGTGCCCGCTTCGCTGTGCGTAAGACATTTCTAATACCATCGTTGACTTTTTTGTAGACGTTTTTAAGGTGTACAATACTGTAGTACATTATTTTGATATATCTCGTGGGGTTCAGCCAGCATTTGCAATGCAAGCGCAATAAAATGTGTTTATTTACGACATCACATTAGAAACCTCTAAAATTATCAGTGTTTCTCTACTATATTATGCATGTATTATACATATAAACCTTCCTCTTGAATCACTCTATTTATTAAAAAAAACCGCATCAAAATCCGTTGTGTAGTTTTAAAGATATAAGCAAACATACATACAGACATACAGACGCGGGAAGCGGAAAGCGACTTTGCTTTATACTATGTAGTGATAATCTATGGGAATTATCATTTTATTTCACTTATTCCGAATATTAGAATGCCTTCTGTAAAACAAATTAAATAGAATCACAGCTGTAACCCCCAAGTACGGTATACATACTCTTAGATCTCCATGCGCTTAGGTCTCTGAAGATACCTAAAGACACGTCCAAACACTGTATTCAGCAGATGCCCACATTTTGCAGTGATACGTAACAAGTTGCAAGCCCGTTTCTGGAAAATGTATCTTAATTATGCTGAAACCTACGATTTAGGAGCAACTTAAACTAACAAAGAAATATACCTAACGTACCTAATATACGGTAACTAACCGTTTAGTTTGTATCAATATTGTCAGGCAGACAGTGACGCAACACTATTATAATTTTAGATTAGACTGATTTAATGATAGCAAGATGTTATGATAAAATCAGTTTTTAGAAACCAATTGGCAAATAAAATGCAAAATGATAATAAATAACAATATTAAAATACTGCTTGATACTATTTATGTAATTTAATTATACAACTAAACCAAGGTTAATGCCGGTATATTTTCGAAAGAGGCTTACTGACCTATTTATTATTTTTATTGAGTTAGGTCGGGGCGCCTGTCACATGACCTATTCTAATTCTATTGTCTAGTAATTTACCCCGTACCTCATATTATGTCTAAAAAACCCCGGTCTTAGACAAAACAACCTAGTCTGACTATTACGAAAGTCCATTGTTGAGACGAACAAAAAAACCCCGTTTACCTGTATAACAATAAAGTACTTGGGCATAGAGATAAAGGAATTGTGGGTATTGATAATAAGAAACAGGTATGTCTCTACCTTTTATTTTAGGAATATTTGATTATTATCGTGAGAACTGAAACCAGTTTTGCGATTTGTAGATTTGTAGTTCAAGCTTTTTTTAGTAAAATTATGTTTTTATTTCAAACTTGATTATTAATTATGAATGCAAATCATTTAAGCAATATATTGGTGGCGAATATGTTGTGTACACTCTAAAATTTAGGATTCCTAAAACACGAATGCTCTTATTTTAAGTAATTTAACGCTTTTTTGCGTAAATTTTGTCAGCATGTAAAAATGTGTTGACTGAAGTGAAATTTTGGAAATAACATATTTTTTTAGGATACGCGAATTGAGACTTTAACATAGAATGAATAAGAGCGAACGTGTTTTAGGTATCCTAAATTTTTGAATGGACACAACAGAATCGCCATCTTTAATAAATGATGACTATTATTTTGAAACTGATAATATTTCTATTATAATATAATGATTTATTGCTGTATATTTCACAAGACAACCTAAAAAACGTAATAACGCGGAAGAAGGATACTTGAAGAAAAACGCGTAGGAACATTACAAAATCAATGAGTGCTACATTAAATTTCTTACTAAATTACGTGTGTGAACGAAAGCTAGAACTAATCGATGTCACACCCTATCAGCTAGGTACAGGTATAAATGAAATTACCTAAGTTTTACGTAATACACATGCGTAACTGCGTTGAAACTACGTCTGGGTGATATTTCTTATGTTGCAACGTCGCCTATCAACTGATAAGACCAACTGGGTTAACGGCTATATGTTTTTAAACCTCCTATGATCTTTCTTTATTTCAGAAAAAAATACATTTAATACTAATAACAAAAAGGTATGTCTTTTTTAATTTAAAAATATTTAATCCATAATATAAAAATAAATCGCTGAATGTGTTGCTAAGCGCAAATCTCGAGAGCAGCTGAACCGATTTCGCTAATTCTTTTTTTGTTGTATTCGTTATTATCAGGAGATGGTTCTAATGAAAAAAAATTGATAGGACAACGTCTGTCGGGACAACTAGTTATTAATATTATTGATCAGTGATAGTATTGGATCAGTTGAGCTACCTATCGACTGTTTGCGTACTTTAGATATCTCTGGTTCTTATGTTTTTTGTAAATATTCTGTTCTATGATTCTAATATAAATAAATAGGATAACGACTATAGGTCTCAAGTACATACATAGACATACTCTCAGGCAAATATTAGCAAATTTTGTTACAATTAGCTGAAGTAAGAAACCTCTATTTATAAACAAAGTAATTAAATAAGAAACAGATGTGGCATGTAAAGATCCAGATAGAAAAATAGTTCATTGTTAGAACATAGTCGGAAACATCCGAAAAAAACATTTTTTCTTCTATTTAATGATTAGAACTAGTAGTGTCTCTGATTAGGAAGACAGCAGTGTGATGAACGGAGCGGGTCCTATATATTTAAAACAGTAACGGTAGCTTTATCGTAGCGTAGGAAAGATTAAGCTGAACTGTGTGTGGTCGTTGGTACATTTTTTATGAGACGAGACGGATTACCCTAAAATAACAATGATTCGGGTTTAAAATTCTTGAAATAGTTTTAATAGTATCCAGATTTATTATCTTATAACCTGTGCGCATTGAATCTTGAATTAAATTGGTTCTCAACGCCTATATTGTCTGCACTCTAAACCCAGGAAGCTTTGTTTGGTTCTCATCTAATAAAATAAATCCGAAAGTGTGTTAGGATTTTTCTATGTTTGTGCCTCTTGGAAAAACATAGCTGTCCTGGAAGCAAATATATACTTTTTATCCTGGTACCACGCGATCGATGCTGCGGGCGGAAGTATATAAGTTAGTATGTCTAGTAATCTAAATATAAAAAATCTTACGTTACTGACTGACTATAAGTTAGTACTACGTTTATAGAACACAAAAACAAGTGTCTTCCCCTTAATTAGAGACAGTAAGAAAAGTGTTAGTGGACACATTCATAATAACAATACCATAGCAATTTAGGTCAAAGTGAAACTAATCATTAGCCTGCCATATTGCTAGATTGTAGTATTATTAGAGTACACTATTTATATTAATGTACACTAACAATAATATAAAAAAAAAAAAAAAAAAAAAAAAAAAAAAAACTGACTGACTGATCATCAACACAAAGCCTAAATCACTGGTTCTAGAAACTTGAATTAGGAGGGGTATTTTCCTTTTGATGCACTAAGGAATTCCCCAAATTCAACCATTTAAGGGGTGTAACGAGGATTGAAGTCTGTATGAAAATAACTTTTGGAATTATGAACTGAAAAATTTCAAATTTATTTTAAGGCAATGTTTTTTTATATGGTGCCCAGAAAAGAGTCAGTAGCAAGACAATGGAGAGATTTCCCCAATAAATTCTTTCCCAAACTCGTCCGGGGATTTGCCATTCAGATTTCAGGTAGCCGTTCGAGTTGATTTGATTAATAGTCGAGGCAAATATCGGGACGGTTCGTTAAGACTGCTCGGTTTAACCGTCTGCCGCCGTACCACCTCGCTCATTAGTGGACTATGTATCTAGCCGTGGAAGTTTCATCTTAGTTTTAGGAGAAATGCTGACAATTTTATACTTTTTAGTAGCCTGTTTATTAGGTAAAATAAAAACATTAATTAGATAATTTAGAAGTAAACCCCTTCTAAATAGTTAAATAAATTTTGCAGGTATTTACATATTAAAAAAAAAAGTACACCTGTATTTAAAATATATAAATTACATAAAAATTATATGTTAAAAATATTTCTATATTTTTTCGATCATAGCCAAGCCTAAAAGTATTTTAAGACTTTAAATTATTCATACAAATTTATGTAAGATAATTTTAATAAACTATGCATTGTGAATTAACGACTAAAATGACACCGTTATTTAGATGAGTCAATAACACAATCAGAATAATGTTGCAATAAATTGAATATTTATTATTTTACATTGTGGTATAGACATCACAGTGTCTAAAAATAGCAATAACTATTTTGAGATTTTAAATACAACCATTAGTAATCCCCATTTAAACAGAACAGCAGATGTTCAAAATGTAACGGACTAAATTGTAACAAATAGTTTTACGATCATACTCACTTTAGAACAATTTTATTGCCATATTATTCTAAAAACTGTAGACCGAACACAAAGAAGCGGTTGGCTTCTAGTCATAAATAAAAAAAACATATCAAATAATCACAAAAATCAAATAAAAACTTACCATAGCAATCCAAATCCGTTCATGAAATCAATCTTCACCAAACTTCAGAAAGAAAAAACTAAATTAATACTACGCGCGATACTACACTACCAATTAGAACTAATTTGGACACAATGACTAGAGAAAATGAGAACGCGGAGGCACAACCGCTCGCGTCGACGGCCGATTCATAACTGACTGAACTGACGGTGAGGTCAAGTTTCCGAAAAATGTTGAGCTGCAGGCACCCATACGTTAAGGCCGAGATCGCTACAACAAAAAAGAACCCTCAAATATTATCGGCCCCAAACGAGGCGGTTCTCAAAGTGTAACGACCACCTGCACCCATATTTAAATAGTTTTATTTTTCCGTTGAACGAATGACGCATAGCTGGATATGTTTTTGTTCTAGTTTTTGTTAATAAATCTAAATTATACATCAGATATGAATGCAGGAAAAAAGATGTCGCTTTTTCGATGAATGGAATTACAAGATCAATAGAAAATAGTTAAAAACATAATAATAATCTAACAGCTTTAGGACTAAACGGTGCTCATCTAAGCGTGTCATTCAATATTTTATTTCATTTTATGTTGAAACAAGGCAACTATGAGATCATTCATGTGGAAAACCGTATAACTATTATATTTTTTCTGTCTGTGATGATACGAGTTCTCAAGGCCCGTTCAATGTACTCGACTTTATTGCTCCTGTCGATATTAAATTATTATTGGAAACAAATAACCTGTTAGTGCAAACAGCCACAGTTCTTTAGTTCCACCCGACCGGCTTCATCATGTTTTATGAGCTTTTATTTTATATTTACAACTTTGCGAAAAGCTAATTTTATAATAACATTCACATGTCGTGTCAATCATTTTTATTTGTATGTCTAAACATATTATTCGTTATATTAAAATTACAACAATGACGTGGTCATGGCATTTTTTTTAAGTAACCTTTTTAGGAAAGATGGTTTTATAATTTCTGCAATAAGTATGCAAAAAAAAAAATCAAAATACAATTATTTAAATACGGGATAATATACATTTGTTTGTAAAGAATACCTAATGTATTTATTTAAAATAAAACGCAATAAAATAAGTTTAAAGTTTGAGATCCACAACCGGGCCCTGCAGCTGCCGTCCCTGCACACAATTATGAGCATGTGTGCGTATGGAGTGCGTGCGTGTGCGTTAATGGATGTGTGTGCGGTGCGTAGGGTTGAACGTAATTTATTATTTCTTTTTGTGCGATTATTTTTTTTGTGAAAGTAGTCAAAGTAGCAGCTTGCATTCAGATGAAATAAACAAATGATTAAATGTAGCCAGTCTGTTAAAAAGCCACATTTTAGGGTTCCGTAGACAAACAAAATAACCTTACCCTTCAGCCCGGTCCTAATCTCTGCGATATAACTCGACTGATATTATATAGCATCAAAGTTAATTTCTACGAAGTTCTCATACAAAACACAGTGTATTATATACTAACATAACTAAATTAATGGCTACCTGAGATTCGGTATTTGCGAAGGTTAAACATAGGTCACTAAGGAGTCAGAGCATCAAATTTCTCAGAAACACATCGTGAACTAAACCCCAAGCTCCTAACCTATCTAAAAAAATATTTTAATCCTAATAATATTATAAATGCGAAAGTTTGTGAGTTTGTATGTATGTTTGTTCCTCAATCAGGCCTAAACGACAGAACGGATTAAGTTGAAATTTGCTGTAGATGTAGATATACTGTCCGAATAAATAATAGACTACTTTAAAATATGAGAAACATCCTAAAAACTATAAAAAACGCAAAAGGGATGATTTTGGTACAGATGGCGCTGGCGTGCACAACTCTGACATCAGTTTTGACTACACAGGACAAAGTCTGTCACGAGTCGGCTAGTATTTTAATAATCTAAAACAAAACTAGTAGAATTAAAGTTCATTTTCGTGGCTATATTTGGCTAGACATGCAGGTAACTTAAAAAGGACTTCGCGGAAGTCCAATTACTAGAACAGATTTAATCATAGTCTTGTAGGATTTATTATTTGTATCATTGTGTCATGTTTGCGGTCACGAGTTTTCAAGGTGTTGCTAGGCAAGATTAGAACAGGCGTGGCACGCCAAAACTGGCTTGCAATATTAATTTTACTTGCTTGCCTTTGTATTGTACTAACTGGCTGTCCCGACAGACGATGTCCTGTCAAATTTCAATAATACTTTTAAAAGCACTTTTGGTTTTCCTGAAATTTACGCTGGATTTTCCAAAAAGCTGTACGAAATATACTTTACGAAACATACCTACCGAATATGCATAAAATTTATATAAAAGTTTGGTTACAAACACTGTGACATGAGAATTTTATATATAAGAAGATATTATAAATGCGAAAGTGACTCTGTCTGTCTGTCTGTGACGTTATCACAACCAAACCGCTGAGCCGATTGTGATGAAATTTCATATAGATATAGATTAAGGTCTTGAGAAGGAAATAGGCTACTTTCAACCAAAAAATCGTTTAATTTTAAGAAATTTCAACGTTTTCCAATAAAGTGGCCAAAATCAATTTTTCGAATCTACGCGATCTAAGTTGCGGGTGAAAGCTAGTCCTTAAATATATATTCGGCTGCTTTTCGACCTTATCGATCGATTTTGACCATGATATTCAATAAAAATTTCATATTGACGTACCATGTCAACTATAAATGACATAGGGTTGGAAAGGGTGCCCTAACAGTATATCCCATGTTAAAAATAAACATCCAACAATATAATGGTGGCAATTTTGTTGTTACATTGAGAATTACGGTCGATCTTATTCCGTCTACGTTAAATTCAAAATTAGCATAACTCCTAAGTGACAGTTTTAAAACTTAGAATAGTTCCCTATTTCTTTGAGTACCATGATACTTAGAAGTACCATAGTACTAAAGTATCGTGCTCTATAGTTCGTTCGTCCTCAGTTCTGCATCATTGATATGCAATAGGTAGCTTTAAGGAAATGTTACTATGGGACCTACGTGACTGTTGTTACGTTATTTGTGCTATTTTTAGTATGAACTTAGACTACTCATAGGTGCCTGATTTCAATGCAGCGTCACACCAGCGAGACTTGGAAGATTTGTTGTAACTTTGCACTCGTTTGTATGAGTATTTTGCTAAAACCATACATACTTTAACTGAATTTGACTGGCCTCACAGCTCATTTGGTAGTAACTTTGCCTTCAGCGATCTCCACCCAGACCAAATATTTGTCAGATAAACATAGATGATTTTCTGTGTCTTGGTGTCATAGTGTATTAAAAAAAGTATATATAGGTAAGTATTCTATCAATTATCTAGTTCTTCATTACTATGAAAGCTTTGCTTAATTTGGGAAGGAAAGGACTACCAATTATATAGAATCCATGGACCTAGTAGGTAGCCTTCCTACTTTGTCATACAAGTACTTAGTTGATTTTACTATTTTAACAATCATGAGTTAAAACACTTTTTACCTTGACTGTCTTGAAAGCAAGTGTACTAACTGCGGTAAAATTGCAAAAAATTGCATAACAATAGAGTGTACGAAGTGCGAATAACCCATGTGAGAAATGTCAATCAATATTTATTTATTCAAGTAAGTAACTAAAAAGTTGTGTTCATCATACTAATATTGTAAATCCGAAAGGTTGTGAGGACGTGTCTGTATGTTTATCGCTCAACCACGCTTAAACGACCTAAAGGATTTGAATGAAACTTGCAATTTACATAGCCTATGCCCTGGAATAGCAAATCGGTTAATTCCGAAACCAAGTAAGCAAAGCCGCAGGCAGGAGCTAGTAGTCTATCCGAGACCACGACGGTGGCTATACGAGTACAAACTATATGAATCTATATCTATACGCTATAATAATATTATAAAAAGGAAAGATTTGATTGTTTGTTTGTTAGTTTGCATCGAATAGGCTCCGAAACTACTGGACCGATTTGAAAAATTGTTTCACCATTAGAATCCTACATTATCCCTGATGAACATAAGCTATAGAATATTTTCAAAAATGTTAGGGATCCTTATGAAAACTTCGATAATAATAAAATAGCGAAAAAAATCCTTATATCGCGTACGCTGTAACAATTATTGACAATAGAGAAAAGTTATGTACTACAGTTTTATAGATGACATCAATATCTACAAAAAAGTCTATAATACCATATGTCTAACTATTAGGGATCCCTATTAAAACTTCGATAATGTAACCCAAGGTGTAAAAAAATTGCCGTAAAATCTTTTTTACACCCGTGCGACGCCGGGGCAGACTGCTAGTATCATATACATTGCATCAAACCAATCACACATTGAGGAAGGCCGGATGTTAGATAACCCTATATAGACGAGGGGATCTAAAAGGCCACTTTGCATGAATCATTATTATGTATCGTACGATTATATAGCAATCGTTAAATGTGAATGCAATTTTCATATTGCTAATCATATTGGTAACTTAATGGGGATTCATAAATGCAGTTTATGAATTAACGCAATCATTTCTAAATAGGAATCGTACGCGTTTATCCTTCCATAATACGATTTGCGCAAATATGATCACGACTGATGTTTGGACGTGACGACTACCCCCACTAGACATCTTCGAAGGATCTAAGCGTCTGGAGATCGGAGAGGATGTCTACCGTACTTGGGGATTACAGTCGTGATCCTATTTATTTATTTATTATGTTAAACACCACCACTTTCTTTTCTTGATTTTGTTTATCCTCCCCATCCAAAGGTTGTCTGGAAGAGATCGCTTTTAGCGATAAGGCCGTCCAGTGTACATTTATGCTTGTTGTTGCCTAATATTTGTTTTCTTTAGTGTGCAATAAAAGAATGTATCTATCTACCTATATATCTTAAACAGCCCCATGCACCGATTGCAGCGCACGTTGAGGTAGGCCGGATACTAGGTACCGATCTATTTATGCCCAAGGTGTTTTATGACGGGGTCGAAGACCGGTGGTCGACGACCCCAGATGACTTCATCTGGTAATTTAGAGTTCAGTAATTGACGTTCTGGGAAATATGAAGGCATTCCGAATGCATGGTTTATTGTTCGTTTGTGGGGTTAGGTATATTCTTTTAAAATTTCAAACACGCTGACTTATAGAGTTAGAACTATCGTGGTTGTTAAGAGGCTCCCAGTCGCTGATTGCTCTTTTTCGAAACGAAAAAAGAAATACTTCTGAACAAGCCACATCTCCTATTTTTATAAGTATATTACTTCAGGTTCATACCTAGACTTCTATTAAGCTGAAAACATAATAGCAGAAACTTTTCACGATAAAGATATTATTTCAAAATGATACGTTTTAGAATTTATGATCGAAATATTTTATATACCTACTAATAAAATCAACTTATGATTTATTGTTAAAGATAGGTAATATGTAGATCTAGATTTCTATTAGAATAGATTTTTGATAAGTAATTATACATAATTTATATCATTAATTTATTCGAAAAGCTAAGGCGGACCACGCTCCGACGTGTGTTTGTCGTCATTGCAGCGGTCGGTAGGATTATTTATCGAAGTGATTAAAGATGGGTACATCTTTATTCACATATACTATACATTATAAAATAGGAGATGTGGCTTGTTCACAAGTATTTATTTTTTCGTTTCGAACAAAAACAATCGTCGACTGGGAGCGCCTTAATCATTTTAAGTAGAAATACGGCTAATTATCACGTTTTTTCTTGTTTTGCTGACGTTTCGAGACAGTTCAGATGCTCTTCATCATGAGCATCGTATGCGACCGCGATCAACGGCAGATCGAACTTAAAGAGCGAGATAAATATCATATATATATATATATATATATATTATAAAAATAAAGATAAAGAGCAAGATTTCAGAGATTATGGCTTGCAAAGCAGTTTAGGTAACTTCGACTGATATTCATAGGCTATGGAAATCATAGATTTTTACCAAATAAGCCAGCAGGGTTCCAAACCCTCAATTTTGTCTACATTGGCAATGCTAAAGCTAACTAGGCTTTGAAACATTTTATTAAATGTATTTTTTTATCGATTGATTTTAGCTCCATCTACAGGGTACAATCACAAACATTTTTGCCCAATATCTTTCAATTCGAACAAGCTCTATTAAAATATCTGTTCCGATTTTATCTTTATTAACTACAGATTTAATTATACAAGGAAACTGTGAATTGGTCGTTGACCTATGAACGAAAAATCTTATCCAAGAAATTATATTTTGGATCTTTGATATTTCGGTTCTAAGAAAACTTTGAGAATACGCGTTCGTTTTTTTGTGGCATGATTAAGATTTGTGAGTTATTTTAGTTTTAGTTAGAAAAATGTATTTGTAATTAAGTGTTTTTTTGTCAACTATAAATAGACAATTGATTTAATTTTAAGATACTAATCGGACAAAGATATCTAGCACAAAAATTAAAAAAACTTTTATGTACTAGACTAGAATCTTTGTCCGTGTAGTAAATAAAATGAATAATAAAATATGATTAATTACGACGAAGTCAAAATGTTCGGCGTTTTATACAGAACCTATACACCTCATTTGACTCACACTTGCCGGAACGATACAAGTCTCAGTTATGATTCACGACGTACGATCGCCAAATAATAAAAAACCCTAAAAAACCGCAAAACGTTGACCTTACGGATGTAGAGTGTCATATTGCGTTTGTTGCATGTTGGTGACCATAAAATAAGAAATTTGAATACTCCATAGCTAATATACTTAAATTGTAGAATAGTTACAGATTTAAAGTACGACGACACTGAGTCCTTGTTATCTGAATTCTACTTTTAACATTATATAATAATTATATATATATATATTTTTCTTTTTAAAACCCATCTAGTAACTAAGAATTTATTTTTATATTTTTTTATATATATTTATATATTTTTTTATTTATATATTATATATAATACATACAAGTGAGCTATTGGATTGTAATTTATTTTTTTATTTTGGTCTATTTTCATAATCATTGTTTTTTTTTTATTACTTTGTTTAACCGATTCCTTGCCACCTTCATTTTTCGAGCCTTTCCACCCCGGCCCCATACAACATTCAATGACGCACATGTCGCGTCATGGGCCCTCCTGAATGATGACGCTCCTAGCGCGTCGTTGGCCCCCGGTAATGTTATTACGCTATTTTAAGCAATTTCAGCTATAATAATTCAAGGTGAGACCTGATACTGTGTGTTTTGTTTTATTAATTAGCTAAGAATGTTTTAAAGTGACTATCTACGTGTTTTATAGGAGATGGTAGGTAAGTTACAGATTTCCACCAGGTGTTGTAAACCTTAGGGTCGCATTTAATCGCAAATCAAAAAAGGTTCGAGTGCCGGCTCTAGTAAGCGACTTTTCAAAAATCTTTTAATACAGCTATGAAAATCGATATCATGGTTCCTAAGAACAGAACACAAGCATCCTAAGCACAACAGAAGTGAGGGTAGTTTCGTCAACTGTCTCCGCTTCTCGACGGTAGCACCGTGTTCTCTAATCTGCCCGCGATCATGGCTATTATTACATAGCCGAAACGTCGGGAAAATAAATTAAAGGTACTTACGTGATAAACACCCGTGTTAAAATCTATAGTTACAACAGAGCGCAAGTTCTTTTTACGCCAAAATAAACCCTATACAGAAGATCATACGGTGCTAATTAGCAAAAGACTCTCCCCATTCATGAACCGGCACATCCGACCGGCCAGAAAACAATAGACGGTACTTGTTTTATGCGATTATTAATATTTTGCAAAATATAAACCTTATGTCCATTAATATAGGGTACTTTCTAGGTCCGCGCGGCCATTTGTTTGTACTAAGACGAAGATGAGTGTGTGACCATTTTATTCAAAAATAGACCATAATCTACTAGATTTTTATTTGGACAGGTTTCCTTATGACGCGCTAGATGCGTCATAGGCCATGAATGATGGATTAATAAACAATTAAACCTGTGGTTGACGACCCCTGATAATTTAATTTTTCAAAAAAATCTAGTGGCCACTGATTATAGTGTCTAAAATGTGTACATTTTTACTTATAAAACAAGGATTTTTTGTTTAAATTCAATAAAAATCGAGATTTCAACATTTTTTTAATGACGCACCTGTCGCGTCATTGGCCTCACTGAAGGTTTTCTCATGACGCACCATGTGCGTCATGGGCAATGAATCGGTTAAGGTTAGGGGTATTTTTATTTTTATTTTTATATTTTTTAGACGTAATATTATACCATATCCTATGATGGAAGAAGCCACTGGCACCTGAAACACAGTTTTCACTAGTTCGGGAGCCTATGGATTCATTTAATTATATTCACTGTATATTATGCCAATAAAAATTTGATTTTGATTTGATTTGGGTGACAAGCTTTGCTCGGTATTCCATTGCCTGAAAACACGGATAAAACGACGTTTTCAAAAAATGAAACCTAGCTAGATCGATTTATCGCCCCCGAAACCTCATCATCCTAAATTTTATGAAAATCGTTGGAGCCGTTTCCGAGATTCAGATTATTATATACTAGCAGTCCGCCCCGGCGTCGCACGGATGTAATAATGATATATATGGCTAATTTTTTTACACCTTGGGTTACATTATCGAAGTTTTAATAGGGATCCCTAATAGTTGGTATTAAACACTTTTTTGTAGATATTAGCAAACGTAATATAAGGACTTATGGCAATATTTTATTAGTATAGATAAAAGAATTGCTCGTTTAAAGGTATTAGATAGATATATAGATAAACTAGCTGCTCGCCCTGGCTTCGCACGGATACCTGGATACAAAGTACCCTAATGTGTTATTCTGATTAAGCTATATTAATATAAAGTTTAATTTTTATGTTGTGTAGTTTTGGCGTGAAAGAGTAACAAACACACACTCACAAACTTTTGCATTTATAATATTAAGATGATTACAGTATTAGAGAAGTCAGTTGTCATATGACATCTACCGCTTCGGAAGTCAGAGCATGAAGTGCTATTAAGGGAATGAGTAATGGAGTTCTAAATGGTCCTGTCACCGGGATCCTTCATCAGTCATTGAACATTTATCTTATGCATTCGAACGCAGTTGGCTGCAGAAGTTTGAAGTTGTCTGAACATCTCCTTGATTACTTAGAATTTGATTCTGTTTCGTGTTGACCGAGTGGGAGGATCTGAAGGTCGTGGGTCCGAATCCCGGCGTGCATCAATGGATTTTTCTGTTCGAAAAAAATATATACGCATCAAAAATACAGCGGTGAAGGAAAACATCGTGAGGAAACCAGTTAGTATTCTTATAAGCGACGGTGGGCTTGCAATCTGTCACGTATGGAATGCTAGCTACTGCAAAATGTGGGCATGTGCCAATATAATGTTTGGACGTGCCTCTGACTACCCCCACTAGACATCTTCAAAGGATCAAAGCGTCTGATAATCTGGATGTCTACCGTACGATTAGTCGAGATCCTTTTTTTTTTCCTGTATACAGAAAGTTTAACATTTGCAGTCGCGTTAGAGTTAATAATATAACGTCCTAACTGATATAAAAGGCTCTGATGTGCTAATTTCAGTGGCAATTTACCATCAGGTAAAAAGAAAAAATGGTGACGGATGGCTCACAAAGCTTCAATAACAAACGACGTCGATCCAAACAAAGCAACTCCTCACTAAGTACGGTCATTACAGCTAGTTGGCTATCAGCATCGCCGTTTGTCTCTGTCGTCGGATCAGACCCTCGATTCGGCACCATATAATTCGGCATACTTGGCATATTTAATATAAACACACCAGAAAACTGAACGTTTTAACCATACGTCTTGAAAACAAAATGGCAAGCATTTCTCCAAAGTCTATAATGAAAATAGTAATTTTGCACTTTGGATTAATTGCGGCCATTGTATCATCTATTTCATGTAGCATTGTAATAATCATAGGATTTCTAAAAAACATAATTATCGTATTTTCGTATGTTTACAAACAGTCATAGAAAAACATCCCTTAGGATTAAGCAATTTGGGACATTGCTGCTTGTGTCGTCAGTTTTGGGGAGTTGCCTTTATATGAGTTGCCACATTACCCCGTATGTGTTGTTTTAACCATAGTACACGTAGTTTCAGATACTCACTAACACAGGGAATTCTAGTGTATGGTCAGGTAATGTGACGGTTGGATGTTTGATTTGTAAGATCACCCAATCTACAAACCGAAAAATAAATATGGGTCAACAAAAAAAACTGCCAAAAACTGGGTCACATATTAAGGAAAGCCAGCCGAAACGAGCGGTCCCGAATCAAGAAATCTCATCTAATTCGGTCAGCTGACACGCTGAGGAAATTCGATTCCAGAAAGGCTACTAAGTACAGTTCAGTGAAATTGTGCTATGATTTTATAACCGACTTTAAAACGAAATATAACATTTTAATTTTGAAAACATAATTAAATGTTACACAGAAAACAACTGGACCAATAAAAAAAAAAACTTTCAAGTATCAAAAGCTTCATTATCAGCGAGTAAAATAGGCCAATTTTTTTTTCAAAATAATTAGAGATCCACACAAAAATTGCAATAATCTAAGGTATCAAAACTTTGCCGAGACCTATCCTACTTCCTACTATCATCTATACTAATATTATAAAGAGGAAAGATTTGATTGTTTGTTTGTTTGTAATGAATAGGCTCCGAAACTACTGGACCGATTTGAAAAATTCTTTTACCATTAGAATCCTACATTATCCCCGATGAACATAGGCTATAGAATATTTACAAAAACGTTAGGGATCCGTATGAAAATTCGATAATGTAACCCAAGGTGTGATTCTAAATAAATGCGAAAGTTAGTGAGGATGGATGAATGTATGGATGTATGCTTGTTACTATTTCACGCAAAACTACTGAAGGGATTTTTACAGTAATATAGCTTACTAGCGACCCGCCCCAGCTTCGCACGGGTAGCATGTTATTATACATATAAACCTTCCTCCTGAATCACTCTATCTATTAAAAAAAACCGCATCAAAATCCATTGTGTAGTTTTAAAGATATAAGCAAACATACATACATAATACATACATACAGACGCGGGAAGCGGACATCAGAATAACACATAGGCTACTTTTTACCCATAACTATAGATTTTAACACGGGTGTTTATCACGTAATTACCTTTAATTTATTTTCCTATGTTACAATAGCCATGGTCGCGGGCACACTGAAGAACACGGTGCTACCGTCGAGAAGCGGAGGCAGTTGACGAACCTCCCGTGTTCAAATCTATAGATATGTCTACTAATCACGATTATTTTTAACCAGGTACGCGAACGAAGTGAGGGCTGGCAGCTAGTAATATATATTTCGATTGCAAAATAATCTACGCCTGGCGGTTGGCAAGTCCTTCCGTTTAGCGTTGTGTTACACCGCGTTATCGATAACTGCAACTCGATACTTTGCATCACTATATCGATTGCACCTGCTTGTCTGTTCGAGGTTAGCGAAACACTTAGATAACTATATTCCGATTTCCGATACTAAAAGATAGTCAGTCATATAAAAAAAAACCGACCAAGTGCGAGTCGGACTCGCGCACTATATGATAGCCACATTCATGAGGAAGGATATATGTAGATAGGCTTAACGCAGGTGAAACCGTGAAGTACAGTTAGTTTTTAGGGTCGAGTACCCAAAAGGTAAAAACGGGACCCTATTACTAAGACTCTGCTGTCCGTCTATCTGTCATCAGACTGTATCTCATGAACCGTGATAGCTAGACAGTTGAAATTTTGCAGACGATGTATTTCTGTTGCCGCTATAACAACACATAAAAACAGAATAAAATAAATATTAATATTACCCATACAACAAACGTGATTACTTTTTTTTGCCTTTTTTTATAGATAAATAGTACGGAACCCTCCGTGCGCGAGTCCGACTCGCACTTGACTCGCCGGTTTTTTTATAAGAACATAAATTCAAAACGGTTAATTACTTATTTAGACGACGACGGTACCTACACGTATGAAAAGTATATTAATTTTCCCCAAGACTTTTGTGCTCAATCCTTTCATCATATTTATAGGTACGGATTATTTTTGTATTGATTGGAAATCGCTTTTTCATACATAAACTCACACCAGTTCCTGAGGGATAGGCTGAGACCTCGGCTTTATTAGTTACGATACTGACATAAACTTTTATCTTATTATCTCGCAGCTCAGTTGGTAGTAGTCTGCTTTCTGAGCTGTAGGTTTGATCCCCACCCAGTATAAACATCTGTGTTATGAACATAGGTGTTTGTTCTGTGTCTGGGTATTAATATGTATAATAAGTACCTATGTATTTACAAAAAAAAAGTATGTAAGTATTCTATCAGTTATCTGGTACTAATAGTCCAAGCTTTGCTTAGTTTGGGGCTAGATAGCGCTGTGTGTAAAGTCCGACAATATTTATTTCATTTAATAAACGAGTATTCAAAACAACAACTACCAATTACATTTCAAATATGAAACCCCACAAACTCAAACACAAAGTTTACATACTACAGAAACATAGAACACACACACAAGCCAACTTTACCTGCACACAGCACATAGGCACATAATGGGAATTACACAAAGTCAACACACAAGTTACACAAAAGTTGAAAACCCATTCGTAATGCATTTAAATATGTAAGGATTTGATATTTTGCACGATGCCATTTTGAATTGTACCAAATGTTATTTGTAGAACGAATTGTATTGGATTTTGATATCGAATTTCCACTTTTCAGGCCTTAAAAACATATATATAAAAAAAGAGAGCATTTGTTTCTTTCATACAAAAAAAACTTGTAAGTCTCCAGGACTTAGCGTGAGAACATCAGCGCAAAGCGTGTCCTAAGAGGTTAGGTATGTTTAGGTATGTTTGGTACATACATACATAAAACCACGCCTGTTTCCCAGAGGGGTAAGCAGAGACCACGACTTTCCACCTGCTACGATCTAGACATACTTCTTTAGCTTCATTCACTCTCATCACATTCCTCATAAATGCTCGTCGATTTAGAGTACTCTTGATTTGGCCTTTTTTCAAAACATCACCTATTTGTTCCAGGAAATTACGAGGTTTTCCTCTTCCAACGCTCCCTTTCACACTCGCCTTATATACCTGTTTTGTCAATCTTTCTTCATTCATTCTCTCTACATGCCCAAACCATCTAAGCATCCCTTTCTCAATCCTCATCACTACGTCTTCTTTCGCTCTACAACGTTCTCTTATCTCTTATCTTTCACATATACTTCTCAAGGCCTCTTATCTCTTATCTTTCACATATACTTCTCAAGGCTCTCATTCATGTTTGGTGTACGCGAGAAATGTAAAGGAATCAATATGAGATACATTCAATAGCATCTTTTGAATACATTTTTTCATGGTCTGATTAGATAAGAGATGAATAAATAAAACCTAAGCATAATACTGAGACGCCACAATCAATGAGAATTGCGATCCAATACATTACCGAGACGAACACACAAGATGTGTCAAATTCACGAATATATTTCGCGTTTTTCCCCAAGAGTCGAGCAAATGAAGTCGCGATTCTGAATTCCCCTGATAATACAATTCGCGAAATATGTTTTGGCGATACATTTTAAGAGGGAATGCCAGCAGCAACGAATTTGAAAAATATGTATTACAAAAATCTTATGCTGTTGCTCTGTGCCCGAGATATAAACATATTTATGAAGGGCGGACCCTATATTTCTATTTAAAATTGACGAAATCGCTATTACGTGTTCCCCTGTTTCCTTCTCCAAAATTGGATCGATTTTAGTATTTTTTTCAAGCATAATACAATAAAAGATTGGTCTATGCCTGTATGTCTTTCATTTATTGATTATATTCGTCAAATTTGTTTACTGGACGTCTAAAGAGGGCGGTAAATTTTTGTGATTTTAGACGGTTACTAATTCTTATAATAACTAATTTCTGGAGAAAAACAATACATAGGGGGCATTCAGTGGTCCTTAAAGATTGTATGGTAGATAAATATTTGCTCTAGTGTTATCATCCAGGGAGGAAACTGGGGAATACGATTGTATAAAACGCCTGCCCAGGGATGCTCTTAAGAGGCAAGAGCACGTCTCGTATTTCTTGGAATTTCATATTTGAATGCCAGTTGGTGTTATTGCTAGGCAGGGTGGCCGAAAAAGTATCAGTGACGCGAAGAGACAACTTTATTGGAATAGTGAGATTTCTTTTCGCAAAGTATGAATAACTCACCTACTTATGGGCTACGACGATGGGCTTGCAAGCTGTCACGTATGGACGTTTTTGGACGTGCCTCTGACTATTCCCACTAGACATATTTAAAGGTTTTAAGCGCCTGGAGATCTGAGAGGATGTCTACCGTACAGACGCGATCATATATATATATTTTTTTTCTTATTTGGAATCTGGAAGTACTTGCATCAGAATATTTGATATATCTCATATATTTTCTAATGCAGCCGGTCTAAGACGACCCGAGAAAACGTTATGTCTACAGAAGAAAAGACAACCAATATTAAATAATTTTTGTGTCGAAAGCAGCGATATTTCTACAGTTTGAGCATGATAATATCAAGAATCCAAAGATAAGTTTCTACATTTCTCTCGATCTAAAATTCACGCCTACACGATACGATACCTTCACGATACATTCTATATTCAAACTAGCCGACCCGTGACAGACTTTGTCCTGTCAAATTTCAATAATCGAATACAGTATTCGATTATTGACAGATTGTTTTTAGTCTGTGATGTCATATTTGTTGCACACCAGCGCCATCTATGCCAAAATCATCCCTTTTGCGTTTTTTTATCATTTTATTATTTATTCTGATTTTTTATCTACATACTACAGCAAGTTTCATCTTAATCCGTTTTGTCGTTTAGGCCTGATTGTGGAACAAACATACATTTCTTTTCACAAACTTTCGCATTTATAATATTATTAGGATTGAATTTTTATATATTCCGTAGACAAATCGTTTTCTCAAGTGTTCATGTAGCTCTGCCTTCTGCGCTGTAGGTTGTGGGTTCGATCCCCACCCAGAACAAATATTTGTGTGATGAACATAGATGTTTGTTCTGTGTCTGGGTGTTATTATGTATCATATGTATGTATTTACAAAAAAAATGTATTTAAGTATTCTATCAGTTATCTAGTTCTCATAGTACAAGATTTGCTTAGTTTGGGGCTAGATGGCGCTGTGTGATAATGTCCACCAATATTTATTTATTTATTATTTACACACTTCCGTTCTTCCGAAAAGATCAAGGGTCATTATTAATCCACTCTGAAGAAGATCTTACAGATCTTATAAAAACCCTTGATAATTTAATCTTATTAGTATTTTAGATGGCGCTGCCACCAATATTTATTTATTTATTTATTTACCAAGACCACCTCACACGGAGGTCAACCTTATTCATATTCATTTATTTATTGCTCCAGTTGGTTATTAACTTATTATTAACTTACTGATAATAGTTATCGGTTTCAACTGTTCAAATTCCCAAGTACTTTGACAGTTATACAATAGGAATTGGATGGTTCAAGTCGATTACAAATACCAGTTTGCTTGGGCAATAAGGCTGCAAATCAGATTGGTATTTATTCAAATTATTTTAATACTTTTCAAGAGATTATTTTGTTTTTAGGGTTCCGTACCCAAAGGTTAAAAACGGGACCCTATTACTAAGACTCCGCTGTCCTTCTGTCTGTCAGTCACAAGGCCGTATGTCATGAACCGCGATAGCTAGACAGTTGAAATTTCCTATATATGTATTTCAGTTGCCTCTATAGCAACAAAATACTAAAAAAAGTGGGGGATCGCTCCGATACAACAAACGTGTTTTATTGCTTTTTATAGATAATGACACGGAACCCTTCGTGCGCAAGTCCGCCTCGCACTTGGCAGTAACGCGAAACTCCTTGAGACTAAGAGCCTAAGCACACTGTGTTTTTTAAACGCGCCTTCGACGCGCGTTTGTTGCTATACAGACACGATATGCAAGCGAGTCAGACGCAAGGTCTACAGGCTGTGGCTGACTCGCGTGTGTATCGTGTCTGTATAGCAACAAACGCGCGTTTAAAAAACGCAGTGTGCTTAGGCTCTAATTCAGCAACTAAATAAAGTTCTACTCTCGTTAGATTAAAACATTTGTCAACAAAAGCCTCACAAAAACGTCTACATTGAGGGCTCATTCGCTAAAAGTAGTACTTTCAGTTCTTTTGTTAGATAAATCCCCTTTGAGTTCCGTACGAGGCCCTTTGTAAGGTATTGGATCATGCGAGAATGCTTATTGAACGACTTATTGGTAATACGATGTTCGCACTTGGACCTTTTCGGTTGAGCTGATTGGTAAGGATTTAAGATATTTTCCGGACTGCTGGAGTTTTTTCTTGAAAGCGGCATTTTTAGGGTTTCGTAGTCTACAATAAACCCTTATAGTTTCGCCATGTCCGTCGAATTGCTCTTTTTCGAAACGAAAAAAGAAATACTTCTGAACAAGCCACATCTCCTATTTTTATAAGTATATTACTTCAGGTTCCTACCTAGATTACCTAGATTTTTATACATCTTTATTCACATATACTATCCTAATAATATTATAAATGCGAAAGTTTGTGAGTTTTTATGTATGTTTGTTCCTCAATCAGGCCTAAACGACAAAACGGATTAAATTGAAATTTGTAGATGTAGATATAATACCCGAATAAATAATAGACATCCCCAAAACGATAAAAAACGCAAAAGGGATGATTTCTGTATAGATGGCGCTGGTGAGCAATAAATCTGACATCACAGACTAAAAACATTCAGTCTTTTCCATTCGATTATTGAAATTTGACAGGACAACGTCTATCACGGGTCGGCTAGTATTATAAATACGAAAGTTCGTAAGGATGTTTGTAGATGTAGATATAATACTTGACATATACCAACATTTCGTTAGTATACGAGCTTTTACGCGCTGATATATGACCCAATCTGTAAAGACATTAACCCGGTATACTAGGTCGATAATATTTTACCTCACCTCACACGGACATTATATTCACAGTAATTACTGTATTTTTTCTTTATTTGTAACGTGTTTGAAACCTAAAAATATCAATCACTGACATTATGTGCAAAATGGTACACACTTTTTAGGGTTCCGTAGCCAAAGGGTAAAAACGGGACCCTATTACTATGACTCCGTTGTCTGTCTGACTGTCACCAGGCTGTATCTCACGACCCGTGATGTCTAGACAGTTTAAATTTTTACAGCTGATATATTTCTGTTGCCGCTATAACAACAAATACTAAAAACAAAATAAAATAAATAATCAAGTGGAGCTCCCATACAGCAAACGTGATTTTTTGCCGTTTTTATCGATAATGGTACGGAACCCGTCATCCGACTCACACTTGACCGGTTATTTTAATCTTTTAATGTCTGGTTCAGGGAGGTACCGGTTCCCTCAAGTTTTCCTAACTCCCTAAAAATGAAACGTTTTCCAACTTGTAAATTAAACGAAATCCATAACAAAGAATTCGTTCGATACAATTACGATTCGCGTGCCACTTCCAAACAAAGGAACAAAGAATTATCAAGCAAAAGGAAACAAAGATTGTATTCTTGCTTGATTGACAAAACAATTACTTAAATTAAGGCGACGCGGTGCGGCTTGCACGCTATCTGTGTATTTACGTTGAAGTACGGAAGTTTGAATTATACCTAAAATCCTCATCAAGCCAGCTAGCAAGCCCAATGGTAATCGTAAAAATAATCATGAAATCTAAACAGGCTATGAGGCAGTGGTGAAATCTATCTAGGAGGAAATGTAAGGCAGTACAAAAGTTCGAATTATACCTAAAATCGTCATCAAGTAAAAATAATCCTTAAATCTACACAGGCTGTAGTGAGTTCTATCTAGGAGGAAATTCAAGGTTACAAGGTTTTGTAGTATCTAGTCACTATCTTGGTAACGGAGATATTCAACTAAGGCATCGTATGGCTTGACGCCTCTAAAAACAGCTGCAAACCCTACTAACTGCCACACATCGAAATAGCACAAATGCCTAATTATCTGAGGATTTTTGGTATTTACAGTTCCATCACGAGACAACGGTTAAACCAATTGGAAGTTATGAAAGGAATAGATATTAATACTGTGATTTGGATTATCATGCTAACCACTGCAAAATGTGGGCATGTGCCAAATAAATATGTTTGGACGTGCCTCTGACTAACCCCTCTAGACATCTTCAAGGATCTAAGCGCCTGGAGATCTGAGAGGATGTCTACCGTACTTGGGGATTACAGTCGTGATCCTAGCCACCTCGTGAAGCCACTTTTTATGCGAGCAGGTCTAAACCGCAGGCTAGTTCAATAATGCTTGTGTTCAATATAAAAGACTAGCCGACCCGTGACAGAAGTTGTCCTGTCAAATTTTAATAATCCTATAGAAAAGACTGAATGTTTTTAGTCTGATGTCAGATTTGTTGCACACCAGCGCCATCTATACAGAAATTATCCCTTTTGCGTTTTTTATCGTTTTGGGATGTTTTTCATATTTTAAAGTAGTCTATTATTTATTCGGGTATTATATCTACATCTACAGCAAATTTCAACTTAATCCGTTTTGTCGTTTAGGCCTGATTGAGGAACAAACATACGCACAAACTCACAAACTTTCACATTTATAATATTATTAGGATTAATCAACTTCGGTAGCTTGTGTAGCATGAATATAAAAGCTCTCTTGAGAAAACATAAAAATACATCCTACATATTGCCTCAAAAGGATTTAAGCTGAAAATATTAGATACTGGCAACCGCGGCCAATTCTTTTACGAAGTTCTCGTAATCCTCAAGGGAACTGTTCTCACGAAGTAGTTGGACGGCAAAATCGTTTTTAGTGGATGTTATGGTACTACGGTGGTGCGGTGGTACCACGGTACTCGTAGTTTCTGATACCAACGACACGGGGAATCCTAGTGTGTGGTCAGAACTGTTTATGTGACCGTTGGGTGTGTTAAGTCGTTTACTTTTATTTATTGGGTAAACAATACAGATATTTAAGATACTACGCGTAATATTTTAATATTTATTTATATTGATGGACATTATCACACTGCTCCATCTAGCTCTAAACTAAGCTGAGCTTGAATTATGGGAACTAGATAACTCATAAAATATTTATTTACTTTTTTTTTGTAAATACTCGTACATACATATATGTCAGCTAATATATTATTTTATTAGGGAATGTAAGTACAAATATTCCATTCGGTTTGTAATAATTAGCCTCGTATTTATTGTTGGCGCTATAATGCAGACTCCTTGTATGAGGTAGAATAAAAACTCCTTAGACAGAGTTCGAATTTTAAAAAGGTTGTGAGTTGGCGGGCATTGGAAAAACAGTATGGTGGATGACGATTATTGTATTATAAGAAATTAACATGATGTGAGTATATTTGTGTTTTTAATTATACTAGAATCTGGTAAGTAGTTCACACTTACATATATGATACATTAATATGATGATAGGCAAAATTGCCAATTTCCTAGTATTAAAATATCTCTCTCAATGATAGTAGTATTCTTGTAAGCAGCAACGGACTTGAAACCTGTCACCTGAACGTTAACTATTGTAAAATGTGGGCATGTGCCAAAATATGTTATGTTTGAACGTGCCTCTGACTAACCCCTTTAGACATCGTCAAGGATCTGAGTGTCTGATGATCTATCGTATAGGGGATTACAGTCGCGATCCTATTTCTATTTTAGAATGTCTCCTTCGAATGTAAAATTATATAAACGGTCACTTCAGCAGAAAACAAAAATAACTTTAGGTATATATAAGTAGGTAATAACGATTTTTTTACATGGTCCCATGGTACTATGACAAACACCCACGCTTTCACTCCTACACTGATTTACAGTAGGTACTTACAACTGACTCTACGTTTCCTACGTGACCAATATCAGCATAGGTGTGAGTGTGCCATTACAGACGTTTTTCATCGCGCTTTATATTATACTAGCCGACCCATGACAGACTTTGTCCTGCCCAAATTTCAATAGTAGCATAGAAAAAAACACTTTCAGGAAACTACAAATGTTTTCCCTATTAACCTTGTCCTGATAAAATAAATTACGAATCTTGGTAGAATGCGTAACATTTAGTAGTCAAAACTAATGTCAGATTGTGTGTGATTGTTGTGTGACGGATTAAGTTGAAATTTGTTGTAGATGTAGATATAATGCCCGAATAAAAAATAGACTACTTAAAAATCAAAACATCCCCATAATAATAAAAAAAGCGCACAAGGGATGATTCTGGTATAGATGGCGCTGGTGTGCAAAAAATATGACATCAGTTGTCATAGGATCGTGCGATCGATTATTGAAATTGGACAGAACTACGTCTGTCGCGGGTCTGGTAGTTTTTACATAGATCTCAGAGACAAATATAAAGTTAGCTCTAAAAATGACCATTATTACGAGATACCATTATTCTGAATTAACACCATAGAGTATTATTAGGTAAATATGAGTTCATCAGCTTCGCGGCTTTGCTCGCGTAACAAGATAAAACGACTGCTAAAAAATAATTAACTAAAAAAATGTTTAAGAAGGGGGCGCACTATTTAAAAATATATAGCCCATGTCACTACAATTGAGACGAATCCAACGACACCTCATTTATGGAATCCATCAAGCCGTTAGGGCTGTAAAGCGTGCCAAAGAAATTGCCATACATATACGGCGCAGTCGGGTAAAATATAGCGTATATATCATTTCCAGTCTATGTACATTCCAAGTTTCATCCAAACATACAAAATAATAAATAATAGAAATATGCTTACAAGTTCACGTTCCCTGCCCCCTCAATTAAACATCCCTGCATCTATGGATAGTAAACACCGTTGGATCGATACGGCGGGGTAAACAGGCGGTTGTCATGGTAACGGGTGGGAGATTTCGTCACTTCCGCCCCCGCCCCTGTCTGCCACCCTTGGGAGCGGTGTCCGGAGCACGCTGTTTGGGTATGTAGGGGATGCAGTAGGAATTGTAGGTTTCGTCTGAGAGTGGAAGAAACGCGTGACTTTCAAAGTTTTCATACAAACTTCATGTACAATATATTTTTATTAGCCACAAACTAGCAAAGCTTGTATTATGGAAACTAGATAACTGATAGAATACTCACATTTTTTTTTTTGTAAATACACATATATGATATACTAGCCGACCCGTGAAAGATGTTGTCCTGTCAAATTTCAATAATCAAATAGAAAAGACTGAATGTTTTTAGTCTTTATGTCAGATTTGTTGCACACCAGCGCCATCTATACCAAAATCATCGCTTTTGCGTTTTATTATCATTTTGGGGATGTTATTCATATTTTAAAGTAGTCTATGTTTTATTCGGTCATTATTTCTACATCTACAGCAAATTTCATCTTATTCCGTTTTGTCGTTTAGGCCTGATTGAGGCACAAACATACATACAAACTCACAAACTTTCACATTTATAATATTATTAAGATTTTAACAGGCACAGGACAAATATCGATGTTCATCACACAAATGTTTGTCCCGGAAGAAGCACAGAAGGCGGAGATACTACCAACTGAGCTGTGAGGCCAGTCTAAGTTTACATAAGCAGCTTTTAATTCTTTGTTTGTTAATTAGTTTGTTTTGTGTTCTATAAATTTAGATAAATTTGAATCCTATTAACAACCTCTTTCATTCTCGAGACTTTTTGAAATAACAAGGTAAATAACAGTCTCAGAACTTGGTAAAACAGTTGTTTTAACGGTAGCATCGTCGTCATAGAAAGTTTTACATTCATAAATCTGCAAAAATTTAACAGCGCAAACCAAAAATAGATCTATGTGAATCACATTTTATAATACTCAACACCAAAACTTCACAGACTAACTTCATGTTTTATTTTGTAAAAAACATAAAAAGCAATGAATGAAATTAAACTAAACTAAATTATATTTGACGATTCTAAATGATCCAAGTGATTTCAATGTTTACACGCTTTTTAGGGTTCCATACCCAAAGGATAAAATGGGACCCTATTACTAAGACTTCGCTGTCCGTCTGTCTGTCACAGGGCTGTATCTCATGAACCGTGATAGCTAGACAGTTGAAATTTTCACAGATTATGTATTTCTGTTGCTGCTATAACAACAAATACTAAAAACAGAATAAAATAAATATTTAAGTGAGGCTCCAATACAACAAACGTGTTTTATGCCGTTTTTTTAGATAATGTTACGGAACCCTACGTGCGCGAGTCCGACTCACACTTGGCCGGTTTTTTTATTTTGATTTTGATATTTATAATAGAACATTTGTTTTGCTCTCACCACATCTCAACTTCATCTTCTGATTTACTTACACTGTGTCCAATAGGGCTGCTTCTGACATCCGCACATCAAATTGTACTGTGCATCGATGTGTACTAATGCCCACCTATGTACCGTAGGGCATTAATTGAGATTGGACATTATATCATAGCCCTTAGCGTTCGGGCATTTCAATCGCTTTTGTCTGCCGCAAATTATTATTCAAACTATAGCGATTAATTATAATAATAATGATAATAATAGCCTTTATTTAACAATCTTAAAACATGGTTTTATAAAGTTGATATTTAGTACAAGTAAAATTAAAAAAAGAAAGTAGAATATAAGTACAATTAATACTAACTTAAATATATATATTTTTCCATAATTAACTTATTTGTTTTAACTTTATATGAATTACTTATTGACACCGGTATAGAGATTGTCTTGCGTTCTCGCATAGGCCTCCCCTAGAGCTTGCCACTCTTTCCTATTAAGAGTCATCCTTTTCCAAGTGACTCCAGCATGTTTCCGGATATCGTCCTCCCATCTGAGACGTTGTCTCCCTTTCTTTCTCTTATTATATCTTGGACACCATTCCGTAACTTCTTTCGTCCATTTTTCCTTTTTGGTCCTCATCATATGTCCTGCCCATCTCCATTTTAGTTTCTTTATGCAGTATGTTACATCGCCAAGCTTAGTTTCATTTCGTAATGTTTCTATATTTACTCTGTCTTTTAGCTTGACGTTGAGTATGCTTCGCTCCATACTATGTTGACAGGTCTCAAGTTTACATATATTTTGTTTTGTTAGGTTCCATGTTTGGCAACCATATGATAAGACAGGTAACACACAAGAATCGAATACTTTCTTCTTTGCTTTGAGCGATGATGATAACGATTAATTAGTACATAATAACTATCGATTTTTACACGGATCTATTATCTTTAAGGTAATACTTGTTTTACCATCTTTTTTTTTTATTAACTTTTTTTTTTTACCGACGTTTTAACACTTGTGTTACTCATGCTACCGTAGCGAAATGCTTGCAACCTGTCACGCGTGGAATGCTAATTACTGCTAAATGTTGGCATGTGCCAAAATGTAATGTTTAAACGTGCCTCTGACTAACCTCTATAGGCATCTTCAAAGATGGAAGGATGTCTACCATAATCAGGGATTACAGTCGTGATCCTATTTTATTTCTCTTGCTACCTTTTGCACCTCGATTAGTACTGTTTTAAGATTACTTTAAGAGCTAATGGTACGGCCCCAGGGCAAGAACACTGGACTTGACGTATCAATCCATTGAACAAGTGCGAACAGAGATCTTATTTATTTCCTAAGAAAGAACAAAGGTGCGATCCGATCGCTAGTTGTATCCATGGCAACGGGAAAATACGTGTTCGGTATTACAGAGGTCCAACATCTTCTAACCAAATCTATATATATAAAAGACATCCTAATAATATTATAAATGCGAAAGTTTGTGAGTTTGTATGTATGTTTATTTCTCAATCAGGCGTAAATGACAAAACGGTTTAAGTTGAAATTTGCTGTAGATGTAGATATAATACCCGAATAAATAACAGACTACTTTTATATATGAAAAATATCCCCAAAACGATAAAAAACGCAAAAGGGATGATTTCTGTATAGATGGCGCTGGTGTGCAATAAATCTGACATCACAGACTAAAAACATTCAGTCTTTTCAATTCGATTATTGAAATTTGACAGGACAACGTCTGTCACGGGTCGGCTAGTCTTTTATAACATGGTTATTTGACGACACCTAAACAAACACATCCCGTACTAAAAGTATCTCGTTTACTAAATATGTCGTATAAAGATTACTTTTTTACGTTGAAATTTTGTCTGATTTCTTTAGGGAAGAGTAGAAACAATAACGTTTCTGAAACTGAAAGAAACCCGACAAAAATGTTTTGACCAATCGAAAAGTCAACTCGTTTAAGTTATTGTCGTGTTTTAAGGAACTAGATGAATAGAGTCCTAAATGAATATATTTGTAATTTAAATGGGATCAACTTGGGACTATTTACACACAATAAAAAAAAAATCCTAATCAAAACAAACGTAAATATAGCCACAATTTCTGCTCAATCGGGGATAATTGCTTCAAGATTGAGTTGCAAGATTCACCATATCAAACATATTAACATATACTTTCAAATACTTTATTGTACACAGAAAACATAAACAATTATGACATTACAAAGAACATGTACAAAGGCGAGCTTAACCCTAAAAGAGTTTTCTACCAGCAAACCTTTGAGGCTAGGGAGACATTGCAAGTTAAATAAAAGCTTGTAAAATTTAAACATGCTATTAAGAACCTCCTCTATTTTTGTCAGTTAAAAACACACCCGTACTTAAAGTATCTCGTTTACAAAATATGTCGTAGAAAGACAAAGTTATAATTTTTTTACGTTGACATTTTGCTTGATTTCGTTGGGGAAGAGCAGAAAAAACTAAATAATGAAGGTTAGCCTACATAGCCTAGATATCTAATATTATTCACCTACTTTCATTTTATCAGCACTGCCACCACTTACCTGAAACAAAATGAGGAAAATAATTAAATAATATATCAATTTGAACGTTATGTTTAAACAAAACCGTTGGTAACCGTTTTGAGTACACAAAGGCTTTGCTAAAGCACCCTCCATTCAATTGGGGTGTTTTAAGGCTATTTTCAAGGGTTGCAGTATGATTATCCTGAAGATAAAATTGTTTCTTTTGTTCAAAATGGGCTTATGAATTTCGAGTTACTTTTATATGTGAAGCAGGATGATTAATACTCTATTCAAACAAAGGATTATGCTTGGTTTATGTGGCAATTCGGCCTCTTTAGCACTTTTGCATGAATACGGTATATAATTAGGGTATGCTATTATAACGCCAATTTTTTAGGGTTCCGTACCCAAAGGGTAAAAACGGGGCCCTATTACTAAGACTTTGCTGTCCGTCTGTCTGTCACAAGGTATCTCATGAACCGTGATAGCTACACAGTTGAAATTTTCACAGATTAAATATTTCTGTTGCCGCTATACCAATAAATACTAAAAACAGAATAAAATATAGATATTTTGCAGTTTTTTATAGATAATGGTACGGAACCTTTCGTGCGCGAGTCCGACTCGCTCTTGGCCGGTTTTTTATTTATTGATAACGGAACGATACAGAACCCTTGGTGCGCGAGTCCGACTCGCACTTGGCAGTTTTTTATATTCATTATTACGAGTTAAAACTTCCCATTTCATCTACGTAAAATATTATTTGTGTTATTTTATGAAAATATAGCCCTTAAAACTGCTTTTACGACTTGTGGTAGGTATATTTTTTAACTTAAAAGCTTAGTTCAAAATATTATTTAGTTATCACTATTTAAATTCGGATCATGCAAACAATTGTCAAAGCAAAACAACATGGGAAAATTGTATGCAGAGTCTACCCGGATAAGATGGAAAAAGTGATAAAACCGCATTATCTTGAGAACCATCAAACTTAAAAAGAAACTGTTCATAATTTACTTAGCTAGTATGATTATATAACGAATTATATAAAAATGAACTGATTAGCTATTCATAGTTTTGATTAAAAACGAAACTAGTGTTTTTGAAGAGCCAACTTTGGAAAATAATTCTATCGAGAAAATTTTCACCAATCGTGTTTCTGTCTATAATTTATCTAGATTATATCCTTAAGTTATCCTTGTCATAAAAACAAAACTGTATGTTTTGCGGTTATTGAGAAAATCAATTCTGCATTCATCAAAAACATTAATTACTCGTTTTAAACACGATATTCCGTGTAACAGATAACTCCATCATCAGAACTCGCCAACACTGTAATATAACCGGAACTCAACGCTTCAACTCAAGCAGACAACATGAACTGGTTCAAAATTAATTTGCAAGATTTGCCTCGAAACACAAACGAACTAACAAGACATTTAATATGAAAGACTAGTGGAAACTCTGGCGACTTATTTACTTGAAGTTATTTTCAAACAAACATCAATCGCTGCACCCCCTTAGGGATTTAATTTCAGGAATTCATTTGTTATTGCACCCTTACACATTAAAAAGAATATACCCTCTAAATTTCAAGTTACTAGGACCAGTGGCCTGAGTACTAAAGTATCGACAACGTATCGTCCAACTGTCAAAACTTACACTTTAGTAAAAGAGTCAATTTTGGCATTAAAACGATACGTTGTCAATACAATAGTGGTTCATGCTTACCCCTCTGTGGTTTAGGCTGTGCGTTGATAGATCAGTCTGTCAGTAACACAACACAAGGGTTTTATACATTAAGGGTCATACTACACGGGCGGTTCTCCCGCCGCGGGAATCCGCTGCTGAACCGCACTAGTCACAATTTAATATGAAAGTTGTGTGCTGCATACTACTACGCGGTTTCCCGTCACGGTTCACAGGCGGGAGAAATACGACCGCAGCATGCAGCGTCAAACAGCCGCTGATAACTGGCGCTTTAAACTACACGGGCGGTTTCCCGCTATTTAAACGATTACTTAACACTGGTGGTAGTACTTTATTTTTTAATAATTCTATTATAAAATAAAATAATTATAAAATAAGGGCTCCAAGCACAGTTATTATTGGCGGATCCATGTTTAAATGAACAAAAGACAGTGATAAACCGCGTCCTGTGTGGTTTGATGGTCTGCGGCAGCTTTGTCGAGGGGATTCCCGCGGCGGGAGAACCGCCCGTGTAGTATGACCCTTAGATTTATTCATAGTCCTTCGTAAAAAAGCAAGAGTAAGTCGCATTTATAATTCAGCTTGATAAATTATATCGGCCAATATAGCCGAGGCAGTAGCGCGTGAAGTTGGTAAAAATATGAGAATAATTTCCAACAAAAACTGTTTAAAATAAACCCCTCATAGAAACCCGATATTTTCATCAGCTAACATGATTTAAAGCCGACAAAGAAGTCTGGTAACCCCCTTATCTACAAAAACGGTGCTCGAATATAATTGGATGGGAATCTGGCTCGAAGCTCATGAAGGGTGTTGTATTACGAGCACAATGGAAAGGAAAAGTAACTTTTATGAGCAGGTTTTAGGAAAGTCTGTCGTCACCTTACATTAACGTTCACGACCAACCTAGTGCGGTTATATATTAAGCGTTTTCAATTTACTAAGCACTAAATAAATAAAATATTCGTGAAAGTTCACACACATCTCCATCTAGCTCCGTACTAAGCAAAGCTGGTACTATAGGAACTAGATTACTGGTAGAATACTTATGTCCTTTTTTTTGTAAATTTCATTATGGGCATCTACCAAATGTAATGTATAGACGTGCTTTGACTACCTTAGACATCATCAAGTACCGTACTTGGAGACATGAATATATCCTACTAGTTGCTCGCCCCGGCTTCGCACGGGTGGTACCTGGATAAAAAGTAGCCTATGTGTTATTCTGATGTATTAGCTATATTACTGTAAAGTTTCATTTTAATCCGTTCTGTAGTTTTTGCGTGAAAGAGTAACACACACACAATCTTTCACATTTATAATATTAGTAGGATGTTGATCAGGGATAATGTTGTCTTCAAATCGGTCCAGTATTTTCGTAGCCTATTCAATGCAAACAAACAAACAATCAAATCTTTCCTCATTATAATATTAAAATAGATAATAAATTCACTTCTACATCGTTGGTAACGACGTGGCATACAATAACTGACTGAGACAAATTAAAAGTCTTTCACGTAACATCTTAAAGAGATTACAAAAGTCCCTCTCAGCGCTCAAGTGTATCATCTGAGTACGACTTAGATCCTGGCATTTGAGTGTCAAATAACCGTTTACAAAGTCTACGAAGCCGTGTTGGCCGAGTGGGATGTACCTCGACTTTCAATTTGAAGGTCGTGGGTTCGAATCCCGGCGTGCATCAATGATTTTTCAGTTCGAAAAAAATATATGCGCATCAAAAACATGTGCTCACAACGGTGAAGGAAAACATCGTGAGGAAACCAGTTAGTATTCTTATAAGCGGCGATGGGCTTGCAACCTGTCACGTATGGAATGCTAACTACTGTAAAGACGTGCCTCTGACTACCCCCACTAGACATCTTCAAAGGATCTAAGCTACTGGAGATCTGAGAGGATGTCTACCGTACTTGGGGATTGCAGTCGTAATCCTATTTATTTTATTTTAACTTTTCAGGCAATTTTTCTAATTTCCCTTTAAGTTCAACAAAACAGTCAAATCAGGTCGATAAATTCTCATGATTATCTTTCATACATACGGCAATTGATTTTTAAATAGGTAATATAGATAATGATAATTAAAAAAAATTATATATAAAATTCTCGTGTCACAGTGTTTGTACCCAAACTCCTCCGAAACGGCTTGACCGATTTTTATACATTACTAGCAGTCCGCCCCGGCTCCGCACGGGAGTAACGTATTATAACGATTTTATGGGTATTTTTTTACCCAGGTTACATTATCGAAGTTTTAATAGGAATCCCTATTTTTTTCAAACAATAAATATGGCCTATGTTACTCAGAGATAATGTAGCATTCTAAAAGTAAACGATTTTTTGAAATATATCCAGTTGTTTTTGTATTTATTCCATACAAATATACAAAACATCTTTCCTCATAATAATATTAGTACCTATAGATTATTACACTCATAATAACTTTTGAATGGTATGGAATTTGGGAATGGTATAATTAAAAAAGTAATTTACAGGTACTGATATGGCCTTGAAAATGAAGTGATTTTTTGGATAAGGATTAATACCCAGGTACGAATAATGTGGCCTAGTTTGTACAGGCGGCGTTACCATTGCATATTTTAACATGAAAAAGTAGTTATTGTGACATAACTATAATAGTTGGACATAATTATGGTATTGCTGACTTATTTGTTAATATTGATGTAATCTTTAAAACTGCAGTTCATCACTTTGCTCTATTGTCAATAATTTCCGCAGCATACGCGATATAAAGATTTTTTTGGATTTTTTATCACACGTTGGGTTACATTATCGAAGTTTTCATACAGATCCCTAATAGTTAGACATATGGTATTGTTGACTTATTTGTAGATATTGATGTTCTCTTTAAAACTGTAGTACATTACTTTGCTCTATTGTCAATAATTTCCGCAGCATACGCGATATAAAGATATTTTTGGATTTTTTATCACACGTTGGGTTACATTATCGAAGTTTTCATACGGATCCCTAATAGTTAGACTTATAGTATTATATTGTTTTTGTAGATATTGATGTTTTCTATAAAACTATAGTACATTACTTTGCTCTATTGTCAATAATTTTCGCAGCAAACGCGATATAAAGATTTTTTTAGGATTTTTTTTCACACTTTGGGTTACATTTTCGAAGTTTTCATACGGATCCCTAACGTTTTTGAAAATACTATATAGCCTATGTCCATCAGGGATAATGTAGGATTCTAATGGTAAAAGAATTTTTTGAATCGGTTCAGTAGTTTCGGAGCCTATTCGATACAAACAAACAAACAAACAAACAATCAAATCTTTCCTCTTTATAATATTATTATTATATTATATTATAGTATAGACTAGCGACCCGCCCCGGCTTCGCACGGGTAGCATGTTATTATACATATAAACCTTCCTCCTGAATCACTCTATCTATTAAAAAAAACCGCATCAAAATCCGTTTTGTAGTTTTAAAGATATAAGCAAACATACATACATACGCGGGAAGCGGAAAGCGACTTTGCTTTATACTATGTAGTGATAGTGATTTGTGTATATTCAGTAGGTCTGAGAAAAGGTCGTAAAGTATATTTCCAGTACCACTTTTTGGAAGATTAAGCAAAAAGTTCGGAAAAAACCAAGTGCTTTTTTCTGTGGAATTATTGAAATTTGCCACAATTTTAACCACAGTTTTAAGGCCGCGTTTCGGTAAGGGGTCAGCCGTTTAATGCATTATTAATTTGTGAATGTATTAATTAATGAATTCGCTTACCTTATTAATTATTGCCATTTTCATAATAACCCGGTATTTTAACGTTTAATTTCAGTTCAGTTGCGGTTAGCGGTCGTGTCACACGGGACCAGAAAATCGCGAAATGCCTCGGTCAGCGCCAAACGTGGTCTACAATTGTAAATTACTGTGGTTATTCTGTATTACCTTCACCCCTGAGTACACCCGCGTGACTCATCGTACTCTATATGTATCTGTCTATCGGTCGACATCATCGGCGACGGGCTTGCAACCTGTCACGTGTGGAATGTACTGCAATATGTGTACGTGTGCCGAATGTAATATTTGAACGTGCCTCTGACTAAGCCCTCTAAACATCGAGGATCTGAGTACCTGGAGATCAGAGATTATGTCTACCGTACTTGGGGATTATAGTCGTGATCCTATTTCTTTTTTTCTATCTATTGAAATTGATTTAGCCGTTACTCAATGTAACAAACAAACAAACAACAGACGAGACTTCGCTCGCGTGACTCATTATACCCTATAGCATATAGGGTAGGCTATAGGTATTTCAGGTATCTATACATTCGGTCGAAATGGATTCAGCCATTACGTGATCAGGTAACAAACAAACATAAAATTTTCGCACTGAGTCTAGTGTTGTTTCCCGGGGGTCCACGTGGTCCACTTTGGGAATCACTGCTATAGACCTTAATACCCGCACAAAAATAATTTACTCGTACATCAAATATTATTAAAATCAGCATTACCATTGGAATTCTAAATTATTGTATCACGTTCGTTGTAATTCCGAATTTGTCACGCGTATATGCAAATCAAGGCCTTATAGTTTAAAGTGCAAATTTAGGTACATACATTAATTAATACGTTTAATTCAGATTCGTGTAGTCGGGCCTTTGTTTTTACGAGAGCCGATACGATATTATTGGATGTTAGCTACCTAATCACGATTGGAGGTGATATAAGAGGACGATTTACCAAAAGAATGGAGAGAAAGTTAGCTCGGAATAGAGAAGAGTGGAAGACAATTGGGAAGGTCTATCTGGCTCTAAACTAGCTGCTGATAATCTGTCTAGAAATTAGGTTAGAATTACTTAGCAGTTATTTTTTTTATTTGTTTTTTATGTAGAATGTAAGTTAAAATTGTCAAAAATTTGGTTAGAGAATGAAGGCTTAAATTATTATTATTATATCTAATCACGGCTGAACCAACTTCGTTCGATAAAATTTGTTATACAAACTATGGACCGGGATTGAAACATGGGATATATTTTTACCGGAAACCTCACTATGAGGGATTGACTCGTCAAGAGGATTTAGGGGTCTACTAGTAAAGTTACTATGGAAATTATTTGTTCTGATATTATAAATGCGAAATTTTGTGAGTGAGTGGGTGGGTGTGTGGGTGTGTTTTTACTCTTACACGCAAAAACTACTGAGCGGATTAAAATGAAACTTTACAGTAATAAAGTTTATACATCAGAATAACACAGGCTACTTTTTATCCAGGTATCACCCGTGCGAAGCCGGAGCGAGCAGCTAGTATGTCTATAAAGTTGCTAACACTACACGAACTACCGTATTTTTCTGAAATTTTCTTAATCACAATCAGTAAAAGTACAAACCTCGTAATACACCCAGTCATTTCAAAAAACTTTATTCTGTCAAATCTGTTAGGAGTTGCGAGTAACGTCGAGCGCAGGCCAAACACAGCACTCGACATATTCAAACTCGAATATTTGAGCGCTGTCATTGGTCCGCTCCGCAGAGCTCCGCGTAGGTAGTAAGAAACTCGCCCTCATATCAGGTTTAATTTTACACATATCTGAACTCTTTTTGGTCTTAACTCCGTCGTAATTAATTCGTACGTTCGTTATCGTATCGACAAATGTAAACCTCCAGGGCCCTTATTTACATAAATTCACAGTTGACGAAGTTTTGACGTGAGAAGATTTACTTAACTCACTCGAGAATGAACTTTAATGTTTGACAATAAGATTTAAATTGTAACGAGCCTAATTTATGGATTTGTTAAGAGCCTTTCGGCTATGAAGTGGAGCAGCAAAAGTTATTAAAGATAAATGCGTAAATTTTAAAGCTTACTGGAGCGAAACATTGCTGGAATTAAGTGGGACCTTAAATTAGGAACGGCCTAAGTCTTTGATGTCGTAGGTGAGATTCTCATATAATGTTGATTCGACCACCCAGGTAGTGCCCAAACAGATTCAAGTTTGATATGGGCGTGTGGGATTAGCTTCAACTGTAACAGACTATGTAAGAAAATTTGAATATTGAATTTAACCAATTTCTAATTGTTGGGTCATTATCTTTGACAGTTGTGTCTAGTTTTGATGATAATACAATAATATGCTAACAACCTTATGATGGAACCTCATGAGGGAACTTCTTAATAGCACGGACACAAAACTTTGTATACGCATTCAACTATAACAGCTAAACATGATTTCCATCATGCATGATGCAGCCAGGGTCAGCCGCTCGCGAAAGTTCACGCAGTAGGTATTCTTTCACCGTTTTACATACATACATACATAAAATCACGCCTGTATCCCATAGATCATTCAGCAGAGATCACGGCTTTCCACTTGTTACGATCCTGACATTTAATCTTCATTCACTCTCATCACATTCCTCATGCATGCTCGTCGGTTTAGAGTTTAGATAATCAAAAAAATGCATTGTTTTCGAATAGACATAACTATTGGATGTCACGGTACTCAACAGTTTTTCACATAACAATCGAATCAATCAACTACCACTTATCATTGAATTCTATCTTCCCGAAACATTTTCAAACTCCAATACATAAGTACCTCAACATACCTGAATATGTTGAAAACAGATACGAAATCAAAAGCTCGTGGTCTAGGTCCACTTTTAAATTGAACAAGCGTAAAATAAATTGATATGTCAAAAACATATCCAAGCGTGTTTAAGTTTTTTTACACGTTTGTTTTCGCTTAACGAACCAAGGTAACAAAGTAACACATCTATAATATAAAAATAAGTCGGGTTTTCCTTACTGACGCTATAACTTCAAAACGCACGAACCGATTTCCATGGTTTTGCATTCGTTGGAAAGGTCTCGGGCTCCGTGAGGTTTATAGCAAAGAAAATTCAGGAAAAATTTCAAGAGAAAAGCAGGAAAACAGGAACGGGAACGGGAACTTAACACAGCATTTGTTAATTCTAAAGCGAAAGCGATACGAAGTTCGCCGGGTCAGCTTGTAAATAAATAAAATCCTACTTTGAGTAACATATTTGATATTATGCAAACGTAAGTTAGAATGTGTTTTTTAAAATCGTGTTGGACGAGTGGGATATAACTCGACTTCCAATCTAAAGGTCGTGTGTTCGAATCCCGGCGTGCATCAATGGATTTTTCTGTTCGAAAATTTATATGCGCATCAAAAACGGTGAAGGAAAACATCGTGAGGAAACCAGTTAGTGTTCTTATAAGCGGCGATGGGCTTGCAACCTGTCACGTATGGAATGCTAACTACTGCAAAATGTGGGCATGTGCCAAATATAATGTTTGGACGTGCTTCTGACTACCCCCACTAGACATCTTCAAAGGATCTAAGCGTCTGAAGATCTGAGAGGATGTCTACCATACTTGGGGATTACAGTCGTGATCCTTTTTATTTTTTTTTATCTATACTAATATATACTAATTATAAATTCGAAAATAACTCTGTCTGTCTGTAACGTTATCACGGCCCAACCGCTGGTCCGATTGTGATGAAATTTCATATATTCATATAGTTTAAAGTTTTGGTATGAACATAGGCTACTTTTAAATATATATATATTTAGATTTACATAAAATTCAATATTTTACGATGAAGTCAAAAATCTATTTTTTGAATCTACGCGGTTGAAATATATCCTGTTCGAGATATATGTAGGCTTTTCTTCGGGTACCACACGAGTGAAACCGCAGGTGTAAGCTAGTAATGAATGGAATAGAAGCTGCGCTTTGTGAAAGAGTTCGTTTGAGATAATTCTGAGCCAAGATTTTATTACTTGATCTTATAAGACGAGAGAGTGAATGATGAATGAATGAATCATGTCTATTTGAGGAATGCTACTTAGTTTGTAAGTTATTTCCATCTAGATTATCTAGAACCTACTCTAAGCTGAATTAAATGTTGATAAATGGTATTTATTTCAATAAAACCATAATGAATACTTTAATATGAGCCAATCACTCCCGGAATAGGTTTTTTATTATATCCTGGCTTCAAAAAAATTAAAGTTTTGACTGTGCGATGATTGCTACTAAACATAGCCAATGCAAATAACCCTCGTATTTAAGAACGACACTATGAGAACATTCACCCACAGTGGACGAAATAATTTTTCATAAAAATCATTTTATGTGTTGTGCGAGACTGCATAGTGTGACTAGAGGCACATTGTCGTGTGCTTCTAGCCTAAGTTGAGCTCTAAAGGCACACGGTAGCGTGCACCATAGTGCCGCTCAACACATAAAGTGATGTTTATGAAAAAAGATTTCGTCCACTGTGGGTGCGTGTTCTCATAGTGTCGTTCTTGAATACGAGGGTAAGTTACTTTTGATCCAGGTACTACACGTCAAACCCGCGAACAAAAGCTAGTAATTGTCAAATTATTAATTAACTCTGAATCAATGTTTCATAACCCAGTATTTGGTCAATTCTGCTTCAGGCAATTTCACAACAATCACAAAGCGCCCCCTGCCGGATACCCACCGAATCATATTACACGTCAGATTTGGCGAAACCACGGGAATTATACAATTTTGTCGCGTAATTAAAACGGATGCGGCGGCCGTAAGGCGCGAGCAGACCGCACTGTTTCCGGCTCATCCGGAACCTGGTTTATGGCAACCCTGGCAGTAAAGTTAATATCTTATCATCTTACTTTGTGGATGAAGCCTAGAAGAATCTATAGATGTTTATATATAAGTAATTAAGTGAAGTCACTACCAAAGTCAATGCATACAGCGGCATCTAGCCCCAAACTAAGCGAAGCTAGCCAGCCGTTACGTAGTAAACCGTGTACATTATGAAAACATAAAAAAAAACCAAAAAAGATAGATCTTCGGATGAGACAGCTCCTTTTTCAAGTCGGTTAAACGTTGTTATTACTTGTGATCTTAGAACATCGAAACAGAACCAAAGTTGTCCAAATTATCGGAAACGTTTCATTCATCGCGATTGGGCTGTTAATTTTTGACATCAACTAACTCAATCAAAAGCGCATAATTTTAGGAAAAAACATAAAAATAAAACCGGCCAAGTGCGAGTCGGACTCGTGCACGAAGGGTTCCGTACCATTATCTATAAAAAACGGCAAAAAAAAAAACACTTTTGTTGTATGGAAACCCCACTTACATATTTATTTTATTCTATTTTTAGTATTTGTTGTTATAGCGGCAACAGAAATACATCATCTGTGAACATTTCAACTGTCTAGCTATCACGTTTCATGAGATACAGACTGGTCACAGACAGACGGGTGCACAGCGGTGTCTTAGTAATAGGGTCCCGTTTTTACCCTTTGGGTACGGAACCGTAAAAAACATAAAAGAAAGCGAATTTCAAGTTTACAGTTAAACACGTGCACGTTTAAATTAATTTCTAATATGAGTCAAGGATTATTGGGAAATATGTGCATCCGGCGGAAGCGAGGTGACTTATTGGAATTCGATAATGGCTTGGAGCTTTTATATGAACACGAAAACGCTGAAAGCGCTATTATGTATGTTGTATCAAAAAAAAACCGGCCAAGTGCGAGTCGGACGCGCGCACGTACGGTTCCGTACCATTATCTATAAAAAACGTCAAAAACACACGTTTGTTGTATGGGAGCCCACTTAAATATTTATTTTATTGTTTTTTGTATTTGTTGTTATAGCGCAACAGAAAAACATAATCTGTGAAAATTTTACGGTTCATGAGATACAGTCCTGTGACAGACGGATAGCGAAGTTTTAGTAATAGGGTCCCATTTTTACCCTTTGGGTACGGAACCCTAAAAACTGTTGGTTGTGGGTTCGTCTTTTCGAATCGATTAAAGGCCTCAGGCTCGTCTGATGGTGAACGATTAAAATAAACATATATTGTGGTTATTTTGCTCAGCGCCATCTAGTCTCAAACGAAGCTAAGTTTGTACCCGATGTACTTGATCTAAGAGGATGTCTACCATACTTGGGGATTGCAGTCGTAGTCTAGAAGCACGTTCAAATTGCACATTTTGCGAAACTAGTGTTTTTGAAGAGACAAGTTTGGAAAAAAAATCTATCGAGAATAGTTTCACCAATCGTGTTTCTGTCTATAATTTATCTAGATATCCTTAAGTTATCTATTTAATAAAAAAACCTTATGTTTTGCGGTTAATGAGAAAAAACGATTCTGCATTCATAAAAAACATTAATTACTCGTCTCAAGCTTCACCGGCCACAGATCAGCTGGGTTATTTAAACTGATCGAAGGATTTGATGAGCTGATTGCTTACATAACTTAAACCCATCAATATAAATCTGAGCGAGAACCAAACGCCAATATCCGTCTATTAGAATCTGCGAGCCAATCCGGCTTACAGGCGATGTACTCATATTAAAAGCGACCTACATCGGCAAATATTGCGTATTGGAATGCAAAGCAGCCTCAAAGCTTTTGAGAGGGCAAGGTTTTAATCGGAAATGTGTATTGAAAAAAATCCGAAATGTATTTGGAATCCTGAAAAGCTCGGCGTCGATTTGGCATGTTGTTGCTCTAATCCTTGAATATAGCTAAAAGAGGTAGGCAGCGGCACGTCCAGACATGCATTCGGCACATGTAGTGAAATATAAGTAACTTATTGGCACAACATGTGTCATCTCATCACTCACTCCTTTCTTACCCATATCATCTTTCAAATTAAAATTAAAATTCAAAAATCATTTATTTTAATAAAATCACAAGGATCACTTTGAAACGTCTTAGGAACTAGGTGAAGCTACGCCGATTCCACGCGACCAAGCCTTGCAACAAACACGGCTTGGGTCTACCTTTTTTTTAATTATCCTTTCCTTAAAGCTATGTAGAGCTCCAGTGTGATGCTAATCGAACAAGGCTCAATCAAGAATGATAATTAAAAGTACTAGTCAAGTACGTACGTACATACGTTTCACACAGTCCATCCATTTTTCTTCGGCCTACCTCTACGTCTACATCCATCTACATTCATTCCTATCATTCTTCTCGTTACATGACTTTCTTTCCTCCTCACAACATGCCCATACCACGCTAGCTTTGCTCCTCATCTTTTCCGTCACAGGCACTACTTTCAAACTTCCTCTGATATACTCGTTTAATTTAAACTCCTAACATGACCTTAAGTAACCCGCTACCCCAGAAACCTCCGCTGTAACGTAATTTATTAACCAACAGCGTATCCATCAGGCGACTCCCTCAGGACTCCACCATACCTAGTTAAGGTTTATGAACACTGCTAACTACATTGTAGTTTTAAAATAAACTACATTTAAAACGAGTATTAAATGTTTTTGATGAATGCAAAATCGATTTTCTCAATAACCGCAAAACATACAGTTTTGTTTTTACGACAAAGATAACTTAAGGATATTATCTAGATAAATTATAGACAGAAACACGATTGGTGAAACTTTTCTCGATAGATTTATTTTCCAAAGTTGGCTCTTCAACAACACTAGTTTCGTTTTTAATCAAAACTATGAATAGCTGAACAGTTCATTTATATAATTAAAAATAAAAATAAACTACTGCAAAATGTGGGCATGTGCCAAATATAATATTTGGACGTGCCTCTGACTACCCCCGCTAGACATCTTCAAAGGATCTAAGCGTCTGAAGATCTTGGGGATTACAGTCGTGATCCTATTTATTTTATTTTTTAAATTCTTAAAAATTGGTCAAGCCGTACATATTGCCAATTCATACTATCCGACCATACACACACGTTTTGGAGGCGTTTAGTTACAAACACTGACACGAGAATTTTATATTATGAAAGATATAATGTATGTGAAACTGTGGCGTTGATGAATAAATTATGGCGTAGGTAATGTTTTACTACCCTCAGAGCTGGTATATGCGAGTTAATATGATAATCGTAAAAACTTTGTGTTGTTAACGGTAATCTTGTTAAAAGTTTAAGAGGTTTAACTTTAGGATCGGCCTTCTCCAAGCTTGATTATAATGTCTGCGTTTCGTAAGATGTGCTTTAAATTATTATAGAACTAGCTGCTCGCCCCGACTTCGCACGGGACCTGGATAAATAGTGCCCTATGTATTATTCTGATGTATAAGCTATATTACTGCAAAGTTTCATTTTTATCCGTTCAGTCGTTTTTGCGTTACTCTATGCGATTATCGAAATTTGGACAGGACAACTTCTGTCGCGGGTCTGCTAGTAATATTACAAATGTGAAAGTTTGTGAGTTTGTATGTATGTTTGTGGCCTAAACGACAAAATACATTCAGTTGAAATTTATTGTAGATGTAGATATAATGCCCGAATAAAACATAGACTACTTTAAAAACATCCCCAAAATGATAAAAAAACGCAAATGGGATGATTTTGGTATAGATGGCGCTGGTGTGCAACAAATCTGATATCACAGACTAAAAACATTCAGTCTTTTCAAATCGATTATTGAAATTTGACAGGACAATGTCTGTCACGGGTCGGCTAGTCTATACTATATAAAAATTCGTATAAAAAGTCGTGTTAGTTACACTATTTATAACTCAAGAACGGCTGAACCGATTTGGTTGAAAATTGGTGGGGAGGTAGCTTAGAACCAGGAGACAGACATAGGATACTTTTTATAACGAGAACGGGAGTTAATTCTAAAGCGATACGAAGTTCGCCGGGTTAGCTTGTAGTTTCATATATTTAGATAAATAATTTACAATTTACGTTATGATGAGCGAACTTTGGTTCATTCCAGACATTCCGCAACCGCAATTGAATTTAAAACTAGCACCAAAAGTTACGATCGCGCTCAAAGCAAACCAAACCTCAACCAACCGAAGCAGAGTCGAAAACGCGCCGACAACCATTCATTAGTACAATCAAAGCCTAAACAAACATAAACCGTGGATTTTGTTTGAATAATAATTATTCCTGTTGAAATTTCCTAAACAACTCGGTACACGAATGGAAAACTCTTGTTCAGAATATGAAGTCCAATTAAGTGCGTGAAGCGATGCTTAAACGTACTCTACCGTGAAAACCTCTTTTTATTACGCTTTGGAGGACGAGAGTGGATCTTACCATCGTATTAACAGCTTTCGGTACAAGAAATCAGTTAATGAAGGCTACAAACATCGACAACGCAGCCCAATAGACTACTTTAATATATGAAAAACATCCCCAAAATGATAAAAAGACGCAAAAGGGATGATATTGGTATAGATGGCGCTGGCGTGCAACAAATCTAACACCACAAACTAAAAACATTCAGTCTTATCTATACGATTATTAAAATTCGACAGGACAATATCTGTCACGGGTCGTCTAGTAATATATATATTAGCAAAACTACGTATTTGAATATTTTTAATGCATTTTAAAGAATCAAGTCCACTTACGTTTCGATATCGTTTGGGACGATATCTAATGCATGGTTTGCGGCCACGGCGCCTCGTCTTATGTATCTGAAAACAAAGATAAAGCAAATATTAGAAGTTTCGACGAATAGAAAAGTTTTGAGGCGACATTAGTTTTTGGAGTTTTATGAAGGAACTGATAGTTCTACATAAATACAATTTAAATGGGACCAACTTGGGACTATTCTCTATACAATAGAAACAAATATATCAAAATCGGATCAATAAGTAGAAAGATACGACATTTTTCAAACCGAATGTTTTGGAAACAGTTTTAAATACAAGCACGATGCCAGGAACTATCATCTAATTAGATGCAATAATATTGTCATCATGCGTGAGTCAACGTCAGACACACGCAGTTTCCGTTGCTATACACGCCCATAACCTATTCAATCAACAGACTTTACAACCGACATTTTTAGGGTTCCGTACCCAAAGGTTAAAAACGGGACCCTATCACTAAGACTTTGCTGTCCGTCATCTCATGAACCGCGATAGCTAAACAATTGAAATTTTCACAGATTATGTATTTCTGTTGCCGCTATAACAAAAAATACTAAAAAAGAATAAAATAAATATTTAATGAGGCTCTCCTACAACAAACGCGTTTTTTTTTGCTGTTTTAATAGATAATGGTAAGGAACCCTTCGTGCGCGAGTCCGACTCGCACTTGGCCGGCTTTTTATTAATAGGTATTCAGCTATAAAGCCCAAACAATATACAAAATATTTACAAAAGGCGTCTCTTATTCGGCCGGGCACGTACAACCGTTTTTAGTCTGTGCCGGTCCATTATACATCGTCCTTGGTGTTCAAAAAAACAGCAGGTAGCAACGAGAGACGTGATTCAAGAAAAAACTCATAAGAAAAGTTTTTTTACACATTTTTGGGAGCCGAAATTAGGTAAACATGAAATTTGATAGGCATATTTGAGAAAGGTGCCGGGAACTCTACCTCTACCGTTTCGTTATCTGTGTTTTTGTGTTTACTTCCTCATAACGTCTATTAAATGCTTTTTATTTTACTACTGTACAAAACTTAGTTTATTCAATGCAAGGTGAACTAAAGCTAACTAACTAAAGCTTAGATGAGGGCTATTTGACCCACGCAGTATTGTTGAACATTTCACACAACGCCATCTAGCCCCGAACTAAGCAAAGCTTGTACTATGAGGAACCGGATAACTAACAGAACAACCTTAATGAATAAAGATTATTTTTTTAGAATGATTTAGATTTTTTTGTATACATAGATACTTGTAATGCATTATAACACCCAGACACAGAACAAACATCTATGTTATTTTTCAAACTATCGTGATTAGTAGACATAACTATAGATTTTGACTGCCCGCGACCATGGTTATTGTAACATAGCCGAAACGTCGGGAAAGTAAATTAAAGGTAATTACGTGATAAAGACCCGTGTCAAAATCTATAGTAACATCTATGTTTATCACACACATTTTTGGCCAGTGGTTCTTATTTCTATGTGTACCTATTTATCATTTCATTTCAACTAAAGGATAATGCATTATGATGAATGAAATAGCCGATTTTATAATAAATAACAAATACCCATGTACTGTACATAGTCAACAAGTAAATAGAATTGTCAACGTCAAAATAGGAAGATCTCGCATACAACAAAAGCTCGTATTTAAATAGATGTTCATTATCACCGAGGGCCGACCTCTTAAAACGGTTTTCATTAAACGGATTCCTTTAGACAATTTTGGCTTACGACGGAATAATATTCATAAAATGATGATGCTTTAATGTGTCGTAGAATCCGATAAGCCGGTTTTAATAATATTGTGTAACAAGTGATTATATTTATGAATTTGAAATACAGAATGTCCCAAAAAATTGTGTTCAGAAGGAATGACAGTCCAAAATAGAGCAACCCTAGTAGAATTTTACCTACACTATGTTAGTGTGAAAGTTAAGTGAATTTTTTTCAAAACTTTTAAACTAAACTGTTGAAACAAATATTGATTACATTACAACATTAACAACTGAAACATTACTATACATATAATAAAACTGAAGAGTTAATTTCTGTACATTGAATAAAAACTAAAAAAAATACTCCTAGGGGCCTTTATATACATGTAAAACAATAAAAAAAAACATTTTGAAATCTTTGTCTGTCTGTCTGTTGTCCGGCTTTCACGCAAAAACTACTGGATGGATTTTGATGAAACTTTTTATTAGCTATTAGTCCTCGGCAACATATAGGCTATAATTTATTTTGAAGATTGGAATACCAGATGTGAAACTATCGCCCAGCGAAGCGGGCACGGGTCAGCTAGTTATCAATAAATTTATAAAAAAAGTACTCCGAAACTACAAAACATCACGGGGTAATTCGGGTACCTCTAAAGGCGCTCTAGACTGTCTAGACTATACTTATCGACCTTGTAAGTATATTAGGAGTGGTTTTTTTTTAGCTTTTTTTATTGTCATACTTTATCAAACAAGTCTTCATATACAGTTTATTTTTAAAATTAAAATTCGAACGTTTCTTGTTATTCTTCAAACGCGGTCAATTCTAAAAACCTACAATTCGATGTACTCTCTCGATTTATGTAAGCGTGACTACATTTAAATCTGTGTCATTTCGCACAAGCGGACTACATTTTACTCTAATTGTTTTACAATGTCATGTTCTGTCTGAAGCAGCGAACTTAAATATTTATTCATTTGTAATTAAAGCTGAGATCCACGAGATAAGTCTTACGGTCGGGTAGGCGACGCTTTGTTCGCAGTGAATAGGGCCTTTTCACAATATCCGAAACTGGGAAACTTTGATAACAATGTTAAAACAGCTAAATTCTATTAGACTGATAACAAAATTGTAATGTAAATGATGAAACAGAATGGTGGTGAATTAAGAGAAATTCAATTTGATGAAAGTTACCCTCATTATGGATGCAGAAGACGCGAATCAACTATTTTAAAATTACCAAATTGAGAGAGTCTATGATAATATTTGCTTATGCTATTTGTAAATTTAAAAACAGCTGTAATGCAGACTACTGACTACCCTTTAAACATCTCCAAGGAGCTTCTTTGATCCTATTTAATATATTTTAATGCAGCCATTGCTGTACACCCTTTGTTCATTTGGATTTTGCTGTTAATTTGTTATGTAAAGTTTTTTATTGTAGTATTTAGCTTCAATAAACGTTTTTTTTATTATAATTTATTTATTATTAACTACAGCACTTCCTACGGCTTCGCACGTGTGGTATACAATGTAGCCTGACACTCTCCCTCGTATTCAAGAACGACACTATGAGAACACGCACCCACAGTGGACGAAATCTTTTTTCATAAAAATCACTTTATGTGTTGTGCGACACTGCAAGGTGTGACTAAAGGCACATTGTCTTGTGCCTCTAGCTAAAGTTGAGCTCTAAAGGCACACGGCAGCGTGCGCCATAGTGCCGCTCAACACATGAAGTGATGTTTATGAAAAAAGATTTCAACCACTGTGGGTGCGTGTTCTCATAGTGTTGTTCTTGAATACGAGGGTAAATCAACTATTCAAAAAGTCGAATCGATCTATTGGTCAATTGTTGAGAGACTGAATTTGAATTTATAAAGGATTATCCCAAAACAGGACTTAATTAGAAGAATATTTGACCTTTTGTAAAAGACGATACACCAATATACACTATCAGAGTGACAAGGGTCCAGCCACGTTTCTACCCATTTCATTAGATCGACCGGCCTGTACTGATACTTGGACCTTGATTAATTAAGCCAAAATTGGACGATACAGGGGTTGTGACTCCATAATAATAATGCCTGGCCCCTAGCCCTTTGTATTAACGAGCACACTGGACCAATTGTCAGTGAGACGCTTTTGTTTAATAAGAAACTAGTTGTTTCGCATTCGGATCTACTCTACGACCATCACTACATAGTATAAAGCAAAGTCGCTTCCCGCTTCCCGCGTCTGTATGTATGTATGCTTACATCTTTAAAATAATGCTTTTGATGCGGTTTTTTTTAATAAATAGAGTGATTCAAGAGGAAGGTTTATATGTATAATACATGCATAATATAGTAGAGAAACACTGATAATTTTAGAGGTTTCTAATATGATGTCGTAAATAAACACATTTTTTTGCGCTTACATTGCAAATGCTGGCTGAACCCCACGAGATATATCAAAATAATGTACTACAGTATTGTACACCTTAAAAACGTCTACAAAAAAGTCCACGATGGTATTAGAAATGTCTTACGCACAGCGAAGCGGGCACGGGTCAGCTAGTTTTTATTAAAATGAAACTTATCAGAATAACACATAGGCTACTTTTTATCCAGGCGGGCGAAGCAGCTGGCGGAAGCTAGCATTATATATTTTTGTCGTCAGTGGAGGACAGTACGGCAGTAGTTTTTTTTTTTTCAAAAATGTATTTAAAATGTATCTCATTTTATTGCCGTGCGCCAGTGTACGCCATCGTTAAAATCTGTCTTAATGGCCAAAATGCGAAATAGCCTTAAATTGGCGTAAATATAATTATTATCACAGCTATAACATCTATATAGCTAACAAATATTGATATTGAAATAATATCTTATGAAATATTGAAATCTTATAAGCCAATATGTAGTCTCTTCTGTAGCGTTGAAGTTATACCGAGTTACGAAGGCTTTAATAAGCTCGCGACTTTGTTCTCGTAAAGTTATTTGTTTATAAACTTAACCCTTGATGCACCTTTAAGAGATTTTCTATCACAATGCAGGTAACCTTAAAATATTCTAGGGCGAATGATAGATAGATGATAGATAATACTTTATTGCCACACGTCTACACGGATACAGACACTTATGAAAATAATGACGCTAAGATTAAAGGCTATCGCTTAAAGCGATCTCTGCCAGGTAACCTCAGGATGATCTGGAATGTATATAACAAGAAGGGGCATGTTAGTGCGGCTTCACTACATAGTATAAAGCAAAGTCGCTTTCCGCTTCCCGCGTATGTATGTATGTATGTATGTTTGCTTATATCTTTAAAACTACACAACGGATTTTGATGCGGTTTTTTTAATAGATAGAGTGATTCAAGAGGAAGGTTTATATGTATAATACATGCATAATATAGTAGAGAAACACTGATAATTTTAGAGGTTTCTAATGTGATGTCGTAAATAAACACATATTTTTTTCTACAATAAAGTCCGCGATGGTATTAGAAATGTCTTACGCACAGCGAAGCGGGCACGGGTCAGCTAGTGAAATATATACATGTAAAATTATGATGAGCATCAATTGTCAATCTGTCAATAAAATAAACATTGAACAATACTAAAGGTATATCAATAGCTGAGAGCAGCTTGTGAAAGTTAGACAAACAGTCGCTTAAACTTCAGTTACTGAAACTTGGGTTAATTAATTGTTAAGGGATGGTTTCGGGGTCAAAATTTGTGAATGGGGTCAATAAAATTGACACGAAGGCTTAAAAGCTTTGAAATTAAGCTTGTAAACATACACTATAAATAAATAATAAATATTGGCAGATTTTACACACAACGCCATCTAGCCCCAAAATAGGCAAAGCTTGTACTATGGGAACCAGGTAACTTTAAACTTTTTTTTTTGGTAAATACATATTTATACATATTAACACCCAGACACAGAACAAACATCTATGTTTATCGCAAAAAATATTTGTCCTGGGTAGGGATCAAGTCCACAACCTACAGCGCAGAAGGCAGATTTACTACCAACTGAGCTGTGAGGCCAGTCAACACTGAGATCACTTTCTTCAAACTCATTTCTTTCCCTTCTGGAATATTCGAAGGCGTGTGTTATCGATTTGTAGTCCTATATGGTACGAGTACAATGAACTTGCAGTCCATCACGTATTGAATGGGAATCTATTGGGAGTATTTTTAGGTACCTAAGCTAAAGAGAACGATGTTGACTTTCGTAGACATCATCAGAAATTATCAAGACATATGTGGTTAGTATTTAACTTGTTAGCATCTACTAATAATTAAACTATTATTATGAATGCGAAAGTTTGTGTGTGTTTATTATTCTTTTACGCAAAAACTACTGAACGAATTAATATGAAACTTTACAGTTATATAGAGCCTATACATCAGAGTAACACATAGGCTACTTTATATCCAGGTACGACCCGTCCGAAGCCGGGGCGAGCAGCTAGTATACTATACTATAAATGCGAAAGTTTATGAGGATTTATATGCATGTAACTTTAGAGATAACCCTCTAAAGTTACATAAATATAAATCCTATATACATATAAATATTTATTATTTCACAACATAACGCGGATGTTTATTCTGGCTTGGCTTCTTTCACGACGTTTTGTCACGAGGGACAACCCTAATTGCTTATTTTCACGCAAATAAAATAGCTTTTTAAACGCAAACGGATGAAGAATGGTCCGTAAAGCAAGGAGAGCTTTTGTCATTGTAAAGTAGAGGCGAAAGTGTCTCGAGCGGATAAAATCACTCAACACGCCAGCCGTACCACAAGCTCAAAAGCAATATTAAAACAATATCACTCATGGCCGAGGGGAAGTACCTCGACTCTCAATCTGAAGGTCGTGGGTTCAAATCTCGGCGCGCATCAATGGAATTTTCTGTTCGAAAAATGTATATGCGCATCTAAAACACGTGCTCACAACGGTGAAGGAAAACATACCAGTTAGTATTCTTATAAGCGGTGACGGGCGTACTACCTGATGGAATGCGAACTACTGCAAAATGTGGGCATGTACCCAATATAATGTTTGACTGCCCCCACTAAACATCTTTATAGGATCTAAGCGCCTGGAGATCTGAGAGGATGTCTACCGCACTTGGGGATAACAGTCGTGATGCTATTTTTTTTCTACTCATGGTGCGGAAGTGACAACGCATTACAAACTCGTAAACCGTTGTCACTTTCGCACCGCGAGTAATATGTATCGATATTACTTTTGGATCTTGTAGTACGGCCCCAGGTGTAGAGATTTACGATATGAGCATTAATGCAACTGTCCGTTTGCTTCTGTACCGATTTAGGACGGTGCAAGAGCGCTTCTGGTAAACTAAAACAAAAACACAAAAAAGTAGTTCCCTGTGGATTAATGTCTATCATTGCAAGAATTCGCAGCCTATTATTAGAGCTACTTGTGAAAGCGAAGTACCTTCCTTGGACGAGCCCTTCTGCAAGTACCTGGTTCCTATTTCTGGTGGGAAAATCGGGTTTCGAAAGAAAACTAACTGGTTTCACATGATGACACGTTAGCCAAATGTAATGTTTAGACTTTAGTACTCTAAAGTACTCTACAATACTTTGTTTAAAGATCTGAGTGCCTGGAGATCTGAGTGAGATTTATAGCGTACTTGGAGAAAGGTTTAATATGAATGAGCAAAGCAGAGAGCATGATCAACAGTGGAAGTTGTGACAATTTTGGTGGACGTTTTACATATTGCTATCTGACCTCAAACTATGCAAAGCTTGTAATATGGGAACCTGATTACTGATAAGATATTTATATACTTTATTTTTTGTAAATACATACTTATTTATTTATTAAAATGGACTGCCAACAGCCTTTATATCTAAACATATTAATGATATGTGGTATGTGAATAATTCTGATATAAAAACCAATACACTTATACTATATATACTTATGACACAATATATTATGACCAGACACAGAACAAACATCGATGTTCATCACAAAAATGTTTGTTACAGCACAGAAGGCAGAGTTACTACCAACTGAGCTGTGAAGCCAGTCTGCCATGGTAGTCATGTCATGTCCATGGCACACATCTCTAGATGCAACCCTGAAAACAGTAGGTACTGGTATTTCAGAACTCTGTGGCATTATGTAGTATGTAATAGCCTCGGCGCGAGGGGTGAATTCACATAAATTTTAAATTACCCCGCGACATAGGGAGCTAATTAATTTTAAAATTGCCATCGTACGCGAATTATTCCCAACATTAAAATATCCACGATGCTTTTCCTGAGTTAATTAATGAGCTATTATTTTTGATGGTAATGTACTTGTGGGGAAATGGAGTTAATATGGGTTTTCATATTTATTTTTGGACAAAAGAACGCCAGTAGGTCAGCGGTTATGTAGTAGCTCTGGCAATATTGTATCCTGGGTTAACATGAACCACTATCGTATCGACTAGGTATCGTCAAATTTCAAAACTGACAAAAAGTGTCAATTTTGACATTTGGACGATACGTTGTCGATACGATAGTGGTTCGTGCTCAAGCCACTGTTCCAAATCTACCAATTATAATACATTATCCCTCGTATTCAAGAACGACACTATGAGAACACGCCACCAACAGTGGACGAAATCTTTTTCATAAAAATCACTTTGTGTTGAGCGGCACTATGGCGCACGCTACCGTGTGCCTTTAGAGCTCAACTTTGGCTAGAGGCACACGACAATGTGCCTCTAGTCACACTATGCAGTGTCGCACAACTCATAAAGTGATTTTTCTGAAAAAAGATTTCGTCCACTGTGGGTGCGTGTTCTCATAGTGTCGTTCTTGAATACGAGGGTTAATCTCGTCAAAACTTTCCATATCTAATCTTTTGTCTTCAAGTCCATGAATATCGTTGATTTCCCAAAAAATATACCGACTTCGTAATACCCTCTTGACGAAACTCCCAACTCCAGGATTTAATGGATGTCGGCAGAACTTTCTTAGCTTTTATCATTAATTTGCCTTTCATAATACGATTATGGATATTTTCATGAGATCTGTTTATATTTTCAAGATAATGTGCTGTTCAAAAAGTTTTATTATATTAATAAATTGTTTTGCCTGATTTCGGAACTTGAAACATGATATCGAGTTGGATTTTTGTCAGTACAACTCTATGTCAGGACATTAAAACTTTTTCTGTTTCCTAGGTTAGACTAGCTACCGTCCGATACTCAGCTTATTTGATAGCCGAATATAAGGTAACTTACATGTTATTCCGAGCTATTTACATACTCCAGTGGTTCACCGCGACTTTGAAAGACAAATACGAGTATCACAAATAAAAAAAATAGGATCACGACTGTAATCCCAAGTACGGTAGACATCCTCTCAGATCTCCAGACGCTTAGATGCTTTGAAGATGTCTAGTGGGGGTCTAGAGGCACGTCTAAACATTATATGGCACATGCCCACATTTTGCAGTAGCTAGCATTCCATACGTGACAGGTTGCAAGCCCATCGCCGCTTATACGAAAACTAACTGGTTTCCTGACGATGTTTTCCTTCACCGTTTTGAGCACGTGTTTTTGATGCGCATATAATTTTTTTGATGAGAAAAATCCATTGATTCCACCCCACGGCCTTCAGATTGAAAGTCGAGGTACCTCCCACTCGGCCAACGGGGCTTATATCTTCACAACTTTAGCATTTATAATATTAATAGGATACTCAACCTCTGACTCCAAGTAATTGGTAAAAAAGACGATTACCGAAGGGTAGAAAGTAAACTGCTAGTAGATCACATTACGAACCACAATAGCTGGCATCAGAGACCCCAAAAGCCTTCAAGCATATCGTGTATGCACATCAAAGCCACCTCCAACTAACGAGCCATATTCAGCCCAATTATATTCATAGATGAGTGATTACGAATTGCTGAAGACATGACGCTGTCACGAACTTTGGCTAAAGAACTTCTGTACAAAATCTCATTAAGATTTGTGGCATGCAAGCGATATAATGCGGAAAGTTTATATGCTAGTGACCAGTACTTGTAAAGCACCAGTTTAAAAAACTAAAAGTTAACCGAGAAAATGTTTCGACCAATCTAAAAGGCAAGGGACGATATTCGTTTTTAGAGTTCCCCGTACCCAACACGGTACCCTATTACTAAGACTTCGCTGTCCGTCTGTCTGACACAGGGCTGTATCTCATGAATCGCGATAGCTAGACAGTTGAAATTTTCACAGATGAAGTATTTCTGTTGCCGCTATAACAGGATATACTAAAAACAGAATAAAATAAATATTTAAGAGAGGCTCCCATACAACAAACGTGTTTTTTTGCCGTTTTTTAAAGATACGGAACGTACGGAACCTTTCGTGCTCGAGTCCGACTCGCACTATTACTTCTTATTCTCTACACAATTAAAATTCGAAATCGGATCACCAAGTACAAAGATATGTAAGGTCATACAAAATAAGCAACAAAAAAAAAAAACTTGTCGATAGCCTCCTTTCTCTATTTTCGTCGGTTCATAACGTGCCGTGCTATTCAAAGCACGGAAGCGCCGAGTTACAAGTACAAGTGTTGACCGTGCTAAACGTTGTCTTTTATTAAGATCAAACCATGAGCCAAATCATACCTTGAAATAAATGTCATCGATTGCAAAAGAAAAACAGTAGTCCTCTCAGATCTCCGTCCAAATATTACATACGGCACATTCCCACTTATCATTCCATACGTGACAGGTTGCAAGCCCATTACCGTTTTGCATTCTGGTTTCCTTACGATATTTTCCTTAATGTTTTGAGCAGGATCATATATATTTTTATCATATTGTCGCACCGACTTAGAGAATTAGTATGTTTTTTGTTGTAAAACTATACCATCAAACACCATTGCGCTATCATCTCTCACATAATATAACATTGTCATCGGAACATGACAAGAATGCAAAGTTTTTACTCAATCGAAGGAGTTCCGTTGTGACAGTTTAACAGCTCTTGACTCCATCATCAGATCAACTCGCTGTCACCATATTATTGTACTGTCACCAGAACTAAAGTTGCATGTGAAATTTCAGCTCAATCCGTTGGGGGATAACTGTTTCAAAATTGAGTTGCAAGATTCCACCCGAACAAACATAGTTAAATACATATACATTGCAAGTTATTTATAAGCTTACAAGCTGACCCCGCGAACTTCGTATCGCTTTAGAATTAACAAATGTTATCTTAAGTTCCCGTCCCCGTTCCCGTTCCCGTTCCCGTTCCCGTTCCCGTTCCCGTTACCGTATTATCAAACCTAATAAAGATCAAATTGACTCTACGTTTTAGTTAGAAACTTTTGTATCGGAAAAAGAAAAGGGCTGTTTTAGGGTTTTTCCGGCAATTATTCGAATGTTTCTCACCTTTTAAACCTTCCCTAGAACTCCACGAACATTTCAAGACCAAGATAAGATAAATCCGTTCAGCCGTTCTCGAGTTTTAGCGAGAGTAACGAACAACAATTGATTTTTATATATATATATAAAAAACATCATGTATCTCATATCATGTATCTCAAACATCATCATATCAACTTGGATTATGGGAGTTGGCTGAATTTTTATTTTAAGCGAACTCACAAAGCTCCGTGACGACTGGCACAGGTAATTACGCGATAAAGACCCGTGTCAAAATCCATAGTTATATCATGTATCTAGTCTTGATTGCTGGTTGAGCAACTGTCAAATTTATGCCAGGCGCGGTTAAGTTTACCTTAGACCGAAAGCTAATTCGAAGTGACGTAGCCTCTCTCAAACTTGGCTAATGACGACTTTGCGAAGTCTTTTAAGAGCTGTCGAGCGCAAGGATCAAAGGGTCGATGTGGGACTCAACAAGTGCGTAATTTGTGACTTTTGAAATTAAGAGTTCGTTTTCCGATGTAAGTTCTTATGGGCCAGATGCCAGCTCCTGTGAGTTTTTTATGCATGTTGAAGGGTATAATGGGTGTATTGTGGTTGTAATACTTGAAATATATCTAATACCTGTAAACGAGCTATTCTTGTTATAATCTGAATCTCGGAAACAACTCTAACGAATTTCTAGAAATTTAGTATGCGATTCGGGGGCGATAAATCGATCTAGATAGGTTTAATTTTTTGAAAATGTCGTTTTATACGTGTTTTCAGGCAATGAAATACTGAGCAAAGCTCGGTCATCCGGGTATTATTAAGTGAACGGTTGACTTTTAATATTTAGGCCCTGAAGTTGAAGGATAAACAAATACATCTTAGAAATAGCTTCGGTACATGTGGTGGTTATAATAATAGATTATCGTAAATAAACAGAAGACGGTACAATACCGTCGGTCGCATCAGTGTATTTTATTAAGGTGATAAGTGAAATTTTTGACGTTTTGTATGGGCTGAGTCGGAAGGAGTGTGAGGAGGATAAGACGGAAAAAGTGATAAAACTGCATTATCTTGAAAATCATCAAATTGAAAAAAAAAAAAAAAATTGTCTTTAATCTAGGTTATCTAACGAATTATATAAAAATGACCTATTTAGCTATTCATAATTTTGATTAAAAACGAAACTAGTAATTTTGAAGAGCCAACTTTGGAAAATAAATCTATCGAGAAAAGTTTCACCAATCGTGTTTCTGTCTTTAATTTATCTAGATTAAATCCTTAAGTTATCTTTGTCATAAAAAACAACACTGTATGTTTTGCGGTTATTGAGAAAAAACTATTCTGCATTCATCAAAAACATTTGTTACTCGTCTTAACGACCAGCTTCTGTGCGCGATTTGTGATACGATAGTGGTTCGTCACTTTTTGTATAGTAAAAGCTGACACTTTTACTATACAAAAAGTGACGATATTTGGACGTTACGTTGTCGATACGAAAGTGGTTCATACTAACCCCTTTTATGTAGGTATTTTAATAACGACTAGATTTAGGGCGCGACTTCGCCCGCGTGGTACCCGGATAAAAAGTAGCCTATGTCAATCCGGAATGATCCTTTCAAATGGTAAAAGAATTTTTCAAATAGGTGCCGTGCCGCAATTATCGTATACAAACAAACTCACAAAATTTTCTCTCTTAAATGTAGGTATAGTACCTATCTACCTATATTTTTTTATAAATAAGAAGCACTCAAGTGTTATTAACTTTTACCTGCCATTTTTATAAAGCTTTTACAAGAGTATAGATTACAGATTCAACAACGCAAAGCCGAGCCAATTTTCAGAAAACATCTTAAACAAGTAACTAAATTCATTTTTATTTACAATCTAAAAATAGGTCCCAATATACCGATAAAAATATTACCTTCGACAAGTTAAGCGTGGTTTTCTGACAGCGTCTCCCTCCACACGGCGATACTATCGCGGCAATAGTTGTTATAGAATGAAATGGCGGAACGATAATATCGCTGTGATATCCGATGATATACCGTGATATACCGATATCGCTAATCGGTATAGCCGCTCGTGTAGATAGCGCCCAAAGTATGAGTAAAATTCATCTACACTGATATTAAAGAGGAAAGTTGTGTATATAATAGATAAACTAAAAAAACCGGCCAAGTGTCGGACTCGCGCACGAAGGGTTCCGTACTATTATCTATAAAGACGGCAAAAAATCACGTTTGTTGTACGGGAGCCCAACTTCAATATTTCTTTTATGCTGTTTTTAGTATTTGTTGTTATAGCGACAACAGTAATACATAATCTGTGAAAATTTCAACTGTCTAGCTATCACGGTTCATGAGATACAGCCCTGTGACAGACAGACGGACAGCGATGTCTTAGTAGGTCCCGTTTTTACCCTTTGGGTACGGAACTCTAAAAATACTGGACCAGTTTTAATCATTCTTTCGCCTATCAATGCTACATCATCAACGAGTAACCTATGTTATATTTTATCTACATAAAAATTAGAGATCCTCTCGAAAATTGCAATATGGTAAGCTAAGGTATCAAAATTTTGCCGATACGATAGCTAGTTTTATGATCTACTAGCAGTTCGCCCCGGCGTCGCACGGGTGTAGTAATGATTTTATGGGTAATTTTTTTACACCTTGGGTTACATTATCGAAGTTTTCATACGGATCCTTAATATGATCTATTGGCTAACCCTGTTGAGTTTATCTCAGATGTCTTCCATTATTGTGAATAAGGAAGGTATTTCATTGCCTTTTTAAGGGCATTTGCTGATGTGCGTTTCCACTGACGCGGAGCTGGGCGGAGTAGACCGGAGTGGACGATGAATTGACCAATCACACAGAGGTCATGAACGGCTGAGTGCACATGAAAAGACCTCTGAAACATGTAAATCTCAACTAATCTTCTTCAATCGTTCGTTTCAATCACAATCCTTTGTTCCAACCTTATTCCATATTCCATCCCAATGTTTATTTAGGCCTTGTTTGAGCCCTTCATGTATTCTTTTGTAGATCGATAAAGCTCTGCTGTCTATAAGCGGCTGCCATTATATTACGACCGTAATACCTACCGTGTAATCATTGGTAGTTTTTAGACGATATTTTATTGATAAATAGCTTCCGTCCGCGGCTCGCTCGAAATTTATGTTTCAAGTTTCATCAAACTGTTGCAGCTGTTTCGGTTTTATTGTGTTTGAATCCGCACACACTTAATTAGATTTTTTTACATAAAAAAAAAATATTTTTTCCGCCAGTCGCTAAGAAGTCGCTTCTCATAATAGGTACAAAGCGTCGAGTGCTTAGTGCTAAGTTTGTTCTTAATACAAAAATCATGTCTCACCATCCTGTGACTGATGACAACTCATGATGTCATCTCTCACTAAACCCTCAGATACCTTCACCTCGATTTGGAATGTTTAATATAAATAACTAGCTGACCCGTGCCCGCTTCGCTGTGCGTAAGACATTTCTAATACCATCGCGGACTTTATTGTAGAAAAAAAAATATGTTTATTTACGACATCACATTAGAAACCTCTAAAATTATCAGTGTTTCTCTACTATATTATGCATGTATTATACATATAAACCTTCCTCCTGAATCACTCTATCTATTAAAAAAAACCGCATCAAAATCCGTTGTGTAGTTTTAAAGATATAAGCAAACATACATACATACATACATACATACGCGGGAAGCGGAAAGCGACTTTGCTTTATACTATGTAGTGATCTAGTGATTGACGTTTGGTGACTCCTCCTTAATACAATTTGACGGTCACCGCGCCTTAACAAACCAAAGCATAACAGTCATATTTGTTTTCTTTTATAGTGCTGAGGGGTTTCCAAATATAGTTCAAAGTAGGGTTGGAGAGATGCATACTCATGATACATATACGAGTATATATAATACTAGCCGACCCGTGACAGATTTTGTCCTGCCCAAATTTCAATAGTCGCATAGAAAAAAAACACTTTCAGAAAAATACAAATGTTTTCCCTATAAACCTTGTCTTGATAAAATAAATTACGAATTTTGATAGAATACGTATCATTCATTAGTCAAAACTGCGTTGCTATGACGACTAAATGTTTTTAGTCTGTGGTTCTATTTAGGGGTTGTTTTTCGGATTTTAAGTTCCCCCTTTAATTATTCTGATTTTTTTTCTACATTCTACAGCAAATTTCATCTGAGTTATTTTTTAAGTTTCATGTCTCTAGCTCATCGAGAAGTATGAAATTGATTGCAAAATGTAAGTTAATAATTTTTTTAGTTATTATGTAGAATTATAATTATAAACCATTATCTTTCTCTTACAAATCCTTTCTTTTCCAAATTACACAATATTTATCCGAAATAAATTGCTAAGCAGCATTAAGTTGTTTATGAACATGTGTTCTAAATCTTTTCATAACTCGAAATACGTAAAATCTTTTCAGCAATTTTTCAGTTCCGTTCAGCTGAAAACAAATTTTCGACCATACAACGGAATTCAATCCAGATTGCAGGACGGACGGACGGACAGACGTTGCTCCGATTGGATTCCACACAAAATGTACAGTGAAAAAACGTGACAGACATCCATCGAACTCGGAAAAGAGTAAAAAGAAACATCAATCGAAATAGGCGATAAGAGCGACAGGCGTCGAACCTGTCAGGCTACTGGAAAAGTGTTAACAATAGGCAGCGTTTATGATCGGACAGTGCCTACGAATAGGTTACCAATCACGTCGACAAAAATAGGATCACGACTGTAATCCCTAAGTACGGTAGACATCTACTCAGATCTCGAGGTGTTTTGATCCTTGAAGATGACTAAAGGGGGTAGTCAAAGGCACGACCAAACATAATTGGCACATGCCCACATCTTGCAGTTAACATTCCATACATGAACAATCCACCAAAGAATGAAAGGATTGAAAGTTGAATTACCTACCACTCGGCCAGCAAGGCTTATTTCGTCGATAAAAGTACAGGAAAATCTATATATATAAAAGAAAGTCGTGTTAGTTACACTATTTATAACTCAAGAACGGCTGAACCGGTTTGGCTGAAAATTGGTGGCACCTCGCTACCAATTTTCAGCTTAGAACCAGGAGACGGACATGGGATACTTTTTTAACGGGAACGGGAACGGGAACAAGAACTTAACACAACATATTTTGTTAATTCTAAAGCAGTACGAAGTTCGCCGGGTTAGCTTGTAGACTATATAAGAATGGGCTTTAGAGACATAGCATTCCTGCAACCTGCTGTGCTTAAAAGTTTCACCTATACGCGAGCTATTCCTTTGTGTGGAAAACACGGTCGACCTGGTCCGGCACCCAATCGGTGCCCATCTGGCAAAAAAAGATTCAAAAAGTTCTGAACAACACAAAGGCAAAATTGAGCCCTTGTGACACATAGCGTGTTAAAACTTTAAATTTAAAAGCCACAATAATCTGGCAACGGTGAATCTTGTGGAATTGATTATATTAAAAACCGTGTTGGCCGAGTGGGATGTACCTCGAAATTTATCTGAAGGTCGTGGGTTAGAATCACGGCGTGCATCAATTGATTTATTTGTTCGAAAAATTGATATGCGCATCAAAAACACGTGCTCAAAACAACCAGTTAGTATTCTTATAAGCGGCGATGGGCTTGCAACCTGTCAAGTATGGAATGCTAATTACTGGAAAATGTGGGCATGTGCCAAATATAATGTTTGGACGTGCCTCTGACTACCCCCACTAGACATCTTCAAAGGATCTAGAGATCTGAGAGGACGTCTACCGTACTTGGGGATTACAGTCGAGATCCTATTTTTTTTTATTAATAAACGTTTATTTACTTTAATTTTCAAAATGAATAAGTAATATCACGATCAAATTGTGGACCTGTTGTGCAACTGATCTACTAATCGTAACCGGCATCAACTGAGTATCGACTACATTAACCGAACTTGATAGTCACGTAGCCGATAACAACCTGTTGCAAAAAATATTACCTACCAGCATTAAATTCCAATGTGAATTTAAACTCTTTCACATCAGTATAACAAACTACCCACATTGAGTCATTCAACTCACTACTGGAAGGTTGTACAATAGTCTCCATTGACTGGCACCAGATGGCGTAGCTGAGATAAGGGCCCATACAGCTCCATACGAACTAGGGCAATAGACCTGGTTGTGGCGCCTATCCCGGCTTTGGGCATTTTCAGTTAAGCCTAACCAAAAGAACTTGTTTAAAATCTATAGCTAATAAAATTCTTTGTCTATGGTCCGTTTTGATTAGTGAAAGTAGTGATGTGAAACCTCTAGATTGTTTTGCAAACAACCAATAATTTCACGCTTTTTACATTTAAATTAATAGATAAATACTCTATGTTATTTAAAAATCGGCTTCTAATATTTTTTTTTAATATAATACAAAATTAAAAAATAAAACTACTGCAAAATGTGGGCATGTGCCAATTATAATGTATGCACGTGCCTCGTACTACGCTCTCAAGACATCTTGAAGGATCTAAGCGCCTGGTGGTCTAGGACAGTCGTGTTTCTATTTATTTTTGAAAGTGTTGTTAAAGTGCCCACAACCGGGTCTCTTGCCCTATTATAATCTGGCTTCATAGCCCATGCGGGCACACTTGAGCAGATGATAAGTGACACATGTTAAGATCTGTGTCGTGCTTTATGTTTAAAAAAACGAGAACAGTTGTTTTTTCATTAGACGTAATGAGTGCCTATTGTTTTGAGACAAAAGCTAAGGGGACATACAAAAGATCTTGGCAACGAAACGAGACATGGGGCATGTAGGTTACATGCTTGTAAAGGGTGGACATTTTTACAAGTCGGCCTGTCACTCGACCGTTTTTGATTATGCGACTCGGTTGAGTTGTTGATGGACGTGAATGGAGTCTGGTAATTTTTATTTACTTTTAAATTTTAATAAAAACTGTGAACCAAACCAACGTTTATTTTGAAGACTAGAATTAAAATAACAAGAATATAATATAGTATGAAGAGCATCTGAATTGTCTCGAAACGTCAGCAATACAAGAAAAAACCTGGTAATTAGCCATATTTATGGTTATTATATTTTGAAGACGTTGAAATCAAGCTGTCATCACTTTATTTTTATTGACTCTAATGACACTAAGTACTAAGTAGTTTCCAGACGACATTTTTATATTTTATTACTGTTTTGAGTACGTGTTCGTACATCCATACATCGTACATAATTTTTAGGTTTCCGTACCCAAAGGGTAAAAACGGGACCCTATTACTAAGACTTCGTTGTCCGTCTGTCAATCTGTCACAAGGCTGTATCTCATGAACCGTGATATCTAGACAGTTGAAATTCACAGATGATGTATTTCGGTTGGCGCTATAACAACAAATACTAAAAACAGAATAAAATAAATATTTAAGTGGGGTCATACAACAAACGTGATTTTTTTGCCGTTTTTTATAGATAATGGTATGGAACTTCATATAAATTCATAGCCGAGATTTGAATCCGCCACCTTCAGATTGAAAGTCGAGGTTCCACTCGGCCAACACGGCTAGTCCATGACTGAACATATAAAAAGGCAGTTAGAAATTCTAAGTGGCTATTATAAAACAAATATTATATTACGAGTAGCCGACCCGTGACAAAAGTTGTTTTGTCAATTTTTTTGTAATAATCACATAGGAAAAATCTATTTCAGGCAGCTTCCAATTTTTTCCCTACAAACCTTGTACTGATAAAATAAATTACGAATTTTGGTAGAATGCGTATCATTCATTAGTCAAAACTGCGTTGTTATGACGACTAAATGTTTTTAGTCTGTGATGTCAGATTTGTTGCACACCAACGCTATCAAAATCATCCTTTTTGCGTTTTTTTTTAATCATTTAGGGGTGTTTTTAGGATTATAAGTTCAACCTTTATTTATTCTGATTTTGTTAATTTCATCTTAATCCGTTTTGTCGTTTATTTTTGATTAGGGAACAAACATAGCAGCCTTATCACAAACTTTCGCATTTATAATATTATTACGATTAAAATTAATTCTCGTAATTTCGAAATCGTTAACCTAAAAAATTACTAAATTCAATTTAGGTTAACACGAACAAACGAATTTAATACAAAAATGTATTCTACTGGCCTCACAGCTCAGTTGGTGGTAACTGCCTTCTGCGCTGTAGGTTGTGGGTTCGATCTCTACCCAGGGCAAATATTTATGTGATAAACATAGATGTTTTTTTCTGTGTCAAGGTGTTAATATGTATTAAGTATGTATTTACAAAAAAAAGGTCTATCTGGTTCCCATAGTACATGTATTAGCGAACTTTACACACAGCGCCATCTAGCCCCAAACTAAGCAAAGCTTGAACTATGGGAACTAGATAACTGATAGAATACTATACCTATTCGCCGATCTGCCAATGATCGCGGTCGCGGGCGATGCTCATGATGAAGAGCATCTGAATTGTCTCGAAATGTCAGCAATACAAGAAAAAACGTGGTAATTAGCCGTATTTCTATTTAAAATGATAGAATACTCAAATACTTTTTTTATTATAAATAAAAAATAAATAAAAAAAAAAAGGATCACGACTGTAATCGCCATGTACGGTAGACATCCTCTCAGATCTCCAAACGCTTAGATCCTTCGAAGATGTCTAGTGGGGGTAGTCAAAGGCACGTCCAAACATTATATTTGGCATATGCCCACATTTTGCAGTAGTTAACATTCCATACGAGACAGGTTGCAAGCCCATCGCCGCTTATAAGAATACTTACTGGTTTCCTCACGATATTTTCCTTCACCGTTTTGAGCACGTGTGTGTTTTGATGCGCATATTATACATTTTCGAACAGAAAAATCCACTAATTCACGCCGGGTCTTTCAATCTGAAGGTCGTGGGTTCGAACCACGACCTTCAGATTGAAAGTCGAGGTACCTCCCACTTGGCCAACACGGCTTTTTAAATACATTCTTATTATGCATATTAACACCCAAGCACAGAACAAACATCTACGTTTCAGTGTTACAGCAGTTTTTATCACCGTGGGCTCTAACTCTTCTTAAAATCAGGCTTAAAATATCGACCACAGCCGGCTCTAAGAAACAAAATAACCAAGATAGGTATAAAAAGGTTCAGGTTTATGTGAATGCCCACATTAATAATTCATTGGTAATCCTCCTACTGTGGTGGGATCTCAAATGTATTTTACGACACAATCGACCAAGTTTTATGTACAACTAGGGACTGTGCTGTATTTAGAGAGATAAGAAAGAAATAGCGGCGATGGGCTTGCAACCTGTCACGTATGGAATGCTAACTACTACAAATATAACGTTTGACGTGCTTCTGACTACCCCCACTAGACATCTACACAAGATTTAGAGCGTTTGGAGAGCTGAGAGGATGTCTACCGTATTTGGGGATTACAGTCGTGATCCTATTTTTTTTTTATCAGATTTTGAAAGAAAATAATTACTATTATAAATATTATGCGAAGTGTGTTTGTTGGTTTGTACTTCTTTACGCATTTTTTGAGATAGCGAAGCCGAGGGCAGAAGTTAGTAACATAATTCATAAACAGATGAAGTCTGTTTATGAATTATGTTGTTACTTGTAAAAAAGTATCTTTACAAAAAACATTGTCACGTCAATAATTAGTTTTTTTTTGGCTTTTTCAACCATAGATCCAATTTTGATGTAATTTAATTGGGACCACCTTGGAACCATTCTCTACGTTAATTTAAACCTTTTAAATCAAACCTAAAAAGAAAAAATAATAGCTAATTTCACCACCTATTTTAAAGTCAGTTTAAGAAAATTAAATCGATTTTTTATTTCTTTCTGACGGCTCTTTGATCACCAGTTTTATCCCAATCCCAATAATATTATAAATGCGAAAGTTTGTGAGTTAGTATGTATGTTTGTTCCTCAATCAGGCCTAATCGACAAAACGGATTAAGTTGAAATTTGCTGTAGATGTAGATTTAATGCCCGAATAAATAATAGACTACTTAAAAAAATGAAAAACATCCCCAAAACGATAAAAAAAACGCAAAAGAGATGATTTCTGTATAGATGGCGCTGCGCTGGTGTGCAACAAATCTGACATCACAGACTAAAAACATTCAGTCTTTTCTATTCGATTATTGAAATTTGACAGGAAAACATCTGTCACGGGTCGGCTAGTAGTATTATAATTTTCAAGCACGCATGAGTATATTAAACAAATAAAAATACATACATTTTTCAACGAAATATATAAGCACCTAAAGGGAGCATTATGAGCCCTGATGGGGTAGTAAAATGTCACAAAAAGGGGGTAAACAGATAAAGGGCGATATAGTCATAAAATATTTTAAGGTGCCATTTTTTACAAGGCGCACATCAAAACTGAAATAATTTATGCTGGGTACTTAAATTTCGTAACGAAGGAGACCGGGTTAAGAGGAAAAGAGGTTTGTAATATGTGTTAGTGTCGCAAGATAAAATATGGCAATGTTTTTAGAAATCGTACAAAGTTAGTAGAAATATCAAGATGGTGTTTTGAAATAACATAAGAACCGGCCAAGTGCGAGTCGGACTGGCGCATTAAGGGTTCCGTACCATTATCTATAAAAAACGGCAAACAAACACGTTTTTTGTATGGGAGCCGCCCTTGTACATTTACTTTATTCCATTTTTATGTATTTGTTGTTAAAGCGACAACAGAAATACATCATCTGTGAAAATTTCAACTGTCTAGCTATCACGGTTCATGAGATACAGCCCTGTGAGAGACAGACGGACAGACGGACAGCAAAGTCTTAGAAATAGGGTCCCGTTTTTACCCGTTTTTAAAACGTCATTATCAGGTTCTTTTCAATAAATCAAAAACTCTAAACAAACAAACATCGCGTTAGTTATCCCTCTTGCCTGAACTGTCACTGTCAAGGCATAAATTATAACGGCTTTACAAGATTATTGAAAGTGTTAGCAAAATACGCGAATTTATGAGATGACAGATGTCAAACCTGTTAAACCTTGTGTCCAACAACCAAACTGTAACTTTGAAATTAAGGTGATGAATGAATTTTTTTTTTGTATGGGCTGAGTCTACCCGGATAAGGTGTAAAAAGTGATAAAACCGCGTTATCTTGAAAACCATCAAACTTGAAAAGAAACCCGGCTAAGAAACCCGGTGCGAGTCGGACTCGAGCACGGATTATCTATAAAAAACGAAAAACGTTTGTTGAATGGGAGCCCCACTTGAATATTTATTTTATTCTCTTTTATTTCAGATAAATCCATTGATTCACACTCGGGATTCGAACCCCCGACCTTTGGATTGAAAGTGGCGGTACCTCCCAATCAGCTAACACGGCTCTTTATTTTCATCTATTTATTTTTTCGAATCTAAAAATAAATTTGTTTTAGTAATACAACCTTAACATGCCCTTGTTCCAGCCCCGACACAGTACTCTTAAGGTGATATGTAAAAATTTTGTTTTTTGTTTAGGCTGAGTCTACCCGGATAGACGGAAAAAGATAAAACCACATTATCTTGAAAACCATCAAACTTAAAAAGAAACTGTCTTTCATTTATGTAGCTACTACGATTAATTATCTAACGAATCATATAAAAATGAACTCTTCAGCTATTCATAGTTTTGATTAAAAACGAAATTATTGTTTTGGACGAGCCAACTTTGGAAAATAAATCTATCGAGAAAAGTTTTCCCAATCGTGTTTTTGTTCTTCATTTATCTAGATTAAATCCATAGGGTGATAAGTAAAATTTTTGACGTTTTGTATGGCTGAGTCTACCCGGACAAGACGGAAAAAGTGATAAAACTGCATTATCTCGAAAACCATCAAATTTAATAAGAAACTGTCTGTAATTTACTTAGCTAGTATGATTATCTAACGAATTATATATAAATTAACTGTTCAGCTATTCATAGTTTTGAGTAAAAACGAAATTAGTGTTTTGGACGAGCCAACTTTGGAAAATAAATCTATCGAGAAAAGGTTCCCCAATCGTGTTTTCGTTTTTCATTTATGTAGATTAAATCCTTAAGTTATCTTTGTCATAAAAAAACAAAACTGTATGTTTGAACTAAGAAAAAACTATTCTGCAATCATCAAAAAATGTATTTCTCGTCTTAAATTAAATTTAAGTCACCTACAAGTAGATACTCGTAAAACGAACTTTTGCGGCGGCTCCGAAACTTTTTCTCTGTGTATAAAATTCAGCGCTGAATTTCGCAAGGTTTTAGGAGTGAAATAAATTTAGATCGTATGCATAATTTGCAAATTTATGCCAAGCCTATTCGGCATATTGAATGACAGCATAAGCAGCAATTGTTAAATATCTTACGAGTTTAGCGCTATTTTTAATTTTCATTGTTATAAGAAGTGCTGAATTTTTCAACTTTATATGCTTCATTGCCTCTAGCATTGCTATTATTACCATAGGATTTCAGAAAAAAAATGTTTTTTCGAATCTATACAAAAACAGTCCCTAGTTGAGCATCGGGACTAAAAAAATTGGTTTTAGCTTAGGGTCATTGGTGTCTTCTGTATTTGGGAATCGCACTAATATAAAAAAATAAATTAAAATAAATAGGATCACGACTGTAATCCCCAAGTACGGTAGACTTCCTCTCAGATCTCCAGGCGCTTAAATCCTTTGAAGATGTCTAATGGGGGTAGTCAGAGGCACGTCCAAACATTATATTTGGCACAAGCCCACATTTTGCAGTAGTTAGAATTCCATACGTGACAGGTTGCAAGCCCATCGCCGCTTATAAGAATACTAACTGGTTTCCTCACGACGTTTTCTTTCACCGTTTCGAATAGAATAATACATTGATGCACGCCGGGATTCGAACTCACGACCTTAAGTCTTAATACACCTCGAATATTAATAATTTCAATCTACCCACGACACAGAAAACCTTAGTCAGGACTATGATATAACTAGATAGATAGATTATGGAATTTGACAAGATGCAAATGAGATATTTATTTCAAAAACATATAATATCTTATATAGATAGATAGAAAATTCTTTATTGCACAATACAAGAACATGTACATAGGCAAACTTAATGCTAGTTAGAATTTTCTTCTAGCTAACCTTTGTGTAATTCGGAAAGGACTGTTATTACTTTTTTTTACCATCGATCGGTCATAAACCACTTTAATTTACGACACAAATTTGTACAGTCATGTATTTAGTTAATTAGCTTGACGATGTATGTATCGAACAAATGAATACAGACAACATCAAACTAAATTTGAATAGGTACCATTAAATTTGAACATGAGGTTTATGTCGGTAACAACTAGTCTACAAAAAGATATACCAGTAGTAAAGCTTTGGAAGGAACTCGTAACATGTTTATGCGACAATCCTAATCTTGCTTTCAAAACATTTACATAACATAAAACGTAATCAAGACTATGTAGTTGTGACTAGTTCACCAATCAGAGCGTTGATCTTCATGTGTGCGTGAACGTAAAAATAACTCGACCACATTTTTACGATTTTGAGGGCTATGGGCGTAAGCAAGCTATTATGACCCTTGCTTACCCAGACAAATTAGGCAATAAACTAACAAAATAGAATGAACTAGTAATTAAAGTTAACAGTCGTTAAAGTATGAGGACCACGCTGCGTATGAATTCCGTCACCAAGGGTTGGCCGCTTCCAAATTATGAACAAGGGCAGACTTACAACCGTCAAACGATTTTTTATATCTATATATAAATAATAATAAATATTGGCGATCTTTACACACAGCGCCATCTAGCCCTAAACTAAGCAAAGCTTGTACTATGGGAACCAGATAACTGATAGAATACTTACATACTTTTTTTTTTGTAAATACATACTTATTATACATATTAACACCCAGACACAGAACAAAAATCTATGTTCATCACACAAATATTTGCCCTGGGTGGGGATCGAACCCAAAACTTACAGCGCAGAAGGCAGAGTTACTACCAACTGAGCTGTGAGGCCGGTCGCTATTGACTCTTAGCTCTCGGCATCAGCAGATCTAGCTAGAAGCTTTAGCATGAAGGTTTTTGGGTTGTCTAGCAAGATAAAAAACAGTTCAAATTATTAAAAATATATATATAATATATAATCTCTAATACATCTCAGATTTCGCTTAGATCCTTGAAGATGTCTAAACTATAGACTCAAGACAAAGCCTTGTTGGCAAAATAGGTGGTCCCCTAACTATCAATCCTTTTCTTGGGTTCGAATCCCGGTGTACCAATGGATATTTTAAATGCGAAACGCACAAATTTTCAAATATTAGTAGGAATATACGTGTAAGTATATAACCTGAACGACAATGACGTCCTTTTATGGTCATTGGCTGGACGAGTGACGCAAAAAAACTCGTAAAAAGTGACCTTATAGCTTATTCACATTTTTCAGTCTACAGGGATAGCGTTCATTACGTTTCGTCTCAACACTGGAGATAAAGTAAACACGACGAAATTTTTTCATCAAAATTTGACTTACACCATCTGTTTCCTTGGTAATCTCAACTTGGTCAAATATTTGGGCTGCGTAAGATAAAAAACGTCGGTAATTTCCACTCCGAACACCTATTTCTGTAAGCTATGGGGGTTTTTACGACAACCATGACATTACGACCGTATTGAGACTTTGTTGTTTGAAGATTGAACACGCATTCACTTCTATGCTGTTACAGAAGAGTCTGTACTGTTTTACAGACGAGACAGACACTGTTAGAAGACCAAAGCTCGGAAAGTTTCCAAAAATTTATCTACATTAATATTATAAACAGAAAAAAATAATTTATATATATTTGTTTGTAATAAATAAACTGAAAAACTACTGCAAAATATTTTTTTCTGAAATTTTATTTTCGAATCACTCATTTTTTGGAAATGTTGGTTACACATCATACATACATCATAATGATTATGATGATTATGATTAGATTTAAGGACGATTGACATAACGATGAATGTAGGTGCTATTTTCCGCCTTAAGCTTTTTTTACAATTATCGCAAAATGTAATTTAAGGCTACGACTTACGGCTTACTTTTCACTACAGCCTGATTTTATGTGACGCGGTATTCCTCTGTCTCTAAGATACCCAACTCGATTATTATGCGTAGCTTTTTCTATTACGTTGTTGGCTTAAAAAGTATTACCATTTTCTTTTCAGTAACATTAATTATAAGGAATTTTTGGTTGTTTGGATTACGGATTGAATTTTTAGGGATCTTTGCTTTGAAAATTCACGATTGAACTAATTAAATCGGTGTTTTGATCCTAAAAGAGTCTGACATTACACAAGCGGAATATTTCAACAAAAATTACAAATAGTCACGGTATTTTTTAGATTCGAGTGAAATTAACTTTAGACCCTTTTTATTTATCTTTTTGTTATTTATTAATCAATCTGAAAGTCGTGGGTTCAAATCCCGGCGTGAATCAATTTATTTTTCGGTACGAAAAAAATTATATGCGCATTATGCGGTGAAGGAAAACACCGTTAGGAAACCAGTTAGTATTCTTATAAGCGGTAATGGGCTTGCAACCTGTCATGTTGGAATGCTAACTACTGTAAAATGTGGGCATGTGCCAAATGTAATGATTGGAAGTGCCTCTTACTACTCCCTCTAGACATCTTCAAAGGGTCTAAGCTCCTGGAGATCTAAGAAGGATGTCTACCGTACTTGGGGTTTACAGTCGCGACCATTTTTTTTTATAAGCTTTTGTCGTAACGTTATTACTTTGATACGAATACGAGTACGATACTTCGTTCTACTACGATATTTCGTTTTTGGTCCGCGAGTAGAACCCCAGGTGCACATACATACATATATTGCCTTGCGACCTTTTGATTCAATCGAATATTCGATAGTAGTTACCTCGACAGCTCAAAGTTTGTTGCTACAACGTTTCCCAACCAAACCTTGCCCCATATCCAACTGCGTATAATAACCACAAATATCTCTTAATAATGAATGATACCATCGTACCCACAAAGAACTTCCTATAGGTAAAGTAAACACGGAGAAATAAACAAATACCCGCACCTCTACTCGTAAATGCGTAACTCGCAGGTCTAATTCTGTGAGCGAGTACAAGATTCACCACAAAATTTTAAACGCTCTAGTTTAATATTCTTTTGTTAAAAAAATATTTTAATTATTATAAAAGAAGTTAAAAAGTTAAAATTGGAAAGCGCGACACAGTTTTTGCACTAATTTTTCAGTGTTCATATAGTTTTTATTCACATATATACTTATACTAGCCGACCCGTGACAGACTTTGTCCTGTCAAATTTCAATAATCGCATAGAAAAGACTGAATGTTTTTAGTCTGTAATGTCAGATTTGTTGCACACCAGCGCCCATGTATACCAAAATAATTCCTTTTGCTTTTTTTATAATTTTGGCGATGTTTTTCATATTTTAAAGTAGTCAATGTTTTATTCAGGCATTATTTATACATCTACAACAAATTTGTCGTTTAGGCCTGTTTGAGCCACAAACATACATACAAACTCACAAATTTTCACATTTATAATATTATTAGGATATTAGGATTTACTGAAATAAATAAAAATTAAAATATCGGGTTCCTGATAGAGCAAGATAAAACGAGAGAGAGAAAGAGAAAGATTTCGTGGTGCCTCTGATCAGTCAAGCTTTACGATTCGATGCGTAGATCAAGTAGATCAGTGAGCTTTCGCTTAACATCCGATAATCACCATCGATGTTCAATGGAAGTTCAATTGGCTTAGATGACGACATTTCAAGCTCGGTCTGTCAAAACCAAATTGTGTAAGTAAGTATTTGATATTGGCAATACCATCATAGCTGTGATGCCAAGTGAATAATCTATACTATTAAGTAACTCTGTCTGTCTGTGACGTTATCACAGCCAAACCACAGGGCCGATTGAGATGTAATTTCACATAGAGATAGTTTGAAGTTTTGGGATGGACATAGGCTACTTTTTTCCCCAAAATTTTCTTTTCATCCCACCATCTCGGAAAGAGTATTTTTGCTCTTCAATATCTGAGTGCAAAAGCCGTTTTTATTATCTAGAGGATAAAGTAAATTGAATTTAGAACATCGTGTGCACTAAGTTTGTGAATTTAAAAAATCATTAAACCTATTTACTGCTACCTCTATGGTGCCGAATATATCATACAACTTTTTTTTAATTTGTTAAAAACTCAGACTCGGAACCTTCTTGGTGTTCTTTTTTCAATTTGCTTTGTACGCGGTTCTTTACGCGGCATTTTTTCACGTCATTATTAAGATTATTCTGTAATACTTACCTGTCATAATGTAGTAAGTAGTTAATACCTAAACTGAAATAAAAGAACCTATCTTGTGATTGTAAACGTTTTTTTTTGCATTTAGTCATTTCCTCGCTGAGGTGGAATGAAAAGTTACGTGTTGCACTCGAGTGCAAAGATTTTTCACCTCGTGCTCTTTTGATTCCCTCGCTAACGCTCAGGATTCTAATTTTGAATCCTTCGCTTGCTCGGTCATCAAAATTGAACACGCGGTTAAAAAGCAACTTTGCACTCTTGTATAAAAAATAACTATTTCTTTTTCCAAAATGTTAATGTTTTCCTGAATCTATGCAGACGAACAGCGAGTAAAGGCTAGTTTATGATAAAAGACATATTTATTTCAGACGAGTAATAAATGTTTTTGATTAATGCAGAATTGTTTTTTCTCAATAACCGCAAAACATACAGTTTTGTTTTTATGACAAAGATAACTTAAGGATATCTAGATAAATAATTAAAGACAGAAACACGATTGGTGAATTTTTTCTCGAGAGATTTATTTTCCAAAGTTGACTCTTCAAAAACAACTCAAAACTATGAATAGCTAAACAGTTCATTTTTATATAATTTGTTAGATAATCATACCAGCTACATAAATGAAAGACAGTTTCTTTTTAAGTTTGATGGTTTTCAAGATAATGCGGTTTTATCACTTTTTCCGTCTTAACCGGGTAGACTCAGCCCATATAAAAAACATATTTATTTATGGAGTGTTTGAAACAATTTTTCTACAAAATTTATATTTTAAGTGCGTCTTAGTTTACGTGGGTGGATTTTTTATAGCTTAAATTCGTTAAATAATCTGTTTTGAATTAAAGTCACAGTTAAGTAATAGGTATCTATTTGTTGTCACAGCTCAGGGGCATGAAAAAGAAAGCATGAACCACTATCGTATCGACAACGTATCGTCTAAATGCCAAAACTGACACTTTTATTGTACAAAAAGTATCAGTATTGACAATTAGGCGATACGTCGTTGATTCGATAGTGGTTTGTTTCCAGGTCACAGTTTATAATAGAACTGCCTTATACGCAGCAGGTTGTTGGTTCGATTCTCATCCAAAATAAATATTTGTGTGATGAACATAGAATGTTTGTTCTCTGTATTATAAGTATGTATTTAAAAAAAATAAGTTTATCAGTTATCTGGCTCCCTAAATATAAGCTTTGATTAGTTTGGGGCTGGATAACGCTGTGTGAAATGTCCACCAATACTATTTTTATTTTTATTTGTTTTAATTAATTTAATTATTAATTTAAGTAAGTAGAAGATAATTATTAATAATTATCTAAATCTGAAACTTACAGAATACGGCAGTCATCAATCGTTCGGTAGTGTTTAAACTTCGAGGGTTTACCTGGAAACGAAAGATAATATTAGTTCAAAATGGTGCATCGTGGAAGGTGTTAATTTGTACGATTCGTTTATGGTGTTACGTTGCTAAGAGACTGTCAATAGATGGCGTTGTGTGGTATGACTGTTCTTTCACCATTGAATTAATACTTTGTTTATTAAGGGTCAAAATTTAATGGCTGTAGTAGAATTAAGTGAAAAAATACCTTTTGTACAAGACTCATACTCATACATACAAGGGTTCAATTCCCATACAGGACAAATATTTGTGTGATAAACATAGATGTTTGTTTTATATCTGGGTCTGGTCTGGGTGGTTTTAATATAATATAAATAATAAATGTATTTACAAATCAAAAAGTATGTATCAGTAATCTGGGTAGTACAAGTAGTACAAGTACAAGCTTTGCTTTTTTGGGGCTAGATGGCGCTATGTAAAATATCCATTAATATTTATAAATAAATATTTTATTTTACTAGTTAGTGAAACTATAAAATCTTAAGCATTATTTTACGCTTAATACTATGCAAAGCAGCAAAGTATTTGATTAAAATAAGGCTATTTTTTGTATCCTGCCCCGCTTCGCTCTCACATCTGTGTTTCGCCCATAATAAGAATGTACTTTTTTCCAAAAATCAAAAAAACACATGGTACCCACGGCGCGTTCCAGAAATATCCTCGTAAACACTGCAATATGTTGTAAACACTTGGTCGTGAACTAGCATTATTCTGTGTCTTGGCCAGGGTTGCCAGATAGTCAGGATTCGTCGGGTTTGACCCGACATTTCATTGTCAGTCTCGGCAAAATACAAATTCTCCCGACATAATATTAAAACACTCAAATAAAGGATATTTAAAACTACGCGTAATAAAAATCCCTACACTCATTGCCAATGCCAATAAAAGTACAATGTAATAGGTAACTTTTATTTTAAAAATAAAAAATTAATCATATGTTTATTTGTCTTGACAAAAATCTCAAAATCCCAACGTTTTGAAATTTTTCCCAGATATTTTGGTCATCCATCTGGTAACCCCAGTATTAGCCCGGGATATATTTAGATAAATAAATATGCGGCTCGGTTTGTTGTATTTTGTTTGTGTGTTGGAACTTTGTTAGTGATGTAGAGGTAAGAATATATCCAAATAATGGGAGAAAACGAATTAGATTATATTACTTGAGCAATCGGTATCATCTACCCTACCTACACAACTAACGTATATAAAATAAAAATAAATAGGACTGTAATCCCCAACAGTAGACATCCTCTCAAATCTGAGCTTAGATCATTTGAAAACATTATATTTGTAGTTTCAGTAGTTAGCATTCCATACGTGACAGGTTGCAAGGCGCTCATTAGAATAATAACTGGTTTCCTCACGATATTTTCCTTCACCGTTTTGAGCACATGTTTATGATGCGCTTGTAAATATTTTGAACAGAAAAAAATATTAATGCACGCCGGGATTTGAATCCACGACCTTCAGATTGAAAGTCGAAGTACCTCCACTCGGCCAACACGGCGTGTTAATAACATCAATGATAAAAAATAATACTAACGTGAAAGTTCACTATTAGGAAGTATTCTTATCAGTGACGTTGAATTCTAGAATTAAAACTATCGTGGTTGTTAATCGTTTTAAATAGAAATACGGTGAATACATTCGCCGATCTGCCGTTGATCGCGGTCGCGAGCGATGCTCATGACGAAGAGCATATGAATTGTCTCGAAACGTCAGCAATACAAGGAAGAACGTGGTAATTAGCCGTATTTCTATTTAAAAAGACGTTGAATTCGTTCGAAATGTGCTCAGAAATAATAGTCATTTTGTTATTATGCATTGGTTTAGGCTTTTAGGGCATGTAAAGTTTATAGGTGGTGTAAAAAGTAATATTTCTAAAAGCGTCGCATAAAATATTGTGGCAACTTTATAGAGATAGATAAAATAAATATTGGTCTATATTTCTTACTGAACTAAACGTAGCTTGTACTACGAGAACAGGATAACTGATAGAATACTTACCCTCGTATTCAAGAACGACACTATAAGAACACGCACCCACAGTGGACGAAATCTTTTTTCATAAAAATCACTTTATGTGTTGTGCGACACTGCATAGTGTGACTAGAGGCACATTGTCGTGTGCCTCTAGCCAAAGTTGAACTCTAAAGGAACACGGTAGCGTGCAGCATAGTGCCACTCAACACATAAAGTGATGTTTATAAAAAAAGATTTCGTCCACTGTGGGTGCGTGTTCTCATAGTGTCGTTCTTGAATACGAGGGATAGATAACTGATAGAATACTTAGATACTATTTGACAATACTGACTACTGATGTATAATTGTCAATACAGGATGTTACAAAACTGCCCGTAAAGCCGAAAGGAGGTTAAATAGGGCCTTATAACGAGTCCATTCACAATATTTAAGAACCGTAGTAATGCAAAAAAAAAAAAAAAAAAACAAACATTTATAAATGAAACAGAAAAACTATTAAAGTAGACAATTATTAGGTAAAATAGGTAAGTAGGTCTTTCTGTTAAATAATCTGGTTCCTTGACATGACAGCTTACTAGGGTTGACATAATTGATTATAATTAATTATATTTTTTACGGGGTATTTTATAACACGCAAAAAAAAATAAAAATAAAAAAATAGGATCACGACTTTCATCCCCAAGTACGGTAGACATTCTCTCAGATTTTTTGCCGTTTAGATCCTTTGTAGTTGTCTAGTGGGGGTAGTCAGAGACACGTCCAAACATTATATTTGGCACATGCTCACATTATGCAGTAGTTAGCATTCCATACGTGTCAGGTTGCAAGTCCATCGTCGCTTATAAGAACACTAACTGGTTTCCTCACGATGTTTTCCTTCACCGTTGTAAGCACGTGTTTTTGATGCGCATATAAATTTTCGAACAGAAAAATCCATTGAAGCACACCGGGATTCGAACCCACGACCTTCAGATTGAAAGTCGAGGTACATCCTACTCGGCCAACCCGTTGTATACTTACATCAGAATACCACATAGGCTACTTTTTATTCAGGAACCACGCGGACGAAATTAAAATTTTCTATCAAATTGGTATTCTCTGAAACATAGATTTTTACGAAATAATCCAGCGGGACTACCTTTTAGCAGGCAGAACTATAGGTATAAATATAATGAATATTAGATAAATCTAAGCGGTTTATTTATGACTGGTGAAATCTTGACCAGTGTTTCCGTTAAACTATGTACAAAACGCTTTCAATGACACAGGGATGCACTCAGGCTGACTAGGGTCACGACATTGAGAGGGGTCGTCTGTAGGGCAGCGTTAATCACCCGCCCTAGCGCCCCCGCCCACCGTTCGGGCGCGTGTCACTGCGAACCGGCCTTTTTAATAAATAAGCTATATTTCGAAGCCTTTGGGGTGATTATAGATTGTGTTCGGTATAATAAAGCCTGGTTAAATTAACATTTGCGTACTGAAAATGCTTTTGGCTGGTCTAAAAGTGCTCATAATAATGCTCTATTTAGAATATTAGCTCGGTGTGGACAGATATTTGCATAATGCGCAAATGTTTGTACCGGTACCAGTACATTTTGATACCCACGACATATTTTAGTGATGTTTGGAGATTGTGTACTCTTAATTGTTACGTGAGAGTTATTTATTTATTTTTCTGAAATGCTACATTCCAATTTGACGTAAGAAATTGCTATGATATGAATGTACCTACACGTAGATAAACAGGGTGCCACGTGACGTCAAGCCGGAAACTGGTGATAGTCAAGTCATAATAGTTACCTATATTTAATTTTAAAAACACAGTATCACTAATGTATACAATGGAACGTCACTATCTGTCTCGCTCACACTTCGTTAAATGACTCTTTAAGACTCACAATATTTAACAGTCTATCTATAACTAATTTTTTTTTATTGATAACTATTATGACTTTTCCGCCTATCACCAGTTTCCGGCTTGACGTCAACTTACGGCACATCCTGTATAGCTACGTGTATATTCGGGACACCTTGTATTATCCAATCATGTTGTCTAGTCTTCCGAGTCAGGAGAATCTGAGACTGAGAAATAATTTGGGATAAGTACTAGATACTGAATTGCTAGTTAGCATAAACCTAAGCTAAACGCTTTATCCAGGATCCTACATTTTCCTCGACCCGTAGTAAGCAGATCTATCTCTATCTCTGTCTTAACCGCTAAGGAAGAAAGGGATGGAAAGTTCTCGGTTTTCAATACAGGCGAGTTTGTTGCTCTAATTATATTATGTAGTAATACTTTTTGAAGGTGAAGGAAATGTCCTTAATTTACTGATATGTTGTTCAAAATTAAATGAATGCTTCATTTATATTTATAATGATGATATTTAGGTTTCAATAAACATATCAAAAGGTAAAATTAATTACCTTTTGATATTTTAGGTACTTCAAATTTTACTTACTTCTAGTTTAAATTATTATTCTACCCAGATAAAACGTATCGTACAAATCTGAATCTGATTAATCTTGATAGACATATTTCAAATAAGCACATCGGAATCAAAACTTGATCCACATATGACTTAATACTACAGCATGACCTACGTCGCAATCAATTACTAAGCTTTGCTTGGTTTGGGGCTAGATGGCTATGTGTGAAATGTCCACTAATATTTATTTATTTAATTCGAAAACGAATTAAATCTTCATTAACCCCGTCTACGGACGGGTACTAATAAAGATTTAGCAAATTTTTTTGAAAATATATGCCTTTGTTATTCGCTGATAACTTAGCTTTTGATAGGTGAAAGAATTTTTAAAATTGGTCCAGTAGTTTTTATTTTATCCATTGTAAACAAAAATACAAACTTCACTATCACTACATAGTATAAAGCAAAGTCGCTTTCCGCTTCCCGCGTCTGTATGTAATATGTATGTATGTATGTATGTTTGCTTATATCTTTAAAACTACACAACGGATTTTGATGCTGTTTTTTTTAATAAATAGAGTGATTCAAGAGGATGGTTTATATGTATAATACATGCATAATATAGTAGAGAAACACTGACAATTTTAGAGGTTTCTAATGTGATGTCGTAAATAAACACATTTTTTGCGCTTAAATTGCAAATGCTTGCTGAACCCCCACGAGATATATCAAAATAATGTACTACAGTATTGTACACCTTAAAAACGTCTACAAAAAAGTCCACGATGGTATTAGAAATGTCTTACGCACAGCGAAGCGGGCACGGGTCAGCTAGTTACCTATAAAAGTGGACTGATGCAAGACACAGGTAGTAACTAGACTGACTAGACTCGAGCATCATTCCCAACAAAGAAGCCAGACCGAATACCTTAAAGGCAATGATCTTAAAAAAACCCGCTCAACCCACAGCTTTTGTTGTGATGGTCAGTGCCTCCGCAAAACAAAAATAAGACAAAACGGGACCGAACGAGTCTGGCCGGGCTGCGACCAGTTTGACAACTTTCGACCACTGTGCACTCCCAGTTGCTAGCGCCACAACTTGCACGCTTATCCCTATTGAATAAGGTTCAAAATTCACTGCATCCCCCTTTAAATATTCGTGGTCAGATGCGAGGCTATGATTTAAAAGGTTTTCGATTTCTGTAGGAATTTCGGCATCACATCTATGGATGACTGAGTTTGGGTAAAAAACGACAGTTCTTAGAAGATCGATAGCTTTGTCTTCTGAATTATAGAGTTGGATGCCTAAAACGCTAAGTTTTAATAAGGTTTTTTAAAATCTGGAATGAAATGGTAACTAAGTACTACAAAAAGCGAGTATATGTCAGTTTGTGGACAAGCCTCTGATTACTTTCTTGAACTTCTTGGAGGATCTTAATTTTAGATCCTTATTTCTTAAAATTCTCAAGCCGATTTTTATAATAATAAAGTTTGTTTAAAAGACGTGATTTTTTTTACACTTTACAAAAAGTATTATCCTAAAATTTACTATTTTTCGGGGTTATTATGTGGTGTAGGTAGACTTGGAAACTAATTTACGAAAAGTACTCAAGCAAGTCAATTTTCGGTAGACATAAAAGGTAAATTTAGGTACGTCATTTATTTAGATAACCCAGACTACCAGGTGTTATAAATTATAATATATTTTGTTTAAGGTTAGACACTGCTTTGGGCTGATAAAAATATTGAAATGAGTTCCACCCAATCTTATGCTAATCGCGCAGGTAGCTGGAAACTTCTTAAATATTCCGGTACCTTTGGGTCTACCTGAGAACCGTTAGGATATTGTTGGATACATTTTGAAAAGCACAAAAGGGTTTGAAGATAACACTTCGATAAAGATAAGATAAAGATAGTTTATTTGCTAGAACACAATGTAGGTTACACACATGTTAATAAATAATATTTTAGATTCAATTATGTTCAAATTCAACTCTCAATCTCAATTATGCAAATGTTTTAATCTTGAATTGTTATTAATATCAACAAAAAATTAAAATAGATAGTCAACAGAGACATCTCAAAATATTCTCCGATCTAGAGGTGGGTCGTACTTGTGTTTTGACGTACCAGGTCTAATAAATACCACCTCCATCAAAATACCAGGTTGACAAACCAGGTTTGAAATACTTTAATGTATTTGGTTGCACCAACCAACTCTCCACCCAGCACCCAGCACCCCTAGGATTGGAAATTTGTTGTAGTATAATAACACTTTCAAGTACCTACAAAAATACTTCAAAGTATTTGGTTTCGACCCAACCAACTCTCCACCCAGCACCCCCTCCCCTAGGATTGGAAATTTGTTGAAGTATAAAAATACTTACAAGTACAAAAATACTTTCATGTACTAAAATACTTTCATGTACTAAAATACTTTCAAGTACTAAAATACGCGTTCAAACTGTGTCGTCATACCTGGTACGTATTTTTTATGCCTATACCAGGTTTACAAACCTGGTCGAGTAAATACGCACCACCTCTACTCCGAACACAATTCTCACGAAAGATACGTACGCTGTGTCATATCCAATCCAGACTGAGCTACTTATAGCGGTCAATGACACACAGGTCAAGTCGCGGGCAACAGCAAGGTTACCAGCATTTATCTTTTTTGCTTCTTTAGAAGTGTGCATCCTCTCTTTCTGTTACACTGGTTCTGTGAAGGACAATTATACCTCACTGACGTCACTGACGAAACCAGGAATTAGTGATACATACAAAGTGAACTAGGACAAGGTCAGTGATCTTTATGCGCACTGCCTACAAACGATCTTAGTTCTATCAAAGTCAAATTCAACGTCAAAGTCAACGTCAAAGTCAAAAGATACCTCGACATTACCAGTTCTTATAAGCGGCGATGGGCTTGCAACCTGTCACGTATGGAATGCTAACTACTGCAAAATGTGGGCATGTGCGAAATATAATGTTTGGACGTGCCTCTGACTACCCCCACTAGACATCCTTGGGGATTACAGTCGTGATCCTATTTATTATTTTTATTTTTAAAATCTAAACAAAGAATCAGGCAACAAATACGGCTTGGTGTCTATCATTCTTCATCATCTATTTCATGATAGAGTTCTAAAAACATGTCACCAGAGTTAAGCTGGCAACTAGTTACGAACTCACTAACTTTAACCCAAGATAATGGTACACCTGAGATAGGTATTTTAACTGAGACACATAAGATGATAAACTTAAGTTAATAACACGCTAGAGACTAGGAACTACTTAGAAATTCCAATGAGTCTGTACTTCCTGTAAATGAATCATCTGATGATTAGCAATTTATTATTTACTAGCCGACCCGTGACACACGTTGTCCTGTCAAATTTCAATGTCAGATTTCATGTACACTAGCGACATCTATACCAAAATCATGCTTTTTGCGTTATTTATCATTTAAAAGTTGTTTTTCGGATACCTATATCTACAACAAATTCCATTTTTATCCGTTTTGTCATTTAGGCCTGATTGAGACACAAACATACTAGGTATGACCGTGAACCCTGCATTCATATGATATTAAATTATGATGGTCGATCCTTCTAGTAAGAAGTTCTATCAATTTGGATTCGTCACGATACCACGACTTAGCTTGAGTCATTATCAGAGATGGAGATGAAACCTCACAAAATGTACGATATATGGATAACGTACGATAATCATGGTGCTTGAAGCAATCGATATTTTACAACTCCAATGTTCAGCAATTCAACTTTGCAGATGCAATCAACTGCTAAATTGTGCGATCAGGTGTGTATATACCTGTATGCAGAAAACTTAACGTACCCCCGAGCATTCCTATATTCAGAATAAATCCATATTTACATCCGTAACAAATATGAATCGTAAATAAAAGCAAATATATCCGACCGTTCGTTAAAAATGTTCATACGAAACTTGATATCACTGATATATCTTCGTAGATATTTATATTTTTTAAATAAACTTGTAAAACATCGTACATTATTTATTATTCTACCATATCGGTCGGATATGGCCATTATACTTTAATGATTTCTCAACAAAACATTGACTATAACGCCCGAGCCGAGAGCCGGCAGCCTTACTATATCTGTCTACAAACCAGGCAAATATTTATAACTATAACAAGACAACAACCCAGGGTGCAGCAACCAGACATTCTTCCAAGGACAACAAAACAACCAAACATATGGTTGAAAAAATAAAACTGGAAACATTCAAGCGCAACCCGGCCAACCAACGCGGACCTCTCACAACTAACCAGCTCCCTTCAAATCACGTTTCAATCCACCAACCTTCGCACCAACAAGGGTCTACTATCACTGGGAGGAGATATCCTTGCCCAGTTTACAAAGAACTTGCGTTCGGTGTCGGGTAACGTAAACAAGGGGTTTATTGTGGCTGGTGGAACAGTCACCCCAAGCAAAGGTCCCTTGTGGTCAGTGACCAAGACGAGAATAACGCAAGTACCTGGACACACGCTTGCTGTGTGACGTCACGGAACTCGATTTATGGGAACTGGGAGAAGAATGTCGGGGAATAGGAATTTAATTAATATGATAATTATTGAGGAAAATCGGCGATTTAATTGAAAATGGACGAGGCAGAGTGATTTAATGTGGGGGGAAAGACAGATTAAAATCGCCGTAAAATAATTAGGGTCTCAACTAACACTTTCATTTCGACATAAGACCTTCTAACACCCTCTGTGAGATTTTAACAGTTACAAATAACAAAGAATCATGAGCCACAATCGAATTGACATCTTTCTGTGTTTTATATTCTAGGTTTTAGTAGAACAAAGGAATATATAATAAAGACTAACTTCATAGACCCCGCGAAGCTCTCAGCCACCGTGAATCCAACAGATATGTGAAAAAAAATTATATTAATCGATTATTTTCTTTTCGAAATCAACTATGTAAATTGCATATATAAATAGATTTTTGTAAACAGCCATATAGACGAAGGGCAGTGTTGTCAGCCAGAAAATGTTTGAGGGAAAAATCGATTTTTCATACACCGATTATTAATTAATCGATTTTTTAACTCAATGTCATATCCGCACCTCGTTACTGCATCACGATTCGCAACATGTGTAGCTGGATTAACAATCTAACTCTTTAGCCGGTTTCTTGTCAAGTCTGTAGTTATCAACTGCCAGCATCCCACTAAGTTGTGTACCGAACAAATATGTTTGGATCACAGCTTGAGGAAAACAGCTGATTCACACATACAAGTGGCTTTAGAATATACGAATATAAAGTTAAAGTCAAAAGGTATTTATTTCAATAAAATCACAAGGATCACTTTAAAACGTCTTAGAAGCCGTGTGAAGCTACGCCTGATCTTCGCGACCAAGCCTAGAAGAATCAGGCAACAAACACGGCTTGGGCCCTATCATTTTTTCAATGATCCTTTCCTTAATGCTAAGTAGAGGCTCCAGAAGAATGTCCTTTATTCATTCATTTTCAATAATAAAATTGTGGTTCTCGCACTAAAGTACTATTGATATATCGCGGTCAAAGAACATCCATAACATTGAGAAGCTTTTTCGAAATTAAATTTCTAGGTGAGTACAGCGTTGAAAATCAACATCGACTTTTAAAAGGTCCGTAAAAAACTGACACATTCGCAAATAACGCGAAACTAGCATTGTAAGTGCGAATACCCTATTACGTCTGCTGCAGCTAATGGTCACCATCAATCACTATTTTATAGTTGTCATGAAACACACGTCCACATATATTCACACGCGAACATACAGGACATCCAAGATTTCTGGTCGCAGCGACGCGTGACACGAGAGCTGACTCTTATCTTATCTTATCTGACTGTACACATCGGCGTTGGCATCCTGCGTAACTTATACCAGAAGAAAGCGTCCCCAAGACAAAAGCAGCGCCTTACGGACGCTGTCCACTGGTATAATCGCAGGTCAGGATCAGCTGGATTGCATATAGTCTTTAAAGACTTTTATGCTGTAATTCGCAATAAAATAACATCAGTTAGACGTAGAATCCTGGGTAGCCCCAACAGTTTACTTAGGATCTTGGCGGGTCGGCAGGACAGTAACCTGCAAAGGTACTGGATGACGGCTCTCATGAATCCATTTAATGGACAGATCTATTATACCAATTAGGTATATTTATATGCCTAATTGGTGTTATATGGTGTGTATAATTGTTTTGTAGATGTTTTTATGTAATTTTATTGTAATTAAATGTTTTTATGTTTTTTATTTTCAATTTATTAAATTTTTTGTAAAACTTTTTTATGGACCCCAAATGTTGTCTGAATAAAACAATTTTTATTTTTATTTTTTTATTTATTTTATATAGCTTAACCGGTTTTTATGGATCTTATACACATTTTTATTTTTTTAAATACTAGAACAAAGGTTTTCAGTGAGTTTCTGTTTTCCTGTCATTGGTGTCACTTTGTGTCTTTGGTGATATTTTTAGCAGGTGATGTGGAAAAACAGCTGTGCGTGACAATCTTTACCATCTTAACGACCGAGCTGTTCATTTTCGCCTGTGGCTAAGATCTTAACAAAGTAACCTGAGCCGTCACACGGGATTTATGCCCCAATGAAATTAACCTTAGACGTCGCATTGAGATTTATAATGAAGGAAACCGGCATTTTTGAGGACATTTTAGACCCGATTTACGTGGGTTCTTAAAGGGTTAAATGAAGATAATACGGCTTAGGTGGAGGTGGTTTTAATCCTTTAAGGATGTAAGCATCTTGCGGTTTGAAAATCTGTTCTCCAGAATTTATAACTGCTGTAAAAGATCGTAGATATGGAAACTTCAAGTCCAGCAGTTGATACTTAATCTGATAACAAAAAACACCCTCTTATATTCCTTTTCTATTTTTTTTTAGGATTCCGTTCTTAAAGTCTAAAAACGGGACCCTATTACTAGGACTTCGCTGTCCGTCTGTCACAGGGCTGTATCTCATGAACTGTGATAGCTAGACAGTTGAAATTTTCACAGATGATGTATTTCTTTCTGTAAGTCTTTTTTGGCGATTTTTGTAGATGGTACGGAAACCTTCGTTCGCGAGTCCGACTCGCACTTGGCCGGTTTTTTATATTTCCGAGATAAACTTTCAGCGAATGTCTTAAATTACAGATTTTTTATTTAAATAACCTATGCCCTTCTCAGCGCGTTGTATTAAGCCGACTTCAAAAATACATAAGTCGATTATAGGTGTAAGTTAAGTAGTTCAGCATTGAAGATACCAGTTTAAATACAAGTTCTTTATTAAAATACATTTAATCGTTCATAATTGAGACTATTGTCGATCGCATTCGGTTCAAGGCCTCGCAACAGGTTATGGCTCCAGGAATAAGATATACGCTATTAATTATATTATCGACTTTCAAACGTGGTGCACAATCGACATGCGTTCGTACATACATACATACATAAAATCACACCTGTTTCCCAGAGTGTATTTCTGTTGCCGCTATAACAACAAATACTAAAAAGAGAACAAAATAGATATTTAAGTGGGACTCCAATACAACAAACATGTTTTTTTTTGCCGTTTTTTATAAGCCGTGTTGGCCGAGTGGGATATACCTCGACTTTCAATCTGAAGGTCGTGGGTTCGAATCCCGGCGTGCATCAATGGATTTTTCTGTTCGATAATTTATATGCGCATCATAAACACGTGCTTACAACGATGAAGGAAAACATCGTGAGGAAACCAGTTAGTGTTCTTATAAGCGGCGATGGACTTGCAACCTGTCACGTATGGAATGCTAACTACTGCAAAATATGGGCATGTGCCAAATATAATGTTTGGACGTGCCTCTGACTATCCCCACTAGACATCTTCAAAGGATCTAAGCGTCTGAAGATCTGAGAGGATGTCTATCATACATGGGGAATACAGACGTGATCATATATTTTTTTTTTTTAGATATTGTCACGGAACACTTCGTGCGCGAGTCCGACTCGCACTTGCCCGGTATTTTAGTCACCCTGAGTTCAACCGGTGTGTTGATTTTGACTTCACAAGGATTCAGTCCTTTTTATAGAGAAATTTTACAGCATAGCAGGCCACAGTTGATGCTACAATCGATTTTGCATCTTAGGACAGGACAACAAAGTTCATTATCCTTTGAGACGCAGTACAAAATGAAACAGACAAGGCGACTTATAGACCATCAGAAACCGGTTTCTGGTATTGAAAGAACCTTTGTTGGAACTTATACAGCCTTGCCTAGGTATTTTTAGTTCCTTCCTGTCTTTTATCGTTTTGCTCATTACGTTTTGAGGTTATCTGCCACGATTGTTAAGCGCGGCTGACTTGCACATACAAGGTTGAACAGAATCTAGAGTAAATAATACATTCCAGAAAAGGAAATTAAACTCGCTCACGTATGGAATGCTTCTTGAATAAATCGCCTAAGGGGGTAGGCAGAGGCATATTTTGCAAGCCAGTTGCCGATTATAATAATAAAAATAAAAATAAATAGGGTCACGACTAAAATCCCAGGTACGGTAGACATCCTCTCAGATCTCAAGGCGCTTAGATCCTTCGAAGATGTCTAGTGAGGGTAGTCAGAGGCACGTCCAAACATTATATTTGGCACATGCTGTGGGCATGCAGTAGTTAGCATTTCATACGTGACAGGTTGCAAGCCCATCGCCGCTTATAATAATACTAACTAGTTTCCTGCCATTTTGAGCACGTGTTAATAATACGCATATAAACTTTTCAAACTGAAAAATCCATTGATGCACGTCCAGGATTCGATCACACGACCTTCGTATTAAAAGTCGAGGGACCTCCCAGTTCAACGCAGCTGAATGCGAAAGAACTATAAAAGAACCAGTTTCGTGAAGACTTAGCCCCAAATTCGATTACATCTCACTAATATACAAGTACTTTACACACGGCGCTAAAGATCGCAACAATAGCCTGCCTATTCGTGAACATCGTAAAACATGTATTAAACCACAGAATATATAGCAGTGAACCCTTCCACATCATCATTCAAGGCATTCAATGGAACCGAAAATGAAATAAACTGGCCAAGGCGAGCCGAATCGCGATTTCCAAGGGTTCCAGAGAATGTATCAGTGCGATCTCAATACCAAATGTTACCGTTTATGAGTAGTAAAACTTATCCCCAGAACTCATAGGTCCAAATCACAGTGCTATACCTAACATTAAGTTTAATTCATTTCTGGTTATACGAGCATACATACAGCAACTGAAAAAGATCTATTTTCGAATTTGAAACCCCATAATAACGTACTAAAAAAGAAAAAAAAAACCGACGATAATAATTCGATTAATCTAAAAGATAGGATCTACGATATTCGTTTTTAAGTTATGACAGAACATAAATCACTACATAGTATAAAGCAAAGTAGCTTTCCGCTTCCCGCGTCTGTGTGTATGTATGTTTGCTTATATCTTTAAAACTACACAACGGATTTTGGTGCGGTTTTTTTTAATAAATAGAGTGATTCAAGAGGAAGGTTTATATGTATAATACATGCATAATATAGTAGAGAAACACTGATAATTTTAGAGGTTTCTAATGTGATGTCGTAAATAAACACATTTTTTTGCGCTTACATTGCAAATGCTGGCTGAACCCCACGAGATATATCAAAATAATGTACTACAGTATTGTACACCTTAAAAACGTCTACAAAAAATTCAACGATGGTATTAGAAATGTCTTACGCACAGCGAAGCGGGCACGGGTCAGCTAGTCCTAGATAAATTCAATAATAAATTATTTACTAGTGATAAGAGCAACGCAACGGAAAAAGTTAAATTTTTGCCAGAATTACACTTTAAAGACTAAAATAAATACCGACGAAAATTTGACCATTCTAAAAGTCAAGGGACGATATTCTTTTTAAAAAAGTTACGACGGAACTATTGGTTCTACATAAATACAATTTAAATGTGACCAACTTTGAGACTATTCACTACACAATAAAAAAAAATCATTCAAATCGAATTACCAAGTAGAAAGATGTATATTTAAAAAGAAGTCGTGTTAGTTACACTATTTATAACTCAAAAACGGCTGAACTGATTTGGCTGAAAATTGGTGGGGAGGTAGCTTAGAGCCAGGAGAAGGACACTTTTTATAACGTGAACGGGAACTTAACACTACATTTGTTAATTCCAGTTTGCCCGGTTAGCTTATATTTATATATATTATTTATATTATACTGTAGGTACGCATCAAATTGAAAACCACCTCCACACAGAACATCTATGCCAATCTATGACATAGATTCTATGCCCATTACCCAAAGGATTACCCTGGGTCACGGGAATCGAAAAAACCAACAACCTACAGCGCAGAAGGCAGAGCTACTACAAACCTAGCTGTGATACCTGTCATTTACGAGGTATAAAGATATTCATTTGAGAGAATGGCCGGATACGGCAATGGTTTCTATGTAAGGATGTGGTCATATCCTAAAATTGTTATCGCCGCGGTCACGGATCAGTGAAAAGAGACTTAAATGCCACACGCATAGTACTACCATTAGGGTAACTGTCCATTAAAAAACTATGTTTTTTTTTTATAAATGGCCCAGTGGGAAGTGCCTCGACTTTCGATGTGAATGCGAAAGTCGCGAGTTGGAATCCAGACGAGCATGAACGTGATTTTGACCTACTTTAAAGGATTGATAACAATACGAAAAAAATTAAAAAATATAGCGTGTTTTTTAGTTTTTAACTATATTTTTATTAAATAGAAGAGTTTATGCAGCAGTATCTTATTTTGCTTCTTTCACAACCTCGCATATAAATACAGTAGGTATTTGTACATTTACCCTTTTAAGATTTATCTCACAGGTATTAAACCTGAAATTTTCTCATCACAACCGCAAGCGGAAACCGGCAAATCTTATTCAGTAAACATCTCGGAATTAAGTGCAAATAAATATTAATAAGCACTTGTATCTGGTGGGCGGATTTGCATGTAATTTTAGCGACTGTTTTTAGGTTTCCGGTAACTTATTTACACTAGCATAGTGGTTATGGCTTAAGAGGGTTGAAGTCAAGCAGGCCGGTCGTAAAACATGCTGTGCCGACCCCACATTAAGTGGTAAAAGAAGAAAATTATGAGTGGCTTAGTATTTTTAACACCTAGAAATCAAATATTTAAAACTAGCCGACCTGTGACAGACGGAGTCATGTCAAATTCTAATAATCGCATAGGAAAAAACAATATGAGGCATCCTCCATTTTTTTCTCTACAAACATTGTACTGATAAAATAAATTACGAATTTTGGTAGAATGCGTACCATTCATTAGTCTAATCTAAACTGCGTTGCTATGACGACTAAATGTTTTCTTTAGAATTCATTTATTCATTCGTTCATTTGTTCATTCATTCATGTGAAATATGAAGCAGGTAAGCGCCGGTAGAAGTTACCTGCTTTAAGTTTAAACACGACCAGTGTTGCCAGCTAATCCGCAAAGAAACCACTGAATATTTGAAGCTGTAAGATGGTACCTATTTAAAATCTTTTTGTTCCTTTACCACCCAGAGCTTTAAATACTTGAATAATAAACAAGGTTTAATTAAACTGTGACCCAAAACCTTATAAACGGCCATATTTAATCAGCGGTTTGTGGCCAAATTGTCATAAGTTACGACGATAGTGAAATTAATCGAATATAGGAAATGTTAGAAACTCTAATGTCACTTTTTTAATATTGGTGGATATTGTCTCACAGTGCGATCTAGCCCTAAACTAAGCAAAGCTTGTACTATCGGGACGGATAACTGATAAAATACTCGTACCTATGACCTATGTGATGAACATAGATGTTGAACAACAATAATGTATTTTAAGTATGTATTTACAAAAAAAATGAATGTTAGTATTCCATCCAGTTATCTGGTTCCTATAGTACAGGCTTTGCTTAGTTTTGAGCTAGATAGCACTGTGTGAAAATACCACCAATCTATACTAATATTATAAAGAGAAAAGTTTTGATTTTTTGTTTACGTTGTTTTTTTGTTTTTTTGTATGTTTGCCAAGCTACATTATCTCTGAGTAATAGGCTATTTTTTATTTTGAAAAAGTAATAAATTCTTTATAAGAATGACGATAGTTTGAAGCAAGGTGTAAAAAATTGCAAAAAATGTTGCTTTCTTCGTGTGCGCTACAAAAACTATTGAACGGGAATTGTAACGGGAACGGGAATGGGAACGGGAACGGAAGACAACATTTGTTAATTCTAAAGCGATACGAAGTTCGCGGGGTCAGCTTGTATATACATATATAAAAAATCAAGAATCACGACTGTAATTCCCAAGATATCCTCTCGGATCTCAAAACGCTTAGATCCTTTGAAGATGTCTAGTGGGGTAGTCAGAGGCACGCCCAAACATTATATTTGTCACATGCCTACGTTTTGCAATAGTTAGCATTCCATACGTGACAGGTTGCAAGCCACTCGCCACTTATGAGAATACTACCTGGTTTCCTCACGATGTTTTCCTTCACTGTTTTACACCAATATTTATTTTATAATTAAATGTTTGTGACGAATGCTGTCTATCTTTCCACTAGTCTCAACCTATGACTAACCTACCCGTATGATCAATGACTGCCCTCAAAGGAACCACCGTGAAGATTTATATCTATCTCCCAACACCATAGAAATCATTCGCCCACCTCAAACCTATTTTTTACAACCGAGCGCATCTATATTGGAATTCCTTTTCCTTTCACGCTACTACATCCCTTAATACTAAAGCCATAAAGACCACTTTCGATTAACTCTGACCAGTTTTCTTCGGAAACGGACCTTGTCCCGCCGAATCCTGTCAAGGGATTATATGCTATATGTATGTTGTAGGATAAGGTGTGGAATGCTTTGTGAAGATGTAGGGCATCAGAATGACACGGTGTGCTGGTTTTTGACCTGTCATAGATGATGTTATTGTTGATTGAGTATAGGTTTTTTTTTTTGGGGTTGAAGGTTTGAAGGTAGGTGAGTATTAACCAAATAGCCAGAGTATAATGCATCTTATAAATAAATAAATATTAATGGATATTTTAAGACGAGTAATATTTTTTTTTGATGAATGCAGAATCGTTTTTTCTTAGTAACAGCAAAACATACAGTTTTTTTTTTTTATGACATAGATACTTAAGGATTTAATCTAGATAAATTATAGACATAAACACGATGAGTGAAACTTTTCTCGATAGATTTATTTTTCAAAGTTGGCTCGTCAAAACACTTATTTAGTTTTTACTCAAAACTATGAACTATGCGATTATTGAAATTTGGATAAGACAACTGTCGTGGGTCGGCTAGTTATTAGTATTAATAATATTTTCTCATAAAAGCAGCTAGCAGAAGCTAGTGGTTAATGCTTTGGACAGTGCGGTCTGCGGTTTGGTTCCAAACGTGAACACCTTATATAGACAGACCACCAGTTTACACGAAAGTGCGACTAGCTATTGCCAACTATACATACCTAATTTCATCAAAATCAATTAAGCCAATTTTTACCAAATCAGAACGGTAATTTTCTAAATTCTTTACCCACCTTTAAAAAACATCCAGTCGTCCTACGCAGTTTTGACTAATGAATAATACTTTATTTTATCAGTACAAGGTTTCTACGGAAAAACTTGGAAGTTTTCTGAAAGTGCTTTTTTGTGTGCGATTATTGAAGTTTGGACAGAACAAAGTCTGTCGCGGGACTGAATACTTCTGCAAAAAGCTTTAAGCTTTTTAACACACACCTAGTGAAGACAACGACGCAATCGCAATTAATTATGCAATGACACTCTTATTACAAACAACGCTCCACGTGTCAAACGCGATGCAGTGATGTACAGTAATCTGAAATTTCAACGGTTATGTCATAATACCCAGCTGCAAACAAATAACCACCCTATAGTTATTGCGTGAAGGTTTGTTTTAGACTGGATAGGTTGACAGGTAAGTGGAGCAGATGTTTTTGAAATTTGAACGTTTCGTGTCACAGCCAGCTCATATCGCAAGGTTATTAAGACGAGAAATATATTTTTTTTCATGTATGCAGAACCGTTTTTTCTCAATAACCGCAAAACATACAGTTTTGTTTTTTATGACAAAGATAACTTAAGGATATAATCTAGATAAATTATAGACAGAAACACGATTGGTGCAACTTTTCACGATAGATTTATTTTCCAAAGTTGGTTTTTAATCAAAACTATGTATAGCTAAATAGTTCATTTTTATATAATTAGTTAGGTACATAATCATAGTAGCTAAGTAAATTATAGGCAGTTTCTTTTTAAGTTTGATGGTTTTCAAGATAATGCGGTTTTATCACTTTTTTCGTCTTATCCGGGTAGATTCAGCCCATACAAATAACCAAACATTTCACATATCACCTTAAACAATCCCTATACTAACTTTATAATAAACTGTGGCGTTACAGATGACCTAATAGCTAACCTAATATATATTTCTACTATATGTATATACTTCGATGTCATCATAATGTTGTTAGTTAGTTGATAAGAAGAATTACTTGAGAACGGCTGAACCGATTTGGTTATTATTTTAATGTTTGTAATAGTCCAAGAAAAGTTATCAGGGAAATTGAAAAATTCGGGAAAATTAAAGGTTTTTTTTTTATAAAACGAAATAGGATCACGGCTGTAATCCCAAAGTACGGTACCCTCTCAGATCACTAGGTGCTCAGATCTTTGAAGATATCTAATGGTTTAAACAGGTACGTTGCCAATCGGAATGCATTTTTCGGGACCCGCATATTTCAACGGTTTGACAGACTTGTAAAAATATAAATAAATAGGATCACGACTGTAATCCCCAAGTACGGTAGGCATCCTATCAGATCTTCAGACGCTTAGATCCTTTGAAGATGTCTAGTTGGGGAAGTCAGAGGCACGTCCAAACATTATGTTTGGCACATGCCGACATTTTGCAGTAGTCAGCATTCCATACGTAACAGGTTGCAAGCCCATCGCCGCTTATAAGAATACTAACTGGTTTCCTCACGATGTTTTCCTTCACCGTTTTGAGCACGTGTTTTTGATGCGCATATAAAGTTTCGAACAGAAAAATCCATTGATTCACGATTCGAACCCACGACCTTCAGATTGAAAGTCGAGGTACCTCCCACTCGGCCAACACGGCTTGTTTGTGAAGAAATTAAGCCATTAAGCGTCTATTGAGCATTGTTGTCGATGTGAGCAGCATAGTGGGTTGCTATGAAACATATAAAATAATGTTCCTGCCTTATTAATTAGTGGTGCAATAAAAAATCGATTCAGCGGTCATGCTTGCTTACTGCGTCAAGGCATTGAATAATGTTCGTTTGAACTAGTAAGTATCTTTTAGTTTACAACTTTGCACAATTTCAGAGAGAATTTACTCGATTAAAATTGGTCGATAATCTTGTCACCTCATTGTGATACTTCATTCTTTTAGAGATTTTTGGAAACAAAGCTAAATAATTATGGGTACCTAAAAACACCTAATTAATATATTCTAATAAAGCGATTCATACAATAGTGATCGGTTGGTATTTCATCGCTTTATTCTTCATTGTATAGTTCTCATGTCATCTAAAGCCATCGATAAATGGCTTAACACAACGTTCAGTCAGAAACCCAGTCTGGCAGCATGATAAATATAAATAAACTAGCTGTCCCAACAAACGCTGTCAAATTTCAATAATTCGATGAAAAAAGCACTTAGTTTTTCCCAAATTTTACGCTATATTTTCCAAAAAAGGGTATGAAATATACCTTAGGACCTATTCTCATACCTATCGAATATACACAAAAAAATCATGAAATCGGTCAAGCCGTTTCGGACGAGTTAGGTTACAAACACTGTGAATTTTACAACACGAGAATTTTATATAAACCGAAAAGATATTGGTGGACATGGAAACATATGGAAATTAAGTAACTGATAGAATACTTAGGAATAGACTTTTTTTTTGAAAATAAGTAATATACATTATAACACCCAGACAGAGAACAAACATCTATGTTCATCATAGAAATATTTGTGCTGATTGGGGATCAAACCCTACAGCGCAGAAAGGCAGAGCTACTACCAACTGAGCTGTGAGATGAGTCAAGATAGGCAGAATATCAAAATTGTGGGCCATATATGACTTGACAAACGCATAATCGTGATGGACCTACTGTTAGGTCTATGTCAAGAATTGGGTAAAGTCGAACTGATGATTAAGTTGTTGAATATTGCTTAAACAGACCAACCATCTTGGTTTCGTACTACGCCATAGCAACTGTAACGTGAATATGAACATTAAGTGTCGGTCCACACGAGCCACACACGACGCCCACAAAACGTCGCCACCGAGTTGCGGACTGCACTGTTCATATATTTTATACTCGGTGAAAAACCCTCGCGATTTCGTTCACGTGAAGTTATTTTCAAAAACCACTGCACCCCTTTAATGGTTGAACTTCGGGGATTCCTTTCTTAGTGCATCCCTGCACCAAAAGGAATACACCCTCCAAATTTATAGTTGCTAGGACTAATGGTTTAGGCTGTATATCGTAGATAGATCACTCAGTAACGCAAAAGTTTTGTATAGGAGAACAATATTTATTTTATTATGTTTTAGTATATTTTGTTGTTAAAGCGGAAACAGAATTACATCATCTGTGAAAATTTCAACTGTCTAGCTATCACGGTTCATGAGATACAGCCTTCCTCTGGTGGCAGTTACAAAAAAAAAGATAAATAGCTGTGTGCTTCAACTACTATTGTGGCCGCTTCTTATGGCAACGTTTGTGCCGTGTGGTGTGCGCCTACACTAAGTACAGTAAGTTAGGTCACGTGGCGTTGTGCAACCGTTGCATTGTACTGATTTGTAACCTATGATGTTATGATTGTGCAGGTGTGACAGTATGACACAGTCGATATCTATGCTATGATGTAAGTTAGTTCAAATCCGATTATAAAACGAATGTGCATCAATAGATGAAAAAATTATGTGCGCATCAAAAACACGTGCTCAAAACAAATTAAAAAAAAATAAAAATTCAGAAATCATTTATTTCAATAAAATCACAAGGATCACTTTGAAACGTCTTAGGAACTAGGTGAAGCTACGCCGATTCCACGCGACCAAGCCTAGAAGAATCAGGCAACAAACACGGCTTGGGGTCTACCTTTTTTTTTATGATCCTTTCCTTAATGCTATGTAGAGCTCCAGTGTGGTGCCAATCGAACAAGGTGAAGGCTCAAACAAGAATAATAATTAAAAGCACCTACTACTCAAGTACGTACAACAATAAAAAAAATAACTAAAGAGCTTCAGCACAAATTCAAAAAGCAACACACGCTACACTTGATTTAGAATTAAAACTTACAGATAAAATAACTATTTGCTTAAAAATAATTAAAGTAGACAAATGTTACACAAAATAAAATTAAGTACCTAAATTAATATTTAGCTGTCGAGTGGCAGAGCGACATCAGGCCACGAGGATTTATCATTTATATAATCATCTACAGTATAATACGCTTTGTTTATAAGATTATTCTTTATGTAGGCTTTAAATCTTCTAACGGGAAGTTTTGTTGCGTTTACTGGCAGTTTATTATAAAATAGTATACAATTCCCCATAAACGACCCCAAAATGAAGGAAAATGAAGGAAAACATCGTGAAGAAACCAGTTAGTATTCGTATAAGCGGCGATGGGCATGCAACCTGTCACGTATGGAATGCTGACTACTGCAAAATGTGAGCATGTGCCAAATGTAATGTTTGGACGTAACTCTGACTAACCCTAACAATCGATCGATGATCTGAGCGCCTGGAGATCGTATAGGATGTCTACCGTACTTGGGGATTACAGTCGTGATTATTTTCATTCGCAATCAAAGCGGACGGTGATTCCAAGAACTTCTATAATGATCTAATCTCTCATTCGTTCATAGGTACGTACCACGCTTCCAAGAAATTATTCAGGTTTCAATCATAGAGGAAACTCACTTCAAACTGATTCCGGGTTAATCTGATGCTTACCTGAAAAGATATACATTTTTATTAGTCAAATATTTTTTTATTAAGATATTTTACTTACAGATATAAATATTATCTAGAATATTTACAAAACACACAAGAACCAGTTGAGCTATCTAAAGACCGTTGCAAACAGGTAGCTCAAATGATCCAGATCACAACAAATCGGAAGGGTTCCCAAGATACTGACGGCATTGAATTATTTACTTAACCTACTAATATTATTTGAGTGAGTAAATAGATTCTAAAACAAATACATTTAAAAATATGGCTCTAAAGATGTATGTTTGTGAGAAAGTCAATGTCAAAAAGTGTATTACAATAGAACCACAAAGATCACTTTAAAACGCCTTAGGAGCTAGGTGAAGCTACGCCTGTTCCTCGGGACCAATAGAAGAATCTAGTAGGTATGTTTAACACTCGATCACATCGTAATGACTAAACGGACTGAGATGAAATTTGGCACGTAAATAGCCTGGGAAAATATAGGCTAGTTTTTATGGTTTACTCAATGGTTCTATAATATCCGAATAACACGCAAGCGAAATAGCGGGCGGAAGCAATACTTAACATGACTTAAATAAACTATACATATTTCAAGATTATAGCAAACAATAATTTGCATTATTGATTTTGAAAATTCAATATGTGAGCATATGCCAATTGTTGACGACTGACTACATTCTTTAGGCATATTCTAGAATCTGAGTGCCTGGAGTTCTGAGAGAGAATGCCCTATGTTAGACATCCTCTCAGATCTCCAGCCGCGATCTTGAAGATGTCTAAAGGGGTTAGTCAGAGGCACGCTCAAACATTACATTTTGACACATGCCCACATTTTGCAGTAGTTAGTATTCCATACAGGTTGCAAGCCCGTCGCCTCTTACAAGAATACTAACTGGTTTCCTTATATTCCTCGTAAATCACGTGTTAATGCGCATTTTGAGTAGTTTCTTTAGTGTAAATTAAAGAGCTACTCATTTAAAAAACAAAGTGTAAAAGGGTCCAAGTGACCTCGCAACCTCCTAGTGACAACAAACGGTTATCTCAAAGATTAGCAAGTCGGCTAGGACCTAAACACACACGGCCACACGCGCCCCTAATCCTCTGTAGTCCTGCACAGATCATGTGGAACAGCTTAATCACTTCACGATTATTACGGCAAAGAATATCTTTATCATGTCAATTACTAGGCCAATCAGTGTCACGATTTTGGAGGCCAAACCAGAAACTTCTATTCCTTACAACTTCGAAAAAAAATAAAACATTTCTAATTAATAAGTATTTACTGAGATATGTATGACTCGTCGTGGTTATCAGAAACTACGAACACAGACAACACCCAGACCAAAAACAAATATTTTTATCTCCTGCAAACATTTATCATACTCGCGGATCGAACCTGCATCTCTTGCGGCTTTGCAACATGCCATCGAGGTCAAACGAAAATGAAAAAATTAATATAAAGAATGTCAAAATTACGTTGTCGTAAAGGGACGTAGTGAGTTTGTCATCTTTCTACCCCTATCCCACTTAAATGGGTTCGGCACAACATGTGTGCTTCTTCCATTTGCTTCTGTCAGCCGTCATCTCATCAGTCATTCCTTTCTTACCCATGTCATCTTTCACAGTCCATCCATCTTTTCTCTGGCCTACTAACTTCTACATCTATCCACATTCATTCCTAACATTCTTCTCGTCACATGACATTCTTCCCTCATAACATGCCCAAACCATGATAACTTATAAAAATAAGTAAAATATGTGCTGGGACTCATAGAGGAATTCCCCCCCTCTCACCATGCGATATATCGTCTACCCCCTCCACGCGACCGTAACGCATTTTCGTGACAGAATAAATCCTAATATCATAATGAAGACAAGTTTTAATTCAAAATATGAAATACATTTATTTGACACGCACAGATAAATATGTACACATAACAAGAACGATAGGCACATAAAAACACAGACAACCTACTGCTCCTCATCTTTTTCACAGGCACACAAACAAACGTAGTGGGAACTTATCACCAATAATAAAGCCTTATTGCCAAACAACTCAATTAGTATGGCATCAAGTCTGCATAGTGACAGTTAATATGTGTCAACTGTTCAAACTAACCCAAGGTGAGTGTCAAGCGGAAATGACGTAACTAGCAAACCTTGAGGGAAACCAAATGTCTCGCAAATGTACATAGGGGTATGTAAGGTGAGAGCGACGGTTGTGAGCACTTTAACATTTTAAATTTCAAACGGTTTATATTGAAAAAATGATTAAAACGACGATTTTTAAACAACATACAATAGAGTAATTATCTATATCTTAGGTTATGCAAAGGTTTTGTAACAGGCGATATTTATTTATTAATTATTTATATTTCAATTGACATAACGTGCTATCATTGGGCAAAACGATTTAGAGCACAACACACAACAAATGTCACTAATCAAAACGGACCATAGACAAAGAAATGTATTAACTATAGACTTTAAACAAGTTTGTTTGCTATGCTTAGTTATTGACTGCAAATCTGAAAATGCCTAAAGCCGGGGTAGGCACCACAACCGGGTCTATGACCCTAGCTGATATTTTAGTCGCAAATTTGCATATATGTTCCTTATTTGGGTGATTACATAATTATAGAGACCAGTTTTCCGGTCCCAACTTGCCGTTGCAGCTCGGTATTTTGTGACAAGTGACAGTATATAATTATATTATATTAGAATAATTTGAAACAAGTAATAAATCTACATTTATAGAAATAAGCTAACACTCGTATGTTATTGTAACACCGGAAAACTTAAACCTGTATGACCATTACCTAACTAAAACGGTTAAATTGAATTGTGTTACTGTCAAAACACAAATATTTTGATAGATACATGCTAAAATTCATCAGATTTCTCCGAATCCTTGGAGATATGATTAGGTATCTAATCTACTAGAGGGAGTTTTTCTTTAGCACGACATAAAGTTCGTCATATTTTTTTATGAGAGATCTTTTTTCGTGGATTCTTCTAGATCTTCTAGATTCTTCTAGATTCTTCTAGTTTTTCTTTAGCACGACATAAAGTTCGTCATATTATTTATGAGAGATCTTCTTTCGTGGATTCTTCTAGATTTTCTAGATTCTTCTAGATCTTCTAGATTCTTCTAGATTCTTCTAGTTTTTCTTTAGCACGACATAAAGTTCGTCATATTATTTATGAGAGATCTTCTTTCGTGGATTCTTCTAGATTCTTCTAGATTCTTTTAGTTTTTCTTTAGCACGACATAAAGTTCGTCATATTATTTATGAGAGATCTTCCGTGCATTCTTCTAGAACACAAAGCTTGTAGAACACAAGCTGTATTTATTTCAGCTGTGTCCATAAGGCTCTAAGCTGTATGTCTTGTTTATAGGGCCGTAACAAGAAATGGTGGTTAGGCTTAAGGTGGAAGATTATAGCATGGATTTTTGGGGAATTTTATGGTTTTACGTCGTTAGCAACTCTTATCCCCATATTCTTAGTTGTAACCTCGAAATTTCTCCACTTCGACTCAACCTTGACACCGGGTTTTGGTAGTTTTGGTTGATAAAATTACCTGGGAGGATTCCACGGTCAACAGAACTGTCACCTCAAGGTACCACGAGATGTACCTTGACATTCTTCGACAGCTTCCGAACGACGCATGCGTGGCGTGTGATGGTTTGTTTGATAAAAATCTCCTCGGACTGATCACGTAATGACGTAATTGAGGAACCTCCAAAATATCGATTTAAGATACCGAACATGAGGTACTTTCTAGGGAAAGTTCGAGGGGCCTCGAAAGAGTTTGAGTCGAGGTTAAAACTAAGAATATAGGGATTAGAGTCACTGGTGCGTTGGAAGGCTAACTTAAGTTATGTTGGGTGGGAAGATTATCCACGAAATAATTAGGGTTGGCTCCTAAATAATAGGTCTATTACGTAATTTGAGGTCTTATTATGAGAAGGTTAAAGTCTGGTCAGAAATTAATAGATCGAGTGGGAGGTGACAGCATAGTTTGTCAGCTGTTACAGTAGATTTCTTGGATGACATCACAATAAAAAACATTAGACAGTCAATTTGTGTTTCGATGTGGGTGGCAGAGGCACGTCCACACATTACATTTGGCACATGCTCATATTTTGAAGTCTTTAGCATTCCTCACGATGTATTCCTTCACCGTTTTGAACAAGTGTTAATGCGCTTAATATTTTCACATACAAATATCCATTGATGCTCGGCCGGAATTCGATCCCAAAAACATGGAAAAACGGATTGAAACTCGAGGAACCTTCAAAGCCGTTATATTTACTCGCTATTTGCCATTTGGCCCAAATTCCTTATCTAAACAAAATGTACACGTTAGCTAAGAAGCTCCAAGTTAGCTGCAGGAATTAATATTAAGGAGTGATTAATTACCAAGCCGCTTCGTAAAGCGCTGATTTCCCATAAAACGGGGCCGTCAAATAGCAACCGTATTGTATTTTCAGAAATTATGAACCCGTCCGGTTGGCATGTGAACTATGTAAATTTTAAAGAATCGGATCGTGAAGGTCAGATAAATTCAAGTCAACTCGAACAAGCGCTATCTGCTATTATTACAAACCTCAATCTGTTTTACAGAAAAAAAAACCTAATATGAGCATGTACCAAATGTGATGTTTGAACTTACCTCTGACTAACCCCTCTTAGACAGCTTATATCTTAAGTGCAGAGGGCAAAGTTACTACTAACTGTGATGCGAGGCCAGTCCAGAAAATACGTACAGATCATGCAAACATTTGTCTCGCCGCGAATATCAAATCTTTTAAACCTCAGTAAGGTCCACCAAGCTACCGAGATTCAAATAAAGGTGACTGTTTCTCAGGAAACCAAGGTTTAGTCCTGATTAATAATAAGAGCGCAGGTTTTCAGAAAGTGGAGGTAGAAATAGGCAGAAAACATGAACTAAGGAGTAAATCAAAGGTAAGTTCAAATGAGGTGGTGGCGCCATGAAGTAAAGAAGGTTCCTGAAGATCTTCATCATAATCATCATCATTAGCATCTCAGCCGATCGACGAACACTGCTGGACATAGGCAAGATCGCCACAATGACCGATCCTGCCCTGCCCGCATCCCGCGGTGTCCCGCGACCGTCAGTCCACCTCGTAGGTAGCCTTCCCATACTGCGCCTTCCTTCATCATTCTACTTTAATCAAAATATATAAAACTCTTGCGTTACTGACTGACTGATCGATCAATGCAGAATAACCACTAGTCCTAGAAACTTGAAAGAGGGTGGATTTATTTTGGTGTAGGGGTGCACTAAGGAATTTCCGAAATTCAATCCCTACGAGGAACAGCGGGGGTTGAAGTCTCTTTGAAAATAGCTTTATGTGATTGAAGTCGCAGAGGTTTCTTCTAGTAAATACTATGAATTACTTCATATCAATTAACCTGTTATCTTTTTAATTTTTGATTTGATGATCTAGTCCAAATAAAATCAGAAAAAAATATCGATAGCAAACACAAATTCATCGACTGTCGCCCATCCCTAACAAAGGATCGGGTTGTCATCCATTGTTTAAACCCAGACGTTTATTTAAATGCGACGGATAGCAGTCTGGCTCCGGAGACTGACACAAAAAAGTAAACAAAAAAATGTTTTTTACGAAATCTGACGCGCCTCGAAACTTTGATGTTCAAACTTTTATTACTTTATCGATAAGTTTTGAAGTGACAAAGTTTCTCAAAAGTTGAGCCGGCATTCTTTGTAATACACTAGCTGGAAGTTGTACGTCATAACTGTTCCGCTGAGTAGTGGGATGTCGTAACATGAAAAATTAAATGAAATAGTATCGCGACTGTAATCACCAAGTTAGATTTTAAGACAAGTAATATTTTTTTTTGGTGAATGTAGAATCGTTTTTATCAATAACCGCAAAACATACAGTTATGTTTTCTTATGACAAAGATAACTTAAGTATTTAATCTAGATAAATTATAGACAAAAACACGATTGGCGAAACTTTTTACGATTGATTTATTTTCCAAAGTTGGCTCTTCAAAAACACCATTTTCGTTTTTACTCAAAACTATGAATAGCTGAACAGTTATTATTTATATTATTCGTTAAGCTAGCTATACATGTTGGCCCAACGTTGCCGAGCGAGGGCCAATACCAACGTGTAGACGGCATGTTTGCCTTGCCTTGCCATCGCTCGGTGTCGCTCGCCTATCTGGCCGAGTGAATACAAGCGCCAACGTGTATAGAGGCCATTTGCAATGACTTGTCACCACTCGCGGTCGCTCGCGGCCACTCGCCTCACTTCGGAGCCGTGTCGGTTTTTTTGCACAAATCAAAGGCGCTTGTCTACGCTCGGCCAATCGTGTCCACATGTTTGTAGCTTCACTCGTCCAACTCATACATTGGCCGCTTGCAATAGTTTGCGTAAACTTGCCGAACGTCTAGACGGTAGCACTTGCCTTGCATCGATTTGCCTACGCTCGCGTTGGCCATAGCTCGGCCAACATGTATAGCTAGCTTATGATAATTGTACTAGCCACCTAAAATATAGACAGTTTATTTTAAGTTTGATGGATTTCAAGATAATGTTTGTATTAAAAGATATATACAAAGACGTAAAAACACATTAAATTAAACAAAATTGTATAAAGATTCTAAAATGTGATTTATTGAAGAAACGATTTTTGACATAACCTTTCGAGTTTTTAGTTAAGCTTTATCATTAGCCACTTTGACATGCCCTGTGTTTGATATTATGATGAGATCTTACAATCTAAACTAATACTATAAAGAGTTAATATTAATTTGCTAGTTTCGGGGTAATCACCAGAACTCCTGATCCTATTCAGAAAATTCTCTAACTAATAGGAAGCTACGAGTCCATTATCCCTAAATGCTAAAGGCTATTATTCTGATAATAAGTAGGTTTAGGGAAACCGCAGGCCGCACAGGCAAGCACTGACGAAATATGTGTTACTAGCCGACACGTGACAAACGTTGTCCTGTCAAATTTAAATAATCAAATAGAAAAGACTGAATGTTTTTAGTCTGTGATGTCAAATTTGTTGTACACCAGCGCCATTATTACCAAAATCATCCCTTTTGCGTTTTTTTATATTTTTTATGTTATATTATTTTATATTTTGGGGATGTTTTTCATATTTTAAAGTAGTCTATGTTTTATTCGGACATTATATCTACATCTACAACAACTTTTAACTCAATTCGTTTTGTCGTTTCAAGCCTGATCGAGGCACAAACATAGGTACTTTCAAACTCACAAACTTACACATTTATAATATTACTAGCGACCCGCCCCGGCTTCGCACGGGTAGCATGTTATTATACATATAAACCTTCCTCCTGAATCACTCTATCTATTAAAAAAAACCGCATCAAAATCCGTTGTGTAGTTTTAAAGATATAAGCAAACATACATACATACATACGCGGGAAGCGGAAAGCGACTTTGCTTTATACTATGTAGTGATTAGGACTAGCTAGTAACACATATTTCGTCAGTGCTTGCTTCACGTTGTGAAATATGATTAAAATTATAACTTGACATAAAATTTAATAAAACAGCTGTTGCTATAATATGCGAATACAAAATGACGTCATTGCATAAAATCGATATCGCGGATATTAAACTTGACTCACGGTAAAATTGTGACGTCACGGTGTTACACCATGCCTGTTATCGCTAATAACCGTAGGTACCTACCGTGTTCACGATAAAATCACGTGTAAGTTACCAACAACTGAACAACTCAACAAAATTGTAACACGACACGACAGTGTTATAGAATTAGAACTATAAAAAATAAAAAAACTTGAGAGGTGTCAAGGGACACCCGGATGGAACGAAGTTCTCACAAAATAACGTGGGACAAGGGAAGGGGAATCAACTTCGACTTCGACTTCGACCTCGACCTCGACCTCGACCTCGACCTCCACCTCCATCTCGACCTCCACTTCCACCTCGACCTCGACCTCGACACAATTAACAGATATATATATTAATAGATATACTATAGCAAAAAAGTGTCGTGACAACTTTTCGTGACAACTTTTCGTAAGAATTTTTTCCGTCTAGCCCCCTTTCACAACGCGCGATAAGGAACTTCGTTCCAATAAATAGCATCACGACTGTAATCCCCAAGTACGGTAGACATCCTCTCAGATCTCCAAACGCTTAGATCCTTTTAAGATGTCTAGTGGGGGTAGTCAGCACGTCCAAACATTATATTTGGCACATGCCCACATTTTGCAGTAGTTAGCATTCCATAAGTTGCAAGCCCATCGCCGCTTTTAGGAATATTAACTGGTTTCCTCACGATGTTTTCCTTGGCCGTTTTGAGCACGTGTTTTAAATTTTTTTCTAAAAAAATCCATTGATGCACGCCAGGATTCGAACATGACCTTCAGATTGAAAGTCGAGGTACCTCCCACTCGGCCAACACGGCTATAATTAAAACAATCGTGGTTGTTAATCATTTTAAAAGAAATACGGCTAATAACCAAGTTATTTTCTTGTATTGCTGACGTTTCGAGACAATTCAGATGCTCTTTATCATGAAAACTACCGGTCAGTATCAGTCAGTATTCGTCGATCTACGGTCGTCATCTCGACAGTCATCTCGACAGTCGAACTATTTACTAAGGAGTTCAGTTCAGAGTGTCCGTTGAACAGCTCCTGACTCTATCATCAGATCAGCTCGCTATCCATATTATTGTATTGTTACCAGAACTAAAGGTGTATGCAAAATTTCAGCTTAGTCGGATGCTAACAAATGGTCGAAAAAAGGTTTACAAATTTTAATCACTATCACTACATAGTATAAAGCAAAGTCGCTTTCCGCTTCCCGCGTATGTATGTATGTATGTATGTTTGCTTATATCTTTAAAACTACACAACGGATTTTGATGCGGTTTTTTTTAATAGATAGAGTGATTCAGGAGGAAGGTTTATATGTATAATAACATGCTACCCGTGCGAAGCCGGGGCGAGTCGCTAGTGTTATATAAATGTGGATTTGTGGTTTGATTTTTACTTTTGTGTAATGGAAAGTGATGTAATAAATACATAAATAATACCTACAGATTATCGGGCTCCTTTTTCCTTTTTGACGTAAAGGTCATTTGTCAAATTTGCATCTATCGATATGCTTAATAACGCACTGTGCACATCACTAATTGCAAAATAAAACGCGATCCAATTCCGTCGTCCGCCCTGTGTATTGCCAAAATAAGCCGGTTTTTATTTCTTATTGCATTGACATACAGCCCATAATCCCTTGTATTTTGCCAAAGTACTTAACGGATCAGTGATCTTTATTGCTGTGGACTAAGGTTTGAAATGGCATAGTGCTGGCTAAGAATCTATATTAGTGCAGTGCCTTTGTTCGAAATCAGACGATGTTTTTGACAAAGGAGTCGACACGTGCCGTGACGTTATAAAATATTATAATTATTATAATTAGCTTTGAGCGCATGTATGACGCGTGTACATATTTTGATCCGAAACGACACACGGATCTTTTGTAGCACTTATCAAAGAAAATATATTTCTAAATAAGTTTCGAACTAAAATGGACGATGATAAAATATTGTCGGACTAAACCGATTTTAGGATAAAGTAGTTTTGCCTAGGCTGGCCCAGTTCATCCTTAATGCAATAAGACTAATGTCGAGCAAAACAACCTATTTCCTGCATTTTCAAAAAAAATATTCTATAATTTTAAATTCTATCACCTATTCAATAATATTTTCAAGGCAATTCTATAATTTTAAATTCTATCACCTATTCAATAATATTTTCAAGGCAAAAGGGTCTCTCGCCTATCAGTTGTAGGACCAGAATCGCCTACACACTCAAGCTGAATTTGTCATTAGACCTTTCTGTCATGTACACCGACTTCGCTCAGAGCATTGTGATTTAAATTTCGAATCCTCACTTGAATTTAGAACGGTTTTGGAATATACAGGGCTGTTGGAACCACGAAGTTTTATAATGGTATGTATTGTATGTAACCAGTTGCACTACAAAATTTAGTACGTATATTGTATGGCCTCACAGCTCAGTTGGTAGTAACTCTGCCTTCTGCGCTGTAGGTTTGTTCGATTTCCACTCGAGACAAACATAGATGTTTGTTTTGTGTCTGGGTGTTATAATGTATCTTAAGAATGTATTTACAATAAAGTATACATATATGTATTCTATCAATAATCTTGTTCCCATAGTAGTTTTGCTTAGTTTGGGGCTAGATGACGATGTGTGAAATGTCCACCAATATTTATTTATTTATTTATGTGAAGTGTTTGAGAGCCTAACTCCATCAGACCTTCAGGATCTACATAAGATCGCGTTATGTTATTTCACTAGGGGTCAGGTCGACCTTCGAACCTTTTTTTAAGACTCTAATCCCCATATTCTTAGTTGTAACCTGGAGACTTCCTTGACTCTTTCGAGGCCCCTCGAATTTCCCTCGAAAGTCCTCATGTTTGGCATCTTAAATCGATCTTTTGGAGGTTCCTCAATTACGTCATTACGTCATCAGTCCGGGAGATTTTCATAAAACAAACCGTCACACGCATGCGTCGTTTAGAAGCTGTCGAGGAATATCAAGGTACATCTCGAGGTACCTTGAGTTGACAGTTCTATTAACTGAGGAATCCTCGACTAGACTCAAACTCGAGGTAATTTTATCTTCATATAAACTATCAAAATTCGTTTTCGAGGTCGAGTCGAGGTGAGGATATTTCGAGGATAATAATAATAAATATTGGTTGACATTTCACACAGCACCATCTAGCCCCTAATAGATAAGATAGAAAGAATATTTATATATAAACTATTTTACTTCCTAAAATCGAAACTAAATTATATTTCCAGCATGGCTGTAATCAAAAGGTAGTCGGACAGTGCTCACATAAAATTTTAAAATGAACCTAGCCATCTGCAGTCTGGTCCATAATATTGCAACTTTTACAACCACTAAAATGTACGGAACACCATTCGAGCTCCACTAAAAACGCTGCAACACACTAATAGTTGACTGGCCTCACAGCTCAGTTGGTAGTAACTCTGCCTTCTGCGCTGTAGGTTATAGGTTCGATTCCCACCCAGGATAAACATTTGTGTGAAGAACATAGATGTTTGTTCTGTGTCTGGGTGTATTATGTATTAATTGTGTACGTAATAAAAAAAAGTATTTATGTTTTCTATCAGTTATCTAGTTCACATATTACAAGCTTTGCTTAGTTTGGGGCTAGATGGCGCTGTGTGATAATGTCCACCAATATTTATTTATTTATACCCAGTCTAGACAACTGACAATTAAGTGTGCGTTGGTTACTGGGCGAGTGACTATAAAGTAAATTCAGGCCGCGGCCAGCTTAAACACTGCAACAATAAGAAAACTCGTTCGACTAAAAACGGTGCAAGACATCGATCTCCAATACATTAGTGGCTAATGCTTCTCCGGTTACCTGAAGGTTATAAAAAATATGGCGTCTTAATTCTTATAAGAGCATTTTGGGATAAGGTTCTGGGAGATCGGGTTTTGTGGTAAGTTAATGGGCTCTAAAGGTAGCCTATTATATGTTATGGTGCATTTAGTGGTAAAATTTGATGATGATGCTAAATCAAATTCATAAAGAAGCTTAAATAATAACACAAGATAGAGATCTGTCAATTTCATTTGGGCATTTCATTGGGTATTGGGCCGTAATACAATCACTAAAGTAAAACTAAAGCAGTATTACTTTAAGAGCGAAAGTGACAACGCTATACGAACACGTATGGCGCTGTCACTTTCGATTGAGTCGATACCTAAGATTTCCTAAAAAACGATCGCCCATATTTCTTTTACGTTAAAGTCTAAATTAGCTTAACCTCAAAGTTCTTAAGCTTAGTATGATTTTGAAGAAATTGAGGATTTTCGTAAGTGATTTTGAAATGTCAAGCTAAATTTAATATACATGTAAATTGGTGTTGACTAAGATTACATTTGAATTAGTAAAAAATTGCAAAATAGCTTTAATAACTAAAATATAAAAGTTTTAGGACTGTCATTTTGATATTACGCTAATTTAGACTTTAAAGTAAAGGATAGTGTTTTAGGAATCCTAAATTTTAGCATGGACACAACAGAATCGCAAACATTGTTGAAGTAAAAGTTAGTAATTGATCTATACTTTTATCGAAATAATGCTCCAACTGAACCGTTTCTATACACCATAAAATATCAGTACCCAATTTCTCGAATGGATTCGTAAGCGAAAACAATTCAGAAACATCTCAAAAGGCCAGCGTAGTCATTGAAAATTGACTGTTACCTCTAAAGAAATAAGGTTTAAGGAAAAAACAAGAAATCTTTATGTTGTATTGAATGGTAAGGAAAATTAGTTTTACCGGGAGTGTGTTTCGATAATGGAAATGTATTCTTACAGGTACATTAACAGCAATAAGCCGTGTACCTCGACTATCATTTCGAAGGTCGTGGGTTCGAATCCCAGCGTGCATCAAAGATTTTTCTATTCGAAAAATTTGCGCATCAAAAAAAAGACGTGCTCAAAGCGGTGAAGGAAAACATCGTGAAGAAACCAGTTAGTATTCAATATGCGGCGATGGACTTGCAACCTGTCACGTATGTAATGCTAACTACTGCAAAATGTGGGCATGTGCCAAATACAATGTTTGGACGTCTGATCTTTATACCAAAATTTGTAATTTATTTTATCAGGACAAGGTTTTAGAGACATTTTCCACTACATATTAGGTTGGCTGGTAGAAAATGCCTCGGCATTAAGTCCGCCTTTTTGTATTTATTTTATAAGTGCAATTAAAGTATAATTAAATAAATAAATAAGGTTTATAGGAAAAAAAACGGAAAGTGCTTTTTTCTATGTGATTATTGAAGTTTGGACAGGACAAAGTCTGTCACAGGTCGGCTAGTCTATTATAATCCTCCGTCAGTTAAAGTCTTCGTTAAATGTTGTTTTCATATTACCTACCATGAGGCTAATTTTGACAAACAGACAAAACAAACTGTAATAAGGCAAACATTCTGCTCTTCCCCTTCGGAAAGGAAACAGAGTTATTTTAGTAGTTAAAATAAATTGAACGAATAAGACTTTACTGGATAGGGAGGAGAATGTTATGTCGACTACACTTTTTAACTCTCAGTACATCTACTGCTTAAGGCGCTCCCAGTCGATGATTGTTTTTGTTCGAAACGAAAAAAGAAATACTTCTGAACAAGCCACATCTCCTATTTTATAATGTATAGTATATGTGAATAAAGATGTACCCATCTTTAATCACTTCGATAAATAATCCTACCGACCGCTGCAATGACGACAAACACACGTCGGCGCGTAGTCCGCCTTAGCTTTTCGAATAAATTAATGATATAAATTATGTCTAATTACTTATCAAAAATCTATTCTAATAGAAATCTAGATCTACATATTACCTATCTTTAACAATAAATCACAAGTTGATTTTAATAGTAGGTATATACAATATTTCGATCATAAATTCTTAAACGTATCATTTTGAAATAATATCTTTATCGTGAAAAGTTTCTGCTATTATGTTTTCAGCTTAATAGAAATCTAGGTAGGAACCTGAAGTAATATACTTATAAAAATAGGAGATGTGGCTTGTTCAGAAGTATTTCTTTTTTCGTTTCGAAAAAGAGCAATCAGCGACTGGGAGCCCCTTAAGTCAAAAAATTTACAAATATATTCCATTGTCTGTAAATGTATATGTCATTTCATCTTTGACTGGCCTCACAGCTCAGTTGGTAGTAACTCTGTCTTCTGCGCTGTAGGTTGTGGGTTCGATCCCCACCCAGGGCAAACATTTGTGTGATGAACGTAGATGTTTGTTCTGTGTCTGGGTGTTAATATGTATAATAAGTATGTATTTACAAGAAAGCAACTTTTTAAATTTTCGAATCGTTATATCTCCGAAACAGTGGGTTTTAGGAAATAAGTATTAAGACAATTTTAAAAGATAATTAAATAATCTACAATTTTTATTTGGTTATATTTTTAATAAAACTTACCGTTTCTGAGAAAAATACAAAAAACCGAAAACTTTTACGTTTGACCTTGAATAAATTTAATAGCACACATGGGATCAATGAGGACTTTTGACATTTTATTTCTACAGGTCTACCTAAGGTCTCTACCAAAATTCAGCTCTGTCGGAGTTTTTGTTACTTAGAATGTTTATTTTGACCGAACTAATAGCCAGATAAGTAATTACGTTTAAAAAACTAAAAAGTAAACCGACGAAAATGTATCGACCAATCGCAAAGTCAAGGGATATTCGTTTTTAAGTTTTTGAAGGAACTGTCAGTCCTACATAAATATAAATTAAATGGGATCAACTTGGGACTATTCTCTACACAATAGAAAATCATCGAAATCGGATCACCAGAAAAAAGATATGCGTCGACTTGAGAAACTCCTCAAGTTTTTCGTCGATTAAAAATAATCGATTCAAACTTCATAAGTTTTCAAATTCAAATTAAAAAATCATTTATTTCAATAAAATCACAAGGATCACTTTGAAACGTCTTAGGAACTAAATGAAGCTTCGCCGATTCCTAGCGACCAAGAATAGAAGAATCAGGAAACAAACACAGTTTAGGGTCTACCTTTTTTTTCAATGTTCCTTTCCTTAATGCTATGTAGAGCTCCAGTGTGGTGCCGATCGAACAAGGTGAAGGCTCAAACACGAATAATTCGGAGTATCGATAAGTAAGTAGTACCTAGTCCCACCACTATCTCAGAGTTTATACTCTTGGCCACATTTTATGACTCTTTCCGTCCGTCCGGGACATCTCCTTTGATCAAGTTATAGTCGTGTAAAACTCTACTTTAAATTTAACAACTTCTTATTTAGTAGATGGAGTCTGTTTTGGTAACCGACCCGAAATGGACGGTTAAATTTCGAATATAACACCTCAGTAACCAGTAAAAGGGATACAATGTCGCGCTCCTGGCTTGGCTTGAGTGGTAGATAAATACTAGCTTCCGTCAGCGGCTTCGCCCGCGTGGTAAATTGATAAAAAGTAGCCTATGTGTTGTTCTGATGTAAAAGCTATATTACTGTAAAGTTTACATCAGTCAACACCAATTTACATGTTGATTTTTATCTTGACGTTTCTAAATCACTAACGAAAATCCTCAATTTCTTCAAAATTATTTTAAGTTTTAGAAATGTCACTTTGAGGTTACGCTAATTTAGAATTTAACAGAATAAGAGCGATCGTTTTTTAGGAAATCTTAGGTTTAGAATGGACACAACAGAATCGCAACCATTGTACTTGTAAGTTGTGTTTAGGACAGGCCAGTCAGTTGGCTATTGTCCAACTAACCTGCTACCTCTTAGGATAGCAACACGTACATTCTGATTCCATTATAGCCTTATGTAATCGCTAGAACACAACAGAAGATATGTAATCTTATTCATTATTCATGTTCTTAGAAGTACTTGACCAACAAATTGTAGCAATGATTATTAGCAAGGTTATGAAAGTTGAAAGAACAATTAGTTGTAATCGCAATTAGTCTATTAAAGCAGATTTTCAACCGAATAAATATGGAGGAGATTTTACCTGGTAATCAGATTTTGATGATTTTTTTAAATTGTGTTGTGAGAATACTTGGCGGTCCAATATTATTGATTTAGGACTAATGGTTCCTTCAGTAAACTTCTTAATCATCAACTTACTACATCGTCTTTTGACATTTCGTTTAGTCGAAACATTTTTTTTTAATTTCGGAGTTAAATAACGGTTTATATTTAGTTTTAAAACGTAATTATCTTGTGAAAGCTCTTCCAAAGAAACATTTACTGTGAATACTGTGTTTGACACTTACATATCCTAAAAAACAAAAGCGATCTTATTCCTTATAGTACAAAATACTAGGAACAAAATAAAAACAGATCATGCTTTTTGAAAAACGACGGCTTTAAGACCCTATAATCTTTTCAAAAAAGATACCTACCTACGAATGTATTACCAACTGACAACGAATCAGTTTTTCGCTAGAAATCTGCCGAAAATTCTTATTTCAGTTTTGAAGCAAGCTGTTTGATTTAAAACCCGGTTACCGCCAGCCCACCTGCTATGAGAATAAATTGTCGGGTATACCGGCTAACTGGACGTTAAAGTACATTTTGGTGTAACGCAGGTGGCCGGTTTTTTTTTCTTAACCTATTTTGTCCCACAGCTAGGTAAAGGTCCTCCATCTCTCATGCACTCTCAAAGGCTCCAAGATGAAGATGCTGCCGGCTGTCAATACTTGCATGATAATTTTCCTCGTAGATAAAATAAAAAAGTTTTTGAACGAAAATATGTAGATATAAACTTCTGAACGTTAGTGTTTTCGCTGATTTTCTTTCGTAAAATGTAAGGAAGGATTTATGTAATCACTACATAGTATAAAGCAAAGTCGCTTTCCGCTTCCCGCGTCTGTATGTAATATGTATGTATGTATGTTTGCTTATATCTTTAAAACTACACAACGGATTTTGATGCGGTTTTTTTTAATAGATAGAGTGATTCAGGAGGAAGGTTTTTTATATGTATAATAACATGCTACCCGTGCGAAGCCGGGGCGGGTCGCTAGTAATAAATAAAGAAAATGCATTTTTTATGGACACACGCAACAGCAAAAACGGCCCAAAATACCTAGGTATTTTGGGTATCAACCCAAGAAGTTGATTTATTATTAGAACTAAACTTACCCAAGTTTTTCTTACTCATCACCTAGCTTCTGACTGTATTTGTCTTGTTTTCCGCTTATACGAAACCGAGAAAAAACCGCTAAATATGCCATTGAGCTTAATGTACTACGTACTAGAGGAGCTATCCAAGCCAAATAAATTGCTCAATTTTCAATTATTAAAGCCAAAGTCCGCTTGCAGCGTAAAATAAATATTTATATGGCTAAACGAAACATTGAAACGTAAAGCGCTGACCGCTGAATGGCTTAAGTTACTTTCAATCAAAAAGGTCGTAAGCGCCACGAAAAACACGTTCGCGCGTCACAGGCGTTAGACTCGGACCGAGTCCACTGTGGTCCAGGGACCGCAAGGCGCACCGCAAATTATTACTTTGTGGTGTCATCTCTAGTAGTACATTAAGCTCAATGAAATATGCTCGATTGTGTTGCAGTCTGATTTACGTGTAAATGCGGCCGCTGGTTAAAATAATATAGCGAAACATGAGGTAGGTAATTTTCAATTTAATTTCGTTCGGGCAGAAAATACAGCGGGGACGCGAATACACCGCATTCGGCAGCGAAAATATGGGGTAGTTTATTAGCGAGACTCATGTCTGTTTTTTAGTAGTAGCTAAAAGACATTTATATTTTACTCAATTTATTCTAATAGTAGCATTTATTCGCGTAGATTTTCAAAATCGAATTTTGTAGACTTTATCTTAAAAAATTGAAATTCTTGAAAATCAATTGAAAATTTTGGAAAAAAAAGTTGCCTATGTCTTTCCCAAGACTTTAAACTATCTCTATGTGAAATTTCATCACAATCAGCAGAGCGGTTCTGCCGTTATGACAACACAGATAGCAGACAGTTACTTTCGCATTATAATTTTAGTATAATAGAACGCTGGCTATATTAATAGTTAGCCAAGCTTTCCAATTATTATGTAAAGATATTAATTAATATTTTAATCAGGTTTTTATCGTGCTATTTACCTTTTATTTATCCTGTGTTACATTTGGTGAGTCTACTTGCAACCACGATTGTTGTAATAGCAAAAGTATTATCATAAAAAAAAACTGGCCAAATGCGAGTCGGACTCGCGCACTTAGGATTCCGTACCATTATCTATAAAAAACGTTTGTTGTATGGTAATATTTATTTTACTCTGTTTTTAGTATTTGTTGTTATAGCGACAATAGAAATACATCATCTGTGAAAATTTCAACTGTCTAGCTATCACGGTTCATGAGATACAGCCCTGTGACAGACAGACGGACAGACGGACAGACGGACAGCGAAGTCTTAGTAATAGGGTCCCGTTACGGAACCCTAAAAACCGCATTCAAATCGGACCAGTGGTTTTGTAGATAAATGGTAACATTGGTTTGCACAAACGCACAAACATCCACACCCCAAACGCGTATACCGACCGTCTCCGTTCCGTCGTTGGTAAAAATTACTTGAAATTTAGTATTTATGCTCTTCAATGCAATTAAAGAAACAAGTGTTTGGTGTTTAAGGGTTTTTGAATTTCATCCATTAACGGGTTAAAAGAGTCTTAGAGATCTATGCGCTTATTGAAATTTGAACAGGACAACGTCTGTCGCGGGTCTATATACTAATGTTGCGACTATATGTTGATTTTATGAAGTGAGTTAATAAGAAACGAATTCCTGAACCCGAAATCTCACGAGACTGTAAAGGATGAAGTTTGTATAAGGTCTTTACTAGTACGAAGTACCGCTTCTAGTTAGTTGTGGTTCTCATGAACAGGCAAAGGAACTATTGCCCGCCACATATTTCACGGTAATAGGATTAAGGAGACACAGGTAAGACAGTTTATAGACTGGAGGTACAATGATTTGCTGAAATGGTATAGTATTTAGCATGACGGTCTCAGTTGGTAGTAACTCTGCCTTCAGCACTAAGCTGTGGCAGGGCATATTTGTTTGATGAACATAGATGTTTGTTCTGTGTCTGGGTGTATTTACAAAAAAAGTATATACATAAGTAAGTAAATAAATAAATATTGGCGGACTTTACACACAGCGCCATCTAGCTCTAAACTAAGCAAAGCTTGTAATATAGGAACCAAATAACTGATAGAATACTTATTATACGTTTTCATAATACTTATTATACATATTAACACCCAGACACAGAACAAACATCTATGTTCATCACACAAATATTTGCCCTGGGTGGGGATCGAACCCACAACCTACAGCGCAGAAGGCAGAGTTACTACCAACAGAGCTGTGAGGCTAGTCGTATTCTAATAGTATTCTATCAGTTATCTAGTTCCAATCTTAGCTTAACTTGGGGCTGGATGGCGGTGTGTAAAACGTCCATCAATATGATTAAGAGGCGTCTGGTTGGAGCGAAGCGTGATCTGAGAGCTGGTTCCTATTTGGCACAACGGATCAGCAGGGCTATTTTGTAAAAACATGATTATCATGTTATGATGTTGAATGCAATAACCTAATGTTCGAGAATACCTAATCTGTACACTTTTCATAGTAACTATGCACAGTTTATGCAGCTATACCAACGCTTCTGCGTAGGTATTGGTGCCTAAACAGCATAAAAAGCGTAGGTATTATGTCATTCAGTACCATAACATGATAATCATGTTTTTACTAAATAGACCCACAGCATTGCGATCCAGCGTGGCAATGCCAGTCAGTATATTAAAACGCTTCCTACTGGTAGTGATCTGGATCAGTTGAGCTACCTATAGACTGTTTGCAACGGTCTTTAGATAGCTCAACTGGTTTTTATGTGTTTTGTAAATATTCTGTAGCATATAATATTAGTATTATGCCGGGGTCCTACGGCCCGCGTTTTCACGCGCCAGACCACACTAATGCCGGGGTCCCACGGCCCAAGTTTTCACGCGCCAGACCGCGCCAAGGCGGACGGACGCATCGTGGGAACGATGCCTCCGTGGTGGCTCGTGCTCGGAACGCCCTGTACGCGACGCGCCGGACGCACACAGGCGGAGCGTCATTCGGCGAGGCTCGACGCTTTACGCGCCGTGGGACTCCGGCTTTAGATGTCATTTGTTTTGGAAATATAAAAAAATAGGGTCACGACTGTAATCCCCAAGTACGATAGACATCCTCTCAGATCTTCTGGCGCTTAGATCCTTTGAAAATGTCTAGTGGACCTCCACTTCTTTTTCTGACTACTTCTTCTTTTTCTGACTACCTAGTCAGAAATAAATGTAGTTTTATTAACAATTCAACAATAACTAGCATACATTTTAGAAGTCGATGAACTTAGTTTATGACTATACCGCGTAAACAAGTGCGCAGTTACAAATTGTCATGTTTTTTCTCGTCTTTTTTTCGCACTTGTATTCACGGTCACATTGCCCTTAACTCCATAAATTATCTAGTTTCGATAACGACTGGCCTCACAGCTCAGCTGGTAGTAGCTCTGCCTTCTGCGCTGTAGGTTGTAGGTTCGATCCCCACCCAGGGCAATTTTTTGTGTGATGAACATAGATGTTTTTCTGTGTCTGGTTGTTATTATATTATGTATTTACAAAAAAAAAGTGTATATGACATGTATTCTATTAGTTATTTAGTTCCTTTAGTACTAGCTTTGCTTAGTTTGGGGCTAGATGGCGCTGAGTGCATATGTCCACCATTATTTATTTCAATATATAATCAAAGACAAATTAAATGTTTTAAAAATACATTTAATTTGTCTTTGATTTAAAAGAATACTAATGTGCAATGTTGAATGAACTCATAATAAGTCTTTAATAGGTAGGTAGGTATTTGTGAATATTTTCCGGTTCAACCACCCAGGTATCGTATGTTTTTAGGTTATTTTGATTTCGTTGCTTCTTTTAGATTATTTTTGTTTGCAAGGTAATTTATCCGTCGCCTGCGGGGTCAAAACACTCTCATTTTATAAGCCTTAAGGCTTAAATAATGTACTGTTTGCGTGGAGTTGAGTGGAATTTTCCGTTTCGCGATGTATTGAGCTGGGTGTCTACTCCGCAAACGGAAAACGATATATCGTAATATTTGAAAACGACATATCGTAACATTTCGTTGTCAAATTCAAATTGTCGTATTGTTTTTAGTGATTTGTAAGTAGGATTAGGAACATCGAAACAAAGTAATTACCGTCGTTCCATTGTTCATTCAAACTATAGTCGAAACGATGTTATTTAGGCATGAATATTGTTACGATTATCGTTTTCGGTTCGCGAATAGACCTCTGGTTAGAAAGCATTGCAAACCTTCAATATTGTAACCTCACCACAGAGTAATTGTGTGTATATCTATGGAATTATTTATTTACTTCATTTGCCGATATAGTGAGTAGTTATATTAATAATCTCCGAATACAAACCAATATTAGCACAACCATAACCCCTTTTGATATCAGATATTTTGCCATTTCTATTATCTGTGCCCAAAGCTATTCCATACGTGACTATTCTCAATACCAATAAGTAGAATCTGTGCCACAATAATACCTCACACAAACACGATATCAAACTACAGATGATCCTATTTCAATCAAATCTGGTACTTTACCACTTTTGCCCTCAACAGTACACAGTGACTAAGACAGTCACTCAGGCCTTAAAGGCGCAAACCCACCGCGGCGCACGGAGAGGCGACGCACGTACCTCAAGCAAGTAAGAAAATGTATGTAATTGTGTCCATTACAACACGCGGACACGCCACGCATGAATCGACGTCATTGGTACACGCGTGGCTTGCTCGAATATGGTGCTCGCGTAACTCAATGCTGTCAACGCCATGCACGCTGTATACGCGGTGATTGAAAACTGCGCTACGCTACAGTTGTACGTAGTTGCGAGTTAATATTCGTGTATAACGTGTGCAGCAGTAGAAATGTAGACCCACGTTGTCGAACAAATGAACCCACGCAGCTAAAATGCGTCGCGTGCCCGTGGACAGCATGCGCCGCGGTGGGATTGCGCCTTAAGATGAACAGGTAAAGTGGGAGCGAGACAAGGATAGTCGGTTCTCCTTGTCACCTGTTTTATAAATCTAAATTCTTTGTTGGAACCTTCGAGAATCTACGTATCTTTGTTGGATCAAGATATTTGTGACCCTGGGGAATGCATGGTGAAACTAAGCAATGGGATAACAAAGTATGTATTGTAGATCAGGTTGGTATGGGAATAGACAGTGGTATATAAGGAGACTACTTTCGCAGGTATAAATCAAATATTTTCTATCGATTGTTTTGTAAGTGTTCGGAAAAATAAATTAAAGTGAAATCAGAGTTAGGAGTCAAAGGACGATTTGTTTTCTATATGCTGTTGTTTGTTTATACTAATTTTGATAGTTTTAGTTGATAAAATTACCTCGAGTTTGCCTAGTCGAGGATTTCTTAGTCAGCAGAACTGTCAACTCAAGGTACCTCGAGATGTACCTTGACATTCCTCAACAGCTTCAGAAAACCTCCTCGGACTGATGACGTAATGACATAATTGAGAAACCTCCAAAATATCGATGTATGATACAAAGACGAGATACTTTTCGAGGGAAATTTGATGACAGTTTTGAGTCAAGGTAAAGTCGAGGTTACAACTAAGAATATGAGGATAAGTCTTTCGAGATAGCTCATACCTGTGAGGGAATACACAAATCTAAGTAAATAAGACATCAATACTCTATTTCTGCGGTACACGTGTTGTGGTCACGTCGCCTGTTACGCAAACCGAGTAATCTCATTAGGAGTATTTATTCAGTCATGGCGTTCATTAGCATCAGTTGATGGTAGCACCGTGTTAGGAAGACTTGGCAAGTTGCTGGTCAGTACCAGGTGGGTATTGTCACTTCCTCTTTCCTAGAGTTTTCTCCAGTACCAGGTGGGTATTGTCACTTCCTCTTTCCTATTGTTTCCGTACTTGAGTAGTTTTAATTATTGTTCTTGTTTGTCTTCACCTTGTTCGATTGGCATCACACTGGAGCTCTACATAGCATTAAGGAAAGGATCATTAAAAAAAAGGTAGACCCCAAGCCGTGTTTGTTGCCTGATTCTTCTAGGCTTGGTCGCGTAGAATCAGCGTAGCTTCACCTAGTTCCTAAAACGTTTCAAAGTGATCCTTGTGATTTTATTGAATTAAATGATTTTTGAATTTGAATTTGTCCATGCTAAACCTGAAATTCCTATTAACGATCGCTCTTATTCCTGTACGTTAAAGTCTAATTTAACATAACATTAAAGTGACAGTTCTATCTCGGTTATAGCTTAACGAGTTTGATAACAGTGGCTGATATATTCGGAAGCTCTTAACTGATAATTCCAAAAGTCGACACTCCACACACACAAAACAGATGGGTTCATTTGTTGACAGCTGAAGGTTGTGACAAGTACTAAATGGCAAGTATATGTAACTAATGTCATTCATTGACTAGCCTCACAGCTCAGTTGGTAGTAACTCTGCCTTCTGCGCTGTAGGTTGTGGGTACCGATCCCCACCCAGGGCATATGTTTGGGTGTCTGGGTGTTAAAAGTAAGTATTTATATAAAAAAGTACCTATTCTATTAGTTATCTAGTTCCCATAGTACAAGCTTTCCTATTTTTGGAGCTAGATGGCTCTGTGTTAAATATCTATCATTATTTATTTTAATGCCACTAGTCGACACTCCACACACCAAACAGATGGGTTCATTTGTTGACATCTGAAGGTTGCTACAAGGTCAAAAACCCGGTTGTGGTGCCTTCTCGGTTTTAGGCATTTTAAGTGACAGTTGTGATGCGTTATACCTCTAGACTTGATTGAAGACAACTAAATATTTCCCGTTTTGTCTATTTAAATATGAATAATTAATAAATAAATATCGCCTGTTACAAAACCTTTGCTTAACCTAAAAGATAGATAAATACTCTATTCTATGTTGTTTAAAAATCGTAGTTTTAATCAATTTTCAATATAAACCGTTTATTTGAAAATAAATATGTTAAAATGACTCAGAACCAGCGCTCTCACCCTATTATGCGGCAAGCATGGGTAATCTAATGTCATTCACAGCTGATCCTTCCGTACTTTGAAGGTTATTCGAAGTTGGCCTGGCATGACAGTTGTTGAGGCAGAACGACTACTTCGTCACTTCGAACAATCGTTATACGGACGAATTAATTGCTCCATTTTGAAGTCGTAAATAAATTTTAAGCGGCGACGGGCTTGCAACCGTGTGGAATGCTGATCGCAAAATGTGGGAATTTGCCAAATGTAATGTTTGGACGTGCCTCTGACCATCTAGAAGCGTCTGGAGATTTATGAGGATGTCTGATTTTGATCCTATTTTTATTTTTAATTTTTATTATAAGTTTTTTGTTGCTTTACATACAATATAATACATACAATATAGTAGATACATTCAACTAGAGTTTTTTTTCATTTCTACTTATAGATTGGCGGAATTTGTTGTTTAAACTTTGTCCGTTTAATATTTTACAAGCTTTTATTTAACTTGCAATGTATGTATGTAACTATGTTTTGTTAAGGTGGAATCTTGCAACTCAATTTTGAAGCAGTTATCCCCAACCGATTGATCTGAAATTTTGCATACTTACGTAACTTCGGTGACAATGCAATAATATGGTGCACAGCGAGCTGATTTGATGATGGAGTCAGGAGCTGTCCAACAGACACTCACAATGGAACTCCTTAGTAAAAACTTTGCAAACTTGTCAAGTTCCGATGTAAACGTTACATGATGTGACAGCTGATAGCGCGCTGGTGGTCGATGGTTTAAATTATTTTAGACTTTACTAGTAAAATGTTGTTAACCAAAGGTATCTTTTGCGGGGTTAGCATGAACCACTATCGTATCGACAACGTATAGTCCAAATGCCAAAACTTGACACTATACATTTTTATTATACAAAAAGTGTCAGTTTTGTCATTTGGACGATACGTTGTCGACACGATAGTGGTTCATGCTAACCCTCCAGGAAATACTGTTAGTTATTGCGTACTTTGCATCGAGTAGAGGGATTTTACATAACGAAGGCTATTTACTCAAACGAAGCGATCTTAAAGTTGAAGCTTGTTGAAGTTTCTTTGAAAGAACTAAAAGACTAACTAGAGGATCTTTGAAGTTCCGAGTTCCGACTTAAAATCGAGTTCAGGGGCCGTACCACAAGCTCAAAAGTAATACCAAAACAATATTAGTCGCGGTGCTAAAGTGACAACGCTATACGAGTTCGTATTGCGTTGTCACTTTCGCACTGTAAGTAATGTTTTGATATGATGAGAAGGACATTGAATAAACTCAGGGCATCAAGATTGATTGATTCTGTTGTTTTAAGAGACGGAACGCCGTCGCGTCGGTCACATTATTCTAGATATATAATGACAGATTAGGTGGTTTTTATGTTTTTTTTTTGTTTTTGAACTCAAATATAAAAATATCACTCAAATATTTTGTTAAGAATGGTATAGTAACTATAAATATTAAAATAGCAATTCAATAAGAATCCAACGAAATATAAGAAAATACATTTTTCTCAAGTGTACAACAAAACACATTTTTGATTTTTGTAACAAAATAATACGGCCAAATTGCTGGGCTTATTATAATGAAATTTTATACAGAGATACTTTAAAGTTTTGGGACGGACATGTAAAAGCTAGTTGGACAAAATAACTAGATGGCGTACTTTACACACAACGCCATCTAGCCCCAAACTAAGCAAAGCTAGTATTATGGGAACCAGATAACTGATATAATACTAAAACACTTTCTTTGTAAATACATACTTATTATGCACATATTAACACCCAGGCACAGAACAAACATATATGTTCATCACACAAATATTTGCCCTGGGTGGTGATCGAACCCACAACCTACACCGCAAAAGAATAATATGAATCATATCGGCATTTATCATTTATCATCACGTGTGTATAATAATTGTTTATCTGTTACCTGTGAATTTTATTTTGGCAATAAAAAATATTATATTCTATTCTATTTAATTTATATAAACCACTCCGCAGTCTACTTGCTTGAGTTAAATCAAGTTAGGCCGGATAACTACAAGAAAGGTTTTGTAGGAAGGAATGTTAACGAGATTACATTTTTCCGTGTCTCGTAAGATGACCGGCATGGCGGTGCAGAGGTGTTCGATTCATGCTGCGGCGGGACAAATGTTGCCAAGATCCTAATAATATTATAAATGCGAAAAATTGTGATAAGGCTGCTATGTTTGTTCCCTAATCAAAAATAAACGACAAAACGGATTAAGATTAAATTTGCTGTAGTATGTAGATAAAAAATCAGAATAAATAAAGGGGGAACTTATAATCCGAAAAACAACCCCTAAATGATAAAAAAATGCAAATAGGACGATTTTGGTATAGATGGCGTTGGTGTGCAACAAATCTGATATCACAGACTAAAAACATTTAGTCGTCATAGCAACGCAGTTTTGACTAATAAATGATACGCATTCTACCAAAATTCGAAATTTATTTTATCAGTACAAGGTTTGTAGGGAAAAAATTGGAAGCTGCCTGAAATTCTTTATCCTATGTGTTTATTAAAAAAAAATTACAGAACAACGTTTGTCACGGGTCGGCCAGTTCACAATAAATATTGGTAGACATTTTCCACGTGTCTAGCCCCAAGCTAAGCAAAGCTTGTATTATGGGACCCGATTACTGATAGAATGTTTAAATACTTTTTTATCCCACTTAAACTATAAATGCGAAAGTTTGTGAGAGTGTGTTTGTTACTCTTTCACGCAAAAACTACGTAACGAATTAAAATGAAACTTTACAGTAATATAGCTTATACATCAGAATAACATAAAGGCTACTTTTTATACAGGTACCACCCGTGCAAAGCCGGGGCGAGCAACTAGTAAATACATACATAACAACCGGACACAGAACAAACATTCATGTTTATCACTAAAATATTTGTCCTGGGTGGAGATCGAACCCACAACCTACAGCACAGAAGGCAGAGTTACTACCAACTGAGCTGTCAGGCCAGTCAAGTCATCATATTTGTTTCCAGTTGCTGGTCAGGGTGCTATGGTAACATGGTTCTCGTAATTACTGATACCCACGACACAGGGAATTCTAATGGAATCAGTACTATGTATGCCTGTTGTGAGTAGTGTACATTACTAAAACAAAACTACCCTCCAAACTTTAGGTTCCTAATGGTCGTCTGTAACAAACTTTTAATGCATGCTCATCTAGGACGCACTTATTGGTCTTGTTTGTATGTAACTGTCATCGCTAAGTTTGTCTTCGTTCGTCTGAAAGTTAGGCATGAACCTAAAATTTGGTACAATTGGCATAAAAAGACGGTTCAAAAGGTAACGTATTTTTTGAGTCTTCACCTTGTTCGATTGACACCACACTGGAGCTCTAAGCATTAAGGAAAGAATCATTGAAAAAAAAGGTAGACCCCAACCCGTGTTTTTTTGCCTGATTCTTCTAGGCTTGGTCGCGAGGAATCGGCGTAGCTTCACGCGGATAACTTCGTCGTTTATAAACCTATTTTGATGATTCTTCTTTTGTTGGAAAGGAGATATTCCAAGGATAATCCCATGATAAGGAAACCAGGATCTGAATTTGGCATCCCAAAGAAATCGAGGGCAAAGTGCACGAGTCCGACCACACTGTTTTTTGATAAGAGAGAAACAAACCATCATAAGTTCATGACAAAGTTGCGTTGTTAGATCACCATAGTATAAAGCAAAGTCGCTTTCCGCTTCCCGCGTCTGTATGTCTGTATGTATGTTTGCTTATATCTTTAAAACTACACAACGGATTTTGATGCGGTTTTTTTTAATAGATAGAGTGATTCAGGAAGAAGGTTTATATGTATAATAACATGCTACCCGTGTGAAGCCGGGGCGGGTCGCTAGTGTTTATATATTTGTCGTGATGACGTCTGCGTACCATAATCGGCGTGACCGTGGACTCATCAAGCAAACACACGGTCAATACACCAAGACTACAAGGGGCACACGCGGGTGAAGGTCGTTGAACTTTACGCGGAAAATGTTGTGATAACGTCTTCACGTTCTAAATAAATGCAAAACTGTTGCTTCTTCTACGTTTACTAATATTATAAACTAGCTGACCCGTGCCCGCTTCGCTGTGCGTAAGACATTTCTAATACCACCGTGGACTTTTTTGTAGACGTTTTTAAGGTGTACAATACTGTAGTACATTATTTTGATATATCTCGTGGGGTTCAGCCAGCATTTGCAATGTAAGCGCAATAAAATGTGTTTATTTACGACATCACATTAGAAACCTCTAAAATTATCAGGTTTTCCCTACTATATTATGCATGTATTATACATATAAACCTTCCTCCTGAATCACTCTATCTATAAAAAAAACCGCATCAAAATCCGTTGTTTAGTTTTAAAGATATAAGCAAACATACATACATACATACATACGCGGGAAGCGGAAAGCGACTTTGCTTTATACTATGTAGTGATAGTGATATACGAAGTAAATACGAAACAAACTCTGTGACGTTATCACGGTCAAACCGCTGGGCCGATTGTGATGATATCTCATTAGAGATAGTTTAAACTTCCTAGACGGAAAGTCTCTAAAGACGTTAAAAATCGATTTCTAAATCAGCGCGGACGAAGTCACGGGTAAAATCTAGTCTAAATATACATAAAACTGTTGTGTTACTGACTGACTGACTGATCTATCAATAACAATGCCAGCCATAGGCCCTAGAAACTTAAAATTCGGAAGGTGGATTCCTTTTGGTTTGTAGGGATGAATCCAGTAAAGGTGTGACCAGACATTGCGCGGCAATCGACCGTGGCAAGCCACGCTATGTTTGGCCGATAGCCGCGAGCTACCTGCCGCCCTCAAACGGTGTTATTGTTCGTTCGCACGGCATCCTTGCCGCGCGCGGCTGCCGCGCTCGATTGCCGCGCAATGTTTGGTCACACTTTAAGTTATTACAATGTGTCACGAAAGGAATGCTAACTGCAATGTGGGCATGTGCCATAAATAAGGTTTGGACGTGCCCCTGATCACCTTTAGACACCTGCAAGGATCTTAACGCCTGAAGATTCGAATATGTCTACCGTACTTGAGGATTACAGTCGTGATTCTATTTCATTTCAATAGGTATTAGTAATGCATACCTAAGTAGTTATATAAGTAGGTACACATGTAGTAAAACGCAACACGATCAGCATGAATGCTGACGCGCGCTGACTCCGCGGAAAGCATTCGACCAGCTTCTGTCGCTGCGTCAGCAGTAACATGGGAAATCATGTCAGGGTATAAGCTGATGTTGTGTTTGACCTAAATTATTGTTACAAGATAATTTGCAATCTATACTACTAAATACTAGCTGCTCGCCCCGGCTTCGCACGGGTGGTACCTGGATAATAAGTAGCCTATGTGTTATTCTGATGTATAAGCTATTTTACTGTAAAGTATTTTTTGCGTGAAAGAGTTACAAACACACACAAACTTTCGCATTTATAATATTAGTAGGACATCAGTAGGATTCAATTTCTTCATCGCAATAATGTAGTTAGCAAGACTAATTTAGCGGCGACGGGCTTGCAACCTGTCACGTGTGGAATGCTAACTACCGCGAAATATAGGCATGTGTCAAATGTAATGCTTGGACGTGCCTCCGACTAACCCCTTTTGACAGCTTTAAGGAGATCCTTAAAGCTGTCAAAAGGATCTTTAGGCGCTTAGATAAGCGCCTAAAGATCTGGGAGGATGTCTACCGTACTTGGGGATTACAGTCGTGATCCTATTTAATTTAATTTAATTTTAGAATTAATGGCAAAATTATGAGCTGAGACAGTTATCTGTTTGTCTCTTTCTATCTAATAGTTTCTTATATCTGAATCATTGAGACAGAATCATCCAATGTTCAAATTTGATTTAAATTCATAATCTTTTAACAAGAATTGGGGTTTCCATGATTCATGATGATTCATTGTTAAGTATTATTATATTTTGTTATCTAAGTACAGTAAGTATTTGTTTATTATAGACATTGCTGATATGGCAGATAATAAGTATTTCATCTAATTTTAATAGTTTTTATCTTATCTTCCACGTGAATTTCCTAAATAATCTTACCTTTATCGGGACCACTGACAAATAAAATTGATTTTTTAAATACTACGCACTTGGTTATTATTAAAACTTTATCGCTAAGTGTATCCTAAAAACTTGCAGGAAATTAAAATTTGCTGCAACCATTCAAATTATTTGTTTTATGTATAGATCGCTAAGTGTGTCCTAAAAACTTGCAGGAAATTAAAATTTGTTGCAACCATTCAAATTATTTGTTTTATGTATAGACTAGCTGCTCGCTCCGGCTTTGCACGGGTGGTACCTGGATAAAAAGTAGCCTATGTGTTAGTCTGATGTGTAAGCAATTTTACTGTAAAGTTTGATTTTAATCCGTTCAGTAGTTTTTGCGTGAAAGAGTAACAAACACACACACACACGTCACACACACACCTACAAACTTTCGCATTTATAATATTAGTAGGAAGAAGGAAGGTAGGGAAGAAGGATTACAAATAAAATTAGATTAATATGCTGTTAGGTATAATGGGTCATACCCATAACATTAAGTATTATATTAACAACGTTATTACCTAATTTTTAATCATTAAAATTCGCGGAATTCACCGCGATTAAGGTCACGTAAACATATCGCAAGAGTGACGTAGATTCATACATACGAACTGTATGAACTTGTATGAAAGAATGTCATGTGACGAGAAGAATGTGGATGGATGTAGAAGTGGAGATAGGCCAAAGAAAGTTGGATGGATTGTGTGAAAGATGACATGGGTAAGAAAGGAGAACACACATGTTGTGCCGACCCCACTTAAGTGGGATAATGGTAGGAAGATAATGATGAAACTGTATGAACTTGGCCACTGTTGACTAGTGGTTGACAAACAAGATGACAACATCTGTCAAAAATTATTGGAAGAAACAAATGAAATGGGGAAAGTACATAACAATTTGTAAAGAATAGAAAACAATTATGTTTTACAAAGATCTAAGCCTAATCAAAATAATTACATTACTGTCAATAGATCGAATCATAAGTATTTAGTCATTGAAGCCAGTCAGTGGAACAAATAAACCATGTATTTGGTAAGACTGATTAAATTATAAAAAAGTATTATTTACACTAAAGAACCGGTTAATTTATCGGTAAACACCAACTTAGACTATCTCAATGCGACACTTACTTGCTATATAAACAAAAATGGTCATAGACCTCGTCTGTTACATCTCATGAATACTTTAATTGTATGCCACTGGAAAACTTGTAATAAACTAGTGGAAACTCCCAAGACTTCGTTCACTTGAAGTTATTTCCAAAATACTTCAAACCTTACACTCCATACTCCCTAGGTGGTTGAATTTCGGGAATTCCTTTCTTAATGCATCCCCCCCACAAATTTCAAGTTTCTAGGACCCAGAGCTTTAGCGTGAGTTTCGACCTACGTGGAGCTGTTCAGAATGGACCAATGACAACGCTCAAATATTCGAGTTTGATAATGCCGAGCGTAGTCATTGGTCCGTTCCGCACAGCTTCGCACAGGCTCGCGATACTCACTAAGGCTGTGCGTTGATAGGTCAGTCAGTCAGTCACGCAATAATTTATATATTCAGATCTTCCAGCACTCTACCAGTAACACGAGACGCGAGCAAACAATATTTTAATTATTCTTACTAAGTGCAGCGCTCTTGTTTATTCCAAGGTATCGTTATCTGTTACTAGCAGTCTTCGGCTTCGGATGTACGAAGATTATAGGCAAGTTTTAGATACCTTAGGTTACATTATTGCGATTTAAGTGCGGATCCTTAATTTTTTGAAAATAAAATAAGCCTATGTTACTCTCTGATAATGTAGCTTTTGATTGGTGAAAGATTTTATGAAATTGGTCCATAAGTTTTTGATTTGATTAAGTACAAACAAAACTACAAATTTTACACTTTATGCAAGTTGTGTTGATATAAAATTAAAGCTATCGTGTTTATGTTTATTAATCATTTTAAATAGAAATACCGCTAATATTACCACGAACCCACAGCCTAAAGCGCAGAAGGCAGACTCACTACCAATTGAGCTGTGAGGCCAGTCGGAGTTTTTATAATAATTTGTTTTATCTTTTAACTTTATGGCACAATCTAATCTACCTGTTGTCTATATACATAAAAATCTATTGCTGTTCGTTAGTCTCGCTAAAACTCGAGAACGGCTGAACGGATTTGTCTTATACTGGTCTAAAAAAAAATCGAATAATTGCCGGGAAAACCCTAAAAACAGCCCTTTTCTTTTTCCCATACAAAAGTTCTGACTAAAACGTAGAGTCAATTTGAGCTTTATTAGGTTTGATAATACGGTAATGGGAACGGGAACGGGAACGGGGACGGTAACTTAAGACAACATTTGTTAATTCTAAAGCGATACAAAGTTCGCGGGGTCAGCTTGTTGTATATATTTATTAGTTGTGTTGTGTTGAGCAAATAAATTTGTTTTCTTTCTTTCTTTCATAGATTCTGATACATCACGGGGCTAAACATATTGATATAAGGAAATATGTTAGCTAGTAGTTAGTTACAGGTTATTTTCTTATGGAATATAACAGCTTTAACATACTTCGTATTTACCGACCAGATAATTACATTTTGCGTACATATAAGGATTTCCCTATGTTAATTCTCTTTATTAATAAACAAAGACATGTTTAGCAAACTTCCGTAACAAAGAAAAGGTTAGGTACTTCTTTGTATCATCTTTATTCTTTACGAGCAGTCTTATAGGTCGCGCGGGTATACTAACGAATGTTTGATACCTTAGGTTACATTATTGACATTTTCGAGGGGATCACTAATTTTTATGAAATTAAAATATAGCCTATGTTACTCACTGATAATGTAGCTTTTGATATATGATATAAATTTTAAAATTTGGCCAGTAGTTTTTATTTTATACGATACAAACAAAAATTGTGTACAAATTTAACTTTTTTTATAATGTAGTGTAGAATAAATACACTCGTACCTAAGATTACAATTTTCAAAACGAGTCACGCAAGTTTTGAATTCTGAATAATCGAGCCACCCCATCGGAGAACGACACACGAAAACAGCATAAAAAATCTTTAATACCATCTTTATGCCCATGATAAAACATTGGTCCTTCAAATTGAGACATTTTATTTTTAGAAATACCATTTTGACAGTCATAAACGAACGTTTCTAAGTTATATCGAGGTTTACGATTTCAAATATCGCAGTATTTGAGAACGGAAATCTAAATCTGCGGAGAATTACGCTCGAATTTGTGTCACTGGGCAAGTCCGTTTTCCCAGTGAGCCAAAGTCAATGTCACTCTTGCGCAAGACATGCGACAGAGCTAGGGTTGCCAACTTTTATTAGAAGAAATAAGAGTGTATCTGGTTTTAAAGGTGGTTAATATAGAGTTCGGACTTATATACAAAACAACATTTATTGAACATTTTTAATAAGGTACTTTTTGCTGCACATAACAATTTTTCAATAATTTAATTTTTCAAGTCAGTAAATAGTTTAGTTTTGGTTACGAAATTAGGTATGCATCATGTATGGGTTACTGACACTAGTATAGTAAACATTGTGTAAAAAGAGTATTTTAGCGTCCTCTAGTAGTGTTATAGATTAAAGAGTACGCCTCTAAGATATAGTGTACAATACTCTATTTTAGAGTACGGTTGGCAACCCTAGTTGGCAACAAAATCCGTCAGTTGCGAAAACGTCCAATCGCTTGTAGCGTTCGATGTTGTGTCGCAACTAGATGGCAGCACACGCGCTTGTGAATCACACTTTTTTCGGTGACGTTTCCTGTCGCCGCGTACGACCGTGACATTTGGTTTTCTGACCGATTGTACGGCCTTCGATGGCGGTCATCAACCGCGCGTGCGTGTACCTCAGACTTTTCACTGGAGTGTGCGTCTCACTCACTCGACAAACAATGGTCGAGATAAAGAATGTTTTTTCTTCTGGAGCATGTTATTGCGCACATGTAAAACAGCTTGGTGTGTGGTCATTGCCATGTAATAGATACTAATCACTGTACGAAATCGTAATAGTTTGTCGGAATAGCTGAACGGAATCCGAAATGTGTGTTCAACAGGAAATACCAGGCAATTGAAATCCATTTGATCAATCTGATAATTTGAAACAAAAAACGTAGCAAGTGAACAATAGCCATTGCTCAATTAATTTGATTTGGATAAAAACCTAAACTTTTTACTTTTTTACCTGTTCACGTCCAGTTTTATTTGTAACGTTTAATATCCGATTCATATATGTTGTTATACAAAAACAGTTGCATACAACAGAGCGACCTTAATTTTACAAGATGAGCATAATGAGTTGCAGTTTTCAAGTCACCGAGCGAGTTGGCCATTTGACAAAATGAATGAATGAATGAACGCGAAAACATTTTAGCAACATCTACCTGCAGGGCTATTTTGTAAAAACATGATTATCATGTTATGGTACTGAATGCCATAATACCTACGCTATTTATGCGGTTTAAGCACCTATACCTACGCTTCCAATACAATACCTACGCAGAAGCGTAGGTATAGGTGCATAAACTGTGAATAATTACTATAAAAAGTGTACAGATTAGGTATTCTCTAACATTAGGTATTGCATTCAACATCATAACATGATATTCATGTTTTTTACAAAATAGCCCTGCTGATGTTTGAGACAAGTTGCTGAAGGTTTACGGTGTAATGTCGAAGTCTAAGTGCTAATACCCAACCGTTTGAGTCTAATTTAGACCACAAGGTAGCCGCAATCTCAGCTGTTAAATTGTTTTAGACAGTAATGTCGTCACTTAGCACGAATTACTATCGTATCGTCGGCGTCGCAATAAAAAAATATAAAAACCGGCCAAGTGCGAGTCGGACTCGTGCACGAAGGGTTCCTTACCATTATCTATAAAAACGGCGAAAAAACACGTTTGTTGTATGGGAGCCCCACGTAAATATGTATTTTATTTTTAGTATTTGTTGTTATAGCAGCAACAGAAATACATATCCTGTAAAAATTTCAACTGTCTAGCTATTACGGTTCATGAGATACAGCCCTGTGACAGACAGACGGACAGAAAGACAGACGGACAGAAAGACAGACGGACAGAAAGACAGACGGACAGAAAGACAGACGGACAGCGAAGTCTTAGTAATAGGGTCCCATTTTTACCCCTTGGGTACGGAACCCTAAAAACTGACACTTATTGTAGTCAGTTATTAAGTTACGATGACGATACGAAAGTTATACGTGATAGCCCTAGCCCCTCTGAGGACATACATATATTTATATACTCGTAGCAAAGATTTCTTAAGATACATACAAACTTATAACGATGTCTTTTATGTATTGTCTTGTGCAACGAGACATGTCGAGTCTAATTCAATAAAACCACAGGGATTCAAATCTTTTGTTAAACTTGCGAATTTACGACCATTCCTCGACTACGCGATATAACTGCGGATGCGGAGGTGTTACTTTTAATGTTAGGACGTGCCTCTGCCTAACCCCTTCTGACATACTTCGGATTGGTATAATGTTTAATGCTTGGACGTGCCTCTGACTAACCTCTGACATCTTCAAGGATCTGAGCGCCTGGAGATCTGAGAGTATGTCTAGTGTCTACCGTACTTGGAGATTTCAGTCTTGGAAGATAATCTTGGATATATACGCATTTTATTGCGAGATCTGTGTTCAGCTGTGTAATTGTTGCAGCATTTATCTGAGAAAGGCTTTGCGGAACAAGCGAACGAGGATATAAACATTATCTGAAGGTTACCAACTCACCAGGTCTGTTCAGTTGTTGGGAAATTCTCGAGAATTGCGAGTTGCTACGTAGAAGACATCTTTTGTTTTACGTAAGTTTTACACGCCTTTTCAATAATTATTTCTTAAATTTGCGCATTACATAGAGACATAATTACGATAAAAAAACCGGCCAAGTGCGAGTCGGACCCGCGAACGAAGGGTTCAGTACTATTATGTTTGTCTATCTATAATGTTTGTTGTATGGGAGCCCCAGTTAAATATTTATTTTATTCTGTTTTTAGTATTTGTTGTTAGCGGCAACATAATAAAAAATAAATAAAATATAAATAATGGCGGACTATACACACAGCGCCATCTAGCCCCAAACTAAGCAAAGCTTGTACTATAAGAAACAGATAACTGATAGAATACTTATATACTTTTTCTTTGTAAATATATACATACTTATTATACATACCACCCAGACACAGAACAAACATCTATGTTCATCACACAAATATTTGCCCTGGGTGGGGATCGAACCCACAACCTATAGCGCAGAAGGCAGAGTTACTACCAATTGAGCTGTGAGGCCATCTGTGAAAATTTAACTTTCTAGCTATCACAGTTCATAAGATACAGCCTTGTAACAGACAGACGGACGGACAGCGGATTCTTAGTAATAGGGTCCCGTTTTTACCATTTGGGTACGGAACTCCAAAAACTAAAAACAAAACCGACTTCATCCAATACAAAATGTCACCTTTAGAGGTGGTATTTTTTTCACAGTAACTATTTACTGTCTAAGCACCTATAGCTATACCTACCTACGCTTCTGCGTAAGTACCTATTGTATTGGAAGCGTAGGTATAGGTGCTGAAACAGCATAAAAACCGTAAGTATGGCATTCAGTACCAATAAATATTGGTAACATGATAGGTAATCATGTTTTTACAAAATAGCCCTTGTTTGTTATCGAATCTAGAAAAGTTGTGGAGTTAAGGGCAATGTGACCGTGAATCCAAGTGCGAAAAAAAGACGAGAAAAACATGACAATTTGTAACTGCGTACTTGTTTACGCGGTATAGTCATAAACTAAGTTCATCGACTTCTAAAATGTATGATGATATATGCAGCACAGCTGGAATCAAACCTATTTAGTCTCATCCTAACATAAGTCTTCGAGATCATCATGCCATTTTTACGCCAGTATACGCATGACCGTGACAGATAGGTTGCATGCTAAATGTTAGCATGCAACCCCCAACGCCGCTTATCGCAACACTAACCGAATAAGAAACTGAATATTTGATTTTGTGTCAGTACGATTTCTTTAGGCCAAGGATTTATAGCCATTTTGACTCGAACTAGTTTGATAACTTGTAAATCTAAAATAAATATAAATAGGATCACGACTGTAATCCCCAAGTACGGTAGACATCCTCTCAGATCTCCAGACGCTTAGATCCTTTGAAGATGTCTAGTGGGTGTAGTCAGAGGCACGTCCAAACATTATATTCAGCACATGCCCACATTTTGCAGTAGTTAGCATTCCATACGTGACAGGTTGCAAGCCCATCGCCGCTTATAACAATACTAACTGGTTTCCTCGCCGATGTTTGCCTTCACTGTTCTGAGCACGCGTTTTTGATGCGTATATAATTTTTAATGCACGCCGGGATTTGAACCTACGACCTTCGAAATGGAAGTCGAGGTACCTCCCACTCGGCCAACACGGCTTTATTCGCGCATAAATTTCTTCGTCTAAATCCCTTTTCTCTCAGGGTTTAGGATTTCAATGTAGTGTTACTTCTGATTCTGGGAAATTGAATTCGAAACGCTGAACCGGTATATCTTAGAAATTGATGTGGGTAATACAAGACTTCACGAAATTTACTGATATTCCCTGATACTAGATTTACACTCGCGTACGAGACGCGAGACGAGATGCGAGGCGAACCACGGGACGATAGTGTGAATAGACGCTCGTGGCTCGCCTCGCGCCTCTCTCCTTTACTATCGATCACGCGAGGTGCGGGCCGAGACACGAGACGAAGTACGAGGCGAGAGTGTAAATCTAGCATGAAAATGCTTCGTTCATTCCGATTGCTCCGCGAGAAGCTTACCTACATTTTAGAAAACTCGAAAAATAATGGCCTTAATTTAAACTAGTAGCCATTTATTTGTTTAGATACGAAATTATACCAACTGCTCGTAAAGAAACAAGCTTGTTTTGGAAATAATCATTATTACTAATAGCTTTACCCAACCTGAGAAACAGAAGCATCCGTCAAGAAAGTTTTTATTCCCGTTCTGATTACGCCAGTTACCGAAGACCTCCGAACTTACACCAATTACCCCCTCATTGTTCGTGTCAAAAACGAGAGGGGCCAGCAGGGGGTGTCTGATTAAACTGGCCAGACAGATTCTCAGCGAACATAAGAACTTATAGTCATTGGTCCCTACATCCCCTTTTTTCTTTGTTTAAGGAGCGGAACGCCACGCAAGCTAGTTCTCATGCTAGGGTTCGTCCGTCTTTAGACTGACGTTTCCGGCTTTTATCGTCCGGCTAAATAAATAATCTAAATACGGAACCCTTCGTGCGAGTCGGACTCACGCACGAAGGGTTCCGTAACATTTATCAATAAAAACGGCATTAAACACGTTTTTTTGTGTGGGAACCCCACTTACATATTTATATTATTCTGTTTTTAGTATTTGTTGTTATAGCGGCAACAGAAATACATAATCTGTAAATATTTCAACTGTCTATCTATCACAGTTCATGAGATACAGCCTTGTGACAGACGGACAGCGAAGTCTTAGTAATAGGGTCCCGTTTTTACCCTTTGGGTACGGAACCCAAAAAAAGTAGTAATTAGCCGTATTTATAGTTAAAAAGCTATATATATTCTAAAGTATACGCAACACTATGCCCATGCCCTGTTTGTACTGATTTAGTACAACTCGCAGCTACTTACTCGGCTGAGTCACAACGTAAATTAGTCATACGCTCTTTGTTTCAGTGTTTACTTGCCTTCGCTTCCGACTCAGCTGTTTCAATGGTTAAATTAATCGCGTACTAGCGCTTGCCGCAGACTTCGTTTGTACAAGCTTCTGTTACGCGGTATCTGGACAAAATGATGATGAATGAAGGGTAAATTTGCTAAAGATACTCCTGTACAATCTACAAAACATCATCAGGAATTTAACTGATGATAGTTGAGAAGCAAACAGTTTAGTTGATTTTTTAACGGACTTCAAAAAACGGAGGAGGTTCTCAATTCGCCTTTTTTAGGGTTCCGTACCCAAGGGTAAAAACGGGACCCTATTACTAAGACTTCGCTGTCCGTCTGCCTGTCACAGGGATGTATCTCATGAACCGTGATAGCTAGACAGTTGAAATTTTCACAGATGATGTATTTCTGTTGTCGCTATAACAACAAATACTAAAAACAGAATAAAATAAATATTTAAGGGAGGCTCACATACAACAAACGTGTTTTTTTGCCGTTTTTGATAGATAATGTTACGGAACCCTTCGTGCGCGAGTTCGACTCGCAAAAAAACCGGCCAAGGAGCTTTTTTTTGTGTATGTTCCTCGATTTCTCCGGCGTTTGTGGATTTCCAATTTTTTTTTAATTAGAAGCCTATTCTTCCGAGGTGGTCCCATTACCACCAAGTCAGCATCTGATGATGGGATCCCAGGGAAATCGAGAGAAACCTTTAAAATGTATGGGCATTGATTGTGGTTTTCAATTATAGACCTTGCCCTTCTTTCATTGGCATACACTGTGTGAGAGGGGTTTTAAAGAGTATCATTGTTTGACGTTAAAATGTATCTTAAATAACTCTCCGACTCACGAACTATTTTTATGCAAAAAAACTAAACAAGTGCGTGTCGTACTCGCGCACCGAGGGTTCTGGACAAACTTCTTATAGGTTTGTAATATATATTTCTATCAGCCTTTTTTTCAAAATTTTAGTCCAAGTAGTTTCGGAGATAATGCAATGGAGGACAGGCACATGAGTGATCCAGGATTTCGTTTTTTCCTACGGAACCCTAAAAAACTTACGACAGTTGATGAACTGCTAAACGTTACCACAGCACCCAGACTGAGAAAAAAATTACAATGTATGATATGAACCCACACCTTTAGATTCGATTCGAAATGCCTCCCACTAGGCCAACGCCAACATTATAATTCTGGTCACGTATTTATTTTCTAGAATTGTCTAAAAAGATTTTAATCGCAGTGCGTTGACTTCTAAAAAACACTTAGTTTTTTTAAGGCATGACGAATATTTGACTAGTCACGTTTTAATCTTGAAACAAGTTATTTTTGTACGAGTTACTTTAAAAGAGTTAATTTATAGTATTACACGGTTTATCCAAAAATGGTTTATGGCTTTTCCTTAGTCTCTAAAAAGTTTGCTGGTAGAAAACTCGCCTATCGTTAAGTACCTAAAAAACTTAGTAAAAAACTAGCTGTCCCGAAAGACGTCCTGTCAAATCCTGTTTTACGGTACATTTAAATAAAAAATCTTAGATAAATTCTTAATTAGAATCTTCTCCTGACAATAACAAACACAACAAAAAAAATTATTAAAATCGGTCCAGCTATTCACACGTGATGCCGTGACCAAGATAGATAGATCACGACGACTAATGTAATTCCCAAAAAACTGTAAACATACTTTAAGATGTTTAAAATGGTTAGTCAGAGGCACGTCCAAACATTAAAATGGGCTCACGGAACTAAATCTTCACAATAAGAATGAAAATTAATTGACTACTAGCTACTAAGTGAAGCGTAAATTGCATTACCGGCCTAGGGTAGGTCCAACGCGGTTGCCATAGCAACGTAAATTCCCACCCTAATGTACTGTAATTGAATGATTGCTGTAATTAAAACCAGCCCTTTATTTAAAAGTACTTACGAGTACTTGTAGGATGCGGTTTAAAGCTTGCAAATAGAATGAAATAAATAATGGCGGTTTCACATAGCGCCATCTAGCTCCAAACTAAACAAAGCTAGTACTATGGGAGCTAGATAACTGATAGAATACTTAATCTTTTTTTTTGTAAATACATACTCCCCAGACATAATACAAATATCTCTATGTTCATATGTTTATCCTGGGTGTGAATCGAACCCACAACCTACAGCGCAGAAGGAGTTACTACCAACTGAGCTGCAAGGCCAGTTAAATTATTCGATTTGTAATCCACTGATGGTCAGATCCTTAAAGATATAAAGGGGTAGTCAGAGGCAAGTCACACGACACATGCCCATCGACATTTTGTTATGTAGTTGCACTGGATTGGCAAGATTAAGATCTACCTGTTAAAGGAAATGAAAACACAGACATTTTGACATGTCCACAGGTAATCCTATTGTGATTTGACAGTAACACAATGGAAGTTTGACAGTTTAAGCAGATTACGACCCAGTTCAGTAGGTAGCAACCCCGGTTACAGACAGGGTGTCCAAGAAGAGGTAAGAACTGCGATGAACGTCAAAGTTAGAGATAAGGGGGTCTACTCGCAAACGATATAATCTTAACAATATTCGTATCAAGGTCGCGGGAGACTGCTTGATGCGGGCAGCGCAGTGGCTATCTTGTAAAAACATGAGTATCATGTTATGATATTCATACCAATATTTATTGGTACTGAATGCTATAATATATCTCCCATAGTAAAAGCATTGCTGGGTTTAAGGCTAGGTGGCGCTGTGTGATAATGTGCACCGTTATTTATAATTATTATTATTGTCGAAACGATGTAACTTTGATACGAATATTGTTACGATATTTCGTTTTCAGTTTGCGAGTAGACCCCTTACCTTTAAGTAAACAAAACCAAATTTCCAGAAACAGTTCATAATCGATCAAATTATGACAAGGGTTCCGTATTTCATTAAACTGTTAAGAAGTGTACTGAAAATAATTCTTGAATTATTTATCAAATTTTCGGAGCGGGTCGCCTAGTTCTATATACATATTGTAAAGATTTTACAAAATACAGAAGGAATAGGTGAGTTATGAGTATCTAAAGACTTGCAAACGGTCTTTAAAAACCTGGTAACTAAGGTTTTTAAAGTACCAAGAAGTAGGTTTTAAACCAGGTATTGAGTATTTTAAAATATGCTACATAAAGACCGTTTGCAAGTCTTTAGATACTCATAAATCACCTATTCCTTGTGTATTTTGTAAAATCTTTACAATATGTATATAGAACTAGGCGACCCGTGACAGACTTTGTCCTGCCTAAATTTCAATAATTGCATATAAAAAAGCAATTTCAGACAACTTCCAATGTTTTCCCAACAAACCTTGTACTAATAAAATAAATTACGAATTTTGGTAGAATGCGTATCATTCATTAGTCAAAACTGCGTTGCTATGACGACTAAATGTTTTTAGTAAATGTTTTTTTGCTTTTTTTTATTATTTAGGAGTTGTTTTTTGGATTAAAAGTTCCCTCATTATGATTTTTTATCTACATACTACAGCAAATTTCATTTTAATCCGTTTTGTCGTTTATTTTTGATTAGGGAACAAACATAGCAGCCTTATCACAAACTTTCGTATTTATAATATTATTAGGATATTAGGATTAGGAAGGACTATTAGGTACAAGCTTTAGTTTGAAGCTAATTAGCATTGTGTGATATTATGTCCACCGATATTAATTTATATTATATAGAACTAGTAAACATTTCTAACATAGTAATTACTAATTACCTACAGTTTGATTGACGAAATACCTACGTGTAAACCTATAATTATAATAAGCACGTACTAAAAGTAGGTAGATAATATCGCAATTGATACCTACTATTGCTAGTCTTAATATTATGAATGTGAAATGGATGTAATTTTTAGGGTTCCGTACCCAAAGGGTAAAAACGGAACTCTATTACTAAGACTTCGCTGTCCGTCTGTCTGTCTGTCTGTCCGTCTGTCTGTCACAGGGCTGTATCTCATTAACAGTAATAGCTAGACAGTTGAAATTTTCACAGATTATGTATTTTTATTGCTGCTCCAACAACAAATACTAAAAACAGAATAAAATAAATATTTAAGGGGTCTCCCATACAACAAACATGATTTTTTTGCCGTTTTTATAGATAATGGTACGGAACCCTTCGTGCGCGAGTTCGACTCGCACTTGGCCGGTTTTTTGTTACTTATGTCGTAACGACTGAATTGGTTTCGATGAAACTTGGTTTGTAGATAAATTAATTGAAACAGGTACTTGTACTTAACCTCGATGATGTAAATTTTGTTGTAGTCAATTTTGATCGGTAAATCTAGTATTTACCGATCGAAATTGATAAGGCGGCTATAGCTAAGGTTTCGAACGATAGTTTACCGGTTTCAAATAGACACTGATTGCAACAAAACTTACATAATCAAGGGGCTTGCCTTGTAAACAAAGCCGCGGACTGTAGAACAGGCTACTTAGAGCAGTGTTCCGCAAAGTGTGTACCGCGGCACACTGGTGTAACGTGGTCATTAGTTGGTGTGCCTTGGAAAAATAAGGATATCTTATAAACGTATTTTTAGCAGCCCTGTCAACGATTACTCCAAATTTAGACCGTCTATGCTCAATTAAACAGGCTCATGTTTCGCATTAGATACCTTTTCTGCAATTTAAAGTTTAATTTTGTTGATTAATAAAAAATATTATTTCGTTGATTAATAATAAATGTTGATTAATATTACTTAAAAACTGATTTTTAATTTGTGGTGTACCTCAAAAAAAATCATTTTCCTAAATGTACCTTGGACACAAAATGTTTGCGGAACACTGATTTAGAGACTAGGGCTACCAGATAAAATGAAGAGAATATCTGGACAAAATTTTATAAGTCGGGATTTTGGGATATTTCTGGGGACAAATAGAAAAAAAAATGTATTTTGCCGGGACTCATATATGTCGGGACAATGACGACGAATCCCGACCATCTGGCAACCCTATTAGAGAGCGAAAACGCGGGCGAAAGCTAGTTGTTTCATACAACGATCAGACATTACGGCACGAAAGTCCGCTTTAGTGTTTAGGTAGGTCATAGCTAGGTACGTACTTAGGTCACGTAGGCATACCCTATAAACTAGGTAGGAGTTACTTATTTATGCCGTTTCCAGTCTCAAGTGTCGGTTCTCAGCTCACTCGAACTCCATGCGCACAGATTAATGAGGAGTTTGACCACATAGGGTTACGCTAATTTGAACTTTATTATTAAAGGAATAAGAGTGATCGTATTTACGAAATTTAAGCTAGATTACGGTCAGTAATAGTTACTTGCGATGTCGTAGGTTGTCGTGATGAGCAACCATATTTTATAACTAGCTTTCGTCGGCGGCTTCGTTTGCGTAGCTGGATAAAAAGTATCCTATTTGCTATTCTTGGGCATAAGCTATGAATATTTCAAATTTCATCCAAATCTGTTTGGTAGTAATTGTCACAAACATCCTCACAAATTTTCGGATTTAAATTTTATGTTCATAACGTATATTTATTTATTTATTTATTTAATTAGAACGGATAAACCACTTACACTAATTAATTAAGATTTAACATTTAAAATAATCAAATTACGAACTAAAACACGATAGGTATTTAAAATTTTGAAATTAAAATTAACAAAAACAAAAGGTAAATAAAAATTAAATTAGAAATAGAATCAGGAAGTCAAAACATTGGTATAAAGTCATAGTATGAATGGTAACCGAACCCACAACCTACAACGTAGAAGACGGAACCGCTGCCTAACCGCTAACCACCACCTCGTAAGTTTTATCGGTGTTTTAAAACTGACCTCTTTATTTTCTCTTTTGATGTCAGAGCTGCTAAATCTATTGACATTTTCAAAAGGCTATTACTCAGTCACTTTTTTGAATACCTCGTAAGTAGTACAAGTTTTTTTTAATATTATTTTGGGTTTATCTTGTATTAAATGTATGTAGGTACACGCTTTTGACTGCACCGTCGTCGTATATCGTACACTATTTATGTCCAGTCCATCCAAAGGTTGTCTGGAAGAGATCGCTCCCAGCGATAAGACCGCCCATTGTACTTTAATATTCGTTTGTGTTACTCCTTTTTAGGGTTCCGTACCCAAAGGGTAAAATCGGAACCCTCTTACTAAGACTTCGCTGTCCGTCTGTCTGTCAGTCACAGGGCTGTATCTCATGAACCGTGATAGCTAGACAGTTGAAATTTTCACAGATTATGTATTTCTGTTGCTGCTCTAACAACAAATACTAAAAACAGAATAAAATCAATATTTAAGGGGGGCTCCCATACAACAAACATGATTTTTTGCCGTTTTTATAGATAATGGTACGGAACCCTTCGTGCGCGAGTCCGACTCGCACTTGGCCGGTTTTTATTTATAATTGTTATGTGGTGTGCAATAAAATGTTTTCTATCTATCTATAAATTTTTATTTTTCCTCAGTTTAGTCAAAGCTTGAACGAATAATAAATAATTAAACATCTAAATTAAAATTATAGGTACCTATACCTACATGATTGATTCACATTTTCCCTAAGTAAAAAATTGTCTAGATTTTGTTTTGTTTTATTTTATTTTAATTTTATATTTTAAGTAGAATAAGTAAGTCCAAACAAAATATCACCTTGTTCCGTTCCGCATTAAAAAATAAAACCGGCCAAGTGCGAGTCGAACACGCGAAGGGTTCCGTACCATTTTCTATAAAAAAAAAAGCAAAACATCACTTTTGTTGTATGGGTGCCTCACTTAAATATTGATTTTATTCTGTTTTTAGTATTTGCTGTTATAGCGGCAACAGAAATACATCATCTGTGAAAATTTCAACTGTCTAGCTATCACGGTTCATGTGATACAGCTTTGTGACAGACAGACGGTCAGCGAAGTCTTAGTAATAGGGTCACTTTACCCTAAAAAATAATATCACCTTGTTCGGTTCCGCATCAGGAAATAAAACAAAAAACAATTTTGATTAGTAAATTCAACTCTTTCTTTGATCACCCAGTTGACCCTACCTTGGGAGAGTTAAGCGAGGTATTTTTATTGCTTTACTAGCAGTCCGCCCCGGCGTCGCACGGGTGTAATAATGATTTTATGGGTATTTTTGTTACACCTTCGGTTACATTATCGAAGTTTTTATACGGATCCCTAAAATTTTTGAAAATATTCTATAGCCTATGTTCAGCAGGGATAATGTAGGATTCTAATGGTAAAAGAATTTTTGAAATGAAATGTATGAAAGAAATAGTGGTTAAACCAACCTACTACACCTTCACTACTAATAAGGTGATAAATTTTTTATTTCTGTTTGCACTCTAACGACGGCTAAAACAGCATGTAAATGATAAATTGTCGATGAGGACACCGACAATGTTTCGATTCATCTAGAGAATCTTCTTCACTTCTTTCTTCTTGTAATAATGTGTAGTACAACTCACGAAAGTGCTAAAAGTAAAATAATACAGCATGCATGAGAATGAGATAAGAAGGAACAGAAGTATGTCAGGAATAGTCTAAGTAAAAATTATTTACCTATTACAAGCTAAATTATCAGCGAGTTTAGGCTATATTTTATTTTCAAAACGGTTGAAAGATATTGGTCTACCAAATGTAATGTTTGGACATGTCTGACTACCCTCATTAGATATCTTCAAGGATCTTTACTTATTATGTTATATTTTGTATCTTCGATTTCCCAGTGTATTATTAATTTATTATTACCAACAAACACACCACATGTTTATTTGTATACAAAGGATACGTTTATAAGATTACGCGATAACGCACGGTAACGACTTGTCACGTCTCGTCACGCAAAATACAACCCTAAGGTGGTAAAATGAATCTTTTGGCGATAGTACTTGTCATAGAGTGACTTTAAAGAAGCGTCACATTTTGTAAAAGTAACTACTATCACCCCGCGCCGGTTTCTCTATAAAGCAAATACGGATAGAATAGCAGGCAGGCAACAGATCTAGCTGTAGGCACTATAACAACATTTTAAAATTTCAAACAAAAGATTTATATAAAGAATGGAGTATTTTATTTATCTATCTCTTAGGTCAAGCAAAGGTTTTGTTACAGGCGATATTTATTAATTAATTATTCATAATTAAATAGAAAAAGTGTAAAATCATTGGTTGTGGGCAAAACAATTTAGAGGTACCTACATAAACAGCACCACAACTATCACTAATCAAAACGGACCATAGACAAAGAATTGTATTAACTATTGACTTTAAAAAAGTTTGTTTGCTATGCTTAGTTATTCATTGCTAAATTTCTAAATATCCTAAGTAGTGTAGGCGCCAAAACCAGGTTTATTGTCCCACCTATAGGTTGGTATGTAGGTATGTAAGGTAGGTAGGTAAGAAGGAATGGCATTGTTTTCTTCAAGCAAAGCCCTTGAATGAACCCTTGATCATTCAACTGTCAAAATCAATACGACCTAGCCTCAGGGGTCGTCTGCCTAAGACATGTGGCCGGGACAAAGGTTTTAGCAAAATGTCATTACTTTTAATGAAAATGGAATTTAGGACCTCTTTTAATGAAAGTGAGTGTGTTATATAAACTCACTTATCTACCTTCCTAGAAATAGATACTTAGGCACAATAGCCAAGGCACAAGCATTACGTAAGCCCGATAATCGTAATCGGCCTCAAGCTCAACTGTCAGAATCCATTGTCTTTTGACAGTTACACAAAGGAAATTTGACGGTTGAAACCAATAAAACCGGCCAAGTGCGAGTCGGACTCGCGCACGAAGGGTTCCGTACCATTATCTATATAAAACGACAAAAAAATCACGTTTGTTGTATGGGAGTCGCACTTAAATATTTATTTTATTCTGTTTTTAGTATTTGTTGTTATAGCGGCAACAGAAATAGGTACCTACATCATCTGTGACAATTTCAACTGTATAGCTATCACGGTTCATGAGATGCAGCCTTGTGACAGACAGGCGAACAGCGGAGTCTTAGTAATAGGGTCCCGTTTTTATCCTTTGGGTACGGAACCCTAAAAATGATTACCAATAAGCTTACGCAATAAGGCTTACCTGTACAAGTGGGTAGGTTAGGCTATATAGCTTATTATGTGGTTAAATAGACAGATAAAGTACCAAAGTTGGAACATTATTTTGACAGATGGCATAAGTTTATTTATGTCGCCCGGTTTACGTGTAGGTGTTAGAATTATGTGGGTAGTAGGTACCCTTGCAACATTTTCGATTGAACTAAAGATATACACAGTGAAGTAACAACTGTTATTATTGACTATTCAACGTTAATAGGTAATTAATCAGCTGTTGTGTCAATGTCAGAATCAAATCATCTACTTAAAGATAAGTACTAGGGTTGCCAGATGGCCGGGACTCGTCGGGATTGTCCCGACATTTTATGTGTCCCAGCAAAATACAAATTGTCCCGAATTTTAATAATATTTTGTCCCGTCAATTATCCCAAAATCCCGACTTAGAAAAATTTACCAGATATTCTGGATGGTCATCTGGTAGCCCTAACCTATACTGAGCATGTAAAGTATGTAATGTTACAAAAATAACTTAGCAACAGACGAAAATCTTACTAGTGCCCACAAACCGCTGTAGATATTCATATCGAAGCAACAAGTAACCGATATTCCTGAAGGCAATTTGAAAGGCTTCATCAAATGTCAAATTAAAAGGTTACAAACATTATGTAATTCACACGAAGCTCGATTCCACGGTTTGACATGTAATGCAATACAAATAGTTTAATTACTCACAAGAACACGGATAATAACTTGCGTTACGTAAGGTACACGCAAGTTGCACAAAAAATAGCAAGCTACCTACTTACAGCGAGCATTGAGGTCAATGACACAAAAACGGATTGTGGTTTCCGTGCGACAGATACGTTGTAGGCATTTCAAATTCATAATTAGTCATGCGGAGAAGGCGGGTAAATAATCTATGACCATGAATCCAAATTTGAAATTTTAAAAACGTTCCGTTCTTCCAACCAACCGTCGAAAGAGCACATATGAATGAATGAATATCTTGTCCAAACATACCTGTAGCAGAGTCGAATGAAGATCGTTCACCTTCCTTCACAGTGTAAACCTTTGTTAGGTACCCGTACCACACAAGTCAACGGCTTCCAATCAATTCCAGCAGTTTATCTGGAAATAGAAACGACTTTCAATGTGGGTACCGCCATGATTCATACTCGTAAACTATTCGAGTATTAATAAACCCCTAAGCGGAGGGCTAGGAAAAACGAACTAAACACATGTCTACAACTACAGATGTAAACAACGAACATGTGTTGTTTGCGACGCTTATTCACCACAAAATACTGACCGTTTATTTTAGAAACAAATCACGGTTAACAGGTTTCGTCCACAAACACGGCAATAACAGCGTAGCACAAGGATTCGGTGGTGCCGGAACAAAACTAGTTTATTTTTCCGATCGAGTCGAGCTGAGCGACATACGTCCGGCCCGTACGATGGTCCGCGCGAGACTGAACGATCGCAGCGCCCTCTCGCTGGGCCGAGCATGCGGTGAAGGCGCGCGTGTGTACGTGAGCGGTGCGCGCGTGTGTGAGTGCCGCCCTCCTGTGTCCTCCCTATGAGACGGTTTTCATTTATTTTTGAGGGTGTACGTACGATGCATCCATGTTGAGTGCGTTTGTGTGCGACGCACCAAAGAATCAATTTACGACAGATAGGTAAGGTAATAATCGCCCGGCTCGAGTTATAAACGGCCGTGAACCGACCGTCAACGGCGGTCATTGCCACGGGCCGTTTATTAAATATTCACGTCGTCATTATAAGTGTGTTGTATTCTTTACAAAATCATGTGAGCTGGTATGTACCTACCTCTCTATCTGCCTACATAAACAACTAAATAGTGGAAGGTATCTACTTACCTAGGTAGGTAGTACCTAGTAATAAAAATAAAAAATAGGATCACGACTGTAATCCCCAAGTACGGTAGACATCCTCTTAGATCTCCAGACGCTTAGATCTAGATCTTTGAAGATGTCTAGTGGAGGTAGTCAGAGGCACGTCCAAACAATATAGGTATTTGGCACATGCCCACATTTTGCAGAAGTAAGCATTCCATACGTGACAGGTTGCAAGCCCATCGCCGCTTATAAGAATACTAACTGGTTTCCTCAAGATGTTTTCCTTCACCGTTTTGAGCACGTGTTTGTGATGCGCCTATAAATTTTTCGAACAGAAAAATCCATTGATGCACGCCGGGATTCGAACCCACGACCTTCAGATTGAAAGTCGAGGTACTTCCCACTCGGCCAACACGGCTTAGTACCTAGTAAGTATCTACATTCTTAGTAAAAATTGTACGTCATTTCATTTCCGTGTTTTGCTTAGGTAACTACCTACTTACTTATGAAGGTTACTTAGTAAATAAGAAGGTAAGCAGTACCTACATCTACAGTACCTTGATAGGTACTGAGGTACGTATGATGGTGTACGTACCTATATATATATACTAGATACCATATTATATCGACGAGCATGCATGAGGAATGTGATGAGAATGAATGAAGCTAAAGAAGTATGTCAGGATCGTAGCAAGTGGAAAGCCGTGATCTCTGGCTATCCCTCTGGGAAACAGGCGTGATTTTATGTATGTATGTATGTATATTATATCCTAGGCACTAAGAGCGTCTCCTGAGTAAAAAGTGTCACTGATTTTTATAGGGCTTCACACACGGCAGCTATAATGTATGTATAATAATGTACATTACATCCCGGGATGTAGGTACAGCTTTTAATTATCTTAATGTATCACACACACAACAGGTAATTTAATATATATCTTTTTGAACATTCTTTTCGAAGAGAGATTATAGAAATGTATTGAGATTTTGAGATGTATTAGGAAAGATGTATCGAAAATAAATGTATTTTCATATCGCTCTGTAAGATACGTTCATTCAAATTATAGATTTGCCTACAGGCGCTTGCCTTCTCAAAGGACATACATTAACCAGTTCACACTGCGAAAGAATCCGAGGTTTAGCGTTACATCCTCTGTATACAATACTAGTAAAAACCCCGCGACTTCATTCACGTGAAGTTATTTTCAAACAGACTACAAGGGTTCCGTTGAACCCCTTTAGAACACACCAAAAACCCTCGAAATTTCAAGCTTCTAGAACCAAGTTTAGGTTGGTTTATGCTGAGTGTGCATAGATCAGCCATTTTCAGTCTGTCAGTATCACAAGAGTTTGTCTAAGACCCGGTTTCGGTCATTTTAAATTTATAACTAAGCACACAAACTTGTTTAAAATCTATCTAGTTAATAAAATTCTTTGTCCATGGTCCGTTTTCATTAGTGACAGTTGTGATGTTATACCTCTAGATTTGATTGACTACAACTAAATATTTCCCGTTTTGTCTATCGCCTGTTACAAAAACTTATCCTAAGAGATTGTAAATCGTCTCTTCAGGGTCAATAATTAATCAAATTCTATTTAGTTTTCATACTTTTATCCATGTTCTAATCTTAATTCATAATCAATTTATATCGCTCAACAACCAATTCACTTCCCTCCAAAAACCTCTCTGTCTGAATACCTGTCAGAGTGACAGTTGACTTTGCTCAAAACCAAGCATAGAACCAAACGTGTATTCTACGACTTATGATAAGCGTACCACTGAATAAGTACTTTACTTGTATATTTTAGTATGCCGTTACAAGATCGATAAAAAAAAACTCTATTGTATCATGTTGAAAAATCGTCGTTTTCATCATATTTTCAAAATAAACAGTTTTTTTGAAAATTTAAAATGTTAAAATTTTCACAACCAGCGCTCCCACCTATATGCATTTAAATTGTGCTGGTGCCAAAGCGATATCCTGTTGCAAATCCCTCCCAGGCTCTTCTAAAAGCAGACAGGTTTCCTAGAACCAGCTCAAAGGGTTGGAATGGAACGTTCACGTCAGACTTCAGAGAAACGCAATTTTCTTGTTATAACTTGTATTACCTTCACACGTTGCTTTGTAACCCCCGTATTCAGGAACGACACTGTGAGAACACGCACCCATAGTGGGCGAAATCTATTTTTCATAAACATCGCTTTATGTGTTCGTCCACTGTGGGTGCGTGTTCTCACAGTGTCGTTCCTGAATACGATGGTAAGACTTGTTGGTGGTAAGATGTATAGCACGTCTAGCATAGGCGCCCGAGAAAAGTTTATATTTCTACAGAAGTATAGACAAAAACAGCAATTAAGATATATTATGTGAAATTAAACGAAACTAGTGTTTTTGAAGAGCCAACTTTAGAAAATAAAACGCACTAGTCGCCCCAAGAATTTTCAAAAGTTCCCCTCGATTTCTCTGGGATACCATCATCAGATCCTGGTTTCCTTATCGTTCTATTCTTATTCTTGTTTGAGCCTTCACCTTGTTCGATTGGCACCACACTGGAGCTCTACATAGCATTAAGGAAAGGATCATAAAAAAAAAGGTAGACCCCAAGCCGTGTTTGTTGCCTGATTCTTCTAGGCTTGGTCGCGTGGAATCGGCGTAGCTTCACCTAGTTCCTAAGACGTTTCAAAGTGATCCTTGTGATTTTATTGAAATAAATGAGTTTTTGAATTTGAATTTGAATTTGAATTTGTTGGACCGCCCTTGGAATATCTCTATCAAAAAAAGAATCATGAAAATCGGTTTACGACTAAGTTATCCTCCTCCTTTTTTGAAGTCGTTTAAAAAGTACCAATAATAGCTCAATGTTTTATTAATTCTACCGCCCTTCAAATATACCTAAGCAAGAGCGAAATCTCCCATGACAAGTTTCTTATAATTAAAAGGAGATCTCATCATTGGTATTATTGTACTTTTGAAAACGTAATAAAAACATTTATTATTATTAATAGGTATTTTATCGGAAATCTGGTTCCCATAGTACAAGCTTTGCTTAATGATGGCGCTGTTTAAAATGTACTAGATGTATACCTATTATTATTATTTTTAAAGGCTTGTCGTACCTCGAGAACCAAACTTGCTCTTCCTAAATCTCAACATTGATCCGGAGTGTAAACGAATGTTAACCGAAATACAATGTCATCGCCTGCTCGCTTCGCTCCTATTCTCGGTAAGACACATTGCTATATCAATGATTCCGCTAATTGATTGCCCGAATCGCACTGTTAATGCAAACATAGCTCGCTTTTGATGTTCACTAGGGCTCACCAATTCTCAACATCCTAGATATGCAAATAGATCTATTTTTAGGGTTCCCCTTATTATAATAATCTGACGTAAGGGAATAAGCCGTCCGAAGAATAAAAGAGATACCCTAGAATCACTCGTTAGTGACTGACAAGTCGGGGGACGACCTGACAGGACGACAGGAGATACTTCATGAACCGTGATAGCTACACAGTTGAAATTTCTGTTGCCTCTATAACAACAAATACTAAAAAAACCAGCCAAGTGCGAGTCGGACTCGCACACGAAGGGTTCCGTGCCATTATCTATAAAAAACTGCAAAAAAACACGTTTGTTGTATGAGAGCTCCACTTAAATAATTATTTTATTCAATAATTATATAGTATTTGTTGTTATAGCAGCAACAGAAATACATCATCTGTGAAAATTTCAACTATCTAGCTATCACGGTTCATGAGATACAGCCCTGTGACAGACAGACGGACAGATGGACAGACGGACAGCGAAGTCTTAGTAAATAGGGTCCCGTTTTAACCCTTTGGGTACGGAACCCTAGAAAAGAATAAAATAAATATCTAAATGGGGCTCCCATACAACAAACGTGTTTTTTGTCGTTTTTTTTTGCGCGAGTCCGACTCGCACTTTGCCGGTTTTTTATTTGATTCATAGTAACAGTACCAAAACTAACCGTCAACACAGACATTGATATCAGACGAAATAAAACGCGTCCTATCCATTACCTCTCCAAGTCCCTGTGATTTCATTACCTCCCCGTCTCGTCGTCTAGCCGTCTGGTTGCGGAAGGGTGGACCTGTGGTATTGCTCGTGTAGTTATGCATATCTCTGCAAAATCGATCGCGGACAGGATTGAGAGACAATGTACTGAACGGTAATGATAAATGAAGCAGCGCGTTCATTTGTTCTCAAATTGACATTTTACAGTTCTCAATGGTTAGCGATATTACAGATTGAGCGTAATTTGGGTGCGCGTACAATGCTATTAAAAATTACCATGATTCAACTTGGTAGTAACTCTGCCTTCAGCAGGGCTATTTTGTAAAGACATGATTATCATGTTATGATGATGAATACAATACCTAATGTTAGAGTATTCTATGCTAGGTATTCCCAATCTGTACACTTTTCATAGTAACTATTCACAGTTTATGCACCTATACCTACGCTTCAGCGTAGGTATTGTATTAGAAGCGTAGGTATGGGTGCCTAAACAGCATAAAAAGCTTAGGTATTATGGCATTCAGTACCATAACATGATAATCATGTTTTTACAAAATAGCCCTGCTGGATGGTGGTAATGATAAATGAAGCAGCGCGTTCGTTTGTTCTCAAATTGACATTTTACAGTTCTTAATGTTTAGCGAACTTACAGATACGTATTTGGGTGCGCGTAAAATGTTATTAAAAATTACCACGATTCAACTTGGTAGTAACTCTGCCTGATGCGCGGTAGGTTGTAGGAAAAATATTTGTGGGATGAACATAGATGTTTTTTCTGTGTCTGGATGTTATGATATATCTTACGTACCTAAGTATTTATGTATTCTATCAGTTAGTTATCTAGTTCTCATAGTACATGCTTTGCTGAGTTTGGGGTTAGACGGCGCTGTGAGAAATCACCAATATTTATATTTATTGGTAATGATAATGAAGCAAAGCGCCGATTTCATTTGTTTTCAAATTGACACTCTCTATAATTTGCGAACTTACAGATTGCGGTATGTTTTATGACTAGCAGTCCGCCCCGGCTCCGCACGGGTGTAATAATAACGATTTTGAAAACTTTTGTTACCTAAGGTTACATTATTGCAATTTTATTTATTGCTCTTAAACTAATATTACAAAAGTACGTAAAATTAAAACGTACAACGCTATATCGTTTAGCGTTGTCACTTACGCGTGTAGTACTGTTTCTATGTTACTTTAAGAAATATTATAAATTATAATAAAATAAAATAAATAAGATCACGACTGTAATCCCCAAGTACGGACATCCTCTCAGATCTCCAGGCGCTTAGATCCTTGAATATGTCTAAAGGGGTAGTCAGAGGCACGTCCAAACATTACATTTGGCACATGCCCACATTTTGCAGTAGTTAGCATTCCATACGTGACAGGTTGCAAGCCCATCGCCGTTTATAAGAATACTAACTATTTTCCTCACAATGTTTTTCTTCACCGTTTTGAGCACGTATTTTGATGCGCATATACATTTTTCGTATTCGAACACACGACCTTCGTATTGAAAGTCGGGTTACCTCCCACACGGCCAACACTCTCTACTCTACATTACTATAAGAGCTTGTGGTAAGTAAGGTTACTCAGCTTAAATGACAATAGTGTGTCGTGGATGTTCATGATGTAGTCAAAGGTAATATGATAGGTTTGAGTGGAAATATCCTTTGATGTGGCACAATTGTAATAAGGGTTTGATAAGGGGTTTAGTAATAGTTTGTAACCGTTGCTTGTGACATAATTGTGTAACCCAATAATGGTGGCAATTCAGCAGGGCTATTTTGTAAAAACATGATTACAGTGGACCCCCGATAATCCGGCCCTGTCTAATCCGGCGCCCCCTGTATTCCGACATGACTTTGTTTATTATAACATATAGAATCTTATCATTGGATATGTAATTTGCCGGGTACTCTTTTGTAAAAAAATCCGGACTATAGGGGGTCTTAGGCAGTGCTCTATAATCCGACAAATTCGATAGTCCGACACTGCCCTGCATAACGTTTGTCGGATTACCGGAGGTCCACTGTATCATGTTATGATGGGTTATTCGCATTTCGTACACTCGACCTTTTAAAACGACATAAAAAATAATTTTGAAATCCCATACAACGATTCTCACTTCGTACACTCTTGCCATAAGGTTGAAATTAACATAGAAAAATTGAGAGTTAAGTACAGTGAATGATAAAAGTTTTAGCAATTTTTATAACATACCATACTACCAATCAAGAACGTATCAGCGTAGTAAGTATAGTACCTTTATTATTAGCTCGCAACCTGTCCCGTATGGAATACTAACTATTGCAAAATGTGTTTACATGTTGTACCAAACATAATGTTAGGACTTGTCTCTGACTACACTCTTTAGACACTCTTCAAGGATTTACACGCCTTGAGATCTGAGAGTATGTCTACCGTACTTGGGAATTACAGTCACGATCCTAGTTATTCTTGGGTGGATACAATACCTAATGTTAGAGAATACCTAATCTGTACACTTTTCATAGTAACTACTCACTGTTTATGCACCTATACCTACGCTTCTGCGTAGGTATTGTATTGGAAGCGTAGGTATAGGTGCCTAAACAGCATAGAAAGCGTAGGTATTATGACATTCAGCACCAATAAATATTGGTATGAATATCATACCCCGTTTACACTCGCGTACGAGTGGCGAGACGAGGCGCGAGACGAGCCACGAGCCCTGAGTGTGAACAGACGCTAGCGGCTCGCCTCGCGCCTCGTCTCGCCACTCGCGGCGCTCGCGTCCGAAGCGGTTTTTAGGCACGAGTCAAAGGACCTCGCGGCAGACGCGAGCGCGGTGTTTACACTCGCGTTCAGCGACGAGACACGAGACGAGACACTAGGCGAGGTACGAGGCGCGAGTGTAAACGGGGTATCATAACATGATAATCATGTTTTTACAAAATAGCCCCACAGTTGTGTCCACCATCTTGCTAAAATTTCGTAAAATACTGTCGCTCTTATTCCTGTTACGCTAAAACTGAGGTTACGTTAATATGGACTTAAATATAAAAAAGGAATAATAGTGATCGTATATTTGCGAAGTTTTAGCTTTAGAAGGACACAACAGAATTGCCACCTATTCAACGTTTTAAAATCTAATATCCTACTAATATAATAAATGCCATACATAATACTAATATTATAAGTTTGTGAGTGAGTGAGTGAGTGGGGGTGCGTGTGTGTTTGATACTCTTTCACGCAAAAACTACTAAACGGATGATAATGAATCTTTACAGTAATATAGCTTATATGAATTTTAAAATGTCCTATGTCCTGAGATAACAAATAAGCTACTTTTCATACCAACTACCAGGTACCACGAAAGCGAAGACGTGAGTGAAACTTGGTAGATTAATAGAAAGGATCTTTAGAGTAGTTACTACAATAAAGTAAGTATATTACACTGTTCTAGTTATACTTATAACTATTAATTTTGACACGGGTCTTTATCACGTAATTACCTTTAATTAACTTTCCCGACATTTCGACTATGTTACAATAGCCGGTCGCGGTCAAACTAAGGTAATTACGTGATAAAGACCCGTGTCAAAATCTATAGTTATATCTACTAATCACTCTAGTAGGTATCAAGCGAGAGAGAAGGATGCTAGTGTTAAAAACATGTCAAAATTCTGCCTTCATTTTATACACCTACGCAAATAGAGCGTAGGGGGGGGGTAGGGGGTAGGGAATATCCATCCCTCAAAGCGAACGAAATTTGAATACAAATTTTACCTTTAATAATATCGGACATGCATGCACCCCAAAATTTAGGGTCACAACCCCTCGTCTATCTAAAGCGTTGGTTTGCTTTGAAACTGCGGTCGTCATATGGCGTACGTACGTAAAATACAACTACTCGTAATAAACAATACCTTAGAATTGTTACTCGATTTAGATAAAAAAAAATTCTATCTATACTTTTCTATCTATACTTATATTATATACGAAAGTAACTGTCTGTCTGTGAACTGTGACGTCCTCACGGTCAAACCGCTTGAATATAGAGGTAGATATAGTTTAAAGTCTTAGGACGGATATAGGCTACTTTTTTCCAAAAAATCTTCTGATTTTCTGAAATTTCAACGTTGAACTATAAAGTTGTTAAAAAAAACTATTTACTGAATCTACACGGACCAAATCACGGGTAAAAATACATCAAAACTTTTCAATAATAACAATAGAGGTTTAATTCAAAGAGGTAAAAAGCGTTGATCGCGTTGACAATTTGCAAACAACTGATTGTCGCGTTAAATGTTGTCCGGCGCTTTTTAGGCAACCTTACAACACAGCATCAGGGTGTTGCTAGGCAATGGAACTTTGTCCGCCTGTCTGTACCTAGCATTATTTGATTGAGCTGTATAATATTGCTTTTTGGTTTATTTCGAATGCAACCCCACGTGGGGAGAGAGCGTTGGCTCGTTTGTTCTTTACGGGTGCGTGATTTTGATCAACCATTTTGTTTTTGAGTGGCTTTGTCTGGACATTTGTATTTATAATATTACCCTAATGTAATGTTTGAACGTGCTGACCACTCTTTAGACATCTTCAATGATCTCAGCGCTTTGAGATCTGATAGTATGAAACTGTACTTGGGGATTAGGTACAGTTTCGTTTTGGGCAAGTGTTTCGAACAGAAAAATCCATTAATGCACCCCGGGATTTGAAGCCACGACTTTCAGATTGAAAGTCGAGGTACCTCTCACTCGGCCAACACTGCTTCACTACATAGTATAAAGCAAAGTCGCTTTCCGCTTCCCGCGTCTATATATATGTCTGTATGTATCTTTGCTTATATCTTTAAAACTACACAACGGATTTTGATGCGGTTTTTTTTAATAGATAGAGTGATTCAGGAGGAAGGTTTATATGTATAATAACATGCTTAATATATAAGAGAACCACTGATAATTTTAAGATTCTAAATCAGCGCGACTTTTTTTTTAAATTTTAAATGCTGTTAACGAGTATACAAAGACATTCTGTAATATATTTTGGTATCAGCTTTGCACCCGTGCGAAGCCGGGGCGGGTCGCTAGTAATATTTATATATTGAAATCAGAACGACCATTTTTAATATTTAAAATATCTTCGCATTGCATTCCCAGACGCATAGATCAAGAGCAGCGCAGACTAGACGTCTCGACTAGAAGATTTATAGCTTAACCTTGCTGTTGCGACCTTTTTTGATTTGAACCCCAAACGGTCATTGGTCGAGAATTCGCAAAAGTTAAAATTGCAATAAAAACTTGTAAGTAATGAAAATGACAGAGTTCGAGAAGTAATTGAGAATATTTATTATATTTGTAAAATAATAGGATTATGACTGTAATCCCCAAGTACGGTAGACATACTGAAGATGTCTAAAGGGATGTCCAAACATTACATAGGCACATGCCACATTTTGGACGTCCCCGTGACTGCCCCTTTTGAACATCTTTATGGATCTGAGTACCTAAAGATCTGAGAGTATGTTTACTGTACTTGGGGATTACAGTCGTGATCCTATTTTAAAAATTGATAATGTACGAGCTATTATATTTGCCCAGCATTGGGACATTGAAGACTTTTTGTTGTCATATTAAATGTATAGATATAAATTTAATACTAAAGTAATTCGAAAATAACTATTGGTGTGTCCTTCACAAGTGACATTTTGTCAGTTGAATAACCCTGTTACAATAAATTATTTCATAACTTTGAAAAAAAAACAGCTGCTCACATATTCCAAATGTTACGTCATGTCTTGCATGATCCAATTACAATTACAATAGTTCTATAATTCGGTTATTTATATTGTTTTTTAACCGACGAATAACGAAGGAGGTTCTCAAGTCGCGCATATATTTATATATTTTTTTATGTATGTCTTTTTACCTGGTGATCTGATTTGAATGTTTTTTTTTATTGTGTAGAGTCACTACATAGTATAAAGCAAAGTCGCTTCCCGCTTCCCGCGTCTGTATGTATGTATGTATGCTTATATCTTTAAAACTACACAGCGGATTTTGATGCGGTTTTTTTAATAAATAGAGTAATTCAAGAGGAAGGTTCATATGTATAATAAATGCATAATATAGTAGAGAAACACTGATAATTTTAGAGGTTTCTAACGTGATGTCGTAAATAAACACATTTTTTTGCACTTACATTGCAAATGCTGGCTGAACCCCACGAGATATATCAAAATAATGTACTACAGTATTGTACACCTTAAAAACGTCTACAAAAAAGTCCACGATGGTATTAGAAATGTCTTACGCACAGCGAAGCGGGCACGGGTCAGCTAGTAGAGAATAGTTCCAAGTTATTCCATTTAAATTATATTAATGTAGGACTAATAGTTACTTTATAATACTTAAAAACTAATATTGTCCCTTGACTTTGCGATTGGTCGATACATTTTCGTCGGTTTTTAGGGTTCCGTACCCAAAGGGTAAAAACGGGACTCTATTACTAAGACTTCGCTGTCCGTCTATCCGTCTGTCTGTCACAGGGCTGTATCTCATAAACCGTGATAGCTAGACAGTTGAAAATTTTACAGATGATGTATTTTTGTGGTCGCTATAACAACAGATACTAAAAACGTGATTTTTTGGCCTTTTTTTATAGGTACGTTAACCCTTCGTGCGCGAGTCCGACACGCACTTGGCCGGTTTTTTTTTTAGTTTTTGAAACGTAATTATTGTCATTTGCGGCACTCCACTCCCTCTACAAGGACTATTTGCCTTTACCACTATCAAAACGACGTGGAAACTTATCCTAGTTAGGCAGACGAACGAAAAAAAGCATAAAATATAATCCCAATTATGTTAAATACAGGATCGGTATGTGAGCCCATTTGTTTGATGCGTCTATTATGGATGCATAGAATAAATTATGTCCTTCTGTTTTATTTTTGTTCTTTGGGTCAACCGTTCGGAAATAAATAATTTAAATTACTTCTGTTACACTTTTTTTTGTGAAACAAGCCAACTATTCCAAAGTTTTAGAAAAAAACACAGGATAAGTGCGAGTCGGACTCGCAGACAGTGGGTTCTGTACAAACTTCTTATAGGTTTTCTTGTAATTTATAGGTAAAAAAACTATTTTCTGCATTTGTTTCAAAGTTTTAGGCAAGTCATTTTGAAAATAAGAGTGTGGGATAGAAAAACGGTCAATCAAGTCTAGAGGTATAACGCATCACAACTATCACTTTCAAAACGGACCATAGATAAATAATTGTATTAACTACAAGCTGACCCCGCGAACTTCGTATCGCTTTAGAATTAACAAATGTTGTCTTCCGTTCCCGTTCCCGTTCCCGTTCCCGTTCCCATTCCCGTTCCCGTTACAATTCCCGTTCAATAGTTTTTGTAGCGCACACGAAGAAAGCAAAAAAATTCTTATAAAGAATTAATTACTTTTTCAAAATAAAAAATAGCCTAGTTACTCAGGGATAATGTAGCTTGGTATGGTGAAAGAATTTTTGAAATCGGTTCAGTAGTTTTTGAGTTTATCCATTACAAACATACAAAAAACAACAAAAACAAAAAAACAAAAATCAAAACTTTTCTCGTTATAATATTAGTATAGATAGATTTTAAACAAGTTTGATTGCTAGTTATTGACTACAAAAAATTAAAATGACCAAAACCGGGGTTGGCACCTCAACCGGGTCTTTGATCCTACATGATGCAAATCCTATCCTATCCTAATAATATTATAAATGCGAAAGTTTTGTGATAAGGCTGCTATGTTTGTTCCCTAATCAAAAATAAACGACAAAACGGATTAAGATGAAATTTGCTGTAGTATGTAGATAAAAAATCTGTATATATATATAGGAGGAACTTATAATCCGAAAAACAACCCCTAAATGATAAAAAAACGCAAAAAGGATGATTTTGGTATAGATGATGTGCAATGATTAGATCTCAGACCAAACATTGAGTTGTCATAGCAACGCGTTCTAACAAAAAGGTTGAATCCTACTACTACGGTATTGGATGTTCATTTTGTCAAAAAAATCTGACATCAATTTGACTACCGAATGATACGCATTCTACCAAAATTCGTAATTTATTTTATGTTTTTTTCTATGCGTTTACTGATATTTGGGCAGGACAAAGTCTGTCATGGATCGGCTAGTAAATTAATAAATATAATCCCAAAACCAAATCTGAAGCGTCTAAAATACAAAGCAGACGAATAAACAAAGTGTTTTATTGTACAATGCTCTTCACGTTCGCCGCTAGTTTCGACTCTAATTACGTAATCCGGGGCTAAATTGCTTGCATAGCAAATAGAGCTTTTATTAAGACCCGGAATACCCTAAACAAGAGCGTATCGCGTGCGGGTTTACTTACCCAAATATTTTTACTCGTGCTTAAGTTACTTAAATAGTATTATGATACTAAGTCAAAAGGTATTTTCTAATAATATTTTAAATGTGAAAGTTTGTGAGTTTGTATGTATGTTTGTTCCTCAATCAGGCCTAAACGACATAACGGATTAAGTTGAAATTTGCTGTAGATGTAGATATAATGCCCGAATACAACATAGACTACTTTAAATATGAAAAACATCCCTAAATGATAAAAAAACGCAAATGGGATTTTGGTATAGATGGCGCTGGTGTGCAACAAATCTGACATCACAGACTAAAAACATTTTGTCTTTTCTATTCAATTATTGACATTTGACAGGACAACGTCTGTCACGGGTCAGCGAGTATTTTAATTTAATAAAATCACAAGGATTACTTTAAAACGTCTTAGGAGCTAGGTGAAGCTACGCCGATTCCTCGCAACCAAGCCTAGAAGAATCAGGCAACAAACACGGCTTGGTGTCTACCTTTTTTTTCAATGATTCTTGCCTTAATGCTATGTAGAGCTCCAGTGTGGTGCCGATCGAACAAGGTGAAGGCTCAAACAAGAATAAACTAGAATAATTAAAAGTACTACTAAAGTACGTACAACAATAAAAAAATTAACTAAAGAGCTTCAGCACAAATTCAAAAAGCAGCACTTGACTTAGAAACACTTGATTTAGAAATAAAACCTAAAGATGAAATAACTATTTTCTTCAAAATAATATGCTATCAAAAACATAACTTGTAAAAAAAGCCAAGTCTCTTATGTTATTACGTAATTAGCTACCTTTACGTAATAACTTAGGACAGAAGGACCCTTAAAGTAGGGACTGAATAAATTAACCGACTTGGTATTACATAGATCTCACGACTTTTTACGGTAGAAGAACTGAGTTGCGTGGCGAGACTTGGCTTTTTTTACAAGTTATGTTTTTGATAGCATCTCATTTATTTTTGTAGATAGTCCTAGTTTTAAGAGTTCCGTACCTAAAGGGTAAAAACGGGACCCTATTACTAAAACTCCGCTGTCCGTCTGTCTGTCCGTCTATCTGTCGCAGGGCTGGATGAACCGTGATAGCTAGACAGTTTAAATTTTCACAGATGATCAAAGTCAAAGTCAAAGTCAAAGTATATTTATTGCTGAATCACATGTACAAAGATGTTAATAATTATAATTTTGTGGTATCAATGTATTCTACCCTATTAAGGGTGTGCAATATTTATGTTTACAATGGGTGATAAGGTAATCGGTACTTATTACAAAATAAAATAATATAATATAATACAAAATAAAAAAAAAATGATGATGTATGTATTTATGTTGCTGCTCTAACAACAAATACTAAAATCAGAATAAAATAAATATTTAAGTGGGGCTCTCATACAACAAACGTGATTTGTTTGCCGTTTTTTATAGATAATGGTACGGAACCCTTCATGCGCTAGTCTGACTCGCACTTGGCCGGTTTTTTTTTCCTTTCCGGTACCTTCTACTATCATTCCGTTGACCATTTTACAAGTTACCTTCCAACATAATCATATCTAGGCGCCTAACTGCAAATGTAACTTTGTAATCCTATATATTTATATGGGGTTACAAAGTTATTTATGCAGTCGGTGTATCTAGAAAACTAATTGTATTCAAAATTTGAAGCTTCTATGTCTGCTAGAAGTGGCTTAAACTTTTGATGATCGGTCAGTCAGTGAGTGAGTGAGTGAGTGAGTGAGTGAGTGAAAAAAAAAGGATACTTTGACTAGTTATAATTCTTAATCTACTGGTTCAAATTGAATGAAATTTGAAATATACCGTGTTTATATAGTGACTGCTTGGTTACTGAAAATTCAGGCTTCTAGTTTTATCCACAACGAAGTTATAGAGGGTCGAAAATGGCCTGAACTGCTTCGAGAAAAGGATGGTACAGCCGTGCCGCTTTATTGCTTGACTTGGCGGGGGCACTGCCGTGCCCCCAGATAATACTCGTAACACAGATGGTCTATGTTTTTACCAAATCTCCTGCACGACCGTTCTCTAACTCAATAACACCAGCCACTTGTTAGCTTACCTACTTGAATATTTTAATAGAAACTACTGTTGATAGTATGCTCACCATCTGTCGATAATGTGTACTGCTCTTAAGTGATAGTACTAGTGATGTTACTCACCTATCGTCTTACCTATCGATGTTTATGCAAGTTGTTCACAAACATTACTCATTTGAACAAAACACCATGTTGTTTTACACAAAGCACTACCATTCCTTTTCTAAATTACACATAGGTTAGCTAGATGAAAATGCTAACTAGCTTTAAGTTCGCCTGTGTACATATTCTTGTATTGTGCAATAAAGATTTTTCTATGTAAGTATCTATCTATTTTACAACTTCTTAATTAATTTTATTTTTCAAACTATCGTGATTAGTAGACATAACTATAGATTTTGACACGGGTCTTTATCACGTAATTACCTTTAATTTACTTTCCCGACGTTTCGGCTATGTTACAATAACCATGGTCGCGGGCAGACTCAATTAATCGTTAATTAAACTAAAAACTAATAAAAGCGTGTTAACTCAATATATAATATCCGGCTGCACTACCTTTTTTTTTGTAATACTTAGTAGTTCGTTGCATGGTTGTACTTAGTAGTCAAATTAAAATTAGTATTGCACCGATATTAATATAAAAGCGGTATAGAAAGAAAGAAAGAAAGAATAATTTGTCAACAATCTTTGTAAAGCTTACCATAATAATAAATAGCGCCATCTAGTGAAACTGATGAAGCAGCTTTGCAACCTATTATTTGTGTATTTAAAGTAATTAAAATAATTGTGGCCTTTTACCAATAACTCTTGTCTGGATATTAACGAAGCCACGCATACATTTGACATCGGCTCACCGCTTGTTATAATTAAATTCGCAACATTTATTAGTTGCCCAAACAACTAATGTATTTTCACCACCAAAATAATTTACACAAAACCACACATCGAAAACTAATCCCAGTATACCGCCCTATGTATCCAGATAGTTAATTACAAAATTCAATTTATGCCTGAAATTATGGAACCGCATGATCGAGCGGGTTGCAGTTTAGTAAATATCGATAAGGATTATCGACATTTTCCCATCACTATGCGGGGTTATAAAAGTGGAGCTCAGAGTAATGTAAATTAAAATAAAATATGGATGAATTGGCGACCATTTTCTAGAACGTGTACTTTCGAACTATGTCTGTTAGGTATGTGAGTAAGTTCAATTATTTGGAGCGAAACCTTGATAATAAGTAAACATATTTACTCACAGATCTCGCTCGAATCGTGGCTGAAGAGGATAGTCAGAGGCACGCCCAAATACAACATATGCTACATTTTGCTGTAGTTAGCGTTTTTATGAATCTCTTTCTGGTTTCCTCTCAATATGAATTTCGAATATAAAAATTCATTGATTCTCGGCCGGGATTAAACCCACTCGAACAACACTGCTCCATCACAACAAAAACTATGCAGTGGCCGTACCCCAAGCTCAAAGGTAATATCTATACAATATTTCTCACGGTGCGAAAATGACTCTATGAACTCGTGTAGCGTTGTCACTTTCGCACCGCGAGTAATATTGTTTTGATATTACTTGCCTCACAGCTGAGTTGGTAGTAGCTCTGCCTTCTGCGCTGTAGAGTGTGGGTTCAATCTCCACCCTGGACAAATATTTGTGTGGTGAACATAGATGTTCGTTCTGTGTCTGCGTGTTATTGTGTATCTTATATAATATGTATTTACAAAGAAAACGTAGGTATTTAAGTATTCTATAAGTTATTTAGTTCCCATAGGGCTAGATGGCGCTCAGTCATATTGTCCACTAATATTTTATTTATATTTAAACTTTAGGGTCTTGTGGTATGGTACTCTGTCTGGTAGCTATTAATTACCCTCATTTCACTTAGTGAGTAACAAAACAATGTCCCCTATTTTGTTCGGCCCGCATAAAAATATAAGTGTCGGCCCAGAGCCCACCCAGTAACGCCGGAAGTCGGGTAAACAAGTTTTTATTGGGGTACACAATGTTTAAAGCATAGCAACATACGACCCGTATTTACTACGAATGGTAACAATAATTACGTTTAGAAAACTAAGAAGAAATCCTTTATGGGAACAACTTCAATTGTATTAACAACAAAAAAGTATAATCAAAATTGGTCTACTCTCTAAAAAGTTACGCGTGGTCTAACATAAAAAAATATACATGTCCTATTTGGTGGACATTTCAAACAGCGCCATCTAGTCGCATATAATGCAGAGCACATGCTCCTAGTACATACTTGGAACTAAATAACTGATAAAATACAACTAAGTCTATTTAATCGTTGTTCTTTTAAAAGGACTGCTTATACAAACTCTGCTTGGTTCGTCCAACACCAGAAGTTTTAATACTGGTTTAAAGCGATACTTAAAAACGCATTATCTTTTAAAAACTATCAAACTTTCAACAAGATTGTGTGCTGAGTTGCTGACACAATCATAGTATCTACCTAAATAAGCAAATGATTATTAGATTTTTATACTAAACTAGAAATTAGAAGATGAAGCTCGGGAGAAACTGTCAAAAACTTTAATAATCCTACAGAAAAAGTGTTTTTTTCTGTGTGATTATTAAAATTCGACAAGACAACGTCTGTCGGGCCAGCTAGTAAAATTATATGAAATAGGATCGCGTCTGTAATCCCAAAGAACCGTAGGTATACTCTCATATCTCCAGACGCGCTGAGATTCTAGAAGATGAATAAATGATGATGATGATGATCCTAGAATGAGAGTCCGAACATTACGTCTTACACGTAGTACCTTTGCTTTAAACAAAACACACACACACACACCACACACACACATACACACCTACACACACACACCCACACACACACACACACACACGTTTAAACACTTTGTATACATACATTTATTTTAATTTCTTTTTCTTTTTGTTTATTCTCATCGTTTGTTAAACCTACTCATTATTATCTTTTTTTTTTTTTCCTACTTTTAAGTTTGTTAAATTTCTTCACTTGAAATTAGTGTTAATAAGGATGGAAGAGGAACTTGATTTCTGAATCACAGGTTATATATTACCTAGCTCAGAGATCAAGGGGCTTTAAAAACTACATGTATATCTTGTGAGTGAAATAAATAAAGTTATTATTATTATTTATTATTATTATAGTACCTACTATAGTACTTTTTAACGTAAAACTCCTTCAAAAGCCGGTAAAATATACGAAAGCATCATATCTAGGTATATACCTATGCTATGACTACCTTAAACTATGACTATGACTCCAGCGAGCAGTACGTGTGCGTTCATAGTCGAGTGGGCGTGTATCGGCGTCGTCCGGCCGTGACGTCCGGACCAACTGCCGGAAACATTTTTTTTGAATTCCGAATGTTCGAATTTTAGGATTTATTTTTAAGCTTCGAACGAGTTCGTATGTACAAAACACACAGGAGGTTGGATATTGATAGCGGTTCCGAAATATGGCAAGCCTGTATTTTTTTTGTTATGGTACGGAATAACTGTGCTAAAAATTTACTTTGGTGTAGGATTTTTACTTTATTTTAGATGTCCTGTCAAAATTCAATAATCATACAGAAAAAAACACTCCGTTTTTTTCGAACTTAACACTGGATTTTCCAAAAAGCGGTATAAAATATACTTAACGACCTATTCCCATACCTACCAAATATGACATTGAAAAAATCATAAAAATCGGTCGAGCCGTTTCGGAGGAGTGCGACCACAAACACCGTGACACGAGATTTTTATATATAAGAAAGATGTATAAAAAAAACCTTTGTCTTGTCTACAATCTTATTAAACTATTAATTTATGTTTGTAATCATTTAGACTTGTAGAGTTATCCTGAGCGCAATTAGTGCAGACTCTTTGTGTTAGGTAGAATAAACTTAAACTATTAGTCTAGTACCAGTTTTAAAAGCAATCTTGGTCGGCGAGGTATAAAAACTATAATAATAGCGAGTGCATATTATTGCATGACATAAGATATAAGATATAAAGATATAAAGATATTTTATAATTATAGCATAGTGAATTAGAGCATAATTATGATGTATTTGTAAAAAAACATAATGTGTGTAACTTATATATTTAATTTATTTAACTTATATATTTAATTTATTTTAATGTGAATTCTGATCAAATTGTTCCAATGTCCTTTGTATAAGACAACTTACATTTATAATCTTATAACTATAACGGAAATATGGTTCAAAAAAGCTTAACTAGTAGGCACAAGAACTAGTTTTAATAGAAAAAGTGTGCAAATTCATCAATAAAATATTGTGGTAAGATCGTACCCTAGGACGAGTTATAACTTTTTTGATGAATATAAATACATTTTTCTCAATAACCGCAGAACATACAGTTTTGTTTTTTTATGACAAAGATAACTTAAGAATATAATCTAGATAAATCATAGACAGAAACACGTTTGGTGAAACTTTTCTCGATAGATTTATTTTCCAAAGTTGGCTCGTCCAAAACACTATTTACGTTTTTACTAAAAACTATGAACAATATTTTTAGGGTTTCGTACCCAACGGGACCCTATTACTAAGACTTCGCTGTCCGTCTGTCTGTCTGTCTGTCTGTCTGTCCGTTTGTCTGTCACAAGGCTGTATCTCATGAACCGTGATAGCTAGACAGTTGAAATTTTTACAGATTATGTATTTCTATTGACGCTATAACAACAAATACCAAAAACAGAACAAAATAAATATTTAAGTGAGGCTCCCATACAACAAAGGTGTATTTTTGCCGTTTTTTATAGATAATTATACGGAACCCCACGTGCGTGAGTCTGACTCGCACTTGGCCGTTTTTTATATAATTCGTTAGATAATCATACTAGCTACATAAATGAAAGACAGTTTCTTTTGAAGTTTGATGGTTTTTAAGAAAATGCGGTCTCAGCCCATACAAAAAACTAAAAACCAAAAATGTCAAGTATCACCACAATAATACTCTCAACCATAACATATTCACATCTATGTCTATCTCACAACAGCATGCCAAAACGTCACAAATTTGAATACACGCCCTGACCTAGCCCAACGTTACTACGCAAAACTGAACCTTATCCCACCGACATAAGACCCACGGAATGTATAAAACGTGATTTATTATGAGGGTCTAAAGGACCGGTGTGTGACAATGTGACTTATAGACCGTGAAATTAAGAAATAGGTTTTTTATTTTTTTATTTAGTTGGTATAGGACGTGATGTAATTTAATGGGTGTTGAGAAAGACAATGGTGGTCAGGTTATTAAGGGGCTGCCAGTCGACGATTGCTCTTTTTCTGAACGAAAAAAGTAATACTTCTGAACAAGCCACATCTCCTATTTTTATAAGTATATTACTTCAGGTTCCTACCTAGATTTATATTAAGCTGAAAACATAATAGCAGAAACTTTTCACGATAAAAATATTATTTCAAAATGATACGTTTTAGAATTTATGATCGAAATATTTTATATACCTACTATTAAAATCAACTTGTGATTTATTATTAAAGATAGGTAATATGTAGATCTAGATTTCTATTAGGATAGATTACATAATTTATATCATTAATTTATTCGAAAAGCTAAGGCGGACCACGCGCGGACGTGTGTTTGTCATCATTGCAGCGGTCGGTAGGATTATTTATCGAAGTGATTAAAGATGGGTACATCTTTATTCACATATATAATAATAATAATAATAATAATATAATATAGCCTTTTATTCAGATTTCTTCAATCTATTGACAATATATATAGCACAAATTAAAGTTAAACTAAATCTAGCATCTACTGTTGCTTGCTTGTTTTTTGCAAATCTGTTTGCCAATCGGCAAAGGCCTCCTCCAACATTATTCACATATACTATACATTATAAAATAGGAGATGTGGCTTGTTCACAAGTATTTCTTTTTTCGTTTCGAACAAAAATAATCGTCGACTGGCAGCGTCTTAAGGCGAGTAATTAATGTGTTTGATGAATGCAGAATCGTTTTTTCGCAATAACCGCGAAACATACAGTTATGTTTTTTATGACAAAGATAACTTAAGGATTTAATCTAGATTAATAAAAGAACACAAACACGATTGGTGATACTTTTGTCGATAGATTTACTTTCCAAAGTTGGCTCTTCAAAAACACTAGTTTCGTTTTTAATCAAAACTATGAATAGCTAAACAGTTCATTTTTATATAACTCGTTAGATAATCATACTAGCTACCTAAATTAATGACAGTTTTTTTAAGTTTGATGGTTTTCAAAAGAATGCTGTTTTATCACTTTTTCCGTCTTATCCGGGTAGACTCAGCCCATACAAAAAGTCAGAAATTTCACTTATCACCTTAAAGAAATGGCCGTGTTCACAGAACTTTAAGTTCAGCTTAGCAAGGACACGATGATCTCGACTCCTTCGATAGCGCATGGTGGGAGAACTCAAAAGATAGAGATGGTTGGAAGAATTTGGGGGAAACCTTTGCCCAGCAGTGGGACGAAATAGGTTAAAAAAAATAAAAAAAAATCGTAACGGCTGAATTGTCTTGGACTTTGACTTTGTCCAATAAAGCTTATAAATGTATTCCGTGTTTCTCTATACCAGTCAAACCACTTATTCAACTCCCCTTCATTATATTCGTACTCACTAACCGTGACTTTGTCCCTAACAAATTGACATAAATGCGTTAGAAATTATACACTATACAGGCTGTACAAAGACTTCTCTCCAAAACAGAAAAAAACCGGCCAAGTGCGAGTCAGACTCGCGCACGAAGGATTGTCTAAAGAAGGTATAGGAGCCCCACTTAAATATAGACAGTTGAAATTCTCAGATGATGTATTTCTGTTGCCACTATAACAACAAATACTAAAAGCAGAATAAACCAAAAAATATTAAAGGATATAATGGAACGGAACACTTCGTGCGCAATCGGTATCGGTACGATATATGTTTTAAGTTTAAAAAAGTAGTCTAAATACATCCGATATAATAATATGCACGTATATCACTACATAGTATAAAGCAAAGTCGCTTCCCGCTTCCCGCGTCTGTATGTATGCTTATATTTTTAAAACTACACAACGGATTTTGATGCGGTTTTTTTTAATAGATAGAGTGATTCAGGAGGAAGGTTTATATGTATTAAACCTGTGCGAAGTCGGGGCGGGTCGCTAGTACTAACATAATTACAAGTTAGTTACTATAGAAACAAAAGGTCCCACGGTAAGTACTCGCAAAGTCACTGAAGCGATGAATGATTGTAGGTTTCTTTGAGAGGTATACAAGTACCTATAGAAAAGTATGTATCAAATCAAAGTGACCTTTTTCATTCTATATCTATATAGAGGTAAAACTTGTATAGGTATTTGTATTTTTATTTGTAACCAGTTTCCGCCAGCAGCTTCGCCCGTGTGGTACCTGGATAAAAAGTAGCCTATGTGTTATTCTGATGTATATCATAGCTATATTACAGAAAAGTTTCATTTTAATCCGTTCAGTAGTTTTTGCATGAAAGAGTAACAAACACGCACACACACACACCCACTCACAAACTTTCGCATTTTTAATACTAGCCGACCCGTGATAGACGTTGTCCTGTCAAATTTCAATAATCGAATAGATTAAACTATGTTTTTAGTCTGTGGTGTCAGATTTGTAGCATACCAGCGCCATCTATGCCAAAATCATCACTTTTGCGTTTTTTTATAATTTTGGGGATGTTTTTCATACTTTAAAGTAGTGTAATTATGATATTATTAGGATTAGTAAGATGGATAAAATAGAGGGTTGACGTCACGCAGGCGTCCGGTTGAAAAACATAAGCCAAATCCTCTTTGCAACATGTCTGTCAACATGTTGTGTCAGATCCGTAGGTCGAAACTCACCCTTACACAATTGTACGCAAAGAAGTTTACGTATCCAACAATTTTTTTAAGTCGATTTAAAAGCTGGAACAACTGCACGGTTGTAATTACAAAATGTCGTTCCCTAATAACTTTCTGTCCGTTTGGAAGGACACAGGAAGGCGCGTTCCGTTTGACTGACTGTAATATTAATGGGGAGACACCTTGCCAAACATTATATGGGGAATTGTATACTATTTTATAATAAACTGCCAGAAAACGCAACAAAACTTCCCGTTAGAAGATTTAAATCCTACATAAAGAATAATCTTATAAACAAAGCGTATTATACTGTAGATGATTATATAAATGATAAATCCTCGTGGCCTGATGTCGCTCTGCCACTCGACAGCTAAATATTGATTTAGGTACTTAATTTCATTTTGTGTAACATTTGTCTGCTTTAATTATTTTTAAGCAAATAGTTATTTTATCTGTAAGTTTTAATTCTAAATCAAGTGTAGCGTGTGTTGCTTTTTGAATTTGTGCTGAAGCTCTTTAGTTATTTTTTTTATTGTTGTACATACTTGAGTAGTAGGTACTTTTAATTATTATTCTTGTTTGAGCCTTCACCTTGTTCGATTGGCACCACACTGGAGCTCTACATAGCATTAAGGAAAGGATCATAAAAAAAAGGTAGACCCCAAGCCGTGTTTGTTGCCTGATTCTTCTAGGCTTGGTCGCGTGGAATCGGCGTAGCTTCACCTAGTTCCTAAGACGTTTCAAAGTGATCCTTGTGATTTTATTGAAATAAATGATTTTTGAATTTGAATTTGAATTTGAATTGAATTTGAATGCTCGTGTTCCTACATTTAAATTCAAATTATTTATCTGTACATTATTACCAAGCCCAAAGCGGCGATGGGCTTGCAATATCACGTATGGAATGCTAACTATTTACTATTTATTTCGAGTTCGAGTTCGAGTTTGAATTATCAACCGGAAAAAAAGCATTTGACCGCTAGCAAAAATAACAGTGAGATGCGAGGACTCCAAATCACCTCACGACGAAAATAAGACGAGACATAAAAGTTATTGAACCTATGAGTAAACTCTATCTGTAATGTTTAACAAAATAATGTAAACAATGGTAGCGATTATGTTGTGTCTACCTAAGTTTTCGACAGCTAAATATTGATTTAGGTACTTAATTTCATTTTGTGTAACATTTGTCTACTTTAATTATTTTTAAGCAAATAGTTATTTTATCTGTAAGTTTTAATTCTAAATCAAGTGTAGCGTGTGTTGCTTTTTGAATTTGTGCTGAAGCTCTTTAGTTATTTTTTTTTATTGCTGTACCTACGTACTTGAGTAGTAGGTACTTTTAACTTTTAATTATTATTCTTGTTTGAGCCTTCACCTTGTTCGATTGGCACCACACTGGAGCTCTACATAGCATTAAGGAAAGGATCATAAAAAAAAAGGTAGACCCCAAGCCGTGTTTGTTGCCTGATTCTTCTAGGCTTGGTCGCGTGGAATCGGCGTAGCTTCACCTAGTTCCTAAGACGTTTCAAAGTGATCCTTGTGATTTTATTGAAATAAATGATTTTTGAATTTTGAATTTTTTGAATTTCGTAAAAAACGATCGCTCTTATTTCTTTTAAGTTAAAGTCTAAATTCGGAAGTCTAAATAATTTAAGTTAAGCTTGGACACAACAGAATCGCCACCAATTATCTACAAATACCTAACTTGTGTATAATATCAATGAACCTAAAACTTTATCTGTTTTAATATAAACATAAACTTAGTTCTTCTCTATCGCTAACAAAGTAGTTTTTGATGAATACATTTTTAAAACAAGCTTCTACAAAATTGATAACCGCGTACTTATTAAAATGAGCTATGCCACTGTCAGTATATCAAGATGTTTCATTGTTGACCTTCCGATTTAACATCAGATCATGGGGTCTACTTTAAAAACGATCAACAGTATTATCCGGACAATCGTCTTCTTCTGTTCTGACAATCGTCATATCGTTCCCGACTATATTTAAAAGATGAACGACCCACATTTTTTTCTTTTTACATTGTCATCATACATTCTACGACAGACGATAATTTCTGAGGCGCAACGCCCACACGAGCTAACGAACTAGCTGCGCCGCGTCGCTTGCGCGCCTCCGCCTCGTTTCTAACTTTTGTGGGCGATGTGCCTAAAAGTGCGGTTAGACCGCAGAGTAAAGGCCCATCTGTCATACGGTCTTGACACGTATGATGAGACAGACTGCTAATATTAGTATACAGTAGTAAGGTCTTATCTCCACAACTATTTATAGCGGCCATGCCTCTCCAAGTTCAATGCTACGGCACAGATAATGGTGTTTGTTGCCTGATTCTTTTAGGCTCGGTCGCGAGAAACAGGTGTAGCTTCATCCAGCTCCTAAGACGTTTCAAAGTGATCCTTGTGATTTTATTGAAATAAATACCTTTTGACGATGACCTTGATTGTAATATCTACTACAGCCTTGGGTTTTCGAGTAGAGGAGTCAATGACTGTCACAATATCATGCAATCTGTTGTCAAACTGACAAAAATTAAGTCAAATATGAACGTTCTTATTCTATTCGCGTTAAAGTCTAAATTTGCGTAAATCTTTAGTGATTAGTCATTGTTTCTGTAATATCTGTAGATATAGATGGCAGCACCCCGTGGAAACCCCGGCCGTCCGCCATTACGCGTAAGGACAATGCAGCCTTGCATTGCACATGCATTATGTTTGTTGTGATTAAAATAAAGAAGTTAAGAGTTCTCTCAACTAAGTGTTTTATTAAGTACATGAAGAACACTACAGTTTCTATTACATTTCGCATTCATGTGTAAAACATCTATGTGTCATATTCAACACCAATTTAAGTATATGTTGACTTTAGATTAACTTTTCTATATCTTATTAAATTTACCTCTATTAGCTGTGGCCCGCAGCTTTGCTTGCGTTGTGAAAAGTAGCCTTTAATACTATTCCAGTATATAAGCTACGTCTATTATTTTTATCATTAAGTAAATAATTAATTGCGTTGTATGAGAAATAACCCTTTATGCTATTTCAGGTCATGCCATACAAATATTAAAATTAAATATTGGTGGATATTTCACACATCGCATTCTAGCCCCAAACTAAGAAAATCTTGTACTATGGGAACCAGATTACTGACGTAATACTTATATACATTTTTTTGGAATAAAAAAAAATATATATATATTGGCGGACTTTACACACAACACCATCTAGCCCCAAACTAAGCAAAGATTGTACTAGGGGAACCAGATAACTGATAGAATACTTATATAACCTTTTTTTTTTTTTTTTTGTAAATACATACTTATTATACATTAATAATTAATACATTCTTACACCTTATAACACATCATAACACCATGATATATTATTTTTATCATTAAGTTAATGTAATTTATTTTGCTAGTAATTGAAGAGATAACTTTTCGAATCCAGCATCAGGTGTTTTACTCATAAAGTTACACATCGAATAGCATTTTTACGAGCTTTGAAACGACACACTCATGGTTTTCAATTCAAAAGACATATTTTGTCTTTAGACTTCAAAATCCTAATCCTAATAATATTATAAATGCGAAAGTTTGTGATAAGGCTGCTTTGATTATTCCCTAATCAAAAATAAACGACAAAACGGATTAATATGAAATTTGCTGTAGTATGTAGATAAAGAATCAGAATATATAAAGGGGGAACTTATAATCCGAAAAACAACCCCTAAATGATATAAAAACGCAAAAAGGATGATTTTGGTATAGATGTCGCTGATGTGCAACAAATCTGACATCATAGACTAAAAAAAATCAGTCTTTTCTATTCGATTATTGAAATTTGACAGGACAACGTCTGTCACGGGTCGGCTAGTAATAAATAAAAATGCCTTTATTTCTTCATAAATAAACATTACATGCAATATCAATTTCATTTAGTTATTAATTAATAACTGAAATATATGCTATATTATCAAATTCAAATTCAAAAGGCATTAATTTTAATAAAAATCACAAGGATCATTTTAAATCGTCTTAGAAGCTAAGTTCCGCGCGACCTAGCCTAATAGAATCATATATCGCTTCCGCCCTCCGCACTGACACGCGGTGCAATATGTCGACAAGTTACGAGTACCATTACACAATACAAACTGAATACATTCACCTAACAACAAATATTAATACATTTGTTCACTGAAAGTACTTTCATTTCGTTCTTGTGGAAGTAAATAAGAAAAAAATACACTTCATATTTCCTGTGAATTTCACCATTTTGCGATCTCATTGTTCCGTTTCCGCGTAAATAAAGGACAATGCCCATAAAAGCGGTGAATTAAACCGAAAGGAAAAAACGCCTCATTTCGGCGTTCCCGCGGAAAACCGTAGTAATCACGGATGAATTATCTATAGCTGTTGATTTAGGAGATACAAAATCCAACTGAGAGCTTTGTCACCCTCTTATCTCGTTATAAAAATCTTCAGCCGTGCTGGCCTAGTGGAAGGTACGTTGACTTTCATTCTGAAGGTCGTTTGTTCGGCCGTGCATATTTTTACAAGCTTTTTTTTAATTTACAATGTATGTATGTATGTATGAAAGAATTTATGGTAATTACTTAATAAACAAAGATTTTTACTATATTTATATATATTCTTAAGATTAGTAGGTAATTATTAGATTAATAGATTATTGTAGTGCCCTAGCGGGGTCCACGTTGAGTAACTCTGTGATACCTAAAGACCACTGTAACCAACTGGAGCAATAAATAAATGAATATGAATATGAATAACTATGTTTTTTAACAAGATACTATGTTTTTTTTGCAAGATTCCACCTTAACAAACATAGTTACATACCTTGCAAGTTAAATAAAAGCTTTTTAAAAGAAGTGCATATCTAACGACAATATAGGGGATGTCTAAAAATACACTCAATAAAAACCAATTTTTGTATACGAAACTATACAACATAAAGGAAATAATTCAATATATCAGAGCTGTGCATATTTGCTCTTATATTGTCACCCATTTCTGTTTACAAGGTGTCAGGGGTTTCGTGGTACTGTCACCGCTGGAAGTACTATAATATAAATAATATTGTGGGATTTCCAAAGGGATTTCTGTTAAAATAATGTTTATATCTCAACATGTTTTAAAACAATAAACATTTTTCCGATACAGCTACATCTTAGGAGAGCCATCACTGTCTTCACTGTCTGTCTATCAAATACAATATGGCAATAATTTTCTGACATTACGGGCGCCCAGAAAATAAATTTTACAAACTTAACGTAATCCCGAAGGGGTTAAAGTCTTGCATTTGCTGTAAAACTTCTGGCAGCAGCTGTTGCATATATAATTCGAATATTTCAGCATTTTCAAATATTTTTTTCTCAAATTTAAATTGTAAAATCGCCGGTCGTTCTGCCGCTGACTGTACCGACCTCATTTGGCAGTCGGGAACTCATTAAGTCGCCTCACCGCTTAATTTTTAAGTTAAGTGAAAAAAGTTTTTATAAGTTCAGCTTTACGTGTCTTGCTTTGTCCGCAATTTTGTTTAGATGAGTTTTTGTCTCTGTATAATAAGTGCTGGGGATTGGGGATTCAAAATTAAACGACTTGTTTGATCGTTTTTTATCAAAAAGTTGGAAATTAGAAAGTTGCCTTCGCTGTGTTTCGGCAATTTCAGAACTGACAAGAAAATTGAGTCTGGTTTTCAATTTTAAAAGAAGGTATAATTTTGGTTTTAATATAATAAAAATATGGTGAATAGTTAAACTTTTTGACATAATAAATAGACAAAACAAAAAAAAACGACCTAGTGCAATAAAAAACCCATATGTGAAATATGGGAATAAGTCTATAAGAAAGTTGGTAATGATCTTAAAAGATCAACAAAATATATTTTATTTTGAATTATTTTCATGGTAATATCAAAGAAACATAACTATAGATTTTAAAAATAAAAATAAAAACTATAGATTTAACATTTTACATAACTATAGAATTTAACACGGGTGTTTATCACGTACCTTTAATTTATTTTCCTGACGTTTCGTGTAAAAATCTATATTTATGTCTACTAATCACGATAGTTTTAAAAATAATATCTAAGAAACATCTAGAATTTGTTACAACACAACAAAAAAGAACGAACCACTTTAAAATGTTCTTGCATAACGATACACTTTTTAAAATTAATCTAGGCACGATGGTACGAAGACGCCGTTAACAGAATAGGTCTTGGAGTTATGAAATCTAGATATTATACTCTTGAAATACTAAAGCTTTTTCTTTACTAATAAATATTAAATCACAACCTTATTACTTGTATATTATTAACCTTATATTACAGTCTTAAATCCATTGCTGGGTTATTATCACGTGCTTAAGAATGAAGTCTAAAAGTTTGAAAAATGGCAGGGTATAAGGGTAAAAATAAATAAGATATTATTTCTTCTTTATTAGATTTTTCCAATTTCTCAAAAACGCTGTTATTTTTTTTGTAAATAAAAGACTTCAAAATAGGCTAACAATTCCGACTACTATTTTTTTCACCTGAGTGAGTCTGAAATTTGACTAGATATAAAATTTTTAGGTTTGATTGATTTTTTTGAACTGAAAACCGATGAATACGCATAAAAATAAAGTTATATTGCCATTAGAGTATCGCAGTAGCTGCAATAACTTTCGCTCGCATCATCATTGGTGTAGTAAAAAGATACTCTGTTTCAATCCAAAAAAAAAAACTTTCTCATTTATTGTTAAGTGTTACCACATCCAAAAACCCCAGCTCCTACAACGCGCTGCAGCGTCAAATCTCATTTCGGGATATTCAATTTTGTATCATAATGCTAGAACCGACATAGTAGAGTAACAAACATGATCTTACAAAGAATATTGTACAGAGGATATTTTACTTTTAAAAGAAAGTGTGTCGCTGTTGTGAAATAAATATTTGAAATATTTTCAGTTATCGTGCTTTATATGTTTGTTTGCGACGAACATGGATGTTTGATCTGTGTCTGGGTGTTAATATGTATAATAAGTATGCATTGATAATAAAAAAAAGTATATTAGTATTATCAGTTATCTGGTTCCCATAGAACAAGCTTTGCTTAGTTTTGGGCTAGATGGCGCTGCGTGTAAAGTCCACCAATATTGATTTATAAAATCTTGGGAAAAGAGATTACGTTGTCCTATTTCATGCTAAAGAAACACTTGTTTTTAAGTTTTTAATTAATTTCAAGTTAAATGAAAGTAGTTTTTAACTTTTTCATTAACACATCTAAAAGAGGTTATTTAAAAAAAAAATTAATAATATCCTAATAATATTATAAATGCGAAAGTTTGTGATAAGACTGCTATGTTTGTTCCCTAATCAAAAATAAACGACAAAACGGATTAAGATGATGATTGTAGATAAAAAATCAGAATTAATAAAGGGCGAATTTGAATGCTGTGGTAACGAAGATCGGTTTTTTGGAATTAAGCCTGTATGGGCTTACAAATTTGATACCTTCTGACATAGAATACCTAAAATACACACCAAAAACACACCTTCCATGTTCCAATTTGCCGCGACATGTTATACCCCTCTCTATTTACATACTCCTACCCTTTAATCAAAATTCTATTCAAATAAAACGGGCACAATGTTTTTATCTTTGAAATGCAATTTGTGTTTGGAGTTTCAGGTTATAAGTCGTATTATTGTTTTGGGAGTGTTTATTTTGCATGACCTATTAAAAAAACCCGCCAAGTGCGAGTCGGACTAATGCACGAACGCTTCCGTACCATTATCTATAAAAAACGACAAAAAAACACGTTTGTTGTATGGGAGCCAAACTCAAATATTTATTTTATTCTGTTTTTAGTATTTGTTGTTATAGCGGCAACAGAAATACATCATCTGTGAAATGGAATGGACAGCGAAGTCTTAGTAATAGGGTCCCGTTTTTACCCTTTGGGTACGGAACCCTAAAAACAGCAAAAAAATCATGTTTGTTGTATGGGAGCCCCACTTCAATATTTATTTTATTTGTTGTTATAGCGGCAACCAAAATACATAATCTGTGAAAATGTCAACGGTTCATGAGATACAGCCTTGTGACAGACAGGCAGACAGCTAAGTCTTAGCAATAGGGTCCCGTTTTCACCCTTTGGCACGGAACCCTAACTAGTTTCCAACTGGTCATTTTATTTAGTACTAGCTTTAGTCGTGGTTGGCAAACGTATACATAGAATTAAAACTTTCGTGGTTGTTAATCATTTTAACTAGAAATACAGCTAATTACGTGGTTATTAGCTATATTTCTAGTTTAAACGTAAACATCGTTAACGTAAATTATTGTAAAACATACTTCAAACCCCACCGCATCCTCTAAGAGGTTGAGTTACTGAAGTGCTATTCTTAGTATACTCCTAAACCATAAAAGAAGATATCAAAACTGGTATAGGCTGTGCGGTATCGTTAGTTAGTCAGTCAGTCAGTCATGTCTTGTAATCGACCACATAGCCCAATAGACGCCTAATGGCTTCATTTTCTCAAACAAACAATTTAGTCAAATCGTTAAGATTGGCCGGTTCAATGGCACAGGCCTCCCCGGGGCGCGTCGTGAATCGCGCTCGGTGTCTTTTATCACTATCACTACATAGTATAAAACAAAGTCGCTTTCCGCTTCCCGCGTCTGTATGTATGTTTGCTTATATCTTTAAAACTACACAACGGATTTTGATGCGGTTTTTTTTATTAGATGGAATGATTCAGGAGGAAGGTTTATATGTATAATAACATGCTACCCGTGCGAAGCCGGGGCGGGTCGCTAGTATACTATAAGCATAATGTGTTGTTTGAAAGTTTTGTGGCCATGCATGAGGAGTCTATAGGTTGTCTGGTCTATGTGTCTTGCCAAACAAAGTACTTATGTACTAAAAACAGATTGACATGCGCATATTGATGACTATGAGCCCAAATTCACATTCACGCGACAATAAACCAAAGTGAAAGATGTACTCGTAACAAACCCAAATTCAATTTGGTGTAACAGCCTCTTAAATCGAACGCGGACTCAACGCGTCTTTAAAGCTGTCGCAGACATATCAGATTAAAAGTAAGTTTCGACCTACTAGCTGTGCGAAGAGCGGACCAATGAAAGCGCTGAAATATTCTAGTTTGATAATGTCGAGCGCGGTCATTGGTCCGCGCTTCTCGTAGGTGGAAACTCACCATTATTCTTGTACGCAATTCTGATCGGTACTGAAGTTGTGATCATTTTAGGTACTATTGAGAAGCTAGCGCCAAATAATTTCAATATTTTGTGGTGATTGACAAATTATGATTAAAATTTACATTGTATCCGTTACAGGACAGAATAAATACTCTTTTCGCTCTTGACAGCGACTTGACAGCTGCCTGTTGGATTATGCCACACCGTTAGTAAGGAGTATATTTTAGAACCAATCAGTGTTATACAATACGAACGTAGTACAGTAGACATCCTCTCAGATCTCCAGGCGTTCAGATCCCTCGAAGATGTCTAGTGCGGGTAAGCAGAGGCACGTCCAAACATTATATTAGGCACATGCCCACATTTTGCAGTATCTAGCATTCCATACGTGACAGGTTGCAAGCCCATCGCCGCTTATAAGAATACTAACTGGTTTCCTCACGATGTTTTCCTTCACCGTTTTGAGCACGTGTTTTTGGTCCTTTGAAATGAAAGTCGAGGTATCTCCCACTCGGCCAACAGGGCTTTTTATATATGTGCAGCAACCTTAAAAATGCGTGAAACATATTGAGGTCCCCACATTCCACTTTTAGCTCAAGTGTTACAATGGCAATAGATTTTTGTGGAATTATATTAGTTCTGTAAGCGTTTTCCTGTATATTTATTAGCGTGACCTTTTGTTGGTCACGAACAATATTAGCTGTTCTTTTAGAAAAGCCGATTTAAAGTTATAATGTCATAAAAATGTTTGAGATTGGTATTTACAACTAAAGTTCACGCAAAATCAAAAGGTATTTATTTTAATATAATTACGTTTAAAAAACTAAAAACAAAACCGACTTCATGTTAGAAATTGTAGTGGGGCTCCCCCCTCCGCGAAATCTAGGAGCCCTACACCAGTAGCCCTCCACTCGGTGTATGCCAATGAAAGAAGGGCAAGGTCTATAGTTGAAAACCACTATCAATGCCCATAAATTTTGAAGGTTTCTCTCGATTTCCCTGGGATCCCATCATCAGATGCTGACTTGGTGGTAATGGGACCATCTCGGAAGTATAGGCTTTCAAGTAGAAAAATAATTTTGTGAATCCGTCCACAAACGCCGGAGTAATCGCGTAACATACAAACAAAAAAAATAATCCTCCTTTTTGAAGTCGGTTAAAAATCACAAGGATCACTTTGAAACGTCTTAAGAGCTAGGTAAAGCCTGTTTCTCGCGACCAAGCCTAAAATAATCAGGCAAAAACGATTTAAAATAGTTTTTTGACGACTTTATCGTAAAATACTGATATTCTTAAAAATCCATAGAAAATTTCGGAAATAAAGTAGACTATGTCCATTCCAAGACTTCTCAAACTATTTATATACTACACTAGCGACCCGCCCCGGCTTCGCACGGGTAGCATGTTATTATACATATAAACCTTCCTCCTGAATCACTCTATCTATTAAAAAAAACCGCATCAAAATCTGTTGTGTAGTTTTAAAGATATAAGCAAACATACATACATATTACATACATATTACATACAGACGCGGGAAGCGGAAAGCGACTTTGCTTTATACTATGTAGTGATTACAATCAGCCCAACGGTTTGGCCGTGATAACGTCACAGACAGACAGACAGAGTTACTTTCGCATTTATAATATAGATAAGCCGTGTTGGCCGAGTGGGAGGTACCTCGACTTTCAATCTGAAGGTCGTAGGCTCGAATACTGGCGTGCATCAATGAATTTTTATATTCGGAAAATTTATATGCGCATCAAAAACATGTCCTCAAAACGGTGAAAAAAACATCGTGAGGAAACCAGTTAGTATGCTTATAAGCGGCGATGGGCTTGTTACCTGTCACGTATGGAATGCTAACTACTACAAAATGTGGGCATGTGCCAAATACAATGTTTGGACGTGCCTCTGACTGTCACTAGACATCTTCAAAGGATCTAAGCGTCTGGAAATCTGAGAGGATCTACCGTACTTGGGGATTACAGTCGTGATCCTATTTTAATATTAGTATAGATTATTGGAGTCTTAAAATTTTGGGTAAATTTCTTTTTATTTCTAGACAAAATAAGGACCATTATACAACATTGATCACGACAAAAGCTTGACACTAACTGAACAAATCTGTCATTTTATCAAGGCTTTATATCCTAACTTCGTAAAATACTGATAAACCTATTGTCACCAGTTTTGGTTGACCTGAAAGTGACTATTATCAAGGTGAGAAGAGGTGACAATAGACTGACCAGTTAAGATTTACGGCTTTTATGAATAAGGGGATAATATTAGAGTTAGGTACTAGCTCATACGATTAAATAAACATTTATGAAGTGTCAAAACCCAATAATCCCCGTGACTCTTCAAAACATATTAGAAAACTGTAACGCTAGCACCAGTTCTTACGATTTAGAACGTTATTGTGTGAGCACCAATTCAAATATCGACTTTGTATTTGAGTTATGTAAAAAAATTAAAAAAAAAACCAAAGTACGGTAGCTATCCTCTCAGATCTCCAGGTTATGAGAACTTTGAAGATGTCTAAAAGGTTAGTCAGAGGCACGTACAAACATTACATTTGGCGAATGCAGACATTAGTAGCATTCCACACGTGGCTGGATGCAAGCTCTTGAGTTAAGACTATTAAAAGAATCTGCTAAATGTGGGTATGTACTGAATGAACGTTTAGACGTACCTCTGACTAACCCCTTTAGAAATCTTCAAGGACCTTTGCGCCTGGAGATCTGAGGGGATGTCTACCGTACTTAGGAATCACAGTCGTGATTTTAATTTCAATGTTTTGATACTTTCGTATTAAAATATCGAAACTAATGCTAAGTTCCCCAAACCTCGTCACGTACTCGGGAAATAAATCATTGCCGTCATAACGAGATAAAGAGACGTCTACGCGTGCTACGCCGCTACGAGCCTACGGCGTAGCGTGGGCGTAGAGGAAAATGTATGTTCAATTTGTTATCTGCGAATTATTTTGGAATTATTGCCTTTATTTGGTACTACCGCCCTCATCTTCACTTAGCTATAGATAGATAGATAGATAAAAAGTTCTTTATTACACAATATAAAAATATGTACAATGTACATGGGCAAATTTAATGCTAGTTAGCATTTTCTTTTGCTAACATTTGTGTAATTAAGACTATTCATTATATATCAGTTATCTGGTTCCCAATGTACAAGCTTTGCTTAGTTTGGGGCTAGATGGCGATGTGAAAATTACCACCAATATTTATTTATTAATTTACGTTCACGTAAAAATATGCGCGATCATTACACTTAGAAACGTAAAAAAGAAATGCGTTGAATTGAGAACCTCCCTCTTCATCGGTTAAACATACCGACCGCAAAAGTTTGTAAGAAAAATTACGGTATACATCTGTCACAGTTTTGTCTGAGTTCTTTCAATTTGTACATACATACATTAAATCACGCCTGTTTCCCAGAGGGGTAGGCAGAGATGCTTTTCACTTTTTACGATCTTGACATCTTGACATGGTATTTTGCTTCATTCACTCAATTTGTTACAATTTAAAAAACAGTAAAACGAAAAGCCGAGGCCAAACTATGCCGGCACAGCACTATTTTTGTGAATAAGAGGCCAAAGTAGCGAACATAACCTTTTTTTGAATATTAAGGTGATATGTGAAATGTTTGGTTCTTCGTACGGGCTGAGTCTACCCGGATAAAACTGCATTATCTTGCAAACTATCAAACTTAAAAAGAAACTGTCTATAATTTACGTAGCTAGTATGATTTTTTAACGAATTATATAAACATTAACTGTTTAGCTATTCATAGTTTTGATTAAAAACGAAACTAGTGTTTTTGAAGAGCCAACCTTGGACAATAAATCTATCGTAAAAAGTTTCACCAATCGTGTTTCTGTCTATAATTTATCTAGATTATATCCATAAGTTAACATTGTCATAAAAAACAAAACTGTATGTTTTGCGGTTATAGAGCTGATGATTTTGCATTCATCAAAAACATTTAATACTCGTCTTAAGTCAACTATTTTTCATCACACACAATGTAACTTGTAGAGACGAGAGAAGCACTTAAGGAATTTTATTTCACCGTTTTAATAATCTTACGGACGGTTAATTTAATGCAGTTTTTTACTGAGAGAATAACACTGTTTTTAGAGTTCCGTAGTCTACAAGGAATCTTTATAGTTTCGTCATGTCCGTCCGCAGAATAGCTCAGAGACCTTTAGTACTAGAAAGCTGTAATTTGGCACGAATATATATGTTTATTCATATTAAATTTTATTTTACCACATTTTATACTAACACTAGCAGTCCGCCCCGGCTTTGTACGGGGTTAATAATGATTTGTTTGATATACTTTTCACATGTTGGGTTACATTATCGAAGTTTTTATACAGATCCCTAATAGTTAGACATATGATATTGTAGACTTTTTTGTAGATATTGATGTTTTCTCTAAAACTGTGGAATACCACTCTGCTCTATTATAAATAATTTCCGCAGCAAACGCAATATAATGATTTTTTTTCACACGTTGGGTTACATGATCAAAGTTTTTATACGGATCCCTAACGTTTTTGAAAATATCCTATAACCTATGTTCATCAGGGATAATGTAGAATTCTAATGAAAAAGGAATTTTTCAAATCGGTCCAGTAGTTTCGGAGCGTATTCGATGCAAACAAACAAACAAACAAACTATCAAATATTATTTTTCAAACTATCGTGATTAGTAGACATAACTATTGATTGTAACACGTGTTACAATCAATAGTTAAACTATCAAATCTTTCCTCTTTATAATATTAAATAAATAAATAAATACTGGTGGACATTTTACACATCGCCATCCAGCCCCAAACTAAGCAAAGCTTGTACTATGGGAACTAGATAACTGATAGAATACTTATATACGTTTTTTTTTGTAAATACATACTTATGATACATACTACACACCCAGACACAGAACAAAGATCTATGTTCAACACACAAATATTTTTCTGTGTAAACGGAATCCAACATTGCGCGTGGCCCGACACACACTTGGCTGGTTTTTTAACGTTGGCACATTACGAGGTATGCCAATATTAAGTCTCTTTGACTAGGTATTACACTCGACTGTACATCTATACTATCTTTCTAATATTATAAATCTGAATGTTTGTGAGGATGTTTATGTCCTGGAGTAGCATATATGATACTTTTTATCAGGGTACCACGCGAGCGCAGACTCGGGCGAATGCTAGTAATAACATATTTTTTTTATGATAAGTATGGTGATCATTTCCATAACAACTTACTAATCCGATTTTAAAAATTATTCTACTTATACGAAGCTACATAATCCCTGAGTAGCATAATATCCAGCAATTTTTTATTCAGATAAATAGTAGATTTCACGAGTAAAACCGCGGGACGAAGCTGATATAAGCAACCCTTATTTCTTGGTACCTCGTGCAGTAAAAGGTCAAACGGCATCCAGCGTCTTTTCAGTTCCTGTTTTCAGGTTTTAGTTCGAAATGAAATGAAGGCAACATTATATTTATAGAAACTGACTATGGTAGCAAAGCTCCTTGTGCAGAAGCTCTTCCGGGAATGTAACATTATTGATACATACTTCTTTAGTTCGTTTATTCATTCGACTGGTCTCACAGCTTAGTTGGTAGTAGTTTTGCCTTCTACGCTGTAGGTGTAGGTGTATGTGATGTGATGAACGTTCTAGGTATTATAATGAATTGTAAGTATGTATTAACAGAAAAAGTATACAAGTATTCTATCAGTTCCCATAGTAGTTTCGCTTAGTTTTGGGCTAGATGGTGTTGGGTGAAATGTTAAACAATATTTAAAAAAAAAATGTTGGGTGTTTTCGGAGGTTCTAGACGTGAGTTTGGATAGCTTAAAGCAGTCGTTTTAAAACGAGTAAAAAATGTTTTTGATTAATGCAGAATCGTTTTTTCTCAATAACCGCAAAACATACAGTTTTGTTTTTTATGACAAAGATAACTTAAGGATATAATCTAGATAAAATACAGTCAGAAACACGATTGATGAAACTTTTCTCGATAGAATTTTTTTCCTAAGTTGGCTCAAAAACACTAGTTTCGTATTTAGTCATAACTATAAATAACTAAACAGTTAATTTTTATATAATGCGTTAGATAATCATACTAGCTAAATAAATAATAGACAGTTTCTTTTTAAATTTGATGGTTTTCAAGATAATACAGTTTTATCACTTTTTTCGTCTTATCCGGGTAGACTCAGCCCATACAAAACGTCAAAAATTTCTACTAGCCTCGCGTTCACCGCGCGCTTCTATATTTTGTCAAGTTGACTTTGACCTTCAGGAAAATATTACGATAGTTTTAGTACAAATTGTTTTGACATCAATATCCTGCTACTACCTAGTTAGAATGATAATAAAAACGTTTATTTATAAAAAAATAATAACATCTAAAACTGAAACCGGTAATAACTGAAAACTGGTGGGGAGGTAGCTTAGAACCAGGATACGGACATAGGATACTTTTTAAAACGGGAACGGCAGTTAATTCTAAAGCGACACGAAGTTCGACGGGTTAGCTTGTATTATTATAAAAAATACACAAAGAACCAGTGAGCTATCTAAAGATCGATGCAAACAATCTATAAGTAGCTCAACTGATTCAGATCACTACTAGTAGGAATCGTTTCCAAGATACTAATATCCCAAGATACCAGCTTAGTAAATTTAGGGAAACATTTTAGTGCTCTTGCATTTTTAGAGATTGAACCAAGTGTTTCTGGTACGAAGTGTACGAGTAAGTACTCGTAATATCATTTTACGTGGTTGCTGGCGCGGCGTCTCTGCTGTTTCTTACGTAATATCGAGTTAGATTTACTGGAACTGATATAGTAAAGTTGCCCTTGTTATATGATCATAGTACTTGCTGACTGGCCTCACAGCTCAGTTGGTAGTAGCTCTGCCTTCTGCGCTGTAGATTGTGGGTTCGATCCCTACCCAGGACAAATATTTGTGTGATGAACAAAGATGTTTGTTCTGTGTCTGGATGTTATTATGTATCAAATGTACGAAACATGGGATATTTTTTTGGAAATGGAGAAATCCCACGAGAAATGGGTTGAAATTTTGGCAGGACAATGTCTGTCGCGGGTCTGCTAGTAATAAATAACTTCTAGATTTAGACTTTCCTAATAAATCAACTAAATTATTATGGCCAAATCTGGTGGCAGAACAACCAGTATTATGATGGTGACTATTTCACTTTCAAAACTTTCGTGAGTTGTACTACACATTATTACAACAACGGGAAATTACTCACGTAAATGATAAATTGTCAATGAGGACACCGACAATGTTTCGATTCATCTAGAGAATCTTCTTCAGGGTGAGTGGACCATAACGCGCGCGCTACCCTGCTCGCATTGCCGTCTCGCATTGCACTGTGCACTGTCCTCATTGACAATTTATCATTTACGTGAGTAATTTCCCGTTGTTGTAATAATGTGCAAACTATTTGTTTATTATCTGACAGTCACAATTATCTGTTAGCTCCAAAAGATTCTAATAGATGGCGATATCTATTATATATATATGTTAAGGCGCTCCCAGAAACGGAACGTTAACGTTAACGTTTAACGTTTTCTAACCCATCAATATAGTTGATATAGAAACGACAGGCGTGGAGAGGAGAGAGAGGAGAGGAAAAAAAATAATGTCAGGTTCTTTAGTCACATCTAGCATCTTTAGTTCAATATTACAGAAATATAATAAGTATGCAGCAGTGTGGGCTCATAGATCTAATACCACTGCAGCCACTCTGCAGACAAAATGTATTACGACCTCATATTGTATACTAGCTGTGTCTTTACCGACTTTAAGATGTTATGATTTCTATCAAAATCTGTTCATATTATTGTGTGATTCGCGATCAACAGCAAAAGTTTAATGATGTTTTTGGGATCTAGTAATTTATTTATTATTGATGATTGTTTTTCACTTATTTAAGATAAAAACTTTATTAAAGAAACCAACAATTATAAATCACGTTAGATTTAAAAAACATTTTTATTGTGCAAACTGTGTTCAAACTGACAGACAGTCTTTTAATTGGTTGATTTTATTTGAAGTATCTTTGAAGAAAACGGTTTCTCATGTATACAGATTTTTTTGGAATACATAAAACATTCATTGACTGGCCTCACAGCTCAGTTGGTAGTAGCTCTGCGCTGTAGGTTGTGGGTTCGATCCTCGCCCGGGATAAACATTTGTGTGATAAACATAGATATTTGTTCTGTGTCTGGGTGTTATGTATAATAAGTATGTATTTACAACAAAAAAACGTATATTAGTATTCTACCATTTATCTGGTTCCCATAGTACAAGCTTTGCTTAGTTTGGGGCTAGATGGCGTTGTGTGATGTCCACCAATATTTATATATATTTATTTATTATTCACGTAACCATCAAGATTTATATTTTCAACTTTAATGTAATAACCATAATAGCATATTATATACAAGTACTCGTAAAATAGCATGAAATAAAACGTTTAGTTTTATATAAAACAAAATATCTGTGAATAAAATTGCTTTAAAGTAAAAAGAAATTCACAATTCCAACGCCGGGAAATATTAAAGCTTTCGTTATTCTGGAAAATATTTCAACCGACATTTTGCACACAATTTATTGAATAAACTAACCGTACGAATAATTAATTTAAATAACAATATTTCTGTGCATTGCATTTTGATATCGTTCAATTGGGTAATGTGGAATTTATAACGTAGTAGTCCGCCCTAGTTTCGCACGGATGTACTAATGAAAATTATTAGCAAATGTGTTACCTTTGGTAACAGTATTGCAATTTTCGTGGGAATCTCTAATGTTTTTGGAAATAAAATATAGCCTATATATTAAAAATAAAAATAAATAGGATTACGACTGTAATAGACAAGTACGGTAGACATCCTCTCAGACCTCCAGACACTTAGAACCTTTGAAGATGTTTAGTGGGGGTAGTCAGAGGCACGCCCAAACATTATATTTGACACATGCCCACATTTTGCAGTAGTTAACATTCCACACGTGACAGGTTGCAAGCCCATCGCCGCTTATAAGAATACTAACTGGTTTCCTCACGATGTTTTCTTTCACCGTTTTGAACACGTGTTTTTGATGCGCATATAAATTTTTCGAACAGAAAAATCCACCCCCGGGATTCGAACTCACAACCTTCAGATTGAAAGTCGAGGTACCCTCCACTTGGCCAACACGGCTATATTGCTTATATTGCTCGCTGATAATGTAGCTTATGGTTGAAGAAAGAATTTTTAAAATTGATCTAGTAGTTTTTCCAGTACAAACAAAAACAAAACTACAAAGTTTACCTCATTTCAATAGAAGTGTAGATACTAGTTCCTTCTGTGAAAAAAGATACTAGTACCTGGATGACTGTGCTTTGCTCTGTATTTCATTGCCTGAAAACACGGATAAAACGACGTTTTCTAAAAACCGGCCAAGTGCGGGTCGGACTCGCGCACATTTGTTGTACCCCACTTAAATATACATATATTTTATGCTGTTTTTAGTATTTGTTTATAGCGACAACAGAAATACATCATCTGTGGAAATTTCAACTGTCTAGCTATCACGGTTCATAAGATACAGCTTTGTGACAGACAGACGGACAGACGGACAGCGAAGTCTTAGTAATAGGGTCCCGTTTTTACCCTTTGGGTACGGAACCCTAAAAATGAAACCTAGCTAAATCGAATTATCGCCCCCAAAACCACCTACATATAAAATTTCATAAAAATCATTGAAGCCGTTTCCGAGATTCAGATTATATATATATATACAAGAATTGCATGTTTCTGTATTAGATAGATAGATATTTTACAAAAAATTTAATCTTCTTTCACAGTCGGGTTAAACCCAGGTGAAAGAGTTGCCGTAAAGCTACTAGGGAGCAATGAAGACGAATGGGCCGTTAACTCTCAAGTTAAAAGTAAAACAGTTAAAGTTACGAGTACTAATTTACTAGATTACCTTACGAGGGCTAATAATGTGTTACTTTAGAAGCCGAGATTTACAAGTTCTTGTGTTTTCAATCGTGGAAGGAAAATACTAGGACCATAAGTGCTTCTAGGCGATTCATCTCAATTTTTTAACCGACTTCAAAAAGGAGGAGGTTATCAATTCGCATGTATGTTGTTTTAGGTGGTCCCATTACCACCAAGTCAGCATCTGATGATGGGATCCCAGGGAAATAGAGAGAAACCTTCAAAATTGATGGGCATTGATAGTGGTTTTCAACTATAGACCTTGCCCTTCTTTCATTCGCATACACCGAGTGGAGGGCTAGCCGGGGTAGGGCTCCTAGATCTCGCGGAGTGGAGCCCCCCCTACTTCAATGTTTATTTAAAAACATGAAAACAGTTTTGTTTTTAGTTTTTTAAACATAATTATAATGCTATTGTGTACTGCGGTCGTTTTCAATTTCCATCCAGGGCGAACAAAGGTATTATTAACATATTTGTTATGCGGATGGGTGTGGTAATACTTTCAAATTCAGGTCAATAATAATCCCCTTCCAGGGCAAGCATTTGTGTGATGAACATATAGTATGTATGTATTTACAAAAAAAAGTATATAAGTATTCTATCAGTTATTTGGTTTCCATAGTACAAGCTTTGCTTAGTATGGGGCTAGATGGCGCTGTGTGTGAAGTCCGCCAATATTTATTTAATTTTATATTTTTTTAATAATTGCAAACAAGAAAATAAGTTAGGTACTCTACTCACAAATCAAACAAGATAAAAAAACATGATAAAAACATAAAACGCGACTGCTTTAAATAATTAAAAAAAAAATGATGCCACCTTTTTTAGGAGGGGGGCACTATATTTACAAAATATATAGCCTCATAATAGAGATGAATTGAACGACACATCATTATGTTAAAAAAAATTGTCTAAAAATATCTATATGAGTATAAAATAAGGGATGAAATTTTGTATTGGCTTACTTGACGTCGGTTTTATTTTTAGTTTTTTAAACGTAGTTTGTTTTTTTCGTGTATGCACTTTAAGGTAACCATAACTAATTAAATATATTAAGTAGGCATAACAAATCAATTTTGACTAAATGTAATAAAAAATGTTAGGATCCTTCTATGCTCACGGCCTGCTCGATAATAAGTACTAGGCCAACATAAGCTAGCTGCAGTGGTTATAATGTGGAAACGAAAAGACCTAATGGGATGAAATACGATTATATTAGGTAAAGCAAACAATTTTTTACTAAATATTGTAATAATGAATGTTAGGATCCTTCTATGCTCACGGCCCTCCTGAAAATAAGTACTAGACCAACATAAGCTAGCTGCAATAGCTGTAATGTGAAAACGAAAGGAACGAATTAGAAACTTTAAAATGTTATTAGATATTCAACAGCTTAGTCGGTACAATCCTCTTATAGCACTACACATAATAATCCTAGGATTAGCATTGCGACCGGCAGTCGGTTCTGAACCGGATCAGAGCGGATTTTTCCGGATATCCAATGCAAATCCGGACTCCGCTATTATGCGCGACATACTCGTATCTAGATAATGTTTTAGTTTGTTGATATTGTTGGAATTAAAGATGTTATCTACACTACTTCTATAAATAGGTGAAATTTGTATCATTGTTTGTCTATACTAATATTATAAGAGGAAAGATTTGATTGTTTGTTTGTTTGCATCGAATAGGCTTTGAAACTACTGGGCTGATTTGAAAAATTATTTTACCATTAGAATCCTACATTATCTCTGATGAACATATAATATTTTCAAAAACGTTAGGGATCCGTATGAAAATTTCGATAATGTAAACCGACATGTGAAAAAAATCCAATAAAAATCCTTATAACGCGTTTGCTGCGGAAATTATTGACAATAGAGCAAAGTAATGTAATACAGTTTTATAAAAACATAAATATCTACAAAAAGTATGTAATACTATATGTCTAACTATTAGGGATCCGTATGAAAACTTCGATAATGTAACCCAAAGTATAAAAAAATTACCCATAAAATCATTATTACACCCGTGCGACGCCGGGGCGGACTGCTAGTAATGGATACATATAAAAGACTACGGAACCAATTTTAAAAATTTCTGACTTTAAATGCTCTATTATCAGCGAGTAACACAGGCTATACTTTTATTTCGAAAACACTAGAGATTACTACGAAAATCGCATGAACGTGGTTACATTCATAGTTATAAACATTACCTATAATATATCTATCCTGTAATCATTATACCTGTGCTAAGCCGGGACGGATCAAATCAAAAAAACGTAATCAAATAAATTGCTTATCCAATATGAGCATTGAGCACCCACGTAAAGTTTATGTATAGATACTATTTAAATTTAATAATGTAAGTCTATTTATGTTTTGGTATGTGTATATTTACAACTAATTCATTATCTTTCTCCTACCAAAGCACTACCAACACAACCCTAAATAACCTAAAGTTCGCATACGCACATGTTTTTATCTTGTGCAATAAATATTGTTCTATCGTACTATATCTACTCTCTTTTATTTATTACTAGCGACCCGCCCCGGCTTCGCACGGGTAACATGTTATTATACATATAAACCTTCCTCCTGAATCACTCTATCTATTAAAAAAAACCGCATCAAAATCCGTTGTGTAGTTTTAAAGATATAAGCAAACATACATACAGACATACAGACGCGGGAAGCGGAAAGCGACTTTGCTTTATACTATGTAGTGACAAGCTAACCCGGCGAATTTCGTACCGCTTTAGAATTAACAAATGTTGTGTTAAGTTCCCGTTCCCGTTAAAAAGTATCCTATGTCCGTTTCCTGGTTCTAAGCTACCCAGCTACCTAGTGCTAATTTTCAGCCAAATCGGTTCGGCCGTTCTTGAGATAAAAGTGTTATAACAAACCCGACTTTCTTTTATATACTACTAGCGACTCGCCCCGGCTTCGCACGGGTTTAGTACTATAAACCTACCTCCTGAATCACTCTGTCTATTAAAAAAAACCGCATCAAAATCCGTTGTGTAGTTTTAAAGATATAAGCATACATACAGACGCGGGAAGCGGGAAGCGACTTTGCTTTATACTATGTAGTGATAGTGATAGTGATATATAGATTTACACATATACTCGTATCTCTTATTATTATTATTATTATTATCTCTTCAGAATGTTCAGTATTATTTATATTCGGTAACAAGAACCAAAGGAATAACAAATCAAATTATATTATGCTCATTTTGAGCGACATAATTATTTATGAACCAACGCACGGAGACGTTTAAATCTTACACCATTTTGTCATCATTGCTCAAAAGATTTTACCCAAAGCTGCCTCTTATATTTATGTGTCTACGGAGAAAACCAGGCTTTAAAGACTTCTAGAAGTGGTGATGGGCTTGCAAACTCTCACGTATAGAATGCTTATTGAATGGGCATGGCCTAATGTAATGATTGGACGTTTTTTGTATACCCCATTATATATATAATGGTAATATGATTTTGTGAAATAAAGACGAAATTGCGTTTTCTGAAATAACAAAAAACAACATTTAAAGCCTTTACTTCTAGTTTAGTTTATATGCTTCCTCTTATTTAAACAGAAAACTATTTACTGTTCCATGTTTTATAAAATAATTAACCTAACCTCAACTTACTCAAAAATTAAATCCTAATGACAATCGATGGCATTGACATGACAGTGACACTAATTTCTATTAGAGATCAGTAGATGATAAGTGCATAAAGAAAAGGTGAAACTACACTAGTGTAGTGATATTCTTTACATAATATACCTTCAGAATATATCTCAAGAATCAAAACGCCTGGACATCTAAGAGTATGTCTACCAAGCTTAAGAAATTAATCTTCGCACTGTTCAAACAAAACAAAGTTGTTAAAACAATAATAATCATTTTTAACCAACATGAAAAAGAAGGAGGTTATCAATTCGCCTGTATGTTTTTTTTGTGTATGTTACGCGATTACTCCGGCGTTTGTGGACGGATTTACAAAATTATTTTTTTGAATGAAAAAAATGGTTTTGGAATCTATTTTCTTTGCAGAAATGTTTTGTTAATCAAGTTTCTGTGTTTAATTTAGATAAAAAAGTTATCTATGCCATAAAATCTAAGCTGTACCATTTGCAAATTTTAAGAAAAACTCGATCAAAATGAACAAAGAAAATTAAACCCTCACCTAAATATACCTAGTCATAGAATATGAATCAGAAACTACAGACTAGATTATAGGCTAGATAGAGATAGCCTAGACTAGATTATTACAGGCTATTTAATTATTTTTATCTTCAAATCGTGCCCTATCTACTCAACATGATACTTTCTTAATCCTATCCCATATAGTCTCGCTTACCGACCTTATCTTACCAAAACTTTAGGCCCGATATTCTGTGAGAAAATGGCGTCATATTCTTATCTAGAGTACACTGTATACAATATCTAGACCAGTATAGTTGGAGCTTACGTGACGCTATCAAAAGTTAATGGTTATTGAAGCTTAGGGGTCTCGGGGAAATGGTGTCGATCTAGACATGGTCCGTGTTTTTTTAACCTTGAGTTTTGTCTGTCAAATTATCAGTGACCATTTTTAGGGTTTCATACCTAAAGGGCAAAAACGGGACCCTATTACTAAGACTGCTGTCCATCTGTCTGTCCGTTTTTTTATAGATAATGGTGGTACGGAAACCTTCGTGCGCGATTCCGACTTAGCCGGTTCATATTTGTTTTCTTCTATCAGGGTCAAGTAAATTACTTTGTCTACATACTTGTACCAATGATTAAACTTCAAGAGGTGCTGGTTCGATACCTATGGCAAGACAGATGTTTGCATGATTGGCATTGCATTCATTGCTACTCATACAATATACATATTATGTAGATTTTATAAATATATCAATCGAAAAAAATATAGAATCAACTGTAATCCTCAAGTACGGTAGACGTATGTCTCAGATCTCCACGTGCTAAGAGCCTAGAAAATGTCAATAGGGGGTAGTCAGAGGCATGTTTAAAAAAATATATTAGAAAGAAAAGAAAGAAAGAAAAACGTTTATTCAAACCACCACAATAATATAAAAAAAAAAAAACATAAAATAAATTAAAAACAGTATGTATGTATGTGTCGGGGAAGGTTCCCGAGGCATGCCGTCCGGTGTGTCCGACATGATTCGAAATGTAAAATAACGACTTCACAGTGTAGTAGTTTATTACTCAATCACACACAATCAGTTTCACAAAGTTTAAACAAGGGATTGCTTCGATATTCTAAGATTAATAATTATGAAAAGTATGGAAACGTGGCAAGTTCAACACAGTGGCTGAGTGGGGCTAGTGCTCTGCCCGGCAGTCGCAATAAGAAAGAATCCAGCTCCGACTGACCCAACCGTCAGGCATTCCGTTCCACTAAAAAACTACCCATCCAGCCATTCTGTCTTGACCTTACCCAAGTGACAGTGACAATATGTCTACTTGACGTTTCCAACGATGACACTCGCTAACAGATGACGTTCGAGACCGGAAAGTTACTTCAATGTCACACGACGACTACTCGATCTCCGAAATATGTATATATGATGCTGTATATCATTTCATACACGAAAGGTTGTAAGCCCATCGCTGCTTTTGTAAATAATAAATATTTTATTTCACCGTTTTGAGCAAGTGTTATGTGCATATTTTTTTTCGAATTAACGAATTACTTAAAATAATCTCTCAATATTTTTAATTGATTTACTCGTTTTAAACTGGTATTTATAGTGTTATTACGTCGAAAACCCGTTTCAAGTATCAATTAACACAATTAAGCTTTCTTTGAAAATTAATTTTACCAGAACTTCAGTATTTTCAAATCTTTTGCAAAATAAACTTTTCAATTTAAAACCAACGCCTTAACTCAGTGTCAATATTACTTAAAAAATACTTAAGTGTCAGCAAAACTATGCTCAAGTGAATTTTAACTAATTGAAAGCGACGGAGTTTCAGGATTATAGAACAAAACTGACCTAAATAATGATCTCTTCCCTTTGAAATAAGGTTCATTTTCGTTCAACAGTGTTGTATCCAAACCTACATTGACCTAAAGACCTTATTGCCTTGCTTTAAGGGTGGTTTTCGCATGACAGCTGGTAGTTTAATCCAGTGGGATTATGATGCAAGCGACGCCGGCACGATTACGGTGTAATGTTTTGGAGTTTTTGAGTGTTTTTTGTCATATTTGATTCAGTTTGTGTAGTTTGTAATATAAACGGGTCATGTGACAAAGGAAGAGATATTTTTACAAGCTTTTTTTAACTTGCAATATATGTATGTACTAGCCGACCCGTGACAGACGTTGTCCTGTCAAATTTAATAATCGAATAGAAAAGACTGAATGTTTATAGTCTGTGATGTCAGATTTGTTGCACACCAGCGCCATCTATACCAAAATCATCCCTTTTGCGTCTTTTTATCATTTTGGGGATGTTTTTCATCATTTGGGGATCATCTTAAAGTAATCTATGTTTTATTCTGGCATTATATCTATATCTACAGCAAATTTCAACTTAATCCGTTTTGTCGCTTAAGCCTGATTGAGACACAAACATACATACAAACTCACAAACTTTCACATTTATAATTTTATTAGAATTAGGAAGGATGTGTGTAACTATGTTTGTTTGGGTGGAATCTTGCAACTCAATTTTGAAGCAGTTATCCCCAAATTATTGAGCTGAAATTTTGCATACTTATGTAACTTTGGTGATAATGCAATTATATGGTGACAGCGAGCTGATCTGATGATGGAGTCAGGAGCTGTTCAACAGATACTCACAACGAAACTTAGTAAAAACTTTGTATTCTTGCTAAGTTCTGATGACAATGTTACCTATATGATGTGACATCTGATTTCTAGCTCGAAGGAGGTTTTTACATAATATATATACCTCCTTATTGATTGAATCAGATCAAACTTTATAAAATACCTAATTTGTATGCTTTCCTCTTACAGGTACATTTTCTTCTGGGAAAATATTTAAGGTAAATATACATAATTAAACCTGTTTAGATCAAAGCGAAGATGACATACAATTTTCATTAATTTATTTCTTTTTCAAAAGAATAGACATAAAAGACATTAAATCATTATAAAGTAAATTTAGCAAAATTTTATACGCCGTTATAGTTGTTCTATCTCACGAAGGCGGGTTTGTTTTAATTGTGTGTAAGCTCAGGAGTGCTCAGAATCAGTGACGCACACAAAAGCGCATGTCTATACACATACGAGTATATACATCACTATCACTACATAGTATAAAGCAAAGTCGCTTTTCGCTTCCCGCGTATGTATGTATGTTTGCTTATATCTTTAAAACTACACAACGGATTTTGATGCGGTTTTTTTTAATAGATAGAGTGATTCAGGAGGAAGGTTTATATGTATTAAACCCGTGCGAAGCCGGGGCGGGTCGCTAGTATGATATGTATGCAATAATTTACCTAGCAACTATGTACCTACTGGTAATTAGTTCCCACTTGGGTATTTACTTTACTTAACTATGTTAACTTTTTTAATATTTATTGTGTGTTTGTGTATGTATAACTAGCCGACCCGTGACAGACGTTGTCCTGTCAAATTTCAATAATCGAATAGAAAAGATGATTTTTTTTAGTCTGTGTTGTCAGATTTGTTGCACACCAGCGCCATCTATACAGAAATCATTCCTTTTGCGTTTTTTTATAGTTACTGGTATGTTTTTCATATTTTAAAGTAGTCTATTATTTATTCGGGCTTTATATCTAAATCTACAGCAAATATCAACTTAATCCGTTTTGTCGTTTAGGCCTGATTGAGGAACAAACATACATACAAACTCACAAACTTTCGCATTTATAATATTATTAGGATATTATTGCTCTTCACTACTCTCTTTGATTTTTTAAAAGCATGTCTGTATAGTATATTTTTATTAAGTCTTTCTCTCGGTCACAAAACTGCTCTAGTGGAAGATCAGCGTAGATTGTTCACAATCTACATTGCTGAACTAGGGACCATTTTGTAACAATATTTTTATTCTTTCGGTTTTTTATAAATATTTTTTGTTGTTTTAATATATTATTGTTTTACTTTTAACTGTGTATCCAACTATGTATGTTTATATTGTTACAAATAAAATTTTACTCTGTTCTAGAAAAATATAATTAATTATCTGCAGGTCAAACCCTCTCAACTAATCGGCCAGTGGGTTACATGTGAACATACAGTGAACCTCAACACATAACCCTCTTCCTGCATTCTGGTGGTCGGATAAAAATCAGCCCACAGAGTTACCGAGCGGTGTAACAAGGTATACACACGACAATTATTCATTTTTAACGGCACACAACCTCATTTAATCACGATTACAGGCATTTATTTTCCCCATTTTGAATAATAGCGAACGGTGACAATTGGGTTGGAAATCGGGAGATTCTAAAAAACCGGCAAAGTGCGAGTCGGACTCACGCTCGAAGGGTCCCGTACCATTATCTATATACAGATTATGTATTTCTGTTGCTGTTATAGCGGCAACAGAAATACATAATCTGTAAAAAAATCAACTGTCTTGCTATCACGGTTCATGAGATACAGCCTGACAGACAGACATACGAACAGCGGAATCTTAGTAATAGGGTCCCGTTTTTACCCTTTGGGTACGGAACCCAAAAAAGTATTCTATCAGTTATTTGGGTTCCATAGTACAAGCTTTGCTTAGTTTAGAGCTAGATGGCGCTGTGTGAAGCGTCCACCAATAATATTATTATTTGAAGCTATATTGCTGACTGGATTGATTGGATTAACTGCAGAAATTGTTATACCGATAAATGTGGTTAACATTTTTTTAATTGGCTTATTAAATTATTTCGCAATCTGAACACTTTTTCTGTTTGTAAAAGTAAATAGAATCATAAAAAACCGGCCAAGTGCGAGTCAGACTCGCGCACAAAGGGTTCCTTACGATTATCTATAAAAAACAGCAAAAAATTGACGTTTGTATGTCTCAGTTAAAGGATTTATTTTATTCCGTTTTTTTGGGCTCCGTACCCAAACGGTAAAAACGGGACCCTGCTACTAAGATTCCGCTGTCCGTCTGTCTGTTTGTCAGCAGGCTGTGGCAAAAGAAATACATAATTTGTGAAAATGTCAACTGTCTAGCTATCACGATTCATGAGATACAGCGCGGTGTCAGACAGACAGACGGACAGCGGAGTATTAGTAATAGGGTCCTATTTTTACCTTTTGAATACGGAACCCTAAAAAGGCGAGCAGCGATCGTTAAATCATGGACATAGAGATGAACGTAAAGCAAAGTGATTGCTTCCAACACGATTGAACCGCTCAATGCGGTATGATAGGAAGGATAGGAAGGAGTCCTTTCGACTATAATAATAAATAATAAAGTTTATTTATTTTCTCTTACAAAGGTAAGCATTAAGAGGCTCCCAGTCGCTGATTGCTCTTTTTCGAAACGAAAAAAGAAATACTTCTGAACAAGCCACATCTCCTTTTTTTATAAGTATATTACTTCAGTTTCCTACCTAGATTTCTATTAAGCTGAAAACATAATAGCAGAAACTTTTCACGATAAAGATATTATTTCAAAATGATACGTTTTAGAATTTATAATCGAAATATTTTATATACCTACTATTAAAATCAACTTGTGATGTATTGTTAAAGATAGGTAATATGTAGATCTAGATTTCTATTAGAATAGATTTTTGATAAGTAATTATACATAATTTATATCATTATTTTATTCGAAAAGCTAAGGCGGACCACACGCCGACGTGTGTTTGTCGTCATTGCAGCGGTCGGTAGGATTTTTTATCGAAGTGATTAAAGATGGGTACATCTTTATTCACATATACTATACATTATAAAATAGGAGATGTGGCTTGTTCACAAGTATTTATTTTTTCGTTTCGAACAAAAACAATCGTTGACTGGGAGCGCCTTAACAGTAATAAGGCTTAGGTGGTAAGTATATAGTAAGGTTTACATTAATGCAAACCTGTTTTGTGAGAGACTGGTGCCTGAGGTAGGTTTGACACCTGTATTATAGGTCACCAGTGCACCCACTCCACGGTAAAATCTAGTGCAATAGATTTATGTATCAATACAACTAGCGAAGGTGAAGTTACAAACAATGGTAACAGAGAGATAAAAGGATTAAATAAACGTAAGTAGTTAGGTACTAATTAAATTCAAATACTACATCCTATATTCCTCAAGTACGGTAGACATCCTCTCAGATCTCCAGGCGCTTAGATCCTTTGAAGATGTCTAGAAGGGATAGTCAGAGGCATGTCCAAACATTACATATGGCACAAGCCCACATTTTGCAGTAGTTAGCATTCCATATGTGACCGGTTGCAAGCCCATCGCCGCTTATAATAATACTAACTGGTTTCCTCACGTTTTCCTTCACGTTTGGAGCACGTTAAATATTTCGAATAGAACAATTCATTGATGCACCGCCGTGTTCTGAACCCACGACCATTGAAAGTCGAAGTACCTCCTACTCAGCCAAAACAGCTTTAGAAATAAAAACCAATTAAATGAAATACTACATTCGCATAGTATCTAATATTCTAAGTGTGATTCTCTTTTTATCAAACACTTCCCAGAAACACCATTGGTACAAAACTAATTATTGCCTTCTCGCTTGTTTCCATTACGTTCTCTGTTTTATTTCTTTGTGAGATGTTGCTTTAGTGTGTTAATGAGACAGGCTGATGAGCTTTTTGTTACTGAAGTGGCGACCGTCATTTGAAGGACGTAAAAAAAAACCGGCCAAGTGCGAGTCGGACTCGCGCACGAAGGGTTCCGTACCATTATCTATAAAAAACGGCAAAAAGACACGTTTGTTGTATGGGAGCCCCACCAAAATATTTATTTTATTCTGCCTTTAGTATTTGTTGTTATAGCGGCAACAGAAATACATCATCTGGGAAAATACAAACTGTATAGCTATCACGGTTCATGAGATATAGTCCTGTGACAGACAGACGGTCAGCGAAGTCTTAGTAATAGGGTCCCGTTTTTACCCTTTGGGTACGGAACCCTAAAAACCACTATGTTCGTAACACAAACATTTTAAGTACCTTACAGTTAATTATATGTTAATATATACACTTGTCCTGAGTGGAAATCAAACCCACAGCGCAGAAGGCGGCGCTTTGAGGCTGTTCTAATGGTATTTTTTTGTACCTGGATAACGTTAATTCAATGAAAAATAAAATTGCGCTGAACAAAAGCAGTACTGAAACAATTTATAGCGAACCGAAGGAATATTTTTCTTTTCTCTTGAATAATATTTGTCCAAGTATACTTTTTTGAACAAGATTCCGTACTCGTAATGGAAGAATTCCAAGCCAGAGACCGTTTAACATATTTTTATACATGAATTAGATTTGCAGAATATTAACCTATATATAAACAGCCTTAAGGCGCTCCCAGTCGACGATTGTTTTTGTTCGAAACGAAAAAAGAAATACTTCTGAACAAGCCACATCTCTTATTTTATAATGTATAGTATATGTGAATAAAGATGTACCCATCTTTAATAACTTCGATAAATAATCCTACCGACCGCTGCAATGACGACAAACACACGTCGGCGCGTGGTCCGCCTTTGCTTTTCGAATAAATTAATGATATAAATTATGTATAATGACTTATCAAAAATCTATTCTAATAGAAATCTAGATCTACGTATTACCTATCTTTAACAATAAATCACAAGTTGATTTTAATAGAAGGTATCAAAATATTTCGATCATAAATTCTAAAACGTATCATTTTGAAATAACATCTTTATAGTGAAAAGTTTCTGCTATTATGTTTTCAGCTTAGTAGAAATCTAGGTAGGAACCTGAAGTAATATATTTATAAAAATGGGAGACGTGGCTTGTTCAGAAGTATTTCTTTTTTCGTTTCGAAAAAGAGCAATCGTTGACCTACAGCCCCTTAAGAGTAAAGTACTTTTAAAATGAGTACATTATTTATAGAAAGAAATCATATTAATAATTAATTATCTATTATTTACAAAATAAACGACTAATTGGTAAATTATCCAGATATTAATCTAGATATTGATCCAGATGACTAGGTACCTATCAGTCGGAAGCGTCTTCAAAATAAAGTATTTATACCAATCCAACATAACTGTAACATTATTAAAATTTCAAAAAAAAATATTTATATATAACTAGCCGACCCGTGACAGACATTGTACTGTCAAATTTCAATAATCGAATAGAGTAATGCACGTTGCTATGATGACTGATGTCAACACTGATGTCGGACTGCACACCAGCGCCATCTATACAGAAATCATTCCTTTTGCGTTTTTTTATCGTTTTGGGAATGTTTTTCATTTTTGAAAGTAGTTTATTATTTATTCGAGCATTATATCTACATTTACAGCAAATTTTAACTTAATCCGTTTTGTCGTTTAGGCCTGATTGAGGAACAAACATACATACAAACTCACAAACTTTCACATTTATAATATTAATAGGATGTTGGTGGAAATTTCACACAGCGCTATCTATTTACAAACTAAGCAAAGCTTGTACTTTGGAAACTTATCTGATGAATACTTATATACTCGTATATTTTTAATAAATAATAATGCTAACACATGCGCCATAAAGCGCACAATAACACTGATGCTCTACCAAATTTTATTTTGATTCTTATTGGATGGTCGAGGCATTAAGTACCCTGCCGTAACACAGTTAAATCTAGCACGTGGGGTATGGGACATGTAACTACCTACTAATGAAATGAAACTTCAATATGCCTACTACCTATTTAGTGATATTTTCTTAGTACCTCATAGCTCAGTTGGTAGTAACTCTGCCTTCTGCGCTGTAGGTTGTGGGTTCGATTCCCACCCAGGGCAAATATTTGTGTTATAAACATAGATGTTTGTTCTGTGTCTGGATGTTAATATGTATAATAAGTATGTATTTACAAAAAAAAAAGTATATAAGTATTCTATCAGTTGTCTGGTTCCCATAGTACAAGCTTTGCTTAGTTTGGGACTAGATGGCGCTGTGTGTAAAGTCCGCCAATATTTATATATTATTTTTTTATTTATAATTTGTACCACTTTTTTTGAAAAATAAACTATTTATTTTTCTATTTCATAATTGGTATCAGATTGGTGTAGCAGTTATTACTCGCGTCGTGTCCAATTTACATGAACTTATGTATGTAATTGTAACATAAACTTGTAAAATAGTTCCTTTGTTTTCCAGAAAAGAAAAACCATTTGCAAGAGATTCACAAATCAACCCTAACATCTCCATAACAGCCGCACTGGCCCTATCAGCTTCAACTAAAGCGCGGTACTTCTGACCCCATTTGTTTTTATGCGGCCGTATTTAGCCGCGGCCGGCGGCGGGTTGAACTATTATGTGTTATCGGTGTTAGATAGTTTGTGGGTTTGTTTCTTATGTTTCCTGTAAGCATAGTTGAGTTGAAAACGATTTGTTGATCTGAAGACATATGAGTAGGTATATTGGATTTGATAGGTTTAATGTCGAGCATGTGAAGAGAATGAATGAAGAAAGATTGACAAAACAGGTATATAAGGCGAGTGTGAATGAAAGCGTTGGAAGAGGAAGACCTCGGCTTGGTGACGTTTTGAAAAAAGGCCGGGTCAAGAATACTTTAAACCGACGAGCATGCATGAGGAATGTGATGAGAGTGAATGAAGCTAAAGAAGTATGTCAGGATCGTAGCAAGTGGAAAGCCGTGATCTCTGCCTACCCCCCTGGGAAACAGGCGTGATTTTATGTATTTATGTATGTAATGTCGAGCGTGAATTCTTGATGGAGTAACTTCTCTCTACATTCTTACGATTGCCATGCTCAAATAGGAAAAAATGTCGCTATTTTGGACTATATTAAATTTTTGCCTTCTCTTCTGATTCTTAAAAGACGTAAATGTTCCTAATCTAAACATATAAAACTGTTGTGTTACTGACTAACTGACTGACTGATTACTGGTTGGACTGGTTTTGGTAAGAACAAGTCTACCCGGATAACAGAAAATGTGGTAAAAGCCCCTAATTAGGGTAAGTATTATGATTGCCTACTGAATTATGTAAAAATTATCTAATAATGTTAAGTAATCATTTTTCATTTGGCTAAAATGAAAAAAGCGGTTTACAGGAACCATTTTGAATATTAAATCTACGAGTGTCTATATTATTATTATGTTAGTTTTACCAATTGTTTTTCTGTATTTACTTTGGTAAAAAAAGTAATTCTTGTAACGTAAACTAAAGCTGTGCTTTTTCAAAAATTAGTTTTACACGGGTGTACTGACGAATATTATAGGCAAATTATTGATACCTTAGGTTACATTATTGCAATTATCTTAGAGATTTCTATTTATTTTGAAAATAAAATTTAGTATGTATTCCTCGCTGATAATGTAGCTTTTTATATGTGAAAGAATTATCAAAATTGATCCATTCGTTTTTTTAATTTATCCATTACAAACAAACATTAAAAAAACAAATTATTTTTCTCTTTTTAATAATGCAGAATGTAGAAAACACGATAAAAATGTTATAAAAACTAAATCTAGGATCACAACTGTAATCCCCAAATACTTAAGACATTCTCTCAGATTTCCAACACTCAGATACTTGAAGATGACTAAATGGGTTAGTCAGACGCACGTCCAATTACATTTTTCACATGCCCACAATTTACAGTAGCGTCCACACGTGACAGGTTGCAAGGGTCACATGCCCACATTATGCAGTAGCAGCCACACGTGACAGGTTGCAAAACTTGCAGGCTCACAGCTCAGTTGGTAGTAACTCTGCCTTCAGCGCTGTAGGTTGTGGGTTCGATCCCCACCCAGAGCAAATATTTGTGTGATGAACATAGATGTTTGCTCTGTGTCTGGGTGTTAGTATGTATCATATGTATGTATTCAAAAAAAAAGTATATAAGTATTCTATCAGTTATCTAGTTCCCATAGTACAAGCTTTGCTTAGTTTGGGGCTAGATGGCGATGTGTAAAATGTCCACCAATATTTATTTATTTATTTATAAACCTTCCTCTCAATATTTAAACTTTCTGGTTACAAGCCAACGCCCACCTGTTAGGTGAATTTGTTTACACGCGTGACCCCGCGCCGGTGACCTTAGCTTCCTTGAGTCGACCTCGAAACTTTCGATGACCTCTACGCACGACCTTGGAGACCAGAGACAGTTAATACCTTATTACATGCACGAAACATTCTGTTGCTACTTTTAACCGACAAAAAAAATGGAGGAGTTTCTCAATGACAGTAAAACTGCCTTCTGCGGTATAGGTTTTGGTTCGACCCAAGGCAAATATTTGTGTGATACTTATACATAGATGTTGGTTCTGTGCCTGGGTGTTAATATGTATAATAAGTATGTATTTACAAAAAAAATATTTTTGTATTCTATCAGTTACCTAGTTCCCATAAAACAAACTTTGTTTAGTTTCGGGCTAGATAGCGCTGTGTGTAAAACTAGTAAATATTAAAAAAAAAATGGGGTTTTGGTTACTTTGTAAGTTTTTAATGGATAAACTAAAAAAATACCAAACCAATTTTAAAATTACTTTCATCTATCAATAGCTTCATTATCAGCAAGTATCATGGGCCATATTTTAATTTCCTAAAAAATTATATCCTTATGAAAACTGCAATAAAGTTACTCACTACATAGCATAAAGCAAAGTCGCTTTCCGCTTCCCGCGTATGTATGTATGTATGTTTGCTTATATCTTTAAAACTACACAACGGATTTTGATGCGGTTTTTTTGAATAGATAGAATGATTCAGGAGGAAGGTTTATATGTATAATAACATGCTACCCGTGCGAAGCCGGGGCGGGTCGCTAGTTTGGCTATAAATCTTTGAGATTTTATAATAATCTAGATCTATATTGGATATGAATTTTGAGCATTGAATAATGTAAGAACATTTATGATACCCACGAGACTACATTTTGTTGGTAGCTACTAGAGAAAAGTAATATTTTAATCACAATTAACCGAGGTACTTAATTCAAAAGGAAACTTCCATCACAAAATTAAACCAAGCTTAACCTGTTTACGACGTGATTTATTCTAATACCCGCGAGTAAAGTTAACGACTGTGTATTTTAGGGTTAAGTACCAAGCCACTGTGATTTACTATGTTTGTTTACCAATAGTAGTAACTTTACAGCAAGTCTAGATGCGCCCTAGAAAAAGTTCTGTCAATAGTTGACAAACATTGCAAAAACGAAAGCGCAATGAATCGTCTCGATCTAAATTGTATATAAAACTTATGTGTTACTGACTGACCACTGGCTGGCGGACTGACGGAGTGACGGACTGACGGACTGACGGACTGACGGACTGACGGACTGACGGACTGACGGACTGACGGACTGACGGACTGACGGACTGACTAACTGACAGACTGACGGACTGACGGACTGACAGACTGACTAACTGACTGAATGACTGATCTATCAAAGCACAGCCTAAGCCGCTGTTATGTTCGATACCACCCAGAACAAATAGTTGTGTGATGAACTGATGAATTAATGTCTGTGTATGGGTGTTATCATATAATAATATCTAACTAAGAATGTATTTATACAAAATGTAGTTTTGGATGTGCTTCTAACTATCCCATTAACATCTTCTTGGGCGATTGGAGATCTGAGAAGATGTCTACTGTAGGTACTATTTTTTCATTTATAAAAACCTACTTAAGTACCTATTTTACGAGTATTTTTTATAAAATTCCGATAGTACAAGCTTTGCTTGGTTTGGAGCTAATTTATTTATTGAATATGTCCTTATAATGTGTCGTAATTGTAATGATATTTAATTAAGTTTCGAACACCTTGACCCGAGAAAATTATATCGGTCAAGCACGATTGCCGTATACTTCACCACTGGGTCAAAAGTGTTAAATTGAATTGTATAGTTCCGTACCCAAAGGGCAAAAAACTAAGACTTTGCTGTCCGTCTGTCCGTCTGTCTGTCACAGGGCTGTATCTCATGAACCGTAATAGCTAGACAGTTGAAATTTTCACAGATTATGTATTTCTGCTGCCGCTATAACAAAAAATAAAACAGAATAAAATATATATTTAAGTGGGGCTCCCATACACAAACGTGTTTTTTTGCTGTTTTTATAGATTATGGTACGGAACGCTTCGTGCGCGAGTGTGACTCGCACTTGGCCGGTTTTTTTATAATGTGGTCGAATTCGACCACCGGACGATCCTAGTATTAAAGTATTGCATCTTATGTAACATTCTATTTACCCCCCCCCCTGTCCTCCCCCGGTGTGACATCACATATTTTGCAATTACAAATTTACAATAAATCAAACATTTAAGATTATTGCGAAACTTATGACTCCTCCCCCCTTTTGTCACACGATGTCACACTTTGGGGGGTCTCCACCCTACGTGTTATTTATGGAGGGCCCCCCAGTTTCGACGCTTAATTTAACAACAACGCAAGTGTTTTATAATACCTGCAACAGGCTCACTTACTTCAGAAGTTGTTGCTTACCTTCAATTTATGAGCCACCACGATAAGCGTGGCTTAACTCAACTATTCATATTCCAAGTTTTGGGTGACGGTGCATAACTAGGCTAGCTAAACATCTAATATTATAGTTTAGTTTACGTTGGGTACGGCCGGGATTACATAACATCTGATACTAACGTGAGGTTTCTCGTTATGACAGAAACAATATTACGGTAGGAACGTATAAAAATAAGTTTTCTGTTAAAAATATTTTTTCAATGACAAGCTTTTATAACTATAGATTTTGACACGGGTCAAAATCTATAGTTATAAAAGCAATATATAATTTATATATAATTTGTCACGTAATTACCTTTAATTTACTTTCCCGACGTTTCGATTATGTTTATAATAGCCATGGTACACGATAGTTTGAAAAATAGTTTGACAAGCTTTTGTAAAATCATTTAAACCATCGAGCGCCAGCGCGCTATCACCTGTCACATCATATAACATTGTCATTGAACTTAACAAGAATGCAAAGTTTTTACTCAATCGAAGTATTTACTAAGGAGTTCCGTTGCTAGAGCGCCTAACTCCATCATCAGATCAGCTCGTTGTCGCCATATTATTGCATTACCGAAGTTACATAAGTATGCAAGATTTCAGCTCAATCGGTTGGGGATAACTGGTTCAAAATTGAGTTGCAAGATTCCACCCGAACAAACATAGTGACATACATACATACATTGCAAGTTAGATAAATATGTAATTAATTATGATAGAAAACGAAGCCGAGTCAGCCCAAAAAAGCGCTGACATGATGACCTGGATGATGAGAACCGAAAAAGTCTTCATCAAATCTTCACGGCCCGGGGAGGCCTTTGCCCAGCAGTGGGACTGTCTAGGCGAAATAAAAAATGCTGTTTTTGGTAAGTGCATGAGACTTGAGAATGGCTGAACTGATTTGATAAAGTAATCTAACAAATATTGTAATAGTTCCGAAAATTGCCCGTGGACTTGAAAAACTTTAATTATTTTTTGTTATGGGTTTTTTGAATGAACTCAAGACTAAAGACTACTGGCCTCACAGTTCAGTTGGTACTAACTCTGTCTTCTGCGCTGTATGTATTGTTTATCCTGCGTGGGAATCAAACCCACAACCTACAGCGCAGAAGGCAGAGCTACAACCAACTGAGCTGTAAGGCCAGTCTCTAGTAATGGTTCGAATATTACCCCTAAGTAAGTAACCTAACCCTCTTATTCAAGAACGACACTGTGAGAAATCTTTTTTCATAAAAATCACTTTATGTATTGTGCGACACTGCATAGTGTGACTCAAGGCACATTGTCGTGTGCCTCTAGCCAAAGTTGACCTCTAATGGCACACGGTAGCGTGCACCATAGTGCCGCTCAACATATAAAGTGATGTTTATGAAAAAAGATTTCGTCCACTGTGGGTGCGTGTTCTCATAGTGTCGTTCTTGAATACGAGGGTAAGTTGGGACACTGTTGCCCCAAGTTAGTTATAAACTCATTGTATCTGTCATAAGGGTTATGTCTATCGGTCTGTCGGTTGACAGCGATTAATGAACTTGAAATGAAGAGCTTAGTTCAAAGTACGTCGGTTTAGAAGTACTTTAAAGTGCCTAGTCGGTTTATGATCGCAGTCTTGTACATTTTGAAAATAGATGTTGCTGTTCTTGGCGTTTTCACCCACTGCGCCAGAAGAAGGGTAATGTTTTTCAAATTCAAATTCAAAAATCATTTATTTCAATAAAATCACAAGGATCACTTTGAAACTAGGTGAAGCTACGCCGATTCCACGCGACCAAGCCTAGAAGAATCAGGGTTTTCGACTATGTCCATTTTGTTGGCAAGCACTACAACACAAATGATTTGACGGATAAAAACATATGAGATGTCGTTGAATTTGTCTCAATTATGGAAGTGACATATTAAAAAGGCCTCACAAAAAGGGGTTTTAACAATCTTTTTTATTTATTTATTTTTTACTAGTCGGGTTTTTGTTTTTATAATATTTTTTTTATCTTGTGACATTTGGCTGTCACTATTGTTATAGGAGCCTGTCCCACTGTACTGTAAGGAACTAAAATAAGGAACCTTCTATTTATTTTAATGTCGGTTAAGAAGCAGTGCAGCAATGAGGCATGTTTAAAAGTTGCTACCTCAACGATCACTACTTTTTTAGCGAAGTCAAAGTCAAAAGGCACTTATTCGATAAAAACTAGTTTTTTTCAGAAATCCTATGAAATAGAAGACTCAATTATGGCCGCGAATTAACTTAATCCAAATTGTTAAATTACTATTTTCATTCAGGCCTCTTGATTGAGAAAAAGTGCAAAAATATGATGTTGAATTTTTTTTTTACTTTAGTTTTAAAAGACTAAGAATTCAGAATAGTCTGAACATCCAGTTATAGTTATCGGGAGTGGTCCTAATACATCCTATATAGTAACATACACTCAAACTTGCAACTAAAGTTACAAACACAGATGCACATTACTCACACACATACAACCCAACTGTCACTGTACTATTTTGAGAGCGGCACCACGCTAGATAAACTTTTTGACTTAATGACAAATGATTAATTACAGTCGAGTGTCGAGTTGTGCAATAGGATTCCTAGTTGTCTGAGGGGTTAGTGCCGCAGATAGGGTGACAAGGCTTTCTTTTCTTCGAGGACAATCCTCTTTTATTCATTTAAAAAGTCTTAATTTGCGAAACAATAAAATATCTGACGGGCGATGGTGAATGAGAATTCTCTAAGACCATTAAAAAAAAATGTACCCTGATATTCCATATGGTTATAAATGGTTTATAAATAATTTAACTTTGATTTAAATTGTTATCGTAAACAAATACTTTATTTATTTTATGGTATTTATATTTTGACTGCCCTCACTCAGTTCGTAATAGCTCTGCCTTCTGCGTTGTAGGTTGTGGGTTCGATCTCCAACCAGGACAAATATTTGTGTGATAAACATAGATGCTTGTTCTGTGTCTGGGTGTTATTATAATTTTATATATATTTACAAAAAAAGTAGGTATATAATCTATCAGTCATCTAGTTCTCATAGTACAAGCTTTGCTCAGTTTTGCTAGACGGTGCTGTGAAATATCCACCAATATTTATTTTATTTAGAAAAGGAAATAGAAATAGTTTATTATTCAAATAAAGTGGTACAAATTATAAATAACTTAACTACTAAGAAAATATCACTAAATAGGTAGTAGGCATATTGAAGTTTAATTTCATTAGTAGGTAGTTACATGTCCATACGGGGGGTATGCTAGATTTAACTGTGTTACGGCAGGGTATTTATTTACTGAGACCTGATAAAAAAACAAGGCAATCTAAAATCATGGTCACAGTAGCCACAGCAACCCCATGAGGCGTGCAGCGCCTCGTCGCGTTTAACTTTTCATTGTAGTTTCTGAATTTTCTTGTTCCCACGAAAATATAACAGATGCTTTGTTCAAATAATATTAGTTCCTTTATTCTACGGTTTACTGTAGGTTAGGGAGTCCTGCTTTTATTGTAAGGAGGATTTTTGAAAAATACGAGTTCACTAGTACTGTGGGGGTAAAACTTGATTTTGTGAAGCTCCTACTTTTTAATTACCTTTAAAATTGTTAGAAGTTATAAGGTTTGGACCTAGTTCAAAGCGGATGGTTGAATTTAAATAGTTTAAAAGGAAAAACGGAACATATAGAATCACTTCGTTATTCTATCTGCGAAGACTCTTTTATTTCTTAGTGTAAAAAGCTACTTATAAAAGAAAGATTCAGAGCGAGCCTAGCGCGGTGGTGGCGACAGGCGCGATTTGTGAAATATATGAAACGCGCCATCACTACACTGTGGACGCAAGGGCGCGTTTCCACCATAATAACCATGTTCCCATAATAATTTAATCTATATAGTATTAGAAAAATAAAATAAATAAATAGGATCATGTCTGTAATTCTTAAGTACGGTAGAAATCCTCTCAGATTTCCAAACGCTTAGATCCTTTGAAGATGTATAGTGGGGGTAGTCAGGCATGTCCAAACATTATATTTGACACATGCCCACATGTTGCAGTAGTAAGCATTCCATACGTGACAAGTTGTAAGCCCATCGCTACTTATAAGAATACTAGATGGTTTCCTCACGATGTTTTCCTTCACCGTTTTGAGCACGTGATTTTGATGCGCTTATATTTTTTAAAATAGAAAAATTATTATTGCACGCCGGGATTCGAACCCACGACCAAAACCAAAAGTCACACGGCTTATTTTTACGGTATTAGTAGTTACCATAAACCTTAAAATTATCTAGCGAGCAAGCTTAGCTAGCAAAACCATACAGTATCCCGTACGTAATAGGTTGCAAGCCCATCACCGCTTATCACCTCAACATCTAAAGTTGCAATTGAAACTCATCTAACTAAGAACTATTTCAATCTATCCGCATAAGCTAAGTGATGAACAAAGAAAGCACGCGACACAATTCCTCCCAAATTGGTAGACACGATTAAGTTAACGCTCGTGTACTTACCCCTTAATTACGAACATCTAAGATGAATTTCATTACTTTAGCGCGATGTAATGTCATGTAGAATCGAAGGGTTAGATAAAATTGTCTTAGCAAACAATATGTCAGTTTTTAGGGTTCCGTATTTTTTAATGGCAAGCTTTTGTAAAATCATTCAAACCACCGAGCACCATGCAGCTCGCTATCATCTGTCAGTTTTAACATTGTCATCGGAAATTGACAAGAATGCAAAGTTTTTACTCAGTCGATGTATTTACTAAGGAGTTTCGTTGTGACTGTTGAACAGCTCCTGACTCTATCATCAGATCAGCTCGCTGTCACCAATCGAAAAGTCAAGGGACGATATTCTCTTTTTAGGGTTTCGTAGTCTACAAGAATCCCTTAGTTTCGGCATGTTCGTCCGTCCGTCCGTAGCTTAGCTCAGAGACTCTTAGTGATGGAAAACTGTTATTTTGCATGAATATACATATTAGCCGACAAAGTGGTAATAACAAAATCGGGAAAAAAAAATAAGATTTTATTGTCTCGGGTTTCGAACACACAACATTTTATAGGTGTTATTAAAAAAAACTTCAGTACATTTCAAAACCTTTCGTTTATTGAAGTATAATAGACATAAGGAGCCTGGCGAGATGGTAAAAGAACCTATGGGCTGAAAGAATTTCGTCGTCCGTCGTCGTTTTTGCCCTAAACATTTCCATTACGATCACGTACTGACCCGGGCAATACAGACAGACAAACTCTCTAATTAGGTTTTGCATTATTATTTTGATGGCGATCATGTCTCTTATTACATGTAACATGATACAACAAAGAGGAGACTGGGGTGGAGTTAGTTCATTTTGATAATCATGTGTGTATTATTTATTTTGTAGCCTGGTCACGTACATACATAGGAAAATGTTTCTAATGTGAAAATTGATTTGAACATAACTATACGTTTAGATTAAATTTAATGTATCTATTTTACATCATAAACATGTGCTTAAAACGGTGAAGGAAAAAAATCATGAGGAAACCAGTTAGTATTCTTATAAGCGGAGATGGGCTTGCAGCCTGTCACGTATGGAATGCTAACTACTGCAAAATGTGGGCATGTGCCAAATATAAGGTTTGGACGTGCCTCTGACTACCCCCACTAGACATCCTCAAAGGCTCTGAGCGTCTGGAGATCTGAGAGGATGTCTACCGTACTTGGGGATTACCGTCCAGTAGTTTTTGCGTGAAAGCCAGACAACAATCAGACAGACAGACAGACAAAAATTTCAAAATGTTTTTTTTTGACTTGTGTTACTTGTATAAAGGCCTCTAGAAGTATTTTTTTTAGTTTTCATTTAATGTACAGAATTGAACTCTTCTACAGTTTTATTATATGTATAGATTATAACGTTTTTTCTTGTATTGCGTTTAGAGGTTCTGAGGTTTTCTTTTTACATTTTAAAACATATTGAAAACTAATCCAAAATATGCACCTACAAGTTCTACAAGTATTCCCAAAGAGGGTTGACGTTAGGCAGTCAGCCGGTTGTAAAACATAAGCCAAATCCTCTTCGCAACACGTTGTGCCGACCCCAGAGTAAGTGGGAAAAGGAGACGAAAATGATGAATGATGATGATAAACTTCGAATTGATAAATTTGAATTCATAATTTAAAATCTAAAGGTTGCAGAGGAGAAAATAATGAATAGATAAAGACAATTTAGTTCGCAAACTAAGTCACGATACGTTCGTTATAATAAAAACAATAATTATTAATTAAATTCTTCGTAAGTTAATCTTATATTAATCTATCTCTATTCGCAAATAAATTGACCTTATCCTAACCCGATTTAAACAATTCTTATTCTAAGAGCGATTTTTATTAATTATGCGTAAAGCCCGAGGAACAAAAACGTTATAGAAGTCACGGGCAGACTCTAGTCCTATTTGTTAGGAAAATCCGGCTTCAAAACCCTCTACTGTTTGGTTTCCTAGCAAACTTAACCCGTTTTATGACGGTTGTAGTGACGAATCTATTTGCGCCAGACTAAACTAAAGCATTACTTCAAAACTATCGTGATTAGTAAGTTTTTATTTAACTTGCAATGCATGTATGTATGTGTAACTATGTAACTATGTTTGATAAGGTGGAATCATGCAACTCAATATTGAAGCAGTTATCTCTAACTGATTGAGCTGAAATTTCGCATACTAATGTAATTACGGTGATAATGCAATTATATGGTGACAGCGAGCTGATCTGATGATGGAGTCAGGAGCTGTTCAACGGAACTCCTCGGTAAATAGTCTGATTGAGATAAAACTTTGCATACCTATCATTCTCCAATGACAATATAAAATTATGGTATTAGCGAGCTGGTCTGATGATGGAGCTCGAACGTAGCCATAGGAACTCTCTAACTTTACAATATAACCATGTGTCGTTTTTGGGCTCGTTTGATTTATTTTGACGAGTACTAGAGCCCTAGAATTTGTAAAAGCTTGATTTTAAAAATAAACTTAATTACATAGTCAAAATGTGTTGGGACAATAAATTAAAGGTGATAGAAAATAAAATAGAAATAGGATCGCGACTGTAATCCACAAGTACGGTAGACATCCTCTCAGATCTCTAGACGGCACGTCAGAGGCACGTCCAAACATTATATTTGACACATGCCCACATTTTGCAGTAGTTAGCATCTCATACGTGACAGGTTGCAAGCCCATCGCCGCTTACAAGAATACTAACTGGTTTCCTCACGATGTTTTCCTTCACCGTTTTGAGCACGTGTTTCGATGCGCATATACATTTTTCGAACAGAAAAATCCATTGATGCACGCCGGGATTCGAACCCACGACCTTCAGATTGAAAGTCGAAGTATCTCCCACTCGGCCAACACGGCTTTTTGGTGATAAACCGTGATAAACCTGTAAAAATCAATAGTTATATATGCCTGGCTCAGCAGCTAACTAAAAACTGAGACCTTTGTTTTTCCAAATTGAAATCTCTCTGTCCCTTACGGGGGGGACGACACGCAATTGTCGAAGTACCTCTTCTCGTTCCCGACCGCACGTGATCGCAATACCAGAAGACGTACCCTTAGTGTTAGGGTTCTTGAGCATGAGTTTTGAATCGTTAGTCAGTCTTTATTTCACTTTCAAAACTTTCGTGAGTTGTACACATTATTACAACAACGGGAAATTACTCAGGTAAATGATAAATTGTCAATGAGGACACCGACAATGTTTCGATTCATCTAGAGAATCTTCTTCAGGGTGAGTGGACCATAACGCGCGCGCTACCCTGCTCGCATTGCCGTCGTATTGTCGGTGTCCTCATTGACAATTTATCATTTACGTGAGTAATTTCCCGTTGTTGTAATAAAGTTAGTCAGTCTGTGAGCATCGAAACATTTTCTTAACAAAAACATCATAATTTTCGTCTCCTGTAGTACTTTTAATTATTATTCTTGTTTGAGCCTTCACCTTGTTCGATTGGCACCACACTGGAGCTCCACATAGCATTAAGGAAATGATCATTAAAAAAACCGGCCAAGTGCTAGACGGACTCGCGCACGAAGGGTTCCGTACCATTATCTATAAAAACGGCAAAAAAATCACGTTTGTTGTATGGGAGCCCCCCTTAAATATTTATTTTATTCTGTTTTTAGTATTTGTTGTTATAGCAGCAACAGAAATACATAATAATAAACCACACATTAAGTGGGAAAAGTTTAAATTTCAAGTTCAAATCCGAATTCAAAAATCATTTATTTCAATAAAATCACAAGGATCACTTTGATACATCTTAGGAACTAGGTGAAGCTACGCTGATTCTACACGACCAAGCCTAGAAGAATCAGGCAATAAAAACGGCTTGGGGTCTATCTTTTTTTAGGGTTTCGTACCCAAAGGGTAAAATCGGAACCCTATTACTAAGACTTTGCTGTCCGTCCGTCTGTCTGTCTGTCCGTCCGTCCGTCCGTCTGTCTGTCTGTCTGTCTGTCTGTCTGTCACAAGGCTGTATCTCATGAACGGTGATAGCTAGACAGTTGAATTTTTTACACATGATGTATTTATGTTGTCGCTATAACAACAAATACTAAAAACAGAATAAAACAAATATTTAAGTGGGGCTCCCATAAAAAAAACGTTTTTTTTGTCGTTTTTTATCGATAATGGTACGAAACTCTTCGTACGCGAATTCGACTCGCACTTGGCCAGTTTTTTACATAATCATCTGATGTTGGAAGATAATCATAAAGTAAATAGCAGAAGGCACAAAAGTGCTCTCAAATTGCATGAGTTTTTGAAGCGTGTGTCATCGCTACCGGTTGGATAATGCTAGAAATTGGTGCTAAGGGTAAACGCAAAGGGATCGGAATAAGTTTATTGCACATTCGTATGTAAATATGAGGGTCCGTTACCGTTTGGTGACTTTTTGTGTTTGCCAAATTCTGTCTTAGTCAGCTTTTTACAGACATACTGTGTTTGCGGCAATAGTTACAGAAGAGGTACAATTGTTCACGAAGTCATGTGAGTAGGACTTGTAGTAGTGATGTGTATAGACACGCGCGTATGTGTGCGTGACTGATACTGAGCGCTCTTGAGTTTATGCACACAGAAACAGTGTGACGACAATCTACACGCACAACCGCCTTCGTGATTTGGAACAACTGTAAGTGATCTTTGGAGGTGAACATTTTAGGAAAAAGGAGAGAAATAAAAAAAAAATATGATCACGACTTTAATCCCCAAGTACGGTAGACATCCTCTCATATCTCCAGACGCTTAGATCCTTTGAAGATGTCTAGTGGGGGTAGTCAGAGGCACGTCCAAACATTATATTTGGCACATGCCCACATATTGAATGAAAATTACAGAATTTCATTAGAGAAAATGAGAGTGAAATTAAAATGAAATAAATCAATTCTAATCCAAATCCTAGATTTCTATAGGGAGTAGTCAGAAACACGTCATTTAAAATAGATAAATTTGAAAATTAGGGTACTTCAAGGACCAACTTCTTTCTTACCCATGTGCAAAATTTTCATATTGAGACGATTTTCCTCCACACGTTTCGCGTGTATGTAAAAAATACTTTCAAACGCAATAGTATCGCTGTTTCACCTAACCAGTTATTGTAGTTGTCCAACCGCTGGTTATGCTAATCCCCGGTTATAGTGTTGGTGAACATTAGCTTTGGCCTGCCGACGTAAACACGACGTAACTGCGACGTTATCGTCCCGATAATGTACCGTAAATCGCTTTCCGATATTAACGAATAGGAGAAGCATTAAGATAAGCGATATTATGGATTAATTTCGATGTGAATATTTTGTTAAATTGTTTGTCGATTTGCAAAAGCAAATATATTTTTCGTTGCTGTCAGTACAAAAAGTCGTATGTAAAATCGTTTGGTTTTCAGGAGATATAAAAAACTGTTTATTATCTTATCTATGAAGTTTTTTTACAATATTTATATGTAAATAGCTATAGTTTTATAACTTACATACGTATATTATACTCCTGAAAATCGATTTACTACACATACAGTCAATAAAAAAAATTGCAAAATTTTGACATACGACTTATTGTTTTGACAGCAACGTTTAAAAAAATATCACAGTTTTAATAAGGGACCTCGATGGTGTTGTGAGTGTATAAGTGCGAGTTCGATGCCATGGTGGATATGATCTGTTTAATCCTTTGAGATAATTTAGTCAGTTAGGTCCTGTAGTAGTCCTGCTTAAGTCCTGCTTAGGTCCTGTCCAGTAGTCCTGCTTTAGTTAGGTATTCTAATAATAAAGACATACGAACTATGTCGTAACTAAAATAAAAAAATAGGATAACGACTGTAATCCCCAGTCTCCTCTCCAAGTAGACATCACACACAGATGACTGAGCGATTTGAGCGACTGGAGATCTCTCCAGTCGCTCAAATCCCTAACTAGAGGGGGTAGTCACAAAATTACATGTGGCACATACCCACATTTTACAGTTGTTAGCATTACATACGTGACAGGTTGCAAGCCTATCGCTATCAAACTAGCCGTTTCAAAATACCATCATACCAACAAAGGAATCGTGAGTTACGAAACTGAACAGCTGGTTACATAACCGAACAGAAAAACACCACAAAACCATTCGTCATACAACAAAACGGCAAAAACTCTACCTTAATTACATCTGTCAGGAAACAATGAGCTGCTGTCATAAATATAACGAATCTTCCTTTCAAGGGGTAGGCAGAGGCTATCCTGCATTGAACAATGGATGGGGAAACTATTATAAGCTTGGGAAGAGCCGGGTGGGGGTGGCGGTTGGAGCGACAAGGATATAAAAGTAATTTTACAGGTGGTTATAGGTCACTTTAAGGCGCTCCCAGTCGACGATTGTTTTTGTTCGAAACGAAAAAAGAAATACTTGTGAACAAGCCACATCTCCTATTTTATAATGTATAGTATATGTGAATAAAGATGTACCCATCTTTAATCACTTCGAAAAATAATCCTACCGACCGCTGCAATGACGACAAACACACGTCGCGTCGGCGCGTGGTCCGCCTTAGCTTTTCGAATAAATTAATGATATAAATTATGTATAATTACTTATCAAAAATCTATTCTAATAGAATTCTAGATCTACATATTACCTATCTTTAACAATAAATCACAAGTTGATTTTAATAGTAGGTATATAAAATATTTCGATCATAAATTCTAAAACGTATCATTTTGAAATAATATCTTTATCGTGAAAAGTTTCTGATATTATGTTTTCAGCTTAATAGAAATCTAGGTAGGAACCTGAAGTAATATACTTATAAAAATAGTAGATGTGGCTTGTTCAGAAGTATTTCTTTTTTCGTTTCGAAAAAGAGCAATCAGCGACTGGGAGCCTCTTAAGTGTCTACGAAAAAAAGACCGGTTTTTATATATAAGTAGGTCTAGGAAAGGTGATACTTGAAATTTTTGTTTTTAGGGTTCTGTACCCAAATGGTAAAAACGGGACCCTAAGACTTCGCTGTCCGACTGTCAGTCACAGGGCTGTATCTCATGTACCGTGATAGCTAGACAGTTGAAATTTTCACAGATAGTGTATTTCTGTAGCCGCTATAACAACAAATACTAAAAACATAAATATTTATGTGGGGCTCCCATACAACAAACGTGTTTTTTTGCCGTTTTTTTATAGATAATTGTACGGGACCCTTGATGCGCGAGTCCGACTCGCACTTGGCTGGTTTTTGTAATAAATAGATTAATAATTTGGGTTCAAAAGTAAATTTATTGCGTAGTCGCTTTCAGTAATACAAGCAAGATGAAAGAAAAATAAGTTACAGGACCTCGGAGGCCTTATCTCTGTGAGGGCTGACACTCGCCACTCTTTCTTTTGATTTGTAGCAGCCAAGGGCCAGCCCTGACCTGAATCTCTTTAGTTATTTTTTGTATTGTTGTACGTACTTGAGTAGTACTTTTAATTATTATTCTTGTTTGAGCCTTCACCTTGTTCGATTGGCACCACACTGGAGCTCTACATAGCATTAAGGAAAGGATCATTAAAAAAAAGTAGACCCCAAGCCGTGTTTGTTGCCTGATTCTTCTAGGCTTGGTCGCGTGGAATCGGCGTAGCTTCACCTATCCTGAGACGTTTCAAAGTGATCCTTGTGATTTTATTGAAATAAATTATTTTTGAATTTGAATTTGAAAATCATGATGTAAAAACCTTTTTCTTGTAGTTTCAATTGAGAACTTTTAAATAAATAAAAAACAAAGTGAGATATGTATTTTGCATTTTAGCAAGCTTGCGATCGATTAAGCTGTTTTTCAGAGGGATCAATAAAATAAATCATTCTCAAAGGCTTATATTATAGGCTAAATTATTTATTAAATAATATAGATAGCCCGAATTGTCCAATATCATCGTATGTACATACATATGTGGACACTTATTTCGACATTATGTCGTAATGTGAACATGGACATTTTTATTTCTGAAGACCAAGTGAGGGTAGTTTCTTCAACTGCCTCCGCTTCTCGACGGTAGCTCCGAGTACTCCAGTCTGCCTGCAACCATGGCTATTATAATTGTAACATAGTCGAAACGTCGGGAAAGTAAATTAAAGGTAATTACGTGATAAAGACCCGTATCAAAATCTATAGTTACTTTATTATGTTAGTTATATTATTATTTATTTTAAGTTATTAATATTATGTACTCAGCAGTATTCACGATGTTATCGTACAAGTTCATTGAACCATGGGAGTGAGGTGTATATTCAACTTCGCAATACGCAAAATTAAGCAGACAATAACCTTAGGAAAATCCTTAATTTTCCACAGTAAATTGAAACAAATTGACCGAAGCCATCCACAGAAAATTAGCCCATAACTCATTGCAATACGGCACGTTTTAAACTGTATAGTTTTTATAGGAAAATCGCCTTGAGAAATAGGTATGTGACCCCATCAAGGTCAGGCCATTCTTTTCGTCTCAAAAGTCATTGCTCTTGGAATAATGGCGTAATTAATGTAGTATATAAAGGTCAATGGCCAAGGTTTTTGGGCAAAAAACGTCGAGTAAATGGTTTCCGGGTGAGATGTGATATGGCAAAAACATAAATAATAATACAAATATAAAGTTTGGACGTGCCTGACTACCCCCACTAGACATCTTCAAAGACTTTAATTCTAAATCAAGTGTAGCGTGTGTTGCTTTTTGAATTTGTGCTGAAGCTCTTTAGTTATTTTTTTTTATTGCTGTACCTACGTACTTGAGTAGTAGGTACTTTTAATTATTATTCTTGTTTGAGCCTTCACCTTGTTCGATTGGCACCACACTGGAGCTCTACATAGCATTAAGGAAAGGATCATTGAAAAAAAAAGGTAGACCTCAAGCCGTGTTTGTTGCCTGATTATTCTAGGCTTGGTCGCGAGGAATCGGCGTAGCTTCACCTAGTTCCTAAGACGTTTCAAAGTGATCCTTGTGATTTTATTGAAATAAATGATTTTTGAATTTGAATTTGAATTTGACTCTTAACCCAATTGTTCATGGATTTTTACGAAATATCCTACTGGGTAGGAAAATAATAAAAAAATAAATAAATAGGATCACGACTGTAATCCCCAAGTACGGTAGACATCCTCTCAGATCTCAAGGCGCTTAGATCTTCGAAGATGTCTAGAGGGGGTAGTCAGAGGTACGTCCAAACATTATATTTGTCACATGCTCACACTTTGCAGTAGTTAGCATTCCATACGTGACAGGTTGCAAGCCAAGGAAAATGATGATGAGTGTTAATACTAACTAGAAGACAATTTAGAGACGAACCTAATATTTGAAACCTCAAAATGTTAGTGATAAGGAAAAAATTGAGCCCAAACCGATGCAACATTTCAAATACCAGAAATAAACGGCGCAGTGATCATCATAAAAATGCAATCATTGGCTCCGTGGAGCGACAAAACAGTACCCTGATTCGACATCATACGATTCGCCTGAATTACGAATAACCTACTTTCCGAATAGTTTCGAATAACATTGTAGATCAAAGGTTTCATCACTTCGGCCCAACGGTTTAGCCGTGATAACGTCACAGACAGACAGACAGAGCTACTTTTGCATTTATAATATTAGTATAAATTTATTTAATTATACATAATTATAAAAGGTCATTGAAAAAAAATTTACAGGTGGTCCCAAAAAAGATTATGTCAACCAAAAGTGTCATCCAAATTACCCTAAGCAAATTATTACTAATAAGTGATATTAATTATTACTAATATTATTATTATTAATATAAGTGTTTTCCGTAGTTTTCGAGTTATAAAGAAACAAGCGTGATTTTTTTTTAAACATGATTATTTAACTTTTAGAATGCATAAACAAAGAACTCATGTTACATATAAATTGGTAAAAAGCTGAACCTCTATATATTTTTTAAGTCTTTAACGGAACTTAATAAATAAGCTACTTTTTACCTTTTTAGGGTTCCGTACCCAAAGGGTAAAAACGGGATCCTATTACTAAGACTTCGCTGTCCGTCTGTCCGTCTGTCTGTCACAGGGCTGTATCTGCGATAGCTGAAATTTTGACAGTTGAAATTTTCACAGATGATGCAATTCTGTTGCCGCTATAACAACAAATACTAAAAATAAAACAAAATAAATATTTAAGTGGGGCCCCCATACAACAAACGTGATTTTTACGTCTTTTTTTATAGATGGTACGGAACCCTTCGTGGGAGAGTCCGACTCGCATTTGGCCGGTTTTTTATATATGTATATACATACATATGTGTGATTTTCATACATCATAATTTTCTTCTCTTTTTCCTACCTAATGTGAGGCCGGAACAACATGTTAACAAACATGTTGCGAAGAGGATTTGGTTTATGTTTTTCAACCAGCCTCCTGCCTAACGTGAACCCTCTTTAGGAATAGCTAACATTATATCTTTGTGGAGGATTTGAATTAATACTCAGTGGAACTTAGTGGCTGGCGACTAACCGACTGCCAAGAAGGCACGCGTTAAAGTCCAATTGATATCTCCAACACAGAGACGTGCCCAATCACGATAAAATGAAACATAAAGTTTAGTTTGTTTAGTTTCGAATCGGAAACGAATTGTCCGATTCGGCTGCGACTTATCCACATATTCTTAGTTGTAACTTTGACTCTATCTTGACTCAACGAGTCGAGGCCCCTCGAATTTCCCTCGAAAAGAACCTCATGTTTGGTATCGTAAATCGATGTCTTGGAGATTCCTCAATTACGTCATTACGTCATCCGTTCGAGGAGATTTCCATCTAACAAACCGTCACACGCATGCGTCATTCAGAAGCTGCCGAGTAATGTCACGGTATATCTCGAGGTACCTTGAGTGGACAGTTGTTGACTGAGGAATCCTCGACTAGAGGCAAACTCGAGGTAATTTTATCAACTTAAGCTACCAAAACACGGTTTCGAGGTCGAGTTGAGGTGAGGATATTTCGAGGTTACTAAGAATATAGGGATTGGGACAAGTTTCGAATCAGCTGTTTCGAGCAAGAATCGAGTAATGACTCAACTTTCTGTCAAACTCATTAGCGCGGTACGAAACGTTTTAAAGTTACCTACGTTTGGTTCGATTGCGTTTAATCCGAAAATAATAGCGCGATGGGGCTGTGAATTTTGATAGGAGATTTTCGAGTCGAACTATTTCTACTAACTAATGGAACGTTGTATCCTTGTGACTTCGTTCACGAAAAGTTTTTTTTTTATTAAACATCCTGTTTATTTTTTAACTTTAGTACCTATACCTATAATAATAATAATGTTTATTGTCATTAAAGGTAACGTTATTTAAAAGTTATTTTCAGACTTTAACCCCGCTGCACTTCTTTCTTCGAATTTCGGGAATTCCTTTCTAAACATGGCACTATTTGAAAAAAAAATCACTATTTGAAAAGTAAATTTTTATTCAAGCACCATGCGGACATAGAGCTGCACAGAATATTTTTCAATAGATATATAAGAGGCTCCCTGTCGCTGATTGCTCTTTTTCGAAACGAAAAAAGAAATACTTCTGAACAAGCCACATCTTCTATTTTTATATGTATATTACTTCAGGTTCCTACCTAGATTTCTATTAAGCTGAAAACATAATAGCAGAAACTTTTCACGATAAAGATATTATTTTAAAATGATACGTTTTAGAATTTATGATCGAAATATTTTATATACCTACTATTAAAATCAACTTGTGATTTATTGTTAAAGATAGGTAACATGTACATCTAGATTTCTATTAGAATAGATTTTTGATAAGTAATTATACATAATTTATATCATTAATTAATTCGAAAAGCTAAGGCGGACCACGCTCCGACGTGTGTTTGTCGTCATTGCAGCGGTCGGTAGGATTATTTATCGAAGTGATTAAAGAAGGGTACATCTTTATTTACATATACTTTACATTATAAAATAGGAGATGTGGCTTGCTCACAAGTATTTATTTTTTCGTTTCGAACAAACACAATCGTCGACTGGGAGCGCCTTAAGTCTCATTACCTTGTTTTTAAGTTATTGATTTTTTTTTGCCAACTATTTCTACTACCAATTAGGTTAGCTGGTAAAAAATGCCTTGGCATTACGTCCGCCTTTTTGTTTTTATTTTTAAATGCAATTAAAGTATGAATAAATAAATAAATAAAATATTTTTCTATATTTATCATAATAAAACAGGTAAGTCAGCCGAATCAGGTGTTATTATCAGGGGTTTGTTGTTACGAGCTTGATTTATACGATAATGCGGAGTCATTATGGTCTGATGTTTGGCCCGCGTGATGATTGCGTAGGAAATCGACTGGTAACCTCAAAACATATTAACCTTTACTGTTGAAAGACCCCAATTGTCCCCAAAGGGAGTTTCCACCTAAGCGAAGCTGTCCAGAGCAGACCAAACACAGTGCTCGACATTTTCATACTCGAATATTTGAGCGCTATCTTTGGTCCTTCCTTTGGTCGCTTGTGGAAACTCACTCTAATGGAAGTGGTTGGGGACGAGGTTACGTTAAAACCGATGATAATGTAACCCTTTGCGAAGCTGGGGCAATATTATGAGGCCGGTTTGAACCTGTCTCGAGTCGGAGTGAGTCATGTAGGTTGTTTGAGCCTTCACCTTATTCGATCGGCATCACACTGTAGCTCTACATAGCAAGGAAAGGTACATTTAAAAAAATTATCGGCCCCAAGCCGTGTTTGCTCACTACTTTCCATCCTCAGGTTGCCTGGAACAAATCGCTTTTTAGCGATAAGGCCGCCCATTGTACGTAACTATAGATTTTGACACGGGTCTTTATCACGTAAAAAACGTTTGAAAAATAACATTGTACGTAATTCGAAAATTATTTGTTTAATGTTTTGCTTGTTTATTTCTAGTGTACAATAAAGAAGTATTATCTATCTAAAATAAAAAATAAATAAATAGGATCACGATTGTGATCCCCAAGTACGGTAGACGTTCTCTCAGATCTCCAGACGCTTAGATTCTTTAAAGATGTCTAGTGGCGGTAGTCAGAGGCACGTCCAAACATTATATTTGGCACATGCCCACATTTTGCAGTAGTTAGCATTCCATACGTGACAGGTAGCAAGCCCATCGCCGCTTATAAGAACACTAACTGGTTTCCTCACGATGTTTTCCTTCACGCACGAGCACGAGTTTTTGATGCGCATATAAATTTCACAGAAAAATCCATTGATGCACGCCGGGATTCGAACCTACTCATCAGGTACTTCCCAATCGGCCAACACGGCTTTCTATCTATCTATCTATTGATTATTGAGGTCCAAACATTATATTCAGCATATGGCTACTGGCCACATGTTGCAGAAGTTGCGAACTTTATAATAATTATCGAAGTATTTCTATAATAACTATCTAATTTTAGTTCTTTGTCGTTGTGTCGCCAAGCGTGTCTCCTTACTTTGTACGTAATTCGTGCTATTCTTATTCTAGACAAGTAATGCGGAAAGGAACCGCAGTATGGAGGTACTAGAGGTGGGTGCGTATTTACTCGACCACGTTCCAAAACCAGGTTTAGGCGTAAAAATACGTAAGTAACAGGTATGATAGCTAGATTAGAGAAATTTATAATAATTATCTAAATATATAATGTATACTTTAGAGCAATTATACTTACTTTACTGTAAAAATAATTATACTTTATTGTAAGTACACCAGAAATAAACAAGCAAATCATTAAACAAATGATTTTCGAAATATGACATCATTCTTACGAGTATTTTAAACTTTAAGGGGCTGCCAGTCGACGATTGCTCTTTTTCGGAACGAAAAAAGTAATACTTCTGAACAAGCCACATCTCCTATTTTTATAACCTATTTACTACTTTTACTATTACTATTATTTACTATTTACCTATTTACTTCAGGTTCCTACCTAGATTTCTATTAAGCTGAAAACATAATAGCAGAAACTTTTCACGATAAAAATATTATTTCAAAATGATACGTTTTAGAATTTATGATCGAGATATTTTATATACCTACTATTAAAATAAACTTGTGATTTATTGTTAAAGATAGGTAATATGTAGATCTAGATTTCTATTAGAATAGATTTTTGATAAGTAATTATACATAATTTATATCATTAATTTATTCGAAAAGCTAAGGCGGACCACGCGCGGACGTGTGTTTGTCATCATTGCAGAGGTCGGTAGGATTATTTATCGAAGTGATTAAAGATGGGTACATCTTTATTCACATAATATACTATACATTATAAAATAGGAGATAATGGCTTGTTCAGAAGTATTTCTTTTTTCGTTTCGAACAAAAATAATCGTCGACTGGCAGCGTCTTAAAGTATTTTTTTACTTGAAAGTATTAATTATACTTCAATGTGTGATGTCTACATGTACTAGATACTTTTTAAATAATTATATAATTCTAAATCTCATCTGGGGAATATGCTGGCTGAGTGGTTTGGGGCGCAAAAGGCTGGTCACGGTGTCTCTTCAAATACTTTGGAGTTTTTAAAACCTGGTATTTAAGGTGGTATGTCTGAGACCGGGTGCATAAAATCACGAGTACGACCCAACTCTAGGAGGTACCACAAGTAATTACCCGTTCCAAATCACCGATGCGAAATTCCACTACCATATGGCTTGTAATATCGGGTTCCACTGGTCTTACCGTGAGAATTTGCTTGCATAGAGAACATCGTATTTACATAGTACATGTATACGTAGCATGTACAATTGTACATCCTACTATTATCCTACTATTATTATAAATGCGAAAGTTTGTGAGTGGGTGAGTGTTTGTTACTCATTCACGCAATGAAACTTTACAGTGATTTAGCTTATACATTACGTTTGTTGTATGGGAGCCCCACTTAAATATTTATTTTATTCTATTTTTAGTATTTATTGTTATAGCGGCAACAGAAATACATAATCAGTGAAAATTTCTACTGTCTGGCTATCACGGTTCATGAGATACAGCCCTGTGACAGACAGACGGACAGCGAAGTCTTAGTAATAGGGTCCCGTTTTTACCCATTGAGTACGAAACCCTAAAAATTAACTATTTAGCTATTCATAGTTTTGATTAAAAACGAAACTTGTGTTTTTGAAGAGCCAACTTTGGAAGATAAATCTATCGAGAAAAGTTTTACCAATCGTGTTTCTGTCTTTAATTTATCTAGATTCAATCCATTAGTTATCTCTGCCATAAAAAACGCGGTTATTGAGAAAAAACGATTCTGCATTCATCAAAAACATTTATTACTCGTCTTAATTGCCTTCCAAATCTCTACGAAGTAGATAAAATCGTGTGCAGAGACAGCAAATAATCTCAACAAAAGACAACATTATTTTATTTAAGAGGCTGCCAGTCGCTGGTTGCTCTTTTTCGAAACGAAAAAAGAAATACTTCTGAACAAGCCACATCTCCTATTTTTATAAGTATATTACTTCAGGTTTCTACCTAGATTTCTATTAAGCTGAAAACATAATAGCAGAAACTTTTCACGATAAAAATATTATTTCAAAATGATACGTTTTAGAATTTATGATCGAAATATTTTATATACCTACTATTAAAATCAACTTGTGATTTATTGTTAAAGATAGGTAATATGTAGATCTAGATTTCTATTAGGATAGATTTTTGATAAGTAATTATACATAATTTATATCATTAATTTATTCGAAAAGCTAAGGCGGACTACGCGCGGACTTGTGTTTGTCATCATTGCAGCGGTCGGTAGGATTATTTATCGAAGTGATTAAAGATGGGTACATCTTTATTCACATATACTATACATTATAAAATAGGAGATGTGGCTTGTTCACAAGTATTTCTTTTTTCGTTTCGAACAAAAGCAATCGTCGACTGGCAGCGTCTTAAGTAAGAACGTTGAACATGCACTTTCCGGTGGGTGACCACCGGATAGGGCTTCTGAGTGCACTCTGCTTTGATCCGGTTTAACTCACTTATTTTCATTCGTTCAGCGAATATTATCGAATTTGTGCTTGAGCGGAAAAATTGGTGGCTTTAAAACGTACCTAATTGATAAAACTCTCTTACGCGACAATTTTTTGCTAGTTATTTTAATGTTTAAAAGAGGAGTACTGAATTCGACATAAATATTATGATTTTTTTCTTTGTTGCTTTTTGGGGTTATGTACCCAAAGGGTAAAAACGGGACTCTAATTACTAAGACTTCGCTGTCCGTTTGTCTGTCACAAAGCTGTATCTCATGAACCGTGATAGCTAGACAGCTAGACAGTTGAAAATCCCATTGATGCACGCCGGGATTCAAACTCAGATTGAATGTCGAGGTACCTCCCACTCGGCTAACACGGCTCTTGTATTGTGTTAGACACCCGTGTAAAAATCTATACTTACGAGTATACATTGCAGCATGCCATGAAGAGTGGAGTTAACCAGCTCCATCTTTCAACTATTAAAATATTCTAGCCGACCCGTGACAAACGTTGTCCTGTGAAATTTCAATAATCGAATAGATGTCAGATTTGTTGCACACCACCAATGTTTTGTGTGTTTTTATAGTTTTGGGGATATTTTTAAAGTAGTCTATCATTTATTCGGGAATTATCTACATCTACAGCAAATATCAACTTAATCCATTTTGTCGTTTAGGCCTGATTGAGGAACAAACATACATACAAACTCACAAACTTTCGCATTTATAATATTACTAGCGACCCGCCCCGGCTTCGCACGGGTAGCATGTTATTATACATATAAACCTTCCTCCTGAATCACTCTATCTATTAAAAAAACTGCATCAAAATCCGTTGTGTAGTTTTAAAGATATAAGCAAACATACATACATACATACATACAGACGCGGGAAGCGGAAAGCGACTTTGCTTTATACTATGTAGTGATTAGGATTAAATAACCATAACTTGGTTAGATTTTTATGAAACCTATCCATCAAACTTTACATGCTGGTGGTCAATGAACCATAAAAACACCAAACATAGTTTTACGAGGCCCGAAAGAACCTCTATAAAATAAACATCCTTTATTTTTGCTATGGGAATTGAGACTTTATTGGTAAAGACATAGAGTAGTTTCAAAAGATGGCTATTTACAGAAACCGCAGCTGTAACTTGTGATTATTAAGTAAGATTTTAAGTAATAAGTAAGAATAAATAGTTAAAGGAATAGTTCAAATGAACTTGGTCAGCGTCAGAATAGCAGCAATAATATTATTTTCTCTAGATTAAAATATTATCTACTACGACCCGTGATTAACGTTGTTCTGTCTAATTTTTGAATAATCACATAGGAAAAAAGCTATTTCAGGCAGCTTCCAATTTTTTCCTTACAAACATTGTATTAAAAAAATAAATTACGAATTTTGGTAGAATGCGTATCATTAATTAGTCAAAAGTGCGTTGCTATGACGACTAAATGTTTTTAGTCTGTGATGTCAGATTTGTTGCACACCAACGCCATCTATACCAAAATCATCCATTTTGCGTTTTTTTATTATATAGGTGTTGTTTTTCGGATTATAAGTTCTCCCTTTATTTATTCTGTTTTTTTTTATCTACATACTAAAACAAATTTCATCTTATTCCGTTTTGTCGTTTATTTTTTATTAGGGAACAAACATAGCAGCCTTATCACAAATATTCGCGTTTACAATATTATTAGGATATTGGTGGATATTTTAGACATCGCCATCTAGCCCGAAACTAAGCAAAACTTGTACTATGGGAACCAGATTACTGATAGAATACTTATATATTTATTTTTCGTAAATATACATAAACTATATTATGATACATATACATTATACACCCAGATACAGAACAAACATCCATGTTCATCACACAAATGTTTGTCCCGGTTGGGAATGGAATCCACAACCTGCAGCGCAGAAGGCAGAGTTACTACCAACTGAGCTGTGAGGCTAGTCTATGTAGGTCGACTAATCATTAAGTATTTTGTAAATATTTTGTTATATTTTTTCTGCTTTAGAAGTCGGTTTAAAAACCTCCCGATCGAAGCGATTTTAATCATAGCTCTTAAAAGTTTTCAAAAAATCTAGACGTTCATTTAATTTTACCTACGAGTGGCGACTGAATAATGATTTTCATCTTTGTTATTGGTTTTTGAATTGCCTTTAAAAAGCTTATTCTGCTATTACTAGAGTAGGCTTTTTATTAGCAGAATTTCTCGTTGATTTTATTAAAATCCATCAGAATAATTCATGTGGATGTTTTTAATGATCACCTCTTGTTGGCAATTATTTTACAATTTCAGACACAATAGGATAACTTACTCAGCTTGGCTGCTATTAATTACCTGGAATAAAGATTAATAACATTATTATTGTAAAAAGAGTAATTAAGGGGTTTCTTTGTTATATTTTAATGGTAGGTACTAGGTACCTTTAGCGAGAAATGTCTATTGAAATTGAAATGAAAAAAAAAAACAATTCAATTAAATAAAGTTTATTTTGACAACGGAAAACACAGAATTTGTAACGAAATTGGTAACTACCAACTCACAAATAAAACAAGTTATCACAATAAATTATTCTCATTTATTTAAATTCTTTATAAATTGCGATATTCTCACATAATTCACTTACGTAAAGGGCTTTAAAACTTTATTACGCTTTACAAACTAAAAAAAAAAAAACAATCAGAAACAACGGAGAATTTGAAAAAATATTTGTAAATTATTAGTTAGAGTAAAAAAAATAGGTAATATGTTGATCTAGATTCTGACTAAGATAGTTTAAGATAGTCACTAATCAAAACGGACCATAGACAAAAAATTGTATTTAACTATAGATTTTAAACAAGTTTGTTTGCTATGCTTAGTTATTGACTGCCAAAATTGAAAATGACCAAAACCGGGGTGGGCATCACAGCTGGGTCGGGTCTTTGACAATACTTTATGTCGATTTTCTACACAATAGAACAAAAAATAACAAAATCGGATCACCAGTAAAAATATATGCGATACATAAAATATATATACGCAGTCATGACTACTCCGTCACCCGCGGCCCATAGAAGTGTCACGTACAAGCCTGTCAGCTTATTGTTCTCTGATTGGCACCCTTCGTAAGGTCAATAACAAGGGTCAGCTAACAACGAACACACTTTCAGCTCGTAAAATAAAGTTCGAAACGTCGGCCATCGACAAAGAAACCGCGATTCGGCAGATTGTAATCGGCAAAATAGGGTTAAATCGTCGACTGGTAATGGGCAAACGTTCAATCAGTCCACAATTTCTGCACAGTATAATAATTTTGCAAGCAGTATGTTTGTTTCTGTATTGGGCGTTTCTTTCGATGTCCGTGAACTTAGCAGATCATTGTCCTGCAGATCACAAAAAAATGGGAGTTCTATTCGCATGCAGCATAGTTCTATAGTTCCTGATACTTTTTGGAAATAGTTCTGGCCTATTTCCGGAGATTTTTTTTTTTCAAAATGATCTGCTAACTTCCGGTACTGGCAGATCATTTTGTAGCAAATCAAAAAAAAATTGTATTTTCTTAAGCCCATAGCTTAGTTCTAGAGTTCCTGATACTTTTCAGGAATAGTTCTATACGATTCGAGTCTAAAAATCACGTTTGAGTGCCAGCACATCATCATGTCCTAAAATATATAAAGTCTAAAAAAACATTTTTTACCACTTTAAAATATGTCTAAAGGCCATAACTTTTTTGTTTCTAATAGATACATAACAGAACTTCAACCTAACACTCATTTTGGAACCAGAACTCTTAAAAAAGTATCAGCAGAGCATCATGTCCTAAAACATGAATACCGAATGAATAAAAATATACCAAAATCGAGTTTTTTTTTTTTTTCATTTCAAAACATGTGTGAAGGCCAGAACTCCTTGGTTTCTGTTAAATACATAACATAACTCTGACCTAACCCTCAATTTGGAACCAGAACTCTTGTAAAAGTATCAGCAGAGCATCATGTCCTAAAACATGTATACCAAAAAAAAAAACAAATTAAAATATAATATCGAAAAATATTTTTTTTATCTTTTGAAACCATGTGTGAAGGCCAGAACTCCTTGGTTTCTGTTAGATACATAACAGAACTAGAACCTGACACACAATTTGGAACCAGAACTCTTATAAAAGTATCAGCAGATCACCATATTCTAAAACATGTTAACAAAAAAATTCAAATTCAAATATAATATCGAAAAATATTTTTTTTATCATTTCAAAACATGTGTGAAGCTCAGAACTCCTTGGTTTCTGTTAGATACATAACAGAACTAAAACCTAACACACAATTTGGAACCAGAACTCTTATAAAAGTATCAGCAGAGCATCATGTCCTAAAACATGTATAACGAAATAATTCAAAGAAAATAAAAAAATCGAAAAATATTTTTTTTATCATTTCTAAACATGTGTGAAGGCCGGAACTCCTTGGTTTCTGTTAGATACATAACATAACTCTAACCTGTCATTCAATTTGGAACCAGAACTCTTATAAAAGTATCAGCAGATCACCATATTCTAAAACATGTTAACAAAAAAATTCAAATTAAAATATAATATCGAAAAATATTTTTTTTATCATTTCAAAACTGTGTGAAGGCCAGAACTCCTTGGTTTCTGTTAGATACATAACAGAACTAAAACCAAACACACAATTTGGAACCAGAACTCTTATAAAAGTATCAGCAGAGCATCATGTCCTAAAATATGTATAACGAAATAATTCAAAGAAAATAAAAAAATCGAAAAATATTTTTTTTATCATTTCAAAATATGTGTGAAGGCCAGAACTCCTTGGTTTCTGTTAGATACATAACAGAACTAGAACCTAACACACAATTTGGAACCAGAACTTTTAAAAAAGTATCAGCAGAGCATCATGTCCTAAAACATTAATACCGAATGAATAAAAATATACCAAAATCGAGTTTTTTTTTTTTTTCATTTCAAAACATGTGTGAAGGCCAGAACTCCTTGGTTTCTGTTAAATACATAACATAACTCTGACCTAACCCTCAATTTGGAACCAGAACTCTTGTAAAAGTATCAGCAGAGCATCATGTCCTAAAACATGTATACCAAAAAAAAAAACAAATTAAAATATAATATCGAAAAATATTTTTTTTATCTTTTGAAACCATGTGTGAAGGTCAGAACTCCTTGGTTTCTGTTAGATACATAACAGAACTAGAACCTGACACACAATTTGGAACCAGAACTCTTATAAAAGTATCAGCAGATCACCATATTCTAAAACATGTTAACAAAAAAATTCAAATTCAAATATAATATCGAAAAATATTTTTTTTATCATTTCAAAACATGTGTGAAGCTCAGAACTCCTTGGTTTCTGTTAGATACATAACAGAACTAGAACCTAACACACAATTTGGAACCAGAACTCTTATAAAAGTATCAGCAGATCACCATATTCTAAAACATGTTAACAAAAAAATTCAAAATAAAATATAATATCGAAAAATATTTTTTTTATCATTTCAAAACATGTGTGAAGGCCAGAACTCCTTGGTTTCTGTTAGATACATAACAGAACTAGAACCTAACACACAATTTGGAACCAGAACTCTTATAAAAGTATCAGCAGATCACCATATTCTAAAACATGTTAACAAAAAAATTCAAATTAAAATATAATATCGAAAAATATTTTTTTTATCATTTCAAAACATGTGTGAAGGCCAGAACTCCTTGGTTTCTGTTAGATACATAACATAACTAGAACCTAACACACAATTTGGAACCAGAACTCTTATAAAAGTATCAGCAGATCACCATATTCTAAAACATGTTAAAAAAATTCAAATTAAAATATAATATCGAAAAATATTTTTTTTATCATTTCAAAACATGTGTGAAAGCCCAGAACTCCTTGGTTTCTGTTAGATACATAACAGAACTAGAACCTAACACACAATTTGGAACCAGAACTCTTATAAAAGTATCAGCAGAGCATCATGTCCTAAAACATGTATAACGAAATAATTCAAAGAAAATAAAAAAATCGAACAATATTTTTTTTATCCTTTCTAAACATGTGTGAAGGCCGGAACTCCTTGGTTTCTGTTAGATACATAACATAACTCTAACCTGTCATTCAATTTGGAACCAGAACTCTTATAAAAGTATCAGCAGATCACCATATTCTAAAACATGTTAACAAAAAAATTCAAATTAAAATATAATATCGAAAAATATTTTTTTTATCATTTCAAAACTGTGTGAAGGCCAGAACTCCTTGGTTTCTGTTAGATACATAACAGAACTAAAACCAAACACACAATTTGGAACCAGAACTCTTATAAAAGTATCAGCAGAGCATCATGTCCTAAAATATGTATAACGAAATAATTCAAAGAAAATAAAAAAATCGAAAAATATTTTTTTTATCATTTCAAAATATGTGTGAAGGCCAGAACTCCTTGGTTTCTGTTAGATACATAACAGAACTAGAACCTAACACACAATTTGGAACCAGAACTCTTATAAAAGTATCAGCAGAGCATCATGTTCTAAAACATGTTAACAAAAAAATTCAAATTCAAATATAATATCGAAAAATATTTTTTTTATCATTTCAAAACATGTGTGAAGCCCAGAACTCCTTGGTTTCTGTTAGATACATAACAGAACTAGAACCTAACAAAATAATAGAACCTAACACACAATTTGAAACCAGAACTCTTATAAAAGTATCAGCAGATCACCATATTCTAAAACATGTTAACAAAAAAATTCAAATTAAAATATAATATCGAAAAATATTTTTTTTATCATTTCAAAACATGTCTGAAGCCCAGAACTCCTTGGTTTCTGTTAGATACATAACAGAACTAGAATCTGACACAGAATTTGGAACCAGAACTCTTATAAAAGTATCAGCAGAGCATCATGTCCTAAAACATGTATAACGAAATAATTCAAAGAAAATGAAAAATTCGAAAAATATTTTTTTTATCTTTTCAAACCATGTGTGAAGGCCAGAACTCCTTGGTTTCTGTTAGATACATAACAGAACTAGAACCTAACACACAATTTGGAACCAGAACTCTTATAAAAGTATCAGCAGATCACCATATTCTAAAACATGTTAACAAAAAAATTCAAATTAAAATATAATATCGAAAAATATTTTTTTTATCATTTCAAAACATGTGTGAAGGCCAGAACTCCTTGGTTTCTGTTAGATACATAACATAACTAGAACCTAACACACAATTTGGAACCAGAACTCTTATAAAAGTATCAGCAGATCACCATATTCTAAAACATGTTAAAAAAATTCAAATTAAAATATAATATCGAAAAATATTTTTTTTATCATTTCAAAACATGTGTGAAAGCCCAGAACTCCTTGGTTTCTGTTAGATACATAACAGAACTAGAACCTAACACACAATTTGGAACCAGAACTCTTATAAAAGTATCAGCAGAGCATCATGTCCTAAAACATGTATAACGAAATAATTCAAAGAAAATAAAAAAATCGAACAATATTTTTTTTATCCTTTCTAAACATGTGTGAAGGCCGGAACTCCTTGGTTTCTGTTAGATACATAACATAACTCTAACCTGTCATTCAATTTGGAACCAGAACTCTTATAAAAGTATCAGCAGATCACCATATTCTAAAACATGTTAACAAAAAAATTCAAATTAAAATATAATATCGAAAAATATTTTTTTTATCATTTCAAAACTGTGTGAAGGCCAGAACTCCTTGGTTTCTGTTAGATACATAACAGAACTAAAACCAAACACACAATTTGGAACCAGAACTCTTATAAAAGTATCAGCAGAGCATCATGTCCTAAAATATGTATAACGAAATAATTCAAAGAAAATAAAAAAATCGAAAAATATTTTTTTTATCATTTCAAAATATGTGTGAAGGCCAGAACTCCTTGGTTTCTGTTAGATACATAACAGAACTAGAACCTAACACACAATTTGGAACCAGAACTCTTATAAAAGTATCAGCAGAGCATCATGTTCTAAAACATGTTAACAAAAAAATTCAAATTCAAATATAATATCGAAAAATATTTTTTTTATCATTTCAAAACATGTGTGAAGCCCAGAACTCCTTGGTTTCTGTTAGATACATAACAGAACTAGAACCTAACAAAATAATAGAACCTAACACACAATTTGAAACCAGAACTCTTATAAAAGTATCAGCAGATCACCATATTCTAAAACATGTTAACAAAAAAATTCAAATTAAAATATAATATCGAAAAATATTTTTTTTATCATTTCAAAACATGTCTGAAGCCCAGAACTCCTTGGTTTCTGTTAGATACATAACAGAACTAGAATCTGACACAGAATTTGGAACCAGAACTCTTATAAAAGTATCAGCAGAGCATCATGTCCTAAAACATGTATAACGAAATAATTCAAAGAAAATGAAAAATTCGAAAAATATTTTTTTTATCTTTTCAAACCATGTGTGAAGGCCAGAACTCCTTGGTTTCTGTTAGATACATAACAGAACTAGAACCTGTCATTCAATTTGGAACCAGAACTCTTATTAAAGTATCAGCAGATCACCATATTCTAAAACATGTTAGCAAAAAAATTCAAATTCAAATATAATATCGAAAAATATTTTTTTTATCATTTCAAAACATGTGTGAAGCCCAGAAATCCTTGGTTTCTGTTAGATACATAACAGAACTAGAACCTAACACACAATTTGGAACCAGAACTCTTATAAAAGTATCAGCAGAGCATCATGTCCTAAAACATGTATAACGAAATAATTCAAAGAAAATAAAAAAATCGAAAAATATTTTTTTTATCATTTCTAAACATGTGTGAAGGCCGGAACTCCTTGGTTTCTGTTAGATACATAACAGAACTCCAACCTGTCATTCAATTTGGAACCAGAACTCTTATAAAAGTATCAGCAGATCACCATATTCTAAAACATGTTAACAAAAAAATTCAAATTAAAATATAATATCGAAAAATATTTTTTTTATCATTTCAAAACTGTGTGAAGGCCAGAACTCCTTGGTTTCTGTTAGATACATAACAGAACTAAAACCTAACACACAATTTGGAACCAGAACTCTTATAAAAGTATCAGCAGATCACCATATGATAAAAAAAATATTTTTCGATATTATATTTGAATTTGAATTTTTTTGTTAACATGTTTTAGAACATGATGCTCTGCTGATACTTTTATAAGAGTTCGGGTTCCAAATTGTGTGTTAGGTTCTAGTTCTGTTATGTATCTAACAGAAACCAAGGAGTTCTGGCCTTCACACATATTTTGAAATGATAAAAAAAATATTTTTCGATATTATATTTTCTTTGAATTATTTCGTTATACATATTTTAGGACATGATGCTCTGCTGATACTTTTATAAGAGTTCTGGTTCCAAATTGTGTGTTAGGTTCTAGTTTTGTTTGTATCTAACAGAAACCAAGGAGTTCTGGGCTTCACACATGTTTTGAAATGATAAAAAAAATATTTTTCGATATTATATTTGAATTTGAATTTTTTTGTTAACATGTTTTAGAACATGATGCTCTGCTGATACTTTTATAAGAGTTCTGGTTCCAAATTGTGTGTTAGTTTCTAGTTCTGCTATGTATCTAACAGAAACCAAGGAGTTCTGGCCTTCACACATATTTTGAAATGATAAAAAAAATATTTTTCGATATTATATTTGAATTTGAAATTTTTTGTTAACATGTTTTAGAATATGGTGATCTGCTGATACTTTTATAAGAGTTCTGGTTCCAAATTGTGTGTTAGGTTCTAGTTCTGTTATGTATCTAACAGAAACCAAGGAGTTCTGGGCTTCACATATGTTTTGAAACGATAAAAAAAATATTTTTCGATATTATATTTGAATTTGAATTTTTTTGTTAACATGTTTTAGAACATGATGCTCTGCTGATACTTTTATAAGAGTTCTGGTTCCAAATTGTGTGTTAGGTTCTAGTTCTGTTATGTATCTAACAGAAACCAAGGAGTTCTGGCCTTCACACATATTTTGAAATGATAAAAAAAATATTTTTCGAATTTTTTATTTTCTTTGAATTATTTCGTTATACATATTTTAGGACATGATGCTCTGCTGATACTTTTATAAGAGTTCTGGTTCCAAATTGTGTGTTAGGTTTTAGTTCTGTTATGTATCTAACAGAAACCAAGGAGTTCTGGCCTTCACACAGTTTTGAAATGATAAAAAAAATATTTTTCGATATTATATTTTAATTTGAATTTTTTTGTTAACATGTTTTAGAATATGGTGATCTGCTGATACTTTTATAAGAGTTCTGGTTCCAAATTGTGTGTTAGGTTCTAGTTCTGTTATGTATCTAACAGAAACCAAGGAGTTCTGGGCTTCACACATGTTTTGAAATGATAAAAAAAATATTTTTCGATATTATATTTGAATTTGAAATTTTTTGTTAACATGTTTTAGAATATGGTGATCTGCTGATACTTTTATAAGAGTTCTGGTTCCAAATTGTGTGTCAGGTTCTAGTTCTGTTATGTATCTAACAGAAACCAAGGAGTTCTTGGCTTCACACATGTTTTGAAATGATAAAAAAAATATTTTTCGATATTATATTTTAATTTGAATTTTTTTGTTAACATGTTTTAGAATATGGTGATCTGCTGATACTTTTATAAGAGTTCTGGTTCCAAATTGTGTGTTAGGTTCTAGTTCTGTTATGTATCTAACAGAAACCAAGGAGTTCTGGGCTTCACACATGTTTTGAAATGATAAAAAAAATATTTTTCGATATTATATTTTAATTTGAATTTTTTTGTTAACATGTTTTAGAATATGGTGATCTGCTGATACTTTTATAAGAGTTCTGGTTCCAAATTGTGTGTTAGGTTCTAGTAATATTATGTATCTAACAGAAACCAAGGAGTTCTGGCCTTCACACATGTTTTGAAATGATAAAAAAAATATTTTTCGATATTATATTTTAATTTGAATTTTTTTGTTAACATGTTTTAGAATATGGTGATCTGCTGATACTTTTATAAGAGTTCTGGTTCCAAATTGTGTGTTAGGTTCTAGTTCTGTTATGTATCTAACAGAAACCAAGGAGTTCCGGCCTTCACACATGTTTAGAAATGATAAAAAAAATATTTTTAGATTTTTTTATTTTCTTTGAATTATTTCGTTATACATGTTTTAGGACATGATGCTCTGCTGATACTTTTATAAGAGTTCTGGTTCCAAATTGTGTGTTAGGTTCTAGTTCTGTTATGTATCTAACAGAAACCAAGGAGTTCTGGGCTTCACACATGTTTTGAAATGATAAAAAAAATATTTTTCGATATTATATTTTAATTTGAATTTTTTTGTTAACATGTTTTAGAATATGGTGATCTGCTGATACTTTTATAAGAGTTCTGGTTCCAAATTGTGTGTTAGGTTCTAGTTCTGTTATGTATCTAACAGAAACCAAGGAGTTCTGGCCTTCACACATGTTTTGAAATGATAAAAAAAATATTTTTCGATATTATATTTTAATTTGAATTTTTTTGTTAACATGTTTTAGAATATGGTGATCTGCTGATACTTTTATAAGAGTTCTGGTTCCAAATTGTGTGTTAGGTTCTAGTTCTGTTATGTATCTAACAGAAACCAAGGAGTTCTGGCCGTCACACATGTTTTGAAATGATAAAAAAAATATTTTTCGATTTTATATTTTAATTTGAATTTTTTTGTTAACATGTTTTAGAATATGGTGATCTGCTGATACTTTAATAAGAGTTCTGGTTCCAAATTGTGTGTTAGGTTCTAGTTCTGTTATGTATCTAACAGAAACCAAGGAGTTCTGAGCTTCACACATGTTTTGAAATGATAAAAAAAATATTTTTCGATATTATATTTGAATTTGAATTTTTTTGTTAACATGTTTTAGAATATGGTGATCTGCTGATACTTTTATAAGAGTTCTGGTTCCAAATTGTGTGTCAGGTTCTAGTTCTGTTATGTATCTAACAGAAACCAAGGAGTTCTGGCCTTCACACATGGTTTCAAAAGATAAAAAAAATATTTTTCGATATTATATTTTAATTTGTTTTTTTTTTTGGTATACATGTTTTAGGACATGATGCTCTGCTGATACTTTTACAAGAGTTCTGGTTCCAAATTGAGGGTTAGGTCAGAGTTATGTTATGTATTTAACAGAAACCAAGGAGTTCTGGCCTTCACACATGTTTTGAAATGAAAAAAAAAAAAAAACTCGATTTTGGTATATTTTTATTCATTCGGTATTAATGTTTTAGGACATGATGCTCTGCTGATACTTTTTTAAGAGTTCTGGTTCTAAAATGAGTGTTAGGTTGAAGTTCTGTTATGTATCTATTAGAAACAAAAAAGTTATGGCCTTTAGACATATTTTAAAGTGGTAAAAAATGTTTTTTTAGACTTTATATATTTTAGGACATGATGATGTGCTGGCACTCAAACGTGATTTTTAGACTCGAATCGTATAGAACTATTCCTGAAAAGTATCAGGAACTCTAGAACTAAGCTATGGGCTTAAGAAAATACAATTTTTTTTTGATTTGCTACAAAATGATCTGCCAGTACCGGAAGTTAGCAGATCATTTTGAAAAAAAAAAATCTCCGGAAATAGGCCAGAACTATTTCCAAAAAGTATCAGGAACTATAGAACTATGCTGCATGCGAATAGAACTCCCATTTTTTTGTGATCTGCTGGACAATGATCTGCTAAGTTCACACACACTTTCTTTCGTTGCTTTTATACGTCAATGTCAAAGATGCGTTAGTATCTAGTGAAGTTGCTGCCGATTTGGATGTTTTTTTTTTCAATTGTGTAAAGAATGAATTCCAAAGTTGATCACATTTAAATTGTATTTAAGTTGAACTAAAAGCTCATTCTAAAACTTAAAAAACAAATTATTGACTTTTAGATTGTTCGAAGCAATTTTGTAAGTTTTATTTTCAGTTTGAATGACTGTAATCCCCAAGTACGGTAGACAACTAGACATCCCCTCAAATCTCCAGATGCTCAGATCTTTGAAGATATCTAAAAGAGATAGTCAGAGGCACGTCCAAATATAACATTTTGCACATATCCACATTTTGCAGTAATTAGCATTCTACACGTGACAGGTTGAAAGCCCATCGCTGCTTATAAGAATACTTCCTTCACCGTTTTGAGCACGTGTTTTAATGCGCATATAATTTTTTCGAACTGAAAAATCCACGCCGGGATTCGAACTTACGGCCTTCGGATTGAAAGTCGCGGTTTCTCCTACTCGGCCATCTAAATGTAATTTATTTAACTTTAAAATGTAACTATTTTTTTTTTTAAATACTAGACACCTAGGCACTAAATGTACTGTTTATGTTTTTAATTCTAGTAGAATTGGCCTAACCTCCCTAGATTTTGCGTTATTTAATTATTCTATTTTATTATGTTTTTTATATTTTTTATGTAGATAAGAAAATGTGTAATGTGCCATTTATGAGTCGAAGTTGCTCGAAATAAAATGATTTTATTTTTTTTATTTTTTTTATTAATTGTAAATAGTATTGCTACTGATAGTTATTCTACCTATACTGAAATTTCGTTCGGAAATGAATGCTCTGTAACGAATGAGCGATGTGTAAATAAATAATCTTTTCCGCTGATGCTGCGATTGCGAACGGACTTTTGGGACGTCACGCAAAAAAAGCTTTTCGCATATCGGCGATATTTTAAAAAGTTTTAACGTAAATCAATAGGAAGTGTCAAAATTTGCGTAAATATAAATAGTGTGCCGATGTAATAAATTTTCTGTTGAAATATATTTTTCAATGATAAGCTTTTTAAAAGTCAACCATCGATCACGACCGCTCACCTATTACATTTGTAATCGGAATTTGCAAAGTTTTTACTCAATCGAAGTATTTACTAAAAAGTTCCGTTAAAAGTGACTGTTGTACAAATCTGACTCCATCAGATCAGGTCGCCATCACCATATTATTGCATTGTCACCGAAGTTACATAGGTATGCCAAATTTCAACTCAATCGGTTGAAAATAACTGCTTCAAAATTGAGTTGCAAGATTCCACCTTAACAAACATAGTTACATACATACATTGCAAGTTAAATAAAAGCTTGTAAAAATCATTGTTAATTTAAAATGTGCATCGGTATTATTTCTACTCCAAAAATAAAAATCTTAATATTTATAAAAATACTAGTTGTCACGATAGACGCTGTCCTGTCAAATTTCAATTTAAATGATATATTATGAACGAATATTAAATGAAAGTGTACTAAATTTTAAATAGAAATACGGCTAATTGCCACGTTTTTTCTTGTATTGCTGACGTTTCGAGACAATTCAGATGCTCTTCATGAGCATCATCATCAACGGCAGATCGACGTACTAAATTGTTTCCAATCCGATATTTCTCTAGTCAACTAACTGAACATGCAACCTGTCACGTATGGAATGCTAACTACTGCAAAATGTGGGCATGTGCCAAATATAAGGTTTGGACGTGACTCCCATTAGACATCTTCCAAGGAAGCGTCTGGAGATCTGAGAGGAAGTCTACCGTACTTGGGGATTACAGACGTGATCCTATTTTTTCTATCTGATCTACTTCCTCCGTTTTGTAAGTGGGTACAAAAATGCAATAAAACAGTGAAGACAAGTGAAATGGTAGCGAGCCCTTAAGGATAAGGGGCAACATTTGCTGAAGATATAGCTGTGAAGCGAGTGAATTCGATAATATTACACATTCCGGAAACGTACTCCAAGTTTCTGGTTACTTATGGTTTAGTTCAGAAGCAGACGCGACTTTAATTGTACTATCCTGCATAATGGAATGGCGAGGGTTGCTTAAAAGCATGTGTAATTGTGTAAGTTTATCCTTGTATTATTATTTTTTACATCTAAACATTTTATTTTATTTATTTTTACATATATTTTTACTAGCAGTCCGCCACGGCGTCACACGGGTGTAATAATGATTTTATGGCTAATTTTTTTACACCTTGGGTTACATTATCGAAGTTTTCATACGGATCCCTTACAGTTAGACATATGGTATTACATACTTTTTTGTAGATATTGATGTTTTCTATAAAACTGTAGCACATTACTTTGCTCTATTGTCAATAATTTCCGCAGCAAACGCGTTATAAGGATTTTTATTGGATTTTTTTTCACACGTCGGGTTACATTATCGAAGTTTTCATACGGATCCCTAACGTTTTTGAAAATATTCTATAGCCTATGTTTATCAGAGATAATTTTAGATTCTAATGGTAAAAGAATTTTTCAAATCGGTCCAGTAGTTTCGGAGCCTACAAACAAACAAACAATCAAATCTTTCCTCTTTATAATATTATATAGTTAATTATTAAAATTTAAAATATTATATTATTAGTATAGACTGCTCGCCCTGGCTTCGCAAGGGTACCTTAAGCAGTGGTAAAAGTAGCCTATGTGTTATTCTGATGTATAAGCTATATTACTGTAAAGTGTCATTTTAATCCGTTCAGTAGTTTTTGCGTGAAAGAGTAACAAACACACACACTCACTCACTTACTCACAAACTTTCGCATTTATATTATAAGTAGGATTACGTGTAATTTAATAATCATTATAATGGTTTGTAGGTTATATATATTGTATATTTTTCTGCAATAAAGTATTGAATTAAATAATAAATAATGTTAAGTCGTGGTCAGATAGCCACTATCACATACGCATTATCCCTGCAGCCTTATTGCGTTAGCTCACTGGTAATCCTAATCGGTTTCAACTGTCAAAAGACAAAGGGATTTTGAATGTAAAAGTCGATTGCAATTATCAAAATTTAGAAAGAGGAAAATAAAATCATTTTCAGCCACCACAATATTAAAAAGTAAAAATAAGCCTAGGAATAATATAAAATTTATCATCATCCATTGTGAGTGTCTGTTGAACCGCTCCTGACTCCATCATCAGATCAGCTCGCTGTCACATATTATTGCATTGTCACCGAAGTTACACAAGTATGCGCAATTTCAGCTCAATCGGTTGGGGATAACTGCTTCAAAATTGAGTTGCAAGATTCCACCTCAACAAACATAGTTACATAGTTACATACATTCATTGCAAGTTAAACAAAAGCTTGTAAAATGTGGTGGTGAAATGGCACACAGCTCAGCTTAATGCTACTGCATGTTGCCATGCTGCAGCTGGTCATGCTTACGTCACGGACATCTTGATTCAATATATCGGACAAAGGGGCCGCCCAAAGATCTCCGTCATGGCTTATAATTTGGCATATCATCAGCGTAGAGTTAATACCTCGTATGTCAGTTAAAGTAAACTTTTCAGGACAACGAAAAAACGTCTTCTGTAGAATTGAAAATGTGTACAAGTTTGGAAAGCCAAGTATGTTAATCAAGCTGTGAGAACGAGGTTTTCATTCCAAAATACTGCAAAAAATTTAATTCACACTAAAATACTAGCAATTTATATTTAAACTAGCGACCCGCCCCGGCTTCATACGGGTGCAAAGCTGATTCATATAAACCTTCCTCCTGAATCACTTTATCTATTAAAAAAAAATCCGCATCAAAATCCGTTGTGTAGTTTTAAAGATATAAGCATACATACAGACGCGGAAAGCGGGAAGCGACTTTGCTTTATACTATGTAGTGATTAACTTGTATGCCATTAAATAAACTTAACACCACGAGAACACACGTTTACGCCAAAACAACAACTTTTTCATTTAGACAACTTACATTTTTACCTCGTCAAGACGCACTCGCATTCGAGGTTTTCATGGCAGACTTGAACTACGAGGTTTTCATTTACTCAAATAAATGGCGTTAGGAACTCTCACAATCCATAATCAATAATGGTGTGACAACGGATGGTGCGTGTCGAGGTTTTCATGCGATTGGTGTAAAAAAACGAAATTGATCAAAAATTGACCCACGAGGTTTTCACTCTGCGCTGACGATATATAGATAGATAGATAGATATCGTTTATTGTTAAGAAGATTACATATTTTTGGTTAATAGTGCCTTAAATCCTAAGTTAGGTTTATATTAGGTTTATATATGGCATTTGTTTACACAGTAGTGCGCTTAAATCTTCCGGGGAACCGGGGCTTGCGGCAGAATTGGGTGAATACTTCAAATTACGATTACGTAAGTTTTGATAGGGCTTGCATGTTTGTGCTTTTAGGGTACGCGGGGGTTTGTGGGATAGGTTCATGAGATTTCAAAACTATTTTAGGGCGTCTGGTGGCGACTTGTGATGCGAGAGCTAGTTTTTAGGGTTCCGTACCCAAAGGGTAAAAACGGAACCCTATTACCAGGGACCGAATAACCGAAAAATTAAGATACCTCTATTTATCGATATGACGTCATACCGATAAATTCCGGTATTCCATATATTTCAATACCTAAAAATATAACGGTACCGAAAAGCTTCTACCGAAATTCATAGTGGTATACTAAAGGTTGAATAACGATACCGCAATTTCTACCCAAATATTATAGGTTTTCTCACTCCCCCGCGCGGCGGGGAGCGGCGGCGGCGGCGGTCGGTGCATCAAACGACTTACTACGTTTGTTTTGTTGTGTTGTGTCAGTTTCAGTTGTGTGTGATGCGACATACGAACTATACCTATAGCGAACTGCAAATTCAAAATCGAACTCAAAATTTCATTACTTAGATGATAGGTCTGTTCCCTACCTACGTAGTAGGTACTGTATCTACCTCTACCTAGTAGGTATTGTCGGCGGATCTTAGTTTAGTTAGGTAAGTATCTACCTACCTACGTAAAGATAGCTGTTTGGTTGCGCGGCAGACAATTTTTGACCTTATCCAGTGACACATAACCATTCTTGCTGTGACACGGCACGTAGGTAGGTAGGTACCTACTGACCTTACCTGCCTCACTATGTTTTGTACCTATTGAATGTAGGTACCTGCCTACCTCGGTACCTACCCACCTAGGTAGGTAGGTACCTACCTACAGTTCTGCCAGCGGGTCTAGGCATTCGTGTAGTTAGCTGTGTGTACGCAGAAATGGTTTTGTGTCAGTGACACAAAACCATGATAAGGTCGAAAATTGTCTGCCGCGCAACCAAACAGCTCACTTCACAGATGCCAAGATCCACCAACCCGGGTCAGCCGGCTTATTTCGTAAAAACTATGTTTATCATGTTATGGCTTTCAATGAAGTTTAGGTGGGACATATAAATTGGAATTCTCATAAATTTTAGAGAATACCTACCTACCTATTTCACCTAAACTGCATTGAAAGCCGTATAGAGTAGGTAGTACCTATGTACTTTACTTACTATTAAAGTATAAATATTATGTGGTATGTGGTAGGTAAGTATAGGTTACCTAATACCTACCTATAATTAAAAATTTATAATAGGTAGATATTTGTTTGACCCACCCACCTATGCACTGTTGCGTAGTGAAGGGTAAGACTAGGAATAGATGCCTCACTGTTGTGCGTGTGTAGTGAAGGGTAAGACTGGGAATAGATGCCTCACTTTTCGAAGTTTATATCGTATTTACTTACCTATCTACATATATAAAAATTTTGCTTTACCTACTGACTGACTGATCTATCAACACACAGCCTAAACCGAAACTTAAAATTTCTTCAGCGCTGTAGGTTGTGCGTTCAATCCCAACCCGGGGCAAATATTTGTGTGATGAACATAGATATTTGTTCTGTGTCTGGGTGTTAGTACCTAACTATATCTATCATAATTATTTATGTACCTACTTAAGTATAAAATTATTTACCTAAGTATTCTATCAGTTAACTAGTTCCCATAGTACAAGCTTTGCTTAGTTTAGGGCTAGATGGCGATGTGTAAAATGTCCAACAATATATATCTATTTATTTATTTATTTATTAGTTTAACATAAATCTATTTGTTATTATAATAACTGCCACAGATGACTAACTCCATCAAAATAAGTATAAATAAATATATGGACGGGCAGAAAACTGTATTAATTTGTGGGAAATGGTATGTGGGTTTTATTTATTTCTTCTCAATGTGTATAACCTTTTTTTAGGTAGAAAAAGACGTCTGTCATCAGATGTTTTTTGCGGCTTGGATGTTGGAATGTCGCAGAGTATTTTGCCGACAGTTAGCAAACGCAAAAAAGCAGATCATAGACGAGTTTCTAATTCATCTGATGAAGGATCGCCATCAGCCCCAGTGTCCCCTGTATATGAATCTGATTTACATTTGAAGAACTGTATGCCGTCGCCGAAAAAAGAAAAAGAGAAACCAGGAACTGAATGTGTTTTCGAATGCGATGATTGTGTCAGAGAAAATAAAATTGATAAGGGAAGTTATCATTTCTGTCACATGCTCTTGGATGAGCTACAATTTGTACGTCCATGTATGCGAAACATGGCGTATAGGCATATCTTAAAGATTGTTGACGCAGTAAAAGGGCAACATAAAATGGGCGAAGAAATCCAAGTAACTTATCCACCTTTTAAACACTAGATGTACAACAAAATTGATTAAAAATAAAAAAACTATGCAAATTTTAAACATGTATTAATGTTATCTTTATTACTTATTTTATATTTCCTACTAATATTATAAATGCGAAAGTTTGTGTAGATGGATGGATGTTTGTTACTGTGCAGTCGGCGGATCTAGGCACTCGTGAAGTTAGCCGTAGAAACGCACAAATGGTTATTATGTCACTGTATAAAGTCGAAAATTGTCTGCCGCGCATCCAAACGGCTAACATCACCAGTGCCTAGATCCGCCGACTGCACAGTAACAAACATCCATCCTACAACTACTTCAACTACTAAACAGACAGATTTGGTTGAAATTTGGTTTATAGATAGACTATGACCGGGTATAGATAAAAATTGTCCTATATTTAAATACAGGTCATAATCTAATACGCTAATCAGTAATTAATTGTTCTGTTGGCAACGTTCTACAATTAGAATTTCCAAAAAAATAAACAATTAAAACAATTTCGCTCTTATTCCTTTACAATAAAGTCTAAATTTGAGTAATCTCAAAATTTTAAATTTGGAATTATTTTTTTTCGTTTATTTCTGATGAACGAAATAAATAAGAAAATCAAAATTTCACTTTACTTTTATTGACTAGATTTACGTAAAAAAATAGTTAAATTACTTAAAACTAGCCTACGTTTTAAAACTGTCATCCTGAGGTTACGCAAATTTAGACTTTAACGTAAAGGAATAAGAGCGATGGTGTTTTAGGATTCCGAAATTTTTTTATGGGCACAATAGAATCGCCACCTACTTTAATTTAAATTTTATCATAAAGAAATAAAAGAGAAGTTATGTGTATTTATTAGGTAAATACCTACCTGCCGGTAATTTATTTTCCCGACATTTCGATTATGTTACTTACCTACAAATAATTACAATAGCCATGGTCGCGAGCAGACGTCATAGTCGGGAAAATAAATTAAAGGTAGGTACTTAATTACGTGATAAAGACCCGTGTCAAAATCTATAGTTAAAGGTAGGTAGGTACCTACCTACTGTGCGTGAACGCGTGCGCAACAGAACAGAACAAACAAAGTTTTATTAACCTGTGTGTCGCTCGATTGACAAAGACGTGTGTGTGCGTTCACAACAAACGAACTCGCTCTGAGTTTTGCCCCTCACGCGCCCTCCCCCCCCCTCCTCCCTTCTCTCATAGCCGACGAACGACACTCAAGATTTTTTCGATACCGTTATTCCATACCGGTATAATTTCGGTATGGCCCAACCGCTATCGAATAACGGTACCGTTATATTTTTGCGGTACCAATACCGTTAACCTCTACCGCTTTCAGTCCCTGCCTATTACTAAGACTTCGCTGTCCATCAGTCTGTCTGTCCGTCTGTCTGTCACAGGGCTGTATCTCATAAACCGTGATAGCTAGACAGTTGAAATTTTCACAGATTATATATTTCTGTGGCTGCTCTAACAACAAATACTAAAAACAGAATAAAATATTTATTTAAGAGGGGCTCCCATACAACAAACATGATTTTTATGCCGTTTTTATAGATAATGGTACGGAACCCTTCGTGCGCGAGTCCGACTCGCACTTGGCCGGTTTTTAAAAGAGACCAACGGATCAGTTTTGATATCCAGCGGCGGGACACCAGTATTTTTACGTACTTGAGTAGTACTATTAATTATTATTCTTGTTTGAGCATTAAGGACATTCTACATAGCATTAAGGAAAAGATCATTGAAAAAAAAGATAGACCCCAAGCCGTGTTTGTTGCCTGATTCTTCTAGGCTTGGTCGCGAGGAATCGGCGTAGCTTCACCTAGTTCTTAAGACGTTTCAAAGTGATCCTTGTGATTTTATTGAAATAAATGATTTTGAATTTGAAGTCAGTGGTTTTGGTGGCAACAAAAACACGCAATCAGCAAATGCCTTAAGCTGAAGAAATGCTAAAAGCGGGTATCCACTCACTGCTACTATGTTTATTTACTAAGCTCGCCCGGAGTGTTGGTAAATAAATTACGTTGGTACTTATAGGCTTTTTATGTACATATACTTTGGTAGAGTACGTTGTGTGTGAACAGCCTTAATGCGCAATTATTTTATATAATAATAATATTATAAATGCGAAAGTTTGTGAGTTTGTATGTATGTTTGTTCCTCAATCAGGCTTAAACGACAAAACGGATTAAGGTAAAATTTGCTGTAGAAGTAGATATAATGCCCGAATAAATAATAGACTACTTTAGAATATGAAGAACATCTCAAAAACGATAGAAATACGCAAAAGGGATGATTTCTGTATAAATGGCGCTGGTGTGCAACAAATCAGACATCACTGACTAAAAACATTCAGTCTTTTCTATTCGATTATTGAAATTTGACAGGACAACGTCTGTCACGGGTCGGCTAGTTTATAATATTTGTCATCAGTAGGAAAAGATTTCTGTGCCTTTACATTTCGGGAGTAGTCCTGCATCCTTTATTGGTATTTACTGGTTTTATTTCCACCAAACTAGTTAGAGACTTAAGGGGCTCCCAGTTGACGATTGCTCTTTTTCGAAACGAAAAAAGAAACATTTCTGAACAAGCCACATCTCCTATTTTTATAAGTATATTACTTCAGGTTCCTACCTAGATTTATATTAAGCTGAAAACATAATAGCAGAAACTTTTCACGATAAAGATATTATTTCAAAATGATACGTTTTAGAATTTATGATCGAAATATTTTATATCCTACTATTAAAATCAACTTGAGATTTATTGTTAAAGATAGGTAATATGTAGATCTAGATTTCTATTAGAATAGATTTTTGATAAGTAATTATACATAATTTATATCATTAATTTATTCGAAAAGCTAAGGCGGACCACGCGCCGACGTGTGTTTGTCGTCATTGCAGCGGTCGGTAGGATTATTTATCGAAGTGATTAAAGATGGGTACATCTTTATTCACATATACTATACATTATAAAATAGGAGATGTGGCTTGTTCAGAAGTATTTCTTTTTTCGTTTTGAACAAAAACAATCGTCGACTGGGAGCGCCTTAACACATTAGTGCTAAAGGTACACACGTAATGGATTCCTTGCGGTCTGTTCGACCGCCGGGTACAAACTACAGGCCAACAAATGTTATTACTAGGTACTAGGTGCTACCGATACCGCAAGCAGGTGGTCAGAGGTTACTTGAAGCGCTTCTATGTACAGTCAACATCAAAATGTTACTAATATAAATCGGAAAGTCGGATAGTGAGGATGTTCGGATGTTTGTAACTCGATGACGCTTAAATAAATAAACAATAATTCTATATAAATGTGAAAGTTTGTGAGTTTGTATGTATGTTTGTTCCTCAATCAGGCCTAAACAACAAAACGGATTAAGTTGAAATTTGCTGTAGATGTAGATATAATGCCCGAATAAATAATAGACTACTTTAAAATATGAAAAACATCCCCAAAACGGTAAGAAAACGCAAAAGGGATTATTTCTGTATAGATGGCGCTGGTGTGCAACAAATCTGACATCACAGACTAAAAAAATCAGTCTTTTCTATTTGATTATTGAAATTTGACAGGACAACGTCTGTCACGGGTCGGCTAGTAATAAATAAATAAATAAATATTGGTGGATATTTCAAACAGCGCCATCTAGCCCCAGACGGACAGCGAAGTCTTAGTAATAGGATCCCGTAAAATGGGTACGGAACCCTAAAATCTAATATTAATATAATATCTCAGAATATTTTCAAAACATACAAGAACTAGTTGAGATATCTAAATGCCGTTGCAAACAATCTATAGATAGCTTAAATGATCCAGATCATTACCAGTCGAAAGCGTTCCCAAGATACTAGCTGCATTGCCACGGATGACAATGCTGATTCGTTGTATCAAAAAAGAGTCAGCTCTTAAATCACGCGCTTCAGTCACTCAGGGTCCGTACCACAAACTCAAAAGTAATATCAAAACAAAGTGACAACATAATGCAAACTCGTTTAGCGTTGTCACTTTTGCACCGCGAGTAATATTGTTTTGATTTTACTTTAGGACTTTGTGGTATGGCCCCATATTTGTTTTCTTTGTCCTGGAATACACATAGGACAATAGAGGAGCAGGGTTTGTGGCTAGATATTGTGGTTTTTATCTTTAGTGGCTTTTACAGACTAAAAGGATTTTTACACGTCATTCGAAAGTCCATTAAAAAATAAACTTCCCATACATCTTCATTAGCAAATGTGTAAAACATGAAAGCTTTTTCGCGCAGTGATTTTAGTGAAAGAGCCACTTATTTCATATAGAAGCATGGAAGGTATAAATAGTGAAATACCAGCAATTTTGCTCACGTTGTAACAGACAGACTTGCAAATTCGTTGAACCTAGGTATTCCTTACCTGTGCCGTGTTGGCCGAGTGGGAATACCTCCCACTCCTCTCAACTTTCATTTCGAAGGTCGTGGGCTCGAATCCCGGCGTGCATCAATGGATTTTTCCGCTCGAAAAATTATATGCGCATCAAAAACACGTGCTCAAAACGGTGAAGGAAAACATCGTGAGGGAACCAGTTAGTATTCTTAGAATACTAACTGGTTCCCTCACGATGTTTTCCTTCGATAAGCGATGGGCTTGCAACCTGTCACGTATGGAATGCTAACTACTGCAAAATGTGGGCATGCGCCAAATATAATGTTTGGACGTGCATCTGACTACCCCCACTAGACATCTTCGAAGGATCTAAGCGTCTGAAGATCTGAGAGGATGTCCGTACATTACAGTCGTGATCCTATTTATTTATTTTATTTTATTACAATTTTTAGCTCATACTAAAAGTAGTGTAGTCGAGTAAAGTCGCAATCTTATGCTAGTTTATAGTCGAGATGAATATTGCAAGCCTTCGAATAATAGCGTTGAAGCTGGCTATCAAGGAGAAAATACCCCTTTCAGTGTTTTGAATTTTGCTGAGGTATTGAAGATCGGCAGGTATGGTTCGTTTGTTGGAGGAAGCTGAGGCGATTTGAATCATGTCTATAAGACTTGAATCTCTATTTAAGGCGCTCCCAGTCGACGATTATTTTTGTTCGAAACGAAAAAAGAAATACTTGTGAACAAGCCACACCTCCTATTTTATAATGTATAGTATATGTGAATAAAGATGTACCCATCTTTAATCACTTCGATAAACAATCCTACCGACCGCTGCAATGACGACAAACACACGTCGGCGCGTGGTCCGCCTTAGCTTTTCGAATAAATTAATGATATAAATTATGTATAATTACTTATCAAAAATCTATTCTAATAGAAATCTAGATCTACATATTACCTATCTTTAACAATAAATCACAAGTTGATTTTAATAGTAGGTATATAAAATATTTCGATCATAAATTCTAAAACGTATCATTTTGAAATAACATTTTTATCGTGAAAAGTTTCTGCTATTATGTTTTCAGCTTAATAGAAATCAAGGTAGGAACCTGAAGTAATATACTTATAAAAATAGGAGATGTGGCTTGTTCAGAAGTTTTCTTTTTTCGTTTCGAAAAAGAGCAATCGTCGACTGGGAGCCCCTTAATAATAATAATTACGTTACAAACTAGAAACATAACCGACTTAATTTATAATTAAATTAATTTAATTAATAATTAAATTTTGATTTGATTTGATTTGATTTAAGATACATAATGAAAAACCCAGGGACCCTTTATCTGTGCCTGTGGTTTAAATTCGTGACGTCAACTCGAGGTGTTCATGATTTTTTTATTACGTAATTAGCTAACCTTTACGTAATAACTTAAGACAGAAGGACCCTTAAAGTAGGGACTGAATAAATTAACCGACTTAGTATTACATGGATCTCACAACTTTTTACGGTAGAAGAACTGAGTTGCGTTTCGAGACTTGGCTTTTTTTTACAAGTTATGTTTTTGATGGCATCTATCTTTCTTCTTATAGTATGTCAGTTATGTCAGAAACAGCTGCCCGCTTTCATAACTTGCTAGTTGTATGCCCCCGCCTTTACTCGTTAGTGGCAGAGCGGCAAAGCGCGTCTCATTGGCGGCGCTTATTGCTTCCCGGGAACTTATTAAATTAAGGATATTGTTGTCTTGCCATCTTTGTCCGGACATCTTCAGTAGCCGTTAATGAAATTCCGGACAAATGCTGGAATTGCAGGACTTGCAATAAGCTCGGGCTTTTATAAAGCGGTAGCGACATTCACGGACGTAATTTATAACGTGATGGGCATGATGGATGACAAGGTCGCAATGTTATGTGGATGAGAGAATCATTACTGAGATGGGTAAGAAATAAGAAATAGTCTCAATGGAATCCAAAAAAGTAATTTTGCATAACTACAGTTTCTAATTACAGTTTATTTTTGTTTTTAATCGTTTTTAGGGTTCCGTACCCGTAGGGTAAAATCGGAACCCTATTACTAAGACTTCGTTGTCCGTCTGTCTGTCCGTCTGTCTGTCTGTCACAGGGCTGTATCTCATGAACCGTGATAGCTAGACAGTTGAAATTTTCACAGATTATGTATTTATGTGGCTGCTCTAACAACAATACTAAAAACAGAATAAAATAAATACATAAGGGTGGCTCCCATACAACAAACGTGATTTTTTGGTCGTTTTTTATAGATAATGGTACGGAACCCTTCCTGCGCGAGTTTGACTCGCACTTGGCCGGTTTTTTTTTATTAAGATAATACGTTTAGACTTTTCCAACACAAAAACTGTTTTTTTTAAAGTACCTATCACCTATATATTTATTTTAAATAACCTCTTATTTACTAGTTAAGTTGTATTTATAAAAATCATTATTTTAATGTATCTTTTACTCCTAAGTCTTAACTCAAAATCTTCCAGTTGTAATTGTAATGCAGTCGGGTAAAGGTTTTTCAGTGTTTGTAGATTTTTTTTATGAATTTTACGCGAAATTTAGCGCGTTGGTGATCTTATAAAGGCGTCATTGTCCGTCACCGCTTTTTTAAGAAACAAAGACTTTAAGTGCTGGATTTGGAGGGAAAATTGTTATTGCTTTGCTGTGCATCCAATAATGTTGCTTAAGAACCTTGAGCCTAAGCTGCAAGAAGGTGCGGGTACTATTCCCGAGGTGGAAACATTAATTAAATTATTATATTCAGAAAATATTTGTACGAAAAAGTTGAGGAGCAAATAGTTTAGCATAGTATGGACATAATGACAATCCGAAGGTCATGGGTTCAATGATTCATGATCAATGGATTTTTCTGTAAGAAAAAATGTATGCGCATTGACACGTGTTTAACGAAGTGTAGAAAACGCATTCCATGCGAATGGAATGGTATGCTAACTACTGCAAAATGTGGGCGATGTGGGCATATTCTTATTGTAATGTTTGCACTTCTGACTACCCCTTTTAGTCATCTTCATCTGAGCGCCTGGAGATCTGAGTGAGATCTCTTTTATAATTAGGGATTACAGTCGTAATTATTTTTTTAGGGATCCGTACCCAGAGGGTAAAAACGGGACCTTATTACTAAGACATCGCTGTACGTCTGTCCGTCTGTCTGTCACAGGGCTGTATATCTTGAACCGTGATAGCTATACAGTAAATTTTTTACAGATGATTTATTTCTGTTGTCGCTATAACAACAAATACTAAAAACAGAATAAAATAAATTTTCAAGTGGGGCTCCCATACAACAAACCGTACGGAACCCTTCGTGCGCGAGTCCGACTCGCACTTGGCAGGTTTTTTATTTACATCTATGTTTAAATGTATGTGGTTATTTATAAAAACAGGTATTAACATATTGTTCATGAAAACTCCATCCACATTAGGCTTGAGAGTTATGTTAACATACGCGTAAGTAATTAAAACAGTCGTTAACTATTTAATGTATGATGCTTCAACCTATTATTTCAGTAATAATTTATCAAACAAAATATTTACTAAATAATGATGAGTTATTGCAAAACTACGTTACTAATTTGCGAAAATACCAGGTATTTAATATTATCTAACCCCAGATGTCTGAACTTAGAAACACACATTCATGCTGCAGTCAGTAAATCATCACTACTACGCGTCTGTATGTATGTATGTATGTTTGCTTATATCTTTAAAACTACACAACGGATTTTGATGCGGTTTTTTTTAATAGATAGAGTGATTCAGGAGGAAGGTTTATATGTATAATAACATGTTACCCGTGCGAAGCCGGGGCGGGTCGCAAGTAATAGTATATTATGATACAAGTGAGTAAAATTGCTCATTACACATGAGGCTGTTGTCTGTAGCCCGAGCCGTAGGCGAGGGCGTAAAACAGCAGTGTCTAATGAGCAAGTTGCTCACGAGTTTCATACGCACTTTTTCAACACACTTTCGAGGAAAAAACAAACATGTATTGCATAAATCGCACACTGCAACAAATGCGATACAAACAAAATGGCGCGCAGGTTTTTTTTTTTGCACGTGCCAAATTTATGATTATTGTTTAGTGATAAAGCCCAAACACGACGGGATTATGTTGTGTAGTTAAGGAGTTCCTATGGCTACATTCCAACTCCTTCATCAGATGTGCAATGTTCTAAGCGCCTGATGATCTGGGAGGATGTCTGCTGTACTTGGGAATTACAGTCGTGATTCTATTTAATGTTTTTTTGTCATTCATATTCACTGTTCCGTTTAAAAATAATGTAAATTTTAACAATAGATTTTGACACGGGTCTTTATCAAATTAAAGGTAATTACGTGATAAAATTTATTGTTATGTCTACTTATCACGATAGTTTGAAAAATAATGTAAACTTTATATATTTTAGCTCTTTAGGACAAAATCCACGGTTTAATGTTTTCTAGACCTACTTTTCTTGCTAGATTATGTTTGTTAAATAAATTTAACGTGAAACTTCGCTGAATGCTTTTAAGCCGTCTCGTGTAAACTTAATTCAGGGAATTACCAAATAACAGAACACAACTCAGCCACAGAAAGGTTTAAGTTCTTTGAAAGCTTTATTATGGTGTTGGATGTTTTAGTTCTGTACAGTTCCGTATACTTACAAACGATGGATAAAGAAGGATCTCTTTGCGACGCCTATGTTATTTTTTTTGCTTGTTTAGTTGCTTTTTTGTGTACCTAGAAAACAGTAAAAAAGTAGATAGTAGAAAATAGTCTTAATTATTCAATTGATCGAAACATTTTCGTATTTTTAGCCCGTTTTACCCTTTGGGTACGGAACCCTATTACTAAGACTTTGCTGTCCGTCTGTCCGTCCGTCCGTCTGTCTCTCGTATCTTATTAACCGTGATACCTAGACAGTTGAAATTTTGACAGATGATGTATTTTTGTTGCCGCTTTAACTAAAATTACTAAAAACAGAATAAAATAAATATTTAAGTGGTGCTCCCATAAAAAAAAACGTTTTTTTGCCGTTTTTTATAGATAATGGTAAGGAACTCTTCGTGTTCGAGTCCGTCTCGCTCTTGGCCGGTTTTTTCTGTTTACCTACATAATAGGCTTAGATATGTCTGCAGAACTGCGTTTAATCCGTTTATAAAAGTAAAATCCTAATATAATATTATAAATGCGAAAGTTTGTGAGTTTGTATGTATGTTTGTTCCTCAATCAGGCCTAAATGACAAAACGGATTAAGTTTAAATTTGCTGTAAATGTAGAAATAATGCCCGAATAAATAATAGTCTACTTTAATAAATGAAAAACATCCCCAAAACGATAAAAAAACGCAATAAGGATGATTTCTGTATAGATGGCGCTGGTGTTCAACAAATCTGACACCACAGACTAAAAACATTCAGTCTTTTCTATTCAATTATTGAAATTTGACAGGACAACGTCTGTCACGGCTCGGCTAGTATTTTATAAACGCATCTATCGCTAAATTACCGAGAACTAGACATTTTAATAACCGACATAATATTTCCCTGTGCCCGCGGCATATTATAGTTGGTATAACTGGAAATTCCGCAAAGCCGTTTTACCTACATTAATAATGAAAGTTTGCATCAAGTTCTCCTGTCTGATTATAGTGTGACGTAACCCACCCCTATCTACCCCTACTTTACACAAAACTTTCGCGATACAGAAGGGTGCTAACAATTGTTTACTTATAACTTTAAGCGCCGCATAAACAAACGAACTGTTTGGATTCAAGATTTAAAATGGTTATCTACAATAACCCATTATAAAGAAGTAAAATTTGTATTTTTGAATGCAAGTACAAGCTTTGTTTAGTTTGAAGTTTTACTATACAAAAAGTGTCAGTTTTGACATTTGGACGATACGTTATCGATACGATAGTGGTTCGTGCTCAGGCCACAGGAAGTGTGAAGTTAAGGCTTGTTGAGTAAGGGCGAGTAGAGTTACCCTCGTATTCAAGAACGACACTATGAGAACACGCACCCACAGTGGACGAAATCTTTTTTCATAAAAATCACTTTATGTGTTGTGCGACACTGCATAGTGTGACTAGAGGCATACTGTCGTGTGCCTCTAGGCAAAGTTGAGCTCTAAAGGCACACGGTAGCGTGCGCCATAGTGTCGCTCAACACATAAAGTGATGTTTATGAAAAATGATTTCGTCCACTGTGGGTGCGTGTTCTCATAGTGTCGTTCTTGAATACGAGGGTTAGAAGCTTGGCTCTACATTGGGTCTGATAACTTTTTAACAGTGCGAAACATATCGTCTTGGCTACATTTTACATTAAAATGTTTTTGGTGGGTAGGGATATATCACTAGCAGTACATTTCAGCTACTAATGTAGATTATAGGCAAATTTTTAAACATACCTTATGTTACATAATTGCAATTTTCATTGGAATCTCTTATGTTTGAACAGAATGAATGAACAGTGAATAAACTTTTCACCTTACGCCCATGTGACGGTAGCGAAGTGCCAAGAATATCGGCATAGTTTTTGGTGCATTATAGCCTGAAGCTATCATGCTTTGAAACGCCTTGTAATCATTTTCTCAAATGCTGCATACAGATGGATTAACGTAACTGTGTGCAGTTTGGTGCATGCACCACGTCTATTAACAGCATTTCGGTGTCGCGCACTAAGGCTCACTGATCTCAGTAATCTCTGTCAGGGTTGCCAACTGTTTAAAAAGCTTCACGACTTTAATTCCCAAAGCACGGTCGACATCTTTCTAGTTCTATGATCTTAAACATCTTAGGGGGCTCCCAGTCGCTGATTGCTCTTTGTCGAAACGAAAAAAGAAATACTTCTGAACAAGCCACATCTCCTATTTTTATAAATATATTACTTCAGGTTCCTACCTAGATTTCTATTAAGCTGAAAACATAATAGCAGAAACTTTTCACATAAAGATGTTATTTCAAAATGATACGTTTTAGAATTTATGATCAAAATATTTTGATACCTACTATTAAGATCAACTTGTGATTTATTGTTAAAGATAGGTAATATGTAGATCTAGATTTCTATTAGGATAGGTTTTTGATAAGTAATTATACATAATTTATATCATTAATTTATTCGAAAAGCAAAGGCGGACATAGAGAAAATGGTTATTGAGGGGTGGGTAAAGCTACCCCTATTACTTGCCTACGAAGGTACCAGCAACGCGATCTCATAAAAACTGTCGATAATATTTACGATACGCATACGCCATCTAGAGCTTACCGTTGTTAACTGTCTTAGTCGTTTCTGCCGCGGTTTTAGGAACTGGTAGCGCCTTAACTTTAGTATTTATGTACTACTACCCTGATTTTTTTCACTCCTCCATACCAAATAGTGACAAAAAAAAAACCGACTCTAACAAAAATTGGCACTTTAAAGCTTAATATTTAACAAACGAATACCTTAATCGAAAAGTTGTTCTCATAAACCCTCAATACTTTTAAAAGACCTAGATAGGTCTTATACATTTTTCTCGCGTACCCCACACAAAAAAAATATCTTTTTTTTAGGTGTAGGGAAGGTACCATAAAAAAAATGTTTTCCAGATTTTATTCAACGACTTTGTAGACATTACTAATATGTATATACATGCTAAATTACAGTTTTCTAGCACTGATAGTCTCTGAGTTAAGCTACGGAAAGACGGACAGATGGACGGACATGGCGAAACTTTAAGGGTTTCTTTGTAGACTACGAAACCCTAAAAAAATATAGAAACTTAAATTAGAGCAATAGGCGGTTTTATCGCAAAAAACCATCTCTTCCAGACAACCTGAATTTATTTATTAATTTCAAAAATTACAGAACGGATTATAATGGAATTTTACAATGAGATACGTTTTCAAAATGTTTGATGTTTGAATTAGTAGTCTCCACACGACTGAAACCGCTCGGGCACTGTTGTACCGGATATTACACGGAAATAAAGAATGTTTGGCAATTTGACATGCTGAAGTATCTCGTTTCGACTTTTCGAAAAGGGTTTTATTTATTTAGATAGCTTTTAACCGTGTCTTCGTTCGCGTAGATTTAACAAAGCGATTTTTGGCCGTAAAACATTGAAATTCCAAAATAAAACAAAATTTTTGAGAAAAAAGTGGCTTATTTCTGTCCCAAGAGTTTTAACTATCTCTTTATTAAATTTTATCACGATCGGCCCAGTAGTTTGGCCGTGATAACGTCACAGACAGACGAACAGGTAGACAGAGTTACTTTCGCATTTATAATATTGGGTATAGATACAGAGGCTAGTAACTTTATATCAGTCTTATCAATCATCTTTCCATTATCCCACTTCATATTTTTTACGCTCATAAATATTTATTTAATAACTAGCTGCTCGCCCCGGCTTCGCACGAGTGGTACTTGCATCACTTACTCACTTACTCACTTTCGCATTTATAATATTATTAGGATTTATTCATTGATCCGATTTTGTTGTGTTTTTTATTGTGTAGAGAATAGACCCAACAAGGTGATCCCACCTAAGTTTTATTTAAGTAGGACTAATAAATAGTTCCTTTATAAAGCTTAAAAATATATATAAATATTTTACCTTGATTTTAAGATTGGTCGAAACGTTTTTTATTTAAAGATGTTTTTAAGAATTTTGTAGTTAGTTTATACAAAACTGTTAAAATCGTTTTTTTTTTACTTAAAAACGTAATAATTATCATAATGAGTAACCACTGTTTATCTATGTACTCGACGTTTGTTGTGAAATATATTCTTTATCTTATCTTAGCTACGCCTGTTCCTGTCAGATTTTACAATAAACACATCTGCCATTTCCACGACAGCCCTAAACCGGTTCGATATTAATTACATTGATGCTACAGATGACGTTTTCATCTGTACATCACTAATTAACGGGTAAGTACGTTGTTACTTGAGATTGATTGTTGTTTGTGGCATGCTAATTAGATGTATTGACGAACATTTCATTGAAGAACTGCTAAAGAGCTTTAGAATAGAATATAATAGAATAGAAATAAAAATTAAATAGGGATCCCAAAATACCCCCAAGTACATCCTCTCAAATTTCCAGGCGCTCAAATCCTTGACGATGTCTAAATAGGGTAGTCAGAGGCACGCCCAAACATTACATTTGGCACATGCGCACATTTTAGCATTCCACACGTGACAGGTTACAAGCCCGTCTTCGCAAAAAAAAGCCTTACAAAATCGAAATATTTAAAGATATATTTTTAAAGATATTTTATTTATTTCTCAACAAACGTCCTTAAATGCATAGATAAACAATAGTATTTCTTATATTAAATCACAATTCAAATATAGGAACAACATAGGTACCCAAACTAGTTTAAACCTTATATTTTATATACAAGAACGGTCTTAGTGAGTAACTAATTCTTCTCGTTAAATAACTTTTTTCCCTTCTCATGACATGCCCATATCATGCTAATCTAGCTCCTCATCTCTTCAATCACATGTGCTAATTTCAAACTTCCTCTAATATTGGGCCGTGTTGGAGGTACCTCGACTTTTAACCTGAAGGTCGTGGGTTCGTATCCCGGCGTGCACAATTAATTTTTCTGTTCGAAAAATTTGTATGCGCATCAAAAACATGTGCTTAAAACGGTGAAGGAAAACATCGTGATTCTTATAAGCGGCGATGGGCTTGCAACCTGTCACGTATGGAATGCTAACTACTGCAAAATGTAATGTTTCGACGTGCCTCTGACTACCCCCACTGGACATCTTAAAAGGATTACAGTCGTGATCCTATTTATTTATTTTTCTCTAATATAGTCATTCCTTATCTTATCCATCCTCTTCACTCCACACATCCATCGCAACATTCGCATCTCCGAACCTCTTAAGAAACCATAAACTTCAAAGTAGTGTTCTACAAGAAGCACTATGTAACTGAAACCTCGGGTCAACTAATTAAGACTTAGGTACTCTAGACTTGCGGGTTTGATGTACTGTGTCGGACAGTTTGCATTTTGGGATAGCGTATAGCAAATCGCTGGTTTACTTCATGCAAATGCGATTTAAACGTAGTAACTTGAGCTATATGGGCATTTTTATTGGATCAAGATTGTAATCCCCAAGTACGTAGACATACTCTCAGATTTACAGGGGCTCAACAGTTTTAGAAAGAACGATTTGTCTACAGAAGAGTAGATAAAAATACATTTGGTTGTAGAACGGCGCGTCTTGTGAACTTTAGATCGAACGTAGTATCGTTTATTTTAATTCTCTCTTGCGTCAGTAAAATATCAATAGTTTTGACACAAAAATAGAATATTGATCTACTCTTGCGTAGACAAAGGAAATAATAATAATAATGTTTATTTTTCAAAAGAAAAGAACAGTCTTGGTACCTTATAATAACATAAAATTGTCCTAAATATTCCAAATTGAAAACAGTACCATTAGTTGACTCTGTTCCTCACACTAGGATTATAAAGCCTGTATAGTAAGGTCACAGGGATTCGCAGCTGATTCTCCTTCAGTTTTATACGTAAGATAAGTACATTAACAGAGATGTTCAGACTGGTAAAAGAATAGTGAAAGATAGTGAATTTAAGTAAATTTGAATAACCTAGACTTAGCTAAGTGGTGTAGCTGTCCTAAATGCCTATGCCTGCAGTTAACGTGTGCAGAAGTAGAAGTTCCCATCAAATTGGTTAAAGCGCCTTGTGTCAGCTATTATGTCAAGAAGTTAGGACAGTTTTTGGTTAGTGGTTAGTGGTTACACAACTAGGACTTGAAGTTGGTTAATGGTTTTGCTGTTTTCAAGGTAGCTTTACAATGGCGGCGGTTTGTTCAGAAGAAAGTTTTAGCTCATTTGGGTTAGTTACCTAAAACTTGAAATAAGTATTTTTTTTCCTCAAATTAATATTTTGTAGAAGGTTTTTTATGTAATAATGTCAGTTATTCTGTTAATTTTTTTTTTTTTCGGAACTGAAAATTTTGCGAAAATATGAAATAAAAAAAAGATCACGACTGTAATCTCCAAGCACGGTAGACATCCTCTCAGATCTCCAGGCACTCAGATCCTTGACGATGTCTAAAGAAGTTAGTCAGAGGCACGACCAAACAATACATTTGGCTCATGCCCACATTTTAACATTTCACACGTGACAGGTTACAAGCAAAAAAAAAACCTTTAATAATTAAAATATTTATATTATACACATAAAAACAGTCTCAGTGAGTAACTAATTAATAATAACTGACATTGACAATCGCAATCGGCTTCAACTAGTATATGACTGTCAAAAGATGACAGTTAAAAGTTAACAGTTAAAATCGATATTCTTAAAGGACGACTATAGGAGAACTAGTGATACGACGAGCAAGATTCGAATTTCAAAGTTTTCGTTCGAAAACCAGCTTTTCCTATATCAGTGACAGTTCCACTTCAACTGACTAAGCTCTGATTTCCGTAAAAATTGTGAACGTCATTTAACATCCTATCTTTTAGCATACATTGGTGGCAATTCTGTTGTGTCCACGATAAATTTAAAATTCCTAAGAACGGTCGCTCTTATTCCTTTTACGTTAAAGTCATAATTAGCGAAACCTCAAAGTGACAGTTCTAAAACTTAAAATAGTTTTAAATAAATTTGCAATTTTCGAAAGTAATTTAGAAACGTCAAGATAAATTTAATAACATATAAGTTCGTGTTGACTAGGATGACACTTTTGATGTGTCAAATATGCGAAATAAAATAGAGAAATGGCTATAATATCCTAAGTCATAAAGACTGACATTTTGATATTACGCTAATTTGGATCCGTAAGGATAATTTAGAAATAATATTCTCTAAAATGTATGAGAATACCAATTTCATACTAACTATTATAGAATTTATGTAAGTACCTAACCTTCATTTAAAGTCATAACATGATAAACATAGTTTTTACGAAATAAGCCAGGCGACAGGTTCAATAATCGCATAGAAAAACGCAATTTTATACAAACTTTAACTTTCCTTTAACGGAGTAAAAAAGAGTTTTTTTACTCCGTTAATAATATCCGTATAAATAATATATTAATAATATAAAAATAATAATCCGTAAATTTCATCCTTTAACGGAGTAAAAAAACTCTTTTTTACTCCGTTAAAGGATGAAATTTTAAAAACCCTTAAGCACTAGCATCTTTAATTGTATTGATGAGAATAAATACTAAATTTCAAGTAGTTTCGATAATAAACTTTAACACCCTTATTTACTCCGTTAATTGATGAAATTCAAAAAATCCATAAACAAGTATTTCTTTAATTGTATTGAAGTAATTTTCAAAACCTTATTACCCATTGTAAACATAAATATTGCACACCCTTAACCGATTCCTTGCCACCTTCATTTTTAGAGCCTTTCCACCCCGGCCCCATACAACATTCAATGACGCACATGTCGCGTCATGGGCCCTCCTGAATGATGACGCTCCTAGCGCGTCGTTGGCCCCCGGTAATGTTATTACGCTATTTTAAGCAATTTCAGCTATAATAATTCAAGGTGAGACCTGATACTGTGTGTTTTGTTTTATTAATTAGCTAAGAATGTTTTAAAGTGACTATCTACGTGTTTTATAGATGGTAGGTAAGTTACAGATTTCCACCAGGTGTTGTAAACCTTAGGGTCACATTTAATCGCAAATCATGTGTGACCATTTTATTCAAAAATAGACCATAATCTACTAGATTTTTATTTGGACAGGTTTCCTTATGACGCGCTAGATGCGTCATAGGCCATGAATGATGGATTAATAAACAATTAAACCTGTGGTTGACGACCCCTGATAATTTAATTTTTCAAAAAAAAGTTAGTGGCCACTGATTATAGTGTCTATAATGTGTACATTTTTACTTATAAAACAAGGATTTTTTGTTTAAATTCAATAAAAATCGTAATTTCAACATTTTTCTAATGACGCACCTGTCGCGTCATTGGCCTCACTGAAGGTTTTCTCATGACGCACCATGTGCGTCATGGGCAATGAATCGGTTAATAGGGTAGAATACATTGATACTTACGACAAAATTATAATTATTAACATCTTTGTACATGTGATTCAGCAATAAATATACTTTGACTTTGACTTTGATTAAAAACTAATTTAGAATATAATTTAAAAAAACCGATCAAGTGCGAGTCGGACTCGCGCACGAAGGGTTCCGTACCATTATCTATAAAACGGCAAAAAAATCATGTTTGTTGTATGGGAGCCCCCCTTAAATATTTATTTTATTCTGTTTTTAGTATTTTTTTAAAGCAGCCACAGAAATACATAATCTGTAATAATTTCAACTGTCTAGCTATCACGGTTCATGAGATACAACCCTGTGACAGACAGACGGACAGACAGACGGACAGCGAAGTCTTAGTAATAGGGTCCCGTTTTTACCCTTTGAGTACGGAACCCTAAAAAGCAAATATATATTTGCCCGTAATAAAGCGGGCATCGTTTTTGAATAAACCAACACTTTACAAAGTTGCTTCCTTCGTGACTTCCGACGCGATGTCAAATTACTTTATTGTGCATCTGGCTTCGCCTGGAATTTATTGTGAAATTCAGCTATTTTCCACGTGATATAACTGTATTGACAGCGGGAGTTGCAAATGTTATAATACTTTGTTGGTGTTAACATTGACTGGCCTGTCAGCTCAGTTGGTAGTAACTCTGCCTTCTGCACTGTAGGTTGTGGATCCCCATCCAGAACAAATATTTGTGTGAACATAGATGTTTGTTCTGTGTCTGGGTGTTATAACGTATCATAAGAAATAATGTATTTACAAAAAGTATAAGTATTATATCGGTTCTCAAGCTTTGCTTAGTCATGCTACAAATGAGGCTGGTAACGAGAATAGATAAAAATGGTATTTCAAATTGCAACTCAGTATTTTATGTCTTCATATTTTCTTTAGGGTGTACTTCAACTTCCATCCAATATTATTAAGTTGTGCATAAGACAATGTAGGATTTTATGGTGTGCGTCTCCTGCTTATATTTTAACCGACTTCAAAAAAAGGAGGAGGTTCTCAATTCGCCTGTATGTTTTTTTTGGAGTTTACTCCTTAAGAATCGGTTTTTGATATAAGGCGCCCGGTATGAGAAAAATGTGAGGTGTAAAATCTACTGAACGAATGACCTCGTTACGTTTTTGGTGCGCAACTTTCTAATTTGGTGTGAGCAGTGCAGCTAGATCGTGGGTAGTGTGTACCCTTACTTTGCCTATACTTTATAATGCTTTATCTCACTCTTACTGATGGCAAAACATCTTATAGTGGGGGTACGCTCTACGCACGATCTGGTAAACTCCAGTCGTGCGTCGGAGCTGACACACACAATTTTTTATTTTGTGTGTCATTGTGTGTTGTGGGAATCGAACCCACAACCTACAGCGCAGAGGGCAGAGTTACTGCCTACTCAGCTGTGAGGAACTTGTTGTGATTTGTATGTACACGCGCTTGTGTGTGCGTGACTGATATTGAGCGTTTCCAAGTTTACACACACACACAGAAAATGTCAACGTCAAATCTAGGCACAATTAAAAGGCCAACTGTCACAAGCATTTTTGATGACTTTTTTGTATGGGCTGAGTCTACCCGGATAAGACAGAAAAAGTTATAAAACTGCATTTTTTTGAAAACCATCAATTTTAAAACGAAACTGTCTGTAATTTACTTAGCTAGTATGATTATCTAACGAGTTATATAAAAATGAACTGTTTCGCTATTTATAGTTTTAATTAAAAACGAAACAAGTGTTTTAACAAGCCAACTTTGGAAAATAAATCAAAGTTAGAAAAAATAGAGAAAAGTTTCACCAATCGTGTTTCTGTCTGTAATTTATCTAGATTATATAAGTTATCTTTGTCATAAAAACAAAACTGTGTGTTATGCGGTTATTGAGAAAAAACGATTCTGCATTCATCAAAAACATTTATTACTCGTCTTAAGTTAAGATTGCTGAAGAAAGATCTCTTTGGTGCTTATTTGGTATATAGGTGCGTTATACGAGTATTTGGAGCGTTCTACAGGGTGTATCAGCACGACTCTCGAAAACTAAATGCAAACACATCATTGCCACTAGTGAAAATCAAATTGCTTAATCCTGAAGGATTTTCAACTTGTGACTGTTTTTGTATCGATCCAAAACGACAAGAAATATATTTTTCTGTAATACAACAATGCTTTAGGCAATAAAAGACATAATAATGACAGCTAATAAACTAAATTCAAAGTCAAAAATTACTATTTTCAGTCAGGGAACCTGATTTAGGAGAAGTGGATAAATTGCCAGTTTTGTTTTCGTTTGTTTCGGGAAAAATCAATCAATAAAGATTAATTAAATTATGAAATTGAAAAATAAGATAGATGGATATAAAAATAAATATTACACACCACATAACAATAACAAGAAAAGGTACACGATCTATCAAATATTAGAATAAATATAAATATTGGCAGACTTTACACACAGCGCCATCTAGCCCCAAACTAAGCAAAGTTTGTACTATGGGAACAAGATAACTTATTATACATATATATTAGTATGTTTTCGTTTGTTTCGGCGAAAATCGATCAAGATGCTCTTAACGTTCAATGTCGGTTTTGGGGAGTGTTCTTATTACACCCTGTGTTGGCATAAACAGGTGAGACTGCTATCAAGGTAGGGCAGGTCATTGTGTAACAGCTGATCGAGCTTACATAAAGCGTAACATATCCTGTTACGAAACACAACTAGTGAAACGGCGAATAAGCACTATTATTTTATTGACTGACCTAAGGTGTGACTAGACATTGCGCGGCATTCGAGCGCAATTAATTAGAGGCAGCCGCGCGCGACTTGCCGCATGATTGGAAGACGGACGCGCGCGGCAGCCGCGAGCTACAGTCTAAACTAGTCACACGAAATGCGCGGCAAACTTGTATCCTGCGAATGCCGCGCTATGTCTGGTTACACATCATCATCATTGTCATAATTTTCTTGTCCGTATCTACTTCGTGTGGGGTCGGCACAGCATGTAAAACATGTTGTAAAAGGATAATGTTTTACTATCGGCCGCCTGCCCGACGTCAACCTCATATCGTATCTACTGAATTAGATTGTTAGCAGTGGTAATTACTTTTATACCCACACGACTTTCTTAGGAAGTGTATTTAACTTATGAGATAAATTGTTTTTGTTATGTTTTAATAAAATAATAATAATAATAGGATCACGACTGTAATCCCCAAGTACGGAAGACATCCTCACAGATCTCCAGACGCTTAGATCATTTAAAGATGTCTAGTGGGGGTAGTCAGAGATACGTCCAAACATTATATTTGGCACATGCCCACATTTTGCAGTAAAATATATTTAATAAAATAGTTTTCAATAAGCAGTATCTTGATAAAATTGACATTCTAAAGTATAGAAAACCATTACTTTTTATAAATTGTGAAATAAAACAGTTTTCAGACAAGATAACTTGAACAATTCACAAAAGTGAAGAATTTAGGGGCAAAAGTGAATGGTTCATTTTGCCCTCCAAAGTAGCGTTTGTGGAATAACAGGCGATAACAGTACGAACTCCCATAGGAGGGCAAAGTGGGGGAAAAGAGCTAGTTCACTTTTAGTAGTACCTTGTATACTGCTGATGAGATACTGCGCAAAATATGGGTATTGTACCACACAAACATAATGTTTGGACGTGTCTCTGACTCGCTTTAGACATTTTTAATGATCTATGCGCCTCGAGATTTGTGCCTCTGACCACCCCCTTTAGACATCTTTTAAGGATCTGAGCGCCTCGAGATTTGAAAGTATGTCTACCGTACTTGGATTACAATCGTGCTCTATTTCATTTCATTATATATTATAGTCTAGAGGATAGTCAATGACGGCGTATATATTCGCACAAAGTATCTATTACAAGTCTAAACTAAATACACAATTTGAACAAAATCGGTTCAACTGTTCTCTAACGCATTTATAATTAGGCACTCTCGTAGTTTTTGTCTTAGATATTTGTAATAAATTATTTCACATTATTACAACAACGGCAATTACTCACGTAAATGATAAATTGTCAATGAGGACACCGACAATGTTAAGTATAATGACGAATAATGTGTAGTACAACTCACGAAAGTTTTGAAAGTGAACAAATTATTATTTTACAAAATTTATCATATGAAAAATAGTATAGTACGTTAGACAATATTTCAAGGCGCTTAGCCCTTTGAAGATGGCTAAAGGATAGTCAGAGGCACGGCCAAAAATTATATTTAGCACTATACCCTCATTTTGCAGTAGTTAATATTCCAGATTCATCAGTGATGAAGTCGATGTGTAATATTTTGAAAATTATGGAACAAATAAAAAAAAACATTCCAGACTAGGTTGTAAGCTCATCACCGCTTGTTTTAATTGCAATTATTGTGCTGTTTTAATGAGCTAGCGATACCTTAGCTCAGCTATGAGTCAAGTCCCTCAGGATAGCTAAGTTATCTAGGTTTCTTCAGCCGGCCACAGCTGTAATGGCATTTTCTTGTCTGCCAAATTTATCTTGCTTTGAACTGTCTGGAAATGTTTCGTTTCGTTTATACTCGTACAGTTGATACTAAAATTATTCCTGTGAATAATAATATATAATAATATATAATAAATATATAATATATAATAATAATAAATAGGTCAAAAACCCTAAAGTTACTCTGAGCTTTGCAGTTTTTGATTGGAGTTGTTGAGTGTGAAAAATATGGAATACTAGCAGCAATATTGTCCGCCCGGCTTCACACGTGTGTACTAATAAAGAATATGCAATTTTTTACCATAGGCTGTATAATGCAATTTTCGTGAGATATGATAGGTGAAATCTACTACTATATAAAAGAAAGTCGGGTTTGTTACAACACTTATAACTCAAGAACGGCTGAACCGATTTGGCTGAAAATTGGTGGGGAGGTAGCTTAGAACCAGGAAACGGACATAGGATACTTTTTATAACGGGAACGGGAGTTAATTTTAAAGAGATACGAAGTTCGCCGGGTTAGCTTGTTATTTATAAAATTGGTAAAATTTTAAAAAACGTCGTTTTATTCGTGCAATAAAATACACACACTAAACACATTTAGTTTTTCTATTCGATTATTGAAATTTGACAGGACAACGTCTGTCACGGGTCGGCTAGTAATATTAAAAATGTGAAAATTTGTGAGTTTGTATGTACTTTAAAATATGAAAAACATTCCCAAAATGATAAAAAAACGCAAAAGGGATGATTTTGGTATAGATGGCTTTGGTGTGCAACAAATCAGATACCACAGACTAAAAACATTGACAGGACAACGTCTGTCACGGGTCGGCTAGTTTTAAATATAAATACGGCTAATTACCACGTTTTCGTACGAGTATATTCTGTATTATTTGTCTTTACATCTCCACATCTCATCGCCCATGGATAACAGACCTAAACAACAAACTCAGAAACTCAATCACTAACATTTAATTCGAATGGACACGGATCCCAACAGCAGAATTAATTTCCATGCATACATTAAAATTAATAATTTAACGCGCAGGTAGATCCTACGGGATTTACTGTAACACGACTAAATTGAAATGTCGTAGGGCTTTGTAGTTGCTTGACAGAGGTGGTAATTCTGTTGTCGACAAACTGACTACAATTTTGTAGAATACGAAAGTTCTTATTTCGTTCTGTTAAAAGCTAAATTGGCGTAAATTTTACAGTGACTGTCCTAAAACTAGGATAGTTTAGTCTTATTTTTATTTCACATAATTAATTTTCAAACTATCGTACTTAGTAGACATAATGTTTCGTGTAAAACAATATTTCATGGAATTCTAACTACTGCAAAATGTGAGCATGTGCCAAATATAATGTTTGGACGTGCCTCTGACTACCCCCACTAGACATCTTCAAAGGATCTAAGCGCCTGGAGACTTGACGGGATGTCTACTGTACTTAGGGATTACAGTCGGGATCCTATTTATTATATTTTTTATATTAGTCATACCAATAAGTCATACCAGGTTGATTTTATTTAAATTTAAAATCAATTTTAAGACTCACTAAGGTCGCTAATTTACATCTTAATATGAACAGAATAAGAATGATTATTTGATACATTTTAGTAAGATTGTGATAATAACTGAATTTCCACCAGTATCGTTAGTACAATAGAACCTACGTCACACGAAAGGGGAACCAAGAATTTAAAAATAAACTGTCTCATATGGCTTAATTAAGCTTAGTGTTGGGTTTCCAAACGGAATTCTCTAGCTCTTCTTAAGAGGATAGCTAAAACAAAAGAAATTTGATAAATAGGTATCTGATTTAATGTGTTTTACTCGTATTAAACAAACTCCCAGTGTGGGTGGGAGATAACTCGGAACTGAGCATGTGTGCATGCCTGAAAATTATCTGTCAAATATTTTCTTTGACAAACAAACCTTTAACCAAAGCTGTAGATCACGTACGCCAAAACAATTTAAGTACGTTATTGACCTAGTCTAGCGAGTTCATTATTATTATATGGGCTATTTGACAAGATTTTGAAAACCATTCTAGATTATTCAGTAGTGACTGTAGAACCCATAAAAAATATTATTTTCAATTCTGTTAAGTATTGGCCCTAAAAATGTAAATTAAATAATGACAATTTAAATAACCCGCAAAAACGCTTCTTTAGCAAATGGCGTCGCACTAGTTTCTGTGACGTTACATGCTTGTCAACAAATAAACAAACGTCAAGTTTTTCAAGGCAGGCGATGACATTATTGACAAGCAAGGTACGTCATCGTCGATTAGACCAATCCTGACCGTTTTGTGTCACGTGACTGGCGTTTAAAAATAGATAACTTTAATCATGGTTTTTTTAATAAATCATTGTTTATTTTCAAGTTATTTTACTCTAAACGCTTTATAAAGGCATAATTTACATAGATTAATATCAACAACACTTTATTTTTCATACTGTCAAATAGCCTATTATAGAATACCTATTACCTAACCTAGTAAACATAGTATAATAAATATAAATACATAAACTCACATTTCCAAGTAATGGTAGGCATTATCTCAGATCTTCAGGCTGTTAGATCTTTGAAGATGTCCAAGAAGCTCGTCCAAATATTGCAAAATTAAGTCTTAAGATTATAATAGAATTTTATTAAAAGTGTTTGTTGCCAAATAATGAAGAACTGTTTTAAATTAATTAAGCTAATATCGCTTATAAATGATTGTTGAAGTATTATTCCAGAAAATTCTTATGGTGGTACTTACTCCGCACGGTGGTACTGGCCGCACTTACTCTAGTACGAAAATGTTTTAATAGTAGATTTTAATTCAAAGTGTCTTTATAAATAGTCTAATTATGTTTTTGGTTAATATTTTTACTGTTTTTGATTGCGCAAAGTGAAGCTAAGAAGCATTATTGTTTTACAAAATAAGTAGCTCGCTAGTCTCTATCCGCGACCTATGTCATCAGAAATAATCTATGTTACTCCCGTATTTGGTTGGATTATAATATTATTACGATATTAATTTACGAGGGATCAAGGATTGATGTTCAGCTGGTTTCGCCTGAAATTACAGCGATAAATTTGTAATGTCATAGTTGTATCTACAGATCTTTTGGTGAGCACGAACGGATTAAGCCACATAAACTTAGGTGTGATAATCTTAATCCTTCGCCTAGACTCCGTATGCAAGGCGAACACTATCAGACAACACATATGGGCTACATATCATGTGTAAACCGCCGAGCGCGGTTCACGACGCAACACGATGTGTGTTGCTCCAAACGTCGGAAGTGCCAGAAATAGAATGCAACACTATATTTCGCAATCTGTCCATATGCGTGTATAAACTTCCAAAAAATAATCCTTAAATATTTATCCTTCATTTTATTAACGAAACTAAACAAACTACACATTTTCGGTATTCAAATTAATTGGGAGTTTTAACCGAGCTATTATTAATAATTTGTTAAAATAATAAGCCCATAATACAAATTGCAATTTTGGGAGTAATTAGACGAAACCAGTTTTAGGTATCCTTATAATTGATAGGGCATAGGTCGGTAGAGACAGCTAGTTAACTTATAAAATCTGTTTAAACCCACCATTTAAATAAACCTTTATTGTCATCTGTATTGTAATACGGAACATTAAAGATATGACAACGTGTTCGTTGGCGAAGCGAGCCGATGTTGATGATACGAAGAACGAGGTTCTTCGGCACTCGAAGCAAGACCGCGACGCTAGGCGGACGCGTTGTGAGATGTTTTATTTGATACCCAAGCAACCTGTACATGCATCAAAAGAAATGTCAGTCGTTTCATCATTCAAAATATAGTCTGAAACAATGTGACGTTTGTCCCGATATAACGTGAATCGTTTTCAAGAGTAGACACGATATGCGGCGATGTTTAGCAACTTTTTCGGTTGGTTTCTTATGCTGGTCTCTGAGACCACTGCCAGCTTCAGTTATAGCGAACGCAAGGCGCTGCGGCCGAAAAAATGTTAGGTTAGCAACTAGCTTAAAAGCATCATTTTTGCTTGTCAGCTGTTTTTTTAGGAGGGCATTAATGACTTCATCAATCACGCCGGAGGAAACAGTCATGAAGTGTTTAATTAAACTGTATGGGGGAAAACGACTGGAAATTCTTTGCGTTAACGGATATGATCAGATCCGAAAGAACGTGTCTAGAACGTGACTAGTCTCAGCCATTTCGTCTCCCAGACGAATTCGCGTGAGTCCACACTGCGAGCCTAGCGCGGTGGCAGCGACGAGGCGCTATGTCAAACTGCAATGTGAACACAAAGGCGCGTTTCATATCTTTGATACTTCGCACCCGTCGCCGCGCTAAGCTCGGCAGTGTAGACAAACAAATAGAAAATCCTAATACTGCCTCTGCCAAGCTACAAAGTGTTTTGTATCTGCTGTTATCCACCGGACTGTGATTTGGATTTAATTAATCGCTATTATTTTATGGACAAATTGGCATTGCGTTTACATAAAACTCTGTTAGGCTTTAAATTTGTTAGTGTAATTATTATCAGGGAATAAAATGCAGTGATTTGGATAATCCTAGTTATTATTCCGTTCGGATTATAGGGAAATAATTAATGTGCCTGGAAAATAAATGCATTAATCTATACTAATATTATAAAGAGGAAAGATTTGATTGTTTGTTTGCATCGAATAGGCTCGAAACTACCAGACCGATTTGAAAAAATCTTTTACCATTAGAATCCTACATTATCCGTGATGAATGTAGGCTATAGAATATTTTCAAAAACGTTAGGGTACCGTATGAAAAATTCGATAATATAACCCAACGCGTGAAAAAAAATCCAAAAAAATCCTTATATCACGTACGCTGCGGAAATTGTTGACAATAGAGCAAAGTAATGTTCTACAGTTTTAAAGAGGACATCAATATCTACAAAAAAGTCTGCAATACCATATGTCTAACTATTAGGGATCCGTATGAAAACTTCGATAATGTAACCCAAGGTGTAAAAAAATTACCCATAATATTATTACACCCGTGCGACGCCGGGGCGGAATGCTAGTATGTAATATATACGTATGTACCTACCGTGGATAAACAAACATAGGTCTAACCTACTGTGACCAATCCATTCAGATGATAATTATGCATACAAACAAAAAAAAGACCTATCAACTGTTGACAGAAGTTATTCGAAGTCTTCTAACTCAAAAACAAAATCATTATTTACTCGAATAACGAAGAAAACGGAGGATTATGTTTGTTTTTTTGTTTGAAAAGGTAGTATGAAAATTTGTATCAAATTAATAATTGTGTTACTATGTGGGTAACAGATTATTGCGCGTATCTGATATTAGTAACTACATAAATATTATAATTCAAATAACAAGCTCTAAAATATCTGTTTTGATATTTAGCAGTTATTGATACAATCGTACGAGAACCATTTATTGATTCATGTGGACTTACATACCCCCAGAATCGTTTAAAAATCTCAACCTTTATTTTAACCCAAAATCATTTCTTTGTACACAATAAAAAATTATAAATATTCTCTTCAGCAAACTTAACCCATTAATCTTCAAAAAGATACGAGAAAATGCAAGTAATTATGTATACTTCGCCGCTAAATATCTTTAAAACAATGACAATGAAGCACAACGCCCTAACTCACACTTCTCTTTATCTGCGATAATAAAACCACCTGTTTGATTTATGAAAATCTTTTCTTTGCCATTTTTATCAGTTGAATCCCTCGAGTGTCAACTTAACGCTATCCTTGTCTTTATTCCCTTTCTAAAATGTTATTCATTGGCTCAGGATTATGTCAAGGTAGAATGCACTAGTGATTTAATAGTTTATTAATGTGCGCTTTACAAAGAGCATATAAAATGTAAACAAAATTAAAAAAAATGTTAATTAACTTTTACGTTAGATTTATAAAGTAAATACTGTCATAAATATATATGTTATTAAAATACTCATAAAGGCGATTAAAAGACTGCAGAGTTATTAAATCCGAATACTATGTTGTAATGTACCAGACTGTGTTTAGATATATTAATATGTATGATATTATGTTCAATAGCGACAAATAGTGGTGAACAGGTGCCTGGTTGAGATGTTTGGTTTTGGTTATAGTGACTTAGTGACTCAAATATTCCTATCAGCACCTAACACATCTGTTCCAGGTTCGTATGTTGTGGTATGTATCATGGTAATAGTAGTTACTAATACTGGGGACTATAGGTGGACAGCTTGAAAGAAAATGGAGAGAACTTTGCCCAGCAGTTGAACAAAAAAATATGTTGCATGTAATTTTAGTGTACAACATTTTATTCATTAAAACTCAATAGAATTGCGATGAAAATAATCTCAGTTTGAGTGGATTAAATAAATATAAATAAAATAAATATTGGTGGACATTTCACACAGCGCCATCTAGCCCCAAACTAAGCAAAGCTTGCACTATGGGAACCAGATAACTCATAGAATACTTATATACGTTTTTTTGTTGTAAATACATACATAATATACACAGAACAAAAATAATTTTACTCTCGACTAAAAACATAGGGGTTAGAGAACCGCTTATCTGAATTCTTCCTTGCTCTATTTCTATCCTTACCCTTGTTAATCTAAAAGATTGAACCGTGAAAAAGCAGCTAGTTCTTGTGTCCTTTCTCTTATCTTTGTTAATAGTTTTCTTCTACCATTAAAAGTTAGCGATACCCTTGAAGTTGGACTCTTCAGATCGTTATTTCAATTGAATTTGTCTTTGTTACTTTCAAGACTTGGGGAAGTAAAGTATCTTTTTTTTTTGAGTAGCCCTTAGGGCGGGCGGGACCGACTTTCAGGGTTGATTGCTTATTCAATAAGGTATCTTATGTATTAGGCTTTCTGAAACTCGACTTTTAGATCTAGTTTCGTTATCAGTTCTAAAGTTAGTTTGCTTACTGATACCTATTGTTTTAATCAACCCATATGAGATCCTGCGATCCTCGTCAATGCTCGATGCAGCTTTCAACACAGCGGCATAGGTCAACTTCTTTTAGGGGTAGTTTCCGCTATGCTGCATCGAAGTTTTGGAATAATATCCCCCCCCCCGATCAGGAACCTGGACAGTAGCTATGGATTTAGAAGAAAAAATAAAATCTTTCTTATTGACTGGCAGAAAGCGCAGGAAAGCCAAGTTGGACAAAAGTGCTATATAGTAGTGTAAGATAATATAATATATTTATCTAACTTCTTAGATTCTCTGTTTTTATTTTTATTTTTTAATGTGTTTTGATTTTGTGTATCATAATGTTTGTTAATTTTCTTTTATTTTGTTTTGGTTAATTTTGCACATTTTTATTTTAATTTTTTTAATTTTTAATTTTTTACCTTGTATGCGTCAAAATGCAAATCAAAATTAAGAAGACCAGCGTGGGTTGCTATTTTGCAACCTGCACCATGATGAGTTAGGGTCCTTTTTGCAACATTTTTTTTTTTTTTTTTTGTTATTTTTCATTTTGTTTTTATTGTTTTTTTTTTATTGTTTATAAAATTGAGTTAGTTATAAGTTGTTGCAAATAAATTATTTCTATTCTATTTCTATTCTATAATCACAGGGACCATGTATGAATGAATTTGAAGGAGGAGTTTTGATTAAAAGCATATGAACGCAATCGATTGGATGTCCTTTGTAAGTCACCATCGAGCGTGTTTGTGTTAAGCTTCTTGATCTTGACGGACGTAAAATAAATAACTGAGTAATAATCCTACTATCCTACTTCCTACTAATATTATAAATGCCTAAGTTTGTGAGTGAGTGTGTGTGTTTGTTACTCTTTCACGCAAAAACTACTGAACGGATTAAATTGAAACTTTACAGTAATATAGCTTATACATCAGAATAACACACAGACTACTTTTTATCCAGGTACCACCCGTGCGAAGCCGGGGCGAGCAGCTAGTAATATTATAAATACGAGAGTTTGTACGTTTGATAGTCATTCAAGCTTAAACGATAAACTGATTAAGATGAAGTTTGCTGAAGTATATGGATAAAAAATCAGAATTAAAAAGAGGGGTACTTGAAACAACCCCTAAATGTTAGAAAACGTAAAAATAATGATTTTGGTATAGATGGCGCTGGAGTGCAGCAAATCTGACATCATAGGCAACATTCAGTCGTAAATTATAATACCTACACACACATTATAAAACATGTGAAGAAATCAGTTCTCGCCAAAAAACCAGTTTTCGAAAACGCATTTAGTCACGAGGACTGACACTTTATCGATACAACCACCGCAAAATGAAATTACGAGCAATCAGGCCGAAACTAAATTGATGTCAGTGCATCGGTAATGATATTGTGAGTGTCATAAAGTTCAGTGATGTCCAATAAATGTCTTGCTGAAATCTAGTGGGATTTAATTTTGTAATGGACGGCGCGGACTGTCAGCTGGTCGATAGGGATGGGTCATAGTGGCAACTTCGGGTACTAGGGCTTACCTTACCCGAGTTGCTCCTAGTACAAGTTCCAGGTATAAAAAAGTTAGCAAAAGAACTAGGAGATGATAATGAATACTTTTCTTTTGGACTTTACTGTCTAAGCACACTAAATACATAAACAATATAGATATGTTTATTGAAAAATAATGTAAATCACGTTCATTAGAATTTTTACAAAGGTTTAATTGAATTTTAATTATTCGTGTGTGTATTATTTTAAGTTCTAATTTTTATTAGGTATAGATATTATGTATTTCCAAAAAAGATACTCAAGTGTTCTCACAGTTTCTTCACAGTCTATAATCCGATCAGATCCGTATTAAAACGTGTATGTAATCCAAAGTGTAAAAAAATACCCATAATATCATTATTACACCCGTGCGACGCCGGGGCGGACTGCTAGTCTAAATATATAAAACTCTTTCGTTATTGACTGACTGATCTATTAATGCACAGCATAAACCCCTGGTCTTAGAAACTTAAAATATTAAGGGTATATTCTTTCTGGTGTAAGGATGGACTAAGAAAGGAATTCCCGAAATTGAAGTCCTAAGAGGGTACAGTGGACGAAGTCGCGAGGGGTTCCACAAGTATTATAAAGGATCGATAGCTACACCTGGACATACGAATACATACATACATATACTAGGTATCACGCCACAATTCTCCATTGTAGAACATACCTGCAACAAAAAATATAACATTGTAGACACAAAAGCCAAGAATCTTGATGGACGGTCCGTCATCAGAGTTACTATGGATTTCATGAATCCTTCAATTTTCCCGCCAAAACCCAAGGAATTCCCGACAATTTAGTAGAACCATCAACAGTAATCCGACCCCAAAAATTGTGATGGAATTTTCCCCATGGGCCGATTCGACCGCATTGCTCAGCATAAACGGTTAATGGTTAGTTCACTAAGATACATAATAAATAAATAACTATACTAATATTATCAAATGCGAATATATATTTTTGTTTTTTTGGAAGAACGTCGCTTATATAGCAAACAACTTAACCGATTTCGATGAAAATTTGTCTAAAGATAGAGTTAACTCTAATAAAAATCTTTCTCAATCTAATATTGGTTACATAATTATGTATAATATAGATGCCTTAGACTAAGAAATACTTATGGTAGTTGGTACCCACCAAACAAAAATACGTATTTTTTTTATGTGCTTGTAATTAATAAAAGTATATGAGTATTCTATCAGTTATCTGGTAGTATTAGTATTAGCTTTGCTTAGTTTGGGGCTAGATGGCGCTGTGTGTAAAGTCGGCCAATATTTATTTTATCATTTAATTATTTGAAAAATGTATGTATGAAAGAAATCCACCGTAAAATGTAAATTTTCGGATAAAACTGAAAGTGATTCTTTCTATGAGATTATTCGTGAGACGTCTGTCAGGTCAATTTGTTTATTAATAATAAGTTTCTAAAGTTGTCATTCTTCGAGTACTAGTGTACCAGCTGTTCGTTTCTGCACCTAGGGGGCTATTCGACCCCCATTGTCTAGAGTGCCAGGACAAATTGAAGGGAAAATTACGGGGTATCTATAACCTGGAGACGTTGCCGAATCATTATCGCGTTACATCAATCTCGCGACGTTTATACAGGAGTTTCAGCTTTGAGACTCTCGCAAGTAGTGTTGTGCCGCTGGGAATATTCCCATTCCCAGTAATTTACCGACTAGTAAATTACAAGTAAATTTCCATTGTGCCCGGGAAAATTCCACAAAATTCCCCAAAGTTCCCGTGCCAAACTTTATCTCTATATATATTTTTTTAGCCAAAGAATCACATTATCTAATTTTGAATTTTGAGCTACCTACCGCCTAACATGAATCTGAAAAAGCAAGAACTATTCAAATTGACGACCTCCTTGGTTCAGAAAGTTTAAAACTTTTAAAATAGGTACCTACTGTAACTTATTCACATGTAGAATATTAAAAAATAATATTTTTATGTTTATAGAGTAATTGTGTGTAATACAAATAAATGCTTATTTTTATTTCCATGTTTTATTTTTAGGTTAGTAATTTTGGGAATATTCCAAGGAAAAATGAAAATTTACTCTTAAAATTCCCGGGCACATTGGAAACATTGGGAATTTTACTATAAAAATGTTTTAGTTTTAGTTGACATTACTATCAGTGATGTATTTTTTACAGGTTTATTGAGTAGCTTAAGGGGCTCCCAGTCGACGATTGCTCTTTTTCGAAACGAAAAACAAAATTACTTCTGAACAAGCCACATCTCCTATTTTTATAAGTATATTACTTCAGGTTCCTACCTAGATTTCTATTAAGCTGAAAACATAATAGCAGAAACTTTTCACGATAAAGATATTATTTCAAAATGATACGTTTTAGAATTTATAATCGAAATATTTTATATACCTACTATTAAAATCAACTTGTGATTTATTGTTAAAGATAGGTAATATGTAGATCTAGATTTCTATTAGAATAGATTTTTGATAAGTAATTATACATAATTTATATCATTAATTTAAGAAAAAAATCTAAAAAAATATTTCAGCAAAATTCCCTAAAATTTCCGTGTTTGGGAATATTGCCGGTAACGTTACTGGAAAAATTCTCAAAGTTCCCAATATTACCCGGAACGGCACATAAGTACTCGGATAACAGAGACAGAAGATTGCTTGTCTGTTTTATTAAAAAACCTGATATCAGACAATTCAACTCCTCACAGTTCTGTTGGTAGTAACTCTGCTAGGTTGTGGGTTTGGCTCCGACCAAGGGCAAACATTTGTTTGATGAACATAAAATTTGTTCAGTGTCTAGGTGTTATAATGTATATTATACTAGCCGACCAGTGACAGACGTCCTGTCAAATTTTAATAATCGAATAGAAAAAACTGAATGTTTTTAGTCTGTGATGTCAGATTTGTTGCACACCAGCGCCATCTATACAGAAATCATCTCTTTTGCGTTTTTTTATCGTTTTGGGGTTGTTTTTCATGTTTTAAAGTAGTCTATTATTTATATCTACATCTACAGCAAATTTCAACTTTTAAAAATTAATTTAAAAATGACTTATTGCAATAAAACAAATCATATGTTCTGCATAATTTTTGCTTTGTTTTTTATGAAATGAAATAGGATCACGACATCCTTTCAAATCTCCAGGCACTCAGATCCTTGAACATGTCTAAACGGGGTAGTCAGAGGTATGAAATGACTCGCGCACGAAGGGTTCCGTACCATTATCTATAAAAACGGCAAAAAAATCACGTATGTTGTATGGGAGCCCCCCTTAAACATTTATTTTATTCTGTTTTTAGTATTTGTTGTTATAGCAGCAGCAGAAATACATAATCTGTGAAAATTTCAACTGACTAGCTATCACGGTTCATGAGATACAGCCCTGTGACAGACAGATGGACAGACAGACGGACAGACAGACGGACAGACAGACGGACAGCGAAGTCTTAGTAATAGGGTCCCGTTTTTAACCTTTGGGTACGGAACCCTTAAAACTGTGACACGAGAATTTTACATACAAGAAGATTGAGTGCGACTTTAATGACAGATTAATTAATAAGCTTCAAACAATTTACTATTCCTCAAAGCTGAAGTAAACATGTACAAATAGGTATATTGCGTCTATTCAATGGGTTACGTAATCCTACCTTGATTATAGTACAGCTAGTAAACAATCATAGTTTAGGTCAAAGGGATTGCATAATCTGTTCTCTATTTGCCCTCTTTCTGGTTTTGCCCATAATTTTTTAAACCCTTACAATTGGTCTCTTTCTGGTTTTGCCCATAATTTTTAAAGCACAATTTGTAGATTTTCGCTCCCCTTTCTATACGTTTTATTAGTACTTCGCCTATGTTAGAACGATCCAATCCCTTCGTCTGCATATAACATACAAATGAAATAGACGACTCGACTTAATAATGCATATTTTGTTAGAAAAATTGAAATTCACATTTACATGTGCTTGTATTCAACTTGAATTGTTGCATGTTTGTTTGTTTTATTGTAAGTTGTCCGTCAAAATTTGCGAAGCATTAAGTGGGTGATAGACGTACGAGCAAGTACGCGTACTTATGGCTCGCCGACCTTTTTCGCTTGTGTGTCACCGTAAGTACGCGTACTTTAAAACCGCCGCGCAAAATCGTCGGCGATCCAACCGGTCTGAAATCTTGCTCGTAGCTCGTCATGGCTCGAACGTGTGGCAGCATTGCGAGCCGCGAGCCGCCATTTTGTTTCGACTTCGTTTCTTTTTTTTAGTTTTTAAAATGTAATATGATATTATTCCTAAATAACACAAAGCTTCTTCAGTCGACGACATCGCAATACAGAGTGAGTAAGCTTCACGTGTGTCACTAACGTCGAGCCGAGCAAGTTCGCGATCTTAAAAACCGCGTACTATAAGTTCGTACGTCTATCACCCACTTTAGGTAGCAAGTTTTTTAAACGCGCCGTCGACGCGCTTTTGTAGCGATACGCGATACGCACGCAAGTCAGACAGGCTGTGTCTGACTTGCGTGCGTACTGCGTTGACCTTTGAACACTACGTTTTAAAACGTGGTGTGCACAGGCCCTATCGTGCGAAGGTTAGTCTTGAAATAATATTTTTTCAAAAGAATTTTTTTTATTTTTATTTTAGGATCACGACTTTAATCTTCAAGTACGGTTGACATCCTCTCAGATCCTTTGAAGATGTCTAGTGGGGGTAGTCAGAGGCACGTCCAAACATTATATTTGGCACATGCCAACATTTTACAGTCGTTAGCATTCCATACGTGACAGGTTGCAAGCCCATCGCCGCTTATAAGAATGCAACTGGTTTCCTTAAAATGTTTTCCTTCGCTGTTTTGAACACGTGTTTTTAATGCGCATATAATTTTTTCGAACAGAAAAATCCATTGATGGACTCCGGGATTCAAACTCACGACCTTCGAAATTAAAGTCGAGGTACTTCCCACTCGGCCATCACGGCTTTTGGCTTTTTAGTCGGTTGAAAAATATGAACCGACCTTATTAGCAGTGTAGTCGAGTTTTCAACTAAAACAGAAGAGATGGCGTATTGCGTTCAGACGTAGATTGCTGAAGATTTTCATATCTCTCGAAACTTAACCCTCAATTTATAATCCAAGACCAACTTAAATTAATTCCAACCTGAATTCCAATTTAAACTCACCGGTATTATCTTCAATCCGTCGTTGTGGTATTACGTCACGTACTGACTTCACCCTAGACTCCACACTGGGGTTATTATGACCCTTGACATTGTAATACGAAGCTTATTGTGATCAGATCAAGATCGTGTTAAATTAAATGTTAGTAAAACAGGAATAGAGGAAAGATTTGATTGTTTGTTTGTTTGCATCGAATAGGCTCCGAAACTACTGGACCGATTTGAAAAAAAAAATCACCATTAGAAATCTACATTTTCCCTGATGAACATAGCCTATAGAATATTTTCAAAAATGTTAGGGATCCGTTTGAAAACTTCGATAATGTAACCCAAGGTGTAAAAAAATTACACCCGTGCGACGCCGGGGCGGACTGCTAGTTATTATATAAAATACGAATACAAAATGTTTTTATTGCATTCAAATATATATATAATATCAGTTATCTAGTCCCCATAGTGCAAGCTTTGCTTAGTTGTGGGCTAAATGGCTCTGTGTTATGTATTTATTTCTTTAATTTTCAAATGTATGTATATGTATATGTTTAATGTAATGTGTGAACTTGCCAATGAATAACTAATCCATTTAGACATCCAAGATCGAAGCGATTTAAAATCTGAGAGCATATCTACCATGCTAGGGGATTACAGTCGATATCCTTTATTTTATTTTATTTTTTCTTTAAATAGTTACCTACTTTAAGTTTTTGTAAAGTTTATCAGCAGTCTTAAGAATGGTTATCATTTAACCTCATTAGTAAAAAGTTAAAACAATAATGTCCTAAAAGATTTGTACAATATACTTTGACTAGTGGTTAACGAGCGAATTCATTAGCGTTTACTTATATTATAACAACTAAAGTTTCTTTTAATTGTTTTAGTACACGTTTAAATTATAAGATAAAATATTATTGATAAATATACCTAATGTCTGTAAAACTATTTAAACTAATTAAACCTCTATTTAAGTGTAAAAAAAATAAGATTACGACTGTAATCCCCAAGTACGCTAGACTTCCTCTCAGATCTCCAGACGCTTAGATCCTTTGAAGATGTCCAGTGAGGGTAGTCAGAGGCACGTCTAAACATTATATTTGGCATATGCCCACAATTTGCAGTAGTTAGCATGCCATACACGACAGGTTGCAAACCCATCGCCGCTTATAAGAATTTTAATTGGTTTCCTCACGATGTTTTCCTTCACCGTTTTGAGCACGTGTGATGCGCATATAAATTTTTCGAACAGAAAAATCTTTTGATGCACGCCAATATTCGAACTCACGACCTTCAGATTGAAAGTCGAGGTGCTTCCCACTTGGCCAAAACCGTTTTTTTGATAAAAAAACTAAGAAATTAAAGTTGATTCGACAATAGACCACGAAACAATATAATAAGAACGAAATGTTGTATCGTATTTACGATTTTATATCTTAGATTATTATACTACACGTATGTACTTCACTTTTTCTAAAGGTTATCTAACCCGAGACCTGCCGAGGGGTCACTCTGACCCCTCATTAGCCAGATAGATGGCGCCATCAGCGCATGTGCTCATTAATTACAACCGACCATGGGAATTTCAACTTTTAATCTTAGCCAGTAAGGTGAATAATGAAATAGAGCTTAGAACTGTATTATTAGTTTTTCGAGTGCTCTTGTTGCAAAAGTTACCAGGAACAACGGTCTCATTCGTTCACCTTGTCCTGATTCTTTCTTGGTTAAGTAAAGGTTTAAATTTAATTGGTCATTTTGATCATGTTTTTCTCAAAATTTGCTTTTACAAATTTTGTACAGCTTTGATTTTAAAGCACATGTAACTTTTGGGCTTTATTTAGACAAATAAAATACATACACTCGATTGGTTACACTTTTCTGGATAGATTTACGCCTAGTTTATCCTAGGTGACATTTAAGATTTTTTAATATGGGATGCAAAAAATTGTAAGCGTAGGTATCCCTAATGATTTATCCTAATAATATTATAAATGTGAAAGTTTGTGAGTTTGTATGTATGTTTGTGGCTTAATCAGGCCTAAAAGACAAAACTGGTAAGTTGAAATTTGTTGTAGATGTATATTATAATGCCCGAATAAAACATTGACAACTTTAAAATATAAAAAACATCCCCAAAACGATTAAAAAACGCAAAAGGGATGATTTCTGTATAGATGGCGCTGGTGTGCAACAAATCTAAAAAAAAAATAGTATTTTCAATTCGATTATTAAAATTTGACAGAACAACGTCTGTCACGGGTCGGCTAGTTTTTAATAAATAAAAAAAAATACATTCGGCATTAATTTCTTTTTTATAAGAGTCAGCTAACGTCAGTCTGATGTTAGTGTTAGCTGAGTACGCAAAAAAAAAATAGTTATTACCTATAAAAACTTGCTTTTTTTCCGGTTTCGATTTAAAGTTTCTCTAGGCAGGATTATTGGGGTTAGCTTGTTATTATTTTCAATACAAAAAAGTATTTCCGCAAATCCAGAACTACTCGATTCGTGTGGCCAATCACTGTTTTTTTTTCAGAAAAATTGGTCGACGTTCAACCACATCTCCCCAGCACCCGCTTCAAAGCAATCTTGTTAACGTCCGCGCCAATAAAATAAATGGCAGAATAGCAACAAAACAATAAGGCTGTAAGTGCGCTCGCGATAAAAATTCCCGATCGGAGCCGCCGATAGGTTATGACGTGCCCTATCGCGTTTAATAAAGCTGTGCTTTTTGAGATGAGCCTCAAGGTATGAGAGATAGCACCTTAAATTTTCTCATAAACTTTCAATCTGAAGGTCGTGGGTTCGAATCCCGGCGTGCATCAATGGATTTTCTGTTCGAAAAATGCGCATCAAAAACATGTGCTCAAAACTTCATCACTACTTCTTAATAAAAACATAACTTGTAAAAAAACCGGCCAAGTACGAGTCGGACTCGCGCACGAAGGGTACCGTACCATGATCTATAAAAAACGGCAAAAAACACGTTTGTTGTATGGGAGCCCCACTTAAATATTTATTTTATTCTGTTTTTATATTTTATATTCTGTATTTTTTGTTATAGTGACAACAGAAATACATAAATACATAATCTGTGAAAATTTCAACTGTCTTGCTATCACGGTTCATGAGATACAGCCCTGTGATAGACAGACGGACAGACGGACAGACAGACGGACAGCGAAGTCTTAGTAGACAGGGTCCCGTTTTTACCCTTTGGGTACGGAACCCTAAAAAGGTTAAGAACACAAACCCAGTTGTCAGTTGAACAATCTAAGTAAATACAGATATAAAAGACTACAATAATATTGGAACTAGAGTTTCGGCTCACTCTTTTGCGTCTTTTTATTATTATGGGGATGTTTTTCGTATTTTTAAGTAGTCTATATTTTATTCCGGCATTATATCTACATCTACAGCAAATTTTATCTTAATCAGTTTTGTTGTTTAGTCCTGATTGAGGCACAAACATACAAACAAACTCACAAACTTTCGCATTTATCTATTAGGATTAGTATAGATATATATTATAAGGGCTAGAATCGCTCACCCCTTGGGCCCTCTACCACCCCTCTTGAACCCACATCTTGTCGGCACCTCAGTGTTCCAATATCAATCAACATCAATAATCAAATCTGAAAGCTTCGCAGGCCTTAAATCTACTTTTTAACTCTATTATTCACCCCTTTTATAGAACGTATTTTTCACCCTTCCGTTTTAATTGAATTTCTCGAAGCATATTGATTAATATTTCAAACGGGTATTTATTGCGTTATTACCATTTATTTATCCCGACGTTTCGTGTTACAATTACAACAATCGTGATTTCGGAAAGCAGTTTTACCATTAATTGGTATTGGAAAATTACATTTTAATAGGGTCAAAAACTGGTGCTACCCCGGTTTTGGTAATTTTCAATTTTGTCAGTCAATAAATAATAAGCATAGCAAACAAAATTGTTTAAAATCTATAATCAATACAATTATTTGTCTATGGGCCGTTATGATTAGTGACAGTTTCGATGCGTTATACCTCTAGATTTAATTGACCACAACTAAATATTTCCCGTTTTGTCTATTTAAATATAAATAACTAATAAATAGATATCGCCTGTTACAAAACCTTTGCGTATTCTGATAGATAAATAAATACTCTATTCTGTTGTTTAAAAATCGTCGTTGTAATTATTTTTTAGATGTAAAACGTTTATAGATAGATAGATAGATAGAAAATTCTTTATTGCACAATACAAGAACATGTACATAGGCGAACTTAATGCTAGTTAGCATTTTCTTCCAGCTAACCTTTGTGTAATTTGGAAAGGGAATGGTAGTGCTTTGTAAGAGAGAAATCATTGAATTTATTATATTTATACACATACTTACTAAAAAATACATAAACTTACATATATACCATACCATAATACCTAGTATCTACAAAAAAAATATATATAGGTGCTCAAATTGGATGAGTATTTTGCAGAGAGAGATAATGTTGGTATAATTTGGACTTGAAGATTCCCATGGATGAGGCTTTGCGTATGTCTACAGGGAGAGAGTTCCATAGGCGGATCGCAGTAACCGTGAAAGAGTCGGTGTAAAAGTTTGTGTTATGTTGAGGCGTCATGAGAAGAAGGTGTTGAGAGGAGCGAGAAGGACGGTCTGGAGGGATGAGGGGAGTGAAACGTTCTTTAAGATAGTGAGGTGAGAGGGGATGATGGAGGATGTTGTAAAGGAGGCAGAGAATATGGGTGTTCCGACGATGGCGGATGTTAAGCCACTTCAGTTGTGTCCGATAGTGTGAGATGTGGTCGTACTTACGCAGACCGTACATGTACCTAATACAGAGATTCAACAACCGTTCCAGCTTGTTAAGTTGCTCTTCAGTGGCGTCGGGATAACACACATCAGCGTAATCTAGAATGGGGAGTAGAATGGAGTTGACAAGGGTGGATTTAGCGGAAACCAACGCTCTCACTCTAATATTAAGCTGTGCTGAGCCCTCCCCCCCCCCAACACTCTAGCTGCGATGTCCCCCCCCCCCCCCCCGACACTCTAGCTGCGATGTTTGCTGCGTCTCCGTCGCTGCAAACATGGATGACAACGACGAAGGACAAGTATTCCCAAAGAGAGTTGACCAAGCGGCCGGTTGTAAAATATTAGCCAAATCCTCCAACATGTTTGCCTACGTATTGTAAACGTAAAATCATAAAGTAATACATAAATAATAAATAAATAATGGTGGACATTTCACACATCGCCATATACTTCTTAACTAAGAAGCTATTACTATGGGAACTAGATTTTTAAATACATACTTATGATACATTAAAACACTTACCCTCGTATTCAAGAACGATACTATGAGAACACGCACCCACAGTGGACGAAATCTTTTTTCATAAACATCACTTTATGTGTTGAGCGGCACTATGGCGCACGCTACTGTGTGCCTTTAGAGCTCAACTTTGGCTAGAGGCACACGACAATGTGCCTCTAGTCTCACTATGCAGTGTCGCACAAGACATAAAGTGATTTTAAAAAAAAAAGATTTTGTCCACTGTGGGTGCATGTTCTTATAGTGTCGTTCTTGAATACGAGGGTAAGACACAGAACAAACATCAATGTTCATAAAAGTAAAGTAGTATGAGTAAATAAAATTGTTATATTATCTACAAAGAATCCTACAGGAAAATGCTAAATAAAAGCTTAAAAATAAATTATCTCCACAACATTCTATATATCCCTCACAAAATGAAAATGAACGGCAAAATACAATAACTCCATTAGATGCTCAAAGGGAAATTGTGAGCGCAATAAAAATGTTACGGCTAAACTAATTATGGCGGCACTCATGGGTAATTCAATATACATGACGACAGGAGACAGAGCGATATCTATATATATAATTCTCACGTTACTGACTGGCTGCAGAGAGAAAGAAGAACGACGAACGAAGACAAGAAGAAATTAGTTTCACGTACATCCTCTCAGATTTCCAGGTGTTCAGATCCTAGAAGATGTTTAAGAAATTTAGTCAGAGGCCAATTTAAACATTACCTTTTAGCACATGCCCACTTTTTGCAGCAGTTAGCATACGTGACAGGTTATATAACCCATCAACGCCGTTATGGTCAAAAAACCCCAAAACTCAACCCTTAAGAAAGTGCAGATGAGATTTGTTTGCACAAACGAAGTCGCGGGGGTTAAGAGTATAAGCATAAGAAAAGATGGGGGAATGAGGTTATAATACAAAGCGAAAAGGTTGTGATTTTTAAAAATAGGGAGAAATCCACCAGTATTTCTGTATCAACATTTGATATAATTTTTTTATTTAACATTATTTATTTAATATACGAGTAGTTTTTATAACCAAGTGGTTACAAGCAAGGACCCCAATACTCTGAAGTTCTCTTGTTAAATATTTTTCAAACTATCGTGATTAGTAGACCGTTTTGTGTCACGTGACTGGCGTTGTAAAATTGATAATTTTAATTATGGGTTTTCTAATAAATTATTGTTTATTTTCACGTTAATTTACTCCATAACGCTTTTCGAATGCATAAATTTACATAGATTACTATCAACAACACTTTATTTTTCATACTGTCAAATAGCCTATTGTCAAAAGTAATGTCAGTCGTTCCATCGTGTCGGAAACGATTTATCTTTTATCGGTTTGATGAGTCCTGTGTTGTCACTTTTTATAGACCTCAGTAAGGCATTTGACTATGTAAATCAAGACAAACTCCTAGTCAAGTTAGAACATTATGGTATTCGTGGTAGAGTTCTGGACTGGTTGACCAGCTACTTGCAAAATAGGCAGCAATGCACAGAAATAACAAAGGTCATTCGTAATACCAGGGGCAGCTTTGTGAAGCAAGTGTTTAGATCTGCTAACACCTTGAACAACAGTGGTGTCCCCCAGGGTAGCATCTTGGGACCTTTGTTATTTCTGTTGTATATTAACGATCTGCCTAATTGTATATCGCATAAGTGTGTTCTTTTCGCTGATGACACAACTCTTCTTATAAAGGTGGACAGTAGAGGTTTGGCTCAGCAAACATTAAATAGTGCTCTCTCTGACATCATAAACTGGACCGTAAGCAATAATTTAATAATTAATATTGGTAAGACAAAAATAATGCAATTTAATTCTTATAATACAATTCCTTTAAAACTTGACATTGACTTTAATAGTGAGAAGGTGGGTGAAGTAACTTCTTATAAATTCCTTGGCATTACTCTCGATAATCATTTAAATTGGAAGGGCCACGTGAACCAGGTGTGTCAACGACTAAGCAGATTTGTATTTGCTGTTAAGAAGGTTCGCCAGACCGTTTCTTTTGACGCCGCTATAGCTGCTTACCATGGGCATGTGTCCTCGGTCCTGGGGTACGGGCTTTTACTATGGGGTAACTCAGTTGATGTCGAGAGAGCTTTCAAAATTCAAAATAGATGTCTGAGAGTAATAAGCAGGTCTTGGTTTCTTGATAGTTGTAAGCCTCTCTTCAAGAACTGTAGGATCTTGACTCTCACCTGCATGTATATTAGGGAAATTTGTTTGTTTGTAAAATCACATCCAACCTACTTTAAAAAACGTGGCGATGTGATTACTCGGCAAAAAAGGCCTAAATTTTAAAATTTACTCTACAACTACCAGTGCCATAAGGATATTTATAAGAGAAATAGTTATAACATGTGCATCACAATCTACAATAAATTACCGGAAGAATTAAAAGAACTAAATGGAAATATGTTTAGGAAAAAGTTAAGTGGTTGGGTAATTGAAGAATGTTTTTACAGTGTGAAAGAGTATTTGGAAAATTGAATTGTAACCTAATGATTTATACTTATTTCTAATTATATGACTCACAAAACATTTGCACGCCTGCGTGCAGGCTGAATACAATCTACCATAATAGTTTTAAGATCTGACATGTAAAATAATAATTTATTCTTGCAAATAAATGATTTGATTTGATTTGATTTGAGTAGACGTCCAGGTTATATACTTATTGGTTTTGATAATGTCCTTAGATAAAAAGAATCAACAAAAGATAAAGAAATGTGTAACGAAACAGCCAATTTCTCACAGTACTAAGGAAGCGGATTTTCGTAATCCTTCGTAAAAATTGTGCTTACTCGAGCTATTTTGGTGGTAAGCTATTTTCGGAGCTGAATAAGAATATTTTTTTTGCCCTAAAAATAAATTAACTTAAAAAAAAACCGGCCAAGGGCGAGTCGGACTCCCGAATGAAGGGTTCTGTATCATTATATATAAAAAACGACAAAAAAACACGTTTGTTGTATAGGAGCCCCACTTAAATATTTACGGCAACAGAAATACATCATCTGTGAAAATTTCCACTGTCTAGCTATTACGGTTCATGAGATACCTGTCACAGACAGACGGACAGTGAAGTCTTAGTAATAGGGTCCCGTTTTTACCCTTTGGGTACGGAACCCTAAAAAAAGGAATTACGACTCTAATAACAAGTGCCTGCAGTAGATATCATAGATCTCCAGGCGTGCGGATCCAATGTAATGTTGGATGTACCTCTGACTACTCCCTTTATACATCTTCAAGGATCGAAACGTCTTTTTTTAGAAAACATTTATTTTGGCGATTTAATTACGTAGTTCACGATTGGTTCTAAAAATAGATACAGATGAAATAGCTGAACAAATATCAATAAGCGTCTCCGAGACGTCACACAGGCCAAGTCGCGCCCAATTTCCTGACAAGGACAATTCCCAAGTAATTCGATTCATCCTCAATTCCTTGCGTCTCCGTAAATGAATAAGCAAGATATAGCGGCCTGATTTCCCCATTCACGGTATGAATTGGCCAATTTATGTGGGGTCGATTTGACCCCGGCCCGCGATTGTGGCGAAACTTTTGCGACCGCAGCGATAGGGTTAGATTGCGTGGTTTTATTTATTTTGACGAGTTTAAAATCAATCGTTTATTTGTGGCTGCTTCTAATTTAAATGGAGTTTGTATAAGATCTACTAAGTTAGATCTAGTGCGGTACATACCATAACTAAGTCTAGAATAAAATCTAACGTGTTTGTCATTTTAAATAAAGATACAGCTAATCACGACGTTTTTTCTTGTATTGCTGACGTTTCGAGACAATTCAGATGCTCTTCATCATGAGCATAGTCTACGACCGCGTTCAACGCCAACGGTAGATCGGCGAATACATGACATGTATTAAAATAAAAATAAAAAAATACCGGCCAAGTGCGAGTCGGACTCGCGCTAGAAGGGCTCTGTACCATTATCAATATTTATTTTGTTCTGTTTTTAGTAGGTATTTGTTGTTATAGCGACAACAGAAATACATAATCTGTGAAAATTTCAACTGTCTAGCTATCACGGTTCATGAGATACTGCCCTGTGACAGATATACGGACAGACGGACAGCAGAGTATTAGTAATAGGGACCCGTTTTTACCCTTTGGGTACGGAACCCTAAACACGTGAAAAAGACCCGTGTAAAAACTAATAACGATAGTTTGAAAAATGTTACTTTAAGTTTTAGACATGTTCACCTGCCACCTGTGACATTACATGGTTTACCAACCATCTGAATTATAGACTTACTGAATTATAGTTGACAGTTCCTCCTCTGAGGAAATATGTTGAGGAATCCTCGAGGTAATTTTATCAACTAAAACTATTTGAACACGGTTTCCAGGTCGAGTCGAGGTGAGGATATTTCGAGGTTACAACTAAAAATATGGGGATAAGTCTGTCTACGAATCTCCTCATTTATAATTCAATATGTTTTTTACCCGGAACCGTGTTAAGGTGTTAAGTGAAATTTTTGACCTTTGTATGGGCTGAATCTACCCGGATAAGATGGAAAAGGTGATAAAACTGCATTATCTTGAAAACCAGCAAATTTAAAAAAAATCGTCATTAATTTATGTAGCTAGTATGATTATCTAACGTATTATATAAAAGTGAACTGTTTAGCTATTCATAGTCTTGATTTAAAACGAAACTAGTGTTTTTGAAGAGCCAACTTTGGAAAATAAATCTATCTAGAAAAATTTCACCAATCGTGTTTCTGTCTGTAATTTATCTAAATTAAATCCTTAAGTTATCTTTGTCGTAAAAAACAAAACTGTATGTTTTGCGATTATTGAGAAAAAACGATTCTGCATTCTTAAAAAAACATTTATTACTCCTCTTAAGACGCAAGTTCTAAATAAACAAATTGCATCGGTCCAATATAACCTCAGAGCATTGGGATATGTTTACGAGCATCATAAAAGTGGATGTATTCTGCCTTTGACCGGCTCCTATCGACTATTTATTAGAAGGAAACGTCGCACTGCCGGTATTGAGCCTTTTCATGTGTACGCGCCTGCCGTATGTGGTTGGGGTAACGCAGTAAGATTTACAACATTAAGTTACTAATTTAAAAAAACCAAACGAAGGGTTCCTTACCATTATCTATAAAAAACGGCCAAAAAATCACGTTTATTGTATGGGAGCCATCCTTATATATTTATTTTATTCTGTTTTTAGTATTTGTTGTTATAGCAGCATCAGAAATACATATTCTGTGAAAATTTCTAGTATCTAGCTATTATGGTTCATGAGATACAGCCCTGTGACAGTCAGACGGATGGACAGACAGACAGACAGACAGACGGACAGCGAAGTTTTAGTAATAGGGTCCCGTGTTTACCCTTTGGGTACGGAACCCTAAAAACTTCCAATCTTCAAACAGTTGAACAAATAATCTTTATTTGTATAAACACTCTTGGATAAGTCACCTTTGAAACAAAAAACTAAATCAAAATCGGTTCATCCGTTTAGCTACGATACCACAGACAGATACACAGACAGACTCGTCAAACTTATTAATAAAATTTCTACCGCGCCTTCCGCTAGTGTGCGCAGGCCATATTTTAATAATAAATTTAAAAAAATATAACACGTCCGTTGAAATCCTTGTCCAATTAGTAAATATGTTGGCCGAGAGGGAGGTACCTCGATTTTCATTTCGAAGGTCGTGGGTTCGAATCCCGGCGTGCATCAATGTATTTTTCTGTTCGAAAAATTTATATGCGCATCAAAAACACGTGCTCATAACGGTGAAGGAAACCAGTTAGTATGCTTATAAGTGGCGATGGGTTTGCAACCTGTCACGTATGGAATGCTAACTACTGAAATATGTGGGCGTGTGCCAAATATAATGTTTGGACGTGCCTCTGACTACGCCTACTAAAACATTTTCAAAGGATCTAAGCGTCTGGAGATCTGAGAGGATGTATACCGTGATCCGTGAATATATATATCAATATTAAAAAACAATGCAACCACCACCAAATTATGTCAATCTTCTTGACATGCACATGTGAAAAGACTTGGGCAGTGCATACACTTATGCCAATTTCCCGTGGGGTAGGCAGATAGTTTTCTAGTATCTAGGACACTTTGTCCTATAGCCGGGTTGTGGGTAGGCCCTCAACTTTCAATCCTAAGGTCGTGCCTTCCTAATCTGGTCGTGCTACAATTATTTTTATTTGAAAAATGTATATTTAAATTAATCCTAAAACTATTATAAATGTGAAAGTTTGTGAGTTTGTATATATGTGTGTTCCTCAATCAGGCCTAAACGACAAAACGGATTAAGTTGAAATTTGATGTAGATGTAGATATAATGCCGAAATAAATAATAGACTACTTTAAAAAATGAAAAACATAACGATAAAAAATCTCAAAAGGGATGATTTCTGTATAGATGGCGCTGGTGAGCAACAAATCTGACATTACAGACTAAAAATTTGGCAGTACAACGTCTGTCACGGGTTGGCTAGTACATGTATATTATGCAATGCTAATAAAGCAAGTGTACATAATTTGAGCTTGTCTCTAGTCGAGGATTCCTCAACATATTTCCTCAGAGAAGGAACTGTCAACTTGAAAATACCTCGGGATGTACTTTGAGCATTCCTCGACAGCGTCTGAATACCGCCTCAGAAATGTTTGAGTCGAGGTAGTTTCAAGGTTACAACTAAGAATATGGAGATTAAGCCAGGTTGTGACTTAGAGGATTTGTAGAAGTAGCAGTGGAGGGAGGGGGGGGGGGGAACCTTGCATAGCGATGGGGGTCTCCAAGAATTGCACCTGGAGATCTGGGAGGATGGCTTCTGTACTTGGGGATTACAGTCTATTTATTTTATTTTATTTTATACAAAAAAGTTTGAATGTATGTAACATTTCTTAAACTTATCGCTACGGTAATAAAGACGTATAGCGAGCCGGAAGCCGTTAAAGTTCTCACTTGCTTTCTAGAACATATGGCGCTTTAAAAATAGTTCAAATAAGGGAAGATTTATGTTAGACCGGGCCGGAGCCTTTAGTTAGTTGACGGGCCCCGACGAGACATGGATGAGACACTGTTTAATTTAAACTACTTCATACAAAATGTATGTAACTCTTCAAATCCGTGCCGTGTACGTGGCCCATATTAAACAGTGCCTGATCCATGTCCCGTCCGGGCCCGTTTACTAACAGCTTAGTTGGTAGTAACTCTGCCTTCAGCGCTGTAGGTTGTGGGTTCGATCCCCACCCAGAGTATGTTTGCTCTGTGTCTGGGTGGTAGTATGTATCATGTGTATGTATTTACAAAAAAAAGTTTTCTATTAGTTATTTAGATCCCATAGTACAAGCTTTACTTAGTTTGGGGCTAGATGGCGATGTGTAAAATGTCCACCAATATTTATTTATTTATTTAAAAGGCTCCGGCCCGGCCCGTACGCGGCCTGGTCTAATATAAATCTTCCTTTAATCTACCCTTAGTCCGTTACTAGTAGTTTAGTAGTAGTAGTTACCTGCTTACCCCATTTGTTACATGGTTTTTATTTTCTCGACTTCATAAAGGTGGTAATGAATTGACGACGATCAATTCGATGATCAGTGGCGCTCGTTTGAGACACAAGAGGCCCAAGTTCGATCTCCATCCAGGACAAATATTTGTGTGATGAACATCGATGTTTGTTCTGTGTCTGAATGTTTTAATGTACCATGTATGTATTTACAAAAAAAAAGTAAGTATTTTATCACTTATCTAGTTCTCTCTATAGTAGTTTGGAGCTAGATGGCGCCGTGTGATAATCTCCACCTTAAAAAATGCATGGTTTTTTTGCAGGATTCGAAGCTGCTACATTCGGAATGCAAGTAAAAGCTGCGAAGCCAACACTGTTTGACGACTAAGCTGGTATTGTCTAACTAGGCTTTTTATGATTAAATTTCGATGCTCAACATAGAACGGCCGTCATTTAACGGATACGGCTTTTAGAAAACTATAAAGTAAAATAAATAACAGCTGTGGTGGTGTTGTCAGAGATTTTATGTTCTGGATAAGACATTATTAAAAAAGCCCCTTAAATTTTTGAAGTTTTGTACTAGCTGAGTATGCCGGATAAGACGGAAAAAGTGATAAAACTGCATTATTTTGAAAACCATCAAATTTAAAAAGAAACTGTCTGTAATTTACTTAGTTAGTAAGATTATCTAACAAATTATATAAAAATGAACTATTTAGCTATTCATAGTTTTGATTAAAAACGAAAATATTGTTATTGAAGAGCCAACTTTGGAAAATAAATCTATCGAGAAAAGTTTTACCAATCGTGTTTCTGTCTGTAATTTATCTAGATAATATCCTTAAGTTATCTTTGTCATAAAAAACAAAACTGTATGTTTTGCGGTTATTGAGAAAAAACGATTCTGCATTCATCAAAAACATTTATTACTTGTCTTAAGTTCTGTAAGTATGTCTATCGTGTTTGGGGATCACAATCATGATCCTATTAGGTTCGTAGACAGATAATTAATTGAAATAGAAGTAAAGTACTAATCCGTATAGAAAATATTCTATATCTCAATCCAGGTCATAGTCTACGTACATACCTAATTTCATCGGTTTTACCGTTATGATGTGATTACATAATATATTTTTTATTTTTTTATTACAAAACAGAATATTATCAAGGGTAAAACACAATCACTTCAATTAGGAAATCCTGTCGGCTAGTATTATATATTTTTTTATTTGTTTGTCTATGCTATTTTTTCAATAAATACAATCGTACCACTTCTAGTTTTTCCAATCCCTCTCAACGTTCGTGTCGTAAAATTTTTAACAAAGCCATAGAGCCTAGCTGTAAATAAGACTTTACAACACCCCGTTACACCTCTTCTACCCCCTAACACCCCATAATACCCTAAGAAGTACGGATGACGTAATAGATTACTTTTAGTTGTTACAGAGTAATTAAAAAGTTGGCATTAGGTGTTTTAATACTTGAGTTGATGGTATTTAGGCAAGAAATGGGGTAAATATTTGTCTTTGGTCTTAGTAACACGGAAAGTTTAGTTGTACTTCCGCCTATTTACCTAAGGAAATTGGAAAATTGATAAATAAATACCCATATCTACACTAATCCTACTATCCTACTTCCTATTAATATTATAAATGCGAAAGTTTGTGAGTGGGTGAGTGTGTGCGTGTGTATGTGTGTGTGTGTGTGTGTGTGTGCGTGTGTATGTGTGTGTGTGTGTGTGCGTGTGTATGTGTGTGTGTGTGTGTGTGTGAATGTGTGTGTGTGTGTGTGTGTGTATGTGTGTGTGTTTGTTACTCTTTCTCGCAAAAACTACTGAACGGATTAAAATGAAACTTTACAGTAATATAGCATAGACATAGGCTATCCAGGTATCCCCAGGTATGTATAGGTAGGTATATCCAGGTAGCACCCGTGCGAAGCCGGGGCGAGCAGTTAGTATTAAATAAGTTTTCTGGCAAAAAATATTTTTCAATGACAAGCTTTTGTAAAATCATGTAAACCATCGAGCACCAGCGCGCTGTCTATCACATCATATAACATTGTTATCGGAACTTGACAGGTATGCCAAGTTTTTACTCAATCGAAGTATTAACTAATGAATTCCGTTGTGAGTGACCGTTGAACAGCTCCTGACTCCATCATCAGATCAGCTCTCTGTCACCTGCTGTTACTCAAATTCAAATTCAAATTCAAAAATCATTTATTTCAATAAAATCACAAGGATCACTTTGAAATGTCTTAGGAACTAGGTGAAGCTACGCCGATTCCACGCGACCAAGCCTAGAAGAATCAGGCAACAAACACGGCTTGGGGTCTACCTTTTTTTTAATGATCCTTTTCTTAAAGCTATGTAGAGCTCCAGTGTGATGCCAATCGAACAAGGTGAAGGCTCAAACAAGAATAATTATTAAAAGTACTACTCAAGTACGTACTAAAAGTATATGCAAAATTTCAGCTCAATCGGTTGGGGATAACTGCTTGAAAATTAAGTTGCAAGATTCCACTCAAATAAACATAGTTACATACATACATTGCAAGTTAAATAAAAGCTTGTGCGAAAGTAACTCTGTCTGTCTATGACGTTATCACTGCCAAACTACTGGGTCGATTTTGATGAAATTTCGTATAGAAATAGTTTGAAGTCTTGGACGGAAAAAAGCTACTTACTTATCACTTGAGAACGGCTCAGTCGATTTGGAAGATTTTTATTTAGTTCGTATTATGTCAAGAAGATACTCGTAAATAAAAGATTTTATAGGAAAAACACCGGATAGTTGTCAATTTCGAGTAAATCTAAATTGACTTTTTCTATGTAATTATTATAGAAAAAGACTAGTTTATTAACTGGAGAGTGATTTCACTTTTTTCCTAAAAAAATTGACACATCTATTAAAATTGCTATAAAACTTATTACACGCTATGTAAGCCTCGCGTGACGGTATGTCGTAGAACTGGGGTCATTTCGCTTATCTGGACCCAGTGGACCATTAATGACCATTTTTGACCCATTAGTTAATATATCTACAGTACAAATGTAAGTAAATTAGAGTTTTTGAGCTTTAGGACCAACCTTTTTGACATAGTGGTAGGTTGGTAGGACTCTTGATTCAATTGTGGTGAGTTCGAACTCGAAAACGCTCCAATGATTTTGTGTTCGAAAAATGTATGTATGTAATGAAAAATATCATAAGAAAACCATTTAGTATGCTTATGTGACGTATAAAATGAAAACTACTTCAAGATTTGGGCAAAAAAATAATGTTTGAAAATCCCTATTAGCTATTTTCATGAATCTGAACGCTTGGAGATCTGAGAGTATGTCTATCGTATTTGGCGATTATTTATATATTCTAACATTTTTAAAGGTATTTTATGAACCGACTGCGATCCCGTTTGCGTTTCCGATCACATTTTATTAAAAATCATGTTTAAAAATAATTGAATAGTATTTACATTACAGTCCCAAATAAAAATTTAAAAAAAATATCCTCGATATTCAAATTCGAAATTCATGAATGACATCCCAAAAGAACGAGACAATTTGAATTCAAAATTCGAACACGTTCCACATGCTAATAAAGTGGCGTAACGTTATGACAGAAACAGACAGCTGACATTGGCCTCAGTGAAAGTAACCTAGAGATTGACTCCAACGGATAATCAACCTTAACTATCATTAATAAAGCCTAGTTTTCTTTGATTGATACTTTTATCATCTGTGATAGTGGTGTCTTTAACGGATAATAAACCTTAGTGGTCATTAATAGAGCCTAGTATTCTTTGATTGACGCTTTTATCATCGATAAAAGCGTCACGATGTTTTCCTTCACCGTTTTAAGCACGTGTTTGCACACGTGGTATGCGCATATAATTTTTTCGAACAGAAAAATTCATTGATGCACGCCAGAAATCGAACCTACGACATTTGAAATTAAAGTCGATGTACTTACCTACCGGCAACACGGCTTTTTAAAGAGCTAATATAAATTTTACCTCTTTATAATAGTAGTGTAGATTAAATTAGTTAATTAAAATCCGGCGAAGTACGAGTCGGACTCGCGCACGAAGGGTTCCGTACCATTTCTATAAAAAAAGGCAAAAAAATAACGTTTGATCTATGGGAGTCCAACTTATATATTTATTTTATTCTGTTTTTAGTATTTGTTGTAATAGAGGCAACAGACATACATCATCTGTAAAAAAATTGTCATCTGTAAAACTGTCTAGCTATCACGGTTCATGAGATACAGTCTGGTGACATTCAGACGGACGGGCAGACGAACAGCGAAGTTTAGTAAAAGGTTCCCGTTTTTACCCTTTGGGTACGGAACCCTAAAAATGACCTACATAATATTTCTAAGTATAGATACGACTAGTAGCAAATGCGCCGACAGTTGGGCAATTCAACTATTACCAAATACCACACAATAAATATTATTACTCCTGTTCTAAGTATTTGTAACTTTCATTTATTATTAAGTAGCGACCCACCCCGGCTTCGCACGGGTAGCATGTTATTATACATATAAACCTTCCTCCTGAATCACACTATCTATTAAAAAAAACTGCATCAAAATCCGTTGTGTAGTTTTAAAGATATAAGCAAACATACATACATACAGACGCGGGAAGCGGAAAGAGACTTTGCCTTATACTATGTAGTGAATAGACTAGACAGACGTTGTCCTGACAAATGTCAATAATCGAATAGAAAAGACTGATTGTTTTTAGTCTGTGATGCCAGATTTGTTACACACCTGCGCCATCTATACAGAAATCATCTCTTTTGCGTTTTTTTATAGTTTCGGGGATGTTTTTCATTTTTTAAAGTAGTCTATTATTTATTCGGGCATTATATCTTACATCTACAGCAAATTGCAACTTAATCCGTTCTGTCGTTTAGGAATACAAACTCACAAACATTCGCATTTAGGATTAAAATTAACATAAGGATTATTAGGATGCACTAAGAGTATAGTTGTCTCTTTCTTTCAGATTAAAAAACAAAGATGGCTGATAAGCTACATTTTTAAACAAAAGAAAACTGCCGAAATGTTTTAAACAATAAAAAAGTACATAATTAAATAAGAACCCCCTATTTCGTTGGTTAAAAATGACAACGTTATCCTATGTATTTCAGTTTACAAAATCATATTCCACTAGCCGACCCGTGACAGACGTTGTCCTGTCAAATTTCAATAATCAAATAGTCTGATGACTGTTTTTTTTTAGTCTGTGTTGTCAGATTTGTGACACACCAGCGCCATCTATACAGAAATCATCCCATTTGCGTTTTTTTATAGTTTTTGGGATGTTTTTCATATATTAATGTAGTTTATTATATATTCAGGCATTATATCAGCATATATCAACTTATTCCGTTTTATCGCTTAGGCCTGATTGAGGCACAAACATACATACAAAATCACAAACTTTCACATTTATAATATTATTAGGATTCTTATTTTAATTCACACAAAACGTAGCAATTATACGCGGACTAACGAGTTGGCAATTCAAATTTAAATTTCAATTGCCGCCATTTGAGCGTCATGATAGCTAATGGCGTAATGAAACGCCAATCAGGGATAGAGATAGTTGCGATATACGCCAATTGGATGAGTGAAGTGATTACCGACAAAGTTCAGCCCGCAGTTTTGCTCGCATGGTACCAGGGTAAAAAACCGACCAAGTGCGAGTCGAACTCGCGCAAGAAGGGTTCCGTACCATCTATATAGATAAAAATCAATGCCACTGTTCGTTGTAATTTTATAACTCAAGAACGGGCTCACCTATCCAAACCAAATGTTTAGGCTTTGTTCGGACTATTTAGTAGATGTTTTATGTGAAGTTTGCACAAAATCGGTAGACTTTTTATCCAGGTACCACCCGTGCGAAGCCGGGGCGAGCAGCTAGTTATCCATAAAAACGGCTAAAAAATCACGTTTAGCCCCAGCCCCAGTTAAATATTTATTTTATTGTTTTAAGTATTTGTTGTTATAGCGGCAACTGAAATACATCATCTGTGACAGATAGAAACACAGAAGTTTTTATAGGTACGGAACCCTTCGTGCGACAATCCGACTCGCACTTGGACGGTTTTATAGAATATACATTACAAAGAAAAATACAAAAATATTACTATTATTAATGTAAATAAGTGTTGATGTACTAGTACCTAGATAAACCCTATTTATCACCTTTCGACCTTCACATTTGAGGTCATTTGCCGAATCGACCATTGACATCACATTTTGAACAATTATCTGTTCAAGGATCAAGATAACTTTACTGATCCACGCAAAAATAACCTCTATTCAGCAGACTTAAAGTTGCTTTCATTTTTTGTTACCAATTTTGGTATGTTACCATCGGAAATGCTTCGAAGATTTTCTCAGTGCGTCAACCTTTTAAGTAGAAGGAAAAATATACGTTTTTAGGGTTCCGTACCCAAAGGGTAAAAACGGGGTTCCGTTTTTACCCTTTGGGTACGGAATTTCTAAGACTTTGCTGTCCGTCTGTCCGTCTGTCTGTCACAGGGCTGTATCTCATAAAACGTGATAGATAGACAGTTAAAATTTTCACAGATTATGTATTTCTATTGCTGCTATAACAACAAATACTAAAAACAGAATAAAATAAATATTTACGGGGGCTCCCATACAACAAATGTTTTTTTTGCTGTTTTTTATAGATAACTAGCTGACCCGTGCCCCCTTCGCTGTGCGTAAGACATTTCTAATACCATCGCGGACTTTATTGTAGAAAAAAAAATGTGTTTATTTACGACATCACATTAGAAACCTCTAAAATTATCAGTGTTTCTCTACAATATTATGCACGTATTAACCATATAAACCTTCCTCTTGAATCACTCTATTTATTAAAAAAAACCGCATCAAAATCCGTTGTGTAGTTTTAAAGATATAATCAAACATACATACATACATACATACAGACGCGGGAAGCGGAAAGCGACTTTGCTTTATACTATGTAGTGATGGTACGGAACCTTTTTTGCGCAAATCCGACTCGCACTTGGCCGGTTTTTTGTTTATTAAAATGTTTCGGTTCGTTAATGCCGCGTGTACCTATAACATAACTAGCGATACATCAGGAAGACTGATAGAATCTCTATTAACCGACTTAAAAAAAGTAGGAGGTTCTCAAATCGACTGTTTTTTATGTTTGTTACCTCAGAACTTTCGACTGGGTAAACCGATATTGATGATTATTTTTTTATTTGAAAGCTGGTGCTTTCCGTGTGGTCCCATTTAAATTAAGGGAGCAATACCACTTCTAAGGGTGATAAAATAGGAGATGAAATTTTGTATTGGACTAATTCAATTCAATTTATAAAAACATGTATGAAGTCGGTTTTGTTTTTAGTTTTTTTAACGTAATTTTGAGACACTACCAGTCGCACGGGTGTCCTAAAGATTTTATGGTATTTTTTTTACATTATTGAAGTTTTAGTAGGGATCTCAAATTTTTCTAGTAATAAATATAGCCTATGTTACTGAGAGATAATGTAATATAATTATCTGTCTATTATCTAAAAAAATTAATAGGATCACGACTGTAACCCCCAAGTACGTTAGACATGCTTTCAGATCTCAGGACGATCCATGAAGATGTCTAAAGGGGGTAGTCAGAGGTATTATGTTTGGCACAATACCCACATTTTTCAGTAGTTAGCATACGTGACAGGTTGCAAGTTTTTATATAGTTACATAATAAAACCTAAAATCTGGGTTACCGCAGCATTTATTCCAGGGTTGTTCTATTAGCATTGTCACCTGGTAATGGCCATTCTTCAATTAAGGGCTCAGAAAAGTCGTGTGTCAACCCTGACCTTCTACGTGACTTTGCTGTAACCTGGTCAATTTTGCGGGAATTACTAGCGGCGATAGGGTTGCAACATGTCCTATATTCAAATTCAAATTAAAAAAAAAAACATTTATAATAGAAAAACTTGGGTTTTTCTTTGGTATTAGAATCGTCATAAAAAATTGTTTTAATAAATATTTTTTTTGTGTTTTTTGTACAAAAAGAAAAGTATAAAATAAAATAGGATCACGACTATAATTCCCAAGTACGGTAGACACACTCTCAGATCTAAACATTATGCAGTAGTTAGCATTCCATACGTGACAGGTTGCAAGCCTATCGCCGCTTATAAAAATACTAACTGGTTTCTTCACGATGTTTTCCTTCACAGTTTTGAGCACGTGTTTTAAAGAAAAACATAACATACTTGATGGAGCGAGTTGGAGCATATTAATTTCCAGTATGGAATGCTAATACTCACTGCTAATGTGGGTACGTGACTCTGATTACCTCCCATAAACATCTCCAAGGATATGAGCGTTTAGAGTATGACAGGATATTTGCCTTATCTGGTATATATTATCTGGGTCTATCTACTCAGCAAAACGATTTTGACAATAAAACTGTCTGTAATTTACTTAGCTAGTATGATTATTATCTAACAAATTATATAAAAATTAACTGTTTAACTATTATTCATAGTTTGATTAAAAACGAAACTAGTGTTTTTGAAGAGCCAACTTTAGAAAATAAATCTATCGAGAAAAGTTTTACTAATCTTGTTTCTGTCTATAATTTATCTAGATTATATCCTTAAGTTATCTTTGTCATGAAAAACAAAACTGTATGTTTTGCGGTTATTGAGAAAAAACGATTCTGCATTTATCAAAAACTTATCACTCGTCTTAATAAATAAATACTTCTTAGAATAGCGTAAGGACTACCTACACACACTAATACAAAGTTATTTACAATATAAATTATTCACACACATTCCTCATTCTATTTTCAGCTATGGCGCCAGTCGGTCATACTATTTGTAACTAACTCAGTCTATTTCTAGTAGATTTTTGAGTTCTTCGAAGTCTGAGAATAGAATTTGATGAACTAATTTACGAATTATTAGTTTTGCTTCGGGCGTTTGAGCGCGCAATAAGTTGTTAGGAATTTTCGCTCTACAATTTCAATGTTTTAGGGTACCGTACATCGAAAGAAAAATAAAATAAACCAATTTAAGAACTCTTTCACTTACCTGTCTGCAAATAGGGTGTCTAATAACGCGTATTTACGAAATTGAGTCGTCAAAAATCGTAATTTTGGCAAGTTTTCATTCAAAATGTGCGAATATTATTATCCTTTATCTTTCTGGTCTCCAAAGTTCAAACGTTGATATTTTTAAGATAAGTACCTGGTACCTAATAAAGTCGTCGATAAAATCAGGATTAAAAACTTAATCCTGATAACCTAAAAAAAATTGAGTAAAAAATTGCCTACGTCCGTCCCAGATTATAAACTATCTCTATACCAAATTCCATCACAATCCGCTTAGCGATTTAGCCGTGCTATCGTATTAAAGAAGTTTTATCACAATCGGCCCAGCGGTTTGGCCGTGATAACGTGACAGACAGAGTTACTTTAGCATTTATAATATTAGTAGAGATATTTCAATGAGGTCACAACAAGAACTATAATATTTTTTTATACAAATTAGTGTCGTGTCGTGACACACGATCCTACGTTAGTATGTATTAGCCATTAGGAACCATATCATTACAATAAATGTCGATGTGTCGGTTTGTCACGCTCCGGATCAATGAACTATGTAATCAATAAACGGCGAGGATGTCTTCATATTATGGTCTTGACATCGTAAAGTGCTCATCGTAATGAGCATCAGAATTCTCTCAAAACGTCAACAATACAAAATACTCGTACTCGATATTTAGAAGTATTTCTGATTTGTAAAATACATTTTCAAAACTAAATAGAAAATGTTTCGGCCTATCGTAAGATCAAAAGACAATAATTCGTCTTTGAAAGTTTAAGTAACATTAATTATAATTACCATTTAAATGGGACCAACTTTAAACTTTTCTATACAAATATCATCTATAAATATAAAAGAAAGTCGTGTTAGTTACACTTTTTACAACTCAAGAACGGCTGAACCGATTTGGCTGAAAATTGGTGGGGCAGCTTAGAACCAGGAGACGGACATTGAATACTTTTTAACGGGAACGGAAACGGGATCGAGCACTTAACACAAAATTGGTAATTCTAAAGCGATACGAAGTTCGCCGGGTTAGCTTGTATCTAATTCTATATAATACTCGTAACTTATAGTCGTGTTAGTTACACTATTCATAACTCAAGAACGGCTGAACCGATTTGGCTAAAAACTAGTGGGGAGGTAGCTTAAAACCAGGAGACGGACATAGGATACTTTTTATCAAATAGAATTGAGAACCTCTTTTTTCGTCGGTTAAAAAGATTAACATCCATGATAGTTTCAATTTTATAATCCTACAGTATAGTGTATTTATCACACACATATAAAAGTATTGTTTCTATTTTTCAGAGGTGCGTGTTAGCATTTTTATAACCACATAAATGTTACGTTCCGGGCAATATTTAAATGTAAATATTTCAGTAGCATTCATTCACAGCGGGGCGTAAATATTTTGGAAAACGTTAGTCTGTGCCTATATTGAGACACGTGGAGTAGGGAATAGTACGAATAGTAGGTATAATGAAAAATAAAAAAATATTATCACGACTGTAATCCCCAAGTACGGTAGACGTCCTCTTAGATCTCCAGACGCTTAGAATATGTCTAGTGGAGGTAGTCAGAGGCACACCCAAACATTATATTTGGCACATGCCTACATATTGCAGTAGTTAGCATTCCATACGTGACATGTTGCAAGCCCATCGCCGCTTATAATACTAACTGGTTTCCTCACGATGTTTTTCCTTCAACGTTTTGCGCACAGAAAAATCTATTGATGCACGTCGGGATTCGAACCCCCGATCTTCAAATTGAAAGGTACCTCCTACTTGGCCAACCTGTGGCCAGCTTGTGGTAAGGCAGTAAACAACTACCGTCTCATTAATAAACGTAGACTAGCGCAGGATTAAATTTAGTCCAACGCTTACGTTTGGACTAGTCGAATTCAATATTAATAAACGAGGATTAGAAATGGAGTTGCTTACATTAAGCTGGTATTAACAAGTCTTGGTGTAACCTCAGATGATCTTTGGATAAGTAAATTTTTATTAATAGCACCGCTAGTGATTTCAAAGAGGTAAATACACGTGCTTTTAGCTGAGTATGTACAATCCATACCATTCCGTATCCATGATTGTTTACATCTTAGGTCACCTCGCACCAAAATACTTTTATTCCAACATCGAGTTCGACGCAATGTAATATATTTTATGCATATAATTTAAATTCTTTCATGGAATATCAACTCATCATCATCATCATCTTCCTACCCGTATCCCACTCAAGTGGGGTCGGCACAACATTTATTTTTCTTTCATTTCCCTCTATCAAATTCAAATCTCTTTATTGCAGACAACTAGGTCCATAAAATTTCACAAACACACACTAAAATAACAAATACAAGAAAAAATACAAAATAAAATTAACAATTAGGTATAACAGTTTTGACCCAATGGTGAAGTATGGGGCAATCGTACTTCTCAGATATAATATCTAAAAAAAAAAAAAATAGGCTCTCGACTTAAGTCCCCAAGTACGATAAACATCCTCTCTGATCTCCAGACTCTTAGATCCTTTGAAGATGTCTAGTGGGGGTAGTCAGAGGCACGTCCAAACATTATATTTGGCACATGCCCACATTTTGCAGTAGTAAGCATTCCATACGTGACAGATTGCAAGCCCATCGCCGCTTATAAGAATACTAACTGGTTCCCTCACGATGTTTTCGTTCACCGTTTTGACCACGTGTTTTTGATAAATTTTTCAAACAGAAAAAATCATTGATTCACGCCGGTATTAGAACCCACGACCTTCAGATTGAAAGTCGGTGTACTTCCCACTCGGCCAACACGGCTTATTATATCTATCAGCTGTAATCTCATCACTCACACCCATATCATCTTTCACCAAGTCCATCCATCTTTTCTTTATCCTACCTCTACTTCTACATCCATCCACATTCTCCTCGTCACATAATATTCTTCTCTCCATGTCCACACCATGCGTAAAAAAAATGCACTAGCATCATGACTGTAATCGCCAAGAACGGTAGACATCCTCTCAGGTTTCCAGGCGCTCAGATCCTTGAAGATATCTAAAGGGGTAGTTAGAGTCTGAACATTGCATTGGGCATATATCCATATTTTGCAGTAGTTAGCATCCCATACATGACAGGTCGCAAGCACATTTTACTTTCTTTCATACTTGGGTACATTATTTTGTATCAAAATCTGTAATATTTACATTTCGTTCAAGAAACATTTGAACTCGCATCTACAACTAAACTTGTTGGATGATTAATGAGTGTTGCCAACTTTGCCATGCAAAATACGTACTACTAGCTTTCAGAAAACACATGTGCTACGAGCTGGAGAAACTCCGCAAACATTTGATTTTTCGAGTAGCAGTTACCGTCTTAAGACGGTCGTATAGTTTCTTATCACGCTAGTTTGTCAACTTACTTACTTTAAAAATAGAGAAGACAATAATTTAGCCACTATCAAATAAAAAAACCGTATCCGTATCGGGTTCCGTATCATTATCTATAAAAAACGGCAAAAAAAAAACACTTTGTTGTATGGGAGCTACACTTAAATATTTATTTTATTGTTTTTAGTATTTGTTGTTATAACAGAAATACATCATCTTTCATCATCAACTGTCTAGCTATCACGGTTCTTGAGTTACAGCCTTGTGACAGACAGACAGACAGACGGACAGACAGACGGACAGAGAGTGTGACAGACAGACAAAGGGACAGAATCAATATGAACTGACAAAGATCTTCCTACAGAACTTTTTGAATTTGAATTTGATCTTGAAAAAATAGTTTTTTTGATGCATAATAGTTTTTTCTCAATAACCGCAGAACATACAGTTTTGTTTTTTTTATGACAAAGATAACTTAAGAAATTAATCTAGTTAAATTAAGAACAGAAACACATCATTTGTTAGATAATAAGCTACTTAGAATGAAAGACAGTTTCTTTTTAACCGACGAAAAATAGAGGAGGTTTTCGAGTCGATGTGTTTTTTTTTATTTTATGTATGACCGCATATCTTTTACCTGGTTATCCAATTTGAATGATTTTTTGATTTTTCTATTGTGTAGAGAATAGTCTCAAATTGGTCCCATTAAAATAATAATAATGTAGGACTAATAGTTACTTCATAAAACTCAAAAACTTATATTGTCCCTTGACTTTTCGATTCGTCAGTTTTCTTTTTTGAAACGTAGTTATTAAGCTTGATGGATTTCAAAATAATGCAAAGTTATAAAAAAAAAAAAAAAATTCAAGTATCATCTTAAATGTAGTAGTAGTAGAGTCTTTAGAAAATATTACGGCGTTCACGCTATTTTAAAAGACAGAGCTACAAACCAAAACATATGCAATTTCATAGAACTGTATAAAGTTGGAACAGAGAAATACAAATGAGAAGTTAATTTATTATTTCACTTTCTACTACATAAATATTATTGTTTAAATCGATACTAGACATTCTCAACAAACCTTTAACTTTCAGACTTTATCAAGAAATATGCCGTGTTTGAAAGTAAAATATCTTTTTAATATATAAAATAAATAGGCTCGCGTCTGTAACGTACAGTAGACATCATCACCAGGCGCTTACATCCTTTGAAAATGTCCAGTGGGGGTAGTCATTGGCACGTCCGTAGTTAGCATTCCATACGTGACAGGTTGCAAGCCCATCGCCGCTTATAAGAATACTAACTGGTTTCCTCTCGATGTTTTCATTCACCGTTTTGAGCACGTGTTTTGATGCTCATTTATTCTTTTCGAACAAAAAAATCTATTGATGCACGCCGGGATTCGAACCCACGACCTTCGAAATGAAAGTCAAGGTACCTCCTACTAGGTCAACAGGGAAATAACCTCCCTTACAACCTCCTAGCTGGAATAGGTCGAATAGCCAATAAACCTGTATGACTTTGTGAGAACAAAATAAAATATTTCTTTTTTTTCGCAGCTTATATAATGAGTTCAATGCTTTGGTCGTTTGTACTGCCCTTCAGACAGAACCCTAAATTACGTAGTTTATAAAAAATGTGAAGTCTAGACCTAGGCATTATTTAGATCATGTAGGGGGTCCCTACTAGCACAAAAAATGTATGCTCACAACGTGCTATTTGCCAAAGTGCTTTTTTACCGACTTCAAAAAGGAGGTTCTCAATTCAGTTTCATTTTTTGTTACCTTATAACTCTCTCATTTATTAATCGATTTGGAATTGTATTTTTTTTGTTGGAAGGACATACTTTTGCTTGGTCTCATTCATATTTGAGGAAAAAATAGCACCTCTAAAAAATAGGGGATGAAATTTTGTATTAATACGGCTAAATTAGTTTTAATTCTCGTTATCTGGAGACACGACAGTGCAATGTTATTACGTAATTAGCTAACCTTTACGTAATAACTTAATACACAAGGACCTTTAAGATAGGGGCTGAATAAATTACCCGACTTGGTATTACATGGTTCTCACAACTTTTTACGGTAGAAGAACTGAGTTGCGTTGCGTAGCTTTTTTGACGAGTTATGTTTTTGATGGCATTATTTTGTCATAAAATCTTTCTTGTTCTGGCTAAGTTTGTTGAAATTATATAAAATCAAAATCCTTAGATACTATATAGTAAGATCTGTTTTCACTAGGCATTATCTTATACATTGTAAATTCAATAAAGCTATTAACCAGGTAAGTACACATAAGGATTAGTCACCGCATACTCAGCGAAACTATAATTCGATAACAGAAGGTATGTTTGTCACTATACTTAGTAGATAGACACTAACTAATATATTATTAACTCATTACTAAGCATAGAATCGGGACTGTACGCCATCGAACGCTAACAAGATGAAACAAATTATTACAAAAAAGAGACGGAAAATTTACAAAAAAAAATGCCCCCTTTTTAGGGAGGGGGACGCTATATTAAAAAATATATATAGCCTATATCACTCCCACAATTAAGACAAATCCAACGCAACTTTTTGCTATTAAAAGTCATGTTTTGCCTACGCCAGACAGAAAAGACAACATGAAAATAAATGTATTATGTATGCTATAAACATATATCTATTATAATAATTATATTATTAATCCCTATTTCCCTTGGTCACGGAATCACGCGTGAACGGCTAGACCGATTTTGCTAATTCTTTTTTTGTTGTGTTCGTTGGTGTTAGGAGTAGGTTCTTATAAACGAAAATTGTGAAAAAACTAGCGTAAAATTGTATAATTTTTGAAAAACGGAAAGTGCAAATTTAACAATCTGTCGGGACAGATACTCGTAGTAAACTAATAAATGAATGACTCAATGAAACATTTTACCACACACTTACACACCTTATAAAATAACGATATAACTAAGGTGTGTTAAGTACGAAACCGGGTAGATAACTCAAATTCAAATTCAAAAATCATTTATTTCAATAAAATCACAAGGATCACTTTGAAACGTCTTAGGAACTAGGTGAAGCTACGCCGATTCCACGCGACCAAGCCTAGAAGAATTAGGTAACACACACATGGCTTTGGGTCTACCTTTTTTTTAATTATCCGTTCCTTAATGCTATGTAGAGCTCCAGTGTGGTGCTAATCGAACTAGGTGAAGGCTCAAACAGGAATAATAATTAAAAGTACTACTTCAACTAGTATTTCATACCTACTTATGTAGGTCATTTCAAACACTAATGACAAGCTTACTAGTATATTATGTAAATATCATTAGAGGCGATCTATAGAGGATTGCTAGCGCTCCTAAAACAACAATTTATCATCTAATTAAGTAATTCAATTATCAGATTCGATCGATTTGTATTGTTACCGAGTAATGGTCTCGTGAATATTCACTATGGTAATGCGAATAAATTGAATATTGAACGAGTGGACAGGGCTTTTGTAGACTTTGGGTACAATAAACAATGTTCTACAAGGGTTTGAGACAAGCTTTATAATGGCAGGTTTACACGGAGAGAGTCGCACTTTTTGGATCCAGAATTAAATATTTTTTCTGTTGAAAAAACAAATAAAATAGGACCACGACTATAATCCCCAAGTACGGTAGACATCCTCTCAGATCACAAGCCACTTAGATTCTTGATGATGTCTAAAGGGGGTAGTCAGAGACACGTCCAAATATTACATTTGACACAATACCTACATTTTGCAGTAGTTAGCATTCCATACGTGACAAGTTGCAAGCCCATAACCGCTTATAAGAATACTAACTGGTTTCTTCACGATGTTTTCCTTCGAGCACGTGTTAGTAAAATCCATTGAAGCACAAACAGGATTCGACGCAACGATCTTCGGATTTAAAGTCGAGGTACCTCTCACTCGGCCATCACGACTTTTAAAAACAAAGCTTTAAAAACTTATATAGGATTACATCTGTAATCCCCAATTAAATTACAGTAGACATTATCGATCTCCACAAGCTCAGATCCTTGAAGATGTCCAGGAGGTGTTGATATAACATTACATTTGACACAATGCCCGCTTACGTGACAGGTTGCAAAGTTGCAAACCCATTGCTTATTAAGATGATAAGTGATTTTTTTTACTTTTTGTAAGGGCTGAGCCTACCCGGATAAGACGAAAATATTGATTAGACTGCATTATCTTGAAAACCATCAAATTTAAAAAGAAACTGTCTGTAATTTACTTAGCTAGTATGATTATCTAACTAATTATATAAAAACGAACTGTTTAGCTATTCATAGTTTTGATTTAAAACTAAACTAGTTTTTATGAAGAGCCAACTTTGGAAAATAAATCTATCGAGAAAAGTGTCAATCGTGTTTCTGTCTTTAATTTATCTAGATTATATCCATAAGTTATCTCTGTCATCAAAAACAAAACTGTATGTTTGGCGGTTATTGAGAAAAAACGATTCTGCATTCATCAAAAACATTTATTACTTATTAATCAACGTTTATTTAGGTCAAATGCTTTGACCTTTATTTCAAGTATAAATATTTCGGAAATGTTTCACAAGGAGCATAATTTATTACCCCTAATATAGCTCTAAATTTAATGTCAACGGATCATTCAACCGAAAATGTAGACTACCTGCGTGGAATAACAATGTACACTGTACAGACAGCAGAAGTTACTTTTTCGGAATATAGAAAATATTAGTTCAGATGAAGCTTCTTTTTAGGGTTCCGTACCCAAAGGGTAAAAACGGGACCCTATTACTAAGACTTCGCTGTCCGTCTGTCCGTCTGTCTGTCACAGGGCTGTATCTCATGAACCGTGATAGCTAGACAGTTGAAATTTTCACAGATGATGTACTTCTGTGGTTGACACAACAACAAATACAAAAAACAGATAAAAAAAAATATTTTTTATCTTTTATTATCTCCCATACAACAAACAAGTTTTTTTTGCTGTTTAAGTACAGTAAATGGTACGGAACCCTTCTTGCACCCTCATTTGCACTTGGCCGGTTTTTTAGATTATCATCAAAAATATCTAAAACAAATTGATACATTTTGGACACAACAGAATCGCCTGATTAAGATGACAAAATGCCGATATTTCATAAAGACCGTTGGAATCATAATAAATTACCTGCTCAAATCCGATAAAACCATGAAGACTGTAATAAATAAAACCGGCCAAGTGCGAGACGGACTCGCGCACGGATTCCGTATCATTATCTATAAAAAACGGCAAAAAAAACACGTTTGTTGCATGGAAGCCCTACTTAAATATTTGTTTTATTCTGTTTTTAGTATTTGTTATTATAGCGGCAACAGAATTACATAATCTGTGAAAATTTCAACTGCCCACGGTTCATAAGATACAGCCCTGTGACAGACAGACGGATAGACGGACAAACAGATGGACATCGATGTCTTAGTAATATGGTTCCGGGTTTACACTTTGGGTACGGAACCCTAAAAATTACGTTAAAATATTATTTCCTTATTTCTGGAGTTTCTGCAATAAAATGGCAAATGGACTTGTTTTATTAGTCATGTTACGCAATTATTTAATACTTATTGCTTGTCAATAATACAGGTTTACTGGTTTTTAGGGTTCCGTACCCAAAGGGTAAAATCGGAACCCTATTACTAAGACTTCGCTGTCCGTCTGTCTGTCTGTCACAGGGCTGTATCTCATGAACCGTGATAGCTAGACAGTTGAAATTTTCACAGATTATGTATTTCTGTGGCTGCTCTAACAACAAATACTAAAAATAGAATAAAATAAATATTTAAGGGGGGATCCCATACAACAAACATGTTTTTTTTGCCGTTTTTATAGATAATGGTACGGAGCCCTTCGTGCGTGAGTCCGACTCGCACTTGGCCGGTTTTTATTTGACCTATTCCTGCTAGAAAGTTGTAAAATAGGCTATTTCGCTTGAATTAGACCATAATCTTATAATGCGAATGTTAACCACTGAGAAATTAAAAAATAAATAAATAGGTTCACGACTGTAATCCCCAAGTACGGTAAACGTCCTCTCAGATCTCCAGGCGCTTAGATCCTTTGAAGATGCCTAGTGGGGGTAGTTAGAGGCACGTCCAAACATTATATTTGGCACATGCCCACATTTTGCAGTAGTTAGCATTCCATACGTGACAGGTTGCAAGCCCATCGCCGCTTATAAGAATACTAACTGGTTTCCTCACGATGTTTTCCTTAACCGTTTTTGATGCGCATATAAATTTTTCGAACAGAAAAATCCATTGATGCACGCCGGGATTCGAACCCGCAACCTTCTGATTGAATCGTCCTCCCTCTCGAAAACTTATATTTTTACAAAGGTTATTTGTATACAAAAAAAAGCATAGTCAGGAAATTTTCCTGTAATTCTTCTGTCTGTCTGTCTGTGACATTATCACGGCCAAACCGCTGGACCGATTTAAGTCGATTAAGCCGACAAGCTTAATGTCTTCTCTCTAGCTCTAGCTACTCTTTTTCCCAAATTTTTTTTTCTGGAATTTAGACGGACATTAGATCAGCTACTTTTTTCCCCAAATTTTTCTTTTTATTTTCCGGAATTTATTTATTTGCGATAGAGTCGTCAAAAAACGATTTTCTGAATACGTACAAAGTAACGGCTAGTTTGAACTATTTTAAGCCCTTTGTCACAGAGAAAAAAACATTTATTTTAATAAAATCAATCACAAGGATCACTTTGAAACGTCTTAGGAACTAGGTGAAGCTACGCCGATTCCACGCGAGCAAGCCTAGAAGAATCAGGCAACAAACACGGCAAGGAAAGGATCATTAAAAAAAAAGTAGACTGGGGTCTAGTCTACTTTTTTTTTAATGATCCTTTCCTTAATGCTATGTAGAGCTTCAGTGATGTGCCAATCGAACAAGGTGAAGGCTCAAACAAGAATAATAATTAAAAGTACCTACTACTCAAGTACTATTTCTTTAACTGTGGCCTATTGTACACTTGATCTTGGCACAACGTCAACTCTACTCGTACATTCAACATCTCTCAATTGTTTACAAACAGAACACGCCTTTTCGTAGGCAATTTTATTTTAGCCTGTTGATTTAGTAGTCTTGATACATCTAAGCATATAAATTATATTGAAGTGATAAGGATGGCGTAAAGATCGGGAAAAACAGAAAGTACTTTTTTCTGTGGGATTATTGACATTTGACAGGACAACGTTTGTCGGGACAGCTAATAAATAAATAAAAAAATATTGGTGGACATTTCACACAGCGCCATCTAGCCCCAAACTAAGCAAAGCTAAAACTATGGGAACCAGTTAACTAATAGAATACTTATTTAGGTTTGTTTGTTGTAAATACATACATATTATACATATTAACACCCAGACACAGAACAAAGATCTATGTTCATCACACAAATATTTGCTCTGGGTGGGGATCGAACCCACAACCTACAGCGCAGAAGGCAGAGTTACTGCCAACTGAGCTGTGAGGCCGGACACGGTATTACTCACACTCTGTTCCTTCAACCTTGAGAATTCAGCATTTACGAGACGCGGCACTCGATCACATCTCACTAACTGGCTGTCGGTGATATCTCCACAATTTTTTCCAGACTTCCTCTCTGATCTGTGTCAGAAGTGGAAGCGAAGATATTTACTTTTATCTTATATCTTTTTAGGGTTTCGTACCCAAAGGGTAAAAACGGGACCCTATTACTAAGACTTTGTTATCCGTCTGTCCGTCTGTCTGTCAAAGGGCTGTATCTCATGAACCGTGATAGCTAGACAGTTGAAATTTTCACAGATTAAGTATTTCTGTTGCCGCTATAACAAAAAATACTAAAAAAAGAATATAATAAATATTTAAGTGGGGCTCCCATACAACAAACGTGATTTTTTGCCGTTTTTTATAGATTTATTTCGTGTGCGAGTCCGACTCGCACTTGGCCGGTTTTCTTTATACATTAAGTAAAAAACTGACAACTTTTCTTTTACAAACATTTTTTCTGTCGGTTTTCCCCGTTAACGTACGAGCAAACCCTCAGAAATTACATAAAAAATCTGTCTCCATACATAAACTAATTAATTTTATATGACAGCAATATTCGTGTATTTACTTGTGATAGGTGAAGGCGTGAAGGAAGGGTGTATTAAGACTCCCTAAAACTGTATATACGATAAGTATAGCTACCCCGAAGGTAAAGTTATCCTTAAAGTAAAAACAAAACTTCTTCATTCTAAAAAGACTGATTATTTTTGGGAGAATTTGATACGACAAATAGTCGTTTTATCAAAAGTCCTGTTTGTATCTGAAGTAGAGAAGCCAGAAGTGCTTTTATCAGAAGACAGCGCTACTTGTCATAGAAGTAGCACTGTTTTCTGATAAGGACTTTAGGCAATAGTGACCGTAATAGAACTATTGCCGCTATAACAACAAATACTAAAAATATAATAAAATAAATATTTAAGTGGGGCTACCATACAACAAACGTGTTTTTTTACCGTTTTTTAAGGGGCTCTCCCAGTCGACGATTGCTCTTTTTCGAAACGAAAAAAGAAATACTTCTAAACAAGCCACATCTCCTATTTTTATAAGTATATTTACTTCAGGTTCCTACCTAGATTTCTATTAAGCTGAAAACATAATAGCAGAAACTTTTCACGATAAAGATATTATTTCAAAATGATACGTTTTAGAATTTATGATCGAAATATTTTATATACCTACTATTAAAATCAACTTGTGATTTATTGTTAAAGATAGGTAATATGTAGATCTAGATTTCTATTAGAATAGATTTTTGATAAGTAATTATACATAATTTATATCATTAATTTATCCGAAAAGCTAAGGCGGACCACGCGCCATCGTGCGTTTGTCGTCATTGCAGGGGTCGGTAGGATTATTTATCGAAGTGATTAAAGATGGGTACATCTTTATTCACATATACTATACATTATAAAATAGGAGATGTGGCTTGTTCACAAGTATTTCTTTTTTCGTTTCGAACAAAAACAATCGTCGACTGGGAGCGCCTTAAAGATAATGGTACGGAACCCTTCGTGCGCGAGTCTGACTCGCTCTTGGCCAGTTTTTTTACTATCGTCGCACGCAGTGATATTACAACTTTATTTCAAGCATTGGAGTTTTAGAAATGATCTAAATTGAAAATTTTTGTTTATAATAAGTATTTTGTTCGTAAATCAAGATAATGCATAATAGCCTGGATTCATTTTGTGGCGATGGTTTAAATACTTAAATGAATCTCTTTCGCTTATATCTTGGACCAAACAAAAAGGATTTACAGCGTAAATTATTTTCTTTATGCGCGAAGGTAATGTATCTTGTAATTTCAAGATAAGGAGCAGAAGCGAGGTGGAGATGGCTGAAGGAATCCTTTGATCGATGATGAAGGGGGCTTCGTTGGTGACTTTCGCGAAGATTGAATTTCACTTTATAAATTAACTAGCGACCCGCCCCGGCTTCGCACGGGTAGCATGTTATTATACATATAAACCTTCCTCCTGAATCGCTCTATCTATTAAAAAAAACCGCATCAAAATCCGTTGTGTAGTTTTAAAGATATAAGCAAACATACATACATACATATTACATACAGACGCGGGAAGCGGAAAGCGACTTTGCTTTATACTATGTAGTGATAGTTAATAGGAACACGACTGTAATCCCGCATTGGTAAATATCTGCTCAGATCTCCGGGAGCTTGGACTCTTGACTAATATTATAAATGCGAAAGTAACTTTGTTTGTCTGTCTGTGACGTTATCACGGCCAAACCGCTGGGCCGATTGTAATGAATTTTTTTATAGAAATAGTTTAAGTCTTAGGACGGACATAGGCTACTTTTTCCAAAATTAGTTATTTGTGATTGTCGGTGTAATTTGCTGTAAATCGCATTAATTACATAAAACTTACCTACTTATAATTGGGCTTATTTGAAAATAATTATCGTTTGAATAAAAACTTTCTTGGTTGTTATTTTCTACCTTGGTTATGTTAAGTAAAGAATCGTAAATGATTTTCATCATCGATCAAAGGATGTTCAATGATTCACAAAGAGTATCTATGCTAATAATATCCATTTTAAATAGAGGTAAACTTGACTATCTCAATTGTATCAGTCAAGTATTCTTTTAAAAGCTTTAAAAATACTACGATATCGGTAATTCCGACTTTCCCTAACAAAATAAGTGTCATTTTACTTCAAAGACTTCTATAGAAGCGTTAACTTCAGTAGATCGTCAACGATAATATGACCTAGCTCTTATTCCAAATGCAATAAAGCTGAGATTCTATTGCCGGATCCAAAGCTTTGTGCTAAAGTAAACCGTTTGAAAGAGTTGAAACTTGAAATTTTTATTCATTTCGTCTCAACTGCACTGAATCGGATTCCTTACTTACTAAAAATGTTGTAGTTTCTGCTCACCTGAAAAAGAAAGAAAACATTTTTTGAAGCTGCATCTGGTAGCTGGGACTTGAAGATTGGATATTCCTATTGAAATAAAATGAAATAGGATCACGACTGTAATCCCCAAACACGGCAGATATCCTCTCTAATCTCCGGGCGCGAGATTAAAGAGGCTCTAAAGAGGTTAGTTAGAGGCTAGTTCAAACATTACATTTGGCACATGCCCATAATTTGCGGTAGTTAGAATACCACGCATTTTTTTACAATTATAGGTATACATTGCTGGCGATTCTGTTGTAACCAAGCTAAACTTAAATTTTCTTAAAAAACTATCGCTCTTATTTCTGTTACGTTAAAGTCGAAATTAGCGTAGTATCAAAATGACAGTCCTAAAACCTGAGATTATTAAGTCATTTCTGTATTTTATTTCACATATTTGACACATCCAAGTGTCATCTTAGTCAACACCAATTTACGTGTTGATTAAATATAGCTTGACATTTCTAAATCAAGCGATTCGTAAGTACGAAAATCGTAAATTTATTTGAAACTATGCTAAGTTTTGGAACTGTCACTTTGATGTTTAAACTTTAACATAAAAGGAATAAGAGCGATCGTTTTTAGGAATTTTAGGTTCAGCGGGGATACAACCGAATCGCCACCATTAGAAATATATGTCGTTGAAAATGTAGTACACTATAGATCCTAGTTCTAATATCATAACCCGCAGGGATGTTCGATGAACGACCAAACGGATTTGGATCAAACTCACAAACCTTCGAATTTAGAGTGGAGGTCTGTCTTGAGTTATTTTTCTTTAATAGTTTATTAGCACAGATATAAATTATTATAAAACTAGTTTTTAGCCCCGACTTCGTCTGCGTACTCAGGAAAACGATTTTTGACGACTTAATCATAAAACATTGAAAATCCTAAAAATCAAGATAATATTTTGAGAAGAAAAGTAGCCTGTATCCGTACTAAGACTTTAAACTATCGCTATATGAAATTTCATTACAATCGGTCCAGCGGTTTAGCCGTCATAACGTCACAGACAGACAGACAAAGTTACTTTTGCATTTGTAAAATTAAGGTGATATGTGAAATGTTTGGTTTTTTGTATGGGTTGAAACTCAGATAAGACAGAAAAAGTGATAATGCATTATCTTGAAAACCATCAAACTTAAAAAGAAACTGTTTATAATTTACTTAGCTAGAATGATTATCTAACGAATTATACTAAATCTATTGAGAAAAGTTTCACCAATCGTGTTTCTGTCTATAATTTATCTAGTTTATATCCTTAAGTTATTTTTGTCATAAATTTTGCGGTTATTGAGAAAAACGATTCTTCATCCATTCAAAAAAAATTACTTGTCTTACTGAGTAGGTATATTTATCTATGTTTCAAGTCAGACACACACCTACTTTATTTATCTGTATAAGTTACAGGCTAGACTGGATGACGTACGATTCGTCGAAAACGTATATATTGACCCCTATATCAGGAGTTAAATTAGATCATAAAAATAATCATACATATTTCCAACCCGGCCCTTCAAAATTGGACTTACAGATGTGGTTATAAAGTTGATTATCCTTTGCTCCCGGCAAAGGCAAGTCTTTGTGTGGTCTCAATGTCAATGTCACTTTCGTCGGTCGGAACCCGCATTGAGTAATTGCGCGAATGAATTGTATTTTAATGCGAATTCGATGTTAATTTTATTGCGGGATGATAAAGGTAGGTTCAACGGAAATTTGAGGATTTTGTCAATTTTTAAACGGCCCAATGGCCCATGCAGTGACCCAATGACAGATAATGCGAAAAAGATTAATTAAATAAACAAATATTATTGGATATACATCTAACCTCGAATTAAACTAGATAGACTAATATTGAAAAGTGGAACATTTGATTTTTATATGTCTGTAACGAATAAACTCAAAAACCGGCCAAGTGCGAGCCAGACTCGCGCACGAAGGGTTCCGTACCATTATCTATAGAAAACGCCAAAAAACACGTTTGTTGTATGGGAGCCCCACTTAAATGTTTATTTTATTCTGTTTTTAGTACCTATTTGTTGTTATAGCGGCAACAGAAATACATCATCTGTGAAAATTTCAACTGTCCAGCTATCACGGATCGGACGTAGTCGGTCACTTCTTTGGCAGCAACTCATCTAGTTCGCGTAACCGCGTGTAGTTCACGGCGGCGGCATATGCCGTAGCGACCGTAGCGACGCGTCGCCAAGCCAATAGCCACCGGTCTGACCCACCCATCGACTACACGTCGATGGACCCACCGCTATAAATGTTTCACATCAAAAATAGGATCACGACTTTAATCCCCAAGAAGGTGGATACGGTAAATATCCTCTCAGATCTCTAGACGCTTAGATCAGATGTGTTAGGGTAGAAATGTTTAAAGAATTTGATGAGAATAATGAAGCTAAATAAGTATGCCAGGATCGTACCACGTGAAGATCCCTGGTCCCTGCTTATCCCTATGTATTAACATACTCCCGTTTGTATTAATACATTTTCCAATTCCATATTCATGCTCACTCATCCCCTCCTACAACGAATGCGTGAAACATATAAAACATAAATAAAAGGAAAAACTCGTAACATAGCTTTCTTTGTATTATTTATAGAGAACTGTTTTCTGAGAACAGAAAACACTTCACGGTCGGCGGCGGGGTGACGACCTTTGGGCGGGGATCGGGATTATAGTCGGATAGATTTACAGGAAAAAACCGGACGGACGTTATCAGTGTGTGTCGCAACACACACTAGCCAGAAGACCAGCGCTATATAATTAAAAGCGTGCTTGCTATTATTAGTTTAATGCTGAGTGACGACCAATTAATTTTTGTCAAGATTTATCTACTGTTTAAGAATTTTTGTATATTTTATAACACAAACTAAATGATGATATTCAACTCTCGATCTGTTACATAATTTATTTGTTTGAAATTGGTTCAGTTACGACGTGATTGATCAAACAAATATGCTAACATTTGCATTCATTAAAAGTATGTAATGTGTGATTAACACACAGAAAAATCAAAAAATGAAAGTGCGTACCTACAATTAATACGAGCTTAACCATATTAAAGAGTTTTTTTTGACAACTCCATTTAACTTTTTTATTTGACGTTTTTTTATGCTGATTGGTTTTTATGAGATCGATATCAGCGTTACTGGGCTATGGCGAGCTGGGGCTGCGACCGCGACAGACCAATATTTAACCGGACGCACCCGTAAACAAAAGCGTCCGGCTAATTTGTAAAACACTACGTGTTTTCGTTGAATCGTAGTCGGTTTATTAATGTTTCATGCGATGCCACGGAATATAGGTACATACCTACTTGAAGGAGAACAGCAGAAATAAAGGAACTGACGTGGATATACGGAAGCCAAGATCTGGGGTGGCTTCAGGAGTGATAGTGGTATTTGAATCATCAATTATTGTCGAGCTTTTTTACAAGCTTTTATTTAACTTGCAATGTATGTATGTAACTATGTTTGTTCGGATGGAATCCTGCAACTCAATTTTGAAGCTGTTATCCCCACACTACACTATTGAGCTAAAATTTTGCATACACTTTAAGGGGCTCCCAGTCGACGATTGCTCTTTTTCGAAACGAAAAAAGAAATACTTCTGAACAAGCCACATGTCCTATTTTTATAAGTATATTTACTTCAGGTTCCTACCTAGATTTCTATTAAGCTGAAAACATATTAGCAGAAACTTTTCACGATAAAGATATTATTTCAATATTATACGTTTTAGAATTTATGATCGAAATATTTTATATACCTACTATTAAAATCAACTTGTGATTTATTGTTAAAGATAGGTAATATGTAGATCTAGATTTCTATTAGAATAGATTTTTGATAAGTAATTATACATAATTTATATCATTAATTTATTCGAAAAGCTAAGGCGGACCACGCGCCGACGTTTGTTTGTCGTCATTGCATCGGTCGGTAGGATTATTTATCGAAGTGATTAAAGATGGGTACATCTTTATTCACATATACTATACATTATAAAATAGGACTTTATCTGTGAAAATTTCAACTGTCTAACTATCATGGTTTATGAGAAACAGCTCTGTGACAACGGACAGCGAAGGGTTCCGTTTTTACCCTTTGGGTAAGGAACCCTAAAAAGATTCATTAATGTAAGAATTGCGAACAGAATTCTTTCAAAAAGCTGTTTTGCGATATACAAATCATAATTCCTTATTAATACTTTAACTAATTTTAGATCAAATGTTTTTTGCTGTTTCTTTTATTAACAAAAAAGAACCCTTAGAAATCTTTTGATGGTAAAAGAAGCCCAAATGCCAATTTGGCTAATTAAAAATTTCCTACGCAGAAATCTTTGGATGCATTCACACGTTAAGCAGGTTCAGTAATCTACCCGATTTGCTGATGTTTTTTGAGAGCGTGATACACATAGCCGGGATTCAAACCCACAATATTTTTAGACTTTCGATCTTCGTATAGTCGTAGCCACTAGGCCAACCCGGGATAAAGTACTAATTACCCATTATATAATAATTGCGGCGATGGGCTTGTAACCTGTCACATATGGAATGCTAACTACTGCAAAATGTGGGCATGTGCCAAATGTAATGTTTGGACGTGCCTCTGACATCTTCAAAGGATCTAAGCGTCTGGAGATCTGTTCTGGATGTCTATCGTACTTGGGGATTACAGTCTTGATCCTATTTTTTTTATTGTGGTTAAATATCGTTCTTATTAAAGAAATAATATCATTCTTTACCATGTCTAGCCTGTCGCCGGCAACGACAAAGTACACACACAACCAACATTCTAAAGGAGGGTTGATGTCAGGCAGGCGGCCGGTTGTAAAACAAGCCAAATCCAATGGCACCATCTAAATGTTGAGAAGACGTGGAATAAGACGAAGAATGAAAAATATGGTTATATACAAAAAGTTATATTGGACTTGCTTGTGACTATCCCTAGACACGTCTAATCTGAGCGCATGAAGAGCCTGGAGAGCCGTTTACTTGGGTATAGTCGTTTATTTAAAAAGGTATTTATTTTCTTGCATTATTTTTTTAGTAAGAACTACTCTAGTAGGTACACTAGTACTATATACCTGCTTTTTACGTGAAATCGCAAAAGAAAAAGGCCTATGACCCTACCACAATAAAAACTGCATAAAACCATCCGGGCTAAAATTGTAATGTCGACGCTCTCCGACTCCCAATGACCTTAAAACTATCCACGCAATTCCCAACCTTAAACCGTTTACATACAACCCAAATTTGCACCAGCTCCCAATCTCATTTATAACCTTTTAGCGAAAAGATCCGGAATTCATTGACGTCAACCCAGTGCAGTGAACGACGCAACTAAAATTCTATGTCTCACTAAAACCAACGTTGCTTCGTAGGGAATAGGGCATTAATTTGAATGGGTCGAGTCGCAGAACTCCAGAAATTGGATAATGCCCTTTTGTAAATGAACGCTGTTTTTTAAATTCGACTTTTTTTGGGTTGGAATAACGCTTATATTAACTATAGATTTTGACAAAGGTAATTACGTGATAAAGACCCGTGTCAAAATCTATAGTTATGTCTACTAATCACGATAGTTTGAAAAATAATAACGCTTATATTTCTTTGCAACTGGTGTTTCAACCTAAAGTTCAGACGTCGCAAGTCTCGTTGCCGTGCGTGAAGTAAATTAGACTCTTCGTGTCTGTGTTAGGGTTAAAAGTTGTCTGTTAAACTTGTATTAGAGGTGATAATGTGTCACGACATTGCATTCCTGGCGATGCGAATGACTTGTGGATGACATAGCCAGACAAGGGCAGACAGGCTCATGCATAAGGTATCTATGGTGCAAATATTTTGTTTTGATCTGATTTTATTTAGTCTACCAGACCGTGTAAACATCTGATTACTGTCCGCACTCTTATTTCTTCGAGTAGAAATCCTATAATTAATAGTATTAGTAAATTATAAAGTTTGTTGGGATATTTATGTTTTTATTACGCAGTAACGGCTGAATCCATTTGAATGTAATTTGGTAATGTATAGCATACTAGTTTTTAACCGCGACTCCTTCTATGCAGATTCATGTATTTAGTGATTCGATTAATAACTCGATTTGATTAGACTTTATCGTAAGACATTGAAATTCCTGAAAATCATAAGAAAATTTCGCGGTTTGGTCGCGATAACGTCACAGGCAGACAGACAGTCGCACACTTTTGCATTTATAATATTAGTATAGATAGGTTTTTCATCCGGGTATAAAAGCTAGTATATTACAAATGAATTTACATAATGAGCTTTTTTAACAGGCGAAGAAAGATTGTTTTTGAGATTACCTACTTATTGCCTATAGAAGAATAATGGTCAAAAGCGTTCATTCTGTGAGTTATATAGGTACTAAAGTTTCTGGGCTTCAGGTAGTCGTAAAGATATTCTTAAACATGCAACTGAGAGCAATATCATCCATACTACAAGCTTTGCTTAGTTTGGGGCTAGGTCGCGCTGTGTGAAATGTCCACCAAAAGTCGTCTTTTCGTTCTTTTTAAAGCATCTGACATGAATATGACTACCGAATGATTATTATTATACCCATTGTACCAAAATTCGTAATAAAATTTATTTTATCAATAAAATCTAACATTAGTTTTGACTACTGAATGATACGCATTCTACCAAAATTCGTAATTTATTTTATGAGGACAAGGAAAACATTTGTAATTCCTGAAATTGATTTTTTCTATGCTACTATAGAAATTTGGGCAGGACAAAGTCTTTCGCGGTCTAGTAATAAATAAATTAATGTACCAACTTTTTTCTCAATCAAACATTTACTTCATCAGTAAATTCAATAGAATAGAATGTATCTGAGGAAACTTAAACGGGATCTTAAAAGTTGTTCGTATCTCATTCGGAATACTAAGACGCTAAGGGTGTGTTACACTGACATAAATAAAAACCGGCCAAGTGTGAGTCGGACTCTCGCACGAAGGGTGCTGTACCATCTATAAAAAACGGCAAAAACACGTTTGTTGTATGGGAGCCCCACTTAAATATTTATTTTATTGTTTTTAGTATATGTTGTTATAGACGCAAAAGAAATACATCATCTGTGAAAATGTCAACTGTCTAGTTATCACGGTTCATGAGATACAGCACTGTGACAGACAGATCGACAGCGAAGTCTTAGTAATAGGGTCCCGTTTTTACCCTTTGGGTACGGAACCCTAAAAAAACACCACTGCAATCCCCAAATACGGTTGAAATCCTCTCAAAGCAGGCGCTCAGATCCTTGACAATCTTTATATTATAAACGCCTGCCTAGATAAAAAGTAGCCTATGTGTTATTTTGATGTATCACTACATAGTATAAAGCAAAGTCGCTTTCCGCTTCCCGCGTCTGTATGTCTGTATGTATGTTTGCTTATATCTTTAAAACTACACAACGGATTTTGATGCGGTTTTTTTTAATAGATAGAGTGATTCAGGAGGAAGGTTTATATGTATAATAACATGCTACCCGTGCGAAGCCGGGGCGGGTCGCTAGTAAGCTATATTACTGTAAAGTTTCATTTTAATCCGTTCAGTAGTTTTTGCGTGAAAGAGTAACAAACACACACACACACACCCACACTTACTCACTTACAAACTTTCGCATATAAAATACTAGCCGACCCGTGACAGACGTTTTTCTGTCAAATTTCAATAGTCCAATAGAAAAGACTGAATGTTTTTAGTCTGTGATCTCAGATTTGTTGCACACCAGCGCCGTCTATACAGAAATCATCCCTTTTGTGTACTTTATCATTTTGGGGATGTTTTTTATATTTTAAAGAAGCCTATGTTTTATTCGGGCATTATATCTACATCTACAGCAAATTTCAACTTAATCCGTTTTGTCGTTTAGGCCTGATTGAGGAACAAACATACATACAAACTCACAAACTTTCACATTTATAATGATAATAGGTTTAGGATTGCTAACGTTCCGAGATGTTTATAAACAGATGCAATTAATTCGATGTACATTACATTTTAAATATAAACTATTTAAAATGTAAGTATTATTTGGTAAGAAACAAAAGCCGTGTTGGCCGAGTGGGAGGTACCTTGACTTTCAATCCGAAGGTCGTGGGTTCGAATCCTGGCGTGTATGATGATTTTTTCTGTTCGAAAAATTTATATGCGCATCAAAAACACGTCCTCAAAACAGTGAAAGAAAACATCGTGAGGAAACCAGTTAGTATTCTTATAAGCGGCGATGGGCTTGCAACCTGTCACGTATGGAATGCTAACTACTGCAAAATTTGGGCATGTGCCTAATATAATGTTTGGACGTGCCTCTGACTAACCCCAGTAGACATCTTCAAAGGATCTAAGCGCCTGGAGATCTGAGAAGATGTCTACCGTACTTGGGGAATTCAGTTGTGATACTATTTTTCAATAGCAGTACCAAAATAAAGTTATAGCCAAGAACTCCCACCGTGTAATCGCCTTATACTATAAACCCACGATGTAGCGTAGTGTTTACGTTGCCGATAGCTCATTAAGAATTCACTTGTAGATGGAGCTTGGCCAAGTCTGCTACGTCGTACCTGGGTACTTATAAATGCTTTGAAGAATTGGATTCACTCGATTTGCGATCAACGAGTTGCTGGATAAAATTATGATTGTGATAAACTTTTGCGATTTTCAACTTTCAACAATCTATGTGTGTATTTATAAAGAGGTAAAATGTATAGTTTTTTGTACCGGATAAACTAAAACACCGGCCAAGTGTGAGTCGGACTCGCGCATGAAGAGTTCGGAAGCATTATCTATAAAACACGGCAAACGGGTGTATGGGAGCCCATTTTTTTTGCATTTGAAGTTATAGCGGCAACAGAAATACATCATTTGTGAAAATTTCAACTGTCTAGCTATCGCGGTTCATGAGATACAGCCTGGTGATAGACAGACGGACAACGGAGTTTTAGTAATAGGGTCCAGTTTTTACCCTTTGGGTACGGAACCCTAAAAACTATTTAACCAATTTTCGAAATTATTTCATCTTTTAAATGCTATCAGCGAGCAGACATTTTTTTTGATTGGAGGTCGATTAATGATGTTTATGAAAAAAGATTTCGTCCACTGCGGGTGCGTGTTCTCACAGTGTCGTTCCTGAATACGGGGGTTTAAGAATGTCAAAGTCAAAGTCAAGGTTTATTGAAATTGAATTGCGTCGATAAAAATGTTCGGGTCATTCTGGTGTGGGTCGCGTTTCATTTATGGTATTACTAGCTTTTGCCAACGGCTTTGCTCGCGTGGTACCTAGATACAAAGTATAATAATGCTTACGTCAAAAACAAAGAAGACAAAGTAAATTATATCTCAAACGGATTCGCGTTAACACTTTATGAATCCCGAACTTTCGATTGTGTCACAACAATAAATATTTGTATATTACAAGCTTTTATTTAAGTTGCAATGTATGTATGTAACTATGTAACTATGTTTAGGTGGAATCTTGCAAATCAATTTTAAAGCAGTAATCCCCAACCGATTGAGCTGAAATTTCGCATACTTATGTAACTTCGGTGACAATGCAATAATATGGTGACAGTGAGCTGATCTGATGATGGACTCAGGAGCTGTTCTACAGACACTCACAATGGAACTCCTTAGTAAATACTTTGATTGAGTAAAAACTCTGCATACTGTCAAGTTCCGATGACAATGTTATATGATGTGACATAATGAGGTGACAATGTTATATTGTTATATGTGAGGTGATAGCGCGTTGGTGCTCGATGGTTTTTAAATGATTTTACAAAAGCCTGCCTTTGAAATTCCATTGAGAGTGTCTGTTGAACAGCTAATGACTCGATCATCAGATCAGCTCACTGTCACTATATTATTGTATTGTCACCAAAGTTACATAAGTATACGAAATTTCAGCTCAATCGGTTGGGGATAACTGCTTCAAAATTGAGTTACAAGATTCCACCTTAACAAACAAATTTACATAGTTAGACACATACATACATTGCAGATTAAATAAAAGCTTGTAAAAATGTACTTGATCCCTAGGCACATTGATGTGTGTACATTCATCAGATTTGCAGAATCACAGAGCGTAGAAGCAAACTATCAATCGATGGAAGCGACACCAGCACAAATGCTGTTTGCATATTAATGGCTCAATCTAAGATCTAGGACGTGACCGATGGCCGCTCATTGCGTTCTATTGTCTACAGTTTTGAGATGACTCGCGTTCCTCACGGAGGTTTCAACCTGATGAAGATTATTTTTTACAAGGCTCCCAGTCGACAATTGCTCTTTTTCGAAACGAAAAAAGAAATACTTCTGAACAAGCCACATCACCTATTTTATAATGTATAGTATATGTGAATAAAGATGTACCCATCTTTAATCACTTCGATAAATAATCCTACCGACCACTGCAATGACGACAAACACACGTCGGCGCGTGGTCCGCCTTAGCTTTTCGAATAAATTAATGATATAAATTATGTATAATTACTTATCAAAAATCTATTCTAATAGAAATCTAGATCTACATATTACCTATCTTTAACAATAAATCACAAGTTGATTTTAATAGTAGGTATCAAAATATTTCGATCATAAATTCTAAAACGTACTTGCAATTTTGTAACTAATACCCGTACAGACTGCCGACCCGTGACAGACGTTTTCCTGTCAAATTTCAATAATCGAATAAAAAAGACTGCATGTTTTTAGTCTGTGATGTCAGATTCACCAGCGCCATCTATACCAAAATCGTGGTACCTGAATAAAAGGTATAAGCTTGGTCGCGAGGAACAGGCGTAGCTTCACCTAGCTTCTAAGACGTTTCGAAATGATCCTTGTAATTTTATTTAAATAAATTCCTTTGGACTTACTTCAAGACTTTTGTGACTATGTGACTACAGTTGAAAGCCTGGGAAGGTCCTATTTGTTATTAAACATGACGTCATAAAACAAAACCGTTCTATGGTACAAATTGGAATAAAGCTGTATCTTTTTGTTCTATGATGTCATGAGCTTTAGAACATTTGCGACCCAAGATCTTATGGGTCCCCGAAACGATCAAGTGCACTTGACAAGTCTACGTGCTTGACGATTTCACTTGACGAGGGACTTGACGCGACTTGAAGGTGCCATCAAGTTCACGTGACACAGTTGTTCGCCCTGTGCCCAGAAAAGTGGTCGTCGCAAAAATTCATAATGGATATGAAATGAATGACAAATGAATAAAAACTTGTCAAGTCACGTCAAGTCGCATCAAGCGCAAGGTGCTTCAAGTGCCGTCAATCAAAATTTCTGTCAAGTAGGTCAAGCCCGTAGATCACTTGACGGGACTTGTCAAGTCAACGCTGTAAACGATCAATATTCACTTCAAGCACGTAGACTTGTCAAGTGCACTTGATCGTTTCGGGGACCCATTATTCTTATTTATATACCTTCTAATGAGGTGCAAACGCATCGTTATTGACACGAGTACTTGTTTATGCATCGTCTGCACATCAGTTCCTGCAATTACGGAGTACACTGTCCACAGCTGAACCATTCGTTAATTGTCACAAATGCCGACTTATTAATACGTTTTTTGGAGGAAGACCTCGGCGTATTTATCTGGCCCAAATTGGTGACGTTTTAAATAACGTTTAAAAAACAATAAAAAAACCGACTTCACGTTTATAAATAACAATTGTAGTGGGGGGGGGCTCCCCTTTCCGCGAGATCTAGGGATCCTACCCCGGCTAGCCCTTTACTCGGTGTATGCCAATGAAAGAAGGGCAAGGTCTATAGTTGAAAACCACTATCAATGCCCATAAATTTTGAAGGTTTCTCTCGATTTCCCTGGGATCCCATCATCAGAGGCTGACTTGGTGGTAATGGGACCAACTCGGAAGTATAGGCTTTCAAATAAAAAATATTTTTGTAAATCTGTCCACAAACGCCGAAGTAATCGCGTAACATACACATAAAAAAACATACAGGCGACTTGAGAACCTCCTTTTTGAAGTCGGTTAAAAGGTCAATAGTACTCTAAACCGACGAGCATGAGGAATGTGATGAGAATGAATGAAGCAAAAGAAGTATGTCAGGATCGTAGCAAGTGGAAAGCTGTGATTTCTGCCTACACCTCTGGGAAACAGGCGTGATTTTATGTATGTATATAATACGATTGCTTTAAACTGGCCTCAAGGTAGTAATTAAAAAAATATAAAAATACGTTTAAGAAACCGACTTCATGTTGTTATAAGTCCAATACAAAATTTCATCCCCTATTTTTCACCATTGGTGGTACTTTTTTCTCAAATTTTAATAGGGCCACACAGAAAGTATATCCTCCTAATCAAGAAAATAATTTTCCAAATGATGGAGTTTTTTTTGTATATTGGCGTACTTTACTCATAACGCCATCTAGTCCCAAACTAAGCAAAGCATGTTGCTTCATCACACAAATGTTTGACCTTGGTGGAAATCGAGTTACTACCAACCAAGCTGTGAGGCCAGTCTATATAACTCCCGAACCCGAAAACAGAATCGATTTGTAGATATATTACTTGAGGTGAATTAACCTAAAAAAAACTCCACATTCGGTAGTGTAATGGCACTTGAGAAGCAATCTTGTTGGTCCGAGTTGTTACGCTTACCTCTCATGTTGTGGAGTGTGGTCAAAGCTAAGAGAGAAAGAGATAGGTATAGAAACAAAATCAGAAATTATCGTTGGTCTTCTATCTAAAGTCTTAAGGCGCTCCCAGTCGACGATTGTTTTTGTTCGAAACGAAAAAATAAATACTTGTGAACAAGCCACATCTCCTATTTTATAATGTATAGTATAATGTGAATAAAGATGTATCCATCTTTAATCACTTCGATAAATAATCCTACCGACCGCTGCAATGACGACAAACACACGTAGGAGCGTGGTCCGCCTTAGCTTTTCGAATAAATTAATGATATAAATTATGTATAATTACTTATCAAAAATCTATTCTAATTGAAATCTAGATCTACATATTACCTATCTTTAACAATAAATCACAAGTTGATTTTAATAGTAGGTATATAAAATATTTCGATCATAAATTCTAAAACGTATCATTTTGAAATAATATCTTTATCGTGAAAAGTTTCTGCTATTATGTTTTCAGCTTAATAGAAATCTAGGTAGGAACCTGAAGTAATATACTTATAAAAATAGGAGATGTGGCTTGTTCAGAAGTATTTCATTTTTCGTTTCGAAAAAGAGCAATCAGCGACTGGGAGCCTCTTAAGATCTTCTCTTTTCTGAAATAGGATCACGACTGTAACCCCAAAGTACGGTAGACATCCTCTCGGATCTTCCGGCGCTCAGATCCTTGAAGATGTCTAGAGGGGGTTGGTCAGAGGCACGTCCAAACATTATATTTGGCACGTGTCCACATTTGGTTTCCTTACGATGTTTTCTTTTACCGTCTTGAGCACATGTTTCGATGCGCATGTAAACGGCCGGGATTCGAACTCACGACCTTCAGATTGAAAGTAGCCATAAGTACGTATTATTTTATCTCTTCTTCTATAATGTAAGAAAATCTAAATTGGTCGAGCCAGTCAAGGCAATTACAGAAGCCCTGTATGAAAGTATATAAATTAACATTAAGATCGATTGATATATATGTATATATATATATATATATATCGAAGAATAGAGATTCAGTAACCGTTGCCAATAAAAGCTATTCAAGAACATCCGGATAAAACCTCTTGTTTCTGACAATTCGACCGTTCATTTCTGAAATATCGAAACTTCAGCGGTTTCAGTGAATGCGCCAAAAAACGCCAGCTTTTCAGCGGAGCTTTTCGTGAATGCGATGAATTTCCACACCCGTGATTTAAGGTGATAAGTGAAATTTTTGACGTTTTGTATGGGCTGAGTCTACCCGGATAAGACCGAAAAAGTGATAAAATTGCATTATCTTGAAAACCAAAAAGAAAAAAGATACTGTCATTAATTTAGGTAGCTAGTATGATTATCTAACGAATTATATAAAAATAAACTATTTAGCTATTCATAGTTTTGATTAAAAACGAAACTAGTGTTTTTGAAGAGCCAACTTTGGAAAATAAATCTATAGAGAAAAGTTTCACCAATCGTGTTTCTGTCTTTAATTTATCTAGATTAAATCCTTAAGTTATCTTTGTCATAAAAAACAAAACTGTATGTTATGCGGTTATTGAGAAAAAATAATTCTGCATTCATCAAAAACATTTATTCCTCGTCTTAAAACGCTCGCGCAGATTGGGCGCAGATTGGGCACTCATGCCGATCGCTTTAGGCTCTGAGTGTGGCCGACACGTATCAAGGGTTTCCGATTAAATTGAATAAAATGAGGATGTTTAAGTAATGAGGTTTTGTGTAGACCTCTCGAAATAATCTGGAGAAAACAACTGCCATCCACTTAACTATAGATAATGACACGGGTCTTTATCACGTTATTACCTTTAATTTACTTTCCCGACGTTTCGGCTATGTTAAAATAACCATGGTCGCGGGAAGACTGGAGTACTCGGAGCTACCGTCGCCGTCGAGAAGCGGAGGCAGTTGAATGGCAGTTGCCATCCACTAGCTCACCGCCACTTATGAGAATACTAACTGCTTACTATACTATTCCTTTACCGTTTTGAGCGTGCTAATACGTACTTATGGCTACTTTCAATCCGAAGGGCGTGGGTCCGAAAGGAAACCATTTATTTTTAAAGAAAGAAAGAAAGAAATAAGAATAAATTTATTTTGTGTCAATATAATAATTTTCATGTTATGGGGCGATGGGCTTGCAACCTGTCACTATTGCAAAATGTGGACACGTGCCAGATGTATTGTTTGGACGTGCCTCTGACTAACCCTTTTAGACATCTTCAAGGATCTGAGCGTCTGGAGATCTGAGAAGATGTGTAACTTACTAGGGGATTACCTCCTCCTCTTTCAAAATTCACACTCTGTTCACCTGTTTTGTCAATAATGTAAAGTTAGAAGTTATTTCGTTCTGTAAATAAATAAACTAAAGTTTATTTTCTCAACGGTAATTTCAGAATACGAGCAAGCCCGTGAGTTAGTCATCTGGGAGTAACCGCCATCTTGGTCGGCCATATTGGCTCGCCTCGGCACATCCTGTCGGCACCGGAAGGAAGTAAAACCGAAGACATCTTACATAAATCAAATATGAAGTTGAGCCGAAAATTCCGCTTTAGAGTCAACATATCAAATGAATAATATTATTGTTGGTATCCAGAAACCCGGAATTAATTCACTTTACAAGTATGATGGATGAAAAAGATGAATTTGTAAGGCAGGAACATTAGGCGTTATTTACACAGTTAATTTTAAAAAGTTAGGGTGATACTTCACATTTTTAGTTTTTTCTATGTAGAGTCTAAGCATCTACTTAACATGTGGGCATGTGCAAAATGAAATGTTTGGACGTCTGACTACCCATACATCTTCAAGGATCTGTTATAATCCATCAGTTAATAATATTGTTCACATGGCGCAAGGTTTGCTTCATTTAAGGCTAGATGGCGCTGTCTAAATGTCCACTTATATCTATTTTTATATATTACTAGCTGTACCCAGCGCGCGTTGCTACGCCACCTACTCAGAAACCGTCGTGGGCTCATACACAACAACTTTACAGACAAACATTCATTTTTAGGGTTCCGTACCCAAAGGGTTAAAACGGAACCCTATTACTAAGACTTCGCTGTCCGTCTGTCTGTCTGTCCGTCTGTCTGTCACAGGGCTGTATCTCATGAACCGTGATAGCTAGATAGTTGAAATTTTCACAGATTATGTATTTCTGTGGCTGCTCTAACAACAAATACTAAAAACAGAATAAAATAAATATTTAAGGGGGGCTCCCATACAACAAACATGATTTTTTTGCCGTTTTTATAGATAATGGTACGGAACCCTTTGTGCGCGAGTCCGACTCGCACTTGGCCGGTTTTTTATATATATCGATTACTAGCTTTTAGTAGATTCAGGAATTCTATTTTTGACGACTTTATCGTGGAACATTGACATTCCTAAAAATCGAATGAACATTTTGGGAAAAAAGTACTCCCTCAAGACTACTATCTCTATATAAAATTTCACTATAATCGGCTCTGCGGTTTGACCATGATAATGTCAGAGATAGACAGGCAGAGTTATTTTCGCATCCCGCGTCTGTATGTCTGTATGTATGTTTGCTTATATCTTTAAAACTACGCAACGGATTTTGATGCGGTTTTTTTTAATAGATAGAGTGATTCAGGAGGAAGGTTTATATGTATAATAACATGCTACCCGTGCGAAGCCGGGGCGGGTCGCTAGTTTATAATATAACACAACCCTTGACATAACTGACATAACCCTATTTACGACCAGGATCCGAACACACACTTTAATGGCATCTCCCACTAAGCCAACAAGGTTCTTATCTTTTCACTTCTACATAAGCTAGTTCTCTTGTTGGATTTTCTAGTGTTATTTCCGCCGGCGTTTATCTAAGAGCTTAAAGCTACGTCCAAACTGACGCGATCAATGCTGCAACGGCGCAAACGTCGGACTCCAGCTTAATTCTTAATCTCTAGCTTGATTCTGATACCAATATAGATAATCTTAGTTAGGTCAGAACGATGTATGTGACTGTTGGTGTTTTACTATCAAATCTAATGTTAAGCGAAAGTTTAGATGTTTGTTTGTTTTGCAATCACGCCGTAACGTTTGAACCAATTTTGATTAAATTTGGTAAATATTTTTTTATTCATAAACTTAGCAACTCACTTACTCTTTATTCACATATTATTATCTATAAGATCGAGTTTGATCAGTATTACTATCAAAATTTAAAAAACTACATCTTGACTCAATATTTTTCGGAGATTTTATTCTATTGTGTACGTACACGTACAGGGTACTAGTACAGTGTACCTTATGACTTCAATGAGGATCGATAGTTATACATATAATAATAAATAATTAAATTTGAGCTAGTTATTAGGGTTACATACAAAAGTGTAAAAACGGGACCCTATTACTAAGACTCCGCTAACCGTCTGTCACCAGGCTGTATCTCATGAACCATTATAGCTAGACAGTTGAAATTTTCACAGATTATGTATTTCTGTTAACAACAAACTAAAAACAGAATAAAATAAAAAAATAAGTGGGCTCTCGTACAACATATTTTTTTTATAGATAGTACGGACGGAACCCTTCGCGCACAAGTCCGACTCGCCCTTGGTCGGTTTTTTTTATAACGTATTCTTACATGTTGCCGCTTCTGTTTGGCGAAAGCTTAGCGTCTAGACCGTAGAACAAATAGCAGTAACTACCTTAGTAGAGCCCAACACATTTCTAGCTAATGTCTAGTGCAAACACAAGCTAACTTATTAGACCTCTGCTAATAAGGCATGTGCATACACAACTGTTCTTGAACGTGATATTGTGTTGCTTGTGTACAACAGATTATACAAGGCAGTGGATACATGAGTCTAATAAAGCCAGGGATACAGTTGGGACAATGGAGCGATGTCTTTCGCAACATGTCGTTCAACAACTACCGTACGTGAATGTCGCAGGGACAATTTTGTGGAAGCCACACTACGCATGTTGCAGCGACAGCGTTGAGCGTTTACGATATGTTTTACGACAATATGTCCCTTATGTATCCGTAGATGGAAAACTTATGATAGAACAGTAAAATCTTTAAATTGTATTTTGAGAATCCAGAATGAGACGCAAATATGTGTAATCACTTTAGTAATTTCGATGTTTACTTCTGATGCTCACTTAAGTGTACCGAACATTGTCACATTATAAGAAATGCGTTCATTATCTGGGGGCACGGCAGAGCCCCCCGCCAAGTCGAGCAAAAAAGCGGCACGGCCGTAGGTACTATCCTATACAGTATCAGTACACAGTACAGTACACTATATTATTTTATTAGGGAATGTAGGTACAATAATTATTTCTTTCGGTTTGTAATAATTAGCCTCGTAATTATTGTCGGCACTATAGTGCAGCCTCCTTGTATGAGGTAGAATAAATACTCCTTAGTAGACAGAGTTCGAATTTTAAAAAGGTTGGCGGGCATTTGAAAAACAGTATGGTGGATGATGAATTGTTGTCAAAGGGAATATTAATGTATTTTACGAAATAAACATGATGTGAGTATATTTGTGTTTTTAATTATACTAGAATCTGGTAAGTATTGATGGTTCATGAGTTGTTCACATTTTGGTCTGAGATTCCATTTCCTATTTGGAGTTAGTTGTGATTTAGACAACTGGCGCATGTTTTTATTTGTGTAGGTTTGTGAAATTGTCAGATTTCAAGTTTATACAAAATCATGTCAAATAGTTCGTGTTGCAATCAAGGTTTGTTAACAACTGCAGCTATCGCAGTCCGAGATGATGGCTAAAGAGTAAAGTAGCCGCAAAGGTAATTGAGAAGAAAGGCTCAGGATCTGTATGACAAATAGCTTTATCAACGGGGACCCTAAATAAAATCAGAGAATGCCAAACACAGTATTCACTTGGTAATCAATTCGCTGCGAATCAGACCCTTCAAGAAATTCGCTACGCGAAATCTCCAAAGATTTATTACTTCAAAGAAACTTGTGATCTTGAAAGGTTAAGCCACAGCTGGGAGAGGATCGCTTAGTCAGTAAGGCCTTTTACATAATATTTTCTCTACTATTAAAAAGAGGTAACATTTGTATTTGTTTGTACCTTATTAACTAAAAAACTATTAAACCAATTTAAAAAAATATTTCTCTCATTATAAGCTACATTGTCAGTAAATAACATTAAGCAATATTTTAATAAATATAAATAAATAAATATTTTCGGACTTTTACACACAACGCCATCTAGCCCCAAACTAAGCAAAGCTTGTACTATGTGAACTAGATAACTGATAGAATACTTATATACTTTTTTTTTGTAAATACATGCTTATTATACATATTAACACCCAGACACAGAACAAACATCTATGTTCATCACACAAATATTTGCCCTAGGTGGGGATCGAACCCACAACCTACAGCGCAGAAGGCAGAGTTACTACCTACTGAGCTGTGAGCTTTAAAAAAATAGAAATCCCTACATATTAATAATAATAATAATAATAATAATAATCTTTATTTGGAACATTAAACAAAAGTTATTATTATTTTACAATAAGGCATCCTAAGATATCAAAAATTTGCTTATTATCTTCATTAGTACACCCGTGCAAAGCCAGGGTAATTTATACAGTGTGAGGTACATCCGATCAGTTCATGCAATGATAGATTTTTTTTAAATATTTATATACAGAAAGCATGCATCATCCACAAGAATCGTTTTAAAGTGTTTCATTAAAAAAAAAGTTCCCGTTCCCGTTCCCGTTTACTTTTCCGTTCCCATTATAAAAATCCTATGTCCGTTTCCTGGTTCTAAGCTACCTCCTCACCAATTTTCAGCCAAATCGGTTCAGCCATTCTTGAGTTATAAATAGTGTAAACACGACTTTCTTTTATATATATATATATATATGTAAAGAATATCACTACACTAGTGTAGTTTCACCTTTTCTTTATGCACTTATCATCTACTGATCTCTAATAGAAATTAGTGTCACTGTCATGTCAATGCCATCGATTGTCATTAGGATTTAATTTTTGAGTAAGTTGAGGTTAGGTTAATTATTTTATAAAACATGGAACAGTAAATAGTTTTCTGTTTAAATAAGAGGAAGCATATAAACTAAACTAGAAGTAAAGGCTTTAAATGTTGTTTTTTGTTATTTCAGGTAAGTTACTCTGTTTAGAATGTGTACCTAAATTTTGTTAAACTTTGTAGTCGTGTTGTGAATAAAACTAATTTTGTTATTTCAGAAAACGCAATTTCGTCTTTATTTCACAAAATCATATTACCATTATATATATATATAATAGACCTAAATTTAAAGACAGATTATTTCTTAGTTTGATAATTTTTATGACATTACGTTGTTATTACATAGTCTTCTCCAGGTATACTGACACTCATAAAATTTGAAGTATCACCTTTAACCTTATAGATAGAGCGATTGAGCCATTATCCAATCCCCTGCGCCAAAAAGGGAGTTCCATTCTTTGATCTGGAGCCCTCGTGTGAAGGGCGCGTAAGAGTCCAAACGCTTCCTATTAAACGTAAGCGTTTGGTCCAAAGAAAGTGGCTATTACGCTGAATAATAAAAAAAAAATCGATATTTCATTTTTGTAACAAATTATATAAATAAATATAAAAATAAAACAAATGTTTGATAGCTTAGGTCACGTTATTGCAAATTTTCATGGTGATCTCTAATTTTAGTGCTAATAAAATATAGCAGTTACTCGCTGATAATATAGCTTTTGCAATGAGAAAGAAATTTCAAAATCGATTTAATCATTTTTAGGGTTCCATACCCAAAGGGTAAAAACGGGACCCTATTACTAAGATTTCGCTGTCCGTCTGTCTGTCCGTTTGTCTGTCCATCTGTCTGTCCGTCTATCTGTCACAGGGCTGTATCTCATGAACCGTGATAGCTAGACAGTTGAAATTTTCACAGATGATTTATTTCTGTTGTCGCTATAACAACAAACACTGAAAATATAATAAAATAAATATTTAAGTGAGGACAACAAACGTGTTTTTTCGTGCCGTTTTTATAGATAATGGTACGGAACCCTTCGTGCGCGAGTCCGACTTGGCCTGATATTTAGTTTATCCATTACAAACATAAATACAAATTTAACCTTTTTGTACGATTATTAATAGTTTCGAAGAAACGTCGATAGAATAAAAACAAAGCTAAAATGAACAGAGAATAAAAGTAACACGTAATTTCCTCTCCTCTCAATGAATACTTAGGTTTGAAAATCTAAGGAGATTCCATTATTCATGGAACCATTTTCAGGGCTTTAAAAATGAAATTATAACAAAAATATTCATGATTTGGAAATTGTATTGAAATTGAAGCAGACAATTAATAGATTCGTGAATTATCAAAAGAGGACGTTTTTCATTTTCAACAAAAGGGTGTCGACACGATTTGATTAAATGTTTTCAATATTCCTCAGAGATAATTTAATCAATTTCTCCTTTATTTTATTAATACCGTCTACCTTTTATACAACCCGGTAACAATATCTGTGCACCTGACCTCGTGACGTCATATCGGCGGTCTGGGTACGGGCGAGGCGGGAGAGAAAGAGAGCGGGAGAGCCGCATTCCAGCGAGGTGCACAGATATTCTGACCGGGTTGTACACTCCACACTTTTAAGCCTTTCGGCCATGACGCTCCGTCACTTCACCCGTCACCGTCACGACTCGGTAGACATCCTCTCTGATCTCCAGACGCTTAGATCCTTTGAAGATGTCTAGTGGGGTAGTCAGTGGCACGTCCAAACATTATATTTGGCACATGCCCACATTTTGTAGTAGCTAGCATTCCATACGTGACAGGTTGCAAGCCCATCGCCGCTTATAAGAACACTAACTGGTTTCCTCACGATGTTTTCCTTCACCGTTGTAAGCACGTGTTTTTGATGCGCTTATACATTTTCGAACAGAAAAATCCATTGATGCACGCCGGGATTTGAACCCACGACCTTCGGATTGAAAGTCGAGGTATATAAGTAACAAATATATAATTATTATAATTTTTTTTAATGATCCTTTCCTTAATGCTATGTAATGTAGAGCTCCAGTGTGATACCGATCGAACAAGGTGAATGCTCAAACAAGAATAATTAAAAATACTTACTAACCAACTAACTTGTCATGATTGTAAGAGAAAACACCGCAAAAACCTCTATAATTCCACCAAAGTTCAAAAACAATCCCCAACAGATCCTTAATTTGACATAACCTTTATGACAGACGACTCAATTAATCCGTATTTCATGACAGAGAGATCCATCGTGTAATGGAAATCGAAAACATTTTGCGAACATCAAAAGCTTTTGTTTCCGAAGAAGCAGTATCTTTTTATGGCGGCCATAATATATAAAGCGGCGAACCATTTTAAATTTTATCTAGATACATAAAGAGTCACTTAAAAAAATCTGTACAACCTTTTTTTTTTTGCAGATTTGTATTCACCTCAAAAAACAAGACTCAATAAAAAAAATCGGTCAAAAAACCATGTCTGTCGGTTTGACCGGATTTTACTCAGAAACTACTTTACTGATTTACACAAAAGCCTTATCATCTGGTAGCTTAGGCTCCTAGGAGTGTTTTGAGGTACATTTTATTTATCTACGATATCTAGAAATCTCGTATTTAGGTTATGAACGAAGTCGCCCGAAATCAAAATCAAAAATCAAGGATCACTTTGAAACGTCTTAGGAACTAGGTGAAGCTACGCCGATTCCTCGCGACCAAGCCTAGAAGAATCAGGCAACAAACATGGCTTGTGATCTACCTTTTTTTTCAATGATCTCTATATCTCTATGCAATGAAGAGCTCCAGTGTGGTGCCGATCGAACGAGGTGAAGGCTCAAACGGGTACGAGTCGAGAAATAAATAGATTTTTACGACGTTTCCGATGTTTCACGTCTGACTTTGGTGACAGTCGCCAGTTTTAATAAAACCGTGGCTTATTAACAGCTTTGTTTGAATTGTAAATTTGAACAGAGATTCAATATTTGCATACAAAAATACTAAATATTGAATTCGAACGAAATACCTAATATTAAAGAAAGTATTACCTAAGTTGCTGAATTCATTTATACTAGAACTAGAACAACTAGAAAACTCTCTTGACAATGAGAATACCTTAAAATTAGTAGTAGTTAATTTTCGCGTCTCCGTGGCACTTAAGACAGACAAGGCAAAATGTGCTAAATACTTATACAGAATAAGTGTTAAGGTTATCTGTTTTTTTAGCGATAAGACTAGCCATTCTACAGTTTTATTCTAGCTCAAGCTTCGCCTATTGATTTGTTTGAAGCACAAAAAAGCATTAAACATTCAAGGATATGTGATTCTTGGTTTTCTTAAAGAATCGCTAGAAATCTATGTATTAATACGCAGTCGTCATCTCGCACGTATTTTAGAGTGTTCCCTTCACGAATCGCGAGAATTCATCATATCGTTTATTTTTGTATTTTAATGTAGATTTGTCGAATGTATGTTTCAACGCGATATGTAGAGAAAAGCAGGTAAGAGACGTTACAATGAGAAGGTGATTTTCCCATATAAAATAATGTTTTTTTTTTATATTGTTGTCGAATTCCGACCACTGGGCGTTCCTAGTATAAATAATAAATTATACACACAAAATAAACTATTATATTTCAATAAATAACACATAATAAGTCAGCATTGTAATTTCAATTTATCAATTTATGAACATTCTTCGGAATCTCGCAACCGCGTATAAAAATAAATGAAGCGTTAACCATCCGATCCGGCTTAATAGCTCATTCCATTACGTATACAGTCAGCGACGGAAATCAATTATCCCTTCAAAAACTTAAATGTGAAATGAGAGCCGAGGTTAATATCAATAAGTTTTTTTTTTAAATATTTTTCAATGACAAGCTTTTGTAAAATCATTCAAACCATAGAGCACCAGCGCGCTATCATCTGTCACATCATATAACATTGTCATTGGAACTTGACAAGAATGCAAAGTTTTTAATCGATCGAAGTATTTAATAAGGAGTTTCATTGTGAGCGTGTTGAACAGCTCCTGACTTTAATATCAAATCAGCTCGCTGTCACTATATTATTGCATTGTCACTGAAGTAACATGAGTATGCAAAATTTTAGCTCATTCGGTTGGGGATTACTGCTTCAAAATTGAGATGCAAGATTCCACCCGAACAAACAGAGTTATATGTATACAATACATACATTGCAAGTTAAATAAAAGCTTGTAAAAAATATGCGTCTTTGTGGGCTTCGACTATGAAATAATTGAGATCTAGGTATATTAGTGCCAAGTTATATATAGAAAATAATACAATTTTAGCGCCTATTAGATCCTGTCACTTTATAGATCAGATCAAAGGTTATACTTAAGGGGCTCCCAGTCGCTGATTGCTCTTTTTCGAAACGAAAAAGAAATACTTCTGAACAAGCCACATCTCCTATTTTTATAAGTATATTACTTCAGGTTCCTACCTAGATTTCTATTAAGCTGAAAACATAATAGCAGAAACTTTTCACGATAAAGATATTATTTCAAAATGATACGTTTTAGAATTTATGATCGAAATATTTTATATACCTATTAAAATCAACTTGTGATTTATTGTTAAAGATAGGTAATATGTAGATCTAGATTTCTATTAGGTAGGATAAGTAATTATAAATAATTTATATCATTAATTTATTCAAAAAGCTAAGGCGGACCACGCGCCGACGTGTGTTTGTCGACATTGCAGCGGTCGGTAGGATTATTTATTGAAGTGATTAAAGATGGGTACATCTTTATTCACATATAAGTACATTATAAAATAGGAGATGTGGCTTGTTCACAAGTATTTATTTTTTCGTTTCGAACAAAAACAATCGTCGACTGGGAGCGCCTTAACTAGCGCAGTATCACATCTTGCTCAAGCTAAAACTGATTTTATATGGAGATGAAATCGCGCATAAAGCATGACGCTAAAGCGTTTTATGCAGTTCATTGCAGTTACTTTACAAATATCCATACACTCAGATTCATTACGATTATTAATCTGAGTTAATCTGAGATTTACATAAGCTATTTATTAATTATAGAGATATCAACTGAAACTAGACAGTATAGTATATTAATATTTATGTTTATTAAGTACTATTTACAATTACAATTATTAATATTATTACATTATGGACGTATTTTTCGTGAGATTTTTTTATTACTTGGTCGCCTGTCCAGTTCTTTAAAAAGCGAGATAACCCATTTTTATCGAATAGCAATCTCCATTCAGTCATTGCTGTTTCGGAAATAAGCCACATTATGAAATTGAAATATTTACCACCTTATTCAGTTTTTTTTGGTCTATAAAATAGTTACGCCACGTTACTTAAAATTCGAACTCGTAATTTTAAGCGTTGTGATTGGTCCGCCCCGTATTGCTCTGCGTAGGTGGAAACTCACCCAGCCTGGAAACCTTCTAGTAGTACCAACATAGCTTGCCATAGATATCTTCCGTTGACTGTACATGTACAGGCAGGGTCGTCATGGCTATAAATTAATTATAAGTCGCGATTAGATCGAGCATCAGGCTCGGCCGACCCAAATCTCTACCGAATAAATAGTATGCTTGATTCTACTGTGCACTATGTACAAATATGTGCCTGCCAAGCACAAGTTTGTCTAGCTAAAGCCATCTATCACAATGCAAAGGGAACTAGGGAATGAGCCCTACTTAAAACAATAACTTTTAATGTATTCTATGAGTACAAAAGTAAATCAAATTACCTAAAAATACTGAATGTAGTTTCGAATGACGTTTGTGAATTATTTACCCTTATATTATGTTTCTTATGTAAGTGACTTTTTAACCGACTTCAAAAAGGAGGAGGTTATCAATTCGCCTGTATGTTGTGTTTTTTTTGTGTGTGTTTGTTACGCGATTACTCCGGCGTTTGTGGACGGATTTACAAAATTATTTTTTTTAATTAAAAGCCTATACTTCTAAGGTCCCCTTACCGCCAAGTTAGCATCTGATGATGGGATCCCAGGGAAATCGAGAGAAACCTTCAAAATTTATGGGCATTGATAGTGGTTTTCAACTATAGACTTTGCCCTTCTTTCATTGGCATTCACCGAGTGTAGGGCTAGCCGGGGTAGGGCTCCTAAATCTCGCGGAGAGGGGAGCCTCCCCCCACTACAATTTTTATTTATAAACATGAAGTCGGTTTTGTTTTTAGTTTTTAAAACGTAATTCCTTTCCTTATCATTATGTAGATTGTAGAACTCCTCAACCAACCTAAGTATATCAAGCAGTTAATGGTAATTTTTATTCAATTGTCTTCGGGAATAAATTATAAACCTTTGCATATTGAGTCTTCCGGCATGCTACATGCAAAATATCCGAAATGACGACTTACGTGCACATTTTCGCTGCATCTATTATGAATTTCTCTGAATATTTAACTCGCAAAACGGCAACTCGCAGGTTCATTGCATGTTTAATGTTGAAAATTCCCAGGGTGTAGTTATACAGTGTAAGAATCAAATGAATGAATGAATGAAAATGCTTTATTGCCATAAAACAAAAAATAACAACGAAATAAACTCAAACTAGAACAAATTGTACAATGGGCGGTTTTATCGCTAAAAAGCGATCTCCTCCAGACAACCTTGTGATGGAGTGAATATAAAGATGAATGGAAGATTTTTCGGGGTGCACTAAAACAGTATTAATAATAATCGAAGAATAAATACTTTAAATAAATATTAATTAAAGTTATTTCCAAACTGACTTCAACACCTAACTTTTTGAGAATTCCTTTCTTAGTGTGCCCCTAAACACCAAATGAAAAATTCCCAGGGTGTAGTAACATAGTGTAAGAATCAAATTTATTTTGCAAACATACTTCAACACCTACCTTTTTGAGAATTATTTTCTAAATGCGCCCCTAAACATCAAAAGAAAATTCCCCGGGTGTAGTTACACAGTGTAGGAATTGCAACCTGTCGTATGGAATGCCAACTACTGCAAAATGTGGACATGTGCTAAATATAATGTTTGGACGTGCCTCTGAACTACCCCCTAGATATCTTCAAAGGATATTATCGCTTGAAGATCTGAGAGGATGTCTACCGTACTTGGGGATTACAGTCGTGATACATAGTTTTTTAGGGTTCCGTACCCAAAGGGTAGAAACGGAACCCTATTACTAAGACTTCGCTGTCCGTCTGTCTGTCTGTCACAGGGCTGTATCTCATGAACCATGATAGCTAGACAGTTGAAATTTTCACAGATTATGCTGCTCTAACAACAAATACTAAAAACAGAATAAAATAAATATTTAAGGGGGGCTCCCATACAACAAACATGATTTTTTTGCCGTTTTTATAGATAATGGTACGGAACCCTTCGTGCGCGAGTCCGACTCGCACTTGGCCGGTTTTTATATTTATTTAACTGGTGTACTTACATTTGTGAGCTTATTTCAAATTATTTGTTTGAATCAGCGTGTATCATCCCACTGCTGGGCAAACACTTACACCATCTCAATTCCGCAGGTTTCGTGACTCCATTTCGCAACTAGTGATGTGCATTACGTTTTTTACAACAGCATTATCGATAACCGAGTTACTCAACACTCGATATCTGGGATCTAGTCCGGACGATCTGGTTTCATAACGATGTATGTGCACACCTGGCTGTGGCAATGGTTCTCACGTTACAAGATATTGGTGGTTAGGGTTGTCGCGTTGAAATTAAATAAACAATGAAATTTAATCACAATGGTAGTTCATAAGGAGGGTAGGCATCTGAATCCATGAAGATATTAAAAGAGGGTGGTTACAGGCACGCTTAAACATTATATTTGGCCCATGCTCAAATTTGGGAGTAGATACAAAATTGGTTTCCAATACATCGAAATCTGAAGTAAATATAATTATGCCCATTTATAGATACGTGTTCAAAATAGCGGAAAAGATAATCGTGAAGAAATTAGGTAATATTTTTAGAAGCAGCGATGAGCTTGCTATCTATCACGTATGTTTATTACTGAAAAAATACACATTATTTACCAAATGTAATGTTTAGACAAACCTCTGATTACCCCGCTTAGTATCAAGGATCTAAATGCCAGAATATTTGAGAGGATGAACATTGAACACGTAGGCCGTCATAGTCGTGATATTATTTAGTTATGAAAACTTTTTTACGACGCGGTGCCAACCCTAAATCACCAAATGCATTTGTAATGACGTTTCGTTGGCCGAGTTTCTGAAGCAGTCTTCAAATAGATAAGGAACTGAAATCCACTTTTAAATTGCATACCTGTAAAGCGATTCCTTTATACTGGGCCAAATACCATTAGGGCCCAGTGCAGAGAAATTTAGGACATTCTTATCGATAGTACACTTGTTTATCGATAGAACATAGACCTAATTTTATATGTTTTTGAATTTATCTAACTGACTTGCAGCCTAAAGCAGTTGGTCGAGTGGGAGGTACCTTGACTCTCAATCTGAAGGTCGCGGGTTTGAATCCCGGCGTGCATCAATAGATTTTTCTTTCGAAAAATTTTTATGCGCATCAAAAACACGTGCTTAAAACGGTGAAGGAAAACATCGTGAGGAAACCAGTTAGTATTCTTATAAGCGGCGATGGGCTTGCAACTTGTCATGTGTGGAATGCTAACTACTGCAAAATGTGGGCATGTGGCAAATGTAATGGTCGGACGTGCTTCTGATTAACGCATTTAGACATCTTAGGGGATCTGAGCGCCTGAAGATCTGAGAAGACGTCTACAGTCGTGATCCTATTTCATTTTCATTTTCCTTAAAATAGGATAATATAAAGATTATGACGCAGCATATCATAGATGATGTTATAAAATCAAACTATCAATATAGAGTTAAAACTATCGTTAATCATTTTAAATAGAAATACCGCTAATTACCACTTTTTAGGGTTCCGTACCCAAAGGGTAAAAATGGGAAACTATTACTAGGACTTCGCTGTCCGTCTGTCTGTCTGTCTGTCTGTCTGTCTGTCTGTCCGTCCGTCTGTCTGTCACAAGGCAGTATCTCATGAACCGTGATAGCTAGATAGTTGAAATTTTCATAGATTATGTATTTCTGTTGCTGCTATAGCAACAAATACTAAAAATCGGCCAAGTGCGAGTCGGACTCGCGCACGAAGGGTTCCGTACCATTATCTATAAAAACGGCAAAAAAATCATGTTTGTTGTATGGGAGCCCCCCTTAAATATTTATTTTATTCTGTTTTTAGTATTTGTTGTTAGAGCAGCAACAGAAATACATAATCTGTGAAAATTTCAACTGTCTAGCTATCACGGTTCATTAGATACAGCCCTGTGACAGACAGACGGACAGACAGACGGACAGCGAAGTCTTAGTAATAGGGTCCCGTTTTTACCTTTTGGGTACGGAACCCTAAAAACAGAATAAAATCAATATTTAAGGGGGGCTCCCATACAACTCCCGTTATTTATAGATAATGGTACGGAACTCTTCGTGCGCGAGTCCGACTCGCACTAGGCCGGTTTTTTCTTGTATTGCTACAATTTTGAGAATATTCAAATGCTCTTCATCATGAGCATCATCCGCGACCGCGATCAACGGCAGATCGACGAATACTATCATTGTTTTTTGACAGTTTACAATGAAAATTTGACAGTTGAAGCTGATTACGATGATAAGTGAGCTTACGCAAAAAAGCCGCTGGTTAGTGCTTCTGAGTCACTGAGTACTTGTGACTTTAACCGTCAATTAGAGACTCTCGAGACTTTACTTAAAGACGGTAAAGGAAGATTTGATAGGTTAATTTTTCCGACAGAAAGTCCTTTCAGAAGTACAGTTAAATTTCTATTTCCACACATTTGTAGCTAAAACTCAATTCAAATGTGCTCGCAGCAAAGAGGAAGGCATTACAGCGAATGGGTTTCTAAATGCAATTGTCTCAGAGAACAGCATTTACTTCGAACGGTGGAAACGTTGTTTTAACACTACGCTAAAAGCCTTGCCCTTTTAAGTAAAGCAACCGCGACAGCAGTGCGACAGCAGATATTCAGTTATAGGTCAATACATATAATATACTCTCCTTCTTCTCATATATATAAAAAAACCGGCCAAGTGCGACTCGGATTCGCGCACGAAGGGTTCCGTAATACCATTCTATAAAAAAACATCTATAGAAAACGGCAAAAAACACGTTTGTTGTATAGGAGCCCCACTTAAATATTTATTTTATACTGTTTTTAGTATTTGTTGTTATAGCGGCAACAGAAATACATAATCTGTGAAAATTTAAACTGTCTAGCTATCACGGCTTATGAGATACAGCCCTGTGACAGACAGACGGACAGACGGACAGTGAAGTCTTAGTAATAGGGTCCCGTTTTTACCATTTGGGTACGGAACCCTAAAAAGAAATGCTGTCCGTTAGTCCGCTAAAACTCGAAAACGGTTGGACGGAATGAGTTAACTTTGGTTTTAAAATATTTGTAAAAGTTCAGGGAAGTTTTAAACTGTGAGAAAATACTGAAAAAAATGCGAGAGAAGTAATAAAAACATTTTTTTTTTCTGTTGTCATACCACCTGTCACCTGTCAAACGACATTTTGTTGGATGTCAAATATTCTAAGGTACGTTCAGAAACTTAATCAAAGGATCGATTGAATAATTATTCTAAAGCTGTGCAAAGTTTGCTGTACAGTACACAATAAATATACTATAACACTTCATATAACGGGAGCGCAGGTGTCTATTGTATAGCCTATACGACGAGCCAAGTTTAGGCACCTGAGGCTTTAATACATTAATTTTATTATTACATTTCAAATCAGTGCACTATTATTATTTTTTATAATGTTTAAATGCAATGTCTTCAATTAATCATGTTCAATTTTTTTTTCATAGCAACAAAATTACTCTGATATAGTTGTTCTCACGAAGGGGGTTGGTCTTAATTGTGTGTGTATGCACTTGCACATTGTTTCTGCTTGTGTAAGTTTGGCAGCTTAGTATCAGTCACGCACACAATAGCGTGTGTCTATACCCATCACCACTGCAAGTACTGCTTTCATGATATAGACCAAAAAACCGGCCAAGTGCGAGTCAACTCGCGCACGAAGGGTCCGTACCATTATCTATAAAAAAACGGCAATAAAACACGTTTGTTGTATAGGAGCCCCACTTAAATATTTATTTTATTCTGTTTTTAGTATTTGTTGTTATAGCGGCAACAGAAATACATAATCTGTGAAAATTTCAACTGTCTAGTTATCACGGTTCATGAGATACCAGCCTTGTGACAGACAGACGGACAGCGAAGTCTTAGTAATAACGTCCCGTTTTTACCCTTTGGGTACGGAACCTTAAAAATATTTGTATTTTTTTATTTCATGGATAAAAAACAGTACTTAAATTTTCATCATCACCCTTTGCGTAAGGACCCACTTCAAGTGGGTTGGCACAACATGTAAGATAATGTGGTTTGGGGTGTTTTACAGCCGGCCGCCTGCTTGACGTTAACCTTCTTTAGGAACCTTCTTTTTTAATAATAATATATATTACTTATAAAAATACTAAACATTATTAATTTTCTTCTAAAACCACTCTCATAGCACAAACAAAAACAAGGCACCTAACATTTTTTTAATCTCAGTTTTTACAAGTCTCACCGCGTCTTTTTTATATTTTGTTCTTTTAAAAGGCGTCATACACGTACATAATGCCCTTTCAAAGGGAGGAAATGTAGCAAGCATGCTTCGCGCTTTGCATTAAACATTGTAGTAACCGGGAAGCAAAATAACTGCTTGCTTTTTCAGTAAGAACATCCTTTGTTACCGTTTTTGCGCGGCGGCTCGCTCCTTATTATGTTATATTAGATGCTAGGGATGGGATGCTATCGATGAAATTTAGATGCAGATATTTTATAATAAATAAAAATAAATAGGATCACGACCGTTATCCCCAAGTAAGGTAGACATCCTCTCAGATCTTCAGACGCTTAGATCCTTTGAAGATGTCTAGTTAAAGGCACGTCCAAACATTATATTTGGCACATGCCCATATTTTGCAGTAGTTAGCATTCCATACGTGACAGGTTGCAAGCCCATCGCCGCTTATAAGAACACTAACTGGTTTCCTCACGATGTTTTCCTTCACCGTTGTAAGCACGTGTTTTTGATGCGCATATAAATTTTCAAACAGAAAAATTTATTGATGCACGCCGGGATTCGAACCCACGACCTTCAGATTGAAAGTCGAGGTACATCCCACTCGGCTAACACGGCTTTTTAGATATTTTATGCACTTTTACTTTTTTTGGGGTGATTGCAATAAGTTTACAATACAAGTATGTATACTACTTTACTTTCATAGTCATGAGTACATTTTTGACAAAGGATGCATTTGACAACGAAGCAAAGAAATCTAAATATCTATCTATACATACTATAATAAAATTGTAGAAGAGTTCAATTCTGTACATTGAATAAAAACTAAAAAAAATACTCCTAGGGGTCTTCAAATAAGTAACACAAGCCAAAAAAAAAAGTTTTAAAATTTTTGTCTGTCTGTCTGTTGTCTGGCTTTCACGCAAAAACTACTGCACGGATTTTGATGAAACTTTTTTTGTTATGTAGCTATTAGTCCTCGGCAACATATAGGCCATAATTTATTTTGAAGATTAGAATACCAGATGTGATACTATCTGTTCCCCAGCGAAGCGGGCACGGGTCAGCTAGTATTAAATAGAAGTTATATTTTTGTTTATTAATAAAAAAATAGGATCACAACTGTAGTCTCAGATAATATCCTCTCAAATCTTCAGGCGTTCAGATCTATTAAAATGACAGAGACACGTTCAAACATTTCATTTAGCAGGCCTACGTTTTGCATTCCAGCCCATCGTTCCATAAATGAATTCTAATTGGTTCCTTCTTTTTTCCAACTTTTCTGTCACTGTTTTGAGCACGTGACATTTTTCAAAGAGAAAAATCCATTGAAGGACATAATTCGAATCCACGACCTGCGGGTTAAAAGTCAAGTTTCCAACTCGATCAACACGGTTTTAATAATCTTATCGATTTTGAGCCCACCCCTAGCCTCACTGATCCCCCGGACATTATTAGGCATTATATTCATCTATACATTTTCCCTTCGCACCTGTTTGCAGCCCTACCTAAATGTTTTCATTAAACTTTGTTAATTTGCCTCGGCCATCCCTAAAGTCCAGATTTCCTAACAAACGGCGTCTATCATTGACAGCCGTTATAAGGGTGCGTTTCCACTGACGCGGAGCTAGGTGGAGTGGAAATTTATATTCATGTACTGTGATTAGTCAACTCATGGTCTGCTTCTCCCCACTTCGCTCAGCTCCGCGTCAGTGGAAATGGACCCAGCGATATTTTAAGTTTCATCCAAATCCGTTCGGTCATATATAAGAGTGATTGAATCATACAAACTTTCGGATTAATAATATTAGTATAAGATAATTATCCAAATATATAAAACTCTTACGTTACTGACTAGTTGACTGTCTAATCAATGTGTCGTAAACAACGGTTCCAGAAACTTCAAATTTGAAAAGTGTAGGTAATCTTTTGGCATGTTGGGGTGCACTAAAGCCGGGGTCCCACGGCGCGTATAACGACGGGACCCCGGCATAAGAAAGGAATTTTCAAAATTCAACCCCTAAGGGGGTACAGTGAGGGTTGAAGTCTGTTTGAAAATTACTTCACGTGTACGTCGCAAGGGTTTCCGATAGTACTAGTGTCTAAACAGTTTTATATTAAAACGGTCGAACATTTAATAATGGTGACCGCTTTTTAGAAGCCTTTCTTAGAAGGTTACTCTGCAAATGAAATCCATTTCAAAGAGCTTATATTCGCCTTGATGAGGTGTAAAAGGGCCGCAGGTTTTTTAGGATTTTAGCCATGTTGACCGAGTGAAAGGTACCTCGACTTTCAATCTGAAGGTCGTGGGATAGAATCCCGGCGGATATAAATCAAAACCCATCACTGAAAACCACATTAAAATCGGACCAGTGGTTTTGGAGATAAATTATGGTAACATTGGTTTGCACAAACAAACATCCTCTCACCCCAACGCATATACCGTCTCCGTTTCGTCGTGGGTAAAAATATATTAAAACCATTAAACCAATGATTAATTTCAGTCTCATGCAATATGACAAAAGTAATCATAAAATAAAGCCAAGCACAGACAACCCTTAACCTCCTGCGTACCAGAAATACTTTTTAGGGTTCCGGACCCAAAGGGTAAAAACGGGACCCTATTACTAAGACTTCGCTGTCTGTCTGTCCGTATGTCTGTCACAGAGCTGTATCTCATGAACCGTGATAGCTAGACTGTTGAAATTTTCACAGATGATGTATTTCTGTTACCGCTATAACAACAAATATTAAAAACAGAATAAAATAAATATTTAAGTGGGGCTCACATACAACAAACGTGATTTTTTTGCCGTTTTTTATAGATAATGGTACGGAACCCTTCGTGTGCGAGTCCGACTCACACTTGGCCAGTTTTTTATATTATAAAGAGGAAAAATTTTATTGTTGTTTGTTTGCATTGAATAGGCTTCGAAACTACTGAACCTGAACTGAAATTTCAACTGTCACGGTTCATGAGATACATCCTTGTGACGGACAAACAGAGAGAAGGACAGTGAAGTCTTAGTAATAGGGTCCCGTTTTACCCTTTGGCTACAAAACTCTAAAAAGAATAGATTTGGTGCTTACATCTTATTAGAAAAGTTCATTAGAAAACTTTCAAGAACAAGCTTTCGTATTCGTATTCCGTTTGTATAAATAAATAAATAAAAATAAAATAAAAAGCCTTTTATTTCTTGCTACAAATATAGGTTAAATCTAGGTTTACAATTAAAAGAAAAAAACAAAAAATAAATGAAAAAAAAAAACATCAAAACAGTTTGCATGCATTAATTAATTAGGTGCTTTAATCTTTTTGGTGCTATTATTTATGGGTACAAGAACCCCTCTCAACGGAGGGTAAAGGCCTCCTCCAAAGATGACCATTTTTCTCTGTCTTCAGCTTCTCGCATCCAGTGTGTGCCTGCTATTTTTATAACATCGTCTATCCAGCGCGTATTTGGCCTACCTCTTTTCCTCTGGCCCGATGGTCCTAGCCATGACGTTGTCGTTTTGTGTACTGTATTCCGTTTGTATACTGCTTATTAATTATTGTGCTGTTTACTGTGATTGAATAACGAAATATTATGACATAACATAACGTGACATAAAATATTTTATGTGGCATAAAGCTCGGAAACGTAGTCGTACGTCTGAGTAGACGATATTAATGCCTTTAGGAAACAGATACTTGTCTGCAACTCTATAGGGATGTGATTTATCGACAAGAATATGTCGATGTCCTACTTTAGTGTAAAAGAATCCATCAATTTAAGTGCCCCTTTTTTATTATTCAAATATAATAATATATTTTGTGGTGTTGTATTTATTTACAAACATTACATATACTGCCCGCGACCATGGCTATTGTAACATAGCCGAAACGTCGGGGAAATAAATGAAAGGTAATTACGTGATAAACACCCGTGTAAAAATCTATAGTTATGTCTACTTATCACGATAGTTTGAAAAATAATATATTACATATCACCTACAACATATTTTTACGAAAGAAGCGATTGGAAAAGATAAATATATGGTGCCGACCTCACATAAAGTGGAAGGAGCATGGGCAAGGAAATGATGATAATTTATACTCCATCACTAAAATTGACCCAAGGTTTCTCATAACACTAAGAATCACACCGTTTTATCGACCTTTATAACACCTCATCACTTAATACAAGCCTCGAAAGCCTAAATATGAAAGCGTAAAACTAAAAAGAATCTGTCATTTTATCGATACATCGATATATATACCGGCACATCACTAAAGTTGCAACTTGTAAGACCGGCCCAACTAAAAAGCGTACAACTAAAAAATCTATCATTTTATCGAAATATCGATAGATATACCAGCACATCACTAAAGTTGCAGACATCGTAAGATTGCCCTGAGGGTATGCAGCTGACATGTTAAACGTGTGTTGCGCCCGTGGAAATACCCAAGCAAATACTACAGGTACCTAATTGGGTGCCTTGTACTTACTCAGCTTGGATTATGTTGGGAGACCGTGTTTGTCTAATGGACCTCCCATTTCTCGACAATTGATCTGATGCTCGTTGGTTCGAGTCTCGGTAGTGTCCCAATCAATTTTTAGGTAACCAAAGGGTAAAAACGGGACCCTATTTCCAAGACTTCGCTGTCCGTCTGTCCGTCTGTTTGTCACAGGTACTGACACGGAACTCTTCGTGCGCGAGCCCGACTCGCACTTTTATTTAATAGGATCACGACTGTAAACCCCATGTAGACAACCTTTCGGAGCTCTAGGCACTCAGATTCTTGAAGTTTAAAGGTTAGTCAGAGGCATGTTCAAACATTACATTTGGCGGCATGTGCCAAATGTATGTATTTTAATCATAAAATGTACATACATAATATCACGCCTGTTTCCTAGCGAGGTAGGCAGAGATTACTTGCTACGATCCTGACATATCTTTTTTGCTTTATTCTCATCACATTCTTCATAGTCGGCTTAGAATAGTCTGATTTTGTGAAGGAAAAAAAATGTGTTAAAGAAAAACATCGTAAAAACCCGCGGTTTAGTTAACTCAACTTATATACTGACGAATTTGATTGAATATACCTTAAATCAGTTTCAGTAATTACTTTGTACTATTCAAAAAGCCTAAGGCAGCCATAAGGCACAAGACATGCCGTATGTAATGTTCGGACATGCCTCTGACTACCCCCATTACACATTACACATCAAAGCGGCTGGAGATCTCAAAGGATGTCTACCGTACTCGGGGATTACAGTCGTGATCCAATCTATAAACCAAATAGAGTAAGGAAGAAGAAAACACTCATAAAAATTACGACAAAACCTTTTTTTGATAGCTTCATACTTAAATTAATATCCAATAGGAAACGAGGGTACTTTTAGAACCTGCCAATTAAACCCTACCTTTCGAATCCCTAATAATTTTCATTTTCATAATAATGGCAACACTGATTATCCATTCCGATTCCTAATTCGAAATTTACGGTGTTTCCCGCTACGACCGGTCGTTTCGCACCTAATGACGGCATTTAGCCGCGAGTGTATTCAAAGCATTTATTTGGATTTCAAATTAAGAACACCTGTTGAACGGATGGCCAGGATAGTGGGAAGTTCAGACGCGACTTTTTGCAACCTGCCTTAAAAATTTACTGTTCTACGGGACCATTGTTTTTTTCGGCTGAGTTTAAGAGAAAATAATATTAATTGCTAATTTTGATCATTGGCGCTTCCTGCTTATGGCCAGTGACTAATTATAAAGTTTAATTATTTTTTGGAACTTAACGCAGTATGATTTTTCAATTATTCTAAGAAGGCTCTAGCAATTTTAAAATGAAATTAAAAATAACTGTAATCCCCAAGTACAGACATACAGACATCCTCTCAGATCTTTAGGCGCTCAGAAATTAAAAAAGTCAAAAAATTTACTATCTATACATATAATAAAACTGTAGAAGAGTTCAATTCTGTACATTGAATAAAAACTAAAAAAAATACTCCTAGGGGTCATCATATAAGTAACACAAGCCAAAAAAAAACATTTTAAAATTTTTGTCTGTCTGTCTGTCTGTTGTCTGGCTTTCACGCAAAAACTACTGGACAGATTTTGATGAAACTTTTTTTGTTATGTAGCTATTAGTCCTCGGCAACATATAGGCTATAATTTATTTTGAAGATTAGAATACCAGATGTTAAACTATCTGTCCCCCAGCGAAGCGGGCACGGGTCAGCTAGTCTATACTAATATTATAAAGAGGAAAGATTTGATTGTTTGTTTGTTTGTATCGAATAGGCTCCGAAACTACTGAACCGATTTTAAAAATTATTTTACCATTAAATTTCTACATTATTCCTGATGAACATAGGCTATAGATTATTTTCAAAAACCGTTAGGGATCCGTACGAAAACTTCGATAATGTAAACCAAAGTGTGAAAAAAAAAAAAAAAAAACTTATATTGCGTTTGCTGCAGAAAGTATTGACAATAGAGCAAAGTGATATACTACAATTTTATAGAGGACATCAATATCTACAAAAAAGTTAGTGATACCATATGTCTAACTATTAGGGATCCCTATTAAAACTTCGATAATGTACCCCAAGGTGTAAAAAAAATTGCCATAAATACCATTATTACACCCGTGCGACGCCGGGGCGGACTGCTAGTTCATAATAAACGTGAAAATTGTGAAAAACAAAAAAATAAATGCCTCATTGTAGTTTTTTGTTTGTAGAAATTAATGTTTTACTCTTTTGAACCTTACAGAATATGTTGAACCTTATTTAATTGATAATACCATTAATTGGCCATATTCTAAACAAATAAATGAATTATTATTATTGGATTTCATGCATTTATTATTTTCAAACTATCGTGATTAGTAGACATAACTATAGATTGAGTCTGCCGCGACCATGGCTATTGTAACATAGTCGAAACGTCGGGAAAGTAAATTAAAGGTAATTTCATGCACTTAGCTCTTAGAGCGCAAAATGCGACTAAAAGTCGCGTTCCAAAATCTTTCCAACCTGCAGAAGGAACGTACAGATAATTTGTTTATTAATGTAAATTGTACGCTGCCGTTTGTACAGGACGGTTCTAATGAAGTACTTTGTTCGTGACGTTTAACGACTATTGATAGACGGTACAGTCGCCTGAAATAAGATGTAAGTATACAAATACAAAATACAAATACAATTTTTTTTTATTACATTCAAATATAGAATTACACAAGCGCGGATCCATGGCACTACGGGCATTATGGGCTTGGGCATGCCCACAACCCTAATAGACTTGTGACGTCACAATTTTAATAGTGTCATTTTTAGGGTTAGATAATGGTACGGAAATCTTCGTGCGCGAGTTGGCCGATTTTTAAATTTTTCGTGTTCGCCCATTTAACGTCCGACTAGTCTCAAGCTGTCATGCCATGACAATAGATGTTTTTAACGTTTTGAATTTTATACTTATTAATTTAACGTTTTATGTATTGTGATTGAAATTAATGTTTTTGTAAACTTACTAGCTTGTACCCGCGTAAATCGTTTTTTGAAGTCTCCAAATCCTTTTCGCAACATGTTGTGCCGACCCCATTAAGTGGAAAAAGGAGAAGAAAATGAAAATGATGATATGTATGTATTGAAAAAAAAAGTATATAAGTATTCTATCAGTTATCTAGTTCCCATAGTACAAGCTTTGCTTAGTTCGGGGCTAGAAGGCGCTGTGTAAAATGTGTTTTAAAAAAACGGTTGCGACAAAAAGTCGCGTATTGCTGTAACAGATGGCGCTAATGAAGTACTATCTGTAAAGTTGTCAAAGCTTTTATTCATGGATGGTTAGAAACGGAAACGGAAGCACGTACATTTTTAGTGCTTCATCTGGAAGAATCTGGATTTTACTGCTTCTGATCGTCTTTTGTACTTAATTTAAGATTAAAACGTCTCGATAGCCGGAGTACATTTATGTGGGTTCTCAATTCAACACGTTTATTTATAAAAAGCTTTTATTTAACTTGCAATGTATGTATGTAACTATGTATTATGTAACTATGTTTCTTAAGGTGGAATCTTGCAACTCAATTTTGGAGCAGTAATCTTCAACCAAATGAGCTGAAATATGGCAAACTTTTGTAACTTCGGTGACAATGCAATAATATGGTGACAGCGAGCTGATCTGATGATGGAGTCAGGAGCTGTTCAACGGAACTCGAAACGTATTAAGCTCTAAGCGTTTATTCTTTACGACTTTAGCTTTCTTCAGCTTTCCTTAGTTTATCTCTGTATGAAATTTCATCACAATTAGCTCAGTGGTTTGGCTGTGATGACGTCACAGACAGACAGAATTACTTTCGCATTTATAATATTAGTATAGATGAGTTTAGAGCCACTAGAACGTTACGTACCGTATCATTTAGCGTTGTCTGTTACGTTGCATTGCAGTAGCTAAAGACGAAACTTGAGGACTAAATTCTAATTTATCAGCTATTCTTGCCAAGCGACTATATAAATAATTCTCAGTCGTTTCTCATTCCGTTAATAAATTGTATTCAATTCCAGCGCACAATGGACGGCAGAAATCGCAACAATTACACTTCTATTGCGAGATCAGGGTGCAGCACAGTTACCAAGATAGCCGGGTCAGTCACACAAATCCTAATAATATTAGAAATGTGAAAAAAAAATTATTTCTTTAAAATCACAAGGATCACTTTGAAACGTCTTAGGAACTAGGTGAAGCTACGCCGATTCCACGCGACCAAGCCTAGAAGAATCAGGCAACAAACACGGCTTGGGGTCTACCTTTTTTTTAATGATCCTTTCCTTAATGCTATGTAGAGCTCCAGTGTGGTGCCAATCGAACAAGGTGAAAGTTTGTGTTTGTATGTATGTTTGTTCCTCAATCAGGCCTAAACGACAAAACGGATTAAGTTAAAATTTACTGTAAATTTAGATATAATGCCCGAATAAATAATAGGCTACTTTAAAATATGAAAAACATCCCCACAATGATAAAAAACGCAAAAGGGACGATTTTAGTATAGATGGCGCTATTGTGTAACAAATTTGACATCACAGACTAAAAACATTCAGTCTTTTTTAATCGATAATTGAAATTTGACATTACAACGTCTGTCCCGGGCCTGCTAGTTAAAATATAAAACTGTTTATTTATTAAACCAGTTAATATACCTACAAGCGGCAATGGGCTTGTAATCTGTTACGTATGGAACTTTAACGACTGCAAAATGTGGGCTTGTTTTGATGTGCCTCTAACCCCTTTAGATCTAGCGCCTGGCGATCTAAATTGTCTACTTATCACTGTTACTGTCTGTGACATCATCACGGCCAAACCGCTAGGCTGATTGTTATGATATTTTATATAGAGATAGTTTAAAGTGTTGGGAGGGACATTGGCTACCTTTGTTTCTACAATTTTCAGGAACAAAAGACATTTTAATCACGATAATGATGAAAAATTCTGAATCTAGAAATTATATGTATAAATTATCATGAGTCATATGAGAATCTCATGAGAGCATAGTATGGAATGTGCCAGCTAACTCCGCTCCGACTGCGATCAATGAGAATTGCTTTATCCGTAGCAAAACATTCATTGTGTCGTTTTAAAATATGTCCTTTTGACGGAAACTGGGGAGGTTTGAGATTTGTTAAAGTGTTGTTTGTTCGTTTTATTTCAAGGCTTTTTAATGAATTCGAGAAGTTTAGAAAATAATGGATGTCAGTAACAATAAAGTTTTTTTGTTATAATTACGTTTTGAACACTAATAAGAATACCGACGAAAGTGTTTTGACTTGTCGAAAAGTGAAGTTGACTTGTCGAACTTGATGTTAGTTTTTCAAGTAAAGACAGAGTTTCCTTTCCAAAGAGGGTTGACGTCAGGCTAGCGGCCGGTTATAAAACATGTTTCCTCTTCGCAGCATGTTTGTCATGCGCTCAAATGCCGCGCTATGTCTGGTCACACCTTTAAAAGATTTTTGTATCGGTGCTAAAATACAATTTTTTTCGGAAATCTTACTACAATGACCTAAAACCAGAGTGCAAAAATATTATCTTCATTCAAGCATCGGTTTTGGAATAGAGCCAATTTGAAAATTGAAGTTGAAAAATGTACCCCTTTTGTTTTTTTTTATTGATACTGAGCGCTTCCGAGCTTAAGCAGAACTATGTAGTACATACAGAAACTATGTGTACATTGTACGTGCATCTACACACACAATTAAGAAATATTAAGGCTCACATATTAAAATACTTTTCAGGGTGGCATGTTCTACTGCTGAAGAAATCCTTGCAATTATGAAAAAAAAACTGGCCAAGTGCGAGTCGGACTCGCGCACACAGGGTTCCGTATCACTATCCACAAAAAACGGCAAAAAAACACGTTTGTTGTATGGGAGCCCCACTTAAATATTTATTTTATTCTGTTTTTAGTACTTATTGTTATAGCGACAATAGAAATACATCATCTGTGAAAATTTCAACTGTCTAGCTATCACAGTTCATGAGATACAGCCCTGTGACAGATAGACTTAGTAATAGGGTCCCGTTTTTAACCTTTAGGTACGGAACCCTAAAAAAATAAAAATGTTATTTTATCTAATAATAAAAGTACGTAGAATATCTTACATTTTAACCAAATAAGACTTCCGCAAGACGAAAACCAGTGACCGATCGTAATGTCATTTCAATTTTACGTCCGAACGCGGTGATATCAATAGTAATAGACATTGGACACGAACAGAATCAAATAACGTAATTTATTCCTTTCCAATTTCTATTGGATTACTCTGAAATAAACTTCTGAAAGATGCCCATCCTCACACTGGTTTATTTATCATCAGTCAAAAGTTTTTATAAAATAAATAGAATCACGACTGTAATTCCCAAGTACGGTATACATCCTCTCAGATCTCCAAGCGCTCAGATCCTTGAAGATGTCTATAGAGGTTAGAGAGGCTTGTCCAAACATTACATTTGGCATCGCCATTTTGCAGTAGTTAGCATTCCACACATGACACGGTATGTAAGTTTTTAGGGACACTTTTTATCGAACAAATCGAATAAATTTATTAATAATCAAATATCTAATTAATTTTATTAATTAATTACCAACCTTAGTAACAGACTGGGCCTTGAAAGTGCGGGCAATAATCCTGAAACAATTAAAAATATATATAAATACTTGTGTTTTAGGTAAAATACCATAGTTAATGTATTACTAGCATTTAGCTTCACTGGCATGGTACCTGGATAAGAAATAGCCTATATTCCAGGATATAGGCTATGTATATTCCAAGTTTCATCGAAATCCGTTTAGCTGATTATGCGTGATTGAGCCACTAACATTCAAACCTACAAACTTTCAAATTTATAATATTAGTAGGATGTACCTGCCTAAATATATTTATAGGTACACTTACTGTACTTAAATTATCAATTTGTATCATACATATCAGACAAAAGCGCCAAATGTGGGACGTGCCTCTGACTAACCCATTCAGACATAGCATGTCTACCGTGCTCGGGGATTACAGTTGTGATATTTATAAAAATCCTATATTTTCTATAAAAAAAAAGCTGTAGTACCTACTAAGCTCGAAAAAATTGTCTCATATTCGAATGTCATTAACAATTATTATCTGTTCAGACTAGATATATTTACAATTGTATACAACAAGAAATTCCTATGCCTTGATTTCTTAAAAATCTGATGATGGTCGTACCGTCATATGACGGCCGTACTAGCAGAAATGACATCAGAAATTCATTATTTTCCAAAAATCCGTTGTTGCTCGGTATCATTTCAAGTCTTTTTTTTGCAAATTGTTTATTTCATTTCAGTATTACGAGTACATAAATCTATCACTAGGTTGGGGCCATAGAACAAACTTGGCTTCATAGGGGACCATACCAACTATGATGCTAGATTTACCTATAAGACAGGATAGGGCGCCTTCAGATTAGTCGCTTGAGGAAGCGCCACAAAGCCCGCATACGTAAAAAACCGGCCAAGTGCGAGTCGTACTCGCGCACGAAGGGTTCCGTACGTTGTTGTACGGGAGCCCCACTTAAATATATATGTGACAGACAGATAGACAGACGGACAGCGAAGTCTTAGTAATAGGGTCCCGTTTTTACTCTTTGAGTACGGAACCCTAAAAACAGTTGCTAAAATCATTAATCCTCCTAAAGTATGAAGATTTTATTATAGCAGCTATGTGGTGTTTCCTCAAGCGTCTAATCTGAAGGCGCCCTATCCTGCCTTGTAGGTAAATCTAGCATCATGGTTGGCATAGCCCCGACCGAAGCCTGAATCTGAAGATGCCCTTATTCACGACTGTAATAATACGCTCGCGACTTCTTAGCAAAGCCAAAGCTTAGCAGAAACTCTTTTTACCTGAACGGGCATTTGTCATTGCTAAAAGCCCTTCGGGTAGGGATGATTCGTCCCCTAGGGATGATCTGTCCCAAATGATAAATGATGCTTTAATGGTTCCTCCAGTGCACAGAAAGTATTAATGATCTGAGTGAAAGTTTATACTTAGTTTGACTTCAGCTGAAATGCTTTTAAACCATTTTTAATCAGGACAGACAGAGGGTACAATAGCCGTGTTGGCCGAGTAGGTACCTCGACTTTTAATCTGAAGGTCGAGGGTTCGAATCCCGGCGTACATCAAAAACACGTGCTCAAAACCGTGAAGGAAAACATCGTGAGGAAACCAGTAAATATTCTTATAAGCGATGCGCTTGCAACCAGTCACGTATGGAATGCTAACTACTGCAAAATGTGGGCATGTGCCAAATATAATGTTTGGACGTGCCTCTGCCTCCCCACTAGACATCCTCTAAGGATCTAAGCGTCTAGAGATCTGAGAGAATGTCTACCGTACTTGGGGATTACAGTCGTAGCCCTTTCGTAGTCTGCCCGCGACCATGGCTATTGTAACATAGCCGAAACGTCGGGAAAATAAATTAAAGGTAAAAACGTGATAAAGACCCGTGTTACAATCATAGTTATGTCTACTAATCACAATAGTTTGAAAAATAACGTAGCCCTTTTATTTTAAATTATTATGAAATTCGTCTAAACGTCTACAAAAATGTAGGTCAGTTCTTGTAACGTCTCTTTTATTGGACCCCAATAAAACTCACTGATAGTCTATTCAATGTCACTTGGCTTTGATAAATGGTCTTCAATGGATTTCACTGTTCCGGGGAAAATATGGTAACATTAATAACTAAATGTTGTATTATTGGGCAGTTATTAATGACTTGGTAAGGTGTGTATGTAAAAAAACCCGCCAAGTGTAAGTCGGAGTCGCGCTCGAAAAGAAAGGGATGGTACGGCCGTGCCGCTTTTATTGCTTAGATTGAAATGGAATCTTTCGTTTATTCTCTACACAATAACAAAAAAATAATCGAAATCGGATAACCACTTAAAAAGATATGAAAGGCAAAACATAAAAACCGACCAAGTGCGAGTCGGATTCGCGCACGAAAGGTTCCGTACTATTATCTATAAAAACGGCATAAAAATCACGTTTGTTGTATGGGAGCCCCCCTTAAATATTTATTTTATTCTGTTTTTAGTATTTGTTGTTATAGCAGCAACCGAAATACATAATTTGTGAAAATTTCAACTGCTCATGAGACGGACGGACAGACAGACAGACGGACAGCGAAGTCTTATTAATAGGGTTCCGATTTTACCCATTGGGTACGGAGCCCTAAAAAAGTAACAAATTATAATTATAACAAAAATATACTCGTCGATGAAAATATATTATTTTCGATGGTTGAAAACTGAACCAAATTGAAGATATAATTATTTTTTTAATCTATACTTTTATATACATACTAATATATATATATAATACTTATACTAATATTAGAAAGAGGAAAGATTTGATTGTTTGTTTGTTTGCATCGAATAGGCTCCGAAACTATTGGACTGATTTCAAAAATCCTTTACTATTAGAATTCTACATTATCCCTGATGAACATAGGCATATGAACATAGATTATTTTCAAAAACGTTAGGGATCTGTATGAAAACTTCGATATTGTAACCCAACTTGTGAAAAAAAATCCAAAAAAAATCTTTATATCGCGTTTGCTGCAGAAATTATTGAGAATAGAGCAAAGTGATGTACTACAGTTTTATAGATAACATCAATATATACAAAAAAGTCTAGGATACCATATGTCTAACTATTAGGGATCCCTATTAAAATTTCGATAACGTAACCCGAGTTGTTAAAAAATTTGCCTTGAAATCATTATTTCACCCGTGCAACGCCGGAGCGGACTGCTAGTAAATTAGTATGTTAATAGCTTTTACAAAATTCTAGGAATATTAGTCAAGACAAATTCAGAAACTAATCTGAAAGAATGTCTACCATGTTAACCTTTAAACCTTTTACTTTCATACAAACACATTCCCTTATTTTATCCTTGTGTAGCAAAATTATGAGAAATATATTTTTTCTATTGTGATACGAACACACACATAACGTGATATACACATGCGGAAGTCGCTTTTTTCCATTGACCACACAGCCTATAGACTCCTCACGCAAGGCGAACACTTTCTCACAACACATTAGGCTTATACTGCTGATATAAGACACCGAGCGCTATTCACGACTCGCCCCGTGGCGCGGGCTGTAACATTAAACCGGCCAATCAGAATGCATTTTTACCGCTCCTCCCGACCCGCACACCACATGGGTTTGACAGAATTGTTTGTTTGAATAAATAAATAAATATTGGTAGACATTTCTCACATCGCCATCTAGCCCAAATAGAATACTTAAATAATTTTTTGGTTGTAAATACATAACTATAAATAAATAAATATTGGTAAACAATTCAAACATTGCCATCGAGCCCCTAACTAAGCAAAGCTCGTACGAAACCAGATAACTGATAGAATAATTATAAATACTTTTTTTTGTAAATATATAAATGTTTGATAAACTTATTAACACCCAGACATAGAGCACACATCTATGTTCATCACACAATTATTTACTCTGGGTGGGAACCGAAACCACAGCCTACAGCGCAGAAGGCAGAGCTACTACCAACTGAGCTGTGAAGCCAGTCGAAATTAAGCCATTAGGTCCGTAGGATATAAGTGTTCTGTGTCATTAGGCGTCTATTGGGTTATGAGGTCGATGCTTTTTTCGTTTATGTAATGACAAGGCTTTCTTTGTATAAAATATTAGTTTTCATAACAGAATAAAACCCACTCATAAAATACCAAACATAATACTCGCTGTAATCATGAAAAATGTAATAAGCACGCAAAAATTATGTCACATTTCATTTTAAATTTGATTTCAGAAGTCGCTAAGCAACTTTTGTGATCAAAATAAACATCACATGTAATATATACATATATATATAATCCATTAATTGCTGAACTAAAAAATATTTTGTTACCATATTTTAATTATTATAATAATGAATTAATGAGTTCTAATTTTTTTAGATCCTTTTAAGATTTCTAGTGGGGATATCAGAGGCACGTCCAAACATATTTGACACATGCTCACATGTGGGCACGTGCCAAATATAATGTTTGGACGTGCCTCTGACTACCCCCACTAGACATCTTCAAAGGATCTAAGCGTCTGGAGATCTGAGAGGATGTCTACCGTACTCCCCTAGTACGGTAGACATCCTACAGTCACGACTGTAGGATGTCTATTCTATTTATTTATTTTTTATTTTAACTAGATAATAATCATTATGTGTAAAGTTGTATTATTAATGTCTGAGTTTTTCAGTTATTCCTGAAAAACGACCGCACCATAATAATTCCCGCTAAAAGCGACAAAAGCTGTATTATCCGAGGACCATTTAAGAATGTCAGTAAATTCACTTTTCTTTCTGTAGGGAAGCGTTTGATTGAGCGAGGAAGTCGGTATCTGACAGTGGGGGACTAATCTTGGCTTTTTTGGAGTGCTGCGTCCGTTAGAAGACGTTAAATACAACCGTGTCTGCTACATTACTGTGATCGTTAAGTAACTAACTTTTTATAAACATATTCATATTCATATTCATTTATTTATTGCTCCAGTTGGTTACAACGGTCTTAAGGTATCACAGAGTTTCTCAACATTTTTTCATATTAGTACTGTAAAAGAGACAGGACATTAATTATTTCGTTCTTAGCTATTAATGTTTATTTCTAGTAGGTACGAGTATCTTGATCTCAAAATACAAAAAACCGGCCAAGTTCGAGTTGGACTCGCGAACGAAAAGTTCCGTTAAAAAACGGCGAAAAAGTCACAGTAAAAAAAAATTATCAGGTTTTAGAAGCTGTAGGTACAGATGTAAAAACATCAAACATCTAAACACCAAGAACTTTTAAAATAGAAATACAATATACCCAATACCCAATACACAATATACAATATATACAATACCCACGCACGTTAGACATAACCTCACCCTTGAGCTCAATCTCTCATTCAACAAAATAAAATGCTTTAACGTTCAAATCAAGCTTGAGTGATACAATTTTTTCTTAAAAAAATCATTGTAATTTACCCTAAGTACAAAAATAACTGAACAATATTAACAAACACACACCATCACTTTCATAATATTAGTGTGATAAATATTTAAACTAAATAAATGCCACATTCTCAGCTACACCCCTAAGCAATCGTTCATTGAAAAGAGGGCTCCCTTTAAAGGCTTTCAGCGCGGTGGGGCTGAAGTCACGAAATAAATAGTCGCAAGGATGAGCTCGGGGTCGAACTGTAAATATAGCATTCATTTATCCTAATCCTACTTCCTACTAATATTATAAATGCGAAAGTTTGTGAGTAAGTGAATGAGTGTGTGTGTTTGTTACTCGGATTAAAATGAAACTTTACAGTAATAATAGCATAGAAATCAGAATAACACAGACTACTTTTTATCCAGGTACTACCCGTGCGAAGACGGGGCGAGCAGCTTGTAATATTATATATGCGAAAGTTTCCTCCTCCAAACCCAATAGTTTAAGATTTGGGGGGGGGGGGGGGGGGGGGTTGACACTCGTTTCTACTATACTACAAAAATTGACACTTTAAAGCTTAATATTTCACAAACGGATCTCTTAAGGCGGCTTTATATCATTAATTTATTCGGCGGACCACGCGCCGACGTGTGTTTGTCATCATTGCAGCGGTCGGTAGGATTAATTATCGAAGTGATTAAAGATGGGTACATCTTTATTCACATATACTATACATTATAAAATAAGGAGATGTGGCTTGTTCAGAAGTATTTCTTTTTTCGTTTCGAAAAAGAGCAATCGTCGACATACAGCCCCTTAATCGAAAATTTGTTTTCACAAACCCTCCATACTTTTTAAAGACCTTTCCAACATTATCCCACACTATGGGTTACGCGAGAAAAAAAAAACATCAACAATTTACGTGTAGAGGGAAGGTACCCTAAAAAATTTGTTTTTCATGATTTTATTCTACGACTTTTTTGACAGCTTTCTAGCACTAAGCGTCTCTGAGCTAAGCTGCAGACAGCCGGATGGACGAACGGACATGGCGAAACTATAAGGGTTTCTTGTAGTGGTGCGATGAAGTGTAGATAGGCCCTCCTCCACTTACTTATCGGAGACTCGCTAAATTCACCAGAGGCAGGGTAGAACGCTGGAAATAGGGTTGGCTTGACATACGACATAGCATTTCTTAAACTACGACCAACGACCCATGGGACGTTATAAGTTTGATGTTAAAGATAAAGAGACTTTTTGTCTCAACTGCGCGGGGTGTCTGATTGGAAAATGATTTTTTTTATAAGTTTAAAAACTTGTTAAAACTTTGCTCGACTGGTTGTCGGATCTGTTGTTTCTTTTGTTATCTAAATATATAAATCGTTAGTGATCGACTGACTGGTCTGTCGACGCACAGCCTGGTTAGTCATGTACCACTGGGTTTGGAAACTTGGAGGGTTTATTCCTTATGATGATAAACTAAAAAATTCACGAGAAGTTATTTAAAAAAATACTTTATGCTGATATGTGAAATGTTTGGCTTTTTGTATGGGCTGAGTCTACCCGGATAAGACGGAAAAAGTGATAAAACTGCATTATCTTGATAACCATCAAACTTAAAAAGAAACTGTCTATAATTTTTAGTTAGGTATGTTTTTCTAACGAATTATATGTATATGAACAGTTTAACTATTCATAGTTTTAATTAAAAACGAAACAAGTGTTTTTAAAGAGCCTACTTTGGAAAATAAATCTATCGAGAAACGTTTCACCAATCCTGTTTCTGTCTATAATTTATATAGCTTATTTCCTTAAGTTATCTTTGTCATAAAAAACAAAACTGTATGTTTTGCGGTTATTTAGAAAAAACGATTCTGCATTCATCAAACACATTTATTACTCGTCTTAATATAGAAGTATAGATAGATAAGTCAAAGTTTACAATACTTCGTGGGAATTACGTTTCATCATTATAATAGTGACTCATCCTGGTTGGTTTTTTCGCCTGCCACCGCATCGCCTCTTTAGCTCAGTGGTAGAGCACTGGTCTCGTAAACCAGGGGTCGTGAGTTCAATCCTCACAGGAGGCATCGATTAGTATAACTTTTTGGTTCTGTTATTTTTTTTCATTTTGTATGACAATAAAACAAATATCTAAAAGTCTTTGATGAAACCTAAGTAGATGTAATGGAGCTAGTTAGGGGTTTTATTTATAGTAATATAAGTAGATCATCTATCTACTATATAAAACAAAGTCGGGTTTGTTCCAAATGCTGGATTTTAATGATTTTTGATTTGTTGGATTTATCTCACCCTGAATAGCAGAATAAATATCGCGGCACGAAGTTCACTGGGTCAGTCATAAGATAAAATACTATTTTTTTTTATAAATTAAAATAAAATTAATTTAAAAAAATATATATAAATCATTTTATCAGTTCCCTACCATTATCTATAAAAAAACGGCAAAAAAACACGTTTGTTATTTGGGAGCCCTACTTAAATGTTTATTTTATTCTGTTTTTAGTATTTGTTGTTATAGCAGCAACAGAAATACATCATCTGTGAAAGTTTCAACTGTCTAGCTATCACGGTTCATGAGATACAGCCCTGTGACAGACAGACGGACAGCGAAGTCTTAGTAATAGGGTCCAGTTTTACCCTTTGGGTACGGAACCCTAAAAATTAATCGCTGAATGTGTTACTAAGCGCAAATCTCGAGAACAGCTGAACCGATTTCGCTAATTCTTTTGTTGTTGTATTCGTTATTATCAAGAGAAGGTTTTTATGGAAAAATAATGAATTTGACAGGACAACGTCCGACGATAATTATCGATTTTAGATAAAAAATAACTAAATTGAACCGCGTTCAAAGTCGCATGCGACGACCAGTAACACAAACGTAACTACCTGTGAACAGAAAGGAAGCGTACTTGGCCTAGATGGTGTCGAAACGGCAATCATGTCTGAAGTGAGCGGCCCAAGGATGTTGGAGTATTGTGTTCAATGTATGGTATTGAGATTGGATGCAAATGTACCATCGAATGATTAAATAATATGCACACTAGCGGCAGTGGCGGACTTACACATTTGCCGCCAGTAGGCTATTGAGCCCCCCCCCCCCCCTCAGAGATTATTTTTACAATCCAACGATTTAATTAAAAGTGGTGATTCCTGTAAAACATTTGGCAAAATCAAGTTATTGGCCAAGAAGGAAGGGGAGGCATCTGTCCTGCAGTGGGACGATAAAGGCTAAAATAAATAAGATGTTTGAAAAAATTAACCTAAATTTGTCGCCCCTAAAATCTGCCGCTCCAGCCTACTCAGCCTGGTGGTAAATCCGGCACTGACTAGCGGTAAGATAAACGGTCGTCAAGCTTAAACACGTTGGCCCCAACGACACTCTTCTAACGTGTGGATCTAGAAAACTGCATTGGCCCAAATGTTGAGGCCAGCTAGTGCACTATTGCAAGGGGCAAAACTAGTTTCTTCTTTCTTTCTTTCTTTGATAGCCAACGTGTGTTACGCCTACAAGCACCGTTGGTACCAGCTGGGACCAACGTGTCGAGTCGGGGTAGCTGGCGATCTGTTTTTGCGCGAATGAGTCATAGATTTTTGGTTGCATTGTGTGCATTCTAGCTAATTAACCTGGAGCTATCCCTTTCGCACTTATTTTGATGTGCTAGGGACAGAATAGGCTAGCCTACAATATGCAACTAACACTATAAGTTCTTAAATCAATCAGCGCGGTCATCAAAAGGATGGGTGATCGTCCAAACAGACAACAAATATGGCAAAACAGTTTACATTAACATTTTATACATATATACAAAGCTTATGTCCTGAAATAGCATATAAGATACTTAATATCGAGGTATCATGTGAATAAAACCGCGGGCGAAAGCTAGTAAATCTATATATAAAGCTCGTCACATGATTTCAGATTTCTTAGGCTCTTTATAGAGATTTTTCTTACTCATTTCGAGCTCAGTAGTAAATCTTTTCACCAAATTGATTACTAAAAACCGGCCAAGTGCGTGTCGGACTCGCGCACGAAGGGTTCCGTACCATTATATATAAAAAACGGCAAAAACACGTTTGTTGTATGGGAGCCCCACATAATTATTTATTTTATTCTGTTTTCAGTATTTGTTGTTATAACAACAACATAAATACATCATCTGTGAAAATTTCATCTGTTTAGCTATTACGGTTCATAAGATACAGCCCTGTGACAGACAGACGGACAGCGAAGTCTTAGTAATAAGGTCCCGTTTTTACCCCTTGGGTACGGAACCCTAAAAAGCACAACAAAAGTACTAATTTAGATAGATAGATTCGTGTGTGTATGTGTGGGTGAGTTTGTGAGAGTATACAAGTTATTTTAATACAGCAAAAAAGCCTTTAACTTCGTCATAGTTAAGTTTTAAAAGCCAACTTGCAACCTTATTCTTAATTTGATAGTTATTTTAACATTAGATTAATTTGTAAAGAGTGAGTATATGAGTTTACATCCTGAGTGAACTCATTCTAAAGTCGTTCTCATTCGAATTTAGAACGAGTCCAAAAAAAAAATCAGTAACCTAGTTCCCATAGTACAACTTTGGCTTAGGTACCCTCGTTTTCAAGAACGACACTATGAGAACACGCACCCACAGTGGACGAAATCTTTTTTCATAAAAATCACTTTATGTGTTGTGCGACACTGCATAGTGTGACTAGAAGCACATTCTCGTGTGCCTCTAGCCAAAGTTGAGCTCTAAAGGAACACGGTAGCGTGCGCCATAGTGCCGCTCAACACATAAAGTGATGTTTATGAAAAAAGATTTCGTCCACTGTGGGTGCGTGTTCTCATAGTGTCGTTCTTGAATACGAGGGTTAGGCTAGATGACGATGTGTGAAATGTCCTACAATATTTTAATGTACATTCAACGTAGAAATACTAGGTAAATTGGAGTGAAATATTGAAATTGCCAGCAAATTAAATCTCGTCCCGATTTCTCTCAAGTACTAAAGCAGTTAAGCGTAAAAATCTCACAAAATTATTCGTTCTAACGCCCCGTGAAATCTAATCATTAATCTCTTAACTGCCGGCTGCTTCTGAGAGGAAATATGGGCCCATATAATGGACTTAACTTTATCTTAGTGAAATTATTTTCCAAGTTGTCTCCTTGAGCCCTGGTTTTACAAAAAAAACGACATTAGTTCCGGGGAACTAAGTAACCACGATGTTATATAAAAAAACCGGCCTAGTGCGAGTCGGACTCGCGCGCGAAGGTTTCCGTACTATTATCTATAAATATCGCCAAAAAACGGTTGTTGTATAGGAGCCGCACTTACATATTCATTTTATTCTGTTTTTAGTTTATTATTACGCTATAGCGACAACAGAAATACCTAATCTGTGAAAATTTACTGTCTAGCTATCACGGTTCATGAGATACAGGCCTGTGACCAGACGGACATCGAAGTCTTAGTAATAGGGTCCCGTTTTTACCCTTTGGGTGCGGAACCCTAAAAACTAGCAGTCCGTCGCACCGGTGTAATAATGTGTAACCTTGGGTTACATTATTGAAGTTCTAATAGGGATCCTTAATTTTGTCTATTAAATATAGTCTATGTTACTCAGAGGCAATGTAGTATTCTAATAATGAAAGACATTTTGAAATTGGTTTAGTAGTTTTTGAGTTCATACGTGTACCTAAAAACAGAATAAAATAAATATCTAATGGGGCTCCCATACAACAAACGTGTTTTTTTGTCGTTTTTTATAGATAATGGTACGGAACCCTTCGTGCACAAGTCCGACTCGCACTTGGCCGGTTTTTTTATAAATAACACAATAAAAGTTATAATCAAATGTCATTCTACGCGCCTTTCCCAGTAAAATTCCTAGTGAAATAGTCAACAAGCTCCAACAAACCGCCAAACAGATTTGCCCCAATAAAAATATGGTAATATGAACATAACACAATATTCTTACTTGCTTGTACGCTTGGAGGGGTATTACTATACAGTGTTACGCATGTATGAACACTTGGCGTGTCAAACGGAATTGCTTACGCAGAACAATGGGCTATTTGACAAGATTTTGAAAACCATTCTAGATTATTCAGTAGTGACGGTGGAACCCATAAAAAAATATTATTTTCAATTCTGTTAAGTCTGTAAGTTAAGTGTTTCAGTTCTGTTCCTAAAAATGTAAATTAAATATTGTCAATTTAAATAACCCGCAAAAACGCTTCTTTATGCAAATGGCGTCGCACTAGTTTCTGTGACGTTACATGCTTGTCAACAAATAAACAAACTTCAAGTTTTTCAAGGCAAGCGATGACATATTGACAAGCATGTTACGTCATCGACGATTCGACCAATCCTGACCGTTTTGTATCACGTGACTGGCGTTTAAAAATAGATAATTTTAATGATGGGTTTTTTAATAAAACATTGTTTATTTTCAAGATATTTTACTCCATAATGCCTTATGAAGGCGTAATTTACATAGATTAATATCAACAACACTTTATTTTTCATACTGTCAAATATCCTATTGTTTGTTAGTTCACGCATCGCAATACATAGAAGTTGTAAGTTAGTAATTTAAGTTGCTTTCAATGATTATTAAAGGAGGCTAGCATCAGTTCAAACCTTATCATAGCGAGTCCTTGTCAATGTCAAATACGTACACTTACTGGTCAATCAAACCGACAAGACAAACCATTGATTTCAATCCCAATTGACCTCTAGAAATGACTGTCTAGCCATCTATTCGGACATTCTTTTATTTAAACCTGTTCATAAAAAAGTTCCACATATTCTTTCTAGATTTATTATTACATATTTTCAGCGGAGTTATTAATAGTGTCAAAACTCAGTAACGTCAGAAGCAAGTCAAAGCGCACTTCATTGTTTATCTCCCCTCTCTTGTACGTTTACAATTTCCGTTCGCGGGAGGGGACGCAATAAAAAAAACTTGCACAAAGAAAATTGTATTTCAGAGTCTCAGATAAAAACTCTCTTCATAATACGACGATTACTGGAAGAAATGGGCTTTTCTTACTTTGTAGGAAAATGGCTGTTTTTTATTATTTTAAAAGGCCGACAGATTGTTGATGGGCTCTTGTTGCATGTAGTGAAAAAAAAGAATAAAATAAATATTGGTGGACATTTTACTCATCTTCATCTAGCCCCAAACTAAAAGCTTTCTATGGGAACTAAATAACTGATAGAATACTTATATATTTTTTTTGTAAATACGTACACATGATACATACTGCCACCCAGACACAGAGCAAACATCTATGTTCGTCACACAAATATTTGCTTTGGGTGGGGATCGAACCCACAACCTACAGCGCTGAAGGCAAAGTTACTACCAACTAAGCTGTGAGGCCGTCAAAGAAGTTTTCCGTAAATAAATAGTTATAAAACTTTTGTAAAATTCTCATTCTATCGCTAGAGATCTATGTCACTAGTATCAACGGACATATCAGGGGATCAATAGGCATTTGAGATGCCCATTGACGGCCCATTGATGGCCCATTGACGGCCCGTTCAGTGTCTAATGTATAGAATGGGCATTTCTGGACTAACCCCAGACCAGCACGCTGTCACATAATATTAAATTGTTATTGTATCTTGACATTTAGGTATGCAAAGTTTTAACTCATTCGAACTATTTACATAGTCCCATTGAACAGCTCCTGACTTCATCATCATTTCAGCTCGCTGTCACCATATTGTTGTATTGTCACCAGTTACACAAGTATGCTAAATTTCAGCTTTATTGGTTAGTAGTTTCAGCTTTATAGGTTTAAAATTCAGTTGTATAAGATTTGACCCGAAACATACAATTCAAGATAAATATTAGAAGAGTAATATTTATATAGCCGTGTTGGCCGAGTGGGAGTTACCTCGACATTAAATCTGAAGGACGTGGGTTTGAATCCCGGCCGTGCATCAATGAATTTTTCTTCTCGAAAAATGCTCAAAACAAGTGCTCAAACAGGGAAGAAAAACTTCGCGAAAAAACCAGGCAGTATTCTTATAAGCGTCGACGGGCTTGCAATCAGTCACGTGCGGAATGCTAACTACTGCAAAATGTGGGTATTGAGCCAGACGCAATGTTTGGACGTGCCTTTGACTGCTCCCTTTAGACATCTTAGACAGAATTTAAGCACCTTGAGATCAGAGAGCTACCGTACTTGTGGATTACAGTCGGGATCCTATTTAGATTTTTTTGGGATTTACGAAATATTTTCAAAAAAAAAAGCAGTATTATACATAAACCACTGAACCTCATCCACTCATGGTTCAACGACATTGTCCGGGGGCCTTTATTAGTGATCACAGAGCCAGTCTCTCGTGACAGGTCGTTCACTCACTCAATTGTGCGTATTGTCATGACATAGGCATGCAAAAACAGGGCCATTGTTCACCAACGATTAACTGGAGTTTACTGTAACCGAAACGAAAAACAATGAACCAACGAATGCATTTGATGGTTTCGTCAATGAAAAATTAATTACAAAAAAAAACCGGCCAAGTGCGAGTCGGGCTCGAGCACGAAGGGTTCCGTACCATTGTCTAAAAGAAACGACAAAAAAGTACGTTTGTATGGGAGCCCCACTTAAATATTTATTTTATTATATTTTTAGTATCTGTTGTTATAGCGGCAACAGATATTCATTATCTGTGAAAATTTCAACTGTCTAGCTATAACGGTTCATGAGATACAGCCCTGTGAGAGACAGACGGACAGCGAAGTCTTAGTAATAAAAACGTTCATCAGGAGTATTTATTCGTACTGATAAAGTTTAGTTAGATACGTCAAAAAACCAACAACTCATTTTTTATTATCTGTCAAACTTAAAAAGTTTTATATTGAACAAAAAGGTTACATCACAAAAAAAGTATTTATTAGGTTTTCACTAAAAAGTTTTTCATAGGTTCTGTTATCTACATCCTCCCCCTGACCTATACCTACCTGGAGTAGCTGTGTCTACCGTACTATTAAAGTAGTGATTCTATTTATTTTCCCTGCCTAAGTAGATAAGTGACAAACATTAGCGAATATAATTACGTAGGTAGGAGTAGTATAATACACCCTAATATAATTAGCAACAGTTACAGTTGGGTAATTCGAGGAATTTTGTTCTATAAATCTCTGAAGACTTTTCTGCATATCTTAGATGTCTGGTGCTTGGGGATTACAGTCGTGGGCCATTTCTTTACTTATAAAAACCTTCGCCAAAATTAAAACTTTTATTACAGATACAAAATCTCCATATTCTTAGTTGTAACCTCGATTCTACCTTGACTCAAACTCTTTCGAGGATCCTCGAACTTTCTTTCGAAAAGTATCTCATGTTTGGTATCTTAAATCGATATTTTGGAGATTTTCATCAAACAACACCGTCATTCAGAAGCTCTCGCTGAGGAATCCTCGACTGGAGGCAAACTCGAGGTAATTTTATCTAAATCAACCAAACTCGGTTTCGGTCAGATCGAGGTGGAGATATTTCAAGGTGACAACTAAGACTGGGGATTAGATGTTTATTTGTACGAGTATGTTCGATCATGTCAGAACGACTGAACTGATTTCAATTAAATTTTGTATATTTACCTATGTAGATAAATTATGAACTGGACTAAAACAAAGAACACATTGGATTGTGCATTTATAAACATAATTTATTTATTGAAATTAATTATTTGTCTGGAATATAAAGCGAGCGAAACCGGGATATTTTATACACAATGTGGTAATAACCCACTTTTAAAAGAAAATCAAACAACGTGAACTCATCCTTAAGACCCTTAGAAGAAATTGGAATTCCTGTTTAACCTTCACTGTGACAATTAAATCGTTCATTCCATTCATTCTTTTAAACGCTAACACATTTTATCACTCAATTCATCAGGCTCACAGAGCTGATATTAATTAAGCAAATAGTCTACCTAGATTTTTATACCCCATTATTTTTTTACAAGACCGTTATTTTTCCATTAGCTTAAATCAGATTAAATGATTGAACACCCTGTTAATACCACTTCGGATGGGTATCATTTTGGTTAGTGTACTTTAAATAAGTATCTTATTTATACACTAAGGAAGCGTCCATCGCACAAACCTTTTTTAACACGCTTTTTAAGCTTGGGTTGTAACCTTGTATGTATGTAACGGCATCTTTGAACGTGATTTTGACCTACTTCAAAACGTCGGATTAATTTGAAACTTTGCAAACTTATTAAGGATCGATAACAATATGAAAAAAAATATTATAGCGTGTTTTTTTTAACTATATTATTATTTATATTACTAAGATTCCGTATTGTACTATTTCAGGCTACGTTAGTGCCAAATCATAAAAAAATAAAAATATATATAATTTTTTTTATTTACTTATACTTACTTATATGGTAAACGTCTTCGTCGTCGTCTTCGAGACTTACTTGACATAGTATACTTATTACTAATTACTCTCAAAAAATCGGTCAAGCTATTTCGGAGGAGTTTGGTCACAAACACTGTGACACGAGAATTCTATATTTATAATAGACGATTTTAAAAGCATTTTTTACTACATTACTTTCATTTTTCATTACATGTTTGTCGCGTTTTTATCTTAAATTTATAAAATGTCAGAAAATATTTCAAATAAAACAGTGAGGGGATATTTCACACATGACTTGTTTTATTTACAACATTTGAAAGTCAAGCGTCCTTATTATAAGACACTTTAATAAAGACCCGACCAAAAATGAATATTAAAATGGCGCGGTAGTTTCATGATTTTATGTTGGAATATTCGTAGCCTTTTAACGCTGAAAGGAATATAACACTTTTTATGAAAAAAATAATGTGAAAGTGACATACATTATAAGTTGATGAAAATAAATATTTTTCAGTATAAACCATTTATTTGAAAATAAAATTGATGTTAAAATGGCAACAACTAGCGCTTTCATCCTACATTGATACAAACCCTGGTAGTTTTGTAGTTTTTCGTCCTTTTAACCAACTGTCATTATTTTACTACATAGAAGACACGACAGCTGCACGATACCAGACAAGGAAAACGTTTTTTTTATTATTACTCCGATAATAAGAATTATGTCGAAAATTCTTCTAACTTATCATACTCGTAATACGATTTATCATTTCAAACATATAGATATTAAATATTTACCACATATGATTTTAGTTCATCTTTGAGTTACTTTGTTAAAATAATGAACGTAATAATTACGTTTTAAACATTAAAAAAATAAAAGACGAAAGTGTTTCGACCAATCGAAAAGTCAAGAGCTAAAGTTTTTAAAATTAAAACTATTGTGGTTGTTAATCATTTTATATAGAAATATAGCTAATTACCACGTTTTTCCTTGTATTGCTGACGTTTCGAGACAATTCAGATGCTCTTCATCATGAGCATCGCCCGCGACCGCGATCAACGGCAGATCGGCGAATACGTATACGAATAGAGTATTCGCCGATCTGATCTCATGAACTGTGATAGCTTGACAGTTGAAAATTTCACAGATGATGTATTTTTGTTGCCAAGAAACAAGAAATACTAAACACAAAATATAATAAATATTTAAGTGGGGCTCCCATACAACAAACGTATTTTTTTGCTGTTTTTAATAAAAAAAAATGATACGGAGCCCTTCGTGCGAGGGTCCGACTCGCACTTGGCTAGTTTTTTAAGCCGATAAAGTCGATTTTCTAATAGACTTTTTGAATACTTCAGAGTTTCAATTGAGAGTATCTAAAACAAACCATCAATATGCTGCATTGGCCGGTGGAAACAGAATAAAGCTAGACTGTTTAGCGTGTAGCCGCTCAACTGATCAAAGCAATTAATGCCATTTCGATTATTCCAAAAGTTTGCGGTTTTCCGACCGCCATTCCGGAACGCTTTGTTTTCGATGTTGCGTTTCGAAACGCGAAATAGGCCTTTAATTAGTGAATTTAACTAGGTGGTATGTGCTTGTGCACACGTAATGCGGAGATTTGCCATTGATTGCCCCCAACAAATTGAGTGATGTTATCTTGTATAGTACTGCATAAACCTTAGTGTTTTTTCAATGCTATTAGATAAGCAAATATAATAAATGTTAAAATTTATATAATTACCTATATATATAATTATATGTCTTGTTAGTTACATGACATGGGTAAGAAAGGAGTGAGTGATGAGATGACGGCTGATAGAGGGAAATGGAAGAAGTAAACATGTTGTGCCGACCCCACTTAAGTGGGATAAGGGCAGGAAGATGATGATGATGATGTTTTGTTAGTTACACCATTTATAACTCAAGAACCGATGGACTTCTATGATTTTTGTGTTTTGCAATTGTCTTCGTCCGGAATAGGATAAAAATCATTAAAACAAAAAAAAATAAAGAAAATTAAAGAAAAACCTTGCAGTGAGTTCAGTTTAATACCTAAGTAACGGGAACGGGAACTTAACACAGCTTATGTCAATTCTAAAGCGATACGAAGTTCGCCGGGTTAGCTTGTGGTAAATAAATAAAAACACATATTTCCAAAATCTGAATATACCTAGAGATTTACGAGTAAGTATACTCTAGATTGTTTATGTATGAAATATGGAGATTGTATCACTACATAGTATCATAAGCAAAGTCACTTTTCGCTTCCCGCGTATGTATGTATATTTGCTTATATCTTTAAAACTACACAACGGATTTTGATGCGGTTTTTTTTTATAGATAGAGTGATTCAGGAGGAAAGTTTATATGTATAATAACATGCTACCCGTGCGAAGCCGGGGCGGGTCGCTAGTAATGTATATTGTATAATGTATATACATTAGCTTTCGTGATACCCGCATAAAAAATATCATATGTTTCTATCATAATTTTGTCTATCATAACCTAATTTTATTGAAATCGGTTCTGTTACATTTATTTATTTTTGTTGCCCATATAGGTAGCAATGTATGACAAAATATATTTTGCCATTTTTGAACGAAATTTCTATATTTTAAAGGTTCCCAACAAAATTTTTAGATGAAAGCTTTGTTGTAAAGTTTGATGGACCATGCGACTGGTTCTAAAAATATAACAGCATTTGTCCAAATAGAAAATGCTTTTTTGATTTTTAACAATCCTTCACTGTTCCCACCGTTTATTTCAACTAGATTCGATTATAAACGATCGAAATATTCGAATCTGCTAAAAATCCGTTGACACAAAGGGTTCTATATTTAAATGGCGCAAATCTTTTCAAATTTCGAACCCAGTCGGCTGCGTTCCAGAGATACCGCGTTTTGTTCGGACCTCGTTCATTTCGTTCATTCATTCGTTCAGTAGCACCGATTGGGTGCTATTGTTGCTTTTCAGGGTGATTTTCATTGAGAATCATCCTTTTACTGCCGGATTTAGTTACGACATTTTTATGATGAATTCTAGCCAGAATAAAGTTGTGGCTCCTTTCAATCGAAGCTTTAAAATACATTTTAGATTTGTGATCCGTTTTCTATTCACAGAAAATGATCTGTTTGTTCTTTTCTTTTAACACATTATATTCGCATTGTCTCTGGCCTCACAGCTTAATTGTACCTCGACTTTCAATCTGAAGGTCTTGGGTTCGAATCCCGGCGTGCATCAATGGATTTTTCTGTTCGAAAAATGTATATGCGCATCAAAAACACGTGCTCAAAACTGTGAAGGAAAACATCGTGAGGAAACCAGTTAGTGTTTTTATAAGCATCGATGGGCTTGTAACCTGTCACGTATGGAAAACTAATGCAAAATGTGGGAATGTGCCAAATAAATATAATGTTTGGACGTGCCTCTGACTACCCCCACGAGACATCTTCAAAGGATAATGTCCAAGTCTTGTTATTCCGTACCCAAAGGGTAAAAACGGGACCCTATAACTAAAACTTCGCTGTCAGTCTGTCTGTCTGTCCGTCCGTCCGTCTGTCTGTCACAGGGCTGTATCTCATGAACCGTGATGGCTAGATAGTTGAAATTTTCACAGATTATGTATTTCTGTTGCCGCTTAACAACAAATACTAAAAACAGAATAAAATAACTATATAAGTGGGAGTTCCCATACGACAAACCGTTTTGCCATGCCGTTTTTTATAGATAATGGCACGGAGCCCTTTGTGCGCGAGTCCGACTCGCACTTATCCGGTTTAATTTTATCATTTAGAGGTTGCTTTTCGAATTATAAGTTTCCCCTTCTGTTTATCAGTTTTTTTATCTACATTCTACAGCAAATTTCATAGTAATCAGTTTGGTCGTTTAGGTTTGATTAGGGTACAAGCATATTATTTACAAATTTACAAACTTTCGTACATATTTATAATATTATTAGGATTTCTTTATATATCTGAGTCTTCTCAATAATGTCCAAGTCTTTCACTTTCAAAACTTTCGTGAGTTTTACTACACATTATTACAACAATGGGAAATTACTCACGTAAATGATAAATTGTCAATGAGGACACCGACAATGTTTCGATTCATCTAGAGAATCTTCTTCAGGGTGAGTGGACCATAACGCGCGCGCTAACAATTTATCATTTACGTGAGTAATTTCCCGTTGTTGTAATAATGTGTCCAAGTCTTGTTATTTTTTTTTGTAAACATTCTATAAAAGCTATTATTCCGGCAACAGTAGCACATAAAAACAAGTACCTATTTATATTCAACGTGTGCCCCGTACGCTATAACATTACATCATTTCTTTGTTTCGTGGTTATAGACCAAATTAAAAATTTACCTTTATGACCTTTGAAGGCTTTTGTTTAATTTGCCACACGCAGTGAATACAAAGGTGATTGAATTGGGCTCTATTTATAGAAAGCATTATTTATTTATTTATACCATACCTACTTTAAAAAGCTTATTTTATTCACCCAAAACAGTGAATAAAAAGGCCTTTTACTCACTGTTTTGTTTTTATTCACTATTTTGGTGTTTGAATTTGGAACACAAAATATATCCGGTCTCTATTTCAATGCTTACACAAACTCCTTGCGCTGAGATTCGAAATTCAAAACTCTTTGGTGCAAATAAATTCTCGAGATTTGATTGGTCGATATTTGCGACAAGGAGTTTGGCATTAGATTAAATAAATATTCTCGTAGTCATGGTATAAAGTATAGTATGCAACTCCTGAATAAAGTACGAATTTATATCGAGGGCCATGAATCACTCGCGTCGTTCAGGATTCTAACAGTTGAATCACTCGCTGCGCTCGTGATTCAATCATTAGAATCCTTCACTTGCTCGTGACTCATCTACGGCCCTCGTTTTAAATCCGTCCTTTATTCACTAGTTGCATAATATACTATTATTTGTACATAATTAGCACGGTACAAGACCAATTACACTAACTATTTACACATTATATTATATCCAATCATTTAATACTAAATTAAAAATAATTACTCGTATTAGATACCTACATAAATAATTATATATTTTTACATGTCAATAGGAATGTCATAGATAAAATGAAATAAGAAGAAATGGGAAAATGTCAAAAAATAATAAGTACAAAATATCAAAATGTCAAACACAATGCAAATAACAAGCATTTCGCAACTATCCTTGAAGCCAGGGGGTAGTCAGGAACATGTCTAAACATTACATTTTACTATATTCCCATCGCTGCTTATGAGAATACCAACTTGTTTCTTTACGATGGTTTTCTACTTAGTATTCTTATAAACGGCGATAGGTTTTCAGCCTGTCATGGAATGCTGATTACTGCAAAATATTGGCATGAGCTAAATGAAAAGTTCGGACGTGTCTCTGACTACCTATTTAATCATCATCAAAGATCTGAGCGCCATTATTTCCTCCAAAGCTGAGCACGTGTTAATGTGCATATTGTACATTTTTCGAATATAATAGAAATCCATTCGAACCCACTACCTTCGGAATGAAAGATACTTCCCACTAAGCCAACAAGGCCGTTACCAAAATACGATGAACCTAAAATATATTTTGAAACTAAATAATAATAAATATTAAAGGCGATGAGCTTGCAACCTGTCACGTATGGAATGCTAACTACTGCAAAATGTGGGCATGTGCCAAATATATTGTTTGGACATACCTCTGACTACCCCCCTCAAAGAAACTAAGCGCCACAGTCAGTCACAGTCGTTTTTTTAGGGTTCCGTACCCAAAGGGTAAAAACGGAACCCTATTACTAAGACTTCGCTGTCCGTCTGTCTATCTGTCACAGGGCTGTATCTCATGAACCGTGATAGCTAGACAGTTGAAATTTTCACAGATTATGTATTTCTGTGGCTGCTCTAACAACAAATACTAAAAACAGAATAAAATAAATATTTAAGGGATGCTCCCATACAACAAACATAATTTTTTTGCCGTTTTTATAGATAATGGTACGGAACCCTTCTTGCGCGAGTCCGACTCGCACTTGGCCGGTTTTTAATATAAGTGGACATTTCACTCATCGCCATCTAGCCCCAAACTTAGCAAAGCTTGTACTATGGGAACTAGATAACTGATAGAATACTTATATTACAACACCCAGACGCAGAACAAACATCTAGAACCAAAATGATTCCTTGGTCTACTCAGTGTAGATTACATAAAGTCTCGATTTGTGCTAAAAACCATAAATGCTACTAACGATGATACAGCAAGTTACTTAATTTAATTTAAGTTACTAAAATATAACAACAACATAATTACTAGGAATCCGTCAAGTTAAAAAGACTTCATTAATCATTGTGCACGCGATTTTGAGTATCGATATAAAAACGATACGAATTTATCCTCTCAGACGTCGGAAAACCCGAATCGGGATCATCGTTTTATAATGGCCGCCTAATAAAATGATCCCGAATCGGTTTCACAGCCATGCTCGGTTGTTTTCATTCGTGCTAATCAACCAAGTGTGCTATCCTGCTCGCACCTATTTCAATGTGTCCGGGACAGAGCCGGCTAGCGAACAAGGCACAATGCAAGGCACAATAATCGAGAAATCTGCGATATAATGCACCTAAGGTTGTGCCAGCCATTTTTTTTGCATTTTAATGGCCGGTTTCGCTTGTTCATTCACTACATCGACCACACAGCCTAGACTCATCATGCAAGCGAACACTATCAGACAACACATTATGAGCTAAAGATCCTGTGTAAACTACCGAGCGCGGTTCAAGATGTGCCCCACGACGGGGCTTTTTTCAATTGCCCCGGTGGTTCATTTTCATACAAAGCTTGTCCTGACAATAATGAACTCAATACTCTTTACTCTTTACCTAGTCTCTTTACTAAGTACCTACGGTAGACACATCCTCAGATCTCCAGGTGATCAGATCTTTGAAGATGTCCAATGGTAATAAACAGAGGCACGTCTAAAGATTACATCTGGATTACATACATGACAGGTTGCAAGCCCGTAGCCGCTGATAAGAATTCTAAATTTCCTTCACCTTCGCTTATTAGAAGAAGTTAATCTCGAAAGTCTACATCAGCGTTTAGATTACGTCCTATTGTTCACCGCGTTATTATGTAACAGTTTGCGAAACCGCTGAATAGACAACTATGCTGCAATCGGAACACCATTGCTAATACCATTTACTAAGCTTCAAGTGTTCTGTGATAGAAAACCTTAAAGATCTGAGGCTAAGGGCTATATATATATTATATATAGAATCATGTGTATTCGTAATCCCCAAGTACAGTAGATATCCTACCAGATCTCCAGGAGCTCAGGGCCTGTACCACAAGCTCAAAAGTAATATCAAAACCATACTCACGGTGCGAAAGTGATAACGCAATACAGACTCTGTAGCGCGCGGTGATCTGTCACCTGTCAAATCATTTTTATTTGGACCACGCCGCGTCGACGTCACATCCTTTTCCTGAACGCGCCGTGACTTTAAGGCGACTAGCGCCATCTCGCGCCAGGCGAGTGAGATTCGGCGGCCCGCGCGTAACCGCGACGCATGAGCGGCTCGAGTACTTTTTATTCATTTGTGGTGTTTTATTGTGTTTATTTTGTCTGTTTATGTTTTACGTGTTTTATTATATATTATTATCAACTATCAGCATTCTCATTAACTCTCCGAACCCCGAGATATAGTCAGCCAGCCGGGCAAGTATTAAAACTCGTATTAAAAGAAAGAAGGAATAAATTTATTTTCGAATTTATTTTCGTGGTATTCCACAAGTTGTCAATGTTGCCAGTTTGTTAAGTTTTAAGAGATTATCTTGAAACAAAATAAATTCTAGTATCCGGTAGGTACTAAAATTAGATACAGTTTTCTAATATTATATTATTACAAGCTGACCCCGCGAACTTCGTATCGCAATTGACAAATGTTGTTTGAAGTTCCCGTTCCCGTTCCCGTTCTTAGGAACACACCTACATTGCTTAGACAACAGTGAACTTTATTTAATAGCAATAAAGCTCAAATTGACTACGTTTTTTCTTTTGTATGGGAAAAAGAAAAGGGCTGTTTTTAGGATTTTCCCGGCAATTATTCGAATTTTTCTCACCTTTTAAACCTTCCCTAGACCTCCACGAACATTTCAAGACCAAGATAAGATAAATCCGTTCAGCCGTTCTCGAGTTTTAGCGAGACTAACGAGACTATCAGCAATTGATTTATATATATATATATAGATATTGTTGCTTTTTTATTTGACCACGCATATCTTTTTACTTGGTGATCCGATTTCGATGATTATTTTTTAATATGTAAAAAAAGTCCCAAGTTGGTCCCATTTAAATTATATTCATGTGGGACTAATAGTTACTTCATAAAACTTAAAAAACCAATATCGTCCCTTGAAATTTTGATTGATCAAAACATTTTAGTCGGTTTTCTTTTTAGTTTTTTAAACGTTTATGTTAAACTAGCGACCCGCCCCGGCTTCGCACGGGTAGCATGTTATTATACATATAAACCTTACTCCTGAATCACTCTATCTATTAAAAAAAACCGCATCAAAATCCGTTGTGTAGTTTTAAAGATATAAGCAAACATACATACATACATATTACATATTACATACAGACGCGGGAAGCGGAAAGCGACTTTGCTTTATACTATGTAGTGATGACAAAAACGGGAAATTAAATTATTTTATTTTATTAAATAATTAAAAAAATATATAATTGATAAAGACTCCGACAATGTTTCGATTTATCTAGAGAATCTTCATCAGGATGAGTTTGATCCAACTAGCCAGTCACAAAAGTTTAGAAACTGAAAAAGTAATTTATGTTCCCAACATTTTTCTAAAACGAGTTTATGCAAACATTCACAAGATAAGGTGGCTATCTATTGATTTTTACTCGAAAACTGATATCATTTCAATAGGATGATTTTATTCATTGCGGGCCTAGTGCCGTGTGTAGAAGATAAAAATAAATGAGGTTAGTGGGAATTTCCTACATACAAATCGACTGACCTTACAGCTCAGTTGGTACTGGTAGCTTTGCCTTCTAGATTCTCACTCAGGACAAACATTTTGTATGATAACTAGCTGGACCCGCGACAGACGTTGTCCTGTCCAAATTTCAATAATCTCATAGAAAAAGTGCTATAAATTTTTCGAATTTTACAATTTTTCAGTGCACAAATGTACAATAATGAATCTTTGAAGAAAATGTTCCAAAAAATCCATAGAGTTTTATACAAATTTTGCCCCCGTTTTTCACCCTCTTAGGGGTAGAATTTCGGAAAATCCTTTCATATCGGATGCCTACGTCATACAAAGAACGCACCCTCCAAGTTTCAGGTCTCTACGATCAGCGGTTTAGACTGTGCGTTGATAGTCAGTCATTCGGGACAAAGAAAGCGTTTTTTAGGTATAGATGATGTTTGTTCTACACTTACTAATACGAGTAATATTGAGATAGCGATATGCAAATTTCAATAACGTGTTCATTTTTAAATTAATTATTATTATATTCTGTTTGTTAAGTCCGCCAATATTTATTATTATTATTATTCTATTTTAAGAGGCTCCCAGTCGCTGATTGCTCTTTTTCGAAACGAAAAAAGAAATACTTCTGAACAAGCCACATCTACTATTTTTATAAGTATATTACTTCAGGTTCCTACCTAGATTTCTATTAAGCTGAAAACATAATAGCAGAAACTTTTCACGATAAAGATATTATTTCAAAATGATACGTTTTAGAATTTATGATCGAAATATTTTATATACCTACTATTAAAATCAACTTGTGATTTATTGTTAAAGATAGGTAATATGTAGATCTAGATTTCTATTAGACTAGATTTTTGATAAGTAATTATACATAATTTATATCATTAATTTATTCGAAAAGCTAAGGCGGACCACGCGCCGACGTGTGTTTGTCGTCATTGCAGCGGTCGGTAGGATTATTTATCGAAGTGATTAAAGATGGGTACATCTTTATTTACATATACTATACATTATAAAATAGGAGATGTGGCTTGTTCACAAGTATTTATTTTTTCGTTTCGAACAAAAACAATCGTCGACTGGGAGCGCCTTAACAATCAGCTCAAACGGTTTGGGATAACTGCTTCAAAATTGAGTTGCAAGATACCACCTTAACAAACATAGTTACATAGTTAAATTGCAAGTTAAATAAAAGCTTGTAAAAAGTTTATAACTATTCTATCAGTTATCTAGTTCCCATAGTACAAGCTTTGCTTAGTTTGGGGCTAGATGGCGCCGTGTGTAAAGTCCGCCAATATTTATTTTATTTATTTATTTATAATGTTCTAGCGCGAAAGTTAACCATTTCTAAGAAAAAATATTTGTCTCAACAACACTTGAACAACACAAAACTACTAATGTAGGCAATACTAAAGGGAAACATCATGAATTTTCAATGAATAATATATATACAAAATTACATCATAATTCGTTCTGAGAGTTCCTCTACCTACAAACTAACAAAATCATTAACAAACTTTACCCCTTTATAAATCACTAGCAGTCCACCCTGGCTTCGCACGGTGTAATAATGATATTTACACCTTGGGTTACATTATCGAAGTTTTCATACGGATCCCTAATGTTTTTGAAAATAATCTATAGCCTATGATCATCAGTTATAATGTAGGATTCTAATGGAAAAATAATTTTTGAAATCGGTCCAGTAGTTTCGGAGCCTATTCGATGTAAACAAACAAACAAACAATCAAATCTTTCCTCTTTATAATATTAGTATAGACTAGCTTTTGTCAGCGGCTTCGTTCGCGTGGTACCTGATAAAAGGTAACCTAATTCTCTATTTTAAAGCTTAGGCTATGAAGGCATTCCACGTGATGCGGACAAGCAAAAACAAGTGAGGACATGGATTTTGTTTATATTCCGCTCAATTACACTGTTCATACAATTTTTTTTTCATGTGATTTCACTTTGCTGAGTTATGGGCTTCTAAAGAATTGATTGAATTAAATTAAATTACACTGGTTTTGAATAGTAAAATGGATGTTCTTTTTAACTTTTAAATCGAATTTGTATTTTTGAGCCTTCACCTTGTTCGATTGGCATCACACTAGAGCTCTACATAGCTTTAAGGAAAGGATCATTAAAAAAAAGGTAGACCCCAAGCCGTGTTTGTTGCCTGATTCTTCTAGGCTTGGTCGCGTGGAATCGGCGTAGCTTCACCTAGTTCCTAAGACGTTTCAAAGTGATCCTTGTGATTTTATTGAAATAAATGATTTTTGAATTTGAATTTGAATTTGACCGGAATATAAACAAAATCTACGACCTCACTTTTTTTTGCTTGTCCGCATCACGTGGAATGCTCCCTATGTATATTCCTAGTTTCATCCAAATCCGTTTCATATTGGAAATCCCAAAAGAGTGGGCACAGACAATGTTATATTTTTTGTTCTAACTTTGTTATTCATAAGGTTTTATAACATCATAATCTTGATAAAGCAATTTGCTTTGATTGAAAAATGTACAAAAAAGTTTGAAGCAACGACTTTTAAAGTCGTCAAAACGGGCGAGTGTTCCGTATGATTATCACTACATAGTATAAAGCAAAGTCGCTTTCCACTTCCCGCGTAGGTATGTTTGCTTATATCTTTAAAACTACATAACGGATTTTGATGCGGTTTTTTTTAATAGATAGAGTGATTCAGGAGGAAGGTTTATATGTATAATAACATGCTACCCGTGCGAAGCCGGGCGGGTCGCTAGTAAATATATATTTACAAAAAAGTATTATAAGTATTCTATCAGTTATCTGGTTCCCATAGTACAAGCTTTGCTTAGTATGGGGCTAGATGGCGCTGTGTGAAAATGTCCACCTATAATTATTTATTTATTGCTTTCAAAATATCTTAAGTTACTCTGAGGGCATGTCCCGAATGTAGTGTAAAGACGACTTTGACTACTTCAATCTAGAATCTAGAATCTAGAATCTAAGCGCCTGGATGTAAAAGGATGTCTATCGTATAGTTGTGAACTTATTATTTTTTCTCAAATGTAAAAGTTGTATCACTACATAGTATAAAGCAAAGTCGCTTTCCACTTCCCGCGTCTGTATGTATGTATGTATGTTTGCTTATATCTTTAAAACTACACAACGGATTTTGATGCGGTTTTTTTAATAAACAGAGTGATTCAAGAGGAAGGTTTATATGTATAATACATGCATAATATAGTAGAGAAACACTGATAATTTTAGAGGTTTCTAATGTGATGTCGTAAATAAACACATTTTTTTGCGCTTACATTGCAAATGCTGGCTGAACCCCACGAGATATATCAAAATAATGTACTACAGTATTGTACACCTTAAAAACGTCTACAAAAAAGTCAACGATGGTATTAGAAATGTCTTACGCACAGCGAAGCGGGCACGGGTCAGCTAGTATGCTTATATTATAAATGCGAAAATAACTCTCTCTGTCTGTCTGTGTTGTTATCACGGCCAAACCACTGGTCCGATTGCGAGGAAATTTAATATTGAGTTAGTTCAAGGTCTTGGGACAGCTTTTTTTTCAATATTTTATTTGATTTATTGCCTATTATAACGCCTGGAGATCTCTGATTCTTCCATACTTGGGAATTATAATATTAAGTAATTGTTTAAAAACTGTTAGGTATATACACTATCGGAATACGTTTCCGTCTACATAATGTAGTCACGGAACCCCTAAATCATAACCTTGAACTTTTTAAACTAGTCGGTTAAACAACAGCGATAACCATATCGTGCCGAGGTCAATGATCCTATTACGAGTAGGTACCTACTTGTAGTTTTTTTATAGCTCTGTCTATCACACTCTAATATATTATGCAAAAGATTGGAGTTTGGTTTGTTTGTTAGTCAATCACGACGATACGGTGGTTTCAATGAAATTTAGGTTACTATAGATAGATTATCATTATGATCTGGATCGAAATATAGAATCCTTTTTATAATTTTTTTAGTTTTAGTAAGTGAAGTTTTAGTATTTCGTTTTTATATTTCGTCAAGACAAAAAATGTAATAAAAACTTAATATCTTAAAACTATTAAGCTGTGTGGACATTGTGCCATACATAATGTTTGGACGTACCTCTGACTACTTCCTTAGACATCCTTCAAGGATCTAAGTCACTTGGGGTCTGAGGGTATGCCGTACTTGGGGATTACAGTGATCCTATTTCATTTTTTTTATTAAATTTTAAATTAAATTCGAACCCACGGCCTTCAGATAAGTCGAGATACCTAGGCCACCACGTCTCAGTATTAGTGTGCTTTAATTGTTTTGACCGTGGATGGCCCACAGCGTCGCTGTGTCGTGCCGCCACGACTCACCTCCGACCGATCGTGAGCTGTTCTTTGTAAATGCCTACTTTAAAACCTGTTATAATCGTAATCTGTTCCTAGGACTTCCAGCTGGGAGACTTACCCTCGTATTCAAGAACGACACTATGAGAACACGCACCCATAGTGGACGAAATCTTTTTTCATAAACATCACTTTATGTGTAAAGCGGCACTATGGTGCACACTACCGTGTGCCTTTAGAGCTCAACTTTGGCTAGAGGCACACGACAATGTGCCTCTAGTCACACTATGTAGTGTCGCACAACACATAAAGTGATTTTTATGAAAAAAGATTTCGTCCACTGTGGGTGCGTGTTCTCATAGTGTCGTTCTTGAATACGAGGGTAAGAATCCACTTATTGTGAGCTAGCTTTCGCCCGCGGCTTTACTTGCATTTTACCTGGATAAAAGTACCCTATAATGCTGTTCCAGGACATACTGGCCTCGCAGCTCAGTTGGTAGTAACTCTGCCTTCTGCGCTGTAGGTTGAGGGTTCGATCCCTACCCAGGATAAACATTTTTGTGTGATAACATAGATGTTTGTTCTGTGTCTGGGTGTTAATATGTATAATAAGTATGTATTTACAAAAAAAAGTATATAAGTATTCTATCAGTTACCAACATAGCAAGCTATGCTTAGTTTGAGCCTTGAGGTTTGAGGAGATGGCGCGGTGTAAAAATGTCCACAAATATTTAATTATATTTATTTATTTATTTCAAGTTTCATCCAGATCTATCTGGTCGATTGGGCGCGATTGAGACACCACCATCCAAACTTACAAACATTCTCACTTAAGGCGAGTAATAAATGTTTTTGATGAATTCAGAATCGTTTTTTCTCAATAACCGCAAATCATACAGTTTTGTTTTTCATGACAAAGATAACTTAAGGATATAATCTAGATAAATTACAGACAGAAACACGATTGGTGAAACTTTTCTCGATAGATTTATTTTCCAAAGTTGGCTCTTCAAAAACACTAGTTTCGTTTTTAATCAAAGCTATGAATAGCTAAACAGTTTATTTTTATATAATTCGTAAGATAATCATACTAGTTAAATAAATTACAGACAGTTTCTTTTTAAATTTGATGGTTTTCGAGATAATGCAGTTTTATCACTTTTTCCGTCTTATCCGGGTAGACTCAGCCCATACAAAACGTCAAAAATTACACTTATCACCTTAATTTCGGATTTATAAGTACCTATGTAGTAGGAAAGGCGTTTTTTTTAAGCATCCAATCCAATCTCCATCTAAATCTTCAAATCCACAAGCTTTACAACTCAAAAAATGCATTATCCGAGCTAATGTTTGGTCGTGATTCTGACTAGCCTCGTTAGACAGCATCTTAGAATCACAGCGCCTGGAGATCTGAGTAATTCTCAAACAATTTACGTAACTAATCAGGGATTTTATATAATCCGTACCTATGACACCAATATCTGTTACTATTTCTTTACCACAAACAGCGTGTATATATATGCGGCGATGGGCTTGCAACCTGTCACGTATGGAAGAAAGTTTATTGAAAATTTACTCCTAAAGGGAGTGAAAACAGTGGTGTCTGTGTTTGTATAATATACAAACATCGAAAAAAGGGGAAAAAGGCATCAAATTTGGCATTAATTTTAGTTAATTTTTTTTATTGTTTACGTACTTCAGTAGTACTTTTAATTATTATTCTTGTTTGAGCCTTCACCTTGTTGGTCTTCAAGGCTGTTGGCCTTCACCGATTGGCATCACACTGGAGCTCTACATATGCTATGTAGAGCTCCAGTGTGATGCCAAGGAAAGGATCATTAAAAAAAAGTTAGACCCTATGCCGTGTTTGTTGCCTGATTCTTCTAGGCTTGGTCGCGTGGAATCGGCGTAGCTTCACCTAGTTCCTAAGACGTTTCAAAGTGATCCTTGTGATTTTATTGAAATAAATGATTTTTTAATTTGAATTTGACACCTCTTTTTTCAGTCCCTTTATGAATACATTTCAAAAAACTTATTTTTATTTACTAAAAGGGAATATTCTCTGTTTCAATTTCTATTTCTATTCAATTTCTCTGCCAACACTAAAGACAATATCTGTAATTTTAGTGGAATGATCCCAGATTGTAGTAAACTCAGAAAGTACATTCATAAAGCGACTGAAGAGAACTTAAGGTGCGACACAAAGCTCTGCAAGTATAAAGCCAAGTGCTCAACAAAGGCGCATCGGCAAAGTAATGATATGCAAACTTTAATGTGAGTACAGCTTTATCTGGAGATGTATGCCTGATGCAGCCTAACTCAAAAGACTTCTTACGGACTGGATATTGTGTGCTTTTATACTCTGACTACCTTATGCCAGCGGCTTTGCTAGCATTGTACCTGGATTAAAAGCCTATATCCTATTCCATCTGAAGGTTGTGGGTTCGAATCGTGGCGTGCATCAATGGATTTTTCTGTTCGAAAATTTATATGCGCATTAAAAACACGTGCTTACAACGGTGAAGGAAAACATCGTGAGGAATGATGGGCTTGCAACCTGTCACGTATGGAATGCTAGCTACTGCAAAATGTAGGCATGTGCCACATATAATGTTTAGACGTGCCTCTGACTGTCATTAGACATCTTTTAAAGGATCTACGCGTCTGTAGATATGAGAGGATGTCTACCGTACTAGGGGATTACAGTCGTGATCCTATTTATTTTATTTCTATTCTAGGGTATAGACTATAATCAAAATTTCATCTAAATCTGTTTGGTTGTTTGGGCGTGATTAGGCCACAAACAAAAAATAAATAAATAGGATCACGACTATAATTTCCAGTATGGTAGACATTTTCTCAAACCATTGAAGATGTCTAAAAAGGGTAGCCAGAGTTTGATTCAACAAAATACATTTAACACAAGACCATTTTGTAATTAGCAACATTACAAACATCCTACAAAATAAGGCATGAACTTGCCTGACTATCCCTTCAGTCATCACAAAATCATCATTTTTTACAGTCTTAATCCTATTTAATTTTGTGTACAAGTAGTTTCCACCTAAACCACGGTGTACATACGAGTATGTGTCCTAGAACCAAGATTACTCATAAGTACTCCCTTTTATTTTAATGAAAAATATTCCAAAGACATTTGTAACATCTGGGTCAGGCGCAGAATAGGCCTTATTAGCTGAGTGTCTTCAGGCGGCCCTTATAATGAGGCGGGCGAAGCAAGTGTTGAACATCACTAGGACAACTTCTTACAAAAGCTTGTCAACCTTTGCAATTATTTCGTTGCTTTCTTAGCGCTTTCTTACGTATGGAATGCTACTGCCAAATAAAAATATATCACAACTGTAATCCCCTAACTATCGTGATTAGTAGACATAACTATAGGTTTTGAAACGGGTCTTTATCACGTAATTACCTTTAATTTACTTTCCCGACGTTTCGACTACGTTACAATAGCCATGGTCGCGGGCAGACTGGAGTATTCGGAGCTAACGTGTTGAAGCGGAGGCAGTTGAAGAAACTACCCTCACTTGGTCTTCAGAAATATAAATGTCCATGTTCACATTACGACACACCACACTGACTGTATCCACGCACTTAGATGGTATATCGCAACACCCACACATAGCGACCACAGGATTCCATGAAGAGAGTCTAAAGCCGTCTTCACGATTAAAATTTGGGTACTTTTAATCATGAAGACGGCTTTAGATATTTTGTTATATTTATAGACTAGCTGACCCGTGCCCGCTTCGCTGTGCGTAAGACATTTCTAATATGGTATTAGAAATGTCTTACGTTGACTTTTTTGTAGACGTTTTTAAGGTGTACAATACTGTAGTACATTCTTTTGATATATCTCGTGGGGTTCAGCCAGCATTTGCAATGTAAGCGCAAAAAAATGTGTTTATTTACGACATCACATTAGAAACCTCTAAAATTATCAGTGTTTCTCTACTATATTATGCATGTATTATACATATAAACCTTCCTCTTGAATCACTCTATTTATTAAAAAAAACCGCATCAAAATCCGTTGTGTAGTTTTAAAGATATAAGCAAACATACATACATACATACATACATATTACATACAGACGCGGGAAGCGGAAAGCGACTTTGCTTTATACTATGTAGTGATATTTTGTATTATATATTTTGCGGTGATGGGCTTCCAACCTGTCACGTCACGTATTGATTTGAGCGCTGCTAAATGTCGGAGAATACTTGAAGAATACAGTCGTGATCCTGTTTATTTACATACATTTTTAAAGATGCTTTCAGATAATGTTAGATATGTTATAAAACCAGCATCTATCCAGTTAAATCGTCATCAAAAAGCATACTCCGCCCTTCGACAGTCGAGTAACGAAATAAAAATGCCGCGACCTGCCTCAACGAAGCGCGGATCAAGGGCATCGGACGCAGGGCGTGGGTGCAACGCCATTCAGAGGGCATAGAGTTGGAAAAATACAGTAAGTGCATTACCATGCTAACTCGTACCATTCAAAATCATGTCCCTAGACATGAGTTGACATGTGTGTAGTCCGGTATATATCCAAAATAAAAATAAATAGGATCACGACTGTAATCCCCAAGTACGGTAGACATCCTCTCAGATCTTCAGACGCTTAGATCCTATGACGATGTGTAGTGGGGTTAGTCAGAGGCAAGTCCAAACATTATATTTGGCACATGCCCAGATTTTGCAGTAGTTAGCAAAATGGAGTTAGTTAACTGGTTTCCTCACGATGTTTTCCTTCACCGTTGTAAGCACGTGTTTTTGATGCGCATATAAATTTTCGAACAGAAAAATCCATTGATGCACGCTGGGATTCGAACCCACGACCTTCAGATTGAAAGTCGAGGTACATTCCACTCGGCCAACACGGCTTTTAATATAAAAATAGACATAAAAATAGTGTTTAGTTTAAAAAAAAAATAGGATCACGACTTTCATCCCCAAGTACGGTAGTCACCCTCTCAGATCTCTAGGCATTTAGATCCTTCGAAGATGTCTAGTGGGGGTAGTCAGAGGCACGTCCAAATATTAGTTTACCTAAAGAGCTTTATTTTAGGATCTATACTTTTTTTAAATTATTTTCTAGTAGTATATTTTGTATACAGTTAGGAACAAACTGCAATTATCCAGAAGTTGGGCGTTGGTAGCTGCGTCTGTTTTAATAACTACTGTATTTATCATCGTTCTTTCTATAAATATTGTACCCTAAAACTTGTTCCGAAATAAACGATTATTATTATATTATTAGTGATCAAATGACAAAAACTCCTACAGAGCTGAATTTTTGTAAAGACCTTAGGTATACCAGTAGAAATAAAATTTCAAAAGTCTATTGATCTCATGTGTGCAAGAGTAATTCAAAGTCAAACGTCAAAGTTTTCGGTTTTTTCGATTATTCTCGAAAACGATACGTTTTATCAAAACAAAACCCATATAAAAAGTGTAGATCAATTAATTATCTCTAAAAATTGCCTTAATACTTTTATCCTAAAACTCACCGTTTCTGAGATATAACGATTCAAAGAGTTATTTATTTTAATAGGATCAATAGGATCTAAAATCACTAAGACAACTTTGAAACGGCTTAGGAGCTAGGTAAAGCTACGCCTCGCAACCAAGCCTAGAAGAATCAGGCAAAATCAGGAATCAGATCTAACATTTTTTTCGATGATCCTTTCCTTAACGCTATGTAGAGCTCCAGTGTGGTGTCGATCGAACAAGACAGTCCCTTCTGTGCTCAACACTCTTTGAGATTCTTGACCCCGCCTCGTGACCACCGCGCGATCATTGCCACTGAGCTCAATTGGTCTGTACCTACTTAGATAATATAGGTAAGTATATAACAAGTTCCGCATCTACGATATGTTGTGTTTTATCTATGATTATGCAATCTGTATTCTTGCATTATAAAGGAGATATAAATCACGCAAGGTGAAGTTATTTTTAAACGGACCTAAACTCTCGTTGTAGATAGATAGAAAATATTTTTTTGCACTATGCTGAACAATTAGTGATCTTATCGCTAATCAGCGATCTCTACCAGATACCCCCAGTTGTACCCCCATAGGGGTTTAATTTCGAGAATTCCTTTCGAAGTGCACTCTAACACTTCAAAATGAATACACCCTCCTACTTTCAAGTTTCTAAGAACAGTGGTTTAAGCTATATGCATTGATATATCTGTCAGTCAGTCAATAACGCAAGACTTTTATATGTATATTCAGATGTATGTTTTATTCCACTCCTCCTACCCTCTAAAGTAATAGTATCTAGAACCAGTAACTCAAGCTGGGCGTTGCTTGATAGATCAGTCAGTAAGTTACGCAAGAGTTTTGATTTAAATGCATGTTGTCTGAAAGTAGAACGAATAGAAAGTTTTTCAGAATATTTATCTGTAAAATACAATGCACAAGAATAACATGGCATGTGCCAGTTGGGCTGTTTCGGATCAAAACGTGAAATTTTCGAGTCAGAACTGAAATGACTCGATGAGAACTCCTGACTCCATCATCAGATCAGCACACTGTCATATTATTGCATTGGCAGCGAAGTTACATAAGCATGCGAAATTTCAGCTCAATCGGTTGGGGATAACTGCTTCAAAATTGAGTTGTACAAATAATTAGATTCCCGCGCATAATGAATTAATGTAACCTCATGTTACATTATTGCTCTTTACTGGGCAGCTAGTACTGAATATTCTACTACCATTTTTCTACAAAATCTAAAGAAAATCCTGTTTTTCATTGCAAATACTACTATATACATTTTCACCGATTCAATAGCACAACAAAATTGTGCAACCACCAGAAGTAAACAAACTCGATACTGTGTTGCAGGGGTCACCAAATGGCGGACCGCGATACGGACCGCCAAAAAGTACATCGAGAATGTCGTTGAACTGCTCGGCAACATTTAACTCTCTGCGTCCTGATAGTGCATGGAGCAATGAAGAAGCTCTCTGCTGAAATAAAGCTACTCAAACATTCTACAAATTTGTGTAATGAACGTATGTGTGTTTTGTCTGGGTATTAATATGTATAATAAGTATATTATATTTACAAAAAAACGTGTAAATAAGTACCTATTATCCTATCAGTTATCTGGTTATTGAGGCTAAATAACGCTGTGTGTAAAGTTGACATTTTACACATCGCCATCTAGCCCCAAACTAAGCAAAGCTTGTACTATGGGAACTAGATAACTGATAGAAGATTTATATACATTTTTTTTTTTGTAAATAAATACATATGATACATACTAACACCCAGACACAGAGCAAACATCTATGTTCATCACACAAATATTTGCTCTGGGTGGGGATCGAACCCACAACCTACAGCGCTGAAGGCAGAGTTAATACCAACTGAGCTGTGAGACTCACTAATATTGACAGCTCAGTTGGTAGTAACTCTGCCTTCTGCGCTGTAGGTTGTGGGTTCGATCTCCACCCAGGGCAAATATTTGTGTAATTAACATAGATGTTTGTTCTGTGTCTGGGTTAATATGTATAATAATTATGTGTTTACAAAAATAAAGTATATAAGTATTCTATCAGTTATCTGGTTCCCATAATACAAGCTTTGCTTAGAGCTAGGTGGCGTTGTGTGTAAAATCCGCTATTATTTATTATTTTATTTTTATATTTATTTATTTGAAAACTGACTTCGAAATAAAGTGATTGGTGACCCTTGCTTCATTGTACCCCGGACCGGGCTTTCCTTAAATGGACCAAGTCTAAAGTTCCTGTACGTCCTAGAACGTAGATGCAATTTGCTCTGAAATATAATTTTATTTGAACTAGTATAGCGATATTAGACCTTTGTTGGTTTAACTAACTTTAGACCCCAAAACGGCGTGTTGACTCGACTTTCAATCCAAAGATCGTGGAATTAAATCCCGGCCGTGTATCAATGGATTATTCAGTTCGAAAAATATATATGCGCAAATAGCGGTGAAGGAAAACATCGTGAGGAAACCAGTTTGTATTCTTGTAAGCGGCGACGGGCTTGCAACCTGGCTGAATGCTAACTATTGCAAAATGTGGGCATGTGCCAAATGTAATGTTGGACGTGCCTCTGACTAACCACTTTATATATCTTCAAGGATCTGAGTGCCTGGAGATGTGAGGATGACTACCGTACTTGGGGATTACAGGCGTGATACTATATTTTTAATTTTTTTATTTATTAACAGAAGCATTCGTAGCTAATACAACACATACACAAAAGCATGTGTCTATACACATCACAACTACAAATACTGCTCACCCGCCTTCCTGAGATATAACAACCGTATCAGTTTACTTAGTTTGTATCTATATACCAGTACAACCAGTACAATTGCATTTGGCCCTACCACGTGACTGCACAATAGTTTCCTGGTCGACAAGCTTACCACATCGGGGTGCGGTCGTGGTTACAGCGTGTCGAGCGATTTACAACATCTGTTGGATAGCGTTTAGTGCTAACACTTTTATATTTATTACCTTATGAAACTTATTAGGCTTATACTATGGGAACTAGATAATTAAGTGATAAAATACATATATACATTTTTTGTAATTACAATGCATCAAAGGATTTTTCTGTTCGAAAAAAATATATGCGCATCAAAAACAAGTGCTCACAACGGTGAAGGAAAACATCGTGAGGAAACCAGTTAGTATTTTTTTAAGCGGCGATGGGCTTGCAACCTGTCTCGTATCGAATGCTAACTACTGAAAAATGTGGGAATCTGCCTCTGACTACCCCCACTAGACATCTTTTAAGGATCTAAACGTCTGGAGATCTGAGAGAATGTCTACCGTACTTGGAGATTACAGTCGTGATATAATTTTTTTTGTACTTTGCGATTGGTCGATACATTATCGTCGGTTTTCTTTTTAGTTATTAAACGTAATTATTATAATTTAGTTTACCTCTTCTCTCTCGCAACAGCGCCCCACCTTTTAGTTGCATCATCCCGGTTGGATCGTCTCTGATTATTAGCTTCCAACTGATTACGCAACGAAAGCGTTATGAAGTTTAGCGAAAGCTCTGCTTTAAGCCGAACTAGGCCTTTGAATCTATTCTAAATCTATACTAATAGCTAGTATTCATTATAGTCTAGTAGTATATTATAGTCCCGACAAACGCTGTCACGTTGTCCTATCGGTCAAGTCCTTAGAGCAACACAGGCTTCCTACGGAAGGGAGTAGCCATTCGCCGCGGTCCCCTCTGTCAAAGTACAAGCCCAAGTGGGCATACGTATGTTATAAAACGTGTCAATGTGTGAGTCATCTGTACACGAATTATTAGTGTATTGTTGGATTGTTTATGTGTTAATGTCATCATTACAGTCAGTTGGCAGTTTTGTTTTTGCATGTAAGTGTGCGGAACTGCACTTGTGTGCACATTTCCCCCCGCAACAAACGCCAGAACTATTTTAATAGTAATCTATCGCTAACACTACTCCTTTCCGTAGGAAGCCCGTGTTGCTATAAGGTCAAGTCGTTTCGGAGGAGTATGGTTACAAACACTGTGACACGAGAATTTTATATATTAAATAAAATATAGTTAAAAACTAAAAAACACGCTAAGTATAATTATTTTTTATTGTTATCGATTCTTAGTAAGTATGCAAATTTTCAAATTAATCCGATGTTTTGAAGTAGTTCAAAATCACGTTCAAAGATTCCGTTTCATACATACAACCCAAGCTTATAAAAGCGTGTTAAAAATAGGATCACGACTGTAATTCCCAAGTACGGTAGACATCCTCTCAGATCTCCAGGCGCTTAGATCTTTTAAAGATATGTAGTGGGGGTATTTAGAGGCACGTTCAAACATTATGTTAGGCACATGCCCACATTTTGCAGTAGTTAGCATTCCATACGTGACAGGTTGCAAGCCCATAATAAATGCGAAAGTAACTCTGTCTGTCTGTTTGTGACGTTATCACAGCCAAACCGCTTGACCGATTGTGATAAAATTTAATACGAAGATAGTTTAAAGTCGTGGGATGGACATAGGTTACTTTTTTTTTAATTTCATAAATCGATTACCTGAATCTACGCGGACAAAGTCGCGGGTAATAGCTTGTTATTTATAAGGCGTTTTAGTTACACCTACCTTTGATTATCAGCAATATTGTGTAAGCTCACTGGTAATCGCAATTCAAATGTAAAAATTCCATTATGTAACTGTCAAAAAACAATGAGATTTTGACAGGTGAATCCCATTACGATGATGGTAGGTACTGGTGGTCCTAAGCGCATACCTAAATGTAATGCCACTTTTACAATGAGCTGAAGGGCATCTCAGACTTTGGCATAGGTCGTTTAGGTCGTTACGGCTCCATCCTGTACTTACAAAATCCCGGATCCCGTAATTATTGACTTCCGATCATATGTAGTCGATGCTTCCGATTGATTGCGCAACAAAAGTGCTAGGAAGTTTAGCCAAGGCCTCTGTTTATTAAGCCCTAGATTTCTCAGAACCGGTGCCCATAAAAAGACATCCGTCTTACAATTTCAACACACGACAAAAGGAGGTTTTAAGTTCGGCGCGTATATATTATATTTTTGATGTGAAACATCTATAGTGGCGAACACGCGGTACACGCGGCTACGCGAACTAGATGAGTGCCGAAGAAGTGCCGACCGTGTCCGATCCGGTTCGCGATGTGCTGTCACGCTTTTTTGTACTAAATTTTAATTTTGCCATATTTATTTGCTGTCATCAACTATCTTTATGAATATTACCTATACAAAATAATTTCGATGTTTCGCATCTGCCGAGCGCCCCGCGACGGCTCATCTTTTGGAACGAAGTTCCTTATCGCGCGTTGTGAAAGGGGGCTAGACGGAAAAAATTCTTACGAAAAGTTGTCACGAAAAGTTGTCACGAAAAGTTGTCACGACACTTTTTTGCTATAGTATATCTATTAATATATATATCTATTAATTGTGTCGAGGTCGAGGTCGAGGTGGAAGTGGAGGTCGAGGTCGAGGTCGAGGTCGAGGTCGAGATCGAGGTCGAGGTCGAGGTCGAGGTCGAGGTCGAGGTCGAGGTCGAGGTCGAGGTAGAGGTCGAGGTCGAGGTCGAGGTCGAGGTCGAGGTCGTGGTCGAGGTCGAGGTCGAGGTCCAGGTCGAGGTCGAGGTCCAGGTCGAGGTCGAGGTCGAGGTCGAGGTCGAGGTCGAGGTCGAGGTCGAGGTCGAGGTCGAGGTCGAGGTCGAGGTCGAGGTCGAGGTCAAAGTTGATTCCCCTTCCCTTTTCCCACGTTATTTTGTGAGAACTTCGTTCCATCCGGGTGTCCCTTGACATGACACCTCTCAAGTTTTTTTTTTAATAACTGTTCTTTGTCGTGAGAACATTCACAAAACAAAAATTTGTGTGGAAAACAAAAAACAAAAAACAAATGACATCGGTGAAAGCCGACGTTGAAATCTCACGTATCTGTAACTTCTCAAACAACATAACAAGGAAAGTGGAATGGTTTCATGGGTTTTTTTATTGTTAATTTTTAAGCAGAAAGTTTGTCAGGATGTTTGAAAGATCTCAGAAAAAATGGTCGTCATATCATGGCCAGTGACTTTCAAAAACCTCAGCGTGCAGGGTTCATTCTGTAAGGTTTAGGGACTTTGAACAAAGTCAATTTCGACAATTTGAATTTGAAGAAGCAACTTTTTCGTTTGCGTTTTAGGGAGGGTAAGTTAAATGACTCGATGAGGAAAGTTTTGGTATAAGTAGATTTTTGTGTCACTTTTGGCCGGTTTTGTGTCACTTTTGGCCGTTTTTGTGCTACTTTTGCCCGTTTTCACCTAGAACGGCTAAAATTCAATCGAGCGGATCTTTTTAATGCGAAAGTTTGTGAGAATTTTTGTATGTATGCTTTAATCACGTCCAGAAGTACAGAAAATACATTGCTCTCGAATAACATATGGTAATTTTTATCCAGGTACCATGCGAGCGAAGCCAGGGAAGCACCTAGTGTTATAAATTGCAAGCTGATAATAGTAACGTCAAAATGACAGTAGGTAGGTACTAATAATGATTGCTCGTAAGTTCTTATGAGGATCTGGTGATGGGATTTTCAAGCTGCTGTCACGGCTTGACAATTGATGTGGCCAAGTCTGACACAAGATCTCACATACATCAACATCAACTAAAGCCTTATACATACATATCCTCTAAAGCACGAAAGCCCTCAACTGTTAAGGCGCTCCCAGTCGACGATTGTTTTTGATCGAAACGAAAAAATAAATACTTGTGAACAAGCCACATCTCCTATTTTATAATGTATAGTATATGTGAATCATTTCGATAAATAATCCTACCGACCGCTGCAATGACGACAAACACACGTCGGCGCGTGGTCCGCCTTAGCTTTTCGAATAAATTAATGATATAAATGATGTATAACTACTTATCAAAAATCTATTCTAATAGAAATGTAGATCTACATATTACCTATCTTTAACAATAAATCACAAGTTGATTTTAATAGTAGGTATATAAAATATTTCGATCATAAATTCTAAAACGTATCATTTTGAAATAATATCTTTATCGTGAAAAATTTCTGCCATTATGTTTTCAGCTTAATAGAAATCTAGGTAGGAACCTGAAGTAATATACTTATAAAAATAGGAGATGTGGCTTGTTCAGAAGTATTTCTTTTTTCGTTTCGAAAAAGAGCAATCGTCGACTGGGAGAGCCCCTTAACATCAATTGCGGTCACCCATCCATTTGTTTAGAGCGCTTAATGTTGCTCTCTAAACCCGACATCTGCTCCTCGATTACGTAAATTGAAATTGTTGTTCTTGTTGAAATCGAGCTTTGTTAGCAACTGCAGCTAATAGATTGCAACGAAACTTACGTATAATCGTGGGGTGAGAGCGCTAACAACATTATATAAAAAATAAAAATAAATAGGATCACGGCTGTAATCCCCAAGTACGGTAGACATCCTCTCAAATCTTCTGGAGATTTTTTTTTTTAAGATCGCTTAGACATCCTTTGAAGATGTCTAGTGGGGATAGTCAGAGGAACGTCAAAACATTATATTTGGCACATGCCCACATTTTGCAGTAGTTAGCATTCCTTACGTGACAGGTTGCGAGCCCATGTATTGTATCTCATGAACCGTGATAGCTAGACGGTTGAAATTTTCACAGATGATGTTTTTATGTTGCCGCTATAACAACAAATACTAAGAACATAATAAAATAAATATTTAAGTGGATCTTCCATAAAACAAACGTGTTTTTTAGCCGTTTTTTTATAGATAATGGTACGGAACCCCAATAATAAATCACTCGAAATAAACTCACGAAATTCGCTCTCTCGCTTTGTTAGTAGATTATTATTATATTACATATTAGTTAGATGTTAAATCATTCTTTCATTTTCCAATAATTACGTTAAAAAAACTAAAAAGAAAATTGACGAAATTGTTATGTTGACTAATCAAAAAGTCAAAAGAGATATCAGTTATTTTTTTCAGTTTAGAAGGAACTATTAGTCCCACATTAATATAATTTTAATGGGACTAACTTGGAACTATTCATAATAAACCCACTAAAATCGGAACACTAGGTAAAAAGATATGCGCGGTAAAAAAAGCAACATCTTAATACAATTGATAACCTCTTTTTTTCATAACCATAGATTTTTACATCTACAGGGTCTTTATCACGGGTCTTACTTGAATGGGTATTGTTACATATCCGAAACGTCAGGAAAAAAATAATAGTAATTACGTGATAAAGACCTGTGTAAAAATCTATAGTTATGTTATGTCTTTAGTTAGGTTTATAATTTTTATATAATTTGATATACATAAATATATCTATATACTTATAATATTATTATAATACTCGTATTTTCTGTCGTATTTATATTAAATTATTAAGTATATTATTTTTCAATGTTTTCATTACCTAGTTTTTAAGTTTTTTTATTTGTTAACTACATATTTCCACTACCAATTAGGTTGTCTGGTAGAAAATGCCTCGGCAATAAATCCGCCTTTTTATATTTATTTTATAAGCGCAATTAAAGTATAAATAAATAAATGTCTACTAATCAAGGTGGTACTACCTTTTTTATCGGTTTAAAAACATAGGGAAATAAAGCGGGTGAATGCCAAAAAAACTACATACTTTCGGCGAAGAAAATGTATTCAAACAACTTACGGAACCTCTGTCAGTGTAGTGCTTTAACCGATTTATTGTTTCCGCGCCGTTGATAAAGCTCTGCCGTTTTTACGGCCCACTTTGGGGACACCAAAAATCTGACAGATGGCTCCTTTGCATATCTATTTACAGCTACCATAGACTAGAATATACTGGTATAGAAAAACAAAAGGATCATTGGTGACGAGTTGTTGTAAATATGTCAAATTGAATGTTAAATATTTAATGGAATGTTTAAAAAGTGCGAGTCGGACTCGCGCACGAGGGGTTCCGTACCATTATCTATACAAAACGACAAAAAAACACGTTTGTTGTATGGGAGCCCCACTTAGATATATTTTTTTATTCTGTTTTTTTTAGCAGCAACAGAAATACATAATCTGTGAAAATTTCAACTGTCTAGCTATCACAGTTCATAAGATTCAGCTCTTTTATTGAAAAATACTTCACAAAATCAAAAGTGACACGTGACTGATTATGACTAGCTCTCATTAAAAACTGGTTACAAATCGGTGTGCAGCAACAAAAATATAAAATATAAAACAAAATAATAATGAATTAAAACTATCGTGGTTGTTAATCATTTTAAATAGAAATACGGCTAATTAAAACGTTTTTTCTTGTATTGCTGTCAAGAAAAAACGTGGTAATTAGCCGTATTTCTATTTAAAATAATAATGATTTTTTCAGTCTCTACCAGTCGGGCCACACCTCATTTCAACAGATAATCCAAATCCTGAACCAGCTCAAGTTGATTCACCGGCAGCTGTTCGCTCTTGTAACACCTAATTTATAGCCTAGTACCGGTATCGTTGACACCGGTAATACCAGTTAGGCGCTGCGCAAGATTCGCTCAAACTAAACCCTTTCGATCTCCTTACGAAACACGGTTTAACTTGAAATCTAGTTGATTGAAGCTATCGGAATCTATTGATTGCCGTGTTGGTCGAGTGGGAGGTATCCCGACTTTTATTCTAAAGGTTGTGGTTCGAATCCCGGACGTGCATCAATGGATTCTGTATAATGTATATTGTGCTCAAAACGCTGGAGGGAAACATCGTGAGGAAACCAGTTAGTACTCTTATAAACGGTGATGGGCTTGCTGTCACGAAAGTCACGATGGAATGCTAACTACTGCAAAATGTGGGTATTGTGCCAAATATAATGTTTGGACGTGCCTCTGAGTAACTTCTTTGGACATCTTCAAGGATCTAAGGGCCTGGAGATCTGAGAGTATGTATACCATAGGAATTACAGTTGTGATCCTGTTTCATTTTCTCTATTGAAACTATTGAAACTGTTTGGGTAGATAATATTCCAAGACTTCCGATTCGAGGTCGTCATTGAATAAAAACCGGCTAAGTGCGAGTCAAACTCGCACACGGGTTCCGTACTACTATCAATAAAAAAACGGCAAAAAAAAACACGTATGGAAGCCCCTCTTAAATATTTATTTTATTCTGTGTTTAGTAATTGTTGATAAAGCGACAACAGAAATACATGTGTGAAAATTTCAATTGTCTAGTTATCACGGTTCATGAGATATAGCCATGTGACAGACAGACGGACAGACGGACAACAAAGTCTTAGTAATAGGTTCCCGGTTTTACCTTTTGGGTACGGAACCTTAAAAAACCTTTATTCTCCAGCCAGTTCCTCGAGCTATATGACCTGCCCATTGCCACTTCAACATGCAAATTGTGAGAGCTATGTCAGTGACAAGGGTTCTTCTACGGATTTTATGACATAGTAAAACTCTCAACAAAGTTATACATTTTATATTCAGTTTCTGATATCTAATCTGTTTTCTATTTCTAAGCCTTAGACTTATTCAAATCATTTTCTAATTAAACTTTTAATATATATATTTTTTTTATATAAAATTTCAAATTACATCGATTAGGGTACAGTCGACGGATCTTGGCTTACATGACGTTAGCTGTTTGGCAGACTATTTTCAACGATTTCAAAATTAGGAATTCGAAGATATTAGTTTAGTGAAGTTACCGCTAGAGGCGCTGTGCTGGATTCCATGCAAATAGCTACGAGTATGATAGCGATTAGAATAGGTTATTCAAATTCAAAAATCATTTATTTCAATAAAATAACAAGAATCACTTTGAAACGTCTTAGGAGCTAGGTGAAGCTACGCCTGTTCCTTGCCACCAAGCCTAGAAGAATCAGGCAACAAACACGGCTTAGGGGTCTACCTTTTTTTTCAATGATCCTCTTCTTATGCTATGTAGAGCTCCAGTGTGGTGCTGTTCGAACAAGATGAAGGCTCAAACATGAATAATAATTAAAAGTATTATTCATTTTAATGGCACTACGTCATACAAAGATTTGTGTTCTCTAGCTTAAAGTAAGTTGCAAGGTGTGACTGAAACACACGTGCTTATGTAATTTGTATGACAACAAATTATGATCATTGTTGTTTAAATACCAACAGCCTCATAGCTCAGCAGTTGGTAGTAACTCTGCCTTAAGCGCTGTAGGTTGTGGGTTCGATCCCCACCCAGAGCATATATTTGTGTGATGAACATAGATGTTTGCTCTGTGTCTGGGTGTTAGTATGTATCATATGTATGTATTTACAAAAAAAAAGAAGTATATAAGTATTCTATCAGTTATCTAGTTCCCATAGTACAAGCTTTGCTTAGTTTGGGGCTAGATGGCGATGTGTAAAATGTCCACCAATATTTATTATTATTATTATTATTGTATTCCAAATTTATGTCATAGATTACCTTTTTAAAATTTAAGAAAATAATGATTAATGACCTATGTTATAATTACTACAATCAAAGTAATGAAAACCGCAGCAATGCACACGAACTGATTTCGGGCTAGTGATGTTCTAACTAATGTTGAAAATCGATAACTAGCATGAAGCCAGCATGCCAGTTATCGATTTTCAAAAACTCTTATCATCATCTCATATCAGCCATAGTTTGTTTACCGCATTTTGTATGGAAATGTTATCAATTTATACATTAGTTACGATTTCAAATCTCAATTAAAGATTCTGTAACACGTTTTAAATTAAACTTATTCTTGACTAGCCGATCCGTGACAAACTTTGTACAGTAATTTTTTTTTAATAATCACATAGGAAAAACAATTTCAGGCAGCTTCTATTTTTTTCCCTACAATCCGAATTTTGGTAGATTGCGTATCATTCATTAGTCAAAACTGCGTTGCTATGACGACTAAATGTTTTTAGTCTGTGATGTCAGATTTGTTGTCCACCAACGCCATCTATACCAAAATCATTCTTTTTGCGTTTTCTTATAATTTAGGGGTTGTGTTTCGGATTATAAGTTCCCCCTTTATTTATTCTGATTTTTGGAGTTTACTCCTTAAGAATCGGTTTTTGATATAAGGCGCCCGGTATGAGAAAAATGTGAGGTGTAAAATCTACTGAACGAATGACCTCGATACGTTTTTGGTGCGCAACTTTCTAATTTGGTGTGAGCAGTGCAGCTAGATCGTGGGTAGTGTGTACCCTTACTTTGCCTATACTTTATAATGCTTTCTCTCACTCTTACTGATGGCAAAACATCTTATAGTGGGGGTACGCTCTACGCACGATCTGGTAAACTCCAGTCATGCGTCGGAGCTGACACACAATTTTTTTTTATCTACATACTACAGTAAATTTCATCGTTATCCGTTTTTTCGTTTATTTTTGATTAGGGAACAAACATAGCAGCCTTATCACAAACTTTCGCATTTATATTATTAGGATTCACGATAACCATCAAGCACAACACTAGAATAACTAACTAACAATAATAAGGACAAGAATAACTAAATAACAGTCTAACAAGACTACGTAATGTACGAGTAGGTATGACGCTATTATGATGTAGCAGGTTTAAGCAATTCAGATTTATCGATGTTCGAACGTCACTATTAACAAGCAATAAATACTATAATAAAATCCGCATAACAGGTGTAAGTATTTTCGTCATACAATCTACCTCGCCACTCTCACGCTATAATAACCTTTATACCCTTAGTTATAAGGGGTATTCCTGCTGAGGAGGTGGACTGTACACGTTAAAATTGCAATTTCCACGCCAAGTAAGATTACGTGAGAACATAAAGAACAATGGGTTTGTAAATAGTTTACACGTGCATTAGATTGTAATTGTAACCTATTGGAAACTAATTCAGTTGTTATAACTTGTGTAATAAGAGTAGTTGAGAATGGGATCGTCGGGGTCAGTACCTACCATAACTATTTCTGCCATCACTACATAGTATAAAACAAAGTCGCTTTCCGCTTCCCGCGTCTGTATGTATGTTTGCTTATATCTTTAAAACTACACAACGGATTTTGATGCGGTTTTTTAATAGATAGAGTGATTCAGGAGGAAGGTTTATATGTATAATAACATGCTACCCGTGCGAAGCCGGGGCGGGTCGCTAGTCAAGTATAAAAAAAGAAAATCGCCGCTTTACTCTCAGAGTACGGCAGACTTCCCCTCAGATATCAAAGCGCTCAGACCCTTGAAATGGGCAGTCAGAGGCACGTCCAAACATTACACACACATAAAATCTATTCCGCGTGTTCTTGCTGCGCTCAACGCTCTACTGAACTCTAACCCTTACTGTGACCTGTTTGCTGACAGCTGGGCAAAAATATTGACTGACTGTATGCGTTTTGTGAGCGTTCTTCCTAATTTTGTGTTATTACTTTGACATTTTTGTTGATTCTTATTATTCTTTTTTCTCATTATTTTATTATGATTATTTTTATTTTTTACACATTGTATAAAATTTATTAATCTAACTTATCATTATTTTTTTTCGTTTCTTTTAATTTTTATGTTACTTTTAATTTATATCTATCTTTAATTAATGTAATTGGTGTCAAACCGTGTTAATTAAAGTAAATAAATAAATTACATTTGGCACATTCCCTCAATTTGCAATTAGAATGGTTGTAATGTAAAATATTTTTCATCTAAAATTTATTCCGAATTCTACATGCAGGTCACATATCACTATAGGTAATTAGTCTTTGATATTTTGTCTACAGCAGACGTTGAGTTCATGACTACACAGGCAATAACATAATACCTATAAATATAAACAAATTACAATGTACCAGTCATCGGGCATAGGATGTGACCGACACGTTCGAGTTAAATATATTCTAGACTTCCTTAAATTATTATTGGCATGCACACATTGTAATAAAACAGGGGCCGTACTACAATATCTAAAGTAAGACTAATGCAGTATTACTCGCGGTGCGAAAGTGACAACGCCATATATGCATAAAATAAAAAATAAATAGGATCACGACTGTAATCCTCAAGTACGGTAGACATCCTCTCAGATCTCCAGATGCTTTGATCCTTTGTAGTAATCTAAAGGGGGTAGTCAGAGGCACGTTAAAACATTATAATTGACACATGCCTACATTTTTGCATTAGTTAGCATTCCATACGTGACAGGTTGCAAGCCTATCGCCACTTATAAGAATACTAACTGGTTTCCTCACAATGTTTTCCTTCACCTTTTGAGCACGTGTTTTTGATGCGCATGTAAATTTGTCGAACGGAAAAATCCATTGATGCACGCTGCGATTCAAACCCACGACCTTCAAATTGAAAGTCGAGGTACCTCCCACTCGGCCAACACGCCTTATGTGCTCGTATAGCATTGTCAGTTTCGTTCTTAAAGTAATGCTGCTTTAGTTTTACTTTAAAGATTGTGGTACGGCCCCAGTTCTCGACTGTTTTTATGGCACAACACTTACATTTATTTCGTGTAGGATTCAATACCAGCTATTACACAAGGCTTCAGCTTACCTGTAAAAAAAACGAAAATGTATCATCAATTACAGTTGGTTTATAAACTCGATTTAAAATAAATATGTTGTGAATTTGACAAATTGTATGGTTAATATCAATTTGATTCTTGCACTGTTTGCAATGAATAAAAAAGTATTCTATCAGTTATCTGGTTCCCATAGTACAAGCTTTGATTAGTTTGGGGCTAGATGGCGCTGTGTGTAAAGTCCGCCAATATTTATTATTTATTTATTAAAAGATAGCACTTTTCAAATGATTAAAAAAAATCATACCTTAGTGGTAGTCTAAGGTATGTTTTTTTTTTTTTTTTTTTTTACACTTTTACTTTATAAAGTGCCAGTTTTGATATTTGGACGATACGTTGTCGATACGATAGTGGTTCATGCTCAGACCACTAATCTTAGTCTAAGTTCTGTCAATGCCCTAAAATTTAGACCCTAAATGAAAATAAAATTGTTTTAACTTGATGAAAGTTTAACTGATGCCAAATTTGGAAAAAAACGAAACGACGCGAAAAAAGTTTCAGTTCCAGTTTCCGTTCCAAATACCTTCGCATAAACTTATTACAAAAAACTAAGCTTCTCAAAAGAATGTTGCACAAAATTTAAAATGAAAAACCGGCGAAGTGTGAATCGGAATCGCTCACGAACGGTTCCGTACCATTATCTATAAAAAACGGCAAAAAAAAAACACGTGTATTGTATGGGAGCCCCCATAAATATTAAATTTATTTTGTTTTTAGTAGTTATAGCAGCAACATAAATAAACCATCTGTGAAAATTTCAACTGTTTAGCTATCAGCGATAGAGATGTGACAGACAGTCGGATGGACAGACGGATAGCGGAGTCTTCGTAATAGGGTCCCGTTTTTACCCTTTTGCTACGGAACCCTAAACATTACCATTAGTCACTTAGAGTCCATCAGTCAATTCCATTAATTAATTGTTAAGTAAGTTGTGTAAAAATGAATAATTACTGTTGGAATAAAATCGATATAATCGACACTGGGGTACGGAACCCTAAAAACCAACTGATTCTCAAAAGAATGTTGCATTCAAAATGAAAAATGGAAGAAACAAGTCTGGACATTTTATTTCGTTCCAACACATCAATTGTGAATTTGAGCAATTTATCATTCCCAAGGTCTAGTAGCTTCGAAGATTTCTGAAAAACTAATCTAAGTAGTTTTCGATTTATCCGGAGAAGACAGCATTTTAATTGGAAATAATAAGCTCCTCTGATTTGGGGGCACGGCAGTGCCCCCGCCAAGTCGAGCGCGAAGCAAACACTGCCGTACCATCCTTTACTGGAACCATTTCGCCGCATTTTCAGGCCCCTATTTGAGAACCTCTGGATAAGACCAGAACGCTGAAATTTTCGTCATCCAGTAAGCCATAATCACGTACTTAAAATCCAAAATTTCAAGTCTGTAGGTCATTTAGTTACGAAGTTAAGCGAAAGCAAAGTTTCGCATTTTAGACAGACACTCACTCACTCACTCACTCACTCATGATCATCAGAATAGAACTAGTACTTCCCATAAACTCAGAGAGCTGAAATTTGGTACAGAGTTAGGGTTTAATGGCCACATAAAGGGAAAACCATAAAAACTAGGATAATCGAAGATCTGGAGTACCTGGTGACCCTGATAAGAAAACACAAGAGCCTAACCAAACTATTAGAGATCGACATACCGCCTTTACAAAAAATATTCAACTACTGGACAGATTTGAAAAATTCTTTCACCATTAGAATCCTACATTATCCCTGATGAACATAGGCTATAGTATATTTTCAAAAATATTAGGGATCCGTATGAAAACATCGATAACATAATCCAAAGTGTGAAAAAATTAAAAAAAATCCTTATATTGCGTTTGCTGCGGAAATTATTGACAATAGAGCAAAGTAATGTACTACAGTTTTAAAGACGACATCAATATCTACAAAAAAGTATGCAATACTATATATCTAACTATTAGGGATCCGTATGAAAACTTCGATAATGTAACGCAACGTGTAAAAAAAAAACCAAAAAAAATCCTTATATCGCGTACGCTGCTGTAATTGTTGACAATAGAGCAAAGTGATGTACTACAGTTTTAAAGAGAACATCAATATCTACAAAAAAGTATGTAATACCATACATCTCACTATTAGGGATCCTTATGAAAACTTCGATAATGTTACCCAAGGTGTAAAAAAATTACCTTTATCATTATTACATCCGTGCGACGCCGGGGCGGACTGCTAGTACGCAATAAAATTAAAGGAAAACTCTGGATAAGACTAGACTGGCTTTTATACTTACAAGTTTACAAGAAGAAATAGTTGAACGATTAACTTTATTCTAATCGAACATTACACAAATTGAATAAACAAATTAACAAATTAAATAAACTAAAATATTAATTTCGCTCAAAATTTGATAAAAATATAATGCATTGGACTAAGAGTGGCGGTGATACCAGCGCACACGTCGCTAGATGGCGCTGACTGTATTTTAAACGCGCTTACGATTTGTTTTTATAATAAAAAAACAACTCACAAAAAGAAAAAAAAAAAAACTGTGTCAAATAAGAAAATCTAATAAAATAAATCAATAAGCCCACGTTTCTACAAAAAAGAAGTGAAATCCCACCAAAAACATTCTGTAAAAAACTAGCCAAGTCTCGATGGAGCTGCTTGTTTATCTCTAAAAAGTAATGAAATCTAGACAAAGTCGTGTCAAGTCTGAGGTTCTTTACTGCGATTTCCTTATTATTATAGAATGTTATGTGACTTGGCCGTCAAAATACGTCTATTTTATGTTAGATCGGTGGTCGATTTGACGCTCCAAAAAGAAGACAGCAGAAGTCAGCATTGTCAATGCTGAATGCATGTGTTGCACGATCAACAACAGCCTAAACTAAGACACTAGCGTCCAATTACCAATACCTGTATTGGCTATTATCTTGCATAACAAACATAGGTAGTTACAACAGATATAACATTACGTGTAAACAAAATTGACTTGTACCCACTAACGTATAAAGAATGTTCAACGGCCAAGTCACACAACATTCTATAATAATAAAGAAATCGCAGTAAAGAACCTCAGACTTGACACGACTTTGTCTAGATTTCATTACTTTTTAGAGATAAACAAGCAGCTCCATCGAGACTTGGCTAGTTTTTTACAGAATGTTTTTGGTGGGATTGAGTATACAAGCTTATATTTAACTTGCACAGTGGCCTGAGCACGAACCACTATCGTATCGACAACCTATCGTCCAAATGTCAAAACTGACTCTTTTTGTATAGTAAAAGTGTCAGTTTTGGCATTTGGACGATACGTTGTCGATGCGATACTGGTTCATGCTAACCCCCCTGTTAGTATGTTTGTAAGTATAGTCTACTAGCTGACCCGTGCCCGCTTCGCTGTGCGTAAGACATTTCTAATACCATCGTTGACTTTTTTGTAGACGTTTTTAAGGTGTACAATACTGTAGTACATTATTTTGATATATCTCGTGGGGTTCAGCCAGCATTTGCAATGTAAGCGCAAAAAAATGTGTTTATTTACGACAACACATTAGAAACCTCTAAAATTATCAGTGTTTCTCTACTATATTATGCATGTATTATACATATAAACCTTCCTCTTGAATTACTCTATTTATTAAAAAAAACCGCATCAAAATCCGTTGTGTAGTTTTAAAGATATAAGCAAACATACATACATACATATTACATACAGACGCGGGAAGCGGAAAGCGACTTTGCTTTATACTATGTAGTGATTAAAATTTGTAAACCTTTTTTCGACCATTTGTTAGCATCCGACTAAGCTGAAATTTTGCATACACCTTTAGTTCTGGTAACAATACAATAATATGGATAGCGAGCTGATCTGATGATAGAGTCAGGAGCTGTTCAACGGACACTCTGAACTGAACTCCTTAGTAAATAGTTCGATTCAGCAAAAACTTTTCATACCTGCCATGTTCCAATAACAGTGTATATTACATTGCCGCTTTTCAGCTTGAAAGATAATTTTACAAAAACTTGTCTTGGCCGTTGACCGAGTAGGATGTACTTCGACTTTCAACCTGAAGGTCGTGGGTTCGATTCCGGCGTGTATCAATGGATTTTTCTGTTCAAAAAATTATATGCGCATCAAAAACACGTGCTTACAACGGTGATGGAAAACATCGTGAGGAAACTAGTTAGTGTTCTTATAAGCGGCAATGGGCTTGCAACCTGGCACGTATGGAATGCTAGCTACTGCAAAATGTGGGCATGTGCCAAATATAACATTTGGACGTGTCTCTGACTACCCCCACTAGACATCTTCAAAGAATCTAAGCGTCTGGAGATCTGAGAGGATGTCTACCGTACTAGGGGATTACAGTCGTGATATTTGTCCTATTTATTTATTTATTATATTTTATTTGTCTTCAAAAAATATTTTTCAACAGAAAACTTATTCAAACTATAATTTTATTTAAACCCAGTGTAAGCTAGCAAAATCTCGTTAGCACTCAATCACATTATAACACATTAATAACCTATGTCCGTCTGTATGTTGTAGCCATTTCCTTTGCATGACGTAACGTGTTGCTGGAATGACATCACTGCGCGGGAATCATTTAAATTAGCTGCTGATTGAGTGGAATGACCTGTATATAATGACTGACAGTGTGTCACACAGTCATGAAAGTACTAGTTGTACCTAATTACACCATCATCTAAAGTTTCGTCAGCGTAGTCAATCATCCGAAAGATCGTAAAGATGTTTGAATCTTGTAGCTCAAGAAGAAAAAAAAAGTATGGTAGACATCCTCGCAGATCTTCAGACGCTTAGATCCTTTGAAGATGTCTAGTGGGGGTAGTTAGAGGCACGTCCAAACATTATATTTGGCACATGCCCAGATTTTGCAGTAGTTAGTATTCCATACGTGACAGGTTGCAAGCCCATCGCCGCTTATGAGAACACTAACTGGTTTCCTCACGATGTTTTCCTTCACCGTTTTGAGCACGTGTTTTTGATGCGCATATAAAAGAAAAATCCATTGATGCACGCCGGGATTCGAACCCACGACCTTCAGATTGAAAGTCGAGTAGTGATCAAGTTTTTTTTTTTTTTTATACTAAGATAGGTATTCCTGAAATGCAATCCCTATGGGGGTGAAGCGAGGGTTGGATTCTTTGAAATTAACTTAGGGTACGAAGTCGCGAGGATTTCTACTAGCAGCTTATATTATCCTGGAATAGCATATAGGCTTTTTATCCAGGTACAACATGAGCAAAGCCGCGGACGGAAGCTACTTACCCATATTTAGAAACTAGATCTTGAAGATCTTCAAACCGAAATCCAGCCGGATTCTCCATCGGCCCAGTTTCACTTGAAAATACCAAACTAACATTCTGCAGATAACATGCTCGTACAATCATCCACCTTAGCTCAAACTTCGGGTATGTGAACCCTTGAGAAACACTCGAGTACCGGTATGAGTTTACTGCAATACCGGTATCCGGCTTTCTGGAAAAGCGGCGACCGTTACGAAGCATTCATTAAGACGAGTAATAAATGTTTTTGAAGAATGCAGAATCGTTTTTTTTCAATAACCGCAAAACATACAGTTTTGTTTTTTATAACAAAGATAACTTAAGGATTTAATCTAGATGAATTAAAGACAGAAACACGATTGATGAAACTTTTCTCGATATATTTATTTTCCAAAGTTGGGCTCTTCAAAAACCCTAGTTTAGTTTTTAACCAAAACTATGAATAGCTGAATAGTTCATTTTTATATAATTCGTGTGTCAAATATGTGACGCCTCTAACTACCCCTTAGACATCTTCAAGGTTGATTGCCTAGAGGAATACCTACTATGTTATTATGTCACAATATTCAGACTAGGAAAAATATTCGCAGAACAAAAGAACTTATGATTTATGAGTTTTTATTTAAATCGAAATCCCATAATGCATAGCTGACATCTCCATTACATTTAACTAACTTATTCAAAAACAAGAGAAGAAAGAACATAAAAAACCTGGCCAAGTGCGAGTCGGACTTGACCGTACGAAGGGTTCCGTACCATCCTAATAATATTATAAATGTGAAAGTTTGTGAGTTTGTATGTATGTTTGTGCCTCAATCAGGCATCAACGACACAACGGATTAATTTGAAATTTGCTCTAGATGTAGATATAATGCCAGAATAAAACATAGACTACTTTAATATACGAAAAACATCCTCAAAATGATAAAAAAACGCAAGAGGGATGATTTTGGTATAGATGGCGCAACAAATCTGACATCACAGACTAAAAACATTCAGTCTTTTTTATTCGATTTTGAAATATGACAGGACAACGTCTGTCACGGGTCGGCTAGTTATCTATAAAAAACGGCAAAAAAACACGTTTGTAGTATAGGAGCCCTATTTAAATATATATTTTATTCTGTTTTTAGTATTTGTTGTTATAGCGGCAACAAATTACATAATATGTGAAAATTTTAACTGTCTAGCTATCACGGTTCATGAGATACAGCCTTGTGAAAGACAGACGGAAAGACGGACCGCGAACTCTAGGTACTAGGGTCCCGTTTATACCCTTTGGGTACGGAATCCTAAAAAGCAGCATCAATAAAAGAAATGAAATATCACGCAATACCTATTTGTATTCTCGTATAAATCTCATCTTTTTATACATCACTTGAGTAAATAAGATAAATACAGGTATAGGAGTGTACCTGACAATCCAATTTTATCGAAGTCCCTACGAATCCCTCGAGTACCGGTAGAATACTGTTATGCAGAGCCACATTCTGAACGAATATTTTTAAATCTATCATGAGTGAACTTGCCTTGTAATATGTGAAATGTTTGGCTTTTTCTATGGGCGGAGTCTACCCGGATAAGATGGAAAAAGTGATAAAACTGCATTATCTTGAAAACAATCAAACTTAAAAAGAAACTGTCTATAATTTACTTAGCTAGTATGAGTATCCAACGAATTATATAAAACCGGCCAAGTGGGAGTCGGACTCGCGCACGAAGGGTTCCGTACCATTATCTATAAAAACGGCAAAAAAAAAACATGTTTGTTATATGGGAGCCCCCCTTAAATATATATATTTTTATCTGTTTTTAGTATTTGTTGTTAGAGCAGCAACAGAAATACATAATCTGTGAAAATTACAACTGTCTAGCTATCACGGTTCATGAGATACAGCCCTGTGACAGACAGACGGACAGCGAAGTCTTAGTAATAGGGTCCCGTTTTTACCCTTTGGGTACGAACCCTAAAAATCAACTGTTTAGCTATTCATAGTTTTGAATAAAAAGTATTATATAAGTAGGTATAAGTTACATAAGTATGCAAAATTTCAGCTCAATCGATTGGGCTTAACTGCTTCAAAATTGAGTTGCAAGATTCCACCTTAACAAACATAGATACATAGTTATGTAACTATGTATCTATGTACATACATACATTGCAAGTTAAATAAAAGCTTCTAAAAAGGAGAAGAGATGCTTCATTATTGCCGTCATAACTCTCACCGATTTGAAGAGAACACGGCTTATGATGCATTTGTCGTATGTCCGACTAGTCGTAATATCTCACCTGTGCAGTGCCTCCCCTGGGCATCTCCGCACCTCTATGTATCATCTATTGTATTCGTAACTCTATTTATTCTAGAAACTTTAAGCTTCGGCCCAACTGACGCGGCTAACCGACTTCTACCAAAATATGCGATAGAAGACTGTGTGATATTAAACGGACTGTGACCTCACAGCTCAGTTGGTAGTAACTCTGCCTTCTGTGCTGTAGGTTGTGGGTTCGATCCCCACCCAGGAAATATTTGTGTGATGAACATAGATGTTTGTTCTGTGTCTGGGTGTTAATATGTATAATAAGTATGTATTTACAAAAAAAAAAAAATAAGTATATAAGTATTCGATCAGTTTTCTGGCTCCCATAATACAAGCTTTGCTTAGTTTGGGACTAGATGGCGCTGTGTGTAAAGTCCGCCAATATTTATTTATTTATTTATTTAATAATTATTTTAAAATAAGTTATTAAAATTACATTGTATTGCTATTTTAATTGGTTAAGGGTTATCTTTTTGAGATAAAAAAAAAGTATCCTATTTAGGAACTGTCTACTCGTATAAACCGAAAAACTAAACTAATTTGCTAAGCTTTAAGAAGGGTTTTTAGAAGGTATGGTTTCGTCAAAATAGTTTTAGATATTTTTGAGTAAATTGAGGTTATAACAACAGATTGGTACTCAAAAAAGACATTCTATAAAAAACCGGCCAAGTGCGAGTCGAACTCGCGCACGAAGGGTTCCGTACCATTATCTAAAAAAAATCATGTTTGTTGTATGGGAGACCCCTTAAATATTTATTTTATTCTGTTTTTAGTATTTGTTGTTGGAGCAGCAATAAAAATACATAATCTGTGAAAATCTCAACTGTCTAGCTATTACTGTTAATCAGATACAGCCCTGTGACAGACAGACGGACAGACAGACAGACAGACGGACAGCGAAGTCTTAGTAATAGAGTTCCGTTTTTACCCTTTGGGTAGTGTTTGCGATTTTAAAAATCAAAATAGGCGTAGGTACTTTCAGACTTTTTAAGTTTGTTGCTGTTTTAAATTATTGTATATGTACCTTGTATATGTTCATTCTCGTACCGCGTTCGTTTGGTAGCATTCGGTTTGGCTGAAGCTTTATTTGACTTGCTTTGTTGTGGTTTCAGGATTTTTCTTTTTGCTTCGTGTATAGTTGAGGACACAATTTGTGCGGACAAGTGCTACGAGTTGCAGAGCAAAAATAAATTGAATTGAAATCAGAAGGTTTTCGAACTGGCGATATTTTTCTGTACCAACATATCTATTGAAGTAGGTGTCAATGAACCTCTTGTTAAATGAAGAAACCTATGTATAGGTAGATATATATTAATATCAATATCGTATGTACTTGTATGAAAGATCATCACTTTAAAACGGCTCGATCGAAGAAATTAAGGAAAATTTTAAATATAGGGAATCTAAAAGTGCTTTTTTCTATAGGATTTTCAAAAATCTACTACATCTATTTGTCAATTATACTTTGGCCGTTCTGAGAATGCGTTCCTGACACGTCGCGATTGTATGACGACGTAACTTTGTAATGGCGTTGCAGTTACGATTAAAATATTATTGCTGGTTGTTTACCGTTTTAACAATTGATGAGCATTAAAACAACATTATTACAACATTATAGTCACTATAACGTGACTAACTGATAGGTGTCAGGAACTCATTCTCTGAACGGCCGAACTATCGTAGTAAATAAATACCCATATTCCTGTGTTAACACTTTTTCTTGTGTGGTTATCAAAAACATTTACCCATTGTACAACAACACTAGAAAGATAGTCCTGATCAGAAAGTCTAATTTCCAAACTGCCTAAGTAAAAATGTCTAAATGTCATGTCTAAAGAGCAAAATGTCTAAAATTCAGAATGCCTATAATGGTAATCTTTATTCTTGTTTGAGCCTTCACCTTGTTCGATTGGCATCACACTGGAGCTCTACATAGCATTAAGGAAAGGATCATAAAAAAAAGGTAGACCCCAAGCCGTGTTTGTTGCCTGATTCTTCTAGGCTTGGTCGCGTGGAATCGGCGTAGCTTCACCTAGTTCCTAAGACGTTTCAAAGTGATCCTTGTGATTTTATTGAAATTTTGAATTTGAATTTGAATTTGAAATTTATAAAATTCACGTGTCACAGTGTTTGTAACCAAACTCCTCCGAAACCGCTTACCGATTTTTATGATTTTTTGTGTTTATTTGGTAAATATGAGAATAGGTCGTAGGGTATTTTTTAACCCTAAGTGATAATGGCGTTCGGTAAAAACTGAGAGTGCTTTTTTCTGTGGGATTATTGAATTTGACATGACGTCTGTCGGGACAGCTAGTATACTTGTAGATATCAATATTTGTCTCGTTGTATTGAATCCGCACCTCTTGTATCTCAGTCGGTCACGATTCCATTTGACGTTTTTGGATGCGATAGAACGAATGAATTGAATGATTTTTAAATCATTCAATTAATCTTCAAGCTAGTTCAAACATAAAATTAATATTACTTTTACTTGCCAATCAAAGTTACTTTGTAAGTAACTAATCAAAACTTTACTTGAAGATCGTGAAAGAAGCCCTTACTTAGTCTTTAATTATTTATGTTTCTCATTTCAGAGTAACGTTAAACTGACATTATTTTCCAAATTACTTTATTTGAGAACTAGCTGACCCGTGCCCGCTTCGCTGGTTGATAGATAGTCACATCTGGTATTCCAATCTTCAAAATAAATTATAGTCTATATGTTGCCGAGGACTAATAACTACATAACAAAAAAAGTTTTATCAAAATCCGTCCAGTAGTTTTCGCGTGAAAGTCGGACAACAGACAGACAGACAGACAAAAATTTCAAAATGTTATTTTTTGGCTTGTGTTACTTGTATAAAGGCCCTTAGGAGTATTTTTTTAGTTTTTAGGGTTCCGTACCCAAAGGGTAAAATCGGAACCCTATTACTAAGACTTCGCTGTCCGTCTGTCTGTCTGTCTGTCCGTCTGTCTGTCACAGGGCTGTATCTCATGAACCGTGATAGCTAGACAGTTGAAATTTTCACAGATTATGTATTTCTGTTGCTGCTCTAACAACAAATACTAAAAACAGAATAAAATCAATATTTAAGGGGGGCTCCCATACAACAAACATGATTTTTTTGCCGTTTTTATAGATAATGGTACGGAACCCTTCGTGCGCGAGTCCGACTCGCACTTGGCCGGTTTCCTTTTTTTTATTCAATGTACAGAATTGAACTCTTCTACAGTTTTATTATATGTATAGATAACAAGAATATAGGCAAATTTTTGATAACTTTTTTCATATTTCGTAAGAATCTTTTATTTTTTTGATAATAAAATATAGCCTAACTGCGTGCGTTTGAATAGGTGAGAGGTGAGAAGAATTTATTAAATTGGTCCAGTAGTTTTTAGTTTATTTATTAACAGTAAGTACAGAAATAAATTATTTACCTCTTTATAATACCTAGTGTACGAAATACCAGGGTGAATCATGTATGAACAGAAAACACAAGTATCTGCTTACGCCACAACTAATCGTATTCACGGCACGATTGCGCCGAAACAAAGAAAGTGTTTGGCGCGCGCGCAGTATCACGTGATAAGCACGCGACTCACAGGTGACACATGGGAAGGATGGATAGCGAATAGCATGACATGTTGGCGAACAAGTACTGGATATGTTATATTACCTAGACGACATATTGCTTGTGATAAATACGCGGCGCTTGGGCAGAAAATATACTAATAAGTTGATTTAGATTTGCCATCTCTTCGAAAATCAGCAAGAAATTGGTCACTTTTTAAACCAAAAAAGATAGGTACAGTTTAACTTGAGCAGAATTGTGTAATTTTTTGAAATACAACCCAATATTTTATATTATAGGACCTGTAACAGCTTTTTTTACTCATATATTAAAATAAAAAAATAAGATCACGACTGTAATCCCCAAGTACGGTAGACATTTTCTCAGATCTCCAGACGCTTAGATCCTTTGAAGATATCTAGTGGGGGTAGTCAGAGGCACGTCCAAACATTATATTTGGCACATGCCCACACTTTTTAGTAGTCAGCATTCCATACGTGACAGGTTGCAAGCCCATCGCCGCTTATATGAATACTAACTGGTTATCTCACGATGTTTAATGAAATACATAATAATATTACTAAAAAGGCGTGTGTTCACTAGACCATTATATTGAGCCTTAAATGTTTTCGGTCCTAAGAAATGTCTGATCGTTTTAATAGAAAACTGGATAAAACGCTTGTCACGAAGGCCAAGTCCGGTATAGAAGCAGGATAAAGCCTCGTGCCCTAATTGAAGCAAAATTGCATAACTTAACCCATTTCCTGTCACAATAATACCATCCAATTCCCAAGATCGCGTGACAGTCGATACTGATTTGTAAACATCTAATTTCACTTTGTGTGACGCATTCGCGTGACTAAGTATCTGGTTATTTGTTGATAAAGGCTGTTTCTAAGCAAATTTTATTATTGAAAGTATTGATTGGGTTAGTATGTTTGGAAATTACGTCATCTTTCAGTGTTGGTTTCTCAGGGAAACCACTTCTAAGCTGCCATAGCACCCGAGGCAGTGTGTAATTTATTGTCACAGGTGGCAATTTTTGTACGTGTGTCATCATCTTCCTGCCCTTATCCCACTTAAGTGAAGTCGACACAACATGTGCCATACCCCTCTATCTGCCGTCATCTCATCACTCCTTTCTTACCCATGTCATCTTTCACACAGTCCATCCATCATTTATTTTACCTACCTCTAATCCTACATCCATCCACATTCATGCCTAACATTCTTCTCGTCACATGACATTCTACCCGCCTCATAACATGCCTATTGGCCATACCACCGTCATCACTCCTTTCTTACCCATGTCATCTTTCACACAGTCCATTCATCATTTATTTTACCTACCTCTAATCCTACATCCATCCACATTCATGCCTAACATTCTTCTCGTCACATGACATTCTACCCGCCTCATAACATGCCTATTGGCCATACCACCGTCATCACTCCTTTCTTACCCATGTCATCTTTCACACAGTCCATCCATCATTTATTTTACCTACCTCTAATCCTACATCCATCCACATTCATGCCTAACATTCTTCTCGTCACATGACATTCTACCCGCCTCATAACATGCCTATTGGCCATACCACCGTCATCACTCCTTTCTTATCCATGTCATCTTTCACACAGTCCATCCATCTTTTCTTTGGCTACCTCTACTTTTACATCCACATTCATCTCGTCACATGACATTCCCCTCCAGTCTCCTCATCTTTACCGTCACAGGCACCACTTTCAAACTTCCTTTGTATGTGTGTATCGTTTCATTGTACAATCTCTTGTCTTGTATTTATTTGTGAACTTTTTCGTAAGTGTGTATTATATTACCAACTTCTACAACTACACATACAATCAGACATGGTTGCGCAATCATTACGAGCGGACGCGTTGTCGCTAATCGCAAACCGGTTGCTTTGTGGAGCGTGCTAGTTCACTTATAGATACCTACTTTCTGATTATAAACCTTTCTTTATTGATTGTGCTGTATTGGTCTAGTGAAGCTCGGACTTCGATCCAAAGGTCGTAGACTCAAATCTTGCCACACCGTACTTTAATGAAGTTTCATCTAACTGACTGCTTGACTGACTGACTATCCAATCTATCAACAGCATAGCTTAAACCAATGCTTAAATCATGAGTCTTTAAATCATGAAATTTGAAAACACCAAAAGTACCTACATTCTCTTTGTTTGGGTGCACTAAGAAATTCTCGAAATTCTACCCCTAAAAGGGTCCGTGTCGACTTCACGAGGGTAGGAGGAGGATTCTAGGTGGGTTTCCACTAGAATTTTATATTTATTTGACTAGCCTCACAGCTCAGTTGGTAGTAACTCTGCCTTATACGCTGTAGGTTGTGGGTTCAATCCCCACACAGGGCGTTAATATGTACGTACGTTTGGGTGTTAAGAGGCTGCCAGTCGCTGATTGCTCTTTTTCGAAACGAAAAAAGAAATACTTCTGAACAAGCCATATCTCCTATTTTTATAAGTATATTACTTCAGGTTCCTACCTAGACTTCTATTAAGCTGAAAACATAATAGCAGAAACTTTTCACGATAAAGATATTGTTTCAAAATGATACGTTTTAGAATTTTTGATCGAAATATTTTATATACCTACTATTAAAATCAACTTGTGATTTATTGTTAAAGATAGGTAATATGTAGATCTAGATTTCTATTAGGATAGATTTTTGATAAGTAATTATACATAATTTATATAATTAATTTATTCGAAAAGCTAAGGCGGACCACGCGCTGACGTGTGTTTGTCATCATTGCAGCGGTCGGTAGGATTATTTATCGAAGTGATTAAAGGTGGGTACATCTTTATTCACATATACTATACATTATAAAATAGGAGATGTGGCTTGTTCACAAGTATTTCTTTTTTCGTTTCGAACAAAAATAATCGTCGACTGGCAGCGTCTTAATATGTATATTTAAGTATGTATTCACAAAAAAGAGTATTCTATTAGGTCTATTAGTTCCACCAATATTTATTTATTTATTTGAACTGACGGAAAAATATACGTAGCTTATAAAATTCAAAACTACTAACTGGATGATAAATCTCCAATCTCTAATAAACCTGGAGTAAAGCCAAAACGTCGCTGCTTATCGCTTTAGATTCCCGATAAGATTTATCTGTTGGTACTGTGACATAGGATGTGTCATGGTACAAGGTGAACAACAACAAACAAGGTACGCGAAACAAAAACATCGTGAGGAAACCAGTTAGTATTCTTACAAGCGGCAATGGGCCTGCAGGCCTGCAACCTGTCACGTATGGAATGCTAACTACTGCAAATTGTGGGCATGTGCCAAATATAATGTTTGGACGTGCATCTGACTACCCCCACTAGACATCTTCAAAGGATCTAAGCGTCTGGAGATCTGAGAGGATGTCTACTGTACTTGGGGATTACAGTCGTGATCCTATTTCATATTATGTGGAGTGTCGAAGTCCTAAAACTTTAGAAAGCTCATAAAAAAGATTTTCCCAAATTACCGCTCTTATCAAAACCAAGATAAGAAAACAAAAAAGTTTACATAGCTTGATTAATTGGCTTGTCGCTAGCAAAGAATTATGACTCGGCGCTTATATATTTAAGAGAGGCGAAATTACAGAACAAACACACTAATCCACCGGGGTTTTTAGTAAATTACGGCCTATTCACTATTAGTGAAGGAGAATAGACAAAAAATATTCATTTTAGAACTAAGTTAATTCGAAAATTCAAATTCAAAATGTATATTTCTGTACCCAAGATTACGTAAATCTATTACTAGGTTGGGGTCTTTTTAGGGTTCCATACCCAAAGGGTAAAAACGGGACCCTATTACTGTCCGTCTGTCACAAGGCTGTATCTCATGAACCGTGATAGCGTGATTGAAATTTTCACAGATGATGTATTTCTGTTGCCGCTATAACAAATAATATAAACAGAATAAAATAAATATCTAAATGGGGCTCCCATACAACAAACTTGTTTTTTTGCCGTTTTAGCCTACTCGCACTTGGCCGGTTTTTTTTATAACATAATACATTTTAATTAAAATTGCTTTTTATTTACATGCGTCCCCACATGAAGTGGGATAATAGCTAGAATGATATTAATAGCTAGGATAATAGCTCAAAAGATGATAATGTATTTCATAGAACACTAGTAGAAACCCGCGCGACTTCGTTCACGTGAGGTTATTTTTAAACGGACTAAAATTCCCACCCTTAAGATTGAATTACAGAAATTCCTCTCTCCAAATATCGTTGGGCTTTGATAGATCAGTCAGTCAGTCATTCATTGTCTTGTATGAGTCTTCACCTTGTTCGATCGGCACCACACTGGAGCTTTACATAGCAATAAGGAAATGATTATTGAAAAAAATGATAGGCCTCAAGCCGTATTTGTTGCCTGATTCTTCTAGGCTTGGTGGCGAAAAACAGGCGTAGCTTCCCCTACCTTTTAAGATCGTTTCAAAGTGATCCTTGTGGTTTTATTGAGATTGAGTTTGAGTTTGAATGAGAGTTTGATTGATTCAGTCAGCCAGTAACGTAAGATATATAAATATTTAAATGATCCACACTAAATAACTTATCTAATAAGGGACACATACCCATATATATGACCTTGTAACGCCTAAAGACTTGCTTAAATTATTTATTATTATTCACAAATGGTATTGGTACGTGTTTGATAATGATTACACCATAAATATATACATAAGTGTACAACATGCCTACAGTCCCTACATGACGTCAGTTCAAATGACGTTTGAATATATATAACTAGCTGACAGACGACAGACTGTCCTGTCCAAACATCAATTATCGAATAGAAAAAAGCACTTTTAGAAACGTCCAATTTTTTTCCCTATAAACCTTTTCCTGATAAAATAAATTACGAATTTTGGTAGATAGCGTATCATTTATTAGTTAAAACTGCGTTGCTATGACGACTGATTTTTTTTATTCTGTGATGTCAATTTTTTTTCACACCAGCGCCATTTATATCAAAATCATATTTTTGCGTTTTTTTATCCTTTAGGGGTTGTTTTTCGGATTATAAGTTCCCTCTTTTGTTTAAGTATCTGATTTTTTATCTACATACTTCAGCAAATTTTATCTTAATTCGTTTTGTCGTTTAGATTACCTAGGGCACAAACATATATACAAACTCACAAACTTTCGCATTTATAATAATTATTAGGATTACGTTTTAACCACTAAAGAGAAAACCTAGAAAGCCTTTCGTCCAATCGAAAAAAAACGATATTAGTTTTTTAAGTCTTATGAAAGAACTATTAGTCCTACAATATAATTTAAATGGGACCAAGTTGGGACTAATTTCCACACAATAAAAAAAATACATCATCCTAAAAAAAGCCACAAATAAAATATGCTCATCGAATTGAGAACCTCCTTTTTCGTCGCTTGAAAATAGGTTTATGACTGTAATCCTCAAGCATTATCATCATCATCACAGATCTCCCGATGCTCAGATCCTTAAATATATCTATAGGATTAGTCAGAGGCACGTAAAACATCACATTTTCAACAAACAAGCAAAGTATCACTACATAGTATAAAGCAAAGTCGCTTTCCGCTTCCCGCGTCTGTATGTCTGTATGTATGTTTGCTTATATCTTTAAAACTACACAACGGATTTTGATGCGGTTTTTTTTAATAGATAGAGTGATTCAGGAGGAAGGTTTATATGTATAATAACATGCTACCCGTGCGAAGCCGGGGCGGGTCGCTAGTGTTATTATATAACAAAGATTTATTTACCAAAAAAAATACCTGAATTTTGGCTGCAACATTTGCACGCACCATTTTATTCGTAAAAGTTGTAACAAGATAAAAGCCCCAGACCTCATAATGTCATGCTTGGGGAAGGCTTTATCAGAAAGTTCAGAATTTGTTAGATAGCGGCAACCGTAATATAACATCATAGGATCACGACTGTAATCCCCAAATACGGTAGACATCCTCTCAGATCTCCAGATGCTTAGATCCTTTAAAGATGTCTAGTGGGGGCAGTCAGAAGCACGTCCAAACATTATGTTTGATACATGCCCACATTTTGCAGTAGTTAGCATTCCATACGTGACAGGTTGCAAGCCTTTCGCCGCTTATTAGAATACAAACTGGTTTCCTCACGATGTTTTCCTTCACCGTTTTAAGCACGTGTTTTTGATGCGCATATAATTTTTTCGAACAGAAAAATCTATTGATGCACGCCGGGATTCGAACCCACGACCTTCGAAATGAAAGTCGAGGTACCTCCCACTCGGCCAACACGGCAATATTATTAATATAATGGCAGTATTATTAAAGACGAGGGACTTGCAACCTGTCACGTATGGAAGGCTAGTTAGCTAGTTACTGACAACGCATTGTCACTTTCGCTCTTAAAGTAATACTGCTTTAGTCGCTTTAAGAGCGAAAGTGCCATACGTGTTCGTATAGCGTTGTCACTTTTGCACCGCGAGCAATACTGCTTTAGTCTTACTTTAGAGATTGTAGTACGGCCCTAGTAGTAAATCTGCCTTCTGTGTTGTAGGTTGTTAGTTCCCACCCCGGATAAAAATTTGTGTGATGAACATGGATTTTTGTTCTATGTATGGGTGTAACTATGTATCAAATATTATGTATTTAATAAAAAATGAATATATGTATTTTATCATTTACTAGCGACCCGCCCCGGCTCGCACGTGTAGCATATTATACGTATAAACCTTCCTCCTGAATCACTCTATCTATTAAAAAAACCGCATCAAAATCCGTTATGTAGTTTCACTACATAGTATAAAGCAAAGTCGCTTTCCGCTTCCCGCGTCTGTATGTCTGTATGTATGTTTGCTTATATCTTTAAAACTACACAACGGATTTTGATGCGGTTTTTTTTAATAGATAGAGTGATTCAGGAGGAAGGTTTATATGTATAATAACATGCTACCCGTGCGAAGCCGGGGCGGGTCGCTAGTTAAAGATATAAGCAAACATACATACGCGGGAAGCGGAAAGCGACTTTGCTTTATACTATGTAGTGATGTAGTTCCCACAGTACAAGCTTTGCTTAGTTCGGATCTAGATGGCGATATATAAAATGTCCACCAATATTTATTTATTTACTAGCTGACCCGTGCCCGCTTCGCTGTGCGTAAGACATTTCTAATACCATCGTTGACTTTTTTGTAGACGTTTTTAAGGTGTACAATACTGTAGTACATTATTTTGATATATCTCGTGGGGTTCAGCCAGCATTTGCAATGTAAGCGCAATAAAATGTGTTTATTTACGACATCACATTAGAAACCTCTAAAATTATCAGTGTTTCTCTACTATATTATGCATGTATTATACATATAAACCTTACTCTTGAATCACTCTATTTATTAAAAAAAACCGCATTAAAATCCGTTGTGTAGTTTTAAAGATATAAGCAAACATACATACAGACATACAGACGCGGGAAGCGGAAAGCGACTTTGCTTTATACTATGTAGTGATTTTGCTTTAGAGATTGTAGTACGGCCCCTGAGCTCACAAGTCATTTAAATATCTATTACCGCTATATTGCGTTGGAAGGTTGGCGCTTGTCAGGAAACTAGGGTTATAAAAAATGAGGTCACTGTAGTAGGTAGGTACATTTTATCACACGTTCCCTTATCAAAACGGGTAAAACCATTAAACAATGAATGTTTATGGAGGTGGTATGAGGGAGATATGCAAAACCTGGTTTTAATTTTATATTTTTGGATAATTCACACAGTGCTATCAAGCCCGAATCTAAGCAAAGCACTATAGAAGTCAGATAAATGATACTGATGATATAAGTTGCAAAAAAATATTTATATATATGTATATATATTTAAATATTATTTAGTTCGCAAACCATAACCAGATGAAGTGAAAATATCAAACTATCAAACTTAAAAAAAAAAACTGTCATTAATTTAGGTAGGTAGGTATTATGATTGCCTACCAAATCATATATAAATTATTTCTTAAACATTTTTGATTTAGGAGCTAAAATAAAAAAATAAAATTGTTTAGAGCCATTTTCGGTAAAAAAATCTCGATAGATTTATTTTCCAAAGTTGGCTCTTCAATAACGCTAGTTTCGGTTTTAATCAAAACTATGAATAGCTAAACAGTTCATTTCTATATCATTCGTTAGATAATCATACTAGCTAAGTAAATTAGAGACATTTTCTTTTTAAGTTTGATTGTTTTCAAGCTAATGCGGTTTATCACTTTTTCCGTCCAGGTAGACTCAGGCCATACAAAAAACCAAACATTTCACATACCCGTAAATCTTGTAAAAAAAACTGCAATACGGGCCATCGCATACGTACCCGCATTTCTTGTCTTTATGCGGGATCATACACCAGTACAGTATACCACCGATGTCATTTTCCCAAACAATGATCTCGTGACGTCACGGCCACCCAATTGTTATAGAAACAGCAATATCGAAGACAATGCTGACATCATGAGCCCAACATTGTAAAACATTCATGTTTATATAACATATACTCGTATGTATTGTTAGCAGCTGGTCAATTAAAACATACATGTAACCGTCGACCTTTGTTATATTCAAAATCGTTGGCTGAGTGGGAGGTACCTCGACTTTTTATCTGGGTTCGAATCCCAGTGTGCATCAATTTTTCTGTTCGAAAAAAATATATGCATTTGACATGCTCAAAACAGTGAAATCATTTTATACGTGACAGTTAGCAAGCCCATCGCCTGTAATAATACTAAATGTTTTCCTTAAGACGAGTAATAAATGTTTTTGATGAATGCAGAATAGTTTTTTCTAAATAACCACAAAATATACAGTTTTGTTTTTTATTACAAAGATAACTTAAGGATTTAATCTAAAGGCAGAAACACGAATGGTGAAACTTTTCTCGATAGATTTATTCTCCAACTAGCTGACCCGTGCCCGCTTCGCTGTGCGAAAGACATTTCTAATACCATCGTTGACTTTTTTGTAGACGTTTTTAAGGTGTACAATACTGTAGTACATTATTCTGATATATCTCGTGGGGTTCAGCCAGCATTTGCAATGTAAGCGCAAAAAAATGTGTTTATTTACGACATCATATTAGAAACCTCTAAAATTATCAGTGTTTCTCTACAATATTATGCATGTATTAACCATATAAACCTTCCTCTTGAATCACTCTATTTATTAAAAAAAACCGCATCAAAATCCGTTGTGTAGTTTTAAAGATATAAGCAAACATACATACATACATATTACATACAGACGCGGGAAGCGGAAAGCGACTTTGCTTTACACTATGTAGTGAAGTAGGCTCTTCAAAAACACTAGTTTCGTTTTTAACCAAAACTATGAATAGCTAAATAGCTCCTTTTTATATAATTCGTTAGATAATCATATAGCTACCTAAATTAAAGATTTTTTTTTTATAATGATGGTTTTCAAGATAATGCAGTTTTATCACTTTTTCCGTCTTATCTGGGTAGACTTAGCCCATACAAAACGTCAAAAAATTCTTAACTGTTTTGAACACGTGTTTTGAAGCGCATAAAAATATTTCGAACAGAAAAATACATTGAGTCATGCCGGGATTCGAACCCAAGACTTTCGAAATGAAAGTACGAGGTACCTCCTACTCGGCTAACACGGTTTTAAGATAAAGTCGTCACAAATCGATTTTCTGAATGTATGCGACGGAGTCGTGGATAAAAGCTAGTTTTTAGAGTTTTTATTGTTTTTAAACTAAGGGTATGGTTTCATTCCCGTTTCATTACTAAGACTTCTCTGTCCGTCTGTCCGTCACAGAGCTCATGAACTCTGATGAACTCTCAAGCTGTATCTCATGAACCGTGATAGCTAGACAGTTAAAATTGTCACAGATAGTGTTTCTGTTGCCGCTATAACAACAAATACTAAAAACAGAATAAAATAAATATTTAAGTGGGGATTCCATACAACAAACGTTTTTTTTTGCCGTTTTTATAGATGGTACGGAACCCTTCGTGCGCGAGTCCGACTCGCACTTGGCCGGTTTTTTTTAAAGTCAGAGCGGATATGATCTAACAATCCCGTAACGCGACAGCTGTCTACGATGAACTAATTAAAGATGACTAAACTTTGTAATTGAGTTGTTATTTAGTCTAGACATTGGTATCCGGTTCATTTAAAATGCAATTTGAAGTGCTTAGAAATAATAGGACTGATAAACAAAAGTATTTGAGAAGTCTGTCTGCCACAGGGCTCTGTATCTCATGAACTGTGATAGCTAGACAGTTGAATTTTTTACTGATTATGTATTTCTGTTGCCGCTATAACAGCAAATACTAAATCACTATCACTACATAGTATAAAGCAAAGTCGCTTTCCGCTTCCCGCGTCTGTATGTATGTATGTTTGCTTATATCTTTAAAACTACACAACGGATTTTGATGCGGTTTTTTTTAATAGATAGAGTGATTCAGGAGGAAGGTTTATATGTACAATAACATGCTACCCGTGCGAAGCCGGGGCGGGTCGCTAGTACAGAATAAAATAAATATTTAGGTGAGGCTCCGTATACAACAAACGTGATTTTTTTGCCGTTTTTTATAGATAATGGTACGGAGCCCTACGTGCACGAGTCCTACTCGCACTTGGCCGGTTTTATTGATTTATTTACTTCTAGGTTCATAATACGCCAGCAGTCACATATTCAAATAATATAACTTTATTACAAACCTACACACTACACAATACATGAATAAATAAATTAATAAAACATGTATATTATCTTACTAGCGACCCGCCCCGGCTTCGCACGGGTTTAATACATATAAACCTTCCTCCTGAATCACTCTATCTATTAAAAAAAACCGCATCAAAATCCGTTGTGTAGTTTTAAAGATATAAGCAAACATACATACAGACATACGGACGCGGGAAGCGGAAAGCGACTTTGCTTTATACTATGTAGTGATGTACATCGACGAGTGATATTAAATACTAGAAAAATCAATAGTTTGACCAACCCTCTAGTTACTTAGCAGTTAGTTACGACTAACTTCAAACACTCCCCAATTATAAACTAGTTCACTACAATTTACAGTGCTAGATTTACACTCTCGCCTCGTACCTCGCCTCGTGCTTCGTCTCGTGTCTCAGCCCGCACCTCGCGTGATCGATAGTAAAGGAGAGAGGCGCGAAGCGACCCCACGAGCGTCTATTCACACTCTCGTCTCATGGTTCGCCTCGCACCTCGTCTCGCGACTCGTACGCGAGTGTAAATCTAGTATAAGGAAACTGTTGTCAGCTGTCAGAATACCGAGAAAGATACATTAACTATTCTGGGAACTTTGTCTGGGAGGGCGAAACAAAATGCAAAAAATAAATAAGAGCGGCCAAGTGCGAGTCGGACTCGAGCACGAATGATTCCGTACAATCTATAAAAAACGGCAAAAAAAAATCACGTTTGTTGTATGGGAGCCTCATTAAAATATTTATCTTTTTCTGTTTTTAGTATTTGTTGTTATAGCAGCAACAGAAATACATCATTTGTGACAATTTCAACTGTCTAGCTATCACGGTTTATGACATACAGACGGACAGCGAAGTCTTAGTAATCGGGTCCCGTTTTTACCCTTTGGGTATCCGTACCGTACCCTAAAAACATCTAACATGGAATTATACAGTCAATCTACTAAAGTTCTAAAATAAATCTAACTTATGACATACAGACGGACAGCGAAGTCTTAGTAATCGGGTCCCGTTTTACCCTTTGGGTATCCGTACCGTACCCTAAAAACATCTAACATGGAATTATACAGTCAATCTACTAAAGTTCTAAAATAAATCTAACTTATGACATACAGACGGACAGCGAAGTCTTAGTAATCGGGTCCCGTTTTACCCTTTGGGTATCCGTACCGTACCCTAAAAACATCTAACATGGAATTATACAGTCAATCTACTAAAGTTCTAAAATAAATCTAACTTATGACATACAGACGGACAGCGAAGTCTTAGTAATCGGGTCCCGTTTTACCCTTTGGGTATCCGTACCGTACCCTAAAAACATCTAACATGGAATTATACAGTCAATCTACTAAAGTTCTAAAATAAATCTAACTTATGACATACAGACGGACAGCGAAGTCTTAGTAATCGGGTCCCGTTTTACCCTTTGGGTATCCGTACCGTACCCTAAAAACATCTAACATGGAATTATACAGTCAATCTACTAAAGTTCTAAAATAAATCTAACTTATGACATACAGACGGACAGCGAAGTCTTAGTAATCGGGTCCCGTTTTACCCTTTGGGTATCCGTACCGTACCCTAAAAACATCTAACATGGAATTATACAGTCAATCTACTAAAGTTCTAAAATAAATCTAACTTATGACATACAGACGGACAGCGAAGTCTTAGTAATCGGGTCCCGTTTTACCCTTTGGGTATCCGTACCGTACCCTAAAAACATCTAACATGGAATTATACAGTCAATCTACTAAAGTTCTAAAATAAATCTAACTTATGACATACAGACGGACAGCGAAGTCTTAGTAATCGGGTCCCGTTTTACCCTTTGGGTATCCGTACCGTACCCTAAAAACATCTAACATGGAATTATACAGTCAATCTACTAAAGTTCTAAAATAAATCTAACTTATGACATACAGACGGACAGCGAAGTCTTAGTAATCGGGTCCCGTTTTACCCTTTGGGTATCCGTACCGTACCCTAAAAACATCTAACATGGAATTATACAGTCAATCTACTAAAGTTCTAAAATAAATCTAACTTATGACATACAGACGGACAACGAAGTCTTAGTAATCGGGTCCCGTTTTACCCTTTGGGTATCCGTACCGTACCCTAAAAACATCTAACATGGAATTATACAGTCAATCTACTAAAGTTCTAAAATAAATCTAACTTATGACATACAGACGGACAGCGAAGTCTTAGTAATCGGGTCCCGTTTTACCCTTTGGGTATCCGTACCGTACCCTAAAAACATCTAACATGGAATTATACAGTCAATCTACTAAAGTTCTAAAATAAATCTAACTTATGACATACAGACGGACAGCGAAGTCTTAGTAATCGGGTCCCGTTTTACCCTTTGGGTATCCGTACCGTACCCTAAAAACATCTAACATGGAATTATACAGTCAATCTACTAAAGTTCTAAAATAAATAACAAAAACTACTCAAGTTTAAGTTTACTTACGGCTCGTTCAGATCCATTATTTTTTGACGATTCGTTTTATTTGCATTTTTTGATTTCTTACCTGTTAACAAACAAAAATATATTTTTATTAGAATACTGAAAAAACTAGGAGTGATAACTAAGACAAATAAAATTTGCATTTAATTTTATTAATCGAATCGTGATATAATACGATTCGTCAAAGGAAAACACGTTAGAGATTTTCGACAGATTCGTATTCGTATTTAGAAAAAAACAGCTGCATGAATATTAAAAAAAATAATCACGATGAATCACGATCCAGAAAAAATAACGATTCGTCAATTTGACGATTTAATCATCTGTATATTAAGAAATCCTCGTTCTTACAAATAATCCCATTTTTACCTCATTTCATATTTTCTTACTCTAAGTAATGTCACAAATAATTATAAAACTCCACTACTAATGTGAGATACTCATATATTATGCTAAAACCACGATTAAAACAATATAGTCAAAGATTTTCTTTATTTCCCCCCTTAAAGAATTCTGGCTACGCCCTTGTAACCCCTTCTTTCTCAGAAGTTATTTAGAAAACCTCCAAAATCGGTTAGAAATATTCCACACACGGCCAGACCAGTTCAAAACAAAGTCACTAACAAGGTTAACTGAGGACAGGGTGACCTAACTGATCCGATTTCAAATAGGTTTGTTTTTATAACGTTTGCATTGTTCGGTATTGCATGACGCGGACCAAAAGTGGTATGGTTTTCGATCACTTATTGCCTTACAAGTTAACCCGGCGAACTTTGTATCGCTTTAGAATTAACAAATGTTGTGTTAAGGCGCTCCATGTCGACGATTGTTTTTGTTCAAAACGAAAAAAGAAATACTTCTGAACAAGCCACATCTCCTATTTTATAATGTATGGTATATGTGAATAAAGATGCACCCATCTTTAATCACTTCGATAAATAATCCTACCGACCGCTGCAATGACGACAAACACACGTCGGCGCGTGGTCCGCCTTTGCTTTTCGAATAAATTAATGATATAAATTATGTATAATTACTTATCAAAAATCTATTCTAATAGAAATCTAGATCTACATATTACCTATCTTTAACAATAAATCACAAGTTGATTTTAATAGTAGGTATCAAAATATTTCGATCATAAATTCTAAAACGTATCATTTTGAAATAATATCTTAATCGTGAAAAGTTTCTGCTATTAAGTTTTCAGCTTAATAGAAATCTAGGTAGGAAACTGAAGTAATATACTTATAAAAATAGGAGATGTGGCTTGTTCAGAAGTATTTCTTTTTTCGTTTCGAAAAAGAGCAATCGTCGACATACAGCCCCTTAAGTGCCCGATCCCGTTCCCGTTCCCGTTAAAAAGTATCCTATCTCCGTCTCCTGGTTCTAAGCTTCTTAACTAACTTCCCCACCAATTTTCAGCCAAATCGGTTCAGCCGTTCTTGAGTTGTAAATAGTGTAACTAACACGACTTTATTTTATAATATATAGATATAAGCGGAAAGCGACAAGTCGCGACAAGACTATTATTCGGATCGACTTTGTCTGTCCGTCTGTGTGTCACAGCTGGTTATTTCAGCAAATAAAACAAAGATTATTTAAGAAAAATAAAATATTGTTTAAGTTGTCTTATGTTAAAACATCTTCCATATTTTTACTTGAAAATCGTAAGTCTACTCACACTTTACCCGTCTGGCTCATATCAATGATATTTCTGTGATTCATTATATTATGTTGACTTAGGTACTTAATAGTTATAAAACTATTATTGCCAAAACTCTGTTATGAATTTATTACTTTACTAGGAGAAACCCTCGCGATTTCGTTCACGTGAAGTTATTTTCAATGAGTCTTTAACCCCCTCTGCACCCCCTTAGGGGCGGAATTTTAGGAATGCCTTTCAAAGTGCATTCCCACACACCAAATTGACTACACTCTCCAAATGTCAAGTTTCTATGACCAGTGCGTCAGTCAGGCAATCAGTCAGTAAAGTAAGAGTTCTATATATTTAGATAATTTTATATTTAGGTATTAAGGTGATACTTGAAATTTTTGACTTTTTGTATGGGCTGAATCTACCAGGATAAGACGGAAAATGTGATAAAACTGCATTATCTTGAAAACCATCAAATTTAAAAAGAAACCGTCTGTAATTTACTTAGCTAGTATGATTATCTAACAAATTATATAAAACTGAACTGTTTAGCTATTCATAATTTTGATTAAAAACGAAACTAGGGTTTTTGAAGAGCCAACTTTGGAAAATAAATCTATCGAGAAAAGTTTCACCAATTGTGTTTCCGTCTGTAATTTATGAAGATTATTAAATCCTCAAATTATCTTTGACGTAAAAAACAAAACTGTGTGTTATTGATAAAAAACGATTCTGCATTCTTCAAAAACATTTATTACTCCTCTTAATATAAATACGAAAATGTGTTCATTGAACCAAAATATTAATTGACCTTGCTGTATTTTATTTTAATAAGTCTCAATTTCAACGAATTTATTTTAATTTGATGTAATTAGTGTGATTTATTTGACAACTGTTACTTTTCTAATTATTTTCAACTAGCTATCCACGGCTTCGCACGGGCACACTAATAAAGACTATAATCTCCAAGTATGGTAGACATACTCTCAGATCTCGAAGAGTTTAGATCGAGGAGGATGTCTAAAGAGGACAATGAGAGGCACGTACAAACATTATGGTTGGCGCAATACCCATAAGTGACTGAACACGTGCTTATTTCATTCGGTTAGTTCCGCTTTGCTCGATTCCCGCTATGCTCGGATTCTAAAATACCTAAATATAAAAGTTCTCATACACTTATTGAAACACCTTATTTCGTCTTCTTTTTCGCCTTATCCTACCTCGTAGGCCCGGCACAACATCTAGATGTTGCCTGCCTGTCATCAAACATCCTTGGGAATTCTTTCTGCTTGTGCACTTTCTTGACATAATAAAACTATAGATTTTGACACGGGTCTTTATCACTATGTGTGGGTGTCGCGATAGACCATCTCAATGCGTGGATACGGTCAGTGTGGTGTGTCGTAATGTATATTTCTGAAGACCAAGTGAGGGTAGTTTCTTCAACTGCCTCCGCTTCTCGTCGGTAGCTCCGAGTACTCCAGTTTGCCCGCGACCATGGCTATTGTAACATAGTCGAAACGTCGGGAAAGTAAATTAAAGGTAATTACATGATAAAGACCCGTGTCAAAATCTATAGTTATGTCTACTAATCACTATAGTTTGAAAAATAATGTACTTATAATACTGACTATCAATCAATAGTATAACATGAATAAGATAAAGGAACATATCAACATCGATACGCAAGATCTAAACCCGATTATAAACAGGAGGTCAGGTCAGTTCCCACTGGACTAGTGAACCATAATAACTCATTCAGAGCATCAGCACGCGCCGAACAAAGGCTCCTGACTCGTGCTCAATCTGTGGCCTGACCCCGCAAGGTCACAAGGACCGACCTAACCTGTTTTTGTTTTTTGCATTGTTCGCTCGTGCGGAACGCCGTCCTGTTGAATTCTAATGATGGCTTCCGCCAAATCACAGACACGAAAAAAATTTAGGATCAAAGCTGTTTTACAGTAGATTTCTACCACGTGTTTTACAAAGATAATGGGTACCTACCTTTATTAAAAATTCGTCCGCCCTTCTCGCACGTATGTACTAATAAAAATTAGAGGCAAATTTTTGATATCATAGGTTACATTATTACAATTTTCATGGAGATTTCAGATTTTTATGAAAATAAAGTATGGCTAATTTTACTTGCTGATAACGTAGGTTTTGATTAGTGAAAGAATTTTTAAAATTAGTTCAGTAGTTTTTTTAGTTTATTTATTACAAATAAAAATACAATTTTTACCTCTTTATATAAATAAATAGTGTAAACTAAAAAATCTGCCTGCAAATGAAAGGAGTTTTTGATCATCTTCGTAGATCTTTTTAATAAACAAATTTTTGATTTTATTATTCTAAAAATATTTCATACGATTCGACAAATTGTTTTATTGCGACGGGCACTCGCCCTCGTACTAAAATATTTCATTAAATATCTTGCGACCACGTCCAGTTGACTATGTTGCGGAGACAAAGCTGGCTTGCGCATTGTTCGACATAGCATCGGTGCCTCCGCTCCTATCACTGGTTGTCGATCGACGCTATCTCGAATATTTACGCGCGACTCTAACATTTTTCGATTTTTTAATCCCAGCTGCATAAAAGAGGCAAAATTTACAGTTCGTTATATTACTTGTATCCGATGACACCGAATTTATGAAAATAGTCATCAAGTTTGCGTCTGGGGTACTTTAGTACTTAATTGAGGCGCAGATTCTTAATTTCAACATGTTTTTTTTATTGTCTTATTACTTAGCATGCAACGAGCGAAAATTATTGTTTGTGCCATTACATAATATTGGACTGTTTGTTTGGAGTGCGACATTAATTAAAACTAAGAGCTATTGAACTAAGAACTGTTTTGTATTTGTTTAATTATTATAAATTATATACTATTAAGAAGTTAGATTCTATACTATTAAATGTTGACGAGATAGATTTTATAAACCTAGTTTTTGATACCTTGAGTACTTAAAAATTGAAAATGACGACCAATAAATTACATAGACATTGAGATGTCTATGTAATATTAATTCTATGTAATATATTGAGATGTCTATGTAATATTTATAAATTACATAGACATTGCGAAATGATGATTAAAAAATGATTCTCATTACCTGAATATACACATGACACAGGTCTTTATAACGTCAATTTGTTTTGTTTCAACTATGTAAAGACAGAATAGTCACAGGGTAGAAGTGCTCAAAGCATGACTAGGTATTGTATAAATTAAAAGTTATGATAGTTTGAAAAATAAAAATAATTCTCACTAGATACTCATTCAGGTCGAACCTAATGCGAGTTTTTACAATAGTATGGTCCACTTTAGTATCACTAACGTATCTCTACTATTGTTCATCCTGATGACAATGCGTTCTCGTTTAATGTGCATAGCTTTTGTGCAGAATATTTAACTTTGTTTAAATACAAGTGTTTGGTAGGTAATTCAGTTGTTTTCAATTTGGTCGTGTTTAATTCGAGTTGTACTTTAGTTTTGTTTAAATTGCGCTGGACGTTCGTGATTATAATTAACTAACTTCCACCAGTGGCTTCGCCCGCGCGGTACCTGGATAGAAAGTAGCTGTAATTAGCTTATTCTGATGTATAAGCTATACTACTATAAAGTTTCATCTAAATCCGTTCTGTAGTTTTTGCGTGAAAGAGTAACACACAGTGTGTTTACACACAAACTTTCACATTTATAATATTAGTAGGATTACTTACAATTTGATTTTACACTATGATTTACAAGGTACATTTTGCATCTATCAGACTAGTTGTTCTCTAGAGATCCTCTCAGATCTTCAGGCGCTTAGATCCTTTGAAGATGTCTAGTGGGGGTAGTCAGAGGCACGTCCAAACATTATATTTGGCACATGCCCACATTTTGCAGCAGTTAGCATTCCATACGTGACAGGTTGCAAGCCCATCGCCGCATATAAGAATACTAACTGGTTTCCTCACGATGTTTTCCTTCACCGTTTTTAAGCACGTGTTTTTTGATGCGCATATACATTTTTCGAACAAAAAAATATATTGATACACGCCGGGTTTCTAATCCACGACCTTCGAAATGAAAGTCGGGGTATCTCCCACTCGGCCAACACGGCTAAATAAAAAGTTAACAAGCTTTTTATAATTACACCAAACTGGAAAACGATCACCTTCAGGCAGTGAATTCTTTAAAAAACCGGCCAAGTGCGAGTCGGACTCGCGCACGAAGGATTCCGTACCATTATCTATAAAAAACGGAAAAAAACACCTTTGTTGTATCGAAGCTTCACTTAAATATCTATTTTATTCTGTTTTTAGTATTTTTTGCTGTAGCGACAACAGAAATACATAATCTGTGAAAATTTCAACTGTCTAGCTATCACGGTTCATAAGATACAGCCCTGTGACAGACAGAGGGACAGACGGACAGACGGACAGCGAAGTCTCAGTAATAGGGTCCCGTTTTTTCCCTTTGGGTACGGAACCCTAAAAAACGAGTCACCAACGACCTTGTGCCAATTTCAAACGTGGTACAAACCAGTCCCAGAGAAAATATGCCAGCATTAAAAGCATCTATAGAAAATGGTTCATGCAACTAATAATAATAAACCGGTTATGACTCGTTCTGCTAATGTTGGTGACAGTCGTAGACAGTAACGGCCGTAATAAAACCGCGGCTTTCCCGCCACGTGATTTTACGGACCGAACCGTATTTTTTTCAGACGCACTTATTTACGTCTTATAATATACTAGTCGAGTCTACTAGTATACTAGTACGAAGTCTGTCACGGTTCTGTGACAGACTTCGTTCTGTCTATATTTCAATAATCGCATAAAAAAACAATTTCAGCTAACTTTAAATTTTTTCCCTAAAAACCTTGTACTGATAAAATAAATAATAAATATGAATTTTGGTTGAATGCGTATCATTCATTAGTCTAACTGCGTTGCTATAACGACTAAATGTTTTTCATCTGTGATGTCATATTTGTTGCAAACCAGCGCCATCCTTTTCGATTTTTTATTATCTAAGGGTTGTTTTTCGGATTACAAAATAGAGTATTTTGTAATCAGATTTTTGATCTACATCTACAGCAAATTTCATATTAATCTGTTCTGTCGTTTAAGCCCTATTTCATTTTCAAATAATTCGGATTTAAAATATTATTAGGATGTTGTTGTTAGGCTAGATAGATAACTGCAGACGTCTAATCAAATCATACTTTGTACTTTGTCATGATTTGTTTACGAAAGAATATACAATAATTAAACGACGTAGAATATAACGCCGTAGAGATACAATTTTAGTCGAGGCAAGCTTAGAAATATATTTTTTCGTTCATACTTGCGATTGCAATGCTCAAAAAGAAGAAAATCACTCGCACCAAAAAAATTATTTAGTCTACTCTAAAAATTAATTTAAGATATTTTAGATTTTATTTTGCAATGTCCTAACAGGACCCATATACTAATACCAATACTACTTACCCTATTCATAAGACCTATACCTACTATGTATTGTACATGACGCAAATAAATAAATGGTCTACTACTCTTCGGGCGACATTCCCATAAACACTGTGGTGCAGCCCTGCAGTCTGTAAGAAGTTCCACAACATCGTCCCCGAGACATTCACGGAATATGTCGCACTATTTATCAGAGCTACGCTAAGCTGAGCGGACCAAACACAGCATTCGACATTTTAAAACTCGATTATTTGAGTGCTGGTATGACACAGCTTATTAGAGTATCTGAAATCCGACACCAACAGTTTTAAGGGGTGGCAAAAGAGAGTCATATTGTCTACAGCAGTGGTGTTGAGACCCCATACCGAACCTCGTCAGACAACAAGAGTCTGCATCTGATACGAACGCATTCGTTATTGTTACCACTCAGGAGCGGTTCCAAAGTACCGACGACCTTCGGGTAATCAGACCGAAAGACGCGGTAACTAGCGGTTGACCGGAACACTAAGGCGCACAGCTTGCTAAAGCATGCTGGCTAACTATGATGAGGGGTGTTAACGGTACGGCTCACCCCTCGAAACCGTTTCACTGCATAGACACGGACTCCCCAAGTCATGATCGCTGAAAGTTGCATAGGTGCGTCCTGTCGAAAAAATATCGTAAGCGCGATCTAGGAATCGTTCACATTTCTCTTTATAATTCGAAAACTATTTAACATTCATTTGTTATTACAACGCTAAACATAATTTCAGTATTTATCAATATTTATCCGATAAAAATAATAGTTTTAAAATAAGAAATAGAGATTTTAGAAAACGTTGTTTTTTGTGATATGGGATAGCAATATTCGCTTTTGCACGGGGTTGCAAAGGACGGCGAATTTTGTGTAACTAACATGGACTCAGTTACGCCATCTCTTGCGTGGTTTACGAATTAAGTGACCGTAAACTAAGTGACCGTGACTAACTAAGTGACCGTGACTAAGTGACCTCGTATAATACTAAAAAACAACGCTATTATGTGTGATTAAATATGGATAGGACTGGTTTAATGGTACAATAAAAATTCTGTATGTTTGGCATAGGCCCACATTTTGCAGTAATTACCATTCATACGTAACAGGTTGCAAGCCCATCGTCGCTATTATTCTTTCATTGTGTTATCAAGTCTTCGGCTCTAGACCCGATCAAGGGTACCTCAAAAAGACACGTAAAGTGTTGTGGTCAATCAAATCTAGAGGTAAAACGCATCACAACTGTCACTAATTAAAACGAACCATAGACAAAAAATGGTATTAACTATAGATTTTAAACAAGTTTGTTTGCTATGCTTAGTTATTGACTGCCAAAATTGAAAATGCCCAAAACCGGGGTAGGTATCATAACCGTCTTTGACGCATTTTCTTTATAAACAAAAACTACAGTATACTTTGTAAAAAAAATCCTTAAAAATATTGTCCTCATAAATTCTGTCTTATATTGTAAGTGAATGAAAAATTGCTTGTATAAAGAAAAATAATATGAAGGTTTAGTTTATTAAGCTTAGCTTTTTCTACACCCACACTACTTAATAAATGATCCTAGTGAAACTTTAACCCACAAATCAGGGTCCCTAATAAGGTTAACCTAATATAAACGGTACCCCAATTTTTCAACGGTGCCTCTTAACATAAATATCCTAAAAAGGGGTACGTTAGTACCGACGTGATCGCTACGGGACATGAATAAAAAAACACGACAATAATCTCCAAGTACGGTAGACATACTCTCAGATCTCAAGGCGTTTAGATCCTTCAAGATGTTTAAAGGTAGTCAGAGGCACGTCCTACATTATGTTTGGCACAATACCTTGTCATCGTCTTTCATTTAACAGGAACAGAGGTTAGATTGTCATCGCTTATCACGTGACGGATTACGCTAGATTAACATTGCAACCTGTCAAATATAGAATGCTAACTACTGCAAAATGTGGGCATGTGCCAAATGTAATGTTTTGACGTGCCTCTGACTACCCCCTTTAGGCATAGAAAATGACTAAGACGATATTTATGAAACACAAAACCTTATCGGAATTTAATCCGTCACGTGTCCGTTCCGTAGCGTAAAAAGCAATATACATAGCGGCTAACCCGTGGGTATAGTTTCTGGTTAGTTGGGTACGTTTATTGGCAATAAATGCACGAACCACTTAAAGGAAGAGGTCAGCTGAGGGTACGGGATGTGGTACAAGATGCTTGGAAGTTGCTTATCGTCACACTGATTTCTCTTGGTCATGCATTAGCACTAAATATACGCCCAACACAGTGAGGATATTTTGTAAAAACATGATTATCATGTTATGATATTCGTACCAATATTTATTGGTACTGAATGCCATAATACCTACGCTTTATATGCTGTTTAGGCACCTATACCTACCCTTACAATACAATACCTAGAGAAGCGTAGGTATTGGTGCATAAACAGTGAATAGTTCCTATGAAAAGATACAGATTTTATTGCATTCAACATCATAACATGATAATCATGTTTATACAAAAAAGCCCAGCTACAAATATCCCTAGTGGATTTTTTGAAAGTTTGCAACGGTATTTAGATGGCTCAACTGGTTCTTATGTATTTGTAAATATTCTGTAATATTAGTATTAGATGTTATTTGTTTTTTTTTTAATGTTAACTAATATATTATGATATATTCCGTAAAATTGTAAGTAGGTAGTTATGCAAATAGTTATGTGTAATACGAGTCGAAGTTGCTCGAAATAAAATGATTTTATTGTTTATTTATTTATTTATTAGATCAATGCAGTAAACCAGTTTTCAATGCAATATTTGCTTGTGTGATTTTGTTGCAAACTTTTATTAGAGTTTTCAATTCCATAAAGATTGTTTTTCGGGTATTTTTTTTTAACTACAAATAACACTAATACTTGTACTATAAATGCGAAAGTTTGAATGTTTGTTTATTGTTACTCAATCACGTTACAAAAGACTAAAATTTTCTAGCTTGGCGTAATAAAAAACTCGTAAAGTAAAAAACCTTAGATGCCGACTTACAAATAATTCGCTTAGTACGTCAAGAACAATCGTTGTCAAAGTGACAACTTTAGATTAAAAGAAAAACTTTAGAACAGCTCATAATATTCCTGACCCTACACTAGAATGCTGTACCATGGGTATCAGAATCTGAGTACCATGGTACTGCAACACGAAATTCGATATAAATATTAGAGGATAACGCCTTAATTCACTTCCTACTGACATGAAAACTATCGATAGTTCTAAAATATTTCAATCAAAACTCACAAAGCTTTTGTTGAGAGGGTGTTTTTATACAATTCAGGAATTTATTATGACATGTGATAATTTTATATAATTATGGAATTTAATTTTTATTGTATTTACATTTTTGATATGAAATTTAATGTCATGACTGGTTATTTGTTTTTTTTATATATTTATTTCTATTGTGTTATTTTTAATTGTGAATAAATAAATAAATAAAATAAAAAATAAATAAACGTCCTAGGATTAACGCAGATGCGGTTTGATGCTAAGACTGGTACCTATTTGCATCCACATAACACAATGTGCTACCTGTTGTGTAGTGCTTTTCGTGGGACAAATAAATGTATTTTCCTACAAAAAAGCCGTGTTGGCCGAGTGGGAGGTACCTCAACTTTCAATCTGAAGGTCGTGGGTTCGACCCGGCGTGCATCAATGAAAAATTTATATGCGCATCAAAACCACGTGCTCAACATCGTGAGGAAACCAGTTAGTATTCTTATAAGCGGCGATGGGCTTGCAACCTGTCACGTATGGAATGCTAACTACTGCAAAATGTGGGCATGTGCCAATTATATATAATGTTTGGACGCTCTGACTACCCCACTAGACATCTTCAAAGGATCTAAGCGTCTGGAGATCTGAGAGGATGTCTACCGTACTTGGGGATTACAGTAGTGATCCTATTTTCATTCATTCTTTTCTTTCAACATACCGGGCGGTATATTTCTTTGACTTGGACCACATCCACCCAATAAATTAGTGCTGCAACCCCAAGCCAGCACTTACGAAACGTAGTAGGTACGCGGAATTTGATTGCTCGTCCTTCAATCAGTCCACGAACGAACAACTTTTATTCAAAAGTTAATTTATGCCACTTACTTTGCAATCCATTTAAACCGACTTCGAACAGGAGGAAGTTTTTGATATGGTGACTATCTTTTTTTTTTTTAGAGTTCCCTACTTAAAGGTTAAAAACTGGACGCTATTACTAAGACTTCGCTGTCCGTCTGTCTGTCTGTCTGTCAGTCCGTCCGTCTGTCTGTCACAGGGCTGTAACTCATGAGATAGCTAGACAGTTGAAATTTTCACAGATTATGTATTTCTGTTGCTGCTATAACAGCAAATACTAAAAACAGAATAAAATAAAAATTTAAGAGGGCCTCCCATACAACAAACGTGATTTTTTTGCCGTTTTTATAGATAACTAGCTGACCCGTGCCCGCTTCGCTGTGCGTAAGACATTTCTAATACCATCGTGGACTTTTTTGTAGACGTTTTTAAGGTGTACAATACTGTAGTACATTATTTTGATATATCTCGTGGGGTTCAGCCAGCATTTGCAATAAAATGTGTTTATTTACGACATCACATTAGAAACCTCTAAAATTATCAGTGTTTCTCTTCTATATTATGCATGTATTATACATATAAACCTTCCTCCTGAATCACTCTATCTATTAAAAAAAACCGCATCAAAATCCGTTGTGTAGTTTTAAAGATATAAGCAAACATACATACATACATACGCGGGAAGCGGAAAGCGACTTTGCTTTATACTATGTAGTGATGGTATGGAAACCTTCGTGCGCGAGTGACTCGGACTTTGCCGGTTTTTTAGGGTTCTGTACCCGAAGGGTAAAAACTGGACTCTATTACTAAAACTTCGCTGTCCGTCTTTCTGTCACCAGGCTGTATCTCATGAACCGTGATAGCTAGACAGTTGAAATACAGATGATGTAGACGTAGAGGCAGGCCAAAGAAAAGATGGATGGACTGTGTGAAAGATGACATGGGTAAGAAAGGAGTGAGTGATGAGATGACGGCTGATAGAGGGAAATGGAAGAAGTACACGTGTTGTGCCGACCCCACTTAAGTGGGATAAGGATATGAAGATGATGATGTGTTTCTGATGCCACTATAACAACAAATACTAAAAACAAAATTATATAAATATTTAAGTGGGGCTTCCATACAACAAACTTAATTTTTTGGCCGGTCTTTTACTACGTAGACGATTCATTTTCCATTCTTTACAATGTATGACGTCATAATCATAATGGTGTAGGCATCTAGCAATTTAAGAAGTCAAAGCCTAAACCCTGAATACTTACTATCTAGTATGTACTACTTTATCTAGTATGTCTGTGGTTGGTATATATGTTCCTACTTTTTACCTGTGGCAACATAATCCCACAGGTGAATGCGTTATAAGAATCAATAGTTCCTGATCTGTTTTGAACCGAGCAGCATCAGACGTGAGGCGAATAAGTCGAGGCCATAGTTATAGCGAGAAACATATTTCTCGTATTACCAAATTGGAGCCGTTTTGAAAAAGGCCAGCTCATGATTACTCTAATAAACTAAATCAATGAGCATAAGGAATGTGATGAGAGTGATTGAAGCAAAAGATTTTGCCAAGTGGGGAAAATACGTCCCTGTCTCAGCACTGAGCCGCACAGCAACGAATATGAGCTTCTTTCTTCTCTACTATCCTATAAACACATCATTACCCACATATTATTAACTAGCGGACCCGTGCCCGCTTCGCTGGGGGACAGATATTTTCACATCTGGTATTCCAATCTTCAAAATAAATTATAGCCTATATTTTGCTGAAGACTAATAGCTACATAATAAAAAAAGTTTCATCAAAATCCGTCCAGTAGTTTTTGCGTGAAAGCCGGACAACAGACAGACAAACAGAAATTTCAAAATGTTTTGCTTGTGTTACTTGTATAAAGGCCCTTAGAAGTATTTTTAAAGTTTTTATTCAATGTACAGAATTGAACTCTTTTACAGTTTTATTATATACTAGCTGACCCGTGCCCGCTTCGCTGTGCGTAAGACATTTCTAATACCATCGTTGACTTTTTTAGATATGTACTAGCGACCCGCCCCGGCTTCGCACGGGTAGCATGTTATTATACATATAAACCTTCCTCCTGAATCACTCTATCTATTAAAAAAAACCGCATCAAAATCCGTTGTGTAGTTTTAAAGATATAAGCAAACATACATACGCGGGAAGCGGAAAGCGACTTTGCTTTATACTATGTAGTGATATGTATAGATATGAGTGTCTCCCACGAAACCCACTTCTTAGGTGTTAGTACATACATACATAATTCACGCGTTTACCAGAGGGGTACGCAGACTACGGCTTTCTACTTGCTACGATCCTAACATACATCTTTTGCTTCATACAATTTCATCACATTCCTCATGCATACTCGTCGGTTAAGAGTATTTTTCACCTCGTTTTTATCACGAACGTTCCCGTTCCCGTGCCCGTTCCCGTTCCTGTTCCCGTATTATCAAACCTAATAAGGCTCAAATTGACTCTACGTTTTAGTTAGAAAACTTTTACGGGAACTGTATAGGAAAAAGAAAAGGGCTGTTTTTAAGGTTTTTCCGGCAATTATTCGATTTTTTCTCACCTTTTTAACCTTCCCTAAACCTCCACGAACATTTCAAGACCAAGATAAGATATATCCGTTCAGCCGTTCTCGAGTTTTAGCGAGACTAAAGAACAGCAATTGATTTTTATATATACAGATATAAACGACCGGCACACAACGGTTTGATCCACAAGGGATGCAAAGGATGAGTTAAATCGATGATCTTAAACCTGATAATGGCTGACCTTAAGACCTCTAAGAAGAGCAAGGGCAGTAAAGGGAGCTTGGAGTTAAGGATGTGATTATTGGCAGAGTACTTGACCCTTTCATCATCAACGCTACCAAAGTTTTGAAGATCGTTTTAAATCGGTTTGGGGTTTGTGGGGATTTTAGGGGTTGTACGGCATGTGTGGCTACGAGTAAGTTATAGAGTTCTGAAGACGTTGTAAGATTTGTAATACTTGTGCTAGACTGACTCTAGACTCTCTTTTAAGAATAATAACTGGTTTCCTTACCCTGTCTCTATAAAACTTAATAAACTATATTGTCTCTTGACTATTTGATTGTTCAAAATATTTTCGTCGGTTGTTTTGCTTTTAGCCAACAAAAAACGTAGGAGGTTCTCAAGTTGACGAGCATATATATATTTTTATTTATGACGCATCACTTTTTAGAGAGTAGTCCGATTTAGATAATTATTTTTTTATAAACTTAAAAAAATGGTGGTTTAATTTTTTGTTCAAATGTTTTATTAGAACGTAAATATAAATATACAAACATAAGATATGAGTATGAGCCGCATTTCTATGGCCGTTCTATGGCCCAACATTGTGAGTTCCTCTCAATTTTTAGCAGAGCATATTGAAATGCACCTTTGAACTCTTTGCGCCGCCTCAAAAGCTTCTATCTAGAGTAAATAATGCACGTGTTTCAATGTTTATTATTTAGAATACATTTTGTATAGTATATATATATACCTACTAACTTGAGGAGAGAAAGCACCTGTCAATTTAGAGGATGATTACACCATGAAGTTTAAAATCTAACTAGTATTTAAGCTTTAAAGTAATACTTTAAGTTTTTTTTTTAGTATGGGCAGAGTCAACGGACAAGACGGAAAAAATTATAAAACCGCATTATCTTAAAATTATCAAACTTAAGAAAAAACTGTCTATAATTTAGGTAGGTATTAAGATTTCCTACCCAACCATGTAAAAAATATCCGTTAAACAGTTTTGGTTTTGGAGCTATAACGAAAAAAATGGTTTTAAGAGCCATTTTCAAATTATGAATATGTCTAGAATAGTTTAAAATCCTAAAGCTACCTATGCATTAAAATCAATGCTGTACCTTTTGCAAATATTTAGAAAAACACGATCAAAATGAATAATAAAAATAATACCCTCATCTTAAAACTTAAAGTTAGTACCTAAGCTTACCAACTTTAGTTTTTAAGCTTCTACACTTTATATAACGTGTTTAAGACGGTGTAGTAAAACATCGCGAAGAAACCAGATAGTATTGTTGTAAGCGGCGACGGACATGCAACCTGTCTCGTGTGGAACGCTAACTACTGCAAAATGTGGGCATGTGCCAAATGTAATATTTGGACATGCCTCTGACTAACTTTTAGATATCTTCAAAGATCTGAGCGCCTGGAGATTTGAGAGGATGTCTACCGTACTTAGGAATTACAGTCGTGATCCTATTATTTATTATGTTTTTTATTTATTATTATGATAGATTTATCCCTAAAGATTTGGTTACGAGTAAATGAAAAGATAATACATAAAGCAATGTTAATTTACAAAACGTTTCAGCGGGAATTCAAAAGGCTTTCGTGTAATGCCAAAAAGAGAGCGAAATTGTAACATTCACAAAGAAAGGAATGAAAATAAAACCGTTGATTGGGTTTTCAAATATAAATCAAGTAACCCTCTGAGAATGACCCGAATATATAACAGTCGGCAACACTGAATCATTTTTGATTACAAAACTAGAGTGCTTCGAATCTTTATGCTTTTGTTAATATTAATAAATAGAATAAATACTTTTATCTTCACTACATAGTATAAAGCAAAGTCGCTTTCCGCTTCCCGCGTCTGTATGTAATATGTAATATGTATGTATGTTTGCTTATATCTTTAAAACTACACAACGGATTTTGATGCGGTTTTTTTTTATAAATAGAGTGATTCAAGAGGAAGGTTTATATGTATAATACATGCATAATATAGTAGAGAAACACTGATAATTTTAGAGGTTTCTAATGTGATGTCGTAAATAAACACATTTTTTTGCGCTTACATTGCAAATGCTGGCTGAACCCCACGAGATATATCAAAATAATGTACTACAGTATTGTATACCTTAAAAACGTCTACAAAAAAGTCCACGATGGTATTAGAAATGTCTTACGCACAGCGAAGCGGGCACTGGTCAGCTAGTTAGAACTAAAGGGATAAAAACAATTAGCAAAGCCATCTAGCGAGGTAACGTCCCTAGGTTTTTAGGTATACTGTCCGTGGTTTAATTTAGAATTTTTACTATTTTATAAATAAATAAATAATAAATATTAGCGGCACTTTACACACAACACCATCTAGCCCCAAATCTAAGCAAATCTTGTAATATGGGAACCAGATAACTGATAGAATACTTATTTACTTAAATTTTTGTATATATACATATATAATATACATGGTAACAACTAGACACAGAACAAACTGGTTGGTTGTTTCAATACAAACTAGCTGAAGCGATATGCTAACTGCATCAATTTACTATCTTGGGGGTTTCTACTGACATGGAACTTGGCAGAATGGAGCGGAGTGGACTGTGAATTTACCAATCGTAGTGCTCGAAATAGTTCACTCAATAAATTTCTAAAAATGTGCTTCAGACTCAGATTTCTGAGCATGGAAAATATTTTCTGATCAGATAATATAATTGACAGTTTGTATTGAAACAACCAACCAGTTTGTTCTGTGTCTAGTTGTTACTATGTATAGATAGCTGCAGTTAGCTGAAACATCTATAGCAAAATGCGTTCGTCGTTTTGGATAAAAAAAACCGGTCAAATGCGAGTCGGACTCGCACACGAAGGGTTCCATACCATCTATAAAAAACGGGAAAAAAATCACGTTTGTTGTATGGAACTTAAATATTAATTTTGTTCTGTTTTTAGTATTTGTTGTTATAGCGGCAAGATACATCATCTGTGAAAATTTCGACTGTCTAGCTATCACAGTTCATGAGCACAGCCTTGTGACAGACAGACCTAAAGAGAAGTCTTAGTAATAGGGTCCCGTTTTTACCTTTTGGGTACGGAACCCTAAAAATAGTCCCTTCGAAGGCCATTTTTTGCTTAAAGTTCTGCGTCCATTTCACAAACAGACAATGCATCTTCCGTTCTCAATGAAACTCGGCGCGAACCCCAAATAAAAGCAAGTTAAACAAGTGTGAGCGAAAATTGTACAAAATCGCTGGAGCGTATCTTTGTGAGATTTTTTCAGAAAAAAGTTTTCAAAGGTTCTCTTAACTATTTTGCATCTCGTTTTGATACTTCTATTGGGCTTTGTGTGCGTTTATTGCACGTTTTAGCAAGTTTTAGAACGAATTTTTAGCTAAATTTAAAAATGAAGAAATATTATTTAGTTTTTGACTGTGTATAAAATGTAAACTAAACTAACAGTTCCTTTATAATAAAAACAGCAAAGTGCGAGTTGGACTCGCGCACGAAGGGTTCCATACTTATATAAATAAAAAAACGGCAAAAAACACGTTTGTTGTATGGGACCCCTTAATGGACTCGTTATAAGGCTCCTTTCAGCTTTACGGGTAGTTTTGTAACATCCTGTATAAATTCACTTTCAAATTTTATATAAACGATAGCTAGCAACAACACCCTAACCCAAAACAATTAACAGGGGAAAAATGTATTTCTAAAGAGATTCGGATAAAAATAAGGGGTTTAAGGGTGAGAAAGGGCGGAATTAATTGTTGTCGAACCGCTCTTGGTTTTTTTTGATTAATTTCTTGGTACCTACTAAATTTTTCAGTGTTCTTTGTTTACTTGGTGAAATGGATTCTTAATTTGGATTTTTACTCGAAATATTTTTCTTAAATGAAATAAGATCACGACTTTAATCCCCAATTACATTAAACATACTTTCAGATCATCCTTGAGGATGAATATAGGGGTTAGTCAGAGGCACGTCCACACATTACATTTACACATGCCAACATTTTACAGTAGTTATTAGTAGATGTTTTCCTTCACCGTTTTGAGCACGTGTTTTTGATGCGCATATAAATTTGTTAAAGAGAAAAATCCATTGATGCACTCCAGGATTCGAATCCACAACCTCCAGTTTGAAAGTCGAGGTACTTCCCACTCGGCCAACATGGCTATTAATCAATAGTTAAATAGTTAAAACCTATAAACCGATAAATTACTTGAAAAACAAAAAGTGTAAAAACATTTTTCACTATTTCATAGCTAGAGGGTATTTCTGTTTACAAAATATATTCCGAAAATAGTACTAATAAAAAGCGATGCGAAAAACAAAATACAAAAAGTCCCAATTGAAAAGTTCAGTCGAAAAGTTGTTATCGAAACCAAAATTTACGCGAAACTCCCAATTCAGTTTCATTACCACTGAAAATTAAGTCACATTTTACTCGTACAGAAATGCCACAATTTCAAATTACTCTAGTGCCCTTATTTACCTACTAGCAGTCCGCCCCGGCATCGCACGGGTGTGATAATGATTTTATGGCAATTTTTTTTACACCTTGGGTTACATTATCGAAGTTTTCATACGGATCCCTGATAGTTAATAATAATATTATGGACGATTTTGTAGATATTGATGTTTTCTATAAAACTGTAGTACTTACATCACTTTGCTCTATTGTCAATAATTTCCGCAGCAAACGCGATATAAGAATTTTCTTCTGATTTTTTTCACACGTTGGGTTACATTATCGAAGTTTTCATACGGATTCGTAACATTTTTGATACTATAGTCTATATTTATTGGGGATAATGTAGGATTCTAATGGCGAAAGAATTTTTTAAATCGGTCCAGTAGTTTCGGAGCCTATTCGATGCAAACAAACAAACAATCAAATCTTTCCTCTTTATAATATTTACTCTTTATAATACCTACTAGTCGTTATCCGCCCTGGCTAATATAATGTTTGGACGTGTCTGTAACTAAATAATCTTTTAAACAAATTAAATTTCAAATTCATAAATAAAAAAATAAAATAGGATCTCGACTGTAATCCCCAATTACGGTAGACATCCTCTCAGATATCCAGATGCTTAGATCCTTTGATGATGTCTAGTAGGGGTAGTCAGAGGCATGTTCAAACATTATATTTGGCACATGCCCACATTTTGCAGTAGTTAGCATACCATACGTGACAGGTTGCAAGCCCATCGCCAAATTCAAAAATCATTTATTTCAATAAAATCACAAGGATCACTTTGAAACGTCTTAGGAACTAGGTGATATTACGCCTGTTCCTCGCGACCAAGCCTAGAAGAATCAAGCAACAAACACGGCTTGGGGTCTACTTTTTTTTTCAATGATGATTTCCTTATTGCTATTTAGAGGTCCAGTTGGTGCCGATAGAACAAGGTGAAACTATCTATAGGTGGAAATGATCGTGATTAGAAGACAAAACTATAGATTTTTACCTATAGATTAGTCTAGATTGTATGTCAAGCCACTAGCCAGCCATATCACAGCTCAGTTGGTTGTAGCTCTGCCTTCTGCGTTGTAGGTTGTGGGTTCGATCCCCACCCGGGATGAACATTATTTTGTGTGATGAACATAGATGTTTGTTCTGTGTCAGGGTGTCATGTATAATAAGTATATATTTCTTCTTCTTCTAACTTAAGAGCTGTGCTCTTGTCGGTGTAATTGATGCAGCTCTCTCCATCTATTTCTCTCCAGTGCCGTCTCTTTAACTTCCTTATACGACACGACAGCTATTTTCTCCTTTATCTGACTCATGTAGCTTATTCGTGGCCTTCCTCTTCCTCTCTTCCCTTCAATCTTCCCTTCCATTATAGTCTTTATAAAACTGTCGTGCCGTATAAGGTGGCCAACCATCTTCCCTCTTCTGTTCTCAATCGTTGTTAATAGGATCCTTTTTTCCTGTATTCTACGTAAAACCTCTATATTTGTAATTTTTTCTGTCCAGCTTATCCTTTCCATCCTTCTTTACAACAAAAAAAAACGTATATAAGTATTCTATGAGTTATCTGATTCCAATAGTACAAGCTTTGCTTAGTTTGCGGCTAGATGGCGCTGTGTAAAATGTCCACCAATATTTATTTATTATTATAAAAGCCATATTATAAAACCAAGCCAAAACGCTTCAAAGAACGAAAATTCTGTTATTTCTATTAAACTTTACCAGTATCCATGTTACGAGTTTTAAAAGCACGAATATTGAAGCCTTGACTCTATTTTATTTCAAAGGAACTTTATAAAACAGTTCCAAAAAGACTGACCCAAAGCAAGTAAGCAAAGAGTTAGTGGTTGGAAATAGCTCGAAAACATCGTCGAATTTAATTTCACTTCTCATTTAAGCTCGGGTTCTCAAAAGCGGCTGTTTTTATGGCGGACGTCATATATATTTTTTATTATTTTACTTACTTATTCTTTTTATCTGGCTTAGACCTGGACCTATCAAAACAGGTTCATACCAGGTTATTATCAAAGAGATTTCAACCCCCGCTCCTTAGGGGTTAAATTTTGGAAATTGCTTATAAAAAACTTATAAGGCAGGTGATGACTTGCTGTCCACGAAACAGTAAACATGCCCCCAAAGGTACCGCCAATCAAAAGCAGAGTAAGGGGTAATAATGCTTGTGTGAACGACAGTTAATATATTATTATTTATTGCCCGAACTTTTTTCAGGTAATCTAATCTAAATATGTAAAACTCTTTTATAGAACTGACTGATCTATCAAAGCACAGCTTAAACCATACCTAAAAATTTGAAGGGTGTATTTATTTTCGTGTGCAAGGGTGCACTTGGAAAGGAAGTCCTGAATTTTAGGGCTAAGGGCAGCAGTAGTTAGTCTGTTTGAAAATAACTTCACATGAACGAAATAGGCTATTTGACAATATTTTGAAAACCATTCTAGATTATTCAGTAGTGACTATGGAACCCATAAAAAAATATTATTTTCAATTCTGTTAAGTATTGGCCCTATAAATGTAAATTAAATTATCGACATTTTAAATAACCCGCAAAAACGCTTCATATGCAAATGGCGTCGCACTAGTTTCTGTGACGCTACAATGCCTGTCAACAAATAAAAAAACGTCAAGTTTTTCAAGGCAGGCAATGACATATTGACAAGCATGTTATCATCGTCGATTCGACCAATCCTGACCGTTTTGTGTCACGTGACTGGCGTTTAAAAATAGATAATTTTAATTATGGGTTTTTTTTGTTTATTGTCAAATAGTCTATTGTGGGGTATTCCGCTAGATAATATGTGCCGTCATGACGGTTACCGTTTCTTGGGAAGCCAAACCTTTGGGCTTCACTAAAAACGTTGAAACAAGCTTAAACCCATTCAGAGCGTTCGCGCTTGACCAAATGTAAGCCTTTAAAAGTATAGCCTATTCAAAGTTCGCCTTAATGCGATCTGTTTTAACAGTTTTATTTTTAATTTTGTGGAAAGCGCTGCACTTTGGGGTTGAATGATGAATCTCACGAATATGCAACCTTATACACCAAAAGAATAAAAGCCGTTTAGGTTCTGCGTTGTGTCCTCTTTTTAATTAACTTTCGAAAAAAGAGAAGGTTCCCCGACAAAAATAATTTGAAATCGATTATTTCAGGTTCTGTTTAAGCTCTAGGGAGCACTTCTTAGTGACCATCTAAAGAGCTAAAAAGTGACAATCTATAATAATTAAGTTTTAAAAACGAATAAACCGTCTTCGATGGGCTCCAAAATGCCTAAAAATCGTAACATACAGGACAAAAATATTTAAAAAGTTACCCAAAATAAGTTTTATGTTAAAAAAATATTTTTCAAGGACAAGCTTTTGTAAAATCATTTAGCATTTTCTTTTCGATAGTCCGGAAATCGAATTCCGAGCATAGCGGCACTTTAATTTAGGTATTTTAGAATCCGAGCATAACGGGAATCAAGCATAGCGGAACTAACCCAGTCGGGCCAGCTAGTATAAAGGTATAAACTAAAAATTCGACCATTATTGATTTATATCTGTTCATCAAATATTCTCTGATCTTTATATGATCATTCACTTTTGATGTTCACCACCATAAAACAAGTTTCACGAGTGACATAAACATTCCTATGGTACTATGTGGTGTGCTAACAACACATAAACCTGGCAAAGGAACTTTGATAAGCCAATGTCGACAACAAACTCCCGGCCTTACAATATCTCCCAAGTGTATAAACGATAGCGATTTCATATTTGCTAATATTATACAGGATGTATTTGTATTCCTAAGTTTGACGTCAGACAGGCGCTAGGAGGTTTGAGGCTTGTTTTAAAACATCCCAAATCAAATTTACCTTGTACAACAATGTTCGTTTTACATGTTGTGCCGACCCCTCATTAAAGGCAAGAAGATGATGATGATGATGATTATGCAGTATTTCTTAAGAAACCTCTCTAAAATTGAAGGCACAAGCAAAACACTAACCCAATCTATCAACTGAATGAAAAAGGATAGTTAAAAATTCAAAAGATGTTTTTTTTTTTAATATTTTTAGTGCGACTTACCTTCGTATTCAAGAACGACACTATGAGAACACGCACCCACAGTGGACGAAATCTTTTTTCATAAACATCACTTTATGTGTTGAGCGGCACTATGGCGCACGCTACCGTGTGCCTTTAGAGCTCAACTTTGGCTAGAGGCACCCGATAATGTGGCTCTAGTAACACTATTCAGTGTCGCACAACACATAAAGTGATTTTTATGAAAAAAGATTTCGTCCACTGTGGGTGCGTGTTCTCATAGTGTCGTTCTTGAATACGAGGGTAAGAGTAGTAACACTGCTACTTTTGACATCAGCGTCTATTAAATTGGGGTAAGTTTTAAAAACATTTACAGGTAAATTAAAAAAAATTGTTTAGTGATTGGTACTTTTATTACACCTTATATTAAAGATACCTTTTAAAGGCAGAACAAGCAGATGAATATGCTGTCACGTGATGATGATACATCGTCATGGTACATACCATGTGGCATGAACCCCAAAAAAAACACTTTTTTTATATTGACTAATTTATGAGTTAGTGTTTTGTTCTATGGTTCTCACATACATTAATATATTACGATGCGCCTTATCTTGTACCTTGCACCACCAGTCCTCCATCAGTGTGGATGCGTAATAAGCGATTTGCGGAACGCGCGTAGATAACGACCCGTCCAGGTCACATCTACACCACGCTATAGATAGTAACTTTCGTTCTAGCACATTCATTATGCTTTTGAACCGACGTAATGCTTAAAGTGGGATGTATGTATGTAGATGGGAGGACAAATTACCAAAAAGATGGAGAAAGTTAGCTCGGAATAGAGAAGAGTGGAAGACAATGGGGGAGGCCTATGTCAAGGGACAATCTGACCAACAAACTGGCTGCTGATAAACTTACTTTTCCAGAAATTAGGTTAGAATTGCTTAGCAGTTATTATTTTTAGGGTTCCGTAACCAAAGGGTAAAAACGGGACCCTATTACTAAGACTTCGCTGTCCGTCTGTCCGTCTGTCTGTCACAGGGCTGTATCTTATGAACCGTGGTAGCTAGACAGTTGAAATTTTCACAGATGATGTATTTATGTTGCTGCTATAACAACAAGTACTAAAAACACATTAAAATAAATATTCAAGTGGGGCTCCCATACAACAAACGTGATTTTTTGGTGTTTTTTAAGGATAATGGTACGGAACCCTTTGTGCGCGAGTCCGACTCGCACTTGGCCGGTATTTTTATTTTGTTATGTAGAATGTAAGTTACAATTGTAAAAATTTGGTTAGAGAATAAAGGCTTTTATTATTTATTATTATTATTATAATGCATAATATAGTAGTTATCAATTCGATAATGTCTCAAAAATTATATTAAGCGGAAGTCTAGATGTAGAGGTACTTGAATAAGTCCTCATTGTATCAAAAAAAGTAAAGCGACTTTTATTTTAAACCGCGTAAATTCTAATAATCGTTTTTTGACGACTTTATCGTAAAACATTAAATTTACTGAAAATCAAACGTAAAATTTCGGAAAAAAAAGTAGCCTATGTCCGTCCTAAGGCTTAAAACTATATCTATATAAAAGTTTTATTACAATCGGCCCAGCGGTTTGGCCGTGATAACGTCACAGACAGACACGAGTTACTTTCGCATTTTTAATATTCATATAGATACCTAGATGATAATTAAAGATTTAGGAAACATTAAGGATTTCAATTTTATAATAATTTAATAGCTTTTTTTAACGTAATAGATTAGTACCAAATCTTGAATCGACCACAACTAAATACGCCATTGGTTATTATACTATAGCATAGGCTTTTGGCTATAATACTATAACGTGGGGGTGATTCAGTTATCTCTGGTAACTCCAGCTCTGGACTTGACACTATTTTTTGAGATATTCTGCATTATTTTTAAAAATATTCTTACACACCTAAGTCTAGCAGTTAAATCTGTGAAAGTCTAGCAACACGTTCTACGATTAAAATGATGCAAGTGACTTTTTCTCGATCGATTCTTCGATAAAGCAAGAATAAAACAAAAGAAATTTCTCGATTCACGAACAAAGAGCTCACACAAAGCTATGCAAAGAGCAAGTAAAATGGATTCTCTTACTTATTAGTCTCAAGGATTGTTTAAGGACGAAGTCTTAGAGTAGTATAATGGTACCGCGGTGTGATAAGGTATGAACTGTGAAAGTGATTCAGCCAACACAATGATAATTATTTTTGGTACAAAAATAAAGTTTCTCTCATTTTTACTGTTTGTTACTATGCGGGATATATATATATATATATATATATATATTTTTTTTGTTGCCTGTTACTTTATTTCACTGTTTTTGCAGAATGTTTTCCTCGCTCTCCGTGCGAAAAATTAGAAAAGACATTAAATAACGGGTAATTCTAAACTCACCTAAAATATATTTTTACGTGAGTAATGTCCCGTTTTTGCCATAATTGTGTAGTTGGCACTAACACACACGAAAGTTTTATTAAATAAAATTAGGACCATGGCTTTAATTCCAAAGTACCTACGGTAGATTCTCAGATAGGGGCTCGGATCCTTTGAAGATGTCTAATAGGAGTAATCAAAGGCAAATACAAAAATATAAATAATATGCAAAATTGTGTGTGTTTGTACCAAATATGGTACATGCCCATGAAATTTTAAAATTGTAATAAAAATAACTAGTAGTAAAAAAACCTCTGTTAAAACTTTTGTTTTCTACCATTTATTTATATTTATAACTGTTCTAACCATAAGGAAAATCACAAATGCGGTTGTTCTAAAATTGTTTTTATCCTAGAAGTAGCTCATCCCTATATCCAGAGGAAGGTCATGGACTCAAAGTTCATGATCGGCCACTTCGGCATTTTCTTCCACATTTCTACTTCGTGTTCTGAACATTTCTGAACAAGAAATGATACTAGTGAAAACCCTTGCGATTTCGTTCAAGTGGGGTTATTTTACAAGCTTCAAAACCTGCACTCTCATAGGGGTTGAATTTTGGTAATTATTTTTTTAGTGCAGCTTAACACTTAAATGAATACACCCTCCGAATTTAATGTTTCTAAGACCATTGGTTTAGGCTGTGCGTTGATAGATCAGATAGTAACGCAAGAATTGTATACATTTAAATATTAAAACCATTTAGTTTGCTCAGAAGTGTTTAAGATAAATTATGTTCTTTCTCGCGCTCTTATAGTTCTTATTACTCTGTTAACGCAGTATATTAAACGAGATTTATACGTCGAGATAAAAGAAGTTTATTGTGAAGGTTTCTTTAGTTCATTATGAGGTAAGTCGACTATGATGGCGGTGTTTTCAGAGGGGGTTAGCATGAACCTCTATCGTATCAACAACGTCTCGTCCAAATGCCAAAACTGACACTTTTACTATACAGAAAGTGTCAGTTTTGACATTAGAACGATACGTTGTCGATACGATAGCGGTTAGTGTTCAACGTCAGGAGGGGTCAGTTTTTTTTGTTCTCAACTATACAATAACTACGTTTAAAAAACTAAAATCAAAACCGACTTCATGCTTCATAAATTGAATTGAATAATCACCTTTAAAAGTGGTATTTTTTATCAAATTTAAATGGGACACACACAGCACCAGCTTTCAAACAAAAAATCATCATAATTAACTTAGATTATTCTGAAAAGGGGCCAAAAATCTCCATTTTGTATGGGATTCAAAAATTGTGGGCAAAATTAGAAAGAGGGCAAATAGCGAACAGTCTTATCGCATTCTCCGAAGTATGGAAACGCTTAGCACTCAATTATTCCATTTGGTGACTAAACTAAAGATTGCCATAGATGACCTATCAAGAACCCATACCCATTTCTTGTTTGAGCCTTCTCCTTGTTTAATCGGCATCACACTGGAGTTCTACATATAATTTATGAAATAAAAACAATGAAAATTAAATAGGATCACAACTGTAATCCCCAAGTACGGTAAAAACGATATTATCGTCTCATGACATTTCGATTGATCGACTTTTTTTATAATAAAAATATGTTAAGTAGTATAAGAATATCGGAGCTATATAGCTAACTTCAACTTTGATTCCACTTTTTTTTTAGTTTTAAAAACGTACCTAATTCTTTTATCCTATCCTACTAATATTATAAATGCGAAAGTTTGTGAGTGAGCGAGTGGATGTGTGTGTTTGTTACTCTTTCACGCAAAAACTGCTGAACAGATTAAAATGAAACTTTACAGAAATATAGCTTATCCATCAGAATAACACATAGGCTACTTTTTATCCCGGTAACACCCGTGCGAAGCTAGTTTATTACGTATTTTGAATTTAGATAATAATAGATGTTTTGAAATCTCCGAGGATACTTAAACAAGAGAGTGAACGTCTCAATTTTATACAGCACCGAAACTCCTTTGACTCGAAAAAATAAATTACCAAACATAAATACGAAGGGCTATGAAACGAAACAAAAAAAGATATAAAGAAAGCACCATTACTCAAATGGTTCAAGCAAAAAGACACACGCTTTTCAACCCTACCTGGCTTGTGTCACTTCAAGACAATCTATACATATAATAAAACTGTAGAAGAGTTCAATTCTGTACATTGAATGAAAACTAAAAAAAATACTCCTAGAGGCCACAAGCCAAAAAAAAAACATTTTGAAATTTTTGTCTGTCTGTCTGTTGTCTGGCTTTCACGCAAAAACCTCTGGACGGATTTTAATGAAACTTTTTTTGTTATATACTTATTAGTCCTCGGCAACATATAGGCTACAATTTAATTTGAAGATTGGAATTCCAGATGTGAAACTATCTGTCGACCAGCGAAGCGGGCACGGGTCAACTAGTTCATAAATAAAAGAATAGGCTTACATGCTTTTGTAATCCTCTAGTCTAGAAGCTAGCACTTTCTAGCTGGAAGTGCTGGTCGTGCCACAATAGATGTATCTAGCGAGTGAGTCTCTTCAAATATATTTAAATAACATTAATAAATAAATAACTAGTGGAAAATCTTGCGACTTCGTTTATGTGAAGTTAAATAAATAAATATTGTCTTTACACACAACGCCATCTAGACACAAAACTAAGCAAAGCTTGTACTATGGGAACCAGATAACTGATAGAATACTTATATACGTTTATTTTGTTGTAAATATATACTTATTATACACATTAACACCCAGACACAGAACAAACATCTATGTTCATAAGTAACTTATGATATATTTAGATTACATACTTTACCTGTGTGAAATGCTCACTAATATAAATAATAAATAGGATCACGACTGTAATCCCCAAGTACGGTAGACATCCTCTCAGATCTCCAAGCGCTTAGATCCTTTGAATATATCTAGTGGGGGTAGTCAGAGGTACGTCCAAACATCATAGTTGGCACATGTCCACATTTTTCAGTAGTTTGCATACCATACGTGACAGGTTGCAAGCCCATCGCTGCTTATAAGAATACTAACAGGTTTCCTCACGATGTTTTCCTTCACCGTTTTGAGCACGTGTTTTTAATGCGCATATAAATTTTTCAAACAGAAATATCCATTCTTGCACGCCGGGATTCGAACCCACGACCTTCAGATTGAAAGTCCCACTCGGCTACTCACTATTTAATTTCGCAGACTCACGCACTTTAAAGTGAAACTTTGATGTATCGTTGGTACTATATATTTGTCTGTGCCCGAGTCTAATCCACCCTTACCTCAAAGGGGGTACAATTGCTTTCTATATTTCATAGCTTGCGTGCATGCTTATGTAGGTACTATAAATAGGAGAGGGTCCATTGAGCGAATGTTTCTTTATGCAAATGCGAGTATAATTATATAGGTGTCTCAAAAAAAAGTGTCAAACGGAAGTTTAAAGGTAGAGCAATACGTAAATCACCTCAATGTAAATGTATGTTCCGCCATTTTTAGGGTTCCGTACCCAAAAGGTACAAACGGGACCCTATTGCTAAGACTCCGCTGTCTCTCTGTCTGTCACAGGGCTGTATCTTATGAACTGTGATAGCTAGACAGTTGAAATTTTCACAGATGGTGTATTATTGTTGCCGCTATAACAACAAATAAATACTAAAAATAAAATAAAATAAATATTTATGTGGGGCTCTCATACAACAAACGTGTTTTTGCCGCATTTCATAAATAATGTTACGGAGCCATTCGTGCACAAGTCCGACTCGCACTTGGCCGGTTTTTTGTAGTTTTTAAGTTAATATTCTTTTATGTGTATTTTTTTTTCTACATTAGCATAATAGTGAACTTAGTGGATGCATAAACAATTGTTACCTCGTAACCATTGCTAAAAAGTTTAAGCCTGAATTATTATTATTTAAATCTTTGAAAGTAATTTATATTAAACAGTCCCTGATCCGTGTCCCGTCCGGGCCCGTCTATTAACAGAAGGCTCCGGCCCGGCCCGGACACGGCCCGGTCTAATATAAATCTACCAATCTACCTTAAGGAGCTATATGTTGGCGTGGCGTGTGACACTTTCTATAGGAATATCGTGCATTCGAAAAACGCTAGTGCGTTTATAAGAATTTATGTGCCTCAATGTGTGTGACATTGCGAGGAACCCCGTAGCTTAGTCAGCTCTACCAGTATTGATTATGTATTTCTTCTGAATAAGGCCAACTACGCTGAGAAGATGGAGAATGGATAAGTAGGGGAGCTTGGGCAAAATAAGATAGTTAATATGGACTGTGTGAAAGATGACATGGGTAAGAAAGGAGTGAGTGATGAGATGACGGCTGATAGAGGGAAATGGAAGAAGTACACATGTGGTGCCGACCCCACTTAAATGGGATTAGGGCAGGAAGATGATGATGATGATGATGATGAAATAAAAAATACTTCTTAGAGAAAATCAGGTTTTTAATACAAGTTGGTTAGAAGTTATTGTTCAAACTATCGTGATTAGTTCGTTAAGGGGCTCCCAGTCGACGATTGCTCTTTTTCGAAACGAAAAAAGAAATACTTCAAACAAGCCACATCTCCTATTTTTATAAGTATATTTACTTCAGGTTCCTACCTAGATTTCTATTAAGCTGAAAACATAATAGCAGAAACTTTTCACGATAAAGATATTATTTCAAAATGATACGTTTTAGAATTTATGATCGAAATATTTTATATACTATTAAAATCAACTTGTGATTTATTGTTAAAGATAGGTAATATGTAGATCTAGATTTCTATTAGAATAGATTTTTGATAAGTAATTATACATAATTTATATCATTAATTTATCCGAAAAGCTAAGGCGGACCACGCGCCATCGTGTGTTTGTCGTCATTGCAGGGGTCGGTAGGATTATTTATCGAAGTGATTAAAGATGGGTACATCTTTATTCACATATACTATACATTATAAAATAGGAGATGTGGCTTGTTCACAAGTATTTCTTTTTTCGTTTCGAACAAAAACAATCGTCGACTGGGAGCGCCTTAACTAGTGATTTTTACATTTGTCTTTGTCACGTATTTTAATTTATTTTCCCGAAATTTCGACTATGTAAATGTAAAGGTTGTCTGGTAGAGATCGCTGAATAGCGATAAGACAGCTGATTGTTCAGCATTGTTTTGTATGCTTATTATTTCTTTGTTTTTTTTTAAGGTGTGCAATAAAGTATTTTCTATCTATCTATGTTGCAATTACAATAGCTTAGGATAGTTATATTTTTAGACTTTATATTATCTAGAAAAGAAAATAGACTAATAATTTCCAAACCCGATTTCGATATTCATATTCTGTCTTCATTGTCTTCAATCTGTTTATTTTTTTATTCTTTTATGTTACCTTCGAAAATAATGCGGCAAAATGGAGAGAAAAGCCTTTCTAAATTGTCACTTCAAAGAAATCTTTACCACTCCTTACAAATAGGTAATTGGTATCGTTATTAATTAAATAACGACCCTTCTGATCACAGGGTCGGGGGTACATTTTGCAATTAAGATATCTATCTCCTTGTAGCTAGTGTTGTTACCACAGTTTTCGGCCTCGATAACATTTTAATCACTACATAGTATAAAACAGAGTCGCTCTCTCCCTCTGTATATCTGTTTCTAAGTTTTCTTCTTTTAAACCACGCAACGGATTTTGATGCAGTTTTCTCTGTTATTTAGAAAATGTATTTCCAAAGTTTTATACAAACAAAATATTCTAAATAAGGATTTGTATAATAAAGTAAATTTCATGTTTTGTGATAAAGCCAGAATTAATTGTTCAAAGGACCCCGGATCGCTAGTCACTACATAGTATAAAGCAAAGTCGCTTTCCGCTTCCCGCGTCTGTATGTATGTATGTTTGCTTATATCTTTAAAACTACACAACGGATTTTGATGCGGTTTTTTTTAATAGATAAAGTGATTCAGGAGGAAGGTTTGTATGCATAATAATATGCTACCCGTGCGAAGCCGGGGCGGGTCGCTAGTCTATTTATAAAATAACTAGCCGACCCGTAACAGACGTTGTCTTGTGTAATTTCAATAATCGAATAGAAAAGACTGAATGTTTTTAGTCTGTTATGTCATATTTTGTTGCACACCAGCGCTATACATAAATCATCCCTTTTGAGTTTTTTAACGTTTTGAGGATGTTTTTCATATTTTAAAGTAGTCTATTATTTATTCGGGCATTATATCTACATCTACAGCAAATTTCTAAATTTCTTTCACATTTATAATATTATTAGGATGAATTATAAAATCATGGAAACTCCTAAACCACATGTCAAAAATTCTGGCATGTTCATATTTCCATGAAAAGTAGGTAGCAGTTTATAGGCGAGAGATTTGACTAGGTTATGTACTCGTAGGTTCTTATTATATTTAGCAGTTAGCAAAGAATATGAATATATCAAAAAAACATTTCACACAGCGCCATCTAGCACAAAACTAAGCAAAGGTTGTACTATGGGAACCAGATAATTGATATAATACTTATTACTAGACACAGATCCAACATCTATGTTCATCACACAAATGTTAGGACCGACAACCTACAGCGCAGATGGCAGAGTTACTAACAACTGAGCTGTGATGCCAGTCATATTTAATTGAGAAATACGTGCTTACAACGGTGAAGGAAAACATCGTGAGGAAACCAGTTAGTGTTCTTATAAGCGGCGATGCTTGCAACCTGTCACGTATGGAATGCTAACTACTGCAAAATTTGGGTATGTGCCAAATTTATTGACTCTGACTACCCTTACTAGACATCTTCAAAGGATCGTCTAAAGATCTGAGAGGATTTCTACCGTACTTGGGGATTACAGTCGTGATCCTATTAATTTTATTGAAAAGAAGAAAGAATTGTGAATTGAAAATTGAGATGGTTCGGTCATAAAACAATAATGCCCAAATACAGCGAAAACACGTTAAATAAATGCCGGCGCGTGTTATTTAACTAACATAAATATTTGCCAGTAAATAAGTGATGGGGCAACATTCACATTTAAAACTGGGGCGAAATTAAATATTATTATTAAAGTAAAAAAAATACGAGTTTTACGAGTACGAAAGTAAATAAAAATGAATTGTGCCTCGAATTTACATTGCGATGGCAGTTGGTCGTTTTTAGGGTTTCGTACCCAAAGGGTAAAAACGGGACCCTATTACTAAGACTTCGCTGTCCGTCTGTCTGTCTGTCTGTCTGTCTGTCTGTCTGTCCGTCCGTCCGTCCGTTTGTCTGTCACAGGGCTGTATCTCATGAACCGTGATAGCTAGACAGTTGAAATTTTCACAGATTATGTATGTTGCTGCTCTAACAACAAATACTAAAAACTGAATAAAATAAATAATATTTTTTTTATATATTTTTTTTTTATAAATATTTACTGCCATACAACAAACATGATTTTTTTGCCGTTTTTATAGATAATGGTACGGAATAGTGGTACGAGTAATTTAAAAAAGGTGTTTTTAAGATTGCCTGTTTCTGAAGTCGGTCAAAAATGGTATCCCAAACCTTACCCGCATCCTAATCGCTTTCATGCAAAACGTGAATCAGACGTGACAAAATTGGACCCTCCGAAAAGTCTCACTCGAGTGATCCTTCATTCACCAAATCAAATTGCTCGGGTCCGAGGACTCAATTCAACTCAAGTTGAGATTATACGGAGGCGTATTCCCCTTTTGACATGTCGCGGCCATGGCTTAGATAAAATTCTTCACCAGATTTTACTTATCTTTATCCTAATAATATTATAAATGCGAAAGTTTGTGATAAAACTGCTATGTTTGTTCCCTAATCAAAAATAAACGACAAAACGGATTAAGATGAAATTTGCTATGTAGATAAAAATCCTAATAAAAATATAAGGGATAATTAAAATCCGAAAAACAACCCCTAAATGATAAAAAAACGCAAAAAGGAGGATTTTGGTATACATGGCGTTGGTGTGCAACAAATCTGACATCACAGACTAAAAACATTTAGTCGTCATAGCAACGCAGTTTTGACTTATGAATGATACGCATTCTACCAAAATTCGTAAGTTATTTTATCAGTACAAGGTTTGTAGGGAAAAAATTGGAAGCTGCCTGAAATTGATTTTTCCTATGTAATTATTAAAAAAAAAATTTACAGCACAACGTTTCTCACGGGTCGGCTAGTATTATAAATGCAAAAGTTTGTGTGTGTTTGTTACTCTTTTACGCAAAAACTACTGAACGGATTTAGATGAGACTTTACAGTAATATAGCTTATACATCAGAATAACACATAGGTTACTTTTTATCCAGGTACCACTCGTGCGAAGCCGGGGCGAGCAGCTAGTATCTTTATATATCAAAATGAATCCCTATTACCCTAGTCATATTATCACGTGTGAACGGCGGGACCGATTTTGCTAATTCTATTTGTGTTTTAAAAAAAATAGTAATAACTAAGTAAATAAGGTAATTAAGGTAATAATAGTATATAAAAAATAGGATCACGACTGTAATCCCAAAGTACGGTAGACATCTCAGATCTCCAGACGCTTAGATCCTTCGAAGATGTCTAGTGGGGTGAGTCAGCACGTCCAAACATTATATTTGGCCCATGCCCACATTTTGCAGTAGTTGGCATTCCATACGTGACAGGTTGCAAGCCCATCGCCGCTTTATAAGAATACTAACTGGTATCCTCACGATGTTTTTCTTTACCGTTTTGAGCATGTGTTTTTGATGCGCATATAATTTTTTCAAATAGAAAAATCCATTGATGCACGCCGGGATTTGAACCTACGACCTTCGAAATAAAAGTCGTTTTCCTCCCACTCAAAAAAGCAAAAATTTGAAGCTTATCACCTTAATGAAGCAATTATAAGGACTCGTCTATACGAACAAGTTTATATCTTAAGATCTCAACAATATCATAATACTCGTATGTCATCATGGGTTCATGTTATTTCAGTTTGACAACTCTATTTCTGGGGCAATAGGTTCAATGTCCTCATTGAATTTCGCAAATCCTTAAGACAAATAAATCCTCAAAGCAAGTCTCTGCCGACTCCGATTACTAATCCCCATATTCTTAGTTGTAACCTCGACTCTACCATGACTCAAACTCTTTCGAGAATCCTCGAAAAGTACCTAATGTTTGGTATCATAAATCGATATTTTGGAGGGTCCTCAACTATGTAATTTTATGTATTTTTTTTTTATTATTATTTTAATAGAATCACTAGCTACGCCGATTTTATTTATTTTTATTTTATTTATTTATTTATTCACAAACAATTATATAATCGTATTTGAAATAACACATAAAATTAAAAATAACACAATAGAAATAAATATATTAAAAAAAAAACATTAAAATAACCAGTCATGACATTATTCGCGAGATTTCGTGAGATTTCGCGACCAAACCTGGAAGAATCAGGCAACAAACACGGCTTGGGGTCTACCTTTTTTCAATGATCCTTTCCATAATGCTACTCGTATGTACATTGTACAACCCGGTCAGAATATCTGTGCACCTCGCTGGAATGCGGCGCCTCTCCCGCTCTCTCTCTCCCGCCTCGCCGCTCTCTCTCTCTCCCGCTCGCCCGTACCCAGACCGCCGATATGACGTCACGAGGCCAGGTGCACAGATATTGTGACCGGGTTGTAGGTATGTACATTACGTCATCAGTCTGAAGAGATTTCCATCAAACAATCCATCACACGCATGCGTCGTTCGGAAGCTGTCGAGGAATGTCAAGATATATCTCGAGATACCTTGAGTTGACAGTTCTGTTGACTGAGGAATCCTTGACTAGAGGCAAACTAGAGGTAATTTATCAACTAAAGCTACCAAAGTTTCGAGGTCGAGTCGAGGTGAAGATATTTCGAGGTGATAACTAAGAATATGGAGATATGACTCCGGCGTCGCGAAGTCGAATAATTGATTGATGAGAAGTCTGAATAAGGACTTTTATTCACAAAATCATTAAACCCCGTACGGAGTATTATTGACAGATGTAAAAGCGTTTTTGTAAGCGACATTCAGTTTTTAGGAATCCGTACCCAAAGGGTAAAAACGGGACCCCATTACTAAGACTTCGCTGTCCGTCTGTCTATCACAGGGCTCTGTAGGGCGTCTGTAGGGCTATCACAGAACCGTGATAGTTAGACAGTTAAAATTTTCACAGATGATGTATTTCTGTTGCCGCTATAACAACAATACTAAAAACAGAATAAAAAAATATTTAAGTGGGGTTCACATACAACAAACGCGTTTTTTTGCCGTTTTTATAGACAGAACCCTTCGTGCGCGAGACCGACTCGCACTTGGCCGGTTTTTTTTTGTTAGATAAAAAAGATATATGCTTTTAAAAATCTCTTGTTGAAACATCATATCATCGGCGTTATTTATAAAAATGTAACAAAAGAGTTTTGCTTATAAGAACCGATATTCAATCAAAACATCTCAAATGTAATAACCTCTCGAATTGAGTGACAGGCTATAAAATCGGGGCGCCTGTCACACCGAACTGTAACAATGAAAATGTTAATAATAATTATGCTACCCAAACTTGTCGTACCAGAGATATGACCCGCACTTTCACAACAATAAATAAATAATGATGGGCGTTTCACGCATGGTCAACTAGCCCCAAAGTAAGCAAAGCTTGTAGATAATTGATAGAATACTAAATATATACGTTTTTTTTGTAAAAACAACACCCAGACACAAAACAAACATCTGTGTTCATCACACAAACGTTTATCCTGGGTGGGGATCGAACCCACAACCTACAGCCCAAGGCAGAGCTACTACAAACTGAACTTTGAGGCCAGTTCAAAAATTAAAGGCAAATGGCACAAACGAAGAGAGGCCTATGCCCAGCAGTGGGATAAGAAAGGCTGAATATAATGTGTTTTGTGTTCTGCTAATAATGTGATCGCGAAAGTACATGTAACTGGCCTCACAGCTCAGTTGGTAGTAACTCTGCCTTCTGCGCTGTAGGTTGTGGGTTCGATCTCCACCCAGGGCAAATATTTGTGTGATAAACATAGATGTTTGTTCTGTTATAATGTACATAAATTTTGTATGTATTTAAAAATTGGATGTACCTCTGACTACCCTCTTTAGACGTCTTTAAGGTTCTAAGCGCCTTGAGATCTGAAAGTATGTCTAGTCGTGATCCTATTTATTTTGAGTACTAAATATCATTAATCTATAATATCGTAGTATTTAATGTCTTGAAATAGCATCCTAATAATATTATTAATGCGAAAGTTTGTGATAAGGCTGCTATGTTTTGTTCCCTAATCAAAAATAAACGACAAAACGGATTAAGATGAAATTGGTGTTAATATGTATAATAAGTAATGTATTTACAAAAAAAAGTATATAAGTATTCTATCAGTTATCTGGTTCCCATAGTACAAGCTTTGCTTAGTTTGAGCTAGATGACGCTGAGTGATAATGTCCATCAATATTTATTACAACTCAACTAACACCTAGAAAATCGTGAAAATTCTAAATTAAACCACGGACAGTATCCCTAAAAACCTAGGGACGTTACCTCAATAGACTGCTTTGCTATTTTAGGGTTCCGTACCCAAAGGGTAAAAACGAGACCCTATTATTAAGATTTCGCTGTCCGTCTGTTCGTCTGTCTGTCACAGCTGTATCTCATGAACCGTGATAGCTAGATAGTTGAAATTTTCACAGATGATGTATTAAAATAATTGAAAATCTATTCTGCCGTTACGTGACTGTGTGACTGATCCCAAGTGGATTCCGATGCCAGTTCCAATTGGATGTGACACCCACACGCCATCAAGCAGTAACAACGATGATATACATCAGAGCGAGAGCTCTAAGCTTTTATACTCCTCTGTGTTGGGAGCGAAGCTTTTGAGACATTTTTATTATCTTCAATCTGTATTTAAAACCCACGAAAGGAGGTGGCCAATTCGACGCGTATATTGTTTTCTTCGCTTAGATCCTTTGAAAATGTCTAGTTTTAGTCAAAGGCACGTCCAAATATTATATACGGCACATGCCCACATTTTGCATTAGGTAGTATTCCATACAAGCCTATCGCCGCTTATAAGAATGCTATCTGGTTTCCTCACGATGTTTTCCTTTACCGTTTTGAATTATAAATTTTTCGAATAGAAATATCCATCGATACACGCCGGTATTCGAACCCATGACTTAAATGTGTTTGTAAATGTTCACACAAGTACTCTGTTCCAACCTTGTTTATGAATTTGTATTATTTGGCTACAGAAAATAACATTTTTTTAAATAACTGTTATGCCTATGACAAAATCGTTGATATCAGAAACAGTGTGGAGGAATAATAAACGCGCCTTACTACATTCGTGCACATGTCACATGTCAACGAATTTGTGGAGCTTACCGGTTACCTTACGATGTTTACTTTCACTATTTGATAGCCATATATTCCACTAGCGACCCGCCCCGGCTTCACGGGTGCAAAGCTGATACCAAAATATATTACAGAATGTCTTTGTATACTCGTAAACAGCATTTAAAATTTAAAAAAAAAGTCGCGGTAAAAAGTAAAGGATAGAAATTGATTATTGTGGGTTATCCCTAAGAGATAAACATATACCATCCCGGACTTTTTTGTAGACTTTCTTAAGGTATAGGTACAATAATTAGTACATAATTTTGATCTATCTCGTAGAGTTTAGTCAGCGTTTGCAATGTAAGCGCAAAAAAGTGTTTATTTACGACTTCATATTAGAAATCTTAAAATTATCAGTGGTTCTCTAATATATTAGGCATGTAATTATACATATAAACCTTCCTCCTCACACTGTGAAATTTTGCCTCAATTGTGGTCATGTATATTTAATCACTTCATCCTATAGATCTAGGAAAGAACTAAAACTTCTGGGAAGTAACCATAATCTTTTTATGTTTAGTTTTGGAATTATTTAGAAACTCGAGAAAACTCCATAGAAATAAAAGAATTGTATTATTTCGCTTGAAATAATCAATTTAGCAATTTTTATAATGGGATCTTATGAAAAGCTGTTAAACTTACTAATTCAGATAAAAAAAGTAAAAAAAAATACGCAAATCAGAACGAAAATAATTATTTTTTCGAAATTTCAAATTTTTTTTTTTTTTGGTGAGTCCCATTGATTCCGCATTTTATTTAAACGAGAAAAGTTTAACATTATAGTCCACTATATTATAAAAAAAAATCAGGCGTGATTGATGCGGGACTCCAAAGTTATTTAATTTTAAATTTTGAGGTTAGGGTTGTCACTTTTTTTACTGTAATATTTCTTAGATAACTTTGACGCCTAATTTACTACTTTTTTCGATGTAAAATTAAATGTTATGATTTTTTTCAACTCCTTTCACGTCAGAGTTAAAAATATAATAGGAAATTCTATTAATCATAATTATATAAAATATATTATATTTTAATCATACATTGCACATCACAATGAATATTAAACAACAACGCCAACAAGGATGTAAAGGGGGAGGGCGCTACTGTTGTCGCTGTTGGTGGCAGTATCAATTCGTCGGGTAACGGATAAAATAAACGTAATCGCAAGTCGCCTTTAATATTCATTATAAATAATACTTACGTGTCGTTTACAAAAAATGCACATCACCTTCGATGTTTTTTCTCATGTATTCATTACAATAATACATTGTATTGTATACTTTCTTCGATGAAGGACAGCAGCTGTTCACTGTACATCACTAAATTTATTTATTGCGATTACAAACTGTCATTTACATTAACTCTGTACGGAACCTTCGGTGCACGAGTTAAACTCGAACTTGTCCAGTTTTTTTATTATATTCATTTAGTAGTTTCAGAGCTTATCCATAATGAACAAAATAGATCTTACTTCTTCATGAAATCGGTATAGAATTATTAAATTTTAACTAAAAAAAATAATTGAAAATAAGTGTTTGAAATTTGACAACCCTATTTCCATAGAAATTCTATGGAAACTTTAGAAATGTAATATCTCCCAAGTTCCACTGTTTTCGTATTTGATTTTTTTGTGAGATGTATATAAATGTAATGTGCATGTTTTGCATTTAAATCCAAATGCGGAATCCAAAGGATTATGAAGATAAACAAAATTTAGTGTAAATACAAAAAAATGCTGTTTCTCTTTGTGTATCGTAGATACAACACTTAAACTTCGTATGGAGTTAGGTATTATGTCATTACAATAGTAAATAATTAAATAGATAATATAATGTTATTATTTTGGAAAATAGAAATAATATTATTTTTTGCTGACGTCAGCATATTCTTTAATAACTTTAAAACTAAACATAAAAAAGGCATGCTTCCTTTACAAATGTTTTATTTCTGATTTGGATCTATACGATGGACGGATAAAATATAGGCGACCGCGATTGAGGTAAAATTCCACACCGTGCTCCTGAATCATTAAAAATTAAAAAAACTATCTATTAAAAAAACCGCATCAAAATCCGTTGTGTAATTTTAAAGATATAAGCATACATACAGACATCATACAGACGCGGGAAGCGGGAAGCGACTTTGCTTTATACTATGTAGTGATGATACATCAATTTATCGACCGGAAAAGGAAAATAAAAGACTACTTTAAAATATTATAAACATCCCCAAAAAGATTTAAAATCGCAAAAGGGAGGTTTTTGGTGTAGATAGGCGCTGGTGTGCAACCAATCTGACATCACAGACTAAAAACATTCAGTCTTTTCTATTCGATTGTTGAATATTCGCCGATCTGCCGTTGATCGCGGTCGCGGGCGATGCTCATGATGAAGAGCATCTGAATTGTCTCGAAACGTCAGCAATACAAGGAAAAACGTGGTAATTAGCCGTATTTCTATTTAAAAAGGACAACGTCTGTCACGGGTCGGCTAATACTTTATATCTAGATACCAAGCGAGCAAACCCGCGGGCGAGAGCTAGTGTTTAAAGCTTTAGCTTATTTTCTCAAGCCGATCAAATTATTGTCAATTTACTTCGACAAAGTCAGCTGCATAGTAAGATAAATGCAGTTTGTCCTATAAATCCGTAGGTAAATCCCCGGATCAGCTTAGAATCGGGGATCCCCCGTGATTTGGCCAATCAGTTCGACATTGCATTTTAGAGGATTTACAAAGTAAATATACTTGTACGGGTTTTAACTTGTATTGGGCTTATTATAAAGCCGTGTTGGCCGAGTGGGAGGTATCACGACTTTTAATCTGAAGGTCGTGGGTTTGAACCCGGGCGTGCATCAATGGATTTTTCTGTTCGAAAAAATTATATGCGCATCCAAAACACGTGCTTACAACGGTGAAGGAAAACATCGTGAGGAAACCAGTTAGTATTCTTATAAGCGGCGAGATGATCCAAACCTCTCGATTCGGAAGCGTGCTGTTGCTTTAAATGTGCACAGATCTTCATTATGCCGCATTTTACACAAAGATTTAAAGCTGCACCCGTACAAAATTCAGTTGGTGCAAGAACTGAAGCCTCAAGATGCTGGTCAGAGGCTTGACTTTGTAAATCAGATGATTGAGCGCTTTCCAACGTTCACCAACATCTTGTTTTCCGATGAAGCCCATTTTCACCTGAATGGGCATGTAAACAAGCAAAATTGTCGTTACTGGAGTGCAACCAATCCAAAACAAAAACATCAGAAACCGCTACATTCACCCAAAGTCACCGTATGGGCAGCGATGTCGGCGCGAGGAATTATCGGCCCTTACTTTTTTGAAGATGGAAGGGGACGCACGCTCACAGTGAATTCAGAGCGTTATGTGGAGATGTTAGACGAGTTTTTCGTGCCCCAACTGCAAAACTTTCCTGGTTACAACCAAAGAACATGGTTCCAGCAGGATGGAGCAACTTCACACACGTCCAACAGATCTCTGCCTCGAGTTCGAGAAATTTTTCCGAACAAATAAATCTCCAGGCGAGGTGACATAAATTGGCCTCCACGGAGTCCCGATTTAACACCTATGGATTTTTTCCTGTGGGGTTATGTCAAATCAAAAGTTTACGCTAATAAACCGACTTCCCTGGCACAACTAAAAGAAAATATCCGTCATGAAATGGCAGCCATCACGGAGACTACCTGCCGAGCTGTCATAGGCAATTTTAGTGCCCGACTAAATGAATGCCGAGAGCGCAACGGTTTACATTTGGACGATGTTATTTTTAAAAAATAAATTCCCAAACAGTGTACTTCAATATATAATAAAAAAAAAATCAATAAAGCTAAGACTTTTCTTTTAAAAAAAGATTTAAATGTGAACTTTCTTTTGAGACACTTTGTATTAAAAAAAAATCATAAAGTTACCTTAGCAATGCGAACAAAGATACGGGCATAATAGTTAGTTATAATTTATTAGCGACCAAGATCGCGTAATGATGTTTGTAACACAATGTTACTTGCAAACGTGTGATTTCTTTCATTCATTCATTTCATTCAACAATAAGGCTGTCTGCCATCCGGCCTTTTGATCTCTGTACGGAATTATCGAGAGGCCGGACGATTCTGGTAAGTAACCCATACTACGTAATCTGTTTAGGGGTGGGAGGGGGTCTTCAAAAATACCACGAATGGTCACAGGGGTGGGGGGGTATAAGGTTCTCGTCACGTAACCAATATCCTCTAGAAAAATCTCACGCTTTTTCGAGTTTTATTCAAATATGGCGCCAATGCACACCTTCTGGGGGTGTCATGCGCCGTATCAATAAAGACAAACGTGATTTTTTTACATTCTTTTTGCAAAAAAATGATTTAAAACCATATTTCAATTACTACGTGAAAACTCGAGGGGAAGGGGGGGTCTTAACAAATACTTACTACGGGTGGTCACCGAGGGGGGGGGAAGCGGGATAAAAAAATGAAAAAAATGGGTCACTTAGTATGGGTCCCTAATATGAAGTACGTTTCACTGTGTTGCTCGCAAACGTGTTGTATTAACTTATAATATACAAGCTGACCCGGCGAACTTCGTATCGCAATTGACAAATGTTGTTTGAAGTACCCGTTCCCGTTCCCGGTTCCGTTACCGTATTATCAAACCTAATAAAGCTACGTTGACTCTACGTTTTAGTTAGAAAACTTTTGTATGGGAAAAAGAAAAAGGCTGTTTTTAGGGTTTTCCCGGCAATTATTCGAATTTTTCTCACCTTTCAAACCTTTCCTAGACCTACACGAACATTTCAAGACCAAGATAAGATAAATCCATACAGCTGTTCTCGAGTTTTAGCGATAGTCATATGGCTTATTTACGCCTACGATCCAAAGTCTAGACGTCTGGAAGTTTCTGGAGAGTATTGTACAAATACTAACTGTGATTTACCTGAAACAAAAATTACAATACGTTTACATTGAGTTTATGAGTTCTTAATGTTAAAAAAGAATAAAAAAAAGAATAAAAAAATGGCGGAATTACACAAAGCGCTATCTAGCCCCAAACTAAGCAAACCTTGTACTATGAGAACCAGAGAACTGATAGAATACTTAAATACTTTTTTTTTGTAAATACATACCCCAGACACAGAACAAACATCTATGTTCATCACACAAATGTTTATTCTGGGTGGGGATCGAACACACAACCTACGGCGCAGAAGGCAGAGCTACACTACCAACTGAGCTGTGAGTCAGTTATGTTTGTTCAGTTGATACATCTATTATACATCTATTATACTCGTATTTTTGTCAGTCTAAGGGTCACATTCTGTTGTATGCTCAATGGAGGAAGTTTGAAGGTGACGCCTGTGAAAAAAGAAAATGAGGAGCAATAGGTTAGCGTGGTATGGGCATGTTATGAGGAGGGAAGAAAGTCATGTAACGAGATGAATGATAGTAATGAATGTGGATGGATGTAGATGTAGAGGTAGGCCAAAGAAAAGATGGATGGACTGTGTGAAAGATGACATGGGTAAGAAAGGAGTGAGTGATGAGATAGGGAAATGGAAGAATTACACATGTTGTGCCGACCCTACTTAAGTGGGATGAGGGCATGAAGATGACGATGAATCGTAGAGTCAATTATGACTCTTCAATCAAAATCTGTAATAAAATCTTCAAAAAACGAGTCTTTATCACTACATAGTATAAAGCAAAGTCGCTTTCCGCTTCCCGCGTCTGTATGTAATATGTATGTATGTATGTATGTATGTTTGCTTATATCTTTAAAACTACACAACGGATTTTGATGCGGTTTTTTTTAATAAACAGAGTGATTCAAGAGGAAGGTTTATATGTATATTACATGCATAATGTGCAGAAACACTGATAATTTTAGAGGTTTCTAATGTGATGTCGTAAATAAACACATTTTTTTGCGCTTACATTGCAAATGCTGGCTGAACCCCACGAGATATATCAAAATAATGTACTACAGTATTGTACACCTTAAAAACGTCTACAAAAAAGTCAACGATGGTATTAGAAATGTCTTACGCACAGCGATGCGGGCACGGGTCAGCTAGTCAATAATATAAGCATTTTTTGTAACGAAATCTAGTTACAACAATATTTTTAACAATAAATATATTCCGACTTTTTTTTGGTACTCACTTCTAACCCTGATCGCGTTTGAAAGCGAAAGCTTGTTACGTTCATGTCATGCATTCGGAATTCAAATTCGAATTTGGAATGGCTAATTCATTACGTATTATCTTGGGAAAAATTTCAAACTAACGACTTAATTTCAAAGTCATCTCATAAATATAAAACTGTAAATTAAAACGTTTGTTTGTATGTTTAAGCCTCAATCAGGCCTAAACGGATTGAGTAGATGATTTGCTGTAGATGTAGATAATGTAGATATAATGCCCGAATAAAAAATATACCTAAAAATACGAAAAACATTCCCAAAATGATAAAAAACGCAAAAGGGATAATTTAGATATAGATGGCGCTGGTTTGCAAAAAAACATCAGTCGTCATAGTAACTAGCGTTATTTAGTGCGATTTTTGAAATTTGGACAAGACAACGTCTGTCGCGGGTCTGCTAGCATATAGATCAATTATAATTAACTATGATTCATTGTACAACTAGATTTTGCTCTCCGCACGCTATGGGAACCAAAAAACTGAAAGAATACAACATGATTTTCTTTACAAATCTTATAATAATGACTCAGTATAAATCTTTTGTACAAAAGGTGAATTAGAGTTTTATAATAAGTGGGTAGGTATGACTTAGTTTGGAGATTACTCTCCAAGTACGATAGACATCCTCTCAGATCTCCAGGTGCTCAGATGTTGAAGGGGTTAGTTAGAGGTAGACGCCCACATTTTGCAGCAGTTAGCATTCCACACGTGACAGGTTGCAAGCCCGTCGTCGCTTAAAATCTCTCTTAAATCTTATTTCTTCGTCGAAATACTATAGACTGTGTGAAAAAGATAATAGTCTAAACCAAATTAATTGAGCAGCTTAGTTTAAGTTACGCTATTTTAGACTCTAACGTGAACAGAATAAGAATGGTTGTTTTTAAACAAGTTTAAGAGTTTGTCGACACAACAGAACTGCCACCATTGTGTTGTAACGACGTGACAAACGTAACACAACATAATAATTACGTACTAATATGTTCCTCTAACCGAACGATGAAATCGCTAGATAAGCCAACATAATCCTTATTATTATAAAAAAACCGGCCAAGTGCGAGTCGGACTCGCGCACGAAGGGTTCCTTTATCTATAAAAAACGGCAAAAAACACGTTAGTTGTATGGGAGCCCAACTTAAATGTTTATTTTATTCTGTTTTTAGTATTTGTTGCGGCAACAGAAATAGGTACATAATCTGTGAAAATTTTAACTGTCTAGCTATCACGGTTCATGAGATACAGTCTTGTGACAGATAGACGTACAGACGGACAGCGAAGTATTAGTAATAGGATCCCGTATTTCCCCTTTGGGTACGGAACCCTAAAAACTAAAAAGAAAACCGACGAAAATGTTTCGACCAATCGAAAAGTCAAGGATCGATATTGGTTTTTTTTTAAGTTTTATGAAGGAACATTAGTCCTACAAGAATGTTATTTAAATGGGACCAATTGAACAGGAGACTATTCTCTACACAATAGAAAAAAATATCACCAAAATCGAAGAATTGTTTCCTAATAATGCTAAACAGCGTTTGGATGAGGGATTTTGAAAAAAAAAATCGGTTTGTTATTAAATATTGATATATTTTTTGATACCTATCTTTCTTCTTTCCTTTCTTACTTCTTATCAGATCACTTTTAAATAAATATGCTAGGGCAGGCAAAGTCAAACGCCAAACATAGCTTGCTTGCTTGTTCAAAAGGTGTTATTTTAAAAGTACTTATATTAAAATCCGTTCGTGTTATCAAAGTATACAAATCTGTACGTAAAAGTTCTCAAATGTGAAGTAACGCTAAAGTAAATAAAGACTGAGAACTTTGCACATGATGTAGCAAGTATCGATATTGTGTGTATGTGCCGTTGTGATAACAAGCCACGGAAAATCGGTATTACGCACGAACCAACCTAAAAGGCCCTAAAAATGTACCTACATAACAATATTATAAACTAGCTTTCCCGACAAAGGTTGTCCTATCAAATTATTAGATTTTTCAAATCTTTGTTTTATAAGAACCTTCTCCTGACAATAGCGAATACAACAAAAAAGTTTTTTTTATCATCATCTTCTTCCTGCCCTTATCCCACTTAAGTGGGGTCGGCACAACATGTGTACTTCTTCCATTTCCCTCTATCTGCCGTCATCTCAACACTCACTCCTTTCTTACCGATATCATCTTTCACACAGTCCATCCATCTTTTCTTCGGCCTACCTTTACGTCTACATCCATCCACATTAATTCCTAACACTTTTTTCGTTACATGACAAAATATAAAAAAGTTTTTTTTATATATAAGATTTTATAAAAACAGATGACGTACGTAATAAACTTTACTTTTGTTTTATGCGCTCTAATGGTAAGGATACACGACGACACCAGACACCAGACACTAAATGTATACATCGAATGTCTGTGTGTGTACATCGCCGCGACACTTAGTTGCACATGTAGTGACGGTGTCGCTCAGTGTCAGTGTCGCTGCCGTGGAGACAGGACGCGCGCGCTGTCCGCAACGAGTGTCGGTAATTTCGAACCTGCGCGAAATTTTTAGCTAGACCAATGACGTCACGAGCGTGGTCAACCGAGGAAATAAAATCATTGATTTTATATTTTGAATCGCTGCCAGAGCTATAGCAAATATCAAATCCCGATTATAAAAATCGAGTAAAGAAAGCAGCAGCGGTAGAAAGTTTGGCCGAACAATTTAATACTTAAATATTGAAAATAAATATAAATATTTACATAAATATTGAAAATCATCGTGTTTCATCCGAAGAAAGTTTTTGTAACATTCTGGATCTTCGTTTTTCAATTCAGACAACAATTGGTTATATGCCCCTAGCTGCGCTCTTCTTTTAATCCAATCTTTAACCCATACAGATCTCTTTTTACGCCGACGCATTTTAATAGAAACACATATCGCGACAATCGCGGCAGCAGCACGTCTATTCATGGCGATGAAATGTCCCAAACTGAATCGTGTAGACGGCTAATACACTTCAACCGGTACACTAAATGTATATACTAATGTCGACACAAAAAATTGCTTACCGTGTAGACGCAAGCGACACTGGACTTGACATTTCTGTTGAGTGTCAGTGTCATTGTGTATACTTACCATAACGCTTCCAATTGTAAGTTTCTGACTTGATAGTCCACTCCGGAAAGCCGGCTAAGATAACCCGATGGGCCTCTGCTGACCCCAGGTAGTTACAGACTCTATGGTGTCACCACCCACCGCTCGCCTCAACGCTAGTCCTTCAGTATTATTATTATCATTCATATAAATCTATACTAATAATATTATAAGTAGAAAACATTTGTATTTTTGTATCTTTGTAACGAATAAACTCAAAAACTACCTAACCAATTAAAAAATATTTTTCCATTAGAATGTTACATCATTGTCACTGAGTAACGTAGGCTATACTTATTACTAGAAAAAAGGGATCCCTTCTAAAACTACAACAATGTAACCCAAGTTGTAAAAAAAATATCTTAAAAACATTATTACACCCGTGTGACGTCAGGGCGGATTGCTAGTAATTTTAAAAAACCAAAATGCGTTCTGCATTTTTTACAAATGCAGAACGCCACAGTCGTGTACCACAACCATAACACCAGGATGGCGAGCAAAGTTAGCCGCGAGGGCTAAAGTTACCGTCTAACTTAACGCCCCTTAACTCATCTGAAAATGATGTTTTACCAAATACTGTGTGTTGTAAAACCGTAAATCCGTAACTCTATGCGGTTATAACTCGGTATTCTCGGTTATAACTCGGTATTCTGAGTGTACCTAGTCTTCTCAAGTTTTAATGTATTTTTTTAATTGTATTTTTTTATTACATGTTTAACAGAAGACTGTGTAAGTTGATATATTTTTAACTAGCTTCTGCACGCGGATAGAGAGTATCCTATGTTTCATTCTCTACAGCACGCCTAGCTAAAAGACCCAAGAAAAGTTTATCCTTTAAACGAAAAGACAAACCCTTTAACAAAAAATACTTCTAAAGACCTATCTTATGATACCGCACACCATGGGGTACGCGAGAAAAAAACATTCCCATTTTACGTGCAGAGTACCCTAAAAAATTGATTTAAAGATTTTATTCTACGATTTTGTTGACATTAGTAATATACATACATGTCAAATAACAGATTTCTAGCACTAATAGTTGAGCTAAGCTGCGGACAGACGGACGGACATGGCGAAACTATAAGGGTTTCTAATAGACTACGAAATCCTAAAACATATACCTTCGCATCGAATTAAGAACTTTTTTCTTCGGTTAAAAAGTCGAGTAATGTTGTTCCTACAATACAAAGCCCTTGCAATACTTAATGTACTCAACAACTGCGGATAAAATTTAACCCTGACCAAGTGAACTGACGCAGAACAGCAAGTACATAGATGTACATAAAGTAGGTATTGCACAAGTGAATGCCCTATTGCACGTAGTAATAGTAATACATATGCCTAGGTAGGTACATAGGTATCAAATCGGCATGTTTTAGACTATTGAGTATGCCTGATATTACTATCGCAGATAGTACAGTATTGTTATTATTTTTCAGTTTGTTAATCTTAATATAAATAATATTACGCGTCCCGTTTGTCCGCGATGGACTCCTAAACTACTTAACCGATTTTAATTAAACTTTGCACACCGTGTGCAGTTTGATCAAACTTGAAAGATAGGATAGCTTACATTTCAATTTATAGTCGCAATATTATTTTTTTGCAAATTACAGTCACAATTATTATCTGTTACCTCCAAAAGATTCTAACAGATGGCAATATCTGTTGACACAGCAACGCGTGGCCGGGTCTGCTAGTTTAATTATAAATATTTTTTTGTAGATTTTTCGATGTGTGACCTTATTTTTTTTACCCGGTGATCCGATTAAGATGTATGTGTAAATAAATAATAGTCTAAAGTTAATCCCATATACATTTTATTCATACAGAACTAATAGTATTTTCGTAAGACTTAATAATTACGTTTCAAAAACTAAAAAAACAAAACCGACATGTTTATAAATAAAAAATATAGTGGGGGGGGGGCTCGCGCCTCCGCGAGAACTTGGAGCCCTACCCCGGCTAGCCCTCTACTCTTTGTGTGCCAGTGAAAACTATCAATGCCCATAAATTTTGAAGGTTTCTCTCGATTTCCCTGGGATCCTATCATCAGATACTGACTGGGACCACCTCGGAAGTATAAGCTTTCAATTAAATAAATAATTTTATAAATCCGTCCACAAACGCCGGAGTAATCGCGTAACACACACACAAAAAAAGACAACATACAGGCGAATTGAATGATAACCTCCCTTGAAGTCGATTAAAAACTAATATCGTATCTTGAGTTTTAGAGTTAAGTTTGTTTTTTTAGTTTTTTAAACATAATGTAGGGTACATTATGTTTAAAAAACTAAAAAATGTTTTTTACCCGATGTTAACGAGAAAAATATTATAGCTAAGCAGGCTTTCCAAGTTAGTATCATCTTTTACACAGACCATCCATATTTTTTTTGACCTAAGTACCTCTACTTCCTAAGTACCTCTACTTTTACATCCATTTACATTCATACCTAACGCTCACGGCACATGACATACTTCCCTCATCCTAACAAAACAAATAGAAAACTATAAACCCATAGATTGAACTCAGTATTGCAGGTTGCATTTTCACGTTGTATTTCTTGTTAAAGCAACAATAAAAATAGGTAAAGCCGCCAGCGCGAACTAGTTATAATAAACACAGCGTTATTGCCTGGAAAACAGGCTAAGTTCACACTGAATTTTATAGCACCAACGGAAATGTGGAGGGATAATATACTATACTGTCATCAGAAATATAATTTTTGAATCCAGAGGAAGATCTAGGTTTGATATTAGTATTTCCCTGATTGATGTTTTCCGTGGTTCCCTACCTGACAGAAGATTTTTTTTATTATCACTCAGCGCCATCTAGCCCCAAACTAAGCAAACATTTACAAAACATTACATTACACAAATACACAAATATTACACAAATATTTTCCCTGAGTGGGGATCGAGAACACACAACCTACAGCGCAGAGCTAATCCTAATAATATTATAAATACGAAAGTTTGTGAGTTTGTATGTATGTTTGTTCCTCAATCAGGCCTAAACGACAAAACGGATTATGATGAAATTTGCTATAGATGTAGATAATGCCCGAATAAATAATAGACTACTTTAAAGTATGAAAAACATCCCCAAAAAGATAAAAAAAATACAGATGGCGCTGGTGTGCACCAAATCTGACATCACAGACTAAGAACATTTAGTCGTCATAGCAACGCGTTTTGACTAATGAATGATACGCATTCTATCAAAATTCGTAATTTATTTTATCAGTACAAGGTTTGTAAGGAAAAAATTGGAAGTTCTGTCACGGGTCGGCTAGTTTTAAATAAATTTTAAATGACATATCTCTCACCATCAGCAAGTCTCTCATCACCCGTTCATACCTTAGACTGAGCGATTATATGCGACAATCCCTCTCCTGAAACGTACTCTAGCCAACCTGCCTGAATAATTTATTCTATTGTTGTGCGGGCTTGTCAAACTACAAACGATTGTAGAGTATTATGAAAATAGGGTACCACAGTTTACCTGCTTTGTGTTTACCTATTCGGACATTGAACTACAGCTTAAAAGCATTCTGCGTACCGCGGATTCGACCGCGAAAACTACTTTTTAATTGAAATATAAAATCAAATAGGATCACGACTGTAATCCCCAAGTATGATAGACATCCTGTCAAAGAACAATTAGAAAAACCGGCTAAGTGCGAGTCGGACTCGTGCAATGTAACTGCACTGCTAACACCGTTATATTAAGTAATTTTCAATGGTGTTTGTACAAAAAAATTCCATTATTTTCTGCTTCAAGTAAATTTTATGCCATCAAAAACATAACTTGTAAAAAAAGCCAAATCTCGCAAAGCAACTCAGTTCTTCTACCGTAAAAAGTTGTGAGATCCATGTAATACCAAGTCGGTTAATTTATTCAGTCCCTACTTTAAGGGTCCTTCTTTCTTAAGTTATTACGTAAAGGTTAGCTAATTACGTAACAACAGTCAGTCAGTCAGTCAGTGAGTGAGTGAGTGAGTGACAAAATAGGAAACTTTGACTAGTTATAATTCTTAATCTACTGGTTCAAATTGAATGAAAATTTACTGAAAATTCAGGCTTCTAGTTTTATCCACAACGAAGTTATAGAAGGTCGAAAATGGCTTCGAGAAAAGGATGGTACAGCCGTGCCGCTTTATTGCTTGACTTGGCGGGGGCACTGCCGTGCCCCCAGATAAGTTGGTCGACTATTACGTCTATTACTTGTAAACTTGTATAGCCTACTTAGCTGTGATAGTTTGCAACAAATCTAGCATCACAGACAAGACATTCAGTCTTTTCTATTCGATTATTGAAATTTGACAGGACAACGTCAGTCACGGGTCGGCTAGTATTCCATAAATCACTATAGACTCCTGAATTTGCTTTAAACCGAGCAGTTGCATAGATATTGATTGTATCACACTAATATGGCATAATAATAATAGGGGTTTATCTAACCCTCGTATTCAAGAACGACACTATGAGAACACGCACCCACAGTGGACGAAATCTTTTTTCATAAACATCACTTTATATGTTGAGCGACACTATGGCGCACACTACCGTTTGCCTCTAGAGCTCAACTTTGGCTAGAGGCACACGACAATGTGCCTTTAGTCACACTATGCAGTGTCGCTCAACACATAAAGTGATTTTAATGAAAAAAGATTTCGTCCACTGTGGGTGCGTGTTCTCATAGTGTCGTTCTTGAATACGAGGGTTAGACTTTTCAATGTTCAATCACACGGTACTTATATTATGAATCGTTAAGTTTGTGTGTTTGTTTGTTTGTTACTCAATCATGTCGTAACGGTGTGAAAACCGTTACAACCGTTAAAATGTTAACATAATTTAGTAGAAAGGCATTGTACCTACATAAGGTAATAAGATAATGTGACTGAAAGTGATACTTGAATTTTTTGTTTTTTGTATGGACTGACTCTACCCGGATAAGACGGAAAAACTGATAAAACTGCATTATCTTGGAAACCATTAAATTTATAAAGAAACTGTAATTTATTTAGCTAGTATAATTATCTAGCAAATTATATAAAAAAAACCGTTTAGCTATTCATAGTTTTGATTAAAAACGTAACTAGTGTTTTTAAAGAGCCAACTTTGGAAAATAAATCTATCGAGAAAAGTTTCATCAATCGTGTTTTTGTCTATAATTTATCTAGATTAAATTCTTAAGTTATCTTTGTCATAAAGAATGAAACTGCATGTTTTGCGGTTATTGAGAAAAAACGATTCTGCATTCATCAAAAAAATGTATTACTCGACTTAATATACCAATTTTGATAAATAAAACCTTATAGTTGGATAATCATCTTTGACACAAAACCTCGCAAAATGAAACAAAAACACGTTAAAAATGTAAAAAATGATAGAACCCTTTTATCATTGAAATATTTGATGATTTCCAACCAACCAATGCCAAAAAACCTCTCACTCAACCTTTATACCATTGTACTCTGTACCTAGGTAGGCACCAGCTGTCTTTATAACCGGTGTTTTGCATACAATTTCGCAACGAACTTGTTTTGACCTGAATTTAAGCATTGTTTCAATCAATTAGTTGGTAACGGAAATACCAATACAATACCAGAAGTAATGTAGATTGAGGTTGTATTGTTATGAACCTATTTATTTGTAGACAGTCTCTATTGACATTGAAGTTGCTTATTTACCTAAGTTTTAATAAATTTTCTGTTCAAAAATACGTTTTCACTGACAAGCTTTTGTTTAATTCAAACCATTGAGCACCAGCGCGCTATCACCTGTCACATAATAAAACATTGTCATCGGAACTTGACAAGTACCAATGCAAAGTTTTTACTCAATCGAACTATTTACTAAGGAGTATCATGAGGTTCTGTTGAACAGCTCCTGACTCCAGAATCAGATCAGCTCGCTATCACCATATTACTGTATTGTCACCAAAACTAAAGGTGTATGCAAAATTTCAACTCAATCGGTTGGAGATAACTCCACCCGAACAAACAGTTACATACTTACATACATTGCAAGTTAAATAAAAGCTTGTAAAAAATAAAAACGTTACAGTAAATCGCGGTCGCGGGCGTTGCTTATTTTAAAGAGCATCTGAATTGCCTCGAAACGTCAGCAATACAAGAAAATAACGTGGTAATTAGCCGTATTTTTATTTAAAATAATTAAAAACGTGTTACGTTTTACGAGGATATTATCATATATTATGATTATGTTACAAAAGTCATGGTCGCGGGCAACTTAAGCTAATATTAAGAAACCAATGTGTTAAAAAGATTTAGAGCGCATCTCTCTTTTTGGCACATACTTGTATAACCAAAATTGTTTCGACCAATCGAAAAGTCAAAGAATATTAGTCCTACAATTAAATGGAACAAACTTCGGATTATTTTCTACCTACACGATAGAAAACTCTATAGGTACATCAAAACGTAGGTCAAAAGGAACACATCTTCCAAATTTCAAGTTTCTAGAACCAGGGGTCAAGGCTGTGCGTTAATATATATTCAAGAACAAGCTGACCCGGCGAACTTCGTATCGCTTTAGAATAAGTTCCTGTCCCGTTCCCGTTCCCGTTCTACGACTCTACGTTTTAGTTAGAAAACTTTTGTATGGGAAAAAGAAAAGAGCTGTTTTTAGGGTTTTCCCGGCAATTATAAGATTTTTTCTCACCTTTTAAACCTTCCCTAGACCTCCACCAACATTTCAAGACCAAGATAAGATAAATCCGTTCTGCCGCTCTCGAGTTTTAGCAAGACTAACGAACAGCAATTGATTTTTATATATATAGATATAGACAGTCAGTCAGTTAGTCAGCAACGCATGAGTTTTAGTATTATATATAGTAGACTAGCCGATCCGTGACAGACGTTGTCCTGTCATATTTCAATAATCGAATAGCAAAGACTGAATGTTTTTAGTCTTTGATGTCAGATTCGTGCACACCATCGCCATCTATACCACAATCATCGCTTTTGCGTTTTTTTACCCTTTTGGTTGTTTTTAATTTTTTAAAGTATTTAAAGTATCTATGCAACATCTACAGCAAATTTCATTTTAATCCGTTTTGTCGTTTAGGCCTGATTGAGGCACAAACATACTTACAAACTCACAAACTTTCACATTATTATAATATTATTAGAATTAGGATTGGTAATATTAGAAGAGATTGCATATCATAGAGTAATAACATTAGTAGAGTTTAATTTAGTTTAGTAATAATATAAAGTAGAGTTTTGTATTAGGGGTGCTAGTTGTGGGCATTTTAACAATTTCAAACAACATAGTATAAATATAGTATTTATTTATCTCTTAGGTAAATTAAAAGTAAAATTTTTGACATTTTGTATGGGCTGAGTCTACCCGGATAAGACGGAAAAAGTGATAAAACTGCATTATCTCGAAAACCATCAAATTTAAAAAGAATTCTGTAATTTATTTAGCTTGTTTGTATTTAGTTTAGCTATTCATAGTTTTGATTAAAAATGAAACTAGTGTTTTTTAAAGAGCCAACTTTGGAAAATAAATCTATCGAGAAAAGTTTCACCAATCATGATTCTGTCTGTAATTTATCTACATAGATTATATCCTTATGTTATCTTTGTCATAAAAAACAAAACTGTATGTTTTACGGTTATTGAGAAAAAACGATTCTGCATTCATCAAACACATTAATTACCGTACCCTTAAGCAAGGTTTTGTAACAGGCGATATTAATTATATATATATTAATATATTATATATTAATTATTCACATTTAAATAGAAAAAACGGAAAATATTTAGCTGTGGTCAATCAAGTCTAGAGGTAAGTAAACGCATCGCATCAACTGTCACTAATCAAAACGGACCATAGACAAATAATTGTATTAACTATAGATTTTAAACAAGTTTGTTTGTTATGCTTAGTTATTGGCTGCCAAAATTGAAAATGACCAAAACCTGGATAGACACCACAACCGGGTCTTTGACCTTATTTAGATATACACAATACAGCTATGCTATAAACACATTTAAGTACTTTGAAACACAAACCAAACTACGTAGCTACTTTTACTCGATTATAATCATACGATTCTTCGGTCTTCATAATAATTGCATTACAATTCAAGTTATAACTCAAACATTGAGCTTGGATCAATAGCGATTGTTTAAACACAAAATCAACGTAGAAGTCTCGGAGAGTGGTTTAATATCGAATGAGACTTTGAAGATTTAAGACGGGTACACACTAGCGAGTTGAAACTGTAATGCCGGGGTCCCACGGCCAGACCGCGCCAAGGCGGACAGACGCGCCGTGGGAACGATGCATCCGTGGTGGCCCGTGCTCAGAACGCTCTGTACGCGACGCGTCGGACGCACACAGGCGGAGCGTCTTCCGGCGCGGCCCGCCGTTTTACGCGCCGTGGGACCCCGGCTTAACAGATACAGTAATGCATTGATCACAGTTCTAAATTCTTCTAGGCTTGACCGCGAGGAACAGGCGTACATTCAGATATTGTAGATGCTTTTCATTATGAGCATCGCTCGCGATCGCGTTCGATAGTAGATTAGCGAATACTGTAACGTCATCAATGCGAGATAAAAAGTGGTTATTATGCCGTATTTCCATTTAAAATGATTATTAATTAGGGTCAAAGATCCGGTTGTGGTGCCTATCCCGGTTTTGGGCATTTTCAATTTTGGCAGTCAATAACTAAGCATAGCAAATAAAATTATTTTGAACATTTCTTTATCTATGGTCCGTTTTGATTAGTGACAGTAGTGATGATGACCTCTAGAGACTTGACCATGACTAAATATTTCCCGTCTGGTCTATTTAAATATGAATAAATATCGCCTGTTATAAAACCTTTGCTTAACCTAAGAGATAAATAAATATTATTCTATGTTATTACAAATCGTCATTTTCAATTTTTTTTTCAATATAAACCGTTGTTAAAATGTTGTTAAAATGCCCACAACCAGCGCTCTCACCCTACTACATATTACAAATTAAGATAAATTTGTTCTATAATTAAAAATCGGTCAAAAACTGGTACTTCGGTTCAGTGAACCACAGATCAGATAAACAGTTACTAGGTACTACATAACAAACAATGAATATCCGCTCTGGTTTTACAGCCTTGTACTACCTAAGTACATAGGAGCGTTAATTACTACATAATTATTATGTAAGGTTATCTAAGTGCAAAAAAAAAAAGTTTCGGCCTCGCGCACCGAGGGTTCCGAACAAAAGTCTTCAGTTTTCCTGTAATCTATACTTGTAGAACATTTTTTTGTATCTTTTTAAAAAAAATATACCCAGTAGATTTGGAGATAGGGTAGGAAATGAAGGGATGAAGGACAGACGAAAGTCCTATCCTAATCTAATCTAACCTAATCCTAAGGGGTTTTTTCCTTTTGAGGTATGGAAAACGACTAGACTCCAGCATTACGCAGTTCTAACGGTAATCGTAATTGACTTTAACTGTCAAAACATGCCTCCCAGTAATTAAATGAGACACTTGTGGTATGGTCATAAGACCTATCTATACTATAATAATAATATTATAAAGAGGAAAGATTTGATTGTTTGTTTGTATCGAATAGGCTCCAAAACTACTGGACCGATTTGAAAAATTCTTTCATCATTAGAATCCTACATTATCCTTAATGAACATAAGCTCTAGAATATTTTCAAAAACGTTAGGGATCCGTATGAAAACTTCGATAATGTGTGAAAAAAAAAATATCCTTATATTGCGTTTGCTGCAGAATGTATTGACAATAGAGCATAGTGATGTAGTACAGTTTTATAGAGGACATCAATATCTATAAAAAAGTCTGTTATACCATATGTCTAACTATTAGGGATACCTATTAAAACTTTGATAATGTAACCCAAGGTGTAAAAAAATTACCCATAATATCATTATTACACCCGTGCGACGCCGGAGCGGACTGCTAGTATATCATATGAGTAATTCCGTGGCGGGGGAGTGCCTGGCTAATAGAAGGTTCGATTCCCGCAAGAGGCAAAAAAAATGGATCACAACTGTAATCCTCAAGTACGGTAGACATACTTTTCAGATCTCAAGGTGCTTAGATTCTTGAAATTGTCGAAAGGGGTTTGTCAGCGGCACGTCCAAACATTACGTTGGCAGCGATTCCTTACGTGACAGGTGGCAAGCCCATCGATGCTAAGCGCGGCGAGCGAAAGTTTTCATAATCTGCAAATTTTTGTTCCTGATCTGGGTGTTGTTGACTATTGGTACTCGTAATTTCTGATATAAAATAAAAAAATATTGGCTTTACACACAGCGCCATCTTGCCCCAAACTAAGCAAAGCTTGTACTATGGACACCAGATAACAGATATAATATTTATATATATTTTTTTTAAACTTATTATACAGAACAAACATCTATGTTCATCACACAAATGTTTGCCCTGGGTGGGGATCGAACCCAAAACCTACAACGCAGAAGGCAGAGTTACTACCAACTGTGCTGTGAGGCCAGTCTAAGTCTAATATCGTACCTTAGGTAGATATCAATTTGAAAACTAATTGACTTAAGGCGAGTAATAAATGTTTTCGATGAATGCAGAATCGTTTTTTCTCAATAACCGCAAAACAAACAGTTTTGTTTTTCATGACAAAGATAACATAAGGATATAATCTAGATAAATTACAGACAGAAACACGATTGGTGAAACTTTTCTCTATAGATTTATTTTCCAAAGTTGGCTCTTCAAAAACACGAGTTTCGTTTTTAATCAAAGCCATGAATAGCTAAACAGTTTATTTTTATATAATTCGTAAGATAATCATACTAGCTAAATAAATTACAGACAGTTTCTTTTTAAACTTGATGGTTTTTGAGATAATGCAGTTTTATCACTTTTTCCGTCTTCCCGGGTAGACTCAGCCCATACAAAACGTCAAAAACTTTACTTATCACCTTAAGAGTTAGGGAATCATAATATGGAGTCACCGATTACGTAAATTTTGTTGCAATCAGTTTTTAGGTATTTAAAATTAAATTCAACATTTACGTAATGTAGAAGCTATACTCACATTATGATTACAAGATAAAGACCCGTAAAAAAAATCTAAATATATAAAATTCTTGCGATACTGACTGACTGATAAAACTAAAAACTTTTAATTTTTTAGGATGTGTTCCTTTTGATGTGTGTGTGTACACTAAGAACGAGAATTCCCAAAATGCTACCCCTAAAGGGGTGCAGCGAAAATAACTTCACGTGAACGAAGTCGCGGGGGTTTCCAGTAGTCTATACTATTATAACAAATGCGAAAGTAACCCTGTCTGTCTGTGACATTAGAACGGCCAAACCGCTGGACAATCGTGATGAAATTTTATGGTGATAGTATAGTCTTGGGACGGACATAGGCATACTTTTCAACCCAAAAATTTATTTGGTTTTTCACAAATTCAATGATTTACGATCAAATCGAAATGAATAAGTAAATACACTATTAATCTAAGAGAACGTCTTTACTAATACAATGCGAAAGTAACTCAGTCTGTCTGTCTGTGACGCTATCACAGCTAAACTACCGAGCCGATTGTGATGAAAATTGATATAGAGATAGTATATAATCTTAAGGCGAACATAGGCTACTTTTCTTCCCAGAATATTCTCTTGATTTTCAGAATTTTCAATACTTATCGATAAAGTCGTCATACATCGATTTCCTGTATTTACGCAGACGAAATCGCGAGTAAAAACTAGTTTTATTATAAAAAAACTCCTTTTAGTCTTCGGTAAAGGGCTTCACTCACACACAACAGTTATAATATAAAGATGTACATTATAGCACGATACATCTCATTATATCTTTCCATAGAAATCGTCAGGAGATCACACACGACAGCTAATATACATTATACCATACCTACTTTAAAAAGCTTATTTTATTCACGCAAAACAGTGAATAAAAAGGCCTTTTATTCACTGTTTTGTTTTTATTCACTATTTTGGTGTTTGAATTTGGAACACAAAATATATCCGGTCTCTATTTCAATGCTTACACAAACTCCTTGCGCTGAGATTCGAAATTCAAAACTCTTTGGTGCAAATAAATTCTCGAGATTTGATTGGTCGATATTTGCGACAAGGAGTTTGGCATTAGATTAAATAAATATTCTCGTAGTCATGGTATAAAGTATAGTATGCAACTCCTGAATAAAGTACGAATTTATATCGAGGGCCATGAATCACTCGCATCGTTCAGGATTCTAACAGTTGAATCACTCGCTGCGCTCGTGATTCAATCATTAGAATCCTTCACTTGCTCGTGACTCATCTACGGCCCTCGCTTTAAATCCGTCCTTTATTCACTAGTTGCATAATATACTATTTTTACACCATTTTTATATTTTTTCTAACTCTCTTCAAAAAGAATGTCAAAAAGTTCAAAAAGATATATTACATTACCTGTTGTGTGTGTGACACATTAAAATAATTTAAAGCTATACATCCCGGGATGTAATGTACATTACATTATAGCTGCCGTGTATAAAGTCCTTTAGAGTGGAAAAAGTTTCAAAACATGCTCCAAATGACCGTATGCCATAACTGCGGGTCAAAGTTAAGTAACTCTCACACTTTCTAATTCGTGCGAATTTTGTGTTACTCTAACTAAAAAAATAAAAAAAACCGTCCAAGTGCCAGTCGGACTCGCGCACGCAGGGTTCCGTACCAATACCTATAAAAACGGGAATAAACACGTTTGATGTATGGGAGCCCCACTTAAATAATTATTTTATTCTGTTTTTAGTATTTGTTGTTATAGCGACAACAGAAATACATCATCTGTGAAAATGTCAACTGTCTAGCTATCACGGTTCATGAGATACAGCCCTGTGACAGGCAGACGGACAGCAAAGTCTTAGTAATAGGGTCCTGCTTTTACCCCGTGGGTACGAAACCCTAATTACGTGTTACTAAAGTGAATGTGACTTAGACAATAATTCACTTTCATTCATGCATGAAGTGAACGTACTGAGATTAGCGCTGGTGAAGTCTTGTACATCGAATTTGCTCAAATCTGTACTAATATTTTAAATGCGAAAGTAACTGTCTGTCTGTAACGTTATCACAGCCAAACCGCTGGTTATAATGCAATAAATTATAATGTTAGGACGTGACTACCCCCACTAGACATCTTCGAAAGATCTAAGCGTCTGGAGATCTGAGACGATGTCTACAGTACGTGGGGATTACAGTCGTGATCCTATTTATTTTATTAAATATTTTAAAAAACTAAGATTTCTCCGTGTCGCTACGTGGAACACCCGATACATAACTACATAAACACGGGATGGTGTCATGCAGGTATAACCATGGTACAGAACAAAGCATGTTTAAGGCAGATAAGTATTGATAACGCTCGCTCTTATCTGTGCAAACAGGACGTACACTCAATAACATAGTTTTGCTGGAAGTCGGTCAAGCGATTGCCTACTAATAGAAACCAGAAGGTAGATAACAGTATAAAAAATTTAAATATAAAAACCCTACCTTTCAGTCACAGGATACTACATTTTGAATGGATAATTGGCCTGAGTACGAATCGCTACGTATCGACATTATCATCCAAAAGTCCAAACTGACACTAAACTTATCGTATTGTGTAAGTTTCAGTTTTGATATTTGGACGATAATGTCGATACGATAGTGATTCGTGATAGCCCCTCAGACCAATATAAGTTTCTTCAACATCCCTTCAATTAAATAATAATAAAAAAACTGCATCCAAAACGGTTCTTAGCAGCATAAATAGATTTAAAAAATTGTGTAGCCCCCAAAAGAGAACCTCTATTTTTTAAATATTTTTCTCAAAACTGCTAAATTCGTATCTAGATTTGTAGATTCTGCGTCTATAGTTTTATTAATTTGGATTTCCCAAAAGATGGCCGCGATTCTGTCACCAAAATAGAAAGTTAATATTAATATTGCGTTGGTAATCTTGCAACAACTATCATATTTAAAGCTTCCGCCAAACTGACGTCTGTGCAGTTCAAGAATTTCAATAAATGCTGGCTTTTTAATTAAGGATGCGTACAACAACGCGTAACAATTATGTAAGACTAGCTGACCCGTGCCCGCTTCGCTTGGGGACAGACAATTTCACATCTGAAATGTCACATCCAATCTACAAAATAAATTATAGCCTATATGTTGCCGAGGACTAATAGCTACATAACAAAAAAAGTTTCATCAAAATCCGTCCAGTAGTTTTTGCGTGAAAGCCGGATAACAGACAGACAGACAAAAATTTCAAAATGTTTTTTTTTTAGTTTGTGTTACTTTTATAAAGATCCCTAGGAGTATTTTTTTTAGTTTTTATTCAATGTACAGAATGAAACACTTTTACAGTTTTATTATATGTATAGATATAGACTGACAGCATAAATTTGTAGCTGTTACGAGATGCGTTCATGTTTTCCGACGAAAGAAACTAGATTCTCAGTTTGATGCGATAAATTAGGTAATACAGTTTTTAATCTTTTGTTTTGTATGGCCGCGCATTATCTTTATAATGGTGTGATCTGTTTTTAAATTACATTTATGTATTTAGTTTATTTATTAAATTTAAACAACGAATATAAATTCTTGACGTTTTGATTGGTCAAAACATTTTCGATGCTTTTTAGGGTTCCGTACCCGAAGGGTAAAAACGGAACCCTATTACTAAGACTTCGCTGTCCGTCTGTCTGTCTGTCTGTCTTTCACAGGACTGTATCTCAAACCGTGATAGCTAGACAGTTGAAATTTTCACAGATTATGTATTTCTGTTGCTGCTCTAACAACAAATACTAAAAACAGAATAAAATAAATATTTAAGGGGGGCTCCCATACAACAAACATGTTTTTTTTGCCGTTTTTTATAGATATTGACTCGCACTTGGCGGGTTTTTTATATGACCGCGCTAATCTTTTTAACTGGAGATCCGATTTGGATGACTTTTGTTTTATTGTACAGAGAATAGTCTAAAGTTGATCCTATCTAAATAGCATTTATGTAGGACTAATTATCACTACATAGTATAAAACAAAGTCGCTTTCCGCTTCCCGCGTCTGTATGTAATATGTATGTATGTATGTATGTATGTTTGCTTATATCTTTAAAACTACACAACGGATTTTGATGCGGTTTTTTTTAATAGATAGAGTGATTCAAGAGGAAGGTTTATATGTATAATACATGCATAATATAGTAGAGAAACACTGATAATTTTAGAGGTTTCTAATGTGATGTCGTAATTAAACACATTTTTTTTCTACAATAAAGTCCGTGATGGTATTAGAAATGTCTTACGGACAGCGAAGCGGGCACGGGTCAACTAGTATTATATAAAATTAATTAGTTCCTTCATAAAACTTAAGAAACTAATATCGTTTATAAGCATATAAGTATTCTATTAGTTATCTAGCTTTGCTTAGTTTGGGGCTAGATGGCGCTATGTAAAAATGTCCACTAATATTTATTTATTTATTATTTTTATCGTCTCTAGACTCTTTTCGACTACATAGGCAAAATATTTCGGTTTTCTTTTTATTTAAAAACGTGAAATTATGACTTCACTTGTCAAAGAGTCCTTTGTAACTTCAACTTGAAATTTTTGAGTGTTAGGTTGACATTGGCTTTTCTGCTTGATATATTCGCAGATATTTTCGGTCTACTCTTTAAAACGATAAACGATATCAGGATAAACGTCACATCGTTTCCGACTGTGAGTTGGAAAAGATTTCTAAGAGTGCGGTTTGACTGAATATATCGGAGCACTGTCACTGTCGTCAATAAGTCGAAATCGTTCACAGAGTAAGGGCCCTGATTTTCGCCAAATAGTCACTTCAAAGTAGCGTGATTGGGTTCCGTTTGAAACTAGATACGAGTGGTTTTTCCTTACAAAGTTGTTCAGTAGAAGATTTTCTAATCTAAAATCGCATGTTGCATTGCAGTTAGGATTCAAGTTTCTAGTCCAAGGTCACTCGAATCATGTTATTCGTAAGCTATTTCAAGTTTATTATGTCACACGGCCATTTATTCAAGCTATGACCAAACCGACGTATAAGAGCTATACCTTCTCTATAATTACGATTAAGAAACTAAAAGGAAAATATTATTAAAAAAACTAAAAAACACGCTTTTTTTTAGTTTTTTTGTACTGTCATCGATCCTTAATAAGTGTGCAAAGTTTCAAATTAATTCGACATTTTGAAGTAGTTCAAAATCACGTTCAAAGATTCCGTTACATACATACAACCTAAGCTTATTAAAAACCGGCCAAGTGCGAGTCGAACTCGCGCACGAAGGGTTCCGTACCATAATCTATAAAAACGGCAAAAAAAACATGTTTGTTGTATGGGAGCCCCCCTTAAATATTTATTTTATTCTGTTTTTAGTATTTGTTGTTAGAGCAGCAACAGAAATACATAATCTGTGAAAATTTCAACTGTCTAGCTATCACGGTTTATGAGATACAGCTCTGTGACAGACAGACGCATAGACGGATAGACGGACAGACGGACAACGAAGTCTTAGTATAGAGTCCCGTTTTCACTATTTGGAACCCTAAAAAATACGTTCAGATGAAAGAAAGAAAAAAATAATAAATTTATTTTGTGTCAACATAATCTCTTAAAACTAAACAAAAAACATACATATTGGCAACATTGGCAACAAAATTGGTCACCACTCAGCTATATGCTGCAACAGCGAGAGTTGATGCAGCGCTGATTTTCGGTGGAGCCATAGTGCGTGTGGGGCAGCATACTGTATATCACATTGTGCATATATTTAATTGAGAACCTTTCGCAGCTAAAAATCAACTTCATCTGTAAAATTTCCATGTTATCTGACAGCTTGGCTGCTGTTAAGTTGGTACTTAATAGCCTGATGACAAACACATGTTCGGGCATAGTGCTTATAGGTCGTACTTATTTAAAATTCTAAGTAGCTATCAGTTTATGAACGATCTTTTCCTGTTTATTTCAATTGAGCTCATTACAATAGGTATATGAATGTATAAGGAACAATAATAATAATCATCTATTATGTTTTATAAGTTGTAAGGTTGTAACAGTTGTTGTTGCCGTAGCTGGCGTCACATGGACGAGACTAGCACAAGACAGAGACGAATGGACTAGGATGGAGGAGGCCTTTGTCCTAAAATGGACATCCCAAAATAATTAAATGCATGCTTTTTTACGATTTACTATTTATTAATATCAATCTATCACTTTATTATTACTATTTTTTACATGTCAATTGAATAATTCTATTTACCTACTTTTTGGGAAATAAATGGCTTATTATTATTATTATTATTATTATTATTAAGGTTGTAACATTGTAAATTAGGTTTGTATTTGTACCAATTCGACCTACTTACAATTTTAAAACACTTATGTAGTATTTATTTAATCGCATACCATTCGAATGGTTGTACATTAATTTGGCTTAAGGCGCTCCCAGTCGACGATTATTTTTGTTCGAAACGAAAAAAGAAATACTTGTGAACAAGCCACATCTCCTATTTTATTATGTATAGTATATGTGAATAAAGATGTACCCATCTTTAATCACTTCGATAAATAATCCTACCGACCGCTGCAATGACGACAAACACACGTCGGCGCGTTGTCCGCCTTAGCTTTTCGAATAAATTAATGATATAAATTATGTATAATTACTTATCAAAAATCTATTCTAATAGGAATCTAGATATTACCTATTACCTATCTTTAACAATAAATCACAAGTTGATTTTAATAGTAGGTATATAAAATATTTCGAACATAAATTCTAAAACGTATCATTTTGAAATAATATCTTTATCGTGAAAAGTTTCTGCTATTATGTTTTCAGCTTAATAGAAATCTAGGTAGGAACCTGAAGTAATATACTTATAAAAATAGGAGATGTGGCTTGTTCAGAAGTATTTCTTTTTTCGTTTCGAAAAAGAGCAATCGTCGACTGGGAGCCCCTTAAAGTTTATACAAATATTTTGTGTACCCAGTTGGCTACTAAAAATAATACTTATTATTGAAGTCGTAGAATTGATTACTAGCTTCTTTCCACGTCTTCTCCTGCGTGGTATGCAGTAAAAAAAAATACCTTCAGTTTTTAAATTGTATATTTTATTACAATATAGGAAGGATTGCCCAAAATGGGTCTTCAGCAACGGTTGTAATAATGAAGTTTATAGGCACATTTTTATACCTTAAATTGCAATTTTCGTGGGAGGTACCTCGACTTTCAATCTGAAGGTCGTGGGTTCGAATCCTGGCATGCATCAATGGATTTTTCTGTTCAATAAATTTATATGCGGAGGGAAAACATCGTGAGGAAACCAGTTAGTGTTCTTATAAGCGGCGATGAGCTTGCAACCTGTCACGTATAGAATGCTACCGCAAAATGCGGGTATGTGCCAAATATAATGTTTGGACGTGCCTCTGACTACCCCCACTTCTTCAAAGGATCTAAGAGTCTTGAGATCTGAGAGAATGTCTAACGTACTTGGGGATTACAGTCATGACCCTATTTTTTTTTTTATAAATATTCCCTATATTGTATTTTTACTCGCTGATAATGTAGCTTTTGTTATGTAAAAGTATTTTTAAAATTGATCCATTAGTTTTTAGTTTATCCGGTACAAACAAAAATATAAATGATACCTCTTTATGATAGTAGTCTAGACAATATAGGTAAATGTATGTTACCAACAACCACAATGTGAAAACATTACGTCAAGCAAGCATTCACCTCGTAGCATCTGTCGAATATGCGATAATCACCTTTATTATTGTCGCAATAAGGTTTAGGAGCATGTGTTCATTAGGTATGCTATAAAGTCTTACTTATTCAGTTGATTGGTGTCGAAATGCTTTGGCTGTGTGGTGGTGCCTAACATAGGTATGTACGCTTGCTAATTTTGATTGATCCTTTAGTAAGACGAGCTCAAAGTGCCTGACTCATCTAATATATGACTTATAATACGTATTTTGTGGGAGTAACATGGGCTATATATTTTTTTTAATTTAATTAATAGTTATTTATTTTTTTGCAGTCGGGTTTTATAATTATTTATTTTATTTTGTTGAATCCTGGATTTATGATATTTAGATCTTGCATCTGGTCGTTTTTCTCGCGTAAAAAATGGCCGTAGACAAGAGCCATTGTTATCACAAGCTCAGCTGTTTATCGTCGCACGGAAGTCACTTTATTTATCTCCCGGTTTTCCTGTTACAACAGTCGTATATTTACTCGTGATTACTACTTATTAATTAAAATATATCGTACCCAATATGTCCTAGCATTATTGTGCGTAGTAAGTTTTACAAACGTCAAAAGTGACTGCGAAAAACGCGCGAAAGAAGCAGCTATCAAATAACAAAGTTTTATATAAGTAAAGAGGTTTATAGCTAGTAGTTTTTATTAAAAATACGTCGTAAAGAGTATGCATTTATAACTGCTTTCACTCACCTTTGAGCTTGTTGTTATCGGGCGCAGATAACACGCCGGTACAACAAAACAAAACAAAAACAAAGCACAAAAACCGAATTTGAAGATTCCAAACAAATGAGCAGTTCACTAACACTACACAAAAACTACCGGCGTTTTTCCGGGAAAAATAAACCAACAGAAAATAAGTTTAGAAGTGATGACAACGCGTGAAGACGCGCGCGGCTGAAAGTCGAGGTTCTTTGAAACTTGAAACACAAACTCGTGTCTCTGAAACACAGTTTTTTATTGTTTTCCAGAGATAATCGTGTTTTTAGTTCTCTTAGGGGCAGTATGGCACGGCAAACGCTACAGTAGCGCGAGCGGTACTGACGAAAAAAGTAAACTTGCCAACCGAACGTTGTCGCAGTGATAGGAAAACTATACGCGTCCCGCTCGCTCTTGTTGCTTATTCTCGTTTCCTTCTCTGTCTATTTCCGCGGTAGAGCCTTAGTCCTGTAAATTACCTATCCAGGGTAAAATTTTCATTGCGTAGTCGGTAATGTGGGCCCTTTTAGAAGAGATTGAGTGATTGTGGATCAAAGTCACTCAAGAAGAACATGATGATAATCCATGAACGAATGTTTATTTTTAGTAGGGGTTGGGTATTCATATTAGTTGTAGAGCAAGTAGAGTAGTAGATTTAATTTGTTGAAATCATAAATAGGTCTTAAATAATTACACACAATTAAAATTATATTCTGTTACAAAGCTCTAGATATTAACAAAAACATTAATGTAAGAAAAACCATTTGAAAAACAAACAATTAAAAAGAATCACGTCTATCATCTCCAAGTTTGAGGCACGCTCAGATTCTTGGAGATGTCTAAAAGAGGTAGTGAGAGTCACATCCATAGGTTCGTTCCATAGTAACGTTAAATTTGGCACAAAAACAACAGGATGAAACGTACATTGTTTTTAAAAATACTAACTGCTTTCCTACAATGTTTTCCCTCATCGTTTTGAGTACTAAGAAGTTACGACGTCATGTTGACGTGCTTCGGACATGCCACAGAACCAGAACTAAATCATTTTATCGTTTCTTCTATATTACGTCAGAAAGTTTCTTCTATTTATAACATAGGATGTCCAGAAAAATTGTGTTAAGCGAAAATGCAGTGGTAGAGCATCAAAAGATTTTTTATGAACACTTTTGATTACACTATTTAAATACATACTATTCGTTACTTAAGAGGCTCCCAGTCGCTGATTGTTCTTTTTCGAAACGAAAAAAGAAATACTTCTGAACAAGCCACATCTCCTATTTTTATAAATATATTACTTCAGGTTCCTACCTAGATTTCTATTAAGCTGAAAACATAATAGCAGAAACTTTTCACGATAAAGATATTATTTCAAAATGATACGTTTTAGAATTTATGATCGAAATATTTTATATACCTACTATTAAAATCAACTTGTGATTTATTGTTAAAGATAGGTTATAATATGTAGATCTAGATTTATATTAGAATAGATTTTTGATAAGTAATTATACATAATTTATATCATAAATTTATTCGAAAAGCTAAGGCGGACCACGCTCCGACGTGTGTTTGTCGTCATTGCAGCGGTCGGTAGGATTATTTATCGAAGTGATTAAAGATGGGTACATCTTTATTCACATATACTATACATTATAAAATAGGAGATGTGGCTTGTTCACAAGTATTTATTTTTTCGTTTCGAACAAAAACAATCGTCGACTGGGAGCGCCTTAACAACGAATCGTATTTAGAATAGAGAAACTGGACATACTTATAAAACCTTTTTGATAGCTTCAGGTGAACTTCTTGTGGTGAAAATTCATAGATTACAGGTTTGTTTTTTTTTTCAGTTTTGATCTTGACTTTGGTCGTTGGTTCGAACCCAAATGGTGCAAAAAATATAAAAAAACCAGCCTAGTGCGAGTCGTTCTCTCGCGCGAAGGGTTCCGTACCATTATCTATAAAAAACGGAAAAATAAACACGTTTGTTGTATGGGAGCCACACTTAAATATTTATTTTATTCTGTTTTTAACCGACTTCAAAAAGGAGGAGGTTATCAATTCGCCTGTATATATATTTTTTTAGTATTTGTTGATATAGCGGCAACAGAAATACATCATCTGTGAAAACTGTCTAGCTATCACGGTTCATGAGATGGGTTATTCGCATTTCGTACACTCGACCTTTTAAAACGACATAAAAAATAATTTTAAAATCCCATACAACGATTCTCACTTCGTACACTGATACAGCCTTGTACAGACAGACAGCGGAGTCTTAGTAATAGGGTCCTATTCTTATCAGGGGTGCATCCGTACCCTAAAAAGCAACAGTTTCGATCAAGTAACAGAAATATAGGATAGATAGATAGAATGGTTTAGTAGGTACTAAACCATTGTACCTAAAATGCCTAAAATACCTTCAGTGCCTGTAAGGTACCCTATAATTTCTGCCCACAAGTCACAGGTAATCTAGTACCTCGGTAGGTAGTTTCAAGTTAACAAAGGTATAATTTGGCCAGCAAATCCTTGAGGTTGCCGCTCTCTGGCCTCTCTAAACGAATAACAGAATAGCCCACGTTCACCAATAAGAACCAGTGGTATTTATATATATATTAGGTATGTGGATGAATATAGAAGTAGAGGAAGCTCAAAGAAAAGATGGATGGACTGTGTGAAGGGTGACTTAAGTAAGAAAAATAAACATAAAAATTGGTGGACATGTCACACATCGCCATCTTGCCCCAAACTAAGCAAAGCTTGTACTATGGGAACCAAATAACTGATAGAATACTTTTGTACTTTTTTTTTGTAAATACATACCTAGGTACTTATTAAACATACTAACAGACATTAAACAGAAAAAAAAATAGGATCACGACTGTAATCCCCAAATACGGTAGACATCCTCTCAGATCTCCAGACGCTTCGATCCTGCCTTTGCACATTTACGATGCCCACATTTTGCAGTAGTTATCATTCCATACGTGACAGGTTGCAAGCCCATCGCCGCTGAAACACTGAACAAACATCTATGTCTATCACACAAATGTTTATTCTGGGTGGGAATCGAACCCACAACCTACAGCGCAGAAGGCAGAGCTACTACCAACTGAGCTGTGAAGCTAGTCAAAGGAAAGGAGTGAGTGATGACATGACATCTGATAGAGATATTGTGCCGACCCCACTTATAGGGGCAGGAAGATGGTTAATGTAAAACTTTGGTTTAAAATAGGATAATTGTAGTCTCCAAGTACGGTAGATATCCTCACATATTTGTTGTGTATTTAATTAAAATTTGACTTATGTATTTTTAGGTCTAAAAGTTAGGTATGAAATGAGACTCATTTTAAGATTTATGGTGGGAAAAGCGTTGAAGTCTATTGTATTGAAATATTCGGTACTTTTAATTGTAGACTTTAGTCAATGGTGGTTTTGACCGGTTAAGATTTTTGACTTTGACATCCTACATAACAGAAAATACAAGTACCTAGAGTCAAAGACCTGGTTGTGGTGCCTACCCCTGTTTTGGTCATTTTAAATTTTGGCAGTCAATAATTATGCATAGCAAACAGCAAAATCTACAGTTAATATAATTATTTGTCTATGGTCCGTTTTGATTAGTGACAGTTGTGTTGCGTTATATCTACTACTTCTAGACTTGGTTGACCACAACTATATAATATATCCCGTTTTGTCTATTTAAATATGAATAATTAATAAATAAATATCGCCTGTTACAAAACCTTTGCTTAAGCTGAGAGATAGTTAAATACTCCATTCTATGTTGTTTAAAAATCGTCGTTTTAATCATTTTTTCAATATAAACCGTTTAATGTTGTTAATTTGTCCACAACCAGCGCTCTCACCCTACCCTGGTAACACAACGTTCAAAACCAAAACAAACATCATCAAAACATAAAAATGATCATGCTTAGTTCATTTGAATCGGAGATCAAACCTACACTTCTTGCATTTTAATCGAGCACTCGCATACTCCATACGACAGTTTAATAAATTACTTAGGTTAATTAATTTAGTGTAAATATACGTGTATGTATGTAATTAATTAAGATAATCTAAATGGCCATTGTAAATTGTGGCCTCCAATCAATTTGCTATTCGCGGTCGGATAGGCGTTTAGGTTAAGTACCTACTAGTATTTATTAGCTATTACTGGACATCATGTTGTACTAAAATATTAAGTAGGTATGTAGGTACGTTCGCCTTTGTGGTTGTACTAAATAGAATAATAAATTTACTTACCAAGTTACTATTAGAAGTTGGCTCAAAATCTGTCGGTTAGACTCTAGAGTTTACACTGGCCCTAGGTACCTTAATAATAATTTAGGTAGGTATACCTAAGTTGGTTGCTATTCTATAATAAACTCATTGTTAAGTAAGCTTGTTATTACCTACCTCTATGTTCAAAATTGAATTTCACTCATGATAACGCCAGCAAATGCAAATCAGTTTTATGTCACCAAAGGGAACGCCTGCCAGTAATCTATCAGCAAAATGCGCGCTCGTCACAGCAAAGCCGAAAGCTAATACCATTGCAAAGGGGCTGATCGAAAACTGCGGTCACAGGCTTAATTGTGTCGGAATTAGCGGCAAATGAGAGATGGGACCATGTTCGTACTGAGACACCGCGCTGGGATTATATAATAAAAACTTGATTTTGTTTTATATCAATTATCAACACAGGCTAATGTACAACAACTGAGGCGCACAATTTATTTCTTGTCTGAATGGGTCGAACAATGGATTCTGTTCATGAAATTAATGCGCATAAACCTTCTTTAAATGGTGAAGCAAAGGATTGTGAAGAATAGATAAATAATATATATTGGCGGACTTTACACACAGAGCCATCTAGTCCCAAACTAAGCAAAGCCTCTACGGGAACCAGATAACATAGAACACATTATATACCCTATTTTTGTAAATACATACATATTATACATATTAACACCCAGTTAGTTTAATAAGTACTTTTACATGCGAATTGCTTGCAATCTGTCACATAAGGAATACTAACCACGATAAAATGTGAGAATGTGTCAAAAGTAATTTTTGGACGTGGCTCTGACTTCCCCCTTAGTTAGCATGTGCAGTAGATGAATTAATTATGAATAACAGGTGCATAAAACAAGCGAATGGGTCTATGGAATGGTATATTTTTTGGAAAAAAGCCAGGTCATGAGTAGGTATTTTAAATTGAATAGCATGCATGGAGAATGCGAGTGAATAAAGCAAAAGAGTGTGTTAGGAACGTAGTAAATGTAAAGCTGTGGTCTCTGCCTACCCGTTATTGTATGTGATAGGTACTAATGGATCCCCTCGTGACTTCGTCCACATGAAATTATTTTCAAACTGATTTCAAACGCTGCGTTGAATTTCAGGAATTCCTTTTAAGGGTTCCGTACCCAAAGGATAAAAACGGGACCCTATTACTAAGACTTCGCTGTCCGTCTGTCTGTCACAGGGCTGTATCTCATGAACCGTGATAGCTAGACAGTTGAAATTTTCACTGATTATGTATTTCTGTTACCGCTATAACAACAAATACTGAAAAACAGAATAAAATAAATATTTTTAGTACACACCCTACACACCAAAAGGAACACGCCCTCCAATTTTCAAGTTTCTAGGAACAGTGGATTAGTCTGGGGTAAATAGATTAGTCAATCAGTCAGTCAAAGTTTTATATATTCAGGGAGTTATGTATTTAAAAAATAAACAGGAAATAATTTTACGAATAAACAGGTTACAGTGCCTCACTGTGCACCGGTCTCGTTAGATATGATATGTTGCCCCTTTGCCACAATGCAGGCAAACGAGTCTGTGATATTGCTATCATAATGTATGTAGGCACTCGGCTTTAGATCGGTCGATGATTCATTTTGCTGCGAAATAATGAGACTTACACAATGAGTCATGTAATTTGTAAAGTTGATAACTTTACTTGAAATTGAATTGTAATAGGATCACGACTTTAATCCACAAGTACCTACGGAAGACATTGAGATCTTCAAGCGCTTAGATCCTTTATGATGTCTAATGGTAGTCAGAAGCACGACCGAACATTACTTTTTACCTACATGCCCACATCTTGCAATAGCTAGCATTCCATACGTGACAGGTTGCAAACCCATCGCCACTTCAAAAGCATGTATAAATTAGTGAGCTTTCTTACCTTACTTCTAGAGTTTTTTATTATCACACTAGTAGGTAAAACCATTAAATATATTAACTTAATTTAGAGAGAAGATTGTGCTCCTAACCCTAATAATTCACTCTCAGACTTTACCTGCCAAACACACTTACTAGTATGGCCCGTCAAAATAAAGTACTTAGGTACTTTATTTTGACGGGCCATACAGCTTTAGTTGGCATTACTCTACCTTTCTTCGCAGTCTAACCCTCGTATTCAAGAACGACACTATGAGAACACGCACCCACAGTGGACGAAATCTTTTTTCATAAACATCACTTTATGTGTTGAGCGGCAGTATGGAGCACTCTACCGTGTTCCTTTAGAGCTCAACTTTAGCTAGAGGCACACGACAATGTGCCTCTAGTCACACTATGCAGTGTTGCACAACACATAAAGTGATTTTTATGAAAAAAGATTTCGTCCACTGTGGGTGCGTGTTCTCATAGTGTCGTTCTTGAATACGAGGGTACATCTATAGGCTATAGAAGAGGTTTTTTTATTATCTATACGTGATAGCTAGACGGTTGAAATTTTGTTGGATGATGTCTGTTGCCGCTGTAACAACAAATACTAAAAACAGAATAAAATATTTTTTTTGTTGTGGCTCCCATAAAATAAGCGTCATTTTTTTGTCGTTATTTGTAGATAATGGTACGGAACCCTTCGTGCGTGAGTCTCGCTCTTTTAGTCAAGTCAAATTTCAATATAAAAATTAGACAGTACACCGTCTGTCGAAACAGCTAGCAATATATGTAATTCCAAACAAATTTCAATTAATTTGACTGTAAGTACAAGCGTGGTACAAGCATGGCTCCTGGCATGATTCCAAGCTAGTTGCGGCTTAGTAGCAACGTACGTTAAACAAGGAACGTTAATACTAACTATAAAGCCACTGTGGCACCGTAGGAAATTATGGGGTAGTTACCAACAAGGTATTTTGGCGACAAATTGTAAGGTAAGTATTTTGGAAATTTTGTCTTTTGTTGCATAGTGCCTTTTAGCAATGAAGGATTTTTTTGAGATTCCATAGAAAGTCGAATAAAACATGTTGGTATCTAATTTAGTACCAGGCAGTAAATAAATATATATGACTAGCAGTCCGCCCCGGCGTCGCACGGGTGTAATAATGATTTTATGGGTAATTTTTTTACACCTTGGGTTACATTATCAAAGTATTCATACGGATCCCTAATAGTTAGACATATGGTATTGTAGATTTTTTGTAGATATTGATGATATCTATAAAACTCTAGTACATTACTTTGCTCTATTGTCAATAATTTCCGCAGCGTAAGCTATAAGGTTTTTTTTGGATTTTTTTGCATACGTCGTGTTACATTATCGAAGTTTTCATACGGATCCCTAACATTTTTGAAAATTTTCTATAACCTATGTTTATCAGGGATAATGTAGGATTCTAATGGTGAAAGAATTTTTCAAATCGGTCTATTAGTTTCGGAGCCTATTCGATGCAAACAAACAAACAAACAAACAATCAATCAAATCTTTCCTCTTTATAGTATAAAAGATAACATAACTATGAGGTAAACTTTGTATCTATGTTTGTACCGGATAAACTAAAAATTAATGGACCAATTTTAAACATTCTTTCACATATCAAAAATTACGTTCAGCTAAGCTCATTAGAACACCCGTGCGAATCCAGAGCGGACTGTATTAAATAAATATTGGTGTAGGTACCTACATTTCACATAACGCCATCGTGCCCCATACTTGCTGCTTTTTGAATTTGTGCTGAGGCTCTTAAGTTATTTTTTTTTATTGTTTACGTACTTGAGTAGTACTTTTAATTATTATTCTTGTTTGAGCCTTCACCTTGTTCTATTAGCATCACACTGGAGCTATACATAGCATTAAGGAAAGGATCATTAAAAAAAAGGTAGACCCCAAGCCGTGTTTGTTGCCTGATTCTTCTGGGCTTGATCGCGTGGAATCGGCGTAGTTTCACCTAGTTCCTAAGACGTTTCAAAGTGATCCTTGTGATTTTATTGGAATAAATGATTTTTGAATTTGAATTTGAATTTGACTAAGTTTATTTTCAAGGAAATCAGCCAATCAGTCTTATGCTCTACCATAGAAGACAGTTGTATCTAAGCCTATTTATTATAAAATTATTACTGTTAATTCCTTCCTACCTTTGTTACATTATATTCTGCAAAGCAGTATAATTATATTCTGCGAAACAGCAATTCACCGTACACCACAGTCCACACGTCAGTCGGCCGGCACGCCTCCGAGCCGCAGCCGTCACGTTCACGTCACGCCCGAAAATCTGGATGTACATTTTTTAGTACTAGTGGTCGCCCAGTGGTCGAAATTCGACCATATAATAAATTTAAATTGTAAGTGACTTCAAAATGCATGGTAGTGTGTGTAATGTTTCTATATCTATGGACAAAATGAAAAACAAAAGAAACATGTGTGTGTGAAATGCATGGTAGTGTAGGTAATGTTTTATTTATTGATAAGCATTATTATTAAAAAATATTAGCGTTCTGCACTTCTCCTGCACATAAAATATAAGTGTGCCAAATTTTATGCTCCTGCGTCCGCGCAATTTTCGTAAAAAGGTGTCCAAAGTTTTGGCATCACGTATTAATATATAGATTTCACTTTACTTATTCGTTTTATCAATAAATGATTTCTTTACTTCACTACATAGTATAAAGCAAAGTCGCTTTCCGCTTCCCACGTCTGTATGTATGTATGTATGTATGTTTGCTTATATCTTTGAAACTACACAACGGATTTTGATGCGGTTTTTTTTAATAGATAGAGTGATTCAAGAGGAATGTTTATATGTATAATACATGCATAATATAGTAGAGAAACACTGATAATTTTAGAGGTTTCTAATGTGATGTCGTAAATAAACACATATTTTTTTTCTACAATAAAGTCCGCGATGGTATTAGAAATGTCTTACGCACAGCGAAGCGGGCACGGGTCAGCTAGTACCTTATATAATATCAAAAATTATGTTATTATAATTATTATCAAGTAAAGTCCTAAGTAAGCTACTCGGCGATTACTAAAAACGAACGTACCATTTGACATTTGACAGTTTTGACACTTTCATACATTAATTTAGCGCTAACTGAAAAGTAACTAATCAACACTTTACTTGAAGATGATGAAACAGGCCCTAAGTGTTTCTTATTAGGAAACTTAAAAAACTACCTTAAAAAGTGAATCCGTCGCAATACCTACCCCATAATAGGGGTAAAGCTGTGTTGGCCGAGTGGGAGGTACCTCGACTTTCAATCTGAAGGTCGTGGGTTCGAATCCAGGCGTGCATCAATGGATTTTTCTGTTCGAAAAATTTATATGCGCATTAAAAACATGTACTTAAAACGGTGAAGGAAAACATCGTGAGGAAACCAGTTAGTATTCTTACCTTATAAGCGGCGATGGGCTTGCAACCTGTCACGTATGGAATGCTAACTACTGCAAAATGTGGGCATGTGCCAAATATAATGTTTGGACGTGCCTCTCCACTAGACATCTTTAAAGGATCTAAGCGTCTGGAGATCTGAGAGGATGTCTACCGTACTTAGGGATTACAGTCGTGATCCTATTTATTTATTTTATAATAGGGGTACGAGAACTTGCCCCTAGACAACCCTAGATCCCAGTCATTCGGGATGCAGTTTAACAAAGAGTAATCATCGCTTTCTCGGAACTGCGCAGTACTAATTAGTTGAAACTTCTTGAAAAATTATACTTAAGCCCCTTTCACCACGGCTGTTGGTTGAGACCGCAAAATGACACGCACTTATATTGAGATGATACAACCCTAGTTTTATACATCTTTAACCCCCGTATTCAGGAACGACACTATGAGAACACGCACCCACAGTGGACGAAAACTTTTTTCATAAATATCACTTTATGTGTTGAGCGACACTATGGCGCATACTACCGTGTGTCTCTAGAGCTCAACTACAACACATAAACTGATGTTTATGAAAAAAGATTTCGTCCACTGTGGGTGCGTGTTCTCACAGTGTCGTTCCTGAATACGAGGGTAAGAGTCTGGGCGCCTGGTGATCTGAGAAGATGTCTAGACATCTTACTTGTAAATCCTATTCCATTTTCATTTAATTTCATCGTGCGAACTATAACTATGACTCATTTTCAATATCGGCTAATTACAATGTTTCAACTTGTATTACCTTTTATCCAAGTACTTAAATACTTATGTAACTTTGGTGACAATGCAATAATATGGTGACAGCGAGCTGATCTGATGAGTGATTCAAGAGCTGTTCAACGGAACTCCTCAGTCAATAGTCTGATTGAGATAAAACTTTGCATACCTATCAAACTCCAATGACAATATACAATTATCGTATTTAGCGAGCTACTCTGATGATGGAGCTCGAATGTAGCCATAGGAACACTCTAACTACACAACATAACCACGTCGTGTTTGGGCTCGTTTAATTTGTCTTGACGAGCAAATCAAATTATCTAAGAAAACCGTATTTGTGACACGAAGTCGTGTACAACTAGTCAAAATTTTAAGGTATTAACAACTATATACTGTTCCCAATTAGTAGGTCCCAATATCGACATTCTCTAGCGAGGCCTCAGTGTGTAGTAATTGTAATTACCTTTCAGGCGTGCTGACTCCACCGCCAACGCCGACCACACGACCATACAAGAGGGCTGGTAGTTTCCTCTAAAAAGGTCGTGTTGGCCGAGTGGCCAGTACCTCGACTTTCAATTCGAAGGTCGTGGGCCTCGAACCCCTGCCGTGATAATTGTTTTTTTCTATTTGAAAAAGATATATATTTACACGTGCATAGCGGTAAAGGAAAACATCATGAGGAAACCAGTTAGTATTCCTTTAAATATTCGATGGACTTGCAACCTGTCACGTATGGATCATCATTCAAGGATCTGAGCGCATGGAGATCTGAGAGGATGTCTACCGTAGTAGATACTTGGGAATTACAGTTCTGATCTAAGTCTATGATTCACCTTCCTAAATCAGCTATTCGTCATCAAACCCTACGGAGTTACTCCCACGTGTGAAGCTACGACTGTAAGCTCTCAGATTTGTTAAAAGGAGGATGATTGTTTAAAGGGGGTAGTCAGGGGCACATTGAATAGAAAAATCCATTGATTGCACAGCCACGATCCGAACCTACAACCTTCGGGCCGAAAGTAAAGTTATTAGATTATGTTCAAATTTCTGTCTTCACTATCTGCACGAAATTTTTATTTCACTTCCCTCTAGATCGCAATAAGCGAGTTCATTTTGTATTCACTAAAAATATTCTTATAAGTTGAGCATGATTTTAAAGTTTTCTGCAGACAAGCGAAACTTCATTATTTCTTCCGCTTCCCTAGAAGCTTAATAATTTAGCAAAGGTCATACTTACGACTTTGGCAAAATTGAGTTACTTCTCAACTTCAAACGGTGCAAAAGGTGAGTTTATTTTACTGTAGCGGCGTCGGGCTTGCAATCTGTCACGTGGAAGATTATCTACTGCAAAATGAGGACATGTGTCAAAAGTAATGTTGAGGCACGTCCAGCCTCTGAGACCCTTTAGACATCTTCAAGGATCTTGCCACCTGGAGATCTAAAAGGATGTCTACCGAACTTAGGGATTACAGTCGTGATCCTATTTTTAGTGTGCCCTAATGCCACTTTGTACTAGGGGACATGTCGTAGAGACAATATCGCCCGACATGTCGGGTGATGTTTCGCGCGACGTCGCCCGTCACGTAGGATTCGAATGACTATCGAGGTGTTCTTCGACTAGCGAGTGTCTGGTGATCATCGACTACATGTAGTCGATGCTGGTGATCAACCCGTAGATAACACCTGCGATATCAGACGATGTCACGCACGACGTCGCGCACGTCAAATTCGTGTTGGGCGACAGAGTCGCAATAAAAATATCTCCTAGTACCATTACGGCTTAAATTAAAAAATAAATATTAATTAGGTCTTCATTTTCTGCACCTTATCATTCAGTCGCATCAAATTCAATTTCCAATACAAAAATCATTTATTTCAATAAAATCACAAGGATCACTTTGAAACGTCTTAGAAACTAGGTGAAGCTACGCCGATTCCTCGCGACCAAGCCTCAGAATCAGGCAACAAACACGGCTTGGGGTCTACCTTTTTTTAATCCTTTCCTTAATGCTATGTAGAGCTCAACAACAATAAAAAAAATAACTAAAGAGCTTCCCGCACAAATTTAAAAAGCAGCACACGCTACACAGCATTACCTATATTTATTCATTTCTCTTTGACTTCTTACAGCTTAAACTAATTAATAAAGTTCAGTCTACTAGTATCATTTCAATTTTTCTTTTTGCTTTAAACTGTCGCCGTCTTCAAGTTAAAATTTATTCAAATAGGTACCTAATTAAATCGCTAATTACTAGTGCTCGTACCTATAACTGTGAGACGACGGACGACGCCGGGACAGAACAAAAAAACCGGCCAAGTGCGAGTCGGACTCGCGCACGAAGGGTTCCATGCCATTATCTACAAAGAACGGTAAAAAAATCACGTTTGTTGTATGGGAGCCCCAACTAAATATTTATTTTATTCTGTTTTTAGTATTTGTTGTTATAACAGCCACAGAAATACATAATCTGTAAAAATTTCAACTGTCTAGATATCACGGTTCATGAAATATAGTCCTGTGTCAGACAGTCGGACGGACGGACAGATGGACAGCAAAGTCTTAGTAATAGGGTCCCGTTTTTACCCTTTGGGTACGGAACCCAAAAAAAAGTGGGGCGATGTTTCAAAGATTGGCAGGTTTTGACTCTGAAAAAGAGGAAGGACTTTGCTCAGATAAAACTTACAGACTGTCTGAAACAAATATTTGCTAAGTTCATTTTATAAGCCCTGTTGGGCAAAGTATAATAGTAGATATAGTTGTTATATCTCACGAAGGCGGTAGAGCAGTACTTGTAGTTAGTATGTGATACGCGCTATATTGTGTGCGTGAGAGATATTGGTAGCTTTAGAGCTTATGCACACACAAACAATGTCAATGTAATATCTACACACCCAATTATGTCCTGCCCGTCTTCGTGAGAACAACTGTATCTCGACTTTCAATCCACTAGGTAACCTTAGTAAATGTTGCCACTTAATAATTGTACCTAAGTACTCGTAAAATACTAGATCTCTTTGCGATAAACTGAGTACAAAATCACGTGCATAAAACGCTGAAGGTAACATCGGAAGCAAATCAGTGAGTACCATTCTTATATGGGCTTGCAACCTGACACGTATGGAATACTCACTGCAAAATGTGCCAAATGTAATGTTTGGACGAGCCCCTGACTATCCACTTTAGACATCTTCAAGGATCTGATCGCCTGGGGATCTGAGAGAATGTCTAACTTATTTGGGGATTACTATCGTGATTCTATTTTTTTTTTATAAAAAAAAAAATAGGATCTTGACTGTTATTCCCAAGTATGGTAGACATCCTCTCAGATCTTCAGACGCTTAGATCCTTTGAAGATGTCTAGTGGGGGTAGTCAGAGGCACGTCCAAACATTATATTTGGCACATGCCCACATTTTGCAGTAGTTAGCATTCCATACGTGACAGGTTGCAAGCCCATCGCCGCTTATAAGAACACCAACTGGTTTCCTCACGATGTTTTCCTTCACCGTTGTAAGCACGTGTTTTTGATGCGCATATAAATTTTCGAACAGAAAAATCCATTGATGCACGCCGGGATTGGAACCCACGACCTTCAGATTGAAAGTCGAGGTATATCCCACTCGGCCAACACGGCTTTATTTAATAGTCTTAGGTTAATTTTATTTTTTCTATCTCTGGCAACATTCGTGCGAAAATTTTGACGCATTCCCAAAAATAAACTAGATAAACTGTATTCGAACAACACACAGTCACCGTGAGTCAGTGTTTGCGTAAGTTTTCAATGTATTCTGGCTTATCCCTACTTGGGTGACGGAAAACTTGGAAACCCCGCTGACTCATCTAGGTGATGTTCCTATCAGTTGAATAAAAAAATCCCGTTAACTCATCACTTTTTTTTGTAGATACTATTATCTATAATATAAAAATAAGTCGGGTTTTCCTTCCTGACGCTATAACTCCAGAACGCACGAACCGATTTCCACGGTTTTGCATTCGTTGGAAAGGTCTCGGGCTCCGTGAAGTTTATAGTAAAGAAAATTCAGGAAAAATTTCAAGAGAAAAGCAGGAAAACAGGAACGGGAATGGGAACGGGCACGGGAACGGGAACGGGAACGGGAACTTAACACAGCATTTGTTAATTCTAAAGCGATACGAAGTTCGCCGGGTCAGCTTGTGCTATATAATTATGTAAGTTTATGTTTTTTAAATGATCTCTCTCTTACAAAGCACTAACATTCCCTTTCCAAATTACACAAAGGTTACCTGGAAGAAAATGCTAACTAGCATTATGTTCGCCTATGTACTTACAATGTTCTTGTATTGTGCAATAAATAATTTTCTATCTATCTATTTTCCTTTTCCCACTTTATGTAATGTTTTCACATGTTAAAAAAATGTTGGTTAAAGTACAATAAATGAATAAAAATACAGAACGCCAAAACCGTGATCTTACAAAAATGAAACAAAAGCATAACGTCAAATAAAAAAAACTCTATTCCTCAGATTATGCTATATACTATCGTGATTAGTACTCATAAATGACCTATATCACTAAAAATACGGCAACTTTTTATTATATATCAATTCAGTTAGTAAATCCTACATGTATAAAAATGCCAACGCAGGAAATTGGCTCATGCAAAAACTCCCGTAAAAAGGGAAAAACAGTCGCTGTTGGCAGTACTAAAGTTTTTCCCAGTACGCGCCCGTCATCGGAAAAAACTATATATTAGCAAAGGGTAGGTAATTGGACGAGATAATTAAAAGGCTTAACGAGCTTTTTATTTTTATGTATTGAAGGTATATTTTCCTAATTAGGTACGGCTTTCGTTTTAGTTGAATTCTGTATCGTATGTCAGTCGGACGTACAAAATATCTTGCTATACTTTATTATTATCTATTTAGCATTATCTATTTTACTATATAATATTAAACTATTATATCCTAATATTATTTTAAATGCGAATGTTTGTGAGTTTGTATATATGTTTAAACCCTAATCAAACCTAAACGACCAAACAGAAATACTAATGTTTATTTCAATAACTTAATATAATAATATGTATTACAAGAGTTTGAGAAGTTAAGTAAAAAGATAACAGTGTTAGGAGATCTCGCTCTTCCGTATGCATTTTCTTACATGCTAGGTAGGCAGTAGGTACTTGATTATAGAACTAATGGTTCGTCTCTTCCTTTTCCCGATAAAACTATTAAATTGGTCAAACATACATAAAAACATTTTTTTACTAACGAACTATGTACCAATTTTTAGTACACGGTCCCAAATTTGTTACGTGCTCCGTTTCGGGCACAATTCTAATCAAGTTTTCAACACCGTGTGGGCAGAATTAATAATAGTTCCTTCCAAGAACTAGGTGACAAATTGGGAATTACGTCTGACCGGGGGGCAGGTGGGAATGACTCTTTGAGGTTAAAGTTTAATGGGTCCAGTCGGCTGAAGTTGATGACTTTTAATACAGGAGCTATTAGCCCAGCTTAATACAATTTCAGCCATGTAGTATTAAGCTAAGGAGGGCAGCTAGTCTACATTACATTTTAAAGAGGTTAAATTTGTATTAAAGTGTGTCCAAACAAAGCGCACAAGGTGGCATTCGCAGACACGAGTTTGCCGCGAGACTAGTTTAGACATAAAAGTAAACGGCCGCGTGCAGGCCGACGTCCAATCAGAGCGCGGCTGCCAGGCATAAATGCCGCGCTATGTTTGGTCATACCTTTATTATATATTTTTGTACCAAACAAACTAAAAAACTATTGGATAAATTTAAAAAATTCTCTCACCTAACTAAAGCTATATTAAAAAATAAAAAAAAAGTATTAAAAAAAATAAAGAAAATGTTTCGATCAATCGAAAAGTCATAAGACGATAATTATTTTTCAAGTATTATGAATTAACTATTAGTCTTACATAAATATATTTCAAATGGAATCAATTTCCATACAATAGAAACATAAAAATCTGATCACCAAGAAAGATATGCTTATAAAAAAACCGGCCAAGTGCGAGTCGGGCTCGCGCACGAAAGGTTCCGTACAATTATCTATAAAAACAGCAAAAAAATCATTAACAGAAATTAAATTAAATATTTATTTTATTATGTTTTTAGTATTTGTTGTTAGAACATCAACAGAAATACATAAACTGTGAAAATTTCATTTGTCTAGCTATCATGGTTCATGAGATACAGCCCTGTGACTGGGTGCCGTTTTTACCCTTTAGGCACGGAACCCTAAAAAGCAATAAAAATAAATAGGTCCTTTTTCATTCGTCGGGTAAAAAACAACAAAAAAACAGTAGTCTAAGCTTAATGTCTCACTGGCTTAACCCCAGACTACTATTATTTCTTCAATGCCGGATGTGGCAGGCCATCAGGATCAGTTGCGGCCGGAAATGGCCGGTAGCGACGTGGACCATTTCCGGTTTCGGGCAGACTCGATTATCTGTATTGAATAATCGTTTCGGCCTATTATAATAATATACTATTGTGTAGAAAATTTATATATTGTAAAATGGACTACCAAAGATAATAATAATCCTAATAATATTATAAATGCGAAAGTTTGTGAGTTTGTAAGTATGTTTGTTTCTTAATCAGGCCTCAACGAAAAAACTAATTAAGTTGAAATTTGCTGTAGATATAGATATAATGCCCGAATAAAAAATAGACTACTTTAAAATATGAAAAACATCCCCAAAACGATGTAATAACGCAAAAGGTATGATTTCTGTATAGATGGCGCTGGTGTGCAACAAATTTGACAACTGCAACAGTCTGATCACAGACTAAAAACATTCAGTCTTTTCTACATGGTTATTGAAACTTGACAGGACAACGTCTGTCACGGGTCGGCTAGTAATATTATAAATGCGAAAGTTTGTGAGTTTGTATGTATGTTTGTTCCTCAATCAGGCCTCAACCTAAAAACTAATTAAGTTGAAATTTGCTGTAGATGTAGATATAATGCCAGAATAAAACATAGACTACTTTAAAATATGAAAAACATCCCCAAAACGATAAAAAAACGCAAAAGGGATGATTTCTGTATGGATGGTGCTGGTGTGCAACAAATCTGACATCACAGAATAAAAACATTCAATCTTTTCTATTTGATTATTTAAATTTGACAGGACAACGTCTGTCACGGGTCGGCTAGTATAATATAAAGCTTTTTTTTTTCAAATTAAGATTATTTCAGTGATCGTTCAAGATGGTCTGAATATTTTTAGGAGTAGTTTTAATAACATGACAAGAAAGATAATAAAGTTGTAAAAGATCCTATAATAAAATAAGATGTTAAATTATTCTAAACTCGTAATTTTGTAATTATGCGACTTCGTTCGCGAGAACGTTTCTTTTCATGATTGGATTTCTTGACAACGCTGAAAACTAAATTATACCTCCTGTCACTGCTTGAAACATAAGCTATTAAATAATATTGTTCCTATTAAATTCTGTTCAGTAGTTTTCGAGTATATCGTCATAGAAACAGAAATAAACGACAAACCGTAAAAAAAAAAAAAAAATTATTATCATAAATATTGGTGTTTGGAATAACTTTTTTATTATTTTATTACCTACATATTTATGACTAGTTATTCAATTATTTGTTGTAATTGATAACTACCTACTAAATTATCTCGACAATCAAGTATTTAATCTTTACCACACTAACCCTCGTATTCAAGAACGACACTATGAGAACACGCACCCACAGTGGACGAAATCTTTTTTCATAAACATCACTTTATGTGTTGAGCGGCACTATGGCGCACGCTACCGTGTGCCTTTACAGCTCAACTTTGGCTAGAGGCACACGACAATGTGCCTCTAATCACACTATGCAGTGTCGCACAACACATAAAGTGATTTTAATGAAAAAAGATTTCGTCCACTGTGGGTGCGTGTTCTCATAGTGTCGTTCTTGAATACGAGGGAAAGTGTTTTACTATCAGCGAAAATAAAAATGAAGAAAGATTGCAGAATGAAATAATTAGTTATCTTTTGATTGTAAAACACTTGCGTTGCTGACTGACTGATCTATCAACGCAAAGTCAAAAATACAAGTTCTAGAAACTTGTAATTTAGAGGGTGAATAGTGCATAGTGGTGCGCTAAAGAATTCTCGAAATTAAACCCCTAGCCATTACGTTTAAAAAACTAAAAACAAAACCGACTTCATGTTTATAAATAAAAATTGTAGTTGGGGGGCTCCCCTCTCCGCGAGATCTAGGAGCCCTACCCGGCTAGCCCTCCACTCGGTGTAAGCCAATGAAAGAAGGGCAAGGTCTATTGTTGAAAACCACTATCAATGCCCATAAATTTTGAAGGATTCTCTCGATTTCCCTGGGATCCCATCATCAGATGCTGATTTGGTGGTTATGGGACCACCTTGGAAGTATAGGCTTTCATATAAAAAGTAATGTCGTATATCCGGCCATAAACGCCGGAGTAATCGCGTAACATACAAACAAAAAAAAAATTGTGTGGTTTTATGAAACCACGGTAAAAGTGAAACTTTTAGTCTATACATTACACGGTCAGCTGATGGAACTATAGACGCCGCCATATTGGCCTCGGCTGCTCTGACGAGCGCCTTTCACTTTATCCCTACTCCGCGGCCGACCGTCACGCGACATGCGACACACAGACCAAAAAAATTGAGACGATGTAAAAAAAATAAAAACATGCAGGCGAATTGATAACGTCCTTCGTCGTTCCACTAGTCTAGTAAGTTCTTAAGTATATATCATCTTTTCTCTGGTCTACCACTTCCTCTCTTCCCAGTTGGGTCCATAGGGTTATTTCATCAGTCCACGAGTCGCCAAATAAAAAATAATGTCATCTGTTTGATCACACTTTGAATACTTTATGAATAAACTTTTTACATAACGCCAAAACCGTCTATGTTATTAGCATAACACTCCTTCGGCAGTTGGTTTAAACTAGGTGAGTTTGTGCGCAGTATTCCTGCAATCATGGCTTAAAGTTTAACAGCAGTTGTTTCATGAAATAATTTTACATTCAAACAATGGCTGAAACATGCAATTATGAAAACTTTGTATTTTGAATAATAATCATATTGGAAAGAAGCCAACGGGTGGCAAGAATGGTAATTAGTGTAAAAAAACCGGTTAAGTGCGAGTCGAACGAAGGGTTCCGTACCATTATCTATAAAAAACGGCAAAAAATCACGTCTGTTTTATAGTAGCCCTCCTTAAATATTTATTTTATCGGGGGGCACGGCAGTGCCCCCGCCAAGTCGAGCGCGAAGCAAACACTGCCGTACCATCCTTTACAGGAACCATTTCGCCGCATTTTCAGGTCCCTATTTGAGAACCTCTGGATAATACCAGAACGCAGAAATTTTCGTCATCCAGTAAGCTATAATCACATACTTAAAATCCAAAATTTCAAGTATGTCTGTAATATTATAGTCACACATTAATTAGATTTTAGTTAATGTGTGACTATAATAATAAAGAAATCGTAGTAAGGAACCTCAGACTTAGTACGACTTTGTCTAGATTTCATTACTTTTTAGAGATAAACAAGCACCTCCATCGAGACTTGGTTAGTTTTTTACAGAATGTTTTTGGTGGGTTCTATTTTTAGTATTTGTTGTTATAGCAGCAACAGAAATACATAATCTGTGAAAATTTCAACTACCTATATATCACGGTTCATGTGATATAGCCCTGTGACGGACAGACGGACAGACGGACAGACGGACAGATGGACAGACGGACAGACGGACAGACGGACAGACGGACAGACGGACAGACGGACAGACGGACAGACGGACAGACGGACAGACGGACAGACAGACAGCGAAGTCTTAGTAATAGTGTCCCGTTTTTACCTTTTGGGTACGGAACCCCAAAAACTAAGCCAATTATTTTATTGTTGCACGTTTCAGGCCTCCTTTTGCTAAAAAAGTCGGTTTATAGTTAAAGTAATTTGCACCGCTTGCTTTGTATTTGTATGAAATATAAATTTATCAGATCTAAGCATTAAGGCCTGTTTTTAAAAGCTTTTATTTAACTTGCAATGTATGTATGTGACTATGTATTTGATCTATGTAACTATGTTTGTTAAGGCGGAGTCTTGCAACTCAATTTTGAAGCAGTTATCTTCAATCGAATAAGCTAAAATTTGGCATACTTGTGTAACTTCAATGAAAATACAATAATATGGTGACAGCAAGATGATCTGTTGATGGAGTCAGGAGCTGTTCACCGGAACTCCTCAGTAAATATAGTCTGATTGAGAAAAAACTTTGCATACCTATCAATCTCCAATGACAATATAAAGTTATGGTACTAGCAAGCTGATCTGATGATGAAACTCGAATGTAGACATAGGAATTGCCTAACTACCAACATCGTTTGGGCTCGTTGGATTTGTCATGACAAGTACTAAAGCCCTAGAATTTATAAAAGCATGATTTAAAAATATATTTAAAAAAACCGGTCAAGTGCGAGTCTGACTCGCGCACGAAGGGTTCCTTAGCTATAAAACCCGCAAAAAAATTACGTTTGTTGTATGGGAGCCCCCCTTAAATATATTTATTTTATTCTGTTTTTAGTATCTTTCGTTATAGCAGCAACAGAAATACATAATCTGTGAAAATTTCAACTGTCTAGCTATCGCGGTTCATGAGAAATAGCCCTGTGACAGACAGATGGACAGACAGACAGACGGACGGACAGCGAAGTCTCAGAACCCTAAAAAAACTTATTATTTCAAGTCATCGTGATGAGTTAGATTTTACAGTAGTAGAGTATAATATGAGATTAGATAAGTATTTTTGGCTTCGACTTCGCACAGGTGTACTAATAAAGATTTTGATTGAGGTTACATTATTGTAATTTTCATAAGGATCGCTAACTTTTTTGATAATCCTAATCACTACATAGTATAAAGCAAAGTCGCTTTCCGCTTCCCGCGTATGTATGTTTGCTTAATCTTTAAAACTACACAACGGATTTTGATGCGGTTTTTTTTAATAGATAGAGTTATTCAAGAGGAAGGTTTATATGTATAATACATGCATAATATAGTAGAGAAACACTGATAATTTTAGAGGTTTCTAATGTGATGTCGTAAATAAACACATTTTTTTTTCTACAATAAAGTCCGCGATGGTATTAGAAATGTCTTACGCACAGCGAAGCGGGCACGGGTCAGCTAGTAATATTATAAATGCGAAAATTTGTGATAAGGCTGCGCTGCTAAGTTTGTTCCCTAATGAAAAATAAACGACAAAACGGATTAATATGAAATTTGCTGTCGTACCTATGTAGATAAAAAATCAGAATAAATAGGGAGAAATTATAATCCGAAAAACAACCCTTATATGATAAAAAACGCAAAAAGGATAATTTTGGTATAAATGGCGTTGGTGTGCACATAATCTGACATCACAGACTAAAAACATTTAGTCGTCATAGCAACGCGAGTAAATTATTTTTTAAAATTGATACCTACACCAGTTTTTTGAACAAAAATACAAATTTTATCACTTTATACAAGTAATTGGAACGAAGTTCCTTATCGCGCGTTGTGAAAGGGGGCTAGACGGAAAACATTCTTACGAAAAGTTGTCACGAAAAGTTGTCACGACACTTTTTTGCTATAGTATATCTATTAATATATACATATATCTATTAATTGTGTCGAGGTCGAGGTCGAGGTGGAAGTGGAGGTCGAGATGGAGGTGGAGGTCGAGGTCGAGGTCGAGGTCGAGGTCGAGGTCGAGGTCGAGGTCGAGGTCGAGGTCGAGGTCGAGGTCGAGGTCGAGGTCGAGGTCGAGGTCGAGGTCGAGGTCGAAGTCAAAGTTGATTCCCCTTCCCTTGTCCCACGTTATTTTGTGAGAACTTCGTTCCATCCGGGTGTCCCTTGACACCTCTCAAGTTTTATCTTCTTCGTCTTAAATGTATAGTATAGTAGTTGTATAGTAAAAGCGTCAGTTTTGGCATTTGGACGATACGTTGTCGATACGATAGTGGTTCATGCTAACCCCCCGGGTGGTAACAATACAATCCTATTTGATGTTAACAAACTTCGTTCATGAAAAAGACCGATTACAATCTTTCGTAATGTAGTAAAGCCTTTTTATGTGTGATAACAAAATTATTCTTGTAAATTCATTATTATACGCTACTTTTTAGGCGGTACGGACCAAAGAGTAAAAAACGGGACCCTATTACTAAGACTTCACTGTCCGTTTGTCCGTCTGTCTGTCACAGGGGTGTATCTCATGAACCGTGATAGCTAGACAGTTGAAATTTTCAAAGATTATGTATTTATATTGCTATAACAACAAAAATACTAAAAACAGAATAAAATAAATATTTAAGTGTGGCTACCATACAACAAACGTGTTTTTTTTCCGTTTTTTATAGATAACGGTACGGAACCCTTCGTGCGCGAGTCCGACTCACACTTGGCCGGTTTTTAAAATATCGTGAGGAAACTAGTTAGTATGTTTTAAGCGGCGATAGGCTTGCAACTTGTCATGTATGCTAACTACTGTAATATATATTACTATATATATGTATATTACTATATTTATATATATACTATAATACGGTATTATGTCAAACGTAATGTTTCTTCAAACATCTTCAAAGATTTAAGCGCCTTAAGATCTGAGAGTATGTCTGGATGACAATGATGAAAATGAAATGAAATAGAATCACGACATACGTGTCGTTATTGTTGTCATCCTAGTACATGCATTAGTACTAGTATTTAAAATATAGTAGATACACTACCCACTAAAACTACAAGTGCCGAGAGACATGAAAATTTCATGTACTTATCCTGAACACCGCTGTTTGCCTTAAAAACCTTTCAGTAGTTCAAACAGAACAGGGAGAATTATGCGGCTATTAAGTCCTATGTTTCTAAGTAGCGGTGGTGTGATATAACAGGACGCTATTTTAAAAGCTTTTATTTAACTTGCAATGTATGTAACTGTGTAACTGTGTAACAATGTAACTATGTTTGCTAAGGTGGAATCTTGCAACTCAATTTTGAAGCAGTTATCTTCAACCGATTGAGCTGAAATTTGGCATACATAAGTAACTTCGGTAACAATGCAATAATATGACAGCAAGCTGGTCTGATGATGGAGTTAGAATGTAGCCCAATGAACTTCCTAACTACATAACATAACAACGTCATTTTATTTCAAATTAAAAATGAATAAAATAGAGTTTCATACAAACTATCATCCCCGATTTCACCCCGTTAGGAGATGAATTACGAAAAATCCTTTCATAAATATTCTCTCAGAATTTCTAATTTCTACTATTTAGGGGTTAAAGCTGGGCGAATAAATGTCAGTCGGGTCTCTGCCTTTTATATAGATAGATATCCGACTGGTAGTGATCTGGATCAGTTGAGCTACCTTAAAGTTTAGACTGTTTGATACTAGCATTAGATGTTATTTGTTTCCATACAAATTACTTTTAAATTTTAAATAGAAATACGGCTAATTACCACGTTTTTTCTTGTATTGCTGACGTTTCGAGACAATTCAGATGCTCTTCATCATGAGTATCGCCCGCGACCGCGATCAACGGCAGATCGGCGAATATTTCTATTTAAAATGATTAGCAACCACGATAGTTTTAATTCTATATTTTTAAATTGTTAATACATTGGTATGGTGTGTTAACTATTTGATAAAAACCGAATACAAATCCGTAAGCGTTAAAATTTAAATGAATGAATAAAATTGATTTTGCACACTTGGTGGCGATTCTGTTGTATCCACACTAAAAGTTAAAATTCCTAAAAAACTATCACTCTTATTCATTTACGTTAAGGCGAGTAATAAATGTTTTTGATGAATGCAGAATCGTTTTTTCTCAATAACCGCAAAACATACAGTTTTATGTTTCATGACAAAAATAACTTAAGGATATAATCTAGATAAATTACAGACAGAAACACGATTGGTGAAACTTTTCTCTATAGATTTATTTTCCAAATTTGGCTCTTCAAAAACACGAGTTTCGTTTTTAATCAAAGCTATGAAGCTAAACAGTTTATTTTTATATAATTCGTAAGATAATCATACTAGCTAAAAAAATTACAGACAGTTTCTTTTTAAATTTGATGGTTTTTTTATCATTTTGGGGATGTTTTTCATATTTTAAGGTAGTCTATGTTTTATTCTGGCATTATATCTACATCTACAGCAAATTTCAACTTAGTCCGTTTTGTCGTTTAGGCTTGATTGAGGAACAAACATACATACAAACTCACAACTTTCACATTTATAATATTATTAGGATAGTGGCGCGACTAGCGCACCTCTGTGGGCACGCTTCCTTACGCGTCTAATTTGAAAGCGCCCTTAGTCAACACCTTCTTACAAGCTGACTGAAACGTAAAATTAAGTAAAAAAACCGGCCAAGTGCGAGTTGGACTCGCGCATTAAGGGTTCCGTACCATTATCTATAAAAACGGCAAAAATACACGTTTGTTGTATGGAAGCCCCATTTAAACGTTTATTTTATTCTGTTGTTAGTATTTGTTGTTATAGCGGCAACAGAAATACATCATCTGTGAAAATTTCAACTGTCTAGCTATCACGGTTCATGAGATACAGCCCTGTGACAGACAGACGGACAGACGGATAGCGAAGTCTTAGTAATAGGATCCCGTTTTACCCTTTGGGTACGGAACACTAAAAACCGTTAAATTACCTACTTGAAATTAGCCTACGTTTTAGAACTGTCATCCGAAGGTTACGCGATTTTGGACTTTAAGAGAGATTGTGTTTTAGGAATCCTACATTTTAGCATGGACACAACAGAATCGCCTCCATTGTGCACACAAACATTGTAAATTCAGTTATCGCGCACGATGCCTTGGATAATAACGTGTGCCGTCTTTTTCGTAAGTTTATTTTAAGAAATATTGGTTAGGTACTAGCCGACTGGTTACAGACGTTGTCCTGACAAATTTCAATAATCGAATAGAAAAAACAGATTTTTTTATATTGTGATGTCAGTATTGTTGCACACCAGCGCTATCTATACCAAAATCATCCTTTTTGCGTTTTTTTTTCTTTTTGGGGATGTTTTTCATATTTTAAAGTAGTCTATGTTTTATTCTGGCATTATATCTATATCTATAGCAAATTTCAACCTAATCCGTTTTGTCGTTGAGGCCTGATCCACAAACATACATACAAACTCACAAACTTTCACATTTATAATATAATATTAAGATTTTTCTCATCATTATAGTCATGTCCTTATCCCACTTTATACGGGATCGGCAGAACATGTTGCAAAATGATGCAGCTTAGTGTTGATAGCCTGACGCATCGACTACACAGCTGTAGTCGATGGCCTGACGTCAAACCTCTTCACTACATAGTATAAAGCAAAGTCGCTTTCCGCTTCCCGCGTATGTATGTTTGCTTATATCTTTAAAACTACACAACGGATTTTGATGCGGTTTTTTTTAATAGATAGAGTGATTCAGGAGGAAGGTTTATATGTATAATAACATGCTACCCGTGCGAAGCCGGGGCGGGTTGCTAGTTGGGTATACAAATTTTCGCAAACGATGACACCATAAAGTGCCTAGAAATGTTGCCTGTAACTGGGTCTTGCGAAATAAAATAGGATCACGACTGTAATCCCCAAGTACAGTAGACATCCTCTCAAATCTCCAGGCGCTTAAATCCTTGAACATGCCTAAAAGGGGTAGTCAGTGGCAGTGGCGGATTTACCACTACGCTGAGTAGGTTGGAGCCTAGGGCGGCATATTTTAGGGTGCGGCAAATTTGGGTTTATTTTTTCAAACATCACTATTTATTTTAGCCTTTATCGTCCCACTCCCTATGTATCCCCAGGACAGATGCCTCCCTCCTACAGGAATCACCACTTTTAACTAAATCGTTGGATTGTAAAAATAATATTTTTTATTCAATAGCCTACTGGCGGCAAATGTCCGCCACTGGTCAGTGGAACGTCCAAATATCACAGTTGGCTCAAGTACTATATATTTAGCATTCAATTCGTGGTAGGTTGCTATTTAATAAACAGCATTTAATTTCAGCATTTTATTGTGACATGCATCGCTGAACCGAATGACGATAATACTTTCTACTGGAGAAGATGTAAGTATTGTGTATTTTGTAAATACATACTTACATAAAATCAAGCCTGTTTCCTAGAGGGGTAGGCAGAGATCACGGTTTTCCACTTGCGACGATCCTGATATACTTCTTTTGCTTCACTTCATCTCCTCACACTCCGTAATTTTTAGGGTTCCGTACCCAAAGGGTAAAATCGGAAACCTATTACTAAGACTTCGCTGTCCGTCTGTCTGTCTGTCTGTCTGTCTGTCTGTCTGTCTGTCTGTCCGTCCGTCCGTCCGTCTGTCTGTCACAGGGCTGTATCTCATGAACCGTGATAGCAAGACAGTTGAAATTTTCACAGATTATGTATTTCTGTTGCTGCTATAACAACAAATACTAAAAACAGAATAAAATAAATATCTAAATTGGGCTCCCATACAACAAACGTGTTTTTTTGACGTTTTTATAGATAATGGTACAGAACCCTTAGTGCGCGAGTCCGACTCGCACTTGGCCGGTTTTTTAATGTAGTTTCGGCACAACATGTTGCGGAAGGATTTGGGATATGTTTACAACTGGCACATTTCTGACATCAACTCTCTTTGTAAATACTTACTGTTGCACTTCGATATCGACGGCGTTAATTAAATAGCCAACATTTGTTTTAATCTTAATTGTTTTCAGCTGATAATTCGAAATGCGAGCCGTTTTCCACTTTCATGATGCATTGCAATCGTTGCATTTGCGGCGCCGAAGGAACACCCTACTGCACTAAAATTGCGTGCCCGAAGGATTGTAAGAATCTTACGTGTAATATCAGCCCTTAGTGGCGTGGTAGGCGAGTGCTCTGCTCTGTAGGTGCGGGTTGGACCTATGCAGTGACCTGAGCAACGATAACGTATCGTCCAAAACTGACACTTTTACTATACAAAAAGTGTCAGTTTTGATATTTGGACGATACGATAATGGGTCATGCTAACCTAAATAAGTCAAGTGTAAGTTTGGACATGCCTCTGACTACCCCTATATATATCTTCAAAGATCTGAGTGCCCGGAGAGGATGTCTAAAAACCCAACACTAACCGTATTTATTGCTAGAAATTATTCAGTAAATAAATTATTTATTTTAGTTTTAAATTTTGAACTTTTATAATCAAAATACCACTTTCGACAACCTAACAAAGTTTGTCGGGTACTCAGATCTTTGAAGATGTATATAAGGGTTCAGAGGCACGTCCAAATATTATATTAGGCACTTGCCCACATTTTGCAGTAGTTAGCATTCCACACGTGACAGGTTGCAAGTTGTCGCAAATTTTGAGTTATTTCTTAATGACTTTTTGTTTTGACGTTGGTTTCAGATCTGTCATTTTCAAAAGAAGCAGAGCAAGCCAAAGTAATTGTGAAGAAGAAAATTAAAAAAAAGCTGAAAACCATATTTATGAATGATAGAGAAGATTCTGATGTATTAAAATAATATAAAATTTGAGCTCTTTTTGTCATTGTATTTTTTCGTGATCCGAAGTAAAGCTATCATGTCATACAGGTCAAGATCATCATGATTATAGATCGGAATAGTCGGCATAAACCTTAAAAAATTTTTGAATGTTGGCACTTTAGGGTACCGTACCTCAAAAGGTACAAACGAAACCCTTATGAGACCCTCACTGTCACATCTGTTTGAGGTATCATTTAAAATATCTTTATGGAATTCATTATATTTATAAATAAATAAGAAATAAATAGTCACTATCATATATACTGACTGGCCTCACAGCTCAGTTGGTAGTAACTCTGCCTTCTGCGCTGTAGGTAATGGGTCGATTCCCTTCAGGATAAACATTTCTGTGATGAACATGAACGTTTGTTCTGTGTCTGGGCACAAATTATTAATAAGCTACGTCTGGGTGTTAATATGTATAATAAGTATCTATTTACAAAAAAAAAGTATATAACTATTTTATGAGTTATCTGGTGGCGATGCGATGTATGAAATGTCCATCAATATTATACTATTAATACTATTTAAAGTACGTGTGCTAAAACTCACGGCCAACTTGTGGTAGATATTATAATCTTATCAAATACTAGCAATCCTCCCCGGCATCTCACGGGTACATGATTTTTTTGGCAATATTTTTACACCTTTTGTTACATTATTGAAGTTTCAGTAGGGATCCTTATTTTTTTTAGTAATAAATATAACCTAATATTACTCAGAGATCATTTCAATGTCAAGATTCGTGAATTTTTTTTTAAATAGGTCCAGTAGTTTTTGAGTTTATTCGTTACAAACATACAAAAATACAAATCTTTCCTCTTCATGATATTAGTATAGATAATGCAAATCAGGTTGATAAAAAAGCGAGCTACATTGATAGTAACAGGAACAATATAAAACAAAACAAATTACTTTTAATCGCTCATAACGAGTTTGTTTTCAAAATGGCAGGTCTGAAAATAGAAGGTGATCTGGATAACATTAGTGAAATACAACTCGAATACATCAGAGATGTTCTCACAGAACTAGGATTTAAGGACACCAAAGTTACTATCGAGCCGGTCGGTAAGTTAGGTGACAACTTTGTAGCTAATGTGAAGAGAATCATCGTTGAAGACACGTCGAAACCTTTCAAGATGGTAGCTAAGGTGGCACCTAGTAACGAGACAGTTAGAATGATGACAAACACGCTGCTACTGTTCAAAAATGAGCACATTATGTACACCAAAGTGCTACCGAAATTTGATGAGTTACAGAAATCTGCCGATATCCCAGACGAAAGTAGACTCAGATACGCAGCCTGCTACGGATCCTTCCAAGAAGCTCCAAACGAAGTTATTCTACTAGAAGATTTGAAAGAGGACAACTTTGAAATGATGGACAGGTTATTACCGCTTAGCGACGAATGTGTAAAATCGGTGCTGAGAAACTTTGCGCTTTTCCATTCATGTTCATATGCGTTAAAGCAAAAAAAACCGGATTTGTTCGATGAGTTTAAACATAGTCAGTTCGATATGTGGTCTGCAATAGTTCATCACCAAGAAACGATGATGTATTTCAAGCAGTTAGAAGAGAGTGCCGCATTGATCATGGAGAGTGATATCCACAAGAAGGTACTCCAAGGTCTAATCGGGGATACGTTGGTTAAATTTGTAAAGATTGCTGCATTAGATCGTGAGGCTAAGAGTTCAGTTATCCAGCAAGGAGACTCATGGACGAATAATATCATGTTCAAGTTTAACGTGAGTATATATTCTTTTTAAATAGAAATACGGCTAATTACCACATTTTTTCTTGTATTGCTGATGTTTCGAGACAATTCAGATGCTCTTTATCATGGGCATTCGCGACCGCGATCACCGGCAGATCGACATCACTATCTAAATTGTCTCGAAACGTCAGCAATACAATAAAAACGTGGTAAATAGCCGTATTTCTATTTGAAATGATGAACAAGCACGATAGTTTTAATTCTATAATATTTAATTTTATACTTAAGTAAGTGTAAACCCTTACGACTTCGTTCTCGTTAAGTTATTTCCAAACAAACTTCAACCTTCGCTGCTCCCGCTTAGAGGTTGAATTTTGGGAATTTCTTTCTTAGTGCACACCTAAAAACTAAAAGGAATTTTTCACCTTTAAAATTTCAAGTTTCTTGTTGCGTTGATCAGTCAGTCAGTAATGCATAATATTCAGATAACCATTATACCAGACAAAATCATTCCACAATTTTGAGTTGCAATATGAATTTGCAACAACGAATAATACCCATTAAATAATTTGAAGACTATTCAAGAGAAAAGTTAAATAATTAATAAATAATATAGATAAATAATTATAGACAAAAACACGATTGGTGTTTTTGTCTATAATTATTTATCTAGATTAAATCCTACGTTATCTTTGTCGTAAAAAACAAAACTGTATGTTTTGCGGTTATTGAGAAAAAACGATTCTGCATTCATCAAAAAAAAATATTACTCGTCATATTTACGCTTCAGAAGTTTTTAATCATTCTATTTATAACATTTCAAGTATCAAATGTGAATATAACAATTACGCAAGTGGTCATTAAATATAAGTACTTTATCTTTAGTTTCATGACTGATTATACAGTATCATGACTCAATTTAAGAATGTAATTACTTCAGGTGTAAAGATAACTTTACCTAATCAAGCGTGTAATATTTCGATATTTAAATCTTGTTTACTTTTTATTTAACTAGCCGACCCGTGACAGACATTGATCTTTCCAAATTTCAATAATTGCAAAGAGGAACACACGAATTCTGAATTTCAAGTGTCTAGGACCAGTACTTTAGGCTGTGCGTTGATAAATCAGTCAGTCAGTAACGCAAGAGTTTTATATTATTTAGATTAAACAGTCAGACTAGGGTTGCGTCTGATATATATATAGAGGACAAGCTGACCCGGCGAACTTCGTATCGCTTTAGAATTAACAAATGCTGTGTTAAGTTTCCGTTCCCGTTCCCGTTCCCGTTCCCGTTCCCGTTCCCGTTCCCGTTCCCGTTCCCGTTTTCCTGCTTTTCTCTTGAAATGTTTCCTGAATTTTCTTTGCTATAAACCTCACGGAGCCCGAGACCTTTCCAACGAATGCAAAACCGTGGAAATCGGTTCGTGCGTTCTGGAGTTATAGCGTCAGGAAGGAAAACCCGACTTATATTATATTATAGATAATGAGGCACCAAAAGGAATTCCACTGAATTGTACATAAGTTGATAACAACCGCAAACCTATCAGATTATTATTAATTAAAATAACTGATGTTTTTTTTATTCCACAGTTCTAATTCAAAAAATATATATTTAGCTCAACGACAAATTCAAAACTAAAAACTAAAACCGACTTCATGTTTTTTAATATTACTCCTATTATATTCCTCACAAACACATTACTCAACTGTAAGCTCAATACAAAATTTCATCATCTATTTTCTCACTGATACAGTGATATTTTTTCTTAAAATGTAAATGGATCGAAAAATATATCCTTCCAACCAAAAAAATAATTTTCCAAATCTATTAATAAATGTCGGAGTTCTGAGATAACAATCATTTTTTTTATGTATTAAAAACCATACACATTTAAAAAAATATAAATGTGCACCAGCCTTCCTACATCGTGAACATCGACCACATAGCCCAATAGACGCTTAATGGCTTCATTTCTTCAAACAAGTCTGTCAAAACGTTGAGGTGTGCAGGTCAGGAGGTAAAACATGCATTCTGATTGGCTGGTTCAATGACACAGCCTGCCGCGCGTCGTAAACCGCGGTGGTTTACACAGAATCTGTAGCCTGTAGATCTATCTGTTGTCTGACAGTGTTTGCCTTGCATGAGGAGTCTAGGCTGTGTGTTATATCACGAATCATTTGTGATGTAGCTAACTTATAAATTGTATCTATTGTTCTTTTTAGGATGAAAAACTCGAGGAATCCATCATGATTGACTACCAGCTATCCAAGGTAAGCAACCCCGTCGGCGACCTTCTTTACATGCTGTTCAACTGCACCGACTACAAATCCAGAAAGGAGAGTTTCAACGACTGGATCGACTATTACCACGACCATTTGGACCAAAACCTTTCTTTATTTGGGCTCAAGGCCAACTTCGTATATCCAAAAGACCAACTTGACGCTGACTTGAAGAGGTATGCAAAATTTTACTTGGGCCTGTCTGTAGTCTTGTTCAGTACGACCTTAATGAAGCCTGAGGAAGCTGGGAAAATGAAAGAGGCATTGGCGTCAGCTGATGCGCAACAGATGGCAGATACTGCGAATGTTGGAACACTTGGAGCAGAGACTTTAACTTTGTTCAAGTTGAAACTAGAAGGTTTAATCGACAGCCTCCTCGAACTCGGATTGCTGTAAAATATTAAGGTTGATGCAATTTGCTTATTTTGTACGCAATGTAAGATTAAATTATTTTAATAATATATATTTGTTTTTTTTTTACCTTCCGAAGAATATACTCGTAACTTAAACCATTCGCCGAGATCCCCTCTGTCAAAGTACAAGCCCAAGTGGGCATACACATTTTATAAAACGTGTCAATGTGTGAGTCATCTGTACACGAATTATTAGTGTATTGTTGGATTGTTTATGTGTTAACGTCATCATTACAGTCAGTTGGCAGTTTTGTTTTTGCATGTAAGTGTGCGGAACTGCACTTTTGTACACATTTCCCCCCGCAACAAATGCCAGAACTATTTTAATAGTAATCTATCGCTAACACTACTCCCTTCCGTAGGAAGCCCGTGTTGCTCTCTCGACTCGTAATAATGACTTGTTTTATCTCTCTTCTCTCTCTCTATTCTCTTAGAAGAGTTGGATGACAGCAGATATTTGCGATGCGCAGTTATGTGTGGGAGCCCTTAACCGGTTGAAAGGGATTAATTAAAAACATCATAATCATAATAAGGGTTCCGTACGCAAAGGGTAAAAACGGGACCTTATTACTAAGACTTCGCTGTCCATCTGTACGTCTGTTCCTGTCACAGGGCTGTATCTCATGAACAGTGATAGCTAGACAGTTGTTTTTTTTACAGTTTATGTATTTCCGTTGACGCCTATCAACAAATAATAAAAACAGAATAAAATAAATATTTAAGTTGGGCTCCCATAAAACAAATGGTAAGGAACCCTTTGTGCTCGAGTCCGAGTCGCACTTGGCCGGTTTTTTTTTATATTGATTGTTAATTTATACCAATATCTGAAGCACTTTTATTTCACTTGTTCACAACATACTAAAAACCAAAACCTATCTTCCTAACACTGTTTTTGCTGTAAGTAGGCCTGATATTGCCGTTTTTTTTTAAAACACAAAATAGGCACATATTATATCACAAAAGATTTTCCCTTTTCGAACGAAATAAACATTGCTGTTCTGCTACACTTTCATTCGTAAAACTATTTTATAGTTCTGTAGGAATACGGGCGAGAATCGCATGGCCAGATAAGTATGTTGCTGAAGTGAGAAACTTCATTTGAGACGATTTCGTCTTGTACCCCGAGGGTGTTCGTTGATTTATCAGGAGCTTCTTTTTGTTCTGAATTGTTTCGTATATTTCTGTAGACTGCATGATGGGGTGTCATATTTCGAGAACTTATCTTCGAGTGATGAAGTGTGGCTGTTTGTACGTAATGTAAGTCTTTTTGGTTGTATTTCATCATATTATTTTCTAAAAGCTACATCAAATGGTTTGTAAAGCCTATTAAGGCGCTCCGAGGGCCTAAAACCGCGGTAGAAACGACTAAGAGAGTTAACAACGGCAAGCTCTAGATGGCGTATGCGTATCGTAAATATCATCGACAGTTTTTATGAGTTTGCGTTGCTGGTACCTACGTAGGCAGGTAATAGGCTTTACTATAGGTACCACCCCTCATAACCATTTAGAGTTTTACCCATCTTTAGTCACTTCGATAAATAACTCTTGCTACCGACCGCTGCAATGACGTCAAACACACGTCTGACGTTGACAGTGGTCACAGCGGTACTGATTAATGGGCGGCGCTCGGTCCGCTTTTGCTTTTCGAATAAATAAATGATTTAAATAAATATAATTTCTTATTAAAAAACTATCTTAGTGAGAATCTAGATCTACATATTACCTATCTTTAATAATAAATCACAAGTTGATCTTAATAGTAGGTATCAAAGTATTTCGATGATAAATTCTGTTCGGTGCAGTTTAGAACAGCCATTTCGATTATCTTCTTTACTTCTTCGTTGTCATGAGTGCGTCTTTCTTCCCAGTTTGAGGATTGTATTTCTTTTATTCCTCGAATTATGACATTCTTCTCTCTCTGAGATCGATCGTAAGTCTCCGATATAAAGTCTTCATAGCCAAACAAAGGTGTGGTTATAGCGGAAGCGGAACCAGATTTTAGTGATACTATTTCATTTTCAATAGTATCAACTTTTTTCTCAATATCTGCTCTAAAACTAGAAATATTGGTTAACTCTGATTTTATTTTGCACTGTTCCGTGTACAAGAACTCAGTGGTAGCCTTGATTTGACTGATTTCTTCTTTTATTGTTGAAACATCTTGAGATATTTTAGTAAGATTTTCAAGTTGGGTTTTAGCCATGTCTCGCATAAGCGATTCCATTTTGGCTTGAAACGCGTCGAATTGTGAGCCAAAGTCATCATGCGGCTGTTTTCTCTTGCCGCAAAGGGTAATCTGGCGCAGATCTGGTTGTGAGCCACCGACCTTCATCATTGACATCAATCATTGCCTTAAATAATACTATCTCCCAGATCCCGACAGTCCTATATATGCCCTACGATGCCCTACTGCCTTGTGTCTGACTTGAGGCACATCAAAGTCTAAAGGTATGTATTTCAATAAAATCGCAAGGATCACTTTCAAACGTCTTAGGAGCTAGGTGAAGCTACGCCTGTTCCTCGCGACTATGCCTAGAAGAATCAGGCAATAATCACTACATAGTATAAAGCAAAGTCGCTTTCCGCTTCCCGCGTCTGTATGTAATATGTATGTATGTTTGCTAATATCTTTAAAACTACACAACGGATTTTGATGCGGCTTTTTTTAATAGATAGAGTGATTCAGGAGGAAGGTTTATATGTATAATAACATGCTACCCGTGCGAAGCCGGGGCGGGTCGCTAGTCACTACATAGTATAAAGCAAAGTAGCTTTCCGCTTCCCGCGTCTGTATGTAATATGTATGTATGTTTGCTTATATCTTTAAAACTACACAACGGATTTTGATGCGGTTTTTTTTAATAGATAGAGTGATTCAGGAGGAAGGTTTATATGTATAATAACATGCTACCCGTGCGAAGCCGGGGCGGGTCGCTAGTTGTCAATAATAGTCGTTTATTGGTAACACCTTTACACGTTATATATATACACGTTATATGCTTAAGTACGTACTACATACTAACTGTAGTTACTAGAAGATACTACTAATAATTGTATCACTACATAGTATAAAGCAAAGTCGCTTTCCGCTTCCCGCGTATGTATGTATGTTTGCTTATATCTTTAAAACTACACAACGGATTTTGATGCGGTTTTTTTTAATAGATAGAGTGATTCAGGAGGATGGTTTATATGTAATAACATGCTATTCGTGCGAATCCGGGGCGGGTCGCTAGTTAATCATAAAAATGAGAGTTGCAACAAACACGGCTTGAAACCAATCATTTTTTAAATGATCCTTTCCATAATAATAATGACTAGCCTCACTTCTCAGTTGGTAATAGCTCTGCCTTCTGCGCTGTAGGTTACCCACACCCATGACAAAATTAAATATTTGTGTAAACATAGATTTTTGTTAAATAGTAGGTATTATAGAATTTAAGTAATGTAAATATATGCACTGTGTGATATACAGTATGCTGCCCCACACGCACTATGGCTCCACTGAAAATCAGCGCTGCATCAACTCTCGCTGTTGCAGCATATAGCTGAGTGGTGACCAATTTTGTTGCCAATGTTGCCAATATGTATGTTTTTTGTTTAGTTTTAAGAGATTATGTTGACACAAAATAAATTTATTCTTTCTTTCTTTCTTTGTTCTGTGTTTGGGTGTTGTAATGAATTATACGAATGTATTTACAAAAAAATATGTATAAATAAGTATTCTCGCAGTTATCTTGTGCCCATAGTACAAGCTTTGTCTAGTTTATGCCTAAATAGCGCTGTGTGATAATGTCCACCAATATTTATTTATTTATTTTTATAAAACTAGTTGACCCGGCGAACTTCGCAATATAGAAAAGTGTTGTTTTTAGACTTTTTCAGACAATTTTTTAAATGTTTCTCTCCGTAAGAACCATTCTCGTACTTCAAGGAATATTATAAAAAAGAATTAGCGAAATCGGTTCAGCTGCTTTCGAGATTTGCGCTTAGCAACACATTCAGCGATTCATTTTTAGAGTTCCGTACCCAAAGGGGAAAAACGGGTCCCTATTACTAAGATTTCGCTGTCCGTCTGTCCGTCTGTCCGTCTGTCTGTCACAAGGCTGTATTTTACGAGCCGTGATAGCTAGACAGTTGGCATTTTTACAGATTATGTATTTCTATTGACGCTATAACAACAAATACAAAATACAAAATAAAATAAATATTTAAGTGGGGCTCCCGTACAACAAACGTTTTTTTTTTGCAGCTTTTTATAGATAATAGTATGGAACCCTTTGTGCGCGAGTCTGACTAGCACTTGGCCGGTTTTATTATAATATAGATTACAATTTGTGTATTAATTTTGAATAGATTATGTCCACTAATATTTATTTCTTTATTTTATTTATATACTAGCGACCCGCCCCGGCTTCGCACGGGTTTAATACATATAAACCTTCCTCCTGAATCACTCTATATATTAAAAAAAACCGCATCAAAATTCAATGTGTAGTTTTAAAGATATAAGCAAACATACATACATACATACAGACGCGGGAAGCGGAAAGCGACTTTGCTTTATACTATGTAGTGATAGACATGATATGTCAACGACAACTTTAATTCAAACACTGCTTGTGGTCAGTTCGAGTACTTCGAGTAGCTTATGCGAGGACTTGAGAATGTAAACTACCCTCAGCTGTTTTGAAGTTACTCGTGTAGCTTGCATGTAAATTTAGGATTAGAATTAAAATTATCGTGATCGCTATACATTTTAACTATAAAGTATTTAGATGACCGAGCTTTGCTTGGTATTTCATTGCCTGAAAACACAAATAAAACGATGTTTTCTAAAAACCGACCAAGTGCGAGTCGGACTCGCGCACAAAGGGTTCCATATCATTATCAATAAAAAACGGCAAAAAAACACGTTGTTTTTGTATGGGTACTACCACTTAAATATTAATTTTATTCTGTTTTTATTATTTGTTGTTATAGCGACAACAGAAATACATCATCTGTAAAAATTTCAACTGTCTAGCTATTACGGTTCATGAGATACAGCCCTGTGACAGACAGACGGACAAGTTCCCGTTTTTACTCTTTGGGTACGGAACCCTAAAAATGAAATCTAGCTAGATCGATTTATCGCCCCCGAAACCACCTGCATACTAAATTTCATGAAAACCATTGAAGCCTTTTACAACATTCAGATTATATAATATGTATACGGCTAAATACCAAGTTATTTCTTGTATTGTTGACGTATTCGCCGATCTGTTGCTGATCGCGGTCGCGGGCGATGCTTATGATGAAGAGCATCTGAATTGTCTCGAAACGACAGCAATACAAGAAATAACGTGGTAATTAGCCGTATTTATAGTAAAAATTTAGGATTATTTTGATCTTGAAAATATTTGTAATGAGTTTTAAAAACCGAAAATGTTTCGACCAATGAAAAAGTCAAGAGATGATGTTATTTTTTAAAGTTTTTTAAGAGAACTTCTAGTCCTACTTATAAATATAATTTAAATGTTTTCGTATTTTAAACAATCAGTAATGAATTCTATTAACGATTAGGTAGATTAAAACAACAGAGCACAGCTTTTGAGAACTCAAGTATGTTTAAATTATTTATTAACATTGTTTTAATTTAGAGATTTTAGAGTTAAATCGAAAAAGTTGTTTCTGAGCCATTTTAGAATGATACATCTATCTAGAAAGGTTTTACCAATCGCGTTTCTGTTTTTAATTTGGATAAATGAAACCCTAAAGCCATAAAATCTAAGCGAAACTTTTTGCTATTATTGTTCTGTAGGTATTGTTTTTGTCTTTAAACAAGACAAAACAATAACATAAAAAAACTGCTAAAAATAATTAACAAACAAAACATTGAACCAAGTTTTTATGGGAAAGGAGCGCCATATTTGAAAAATATATAGCCTTATGTCACTTCCACAATTAAGAAGAATCCAACGACATCTATGTTGTAATCCGTCAAAAAAACATTCCTTCTGACGCAGTCGGGTAAATAGTCAGATCTGACTCAGAACTAACCAACACTAACGAGGTCTGCTTCTTTTCTCGCCACCTACGTAAAATGGAAGAAGGGACAATGTTGTGTCGACCCTTAAGGGGCTCCCAGTCGCTGATTGCTCTTTTTCGAAACGAAAAAAGAAATACTTCTGAACAAGCCACATCTCCTATTTTTATAAGTATATTACTTCAGGTTCCTACATAGATTTCTATTAAGCTGAAAACATAATAGCAGAAACTTTTCACGATAAAGATATTATTTCAAAATGATACGTTTTAGAATTTATGATCGAAATATTTTATACACCTACTATTAAAATCAACTTGTGATTTATTGTTAAAGATAGGTAATATGTAGATCTAGATTTCTATTAGAATAGATTTTTGATAAGTAATTATACATAATTTATATCATTAATTTATTCGAAAAGCTAAGGCGGACCACGCGCCGACGTGTGTTTGTCGTCATTGCAGCGGTCGTTAGGATTATTTATCGAAGTGATTAGAGATGGGTACATCTTTATTCACATTTACTATACATTATAAAATAGGAGTTGTGGCTTGTTCACAAGTATTTATTTTTTAGTTTCGAACAAAAACAATCGTCGACTGGGAGCGCCTTAAGCGGGATAAGGGCAAGGATTATGAGAACGAAAGCGACATTTGCAGAGACGTGAAGAATAGAATAAATGCAAGATTGAAGAAATGACAAAACAGCGATACATAGATTGAGACACAGAGAGATAGACCTACCTATACCTACGCTACTGATCTAGATCAGCTGTACAGATTAGGTATTCTCTAACATTAGGTATTGCATTCAACATCATAACATGATATTCATGTTTTTTTACAAAATAGCCCTGCAGTTGAGCTTCCTATAGACTATACAGTCTAGGTAGGTATACTATACACCTATACGAGTATAAGTATTTTGTTAATATTCTGTAATATATTAGTATTAGATGTTATTTGTTTTTGTACATCAATGGATTTTTCTGTTCGAAAATTTATATGCGCATCAAAAACACTTGCTCAAAACGGTGAAGGAAAACATCGTGAGGAAACCATTTAGTGTTCTTATAAGCGGCGATGGGCTTGCAACCTAACTACTGAATGCTAACTACTGCAAAATGTGGGCATGTGCCAAATATAATGTTGGACGTGCCTCAGACTACTCCCACTAGACATCTTCTAAGGCTCTAAGCGTCTGGAGGTCTGAGTGGGATGTCTACCGTACTTGGGGATTACAGTCGTGATCCTATTTGTTTTTTTTTTATTTTTATTTTTTTATTTCCTGTTTTGACCTATTCCATTCCGTCTAGTAGGTAGGTCTTCTCTATTTCCCAACATTGTGATTTTTGTCAGTTATAAAAAAAGTTTTTTTCCCCTATGTCAAAAATGATGGTCGCAGGTTCAAAACATAACAGGGCTTTACCTATTCAATCGCTTACAAAGGCCAACTGCCAACCTCCGATAAAGCTGTCCTTTCATAAATTTGAATCTATATAAAACTGTCGAGCATTGTGACTGACTGAGAGTCACATATTCTTAGATCCTTTGAAGACGCTTAGATCCTTTGTAGATGTCTAGTGGGGGTAGTCAGAGGCACGTCCAAACATTATATTTGGCACATGCCCACATTTTGCAGTAGTTAGCGTTCCATACGTGACAGGTTGCAACCCCATCGCCGCTTATAAGAACACTAACTGGTTTCCTAACGATGTTTTCCTTCACCGTTTTAAGCACGTGTTTTTGATGAGCATATACATTTTTCGAACAAAAAAATCCATTGATGCACGCCGGTATTCGAAACCACGACCTTTTTGAAAGTCGAGGTACATCCCACTCGGCCAACACGGTAAGGCGAGTAATAGATGTTTTTGATGAATGCAGAATCGTTTTTTCTCAATAACCGCAAAACATACAGTTTTGTTTTTCATGACAAAGATAACATAAGGATATAATCTAGATAAATTACAGACAGAAACACGATTGGTGAAACTTTTCTCAAAAGATTTATTTTCCAAAGTTGGCTCTTCAAAAACACTAGTTTCATTTTTAATAAAAGCTATGAATAGCTAAACAGTTCATTTTTATATAAAATTCGTTAGATAATCTTACTAGCTAATTAAATTACAGACAGTTTCTTTATAAATTTGATGGTTTTCAAGATAATGCAGTTTTATCACTTTTTCCGTCTTATCCGGGTAGACTCAGCCCATACAAAACGTCAAAAATTTCACCTTAAAATACAATTTCACACAGAGCCGCGTGCGTTACACTAAACTTACTAGAAAACCTCAATGTCAATTCAAAGGGAGATAAGTCTATCGTAAAGAATGGCGGCCAATGATGGCTTCTGGGAAAAGGTTTCGCACCTATGCCTTTATTTTTTAGATTTGATCGACTCTGTCAGCACCCATGGGGAGTAAAGACGATAACGTGATATAAGTACCTTATTCTCAAAGTAGGAGATAAGATTTATAGAGTGGCGTATATAGTGGGGCGTGCGAAACGACAAAGATGCACGATTCGATTTCAGGCACGAGTGGTGAAAATGTACTGATCTACTACTATACGTTATTTACTCAATTATACTCAAAAACACAATAATGATTAGCTATAATAGCTAGATCTTATATATAAATAATGAATCCCTATTTTCCTTGGTCACGCCATCACGCGGAAACGGCTGAACCGATTTTGCTAATTCTTTTTAGGGTTCCGTACCTAATGGGTAAAAACGGAACCCTATTACTAAGACTTCGCTGTCCGTCTGTCTGTCTGTCCGTCCGTCCGTCTGTCTGTCACAGGGCTGTATCTCATGAACCGTGATAGCTAGACAGTTGAAATTTTCACAGATTATGTATTTCTGTTGCTGCTCTAACAACAAATACTAAAAACAGAATAAAATAAATATTTAAGGCTCCCATACAACAAACATGATTTTTTTTGCCGTTTTTATAGGTAATGGTACGGAAACCTTCGTGCGCGAGTTCGACTCGCACTTGGCTGGTTTTTCATACATGCCCAATTGATTTTTGTTTACAGATAGTTTCACATCTGGTATTCCAATCTTCAAAATAAATTATAGCTTATATGTTGCCGAGGACTAATAGCTACATAACAAAAAAAGTTTCATCAAAATCCGTCCAGTAGTTTTTGCGTAAAAGTCGGACAACAGACACACAGACAAAATTTTAAAAATGTTTTTTTTTTGCTTGTGTTACTTGTATAAAGGCCCCTAGGAGTATTTTTTTTAGTTTTTATTCTATGTACAGAATTTAAATCTTCTACAGTTCTATTATATGTATAGAATAGATATAGATCTTATATTATTCTTATGCGCATGTCCCTGCATTGCTGCATAGTTCTTTAACCAATTTCGAATCCAGGACAAACTATAATTCAAAATCTAGAGTAGTTCGAATCACTCGTGAGATACACATCACTCGAGAATATATCGAGCGCGTCCCTAATAACAGCTCAGTAGAAAATGCAGCGTTGGGTAGTTTCCACTCCAATAAACGGGCTCAAAAGATTGAAAGACTGATGACACAAATATTTATGTTCGTTCCTATGCTGACAAATATCGACCGCTTTGGGAATAAGGGATGAAGATATAATCTAAACTTCACGGCGTACGAGTAGATTGATCGTTATAGCAACTTTCGTGGTCACTTATTTATGATCTAAAATATTCTAGCAGCCGTGTTGGCCGAGTGGGATGTACCTCGACTTTCAATCTGAAGGTCGTGGCTTCGAATCCCGGCGTGCATCAATGGATTTTTCTGTCTGAATATTTAAATGAGCATCAAAAACACGTGCTTTACAACTTTACAAACCAGTAGTGTTCTTATAAGCGGCGATGGGTTTGCAACCTGTCACGTATGGAATGCTAACTTCTGCAAAATGTGTCTGCCTCTGACTACCCCCCCTAGACTTTTTCAAAGGATCTAAGCGTCTGGAGATCTGAGAGGATGTCTACCGTACTAGGGGATTACAGTCGTGATCCGATTTGTTTTTTATTTTTATTTAAAACTAGCTGACCCGTGCCCGCTTCGCTGGTCGATAGATAGTTTCACATCTGGTATTCCAATCTTCAAAATAAATTATAGCCTATATGTTGCCGAGGACTAATAGCTATATAACAGAAGAATTTTCATCAAAATCCGTCCAGTAGTTTTTGCGTGAAAGCCAGACAACAGACAGACAGACAGACAGACAGACAGACAGACAGACAGACAGACAGACAAAAATTTCAAAATATATTTTTTTGGTGTGTGTTACTTGTATAAAGACCCCTAGGAGTATTTTTTTTGTTTTTATTCAATGTACAGAATTGAATTCTTCTACAGTTTTATTATATGTATAGATAGATATTCTGCTGTCCTGTTTTGGTCGCCATATAAATGGGGGATTGCTGGTGGTATCCAGAAAATAGGGGTATATATAGGGCCCTTTCCGTACCTCGCTACGCCCATGAATATAGTTTTTGTCTAGACATGGATACGTTTACCGAAAACTCCAAAATATTCCCAGAACGCAATTTACTTAACTCTATTCTTCGAAGTGAAATCATAATACCAAGAAAATGCAATTTCGAGTGTACATATTAACTTGGCTTGGCTGCTCTATGCTTAATATTTTTATTTAAGGTGGTATTTGAAATGTTTGGTTCTTCGTACGAGCTGAGTCTACCCGGATAAGACGGAAAAAGTGATAAAACTGCATTATATTGAAAACCATCAAACTTAAAAATAAACTTCCTTTAATTTACTTAACTAGTATGATTATCTAACGAATTATATAAAAATGAACTGTTTAGCTATTCATAGTTTTGATTAATAACGAAACTAGTGTTTTTGAAGAGCCAACTTTGGAAAACAAATCTATCGAGAAAAGTTTCACCAATCGTGTTTCTGTCTGTAATTTATCTAGATTATATCCGTAAGTTATCTTTGTCATAAAAAACAAAACTGTATGTTTTGCGGTTATTGAGAAAAAACGATTCTGCATTCATCAAACCACCTTATTCATCACCTTAACTTGGCTGGCTTGCACTTTGCTTTAAGGGGCTCCCAGTCGCTGATTGCTCTTTTTCGAAACGAAAAAGAAATACTTCTGAACAAGCCACAGTCATCTCCTTTTTTTATAAGTATATTACTTCAGGTTCCTACCTAGATTTCTATTAAGCTGAAAACATAATAGCAGAAACTTTTCACGATAAAGATATTATTTCAAAATGATACGTTTTAGAATTTATGATCGAAATATTTTATATACCTACTATTAAAATCAACTTGTGATTTATTGTTAAAGATAGGTAATATTATGTAGATCTAGATTTCTATTAGAATAGATTTTTGATAAGTAATTATACATAATTTATATCATTAATTTATTCGAAAAGCTAAGGCGGACCACGCGCCGACGTGTGTTTGTCGTCATTGCAGCGGTCGGTAGGATTATTTAAGTGATTAAAGATGGGTACATCTTTATTCACATATACTATACATTATAAAATAGGAGATGTGGCTTGTTCACAAGTATTTATTTTTTCGTTTCGAACAAAAACAATCGTCGACTGGGAGCGCCTTAATATTTTTGTTTAATAATGCTAAAATGTATGTAAAATGTAGAGTAGTTCATTGAGCCCAATTGAAAACTAAACTTACATCACGAATATTAGCCATGTTGGCAGAGTGGTACCTTGACATTTAATCGGAAAGTCGTGGGTTTGAATCCCGTATCTCTTTAGATTTTCCTTTTCGAATTTAAAACGGTGAAGGAGATAAGACCCAGTTAGTGTTCTTATAAGCGGCGATATGCTTGCAACCTGTCACGTAATATGATAAAGTAACAGTAATCCAAACGTGGTCATGTGCCACATGCAATGTTTGGACAAGCCTCGACTAGCACCATTAGTTATCTACAATTAATACCGTGTTATGTGCGCTTATCTTTCAAGGGTGCACTTAGCGAAGTACCTAATTTGTATGAGTGGCCTCACAGCTTAGTTAGTAGTAGCTCTGCCTTCTGCGCTGTAGGTTGTGGGTTCGATCCCCACCCAGGACAAATATTTGTGTGATGAACATAGATGTTTGTTCTAAATGTATGTATCGACAAAACAAAAGTATAATTCTATCAATTATCTAATTCCCATAGTACAAGCTTTGCTTAGTTTGGGGCTAGATGGCGCTGTGTAATAATGTCCATTAAAATTGATAATTATTTTATTTATTTATGAAAATGTCATAGCTATTTATGTGTATCCTAAAAGCTTAGGAAACTTTAAGTTTGGCATAAAAAAAAATGCAACTAACTGACAAGATAAGATTATATCAATCTCTCCTACTGAAATAACTTACTGAAAATATCAGTTTCCACCTCGTTTCAGGCATGCTCCAACGTGATCACTGAACTGAAACATGTAGAATTGTCAGTATCCGGTCGACTGAAATTTTCAGTAGATCAGTCGAATGTGATGTATTAATATTCATTTATTTATTGTTTCAGTGTGTATGAATATGTGTTTAAATAAATATGTATCCATTCCCCGCACTAATAGGGTGACTAATACAAATTTTGTATTGAAAAAAAAAGCAATAATAAGATTTGTCACATCATTATAACATTTGTCATCGGAACTTGACAAGAATTAAAAGTTTTTAATCAATCAAAGTAGGTATTTATTAAGGAGTTCCATTGTGTATGTTGAACAACTCCTGACTCCATCATAAGATCAGCTCGATGTCACCATATTATTGCATTGTCGCCGAAGTTACATAAGTATGCGAAATTTCAGCTCAATCGGTTGGAGATAACTGCTTCGAAATTGAGTTTCAAGATTCCACCTTAGCAAACATAATTACATACATACATAGTTAGATACACACATTTGCAAGTTAAATAAAGCTTGTAAAATAGGATCACGGCTGTTATCCCCAAGTCTGGTAGATATTTTGACAGTTCGGTTCAGTTTTGTTGACTGGGGGATCCTCGACTAGAGGCAAACTCGAGGTAATTTTATCAATCAAAGCTACAAGGTTTCGAGGTCAAGTCGTGTAGAGATATTTCGAGGTTTCTAATAAGAATATGGGGATTAAAATTCGTGACAGTCGCAGGATAAATGTCTCCTAGTGATATTCCGGCTTTATTTGACTCGAACTCTTCGCCTGAAGCACTCTTCGCACACAGATTTGCTGTTAGCATACATGAATACGATGATATCCGATAAACATATTGTAATGCCTTTTCTTGGAAATGGGGACATAGAGTTGTAGTAATAAAAAAAACCGGCCAAGTGCGAGTCGGACTCGCGCACGAAGGGTTCCGTACCATAATCTATAAAAACGGCAAAAAAATCATGTTTGTTGTATGGGAGCCCCCCTTAAATATTTATTTTATTTTGTTTTTAGTATTTGTTGTTAGAGCAGCCACAGAAATACATAATCTGTGAAAATTTCAACTGTCTAGCTATCACGGTTCATGAGATACAGCCCTATGACAGACAGACAGACAGACGGACAGCGAAGTCTTAGTAATAGGGTACCGTTTTTACCCTTTGGGTACGGAACCCTAAAAAAGAACATCCCCACTTTAAGTGTAGGAAGGCACCCAAAAAAAAATATTTTTAATTTTTTTATTCTACGTCTTTGTTGACATTGTGTAATAATTAACAATTAATAACATAATAATTATTTACGCGCGACTTCGTCCGCGAAGAAGTATAAATCGTTATCAGAATATGTATTAGAGGCACCTACTAATAGTGCGTAAAGCCACTATATATAATATATTTATATCACTACATAGTATAAAGCAAAGTCGCTTTCCGCTTCCCGCGTCTGTATGTAATATGTATGTATGTCTGTATGTATGTTTGCTTATATCTTTAAAACTACACAACGGATTTTGATGCGGTTTTTTTTAATAAACAGAGTGATTCAAGAGGAAGGTTTATATGTATAATACATGCATAATATAGTAGAGAAACACTGATAATTTTAGAGGTTTCTAATGTGATGTCGTAAATAAACACATTTTTTTGCGCTTACATTGCAAATGCTGGCTGAACCCCACGAGATATATCAAAATAATGTACTACAGTATTGTACACCTTAAAAACGTCTACAAAAAAGTTAACGATGGTATTAGAAATGTCTTACGCACAGCGAAGCGGGCACGGGTCAGCTAGTACTTATATAAATGATAAATTCTCGTGGCCTGATTTCGCTCTGCCACTCGACAGCTAAATATTAATTTACTAAGTCTGCACTATTTTATTTTGTGTAACATTTGTCTACTTTAATTATTTTTAAGCAAATAGTTCTTTTATCTTTAGGTTTTATTTCTAAATCAAGTGTAGCGTGTGCTGCTTTTTGAATTTGTGCTGAAGCTCTTTAGTTATTTTTTTTATTGTTGTACGTACTTGAGTAGTACTTTGTTTGAGTCTTCACCATGTTCGACTGGCACCACACTGGAGCTCTACATAGCATAGAAAGGATCATTAAAAATAAGGTAGACCCCCGTGTTTGTTTCCTGATTCTTCTAGGCTTGGTCGCGTGGAATCGGCGTAGCTTTACCTAGTTCCTAAGACGTTTCAAATTGATCCTTGTAATTCGGCGGCGGCTCGAGGTACTACGCGATCCGGGGGACGCAAGGCATGCGGGTGAAATCCCATTTTTTTCTAGCATGTAGCCTCCTCTTAATATACATTACATCGTTACATACATTGCAAGTTAACCTCTTAAACCCCGAGCGGGGTATCTAAAAGCTTTTAAAAATAGCTTTATGCGAATGAAATCGCTGGTTTTCTACCAGCTCTAAGTTCTTTAAATTCTAACAGAATAACCTAAGTTCAAGCCTTATTTTTATTTCTTTCCTATATTTTGTTCCCAAGCTTAAGGCCTGCTTCTACTAGTACCTAGTACGATCTAGTATCTTTGTTTCACTTATTTAACAAACAAAGACTAAACCCATTTTGTGCTATACATCCTTAATAATATGGCCGAAAATCGCTTGATCTACCACAAAATCAACAACTTATTCCAACCACGTACCCCGAAGGTGGGAACTATTTGATGCGGAAAAACGCCGCCCAGTAAAGTATGACTTTTGTTTGTTGAATAAGAAAACGACTGTTTTACATTTTGTGGAGTACAAGTGTTCCGGGTGCATGTTTAATGGGTGAGGTGACAAACGCGCTTTTTAAAAAACCCACGTATTGTACGTGAGATGCTAAGTTTTTTACTCGGAGCGTCTGTACGTGATGGCAGCGGAATGGTTTCATGCACGCTTGTATGGTACAATCGAATGAATTGCATTATCAACTCACGGGACTTCCGTACGTGTTGTGGTAGTTTCACAACTGTGGCAATCGTCATACTAAGTGATAAGTGACTGGCTTCGCAGCTCAGTTGGTTGTAAACCTAATGCTTTTAAGGGGTTAATTTTAATACTGTAAGTGCGGGTTATAGTCTTTATACAACTGTCGTAACCCTAATTAATTGTTGAGACCCAAAATCTTGCCTTTTAATTCATCATAAATCACATACCCGTTGACCAACAACTCGACAACCCTAATGATAATGAACAACACTCGCGACACCCCATTACAACGTGACGCCACGTGCCAACACTTGTCTTTTGCTGGGTCATGAAATTAGGGTGCTAAACGCGCATGAATAAATAGGGTTTAAAATTGTAAAGAATTCCACATAAATAATGGGACGGATGTGTATTAGAACGCTTAGATTATTTTTATAATTCAAATTATTCATGCGTAATAAATATTTAAAATTTGTTGTAATAATGATCTATTTTCTTTGCATTAAGACGTAATAATAATAATAATAAGCCTTTTTTATTTCCAACAACCTTACATAACATATTTTCCTTAATAAACTACGTATATAAATTTTATTCTGTTATTGGAACCCCACTCTGGGTATAGGCATTAAGACGTACTTAGGTATAATTTTATTTGATAAATGTAGAATTGTTTCTTTCTCAATAAATGTATTTAAACATATAACAAACACGTTTGTTTTTATTACAAAGATAACTTATGGATTTAATCTAGATAAATGTAACACAGAAACACGGTTGGTGAAACTTTTCTCGATAGATTTTTTTCCAAAGTTGGCTCTTTTTAAAACACTATTTACGTTTTTACTCAAAAATATGAATAGCTGAACTGTTAATTATTATATCATTCGTTAGATAATTATACTAGCTATCTAAATTGAAAACAATACATAATAAAAGCAACAAACAATATAATTATATTCGTTGATTAGAAAACCTCCTTTTTTCGTTGATTGAAAATTACAATAGCCTATCCTTATACGCCCAAACAAAAAAGTATCGTTTTAAAACCAATCTCACGATAGGGACAGAATCTTTTCTTGTGACGAAACCTAAAGTAAATTTAAATAGGTACCTGTATTAAAAGAGGTCAAATTAAAAGGGCTTTGTGAATAGTAGGTTTGAATCCTCGGTGTTGTATTGTTATTGTTCACAATCGGTGTTTTACATTTAGAAGGGCCATTTTTTTGAATTGAGGAACTGTTTGATTTTGGATATCTTATTGTAAGAAAAGGGACTTCAAAAAAAGTAGGGACGACCCTACTTTCACTTGAGAAATATATTTTGTAGCGTGAGAATAACCTAACCGTGTTATCTTATTATATGTTAATGTATTCTGTATAATATAGAGTTAAACAAATATTTTTTCTATCATCACTACATAGTATAAAGCAAAGTCGCTTTCCGCTTCCCGCGTCTGTATGTCTGTATCTTTGTTTGCTTATATCTTTAAAACTACACAACGGATTTTGATGCGGTTTTTTTTAATAGATAGAGTGATTCAGGAGGAAGGTTTATATGTATTAAACCCGTGCGAAGTCGGGGCGGGTCGCTAGTACAAAATATAATAAAATAAATTAATAGTTTGAAACTTGGTACACAAATTAGCTTTTGTGTCGATTCTGTTGACACCGAAACAAAATTAAGATTTCCTAAAAATAAAATTTAGTTTAATTTAGAGTAGGTGATGATTTTGTTGTGTCCATTCTAAAATTGATATTTTTGAATAACCAATAAAACCTTATTTTGGTAACGTATTGTAAATATTTTATCATTTTATTAAAAAATTCAACTATTTTTTTACTTTTTCTGATATCCTATGATAATTGTAATGCTACAGACAATAGTGGGTGTAATAATAGCCGCTAATGAACCTAATTGAAAAATATTTTTCAACGACAAGCTTTTGTAAAATCATTTAAACCATCGAGCACCAGCGCACTACCTGTCACATCATATAACATTGTCATCGGAATTTGACAAGTACCTATGCAATTTTTTTACTCAATAGATGTATTTACTAAGAAGTTCCATTGAGTGTTGAACAGCTCCTGACTCCATCATCTGATCAGCTCACTGTTACCATATTATTGCATTGTCACCGAAGTTACAAAAGTATGCGAAATTTCAACTCTATTAGCTGGGGATAACTGCTTCAAAATTGAGTTGCAAGATTCCACTTTAACAAACATAGTTACATAGTTACAGACATACATACATTGCTAGTTAAATAAGAGCTTGTAAAAAAACATATTCATTTGGACTGAATAAGTAACAAATTATGAAGTTGAAAAAATCATCACTTAAAGTTTTATAAACAATAACAAAAATGATACCCCTGTACGAATTAGTTACCACTTAAATAACTAACCCCAAAAACCGTTGACAATGTAAATATTCATTACCGCTACCCTCGGTTGACCGACTTGTTCCCACACTTAAATAGCGTAACCGACTTCGGCACGTGCCTACCTGGCTCCCAGAAGCCCCAGATCCCACGGAAAAGGAGGAGTCGCAGGATCCCACGGGACGGAAAGGTCTCGTGTGAAAATAAAAGAACCGTGGGAATTCAACATTTTAATGATTAAAATGTCACGGTTTGGTTTTTGGATGTTTTAGTGTTTTGTTTATTTCCTTTTAATTGAATGCCTAATTTGACTTCTGAATATACGATTTATTTTGTTTAAATGTATAAACATATATTATATACGGCGATGGGCTTGCAACCTGTCACGTATGGAATGCTAACTACTGCAAAATGTGGGCATGTGCCAAATATAATTTTTGGACGTGCCTCTGACTACCCCCTCTAGACATCTTCAAAGGATCTGAGATCTGAGAGGATGATGTCCGTACTTGGGGATGATATTAGACTTATGCGTTATAATTTTTATTCTAAACTCTGAATTTCGAAAAGTGGAAATTGTGAGGATATTCAAAGGGTAGTCAACGGCACTTCGAAATATAATTTAATGAAATAAAAAATAAAATGTATCACAACATTTTTTTTTTATTTACCTGCCGCGGTTATTAAATATTTTTTACACATAGTACCTATTGTTACTTTATTTTTACTTCTTCGTCTACACTTTATTTCAACTAAGTTACAAAAGTCATGATCGCGGTCAAGCTGGAACTTCGGTAAAATATATTAAAGGCAATGAAACTAAATAAAACCCATGGGAATTAAGAAATTTAAAAAGTCCTAATACTCCACAATTGACTTATCAAGCTGTAACCGACATCGGCGCGTGCCACTGCCTACCCCTAACAGACCCTCATTCCCATTAGGCAGGCTCTCACAGACCAAAGTCTCGTGTGAACTTTTATTTTACGACCGTTATTTAACCGTAGAACAGAACAAAAATATTTGAATAATGAAATATTATCCAACAATTATATTGGACTAGCAGTCCGCCCCTGCGTCGCACGGGTGTAATAATGATTTTATAGGTAATTTGTTTACACCTTGGGTTACATTATCGATGTTTTCATACGGATCCCTAATAGTTAGACATATAGTATTATAAACTTTTTTGTAGATATTGATGTTATCTATAAAACTGTAGTACATTACTTTGATCTATTGTCAATAATTTCCGCAGCGTAAGCGATATAAGGATTTTTTTTTGTTTTTTTTTTCACGCGTTGGGTTACATTTTCGAAGTTTTCATACGGATCCCTAATATTTTTGAAAATATTCTATAGCCTATTTATAGCCTATATATTTTATTTATAGCCTATTATAGAGGAAAAATTTGATTGTTTGTTTGTTTGTTTGTTTGCATCGAATAGGCTCCGAAACTACTGAACCGATATGAAAAATTATTTCACCATTAGAATCCTACATTATCCCTGATGAACTTAGTCTTAAAAAGAACGTTTAAAAAGTAAGAATCTGTTTGGCAATACGTTTAGTTAAGTTTTTTTTTTATGTTACATTCACAAAGTGCTGTTGATTCTAATAAATAAATAAAAAATAAGTTATATTCATCACTAGAAAAAACAGGGATCCCTATTAAAACTTTAATAATGTAACCCAAGGTGTAAAAAAAACCATAAAATCACCCGTGCGACGCCGAGGCGGAGTTATAAAAAGAGAGAAAATACATTTATTTTAAACAGGTAATATGGACATCGGATTGTGACATGTGGAGGCAAATAGGTCCCCGTCTCAGCATTGAGCCGCACAGCACTATAGGGAGTAGGCGAAGCGCGGTGCGACGCTGGTTTTGGTTCTTAAATTTATATTCGAAAAATGCTTGGACGTATCTCTCATTACACATTACAATACAAGTGCGTAGGTACTTGGGGATTAAAGTCGTGATTCAAAACCTTCTTCAAAACGGTGAAGGAAAACATCGTGAGATAACCAGCCAACTAGGTAGGTACAGTAAAACATTTCAAATCTATAGTTTTAGGTATCTATCACGTAACATTGCTAAGACAAAACGAATAGGGGCCTCGGCGAAGGGAAGTTTAAGGCGCTCCCAGTCGACGATTGATTTTGTTCGAAACGAAAAAAGAAATACTTCTGAACAAGCCACATCTCCTATTTTATAATGTATAGTATATGTGAATAAAGATGTACCCATCTTTAATCACTTCGATAAATAATCCTACCGACCGCTGCAATGACGACAAACACTCGTCGTCACGCGTGGTCCTTAGCTTTTCGAATAAATTAATGATATAAATTATGTATAATTACTTATCAAAAATCTATTCTAATAGAAATCTAGATCTACATATTACCTATCTTTAACAATAAATCACAAGTTGATTTTAATAGTAGGTATATAAAATATTTCGATCATAAATTCTAAAACGTATCATTTTGAAATAATATCTTTATCGTGAAAAGTTTCTGCTATTAGGTTTTCAGCTAAATAGAAATCTAGGTAGGAACCTGAAGTAATATACTTATAAAAATAGGAGATGTGGCTTGTTCAGAAGTATTTCTTTTTTCGTTTCGAAAAAGCCCCTTAAAGGTATCGTGTTTTATGGACACTTCGCTCACAGTTAGTATTCTTATAAGCGGCGATTAGTATTCAAACGTTCATCTTACAGCCGTAGGTAAGTGTTGTCATTTAGCACGACTATGATCACATACACTGATATTTAAGATACTAAAAGATTGAGTGAAAGAAGACGTAGTGATGAGGATTGAGAAAGGGATGCTTAGATGGTTTGGGCATGTGGAGAGAATGAATGAAGAAAGATTGACAAAACAGGTATATAAGGCGAGTGTGAAAGGGAGCGTTGGAAGAGGAAGACCTCGGCGTATTTTCCTGGACCAATATGGTAATGTTTTGAAAAAAGGCCGGGTCAAGAGTACTCTAAACCGACGAGCATGCATGAGGAATGTGATGAGAGTGAATGAAGCTAAAAAAGAATGTCAGGATCATAGCAAGTGGAAAGCCGTGATCTCTGCCTACCCCTGGGAAAGAGGCGTGATTTTATGTATATAGAGAAAACTTCAAAAAAAAAAATGTAAATAAGATCACGACTGTAATCCCCAATTACGGTAGACATCCTCTCAGATCTTCAGGCGCTTAGATCCTTTGAAGATGTCTAGTGGGGGTTAGTCAGGCACGTCCGAACATTATATTTGACACATGCCCACATTTTGCAGTAGTTAGCATTCCATACGTGACAGGTTGCAAGCCCATCGCAGCTTATAAGAGAATACTAACTGGTTTCCTCACGATGATTTCCTTCACCGTTTTGAGCACGTGTTTTGATGCGCATATAATTTTCGGACTTCGAAATGTAAGTCGAGGTACCTCCCACTCGGCCAACACAGACAACATGCCAAACCCACTACTCGCTTCCCGCTAGCCGGCACACTCCCACAGAATCGACAACGTCTCGTGTGAACTGACAAAAATATACTACCATTCGATTCATTAACCCATTATATTTTATCAAGTTATTTTAATCGTGGGAAGTTTAAAGGTAGAGGAATTTTGATGAGGTTTTTACGGATCTTTTATGGGGTCGTAGAATTTACCTGAAGGACCAAAAGTCCATTTTTAGGGTTCCGTACCCAAAGGGTAAAAACGGGACCCTATTACTAAGACTGCTGTCCGTCTGTCTGTCACAGGGCTGTATCTCGTGAACCGTGATAGCTAGACAGTTGAAATTTTCAGATTATGTATTTCTGTTGCTGCTGTAACAACAAATACTAAAAACAATAAAATCAATATTTTAGTGGGCCATACAACAAACGTGTTTTTTTTGCCGTTTTTAATAGATGATGGTACGGAACCCTTAGTGCGCGAGTCCGACTCGCACTTGGCTGGTTTTTAATGACTTAGGGATCAACACCAGCCACAGATGTAATCGGGTCATTGTTTACTTCCAAATGAAAATAACATTAAATTAACTGACCGACCTCACAGCTCAGTTGGTAGTAGCTCTGCCTTCTGCGCTGTAGAATGTGGGTTCGATCCCCATCCAGGACAAAATATTTGTGTGATAAACATAGATGTTTGTTCTGTGTCTGGGTGTTATAATGTATATTGTGTATGTATGTAATGTAATTACAAAAAAAATATATTTAATTATTCTATTCCGATCTCCAGGGGCTCAGAACCTTGAAGATATTTGAAGGGAGTAGTCAGAGGCACGTCCAAACATTATATTTGCAGTAATTAGCATTACATACATGACAGGTTGCAAGCCTTTTGCCGCTTATAAGAATTTACTAACTTATAATTAGTATACATTTTTCAGATAGAAAATTCCATTGATGCACAGCCCGGACTCGAACCTATGACCTTTTGATTGTAAGTTGAGGTACCTCCTACTCGGCCTTTTTCTTCTTCATCTTATCCCACGTACTCGTAGGGTCGGCACAACAAATCAGAACAGATGTTGCAAATGGATTTGGCTTGGTGTGTTTTACAACCGGCCGCTTGCCTGACGTCAACCCTCCTTGGGAATGCTAGCCTCCCACTCGGCCAATGACCTAATTTCTCAGTACTACCGTCAGTGAGCTTTATGTAGTTTAGTAATCTATAATAATTACGAATAATAGAAACATACACGTTGTAAACATTAACATTTGCGTAGTGGGTTCAATTCTCACGCCATTGAGTAAGTACAGACCTTTACTTATCAAACAATCAGTGTGAGTCGGACTCGCGCACGAAGGGTTCCGTAGCATCTATCTAAAACTATCTATAAAAAACGCCAAAAAACACAATTGTCGTATGAGAAACCCACTTAAATATTTTTATTCTATTTTTAGTATTGTTGTTATAGCGGCAACACAAATACATCATCTGTGAACATTTCACCTGTCTAGCTATGACGGTTCATGAGATACAGTCTAGTGACAGACAGACAGACGGACCGCGGAGTCTTAGTAATAGGGTCCCGTTTTTACCCTTTGGGTACGGAACCCAAAAAAATACGTGTCGAGTTAAGAACCTCCTCCGTTTTTTTCGACGCTTAAAAACAGTGCCCAGTGCACCGTTTGGTCGACTTGTATGTATGTATGTATACAGTAGCCGCTTTAAGGGGCTGCCAGTCGACGATTGCTCTTTTTCGGAACGAAAAAAGTAATACTTCTGAACAAGCCACATCTCCTATTTTTATAAGTATATTACTTCAGTTTCCTACCTAGATTTCTATTAAGCTGAAAACATAATAGCAGAAACTTTTCACGATAAAGATATTATTTCAAAATGATACGTTTTAGAATTTATGATCGAAATATTTTATATACCTACTATTAAAATCAACTTGTGATTTATTGTTAAATATAGGTAATATGAAGATCTAGATTTCTATTAGGATAGATTTTTGATAAGTAATTATACATAATTTATATCATTTATTTATTCGAAAAGCTAAGGCGGACCACGCGCGGACGTGTGTTTGTCGTCATTGCAGCGGTCGGTAGGATTATTTATCGAAGTGATTAAAGATGGGTACATCTTTATTCACATATACTATACATTATAAAATAGGAGATGTGGCTTGTTCACAAGTATTTCTTTTTTCGTTTCGAACAAAAATAATCGTCGACTGGCAGCGTCTTAAAGAAAACTCATTTTTATAAAAATGCGATAATTCCACTATTATAATACCATATTACCTATAATAGCTGGTGTCACGAATATCGTGGCACGCGACAAGGGATTGAGTTCAAAATGATCGAGGCAACGAAATAAGCGAGTTTCATGAGCGGGCTTTAGCGTAGTACTGCTGAGACTTGAGGCGTGAACGGTACGAATAAATAATTGCAAATACTGCCAATATCTGGGATCGTGCCACAAGCTCAAATATTGTTTTGCGTTATGCGTTGTCTATGTTGGTATAAGCTGTGCAGTGTCGAAAAGTCAGAACTTTAATACTTATAATATTTATATAGACAGACATCACCCAGTGGCTAAGCCCCTCGGTTGGCGTACCATGGAACCCCATTGTACCCATTTAAACAATGCACAGCATTTACCAACATTTAGGTATACTAAGAAAGGATTAAAAAAAAATATATATTCAAGGGCCGTGTTGGCCGAGTGGGAGGTACCTCGACTTTCAATCTGAAGGTCGTGGGTTCGAATCCCGGCGTGTATCAATGATTTTTTCTGTTTGAATAAATTTATAAGCGCATCAAAACCACGTGCTCAAAACGGTAAAGGAAAACATCGTGAAGAAACCAGTTAGTATTCTTATAAGCGGCGAAGGGCTTGCAACCTGTCTCGTATGCGTACGACGTCGTAAGCGTCTGGAGATCTGAGAGGATGTCTACCGTACTTGGGGATTACAGTCGTGATCCTATTTATTTTTTAAATTCGAGGGAGAAAGAGTATTGAATACTTTGTATAAAAGCTCTTGTAAGCTCTATATATAAAAACTTGTAAGTAACAATTAAAACAGAAATTAGACCTTTTTTGAAAAAACGCTTGTTCAGTAGCCACAAACTTCCCCCTGAAACAGTCTCACGGTAGAAGCTCAACGTATGAGTTCGCAAGAGAACCAAAAATCATGGGAACAGGATGAAACGGACTTTTATAAAATTGGGATGTACTTAGAGCGGATTTCGGTTGGAACGGTCGAGTGTGGGAAACTAATGAATTTGATTCAAGATCACTACATAGTATAAAGCAAAGTCGCTTCCCGCGTCTGTATGTATGCTTATATCTTTAATACTACATAACGGATTTTGATGCGGTTTTTTATAATAGATAGAGTGATTTAGGAGGAAGGTTTATATGTATTAAACTCGTGCGAAGCCGGGGCGGGTCGCTAGTAATTAATAAATGTTTGATGAATGCAGAATCGTTTTTTCTCAATACCGCAAAACATACAGAAATTAAATAAGTACTTAAGTACATTGAAATTAATAATGGCCGAGTGGGAGGTACCTCGACTTTCAATCTGAAGGTCGGGTTCGAATCCCGGCGTGCATCAATGGATTTTTCTGTTCGAAAAAATTATATGCGCATCAAAAACCAGGAAACCAGTTCGTATTCTTATAAGCGGCGATGGGCTTGCAACCTGTCACGTATGGAATGCTAACTGCAAAATGTGGGCATGTGCCAAAATATGTTTGGACGTGCCTCCACTACCCCCACTAGACATCTTCAAAGGATCTCAGCGTCTGGAGATCTGAGAGAATGTTTACCGTACTTGGGGATTTTAGTCGTGATCCTATTTAATTATATTTTTATTTTAAATTTCTTATGAAGGGTTGTAAGTATAAATGCAAATATGCGAGAAGTTTTCAATCTTGAGGGTGGAATTATAATTTAAAGTGGTTGGCACCATCACCCCGACTGTATTATCATAAAATTATCATACGATATGTATGGGGTAACAAGAAAATTGTATAAAAGAGACACGCGCGCACTGCCCTAAGAGTGTGTGAAATTAGCTTGTGGTGAGGTGACCATGAGTTATTCTTTTTATGGGAAGTATAATATATTTTATTATCTATGAAACGTTCCAGAACTGCTTTTTGGCTCTGCAGTCTGAGTCAAATTTCTCTATATGTTATGCTAGTTTGTCCATTTTTAGGGTTCCGTACCCAAAGGGTAAAAACGGAACCCTATTACTAAGATTTCGCTGTCCGTCTGTCCGTCTGTCTGTCACAGGGCTGTATCTCATGAACCGTGATAGCTAGACAGTTGAAATTTTCACAAATTATGTATTGCTGTGGCTGCTCTAACAACAAATACTAAAAACAGAATAAAATAAATATTTAAGGGGGACTCCCATACAACAAACATGTTTTTTTTGCCGTTTTTATAGATAATGGTACGGAACCCTTAGTGCGCGAGTCCGACTCGCACTTGGCCGGTTTTTTAAAGTTATTACTACGAAATCTATTTTATTACCATATAGCCTAATTTACTTACTGAGCTAAAAATACAAAATGTAGACAGCACAAAATTTCGCAGACAAAATAAAACAATAAACTAGTTAAAAATAATAATGTCAATACTGTCAGATTTCTCACTTGCCTAGTGAGAAATCTCACAGTATTGACATTTATTATTGACAGTTTAAACTGACAAATCAAAAAAAGATGAATTACGATGTACACTTAATAATACTGGTGTAGTTCCGTTGTTAAAATTCGTATCGACATTTAAATCAATTTTAAATTGTAACCAGAGAAGATTATCTACGTATCTAAGGTTTCAAATTACCCTTCATTGTTACCTGAATTCGCCTCTCTCAGTTAAAAAGTCTATTGCGTCCGACAGTCTACAATAAACAAAGTATCACTGCCACCCTATTGTTGAGTCAAATAGGGAAGTTCCCAGGACTGTTGGAAAAAATACTTCACACGAGACCCATCACGTGAGAATATGTAGTGGGAACGACCTATTTAATTTGGTAGAATGGAATAGAATAGAAAAAACTTTATTTGTAGCAAGCCTCTTGCAACTAGAAACTAAGAGGTAAAAATCTAAAATAAAACGGGCAAGTGCGAGTCAGACTCGCGCACGAAGGGTTCCGTACCATTATCCATAAAAATGGCATAAAAATCTTGTTTGTTGTATGGGAGCCCCCCTTAAATATTTATTTTAATCTGTTTTTAGTATTTGTTGTTAAAACAGAACAGAAATACATAATCTGTGAAAATTTAAACTGTCTAGCTGTCACAGTTCATGAGATACAGCCCTGTGACAGACAGACGGACGGATGGACGGACAGACAGACAGACAGACAGATAAACAGCGAAGTCTTAGTAATAGGGTCCCGTTTTTACCCTTTGGCTCAGTTGGTAGTAACTCTGCCTTCTGCGCTGTAGGTTGTGGGTTCGATCCCCACCCAGGGCAAATATTTGTGTGATGAACATAGATGTTTGTTCTGTGTCTGGGTGTTATTATGTAAGTATAATAAGTATGTATTTACAAAAAAAAAGTACATAAGTATTCTATCAGTTATCTGGTTCCCATAGTACAAGCTTTGCTTAGTTTGGGGCTAGATGGCGTTGTGTGTAAAGTCCGCCAATATTTATTATTATTATCCAAATTGGATCACCCGGTGAAAAAATATGCATCCATAAAAAGCTAAATAAATATATCTATATAAATATATCTATCCTATTTCGCCGCTTGGAAATATAAATTATTTTTACTAACAGCATTTTCATTCAGCGTGTAAATTCCATGGGATTCGACCTTTTTTTGCCACACGTCATTATCATGTGTGGTCAACCCAATCTCACGGGACACCACAGTTTTCTAGGTGAATAGGAATTCTCGTGAGAAATTATTGTAAATGGGTTTTTGGAAATAGCAACACCGAATTTCTCGAAAGCCGTTAGGTAATTATGCGTCGCTTATGTAGTTTTAGTCACGATAGAGCGCTAAAAGGGACAACAGCGTGAGAAATAAAAAAAACCGGCCAAGTGCGAGTCGGACTCGTGCACGAAGGGTTCCGTATCATTATCTATAAAAAACGGCAAACAAATCACGTTTGTTGTATGGGAGCCCCACTTAAATATTTTTATTATTCTGTTTCTATTCTATTCTGTATTTATTGTTATAGGGACCACAGAAATACATAATCTGTGAAAATTTCAACTGTCTAGCTATCACGGTTCATGAGATACAGCTCTGTGACAGACAGACGGACAGCGAAGTAGGGTCCCGTTTTTACCCTTTGGGTACGGAACCCTAATTACTTATAATAATACACATTTCTGGGCATGTGCCCAATGTTACGTTTCGACATACCTCTGACTAACCCCTTTAGAAATCTTCAATGATCTAAGCATCTGAAAGGTTGTCTACCATATAATTTGAGAATTATAGTAATGATCTTATTTCACGAGAAATATATGTCCAATTGTTAATATTGGAACTCGTAGAACCCTTGTCTTATATACCAAAAACCACTTAATTTACGTAAAAATTAAAGGCATATCCTACCAAAAACATTCTTTAAAAAACTAGCCAAGTCTCGATGGAGCTGCTTGTTTATCTCTAAAAAGTAATGAAATCTAGACAAAGTCGTGTCAAGTCTGAGGTACCTTACTGCGATTTCTTTATTATAATAGTCACACATTAACTATATTGGCACATTAGTATTGAAAGCACACTTGTACATAGGTATCCTATGACAGAATATCAGCGGTCAAAATTAAACAGATTTTTTTTTATAATCAAGGAATTAATTTTACCGTGAATTTAAGTGCAGAAAAACGTGAGGAAACCAGTTAGTATTTAAACGGCTAAGGGCTTGCTATATGTCTGTCAAAAATGAAATGCTAACTACTGCATAATGTGGGTACGTACCAATAATCACAGTCGTGATTCTATTTCGTTTTTAGGGCTCCGTACCCAAAGGGTAAAATCGGAACCCTATTACTAAGACTTCGCTGTCGCGTCTGTCCGTCCGTCTGTCTGTCACAGGGCTGTATCTCATGAACCTTGATAGCTAGACAGTTGAAATTTTCACAGATTATGTATTTCTGTTGCTGCTCTAACAACAAATACTAAAAACATATTATGGGCCCCATACAACAAACATGATTTTTTTTCCGTTTTTATAGATAATGGTACAGAACCCTTCGTGCGAGTCCGACTCGCACTTGGCCGGTTTTTTTTACGTCCTAACGACCGCCTGGATCGGCCCTAATCCGCACTAATTCAGGTCAAGAATACCCAAGGACGCTTCCCAGGGCTCGACACACTTTCCCATGAGAACCTAACTCATTCCCATGGGATTGTGGGAATTATGTTAATTCCAAGCGATAAACGCGACCTTATCTTGATGCAAAAAGTTGTTGGCAAACAGTATGGCAGATAATAAGGGACCTTGAAGTATAATGTACACGAAGATTCTCGATAATATTAAATACTATTCTTATATTGCAGTTTTCAAAGCGAAGATACCTACGACTGGTACCTACCAAAAATAAAAAAATTTAAATTCATAAATTTGAATTAGACCTTTGTCCAGTAGTAGGACGAAATAGGTAAGACTATCCCACTGCTGGGGTTAGAACGAATCAAATACGTTTTATTTCAACCATGGCAAGTAACTAAATCAATAAATAAATAAATCAATATTGGTGGACATTTCACACAGTGCCATCTAGCCCCAAACTAAGCAAAGCTTGTATTATGGGAACCAGACAATTGATAGAATACATATATACGTTTCTTTATGTTGTAAATACATACTTATTATACATAACACCCAGACACAGAACAAACATCTATGTTCATCACACAAATGTTTATCCCGGGTGGGGATCGAACCCACAACCTACAGCGCAGAAGGCAGAGCTACTAGGCTACTACCAACTGAGCTGTGATATTAGAATAGAGTGGATTATTCTAAGATAGTTAGTACCTATGACATTGGAATTTGAATTCGATAACTGTGGCAATAAAAATCAGCGGGTGAAGATTGATTTTTAAACAATAAGGGTAGATTTATATTAGACCGGGCCGTATCCGGGGCGTGCCGTGTACGTGGCCCGGACGGGGCACGGACGGGGCACAGATTTAAAACGTTACATACATTCTGCATCACCTTGTTCGATAGGCACCACACTGGAGCTCTACATAGCATTAAGGAAAGGATCATTAAAAAAAAGGTAGACCCCAAGCCGTGTTTGTTGCCTGATTCTTCTAGGCTTGATCGCGAGGAATCGGCGTAGCTTCACCTAGTTCCTAAGACATTTCAAAGTGATCCTTGTGATTTTATTGAAATAAATGATTTTTGAATTTTTGAAGCATTTTATATTAAACAGTGCCCTGATCCGTGTCCCGTTCGGGCCCGTCTACTAACTAAAGACACAGCCCGGTCTAATATAAATCTACTCTAAGCCTATGTATGTGACTGTTGTGTCATGGTTGACATCTTATACTACACTCGCGTGCGAGTCGCGAGACGAGGTGCGAGGCAAACCACGAGACGAGAGTGTGAATATACGCTCGTGGCTCGCCTCGCACCTCTCTCCTTTACTATCGATCACGCGAGACACGAGACGAAGCACGAGGCGAGGTACGAGGCGAGAGTGTAAATCTAGCATTATACAAGTCAACTGTAAATCCGTCCGTCGTCCAATTAAAGTATAAAACATGAAAAAAGTTACAACGTAATCTCACACCTCCGTGCGCCAAAATTAAATTAAATTATAATTTTATTCACAAACAGAAAACTTCATTACACTGGATAATAAAGCATGTTCATTAAAAGTCACCTACGTATAAACATGTCAAGCCTCTGCCTCCCTGAGGTGCTACTGCGAAACTTCAATTGAGTACCTAGGTACTAGTGGAACCCTCGCGACTTCGTTCACGTGAAGTTAGGGGTTGAATTCCTTTCTTAGTACAAAAGGAATTTACCTTACAAATTTCAAGTATGAATAGTGGTGGCTGTGCGTTGATACTGTTGATAAATCAGTCAGTCAGTCAGTCAGTCAGTCAGTCAGTCAGTCAGTCAGTCAGTCAATCAGTAAGTAACGTAAAAGTTTCATATAATCGTAAACTAGTATGTAAGTAATGTTTGTTATAACTTGATAAAAAAAACAAAAAGTATAGCTTTAAATCATTTATTTGTAAAAAAGTTACGAAATAAAAATTCTAAGAATAGTGTAAGTAATATCATTTCTTGTTTAGTATAGTTAAAATAAGAATAATTATTGTTCTTACTTTAAAGTTTAATACTAGCATAGTATCCTACGCGATCGAAGCGGGCGGAAGATAGATAGTTCACTTCATTGATCACCACACGTTCACACGGATACAAAAACTAAATACAGGAAAAAAAAATACACTAAGCTTAAAGGTGCAAAAGGCGGCCTTATCGCTAAAAGCGATCTCTACCATTCAACCTTAGAATGGACTGGAAGAAACATATAACGAGAAGAGGCATGTTGGTGCGGGTCTAATTATATACAAGTATATACAAATTAAGGTAAAGGAAGGTTTAAGAAAGCGATACGTCATTACGGCATTTCGCAGTAGTCCTTTTGATGTCCGCTAATAAAAGTTCCCACGCACGCCGCTACTTTCCCACGAGAATGCTCTTTGTATAGCCGCATCAAGTGAATTACGTTTTGAATAATATTATTTAGCGGTTACATTTGCGAATGTGTTTAATGTGTTTGTGTGAGCTGTGGTGACCTAGCGGGAATCGAATCCGCACTTCATGCCCCTAGTTGACTAGCCACTGTAATAATAATGCCACATTTTGCTGTAGTTAGCATTCCATACGTGACAGGTAGCAAGCTCATCGCCGCTAATAATAATACTAACTGGTTTCCTATTGATGTTTTCCTTCACCGTTTTGAGCACGTGTTTTTGAAATATACTTAGCCTGGAATAACAATAAGGCTACTTTTTATCCAGTATTAAATATAAAAAAACCGGCCAAGTGCCAGTCGGATTCGCGCACGAAGGGTTCCATACCATTATCTATAAAAAACGGCAAAAAAGAAGTTTGTTGTATGAGAGCCCCACTTAAATATTTATTTTATTCTATTTTTTGTATTTTTTGTTAAAGCAGCAACATAAATATAAATACATAACCTGTGAAAATGTCAACTGTCTAGCTACCACGGTTCATAAAATACAGCCCTGTGACAGACAGACGTACAGACGGACAGCGAAGTGATAGGGTCCCGTTTTTACCCTTTGGGTACGGATCCCTAAAAATTATAATTTGAATCTACGCAGGATACCAGAAGTCGCCCTAATCTTTTAATATAACATCAACAAATAACCCTCTCAACCGATATTCTCATAATTCCCACCAAATAATATCGCACGCCTTCATTCCCACGACAATATCCTGGGAAATAAAGTAGAGTTATACAGGAATAAATATCTGTCATTATCAGTTTCCCAAATACAAGGGGCACACGCTTCTTATCCTATTTAAACACTTAGCTGGCTTCAATAAACAAATTCTATATTCAGACTTAAAAAAATGGCATTCGTCCCTTTCCTTCAGATACAAAACTCCATATGAACGCAAGAGACAACACTATTAGGGTTCTCTAACACCCTGGTTGGCACGTGTCATCAACCCTAAGTAAAGTTCTCACAAAACGACATTCTCACGAGAAACAGCAACCATGGGAAATGACAGACAGACAGACCGCAACCGAACAGGAAATTACAGCATTATCGCATTAAAAGTGGGGTGTGTGTGTCATTTGCAAGGTCGTGGGATCGGTTTGTTGACAACTCGATAATGGTGAACGAAATTTTTTATACATTTTTCAAATATACAAGGTACTAGCAGACCCGCGACTGTCAAACAATAAATTCAAATTCAAAAATCATTTATTTCAATAAAATCACAAGGATCACTTTGAAACGTCTTAGGAACTAGGTGAAGCTACGCCGATTCCACGCGACCAAGCCTAGAAGAATCAGGCAACAAACACGGCTTGGGGTCTACCTTTCTTTTAATGATTCTTTCCTTAATGCTATGTAGAGCTCCAGTGTGGTGCCAATCGAACAAGCTGAAGGCTCAAACAAGAATAATAATTAAAAGTACCTACTACTCAAGTACGTACAACAATAAATATATAATCAACAATAATAATAATCGCATAGAATAACGCACGTTGCTATGACGACTGATGTTAGATTTTTCGCACACCAGCGCCATCTATACAAAAATCATCGCCAATGAGTATTCAATGAGTATTCGCCGATCTGCCGTTGATCGCGGTCGCGGGCGTTGCTCATGATGAAGAGCATCTGAATTGTCTCGAAACGTCAGCAATACAAGTAAAAACGTGGTAATTAGCCGTATTTCTATTTAAAAATCATCTCTTGCGTTTTTTATCATTTTGGGAATGTTTAACGTATTTTAAAGAATTCTATGTTATATTCGGGCATTATATCTACATCTACAGTCTACGTTTAGGCCTGATTGAGGCACAAACGCACAAACTTTCGCATTTATAATATTACTAACAGCTCGCCCCGGCTTCGCACGGGTGGTACCTGAATAAAAAGTAGTTCGTGTTATTCTGATGTATAAGCTATATTACTGTAAAGTTTCATTTTAATCCGTTCAGTAGTTTTTGCGTGAAAGAGTAACAAACACACACACACCCACTCACTCACTCACTCACAATTTTTCACATTTATAAATAGTAGGATTAGGAATTGAGATAGGAAACTGGAACTGGATGTTCAAATCTTGTAAATTAATTTAATCTGTGGGATTCTGTTCTCACGGCTGTATAGAGCAGTCCCACGCTCAGTAAGGCCTTGACCCTGGCTAATCTTAGACCACAGTTGACCCTTTGTGTTTCATCGAACCTTAGTTAAATGTCAGACATTATTACAAGTTTTTATATAACTTGCAATGTATGAACGTATGTAACTATGTAATTATATTTGTTAAGGTAGGATCTTGCAATTCAAGTTTGAAGCAGTTATTCCCAACTGATTGAGCTGATATGTCGCATACTTATGTAACTTTGGTGACAATGCAATAATATGGTGACATTGAGCTGATCTGATGATGGAGTCAGGAGCTGTTCAACAGTCACTTACAATGGAACTCCTATACTTCGATTGAGTAAAAACTTTGCATACTGGTCAAGTTCCGATGACAATGTTATTATGATGTGAAGCGCTGGTGCTCGATGGCATAAATGATTTTACAAAAGCTAGCCAAAAAAAATATTTTTCCACAGAAAACTTATTCTTAAAACTATCGTGATTAGTAGACATAACTATAGATTTTTATTAAATCAGACGTACAGTGGTCCATTTTTTGTTAGTATTATTGTCTTAAAAACTATGTAAGACCCGTATAAAAATCTATATAAATACAGATAATTGGTCAGAAAAATTGTAATTAAAGTACCCACTATCTCTTCTACATATTCATTCGCTGCCTGGAGATCTGGGAAGATATCTACCGTACTTGGGAATTGCAATCGTAATCCTATTTCTTTCTTTTATATTTATTTTTTTACTTGTAATATCATAATTCAAGGTAATAGACTTTTGCATTACAGGATGACCGTGACTAGTATTATAAAATTATTTTTTGGATTTTTGTTTCAAAGATAAAATACTAAAATACTATCAGAACTAATTAAAAACACCCTGTCAAAGCGACATTATCAGCAAGAAACTAAGTCATATTTTATTTTAAAAGATTGCGTTGTTACGAAAATTGCAATATTGTAATAAGGTATCAAAAAAATGCCTTTAATCTTCATTAGTTCACCTGTGCGAAGGAGGACTAGCAGCATAGTCATCTGCTTGGTTTAAAAACAACAAGTATATAAAAAACGGGTTCATTCAAAAATCCAACAAAATATTCCCACGTGCCTGGAATTCTTAACCACGATCGCAGACCGTGAAAGTGACACGCATAATTTAAAAAAAACCTCTCAACAACCGACCACTGAAAATTCACTCTTATCTCCTTGCGATAAGGTGCTGGGGATAATGCAAGGTTGTAGAATAAAGTTGGTGGAATTTGAAGGGAATACTCATGGTATTTCTGTAGGGCTACAGAGGTTGCCCTATAAATTACGTTGCGGCTCCATGGTGCCCATTTTGCGTCTAGCGTTTGTTAGGGAAGGTTGTAAAAAGTTTTACGTTTAAAAATATTTGGTAATTAAAGTTACTAGTAGAAGTTAAAGTACAGTTTGAGTTTTAAATGGTGGCTGAATTTTCTCGATAAACGGAACGAAATTTCGTAAAATACGTTTAATCTTTTTAAAATGCGACTATTTGCGACACGACATGTAAATATTGTGTTTAAATTAAAAAAACCTGCCAAGTGAGAGTCGGACTCGCGCACGAAGGGTTCCGTATATCTATACAGAACGGCAACAAAATCACGTTTGTTGTATGGAAGCCTCCTTTAAATATTTATTTTATTCTGTTTTTAATATTTGTTGTTATAGCGGCAACAGAAATACATCACCTGTAAACTGTCTAGCTATCACGGTTCATGAGATACAGCCGAGTAATAGGGTCCCGTTATTACCTTTTGGGTACGGAACCCTAAAAAGTGCTGTTCGTGGAAAAGCACATTACTAGAAATACTGGCTTGATTAATTTGATTATTTTTTATTTCAAAATGTTCGTGATACCTATTTATTTCTGAATAATATTTATAGGGAAGGAAAAATAGAATATTTTCCGGAAAATAGATAAATTCGTGAAAAAATAAAGTGATCTAAAAGGTTATTGAAGTTTGGGCAGGGTAACGTCTGTCGGGTCGACTGGTTTCAATAAAATATAAATAAGGATTTAATCTAGATAAATTATAGACAGAAACACGATTGGTGAAACTTTTCTCGACAGATTTATTCTTCAATGTTGGCTCTTCAAAAACACTAGTTTCGTTATTAATCAAAACTATGAATAGCTATTAAACAGTTATTTTTTATATAATTCGTTAAATAATCATACTAGCTAAGTAAATTATAGATATTTTCTTTTTAAGTTTGATGGTTTTCAAAATAATGCGGTTTTATCACTTTTTCCGTTTTATCCCATACAAAAAACTATACATTTCACATATCACCTTAACACGTTGATAGTTTGGAGCTATTCTGGGTTAATTGCCTGGTTCAAATAGTTTTTTCTTATAAACTGTTTTATTTTATATTCCTAGAAAATCAAAGTCCTAGCTCACACGTCTATTTCAGAAAACACGGTACAGTTTCTTTTGATAAATGAATTATAATACACGGAAGTCTCAGCCAGACGATGCATTTTATCTATACTAATATTATAAAGAGGAAAGATTTGATTGTTTGCTTGTTTGTTTGTTTGATTGTTTGCATCGAATAGGCTCCGAAACTACTAGACCGATTTTAAAAATTCTTTCACCATTAGATTCCAACATATCCCTGATGAACATAGGTTATAGAATATTTTCAAAAATGTTAGGGATTCGTATGAAAACTTCGATAATGTAACCCAACGTGTGAAAAAAAAAACAAAAAAGATCCTTATATCGCGTTTGCTGCGGAAATTATTGACAATAGAGCAAAGTAATGTACTACAGTTTTATAGATAACATTAATATCTACAAAACAGTCCATAATACTATATGTCTAACTATTAGGGATCCGTGTGAAAACTTCGATAATGTAACCCAAGGTGTAAAAAAATACCCATAAAATCATTATTACACCCTTGCGACGCCAGGGCGGACTGCTAGTACTTTTTAAAAGCACAGACAGAAGTGTTAAAACAATTCCAATACCTCGTAAACGCACATGGAAGTCATTCACAATTAAAATTGTTCAAAAGTAAAAACAAACAATACAGCAAAAAAACAAATGCACTTCATCCAGCAAAGGAATCAACATTCAAAACATAAACAACAGCAGTTCCCGTAAAATATTATTATTCCCAGCAAAAATATAGGTGTCATCATAAAAACTTACCCCGCTGTGTAAATTTACATTTTGTAGAGCTTTGCTATAAAACTTGTTAAGTGCCATTTTCTAATTTTGTGCACCTTTGAGTTGCTGTTAGACGGGCAATTTATGACAAAATAATAAAAAAATAAATAAATAGGATCACGACTGTAATCCCCAAGTATGGTAGACATCCCCTCAGATCTTCAGACGCTTAGATCCTTTGAAGATGTCTAGTGCATTTTGCAGTAGTTAGCATTCCATACGTGACAGGTTGCAGGTTGTAGTGTTTTGGAAGAGCCAACTTTGGAAAATTAATCTAGTGAGAAAAGTTTCACCAATCGTATTTCTGTCTATCTAGATTATATCTATAAGTTATATTTGTCATAAAAAACAATACTGTATGTTTTGCGGTTATTGAGAAAAAACTATTCTACTTTCATCAAAAAAATATATATCTCGTCTTAATGGATCCAGTGTTATTTTCTATAGATCACTTACGACAACAGATGGTCATACTACCTACGTATATACGTACGTGTGAATTATATCAAAAAACCTACTCGTATATCACGAATCGCGCCTTATGATGCACTGCTTTGCATACGCCATCCATTGTGATGTGCCTGTAGTTCACCCGCAACCATGCCTTTAGATCCGGAACAGCAATGCCGCCTGGCGGCAAAAATAAGTACAGTGGTAATAATTCCTTGGCTTCATCCTTTCCTTCATTCCTTCTTGAGATACTTTACTATTTTTCAACGAATTAATCTCAAACATCTTAAAAATGCGGAAAACATCGAAATAATATCGGTTTGCGGAGTAGACTCCCAGGCCATATGTGGTTACCATCTTCTCATACACATAATAAATGAAAAGATAATTAAATTTGTCTCATTCTAACGATGCCTTCTGAAGGCGCTCCCAGTCGACGATTGTTTTTGTTCGAAACGAAAAAATAAATACTTAATAATAATATACTTATAAAAATAGGAGATGTGGCTTGTTCAGAAGTATTTCTTTTTTCGTTTCGAAAAAGAGCAATCAGCGACTGGGAGCCCCTTAAGTACGACTCAACGAGATGTTACACCTGATTGAGTTCTTGTCAATATCTTGCCTACCTGTCTTTTTAGGGTTCCGTATCCAAAGGGTAAAATCGGAACCCTATTACTAAGACTTCGCTGTCCGTCTGTCTGTCTGTCCGTCTGTCTGTCTGTCACAGCTAGACAGTTGAAATTTTCACATATTATGTATTTCTATTGCTGCTCTAACAACAAATACTAAAAACAGAATAAAAAACTTGAGAGGTGTCAAGGGACACCCGGATGGAACGAAGTTCTCACAAAATAACGTGGGACAAGGGAAGGGGAATCAACTTTGACTTCGACTTCGACTTCGACTTCGACCTCGACCTCGACCTCGACCTCGAACTCGACCTCGACCTCGACCTCGACCTCGACCTCGACCTCGACCTCCACCTCGACCTCGACCTCGACCTCGACCTCGACCTCGACCTCGACCTCAACCTCGACCTCAACCTCGACCTCGACCTCGACCTCCACCTCGACCTCAACCTCGACCTCGACCTCGACCTCGACCTCGCCCTCGACCTCGACCTCCACCTCGACCTCGACCTCCACCTCGACCTCGACCTCGACCTCGACCTCCACCTCCATCTCAACCTCCACTTCCACCTCGACCTCGACCTCGACACAATTAATAGATATATATATTAATAGATATACTATAGCAAAAAAGTGTCGTGACAACTTTTCGTGACAACTTTTCGTAAGAATTTTTTCCGTCTAGCCCCCTTTCACAACGCGCGATAAGGAACTTCGTTCCAATAAATATTTAAGGGGGGCTCCCATACAACAAACGTGATTTTCGCATTCTAGCGCCATCTAGTTTCATTTGATGTTACTACGTATTATAGGTACTTTTCGCGGTCTCATGCGACCGCTCGGGGTTTGAGAGGCATTGTATTGGAAGCGTAGGTATAGGTGCCTAAACAGCATTAAAAGCGTAGGTATTATGGCATTCAGTACCATAACATGATAATCATGTTTTTACAAAATAGCCCCACTGGCCGTGCGTCAATGGATATTTCTGTTCGAAAAATGTGTATGCCCGTTACACATGTTTATAACAGTGAAGGAAAACGTGAGGAAACCTGTTAGTATTCTTGAAAGCGGCGAAGGGCTTGCAACCTGTCACGTGTGGAATGCTAACTACGTAGTTAGGTAAATAGGTAGGTTACGAGATATTATGAATTATTTTTTATGTTTCTAGGGTTCCGTACCTAAAGGGTAAAAAACAGGACTTCTAAGACACCGCTGTCCGTCTGTCTGGCTGTAGGTATCTCGTGAACCGTGATAGCTAGACAGTTGAAATTTTCACAGATGATGTATTTCTCTAAAAACAGCATAAAATAAATATTTAAGTGGAACTCCCGTACCTACAACAAACGTGATTTTTTTGCCGTTTTGATAATAGTACGGAACCCTTCGTGCGCGAGTCCAACTCGCACTTGGCCGGTTTTTTTATTACTTATTTCCTCGAAAAATACCTATCGATATTACTTCCTTTGTGACATGTTATCCAGAAAGTTTTTTCATTTTTCATTATATCTCGCAAGCATTGTCATACCGGGTGTGATTGTGACGTCAGAATATGTCATCCTGACGGTCCATTCGGCGTTACTCGAATGTAGGGCTGCCATCTCTAAAATTTGGCAACCAGGACAAGACGCGTGAAAACCCCGGATTTTAGAGCCCAGAACCCGGACATGTTAACAGGTTTTTTTTTAATTTTAAGTCGTGAATTTCTTCACGCTTCCTAACGCTTTCCCAATAGTTTAACGGGGGGGAGGACACTCGACTCTAAAAAAAATTGGCAATTTAAAGCTTAATATTTCACAAACGGCTCCCTTAATCGCTTAAATAACAGTGCTTGTGTCGCGGGTGGCAAAATTTTAAACCCGGACTACAAATTAAACCCCGCCCGGACGCTCCCGGACGCCCTCTAAACTAGGACAAATCCGGGGAAACCAGGATGGATGGCAGCCCTACTCGAATGGAGCTAAATCGAATATCAATTGCCCGTGTAATAGTGCCTTTTCGCTTGAAAATGGCAGATGGTTTTGTACGTTTTTGAGAAACCTACGCTAGTAATGGGCAATCTAGTCGGTTCTACGGGAAACAGTGTAAAAGAAAAATGGGTAAAACGTACTATTCGTAGGGCGAGAGCGCTGGTTATTGTAGGCATTCTAACAACATCACTACATAGTATAAAGCAAAGTCGCTTTCCGCTTCCCGCGTCTGTATGTATGTATGTTTGCTTATATCTTTAAAACTACACAACGGATTTTGATGCGGTTTTTTTTTATAAATAGAGTGATTCAAGAGGAAGGTTTATATGTATAATAATACATCACTACATAGTATAAAGCAAAGTCTCTTTCCGCTTCCCGCGTCTGTATGTATGTATGTATGTTTGCTTATATCTTTAAAACTACACAACGGATTTTGATGCGGTTTTTTTTAATAGATAGAGTGATTCAGGAGGAAGGTTTATATGTATAATAACATGCTACCCGTGCGAAGCCGGGGCGGGTCGCTAGTGCATAATATAGTAGAGAAACACTGATAATTTTAGAGGTTTCTAATGTGATGTCGTAAATAAACACATTTTTTTGCGCTTACATTGCAAATGCTGGCTGAACCCCACGAGATATATCAAAATAATGTACTACAGTATTGTATACCTTAAAAACGTCTACAAAAAAGTCAACGATGGTATTAGAAATGTCTTACGCACAGCGAAGCGGGCACGGGTCAGCTAGTTTTCAAATAAACGGTTTATATTGAAAAAAATATTAAAACGACGATTTTTAAGCAACAGAGCATAGAGTATTTATCTATCTCTAAGGTTCAGCACAGGTTTTGTAACAGGCGATATTTATTTATTAATTATTATTCATATTTAAATAGACAAAACGGGAAATATTTAGCTGTGGTCAATCAAGTCTAGAGGTATCACACAACAGTCACTAATCAAAACGGACCATAGACAAAGAATATTGTATTAACTATAGATTTAGAACAAGTTTGTTTGCTATGCTTAGTTATTGACTGCCAATATTGAAAATGACCAAAACCAGGCACCACAACCGAGTCTTTGACCTTGTAATGCATTTATGAGAGGCAGCGAATGTATTACATAGCCCAGAGGATTGTCGATATGTTAATGGGGCATATAGCTAGGAGAATTGACGGCTATTGGGAAAGAAAGGTTTTTAAAAGAAGGCGATAGGAAAGAGCAGACACTGGATGGTTAGGCCCCTAATAATGATTGTTAGGAGCCGTTCGGTCGCTCTGGTATATAGGAGGCCTACGGCCTAAGTTCAGCTGTGGGCGATTGAAACAAAAAGCCAAGCTCTCAAATTTTCTTTTCCATTTATAACAATTCTAGACTCGCGGCTAAGCCGTGTTGGCCGAGTGGGAGGTACCTCGACTTTCAATCTGAAGGACGTGGGTTCGTATCCCGGCGTGCATCAATGGATTTTTCTATTCGAAAAATTACATGCGCAAAAACACGTGCTCTCGAAGGAAAACATCGTGAGGAAACCTGTTAGTATTCTTATTAGCGGCGATGGGCTTGCAACCTGTCACGTATGGAATGCTAACTGCAAAATGTGGGCATGTGCCAAATATAATGTTTGGACGTGTTTCTGACTAACCCCCACTAGACATCTTCAAAGGATCTAAGCGCCTGGAGATTTGAGAGGATGTCTACCGTGCTTGGGGATTACAGTCGTGACCCTATTTATTTTATTTTTTATTCTGTAAGCTGTATATATAGGTACCTACATAAAATGACGCCTGTTTCCCAGAAGGAAGAGAGACCACGACTTCTCACTTGCTACGATACTGACATACCTTCTTTGCTTCATTCACTTTCATCACATTCCTCATGCATACAAAAGTATTCTAAATCTTATATATAAAATTCTCGTGTCACAATGTTAGTTCCCGTACTCCTCCGAAACGGCTTGACCGATTCTCATGAAATTTTGTGAGCATATTGAGTAGGTCTGAGAATCGGCCAACATCTATTTTTCATACCCCTAAGTGATAAGGATGGCGTAAAATCGGGAAAAACGAAAAGTGCTTTTTTCTGTGGGATTATTGACAATTGACAGGACAACGTCTGTCGGGACAGCTAGTATTTTTCTAAGATTTGAATCTTACGTCCTCAAGGACTTAAGCTATGTCATCTAACATCTAAGTCCGTTCAGTTGTTTAAGCGTGTACTGATCCACAAAAATGCGAATATCCTAACAAAATTGTGGATTTTCAATTTTATTTCATTGTAATTCCCATTAATACTCAATTCCCCATTCTCCGTGCTCTTCGCAAAAATTGTAGGTAAACAAAAATATGAAATAAATAAGAAATGTCGCTCGAGTTGTGTTTGCTGTGAACTCGCCTGCCGTGCTCAGTTTTGATTGCATGGAAAATATTGTGTTGCTGATGTACAGAGAGAATTTACTGCGAAACGTTTCAGAAATATTATTATATTTGAGAATATTAAATATAAAATAAAATAGGACAATGACTGTAATCTCCAAGAAGCCATCGTATCGGATCTTTAGGTACTCAGACCCTTAATAAATAGGATTAAAACTATCGTGGTTGCTAATAATTTTAAATAGAAATAGCAAAAGAGAGACATGATACAAGTATATAATTATTCAGTCAGTCAGTAACGTAAGTTTTACAGTTACTCGAAGATTAGGGATTAAGTCCTCGCACCGTGGAAACATCAAAAATCAACAAGTATCGAATCCTCATCGCAATCCAATTTGAAAAAATTGCGCTGTTAATTTAAAATCCTTTTTCCTCCTTAAGATACTTGACTGTTTTATTAAAACTGAACTCTAAGGGTGAGTTGCCACCTACGCGGAGCTGCGCAAAGCTGTGCGGAGCGGTCCAAACACAGCGCTCGATATTTTAGAAATATTTGAGCGCTGTGATTGGTCCGCATAGGCTTCGCATAGCTCTGTTTAGGTAGAAACACACTCTTAAACTGACAAGTTTAGTGTTGGTTTCTCTAGGATCGCATCGCAACTCACCTTACCTACACAAAAATGTATACAAATGAATCCCTATTCCCCGTGGTCACGGCATCACGCGTGAACGGCTGGACCGATTTTGCTAATTCTTTTTTTGTTTTCTTTGATATTGTCAGGAGAAGGTTCTTATAAAAGAAAAACTCTGTCAGGACAGCTAGTCTATATATAAAGCACGCTGCAGTAAGATTAGAGGATACGGACAACACCTCATTGCATACAAAATCAGCTTTCTGTGTTGGTGCGACGCGGAGCTTATTAGGAGGAACCTTAGGATTAGTTGCCATCTATGCGGAGCTGAGCGGAGCTGAGCTAAGCTGTGCGGAGCGGACTAAATACAGCGCTCGACATTTTCGAACTCGAATATTTGAGCGCTTTCATTGGTCCGCTCAGCTTAGCGCCGCACCTCCGCTTAGGTGGAAACTCACCCTTAGGGGTCCATAACTTAAGACCACTTTAAAAACCCAATTTCTTTCAACTGCGACTGTGATTAAAGTTTAAGATATTATTTCAGCTGTTGAGTGAAAAGTCTTTCGGGTTCTCTCTTAAGGCGAGTAATTAATGTGTTTGATGAATGCAGAATCGTTTTTTCTCAATAACCTTATAACATACAGTTTTGTTTTTTATGACAAAGATAACTTAAGGATATAATCTAGATAAATTACAGACAGAATCACGATTGGTGAAACTTTTCTCGATAGATTTATTTTCCAAAGTTGGCTCTTCAAAAACACTAGTTTCGTTTTTAATCAAAGCCATGAATAGCTAAACAGTTAATTTTTATATAATTCGTTAGATAATCATACTAGCTAAATAAATTACTGAAAATAAAACAGTTTATAAGAAAAAACAATTTGAACCAGGCAATTAACCACCTCCGGCTCCAAACTATCAACGTGTTAAGGTGATATGTGAAATGTATAGTTTTTTGTATGGGATAAATCGGATTTAAAAAAAATTTGATGGTTTTCGAGATAATGCAGTTTTATCACTTTTTCCGATTTATCCCATACAAAAAACTATACATTTCACATATCACCTTAACACGTTGATAGTTTGGAGCCGGAGGTGGTTAATTGCCTGGTTCAAATTGTTTTTTCTTATAAACTGTTTTATTTTATGTTCCTAGAAAATCAAAGTCCTAGCTCACACGTCTATTTCAGAAAACACGGTACAGTTTCTTTTGATAAATGAATTATAATACACGGAAGTCTGAGTAGACTCCGCCCATACAAAATGTCAAAAATTTCACTTATCACCTTAAGTATTAATACCTGAAACTTTCAAAACTTAAGGACTAAAAATTTTTAAAACACTTGATGTATGTTTTTTGAAAATAAAATTCTATAGATTAATGGATTTTTCGCACAGCGCCATTTAGCCTTAAATTTAATAAAAACTGATTGAATATACTTAACTTATAAATTTAGTACTATTATAATACTGCCCCGGCTTCGCACGGGTGGTACCTCGATAAAAAGTAGCCTATATATTTATTCTGATGTATAAGCTATTTTACTGTAAAGTTTCATTTTAATCCGTTCAGTTGTTTGTGTTGTTTCAAACACTTTCGCATTTGTAATATTAAGTAGGAAGTATGATAACATACTAAGTAGGTACATGTTCAACACACAAATATTTAACTATAGATTTTGACACGGGTCTTTATCACGTAATTACCTTTAATTTACTTTCCCGACGTTTCGGCTATGTTACAATACCAATATTTGACTTGAATGGGAATCGAGTTACGTCAAATATTTATAACCACAGTAATACTCCAGTCAGTAAGCATGTTTTCGTACCAACTTGCTCATTACGCTAATTCAACATTTTGAAATTTGTATCTAATCTAAATAAATTTGCCAACTTTTTAATTATCTTCCTTATTCATAAATTAATTGTTTCGTATGCCGATGGTTTAGCTCAACATTTGTGCCTGGCCAACGAAAAACAGAACACAGAAGTTCTGTTATATAAAACACTAGCTGACCCATGCCCGCTTCGCTGTGCGTAAGACATTTCTAATACCATCGTGGACTTTTTTGTAGACGTTTTTAAGGTGTACAATACTGTAGTACATTATTTTGATATATCTCGTGGGGTTCAGCCAGCATTTGCAATGTAAGCGCAAAAAAATGTGTTTATTTACGACATCACATTAGAAACCTCTAAAATTATCAATGTTTTTCTACTATATTATGCATGTATTATACATATAAACCTTCCTCCTGAATGACTCTATCTATTAAAAAAAACCGCATCAAAATCCGTTGTGTAGTTTTAAAGATATAAGCAAACATACATACATACATATTACATACAGACGCGGGAAGCGGAAAGCGACTTTGCTTTATACTATGTAGTGATGAAATTGATTCTTATAGGCTTGGTCAGAATGAACAGACGTAGTCACTTAGCTTCTTAGAATGTGTTGTTAGAATTGTTGAAATGAATTCTTATAATGTTCTTAAACTCGACTTTAAATCCCGGTCAATGGATTTTTATATTCCAAAAATGTATATACGCATTATTACGTGTTTCAAACGGTGATGAAAAACATCGCAAGCAAACCAATAGTAATATTTTTGAAAGCGGCAATGAACCTGCCACCGGTAGCCTGAGCACGAACCACTATCGTATCGACAACGTATCGTCCAAACGCCAAAACTGACACTTAGTTATTCGTAATAGTTATTCGTGCTAACCCCTCATTCTCGAATTATATGCTATTTAATGTAATGAGAGTGAATGAAGCAAAAGAAGTATGTCAGGGTCGTAGCAAGTGGAAAGCCGTAGTCTCTGCCTACCCCTCTGAGAAACAGGCGTGATTTAATGTATGTATGTAATGTTTGGACATGCCTCTGACGCTAAACATTATCAGCTTGAGATTTTATTAATAAGCTCTTATTAATAAAGTCTGCCATGTCTGCAAAGTTCGGAAGATCAGTTTACAAGGAAACTTCAATATCAGCTCAGTTATTATCCATTGTTTCTGACAATACTGTCTAGAAAGCTTCTTAAATATTCACGGAGCAAAATTACAACACTGGATTATCCCCTCCGAAATTACGATAATAGGTTTTAAGACGCTGCCAGTCGACGATTATTTTTGTTCGAAACGAAAAAAGAAATACTTCTGAACAAGCCACATCTCCTATTTTATAATGTATAGTATATGTGAATAAAGATGTACCCATCTTTAATCACTTCGATAAATAATCCTAACGACCGCTGCAATGATGACAAACACACGTCCGCGCATGGTCCGCCTTAGCTTTTCGAATAAATTAATGATATAAATTATATATAATTACTTATCAAAAATCTATCCTAATAGAAATCTAGATCTACATATTACCTATCTTTAACAATAAATCACAAGTTGATTTTAATAGTAGGTATATAAAATATTTCGATCATAAATTCTAAAACGTATCATTTTGAAATAATATTTTTATCGTAAAAAGTTATCGTTTTCAGCTTAATAGAAATCTAGGTAGGAGCCTGAAGTAATATACTTATAAAAATAGGAGATGTGGCTTGTTCAGAAGTATTACTTTTTTCGTTCCGAAAAAGAGCAATCGTCGACTGGCAGCCCCTTAAGGATTAATTTTTTCTGTAATGTTTATCGTGTTTTTCTCCATATTTACGTAAGAAAGTTTAGATTTTATGGCATAGATAACGATAGGGCTTTATTTATTTAAACTGAAGGACCTAATAGCCGACCAATAAGACTGTAATCCCCAAGTACGGTAGACATCCCTTTACATCTCCAGGCGCTTAGTAGTAGGGTAGTCAGAGGCACATCCAAACATTATACATACACAACATTATACACAACAATTACACAACATTATACATTATACATACATACAGACGCGGGAAGCGGAAAGCGACTTTGCTTTATAGTACTACTAGCTGACCCGTGCCCGCTTCGCTGTGCGTAAGACATTTCTAATACCATCGTGAACTTTTTTGTAGACGTTTTTAAGGTATACAATACTGTAGTACATTATTTTGGTATATCTCGTGGGGTTCAGCCAGCATTTGCAATATAAAAGCAAAAAAATGTGTTTATTTACGACATCACATTAGAAACCTCTAAAATTATCAGTGTTTCTCTACTATATTATGCATGTATTATACATATAAACCTTCCTCTTGAATCACTCTATTTATAAAAAAAAACCGCATCAAAATCCGTTGTGTAGGTTTAAAGATATAAGCAAACATACATACATACATATTACATATTACATACAGACGCGGGAAGCGGAAAGCGACTTTGCTTTATACTATGTAGTGATAACCCTTGAAATAAAATTATCTAAATCGGACTACTCTATAAAAAGTTATGCGTGGTTATACATAAAAAAAAATATATATATATATAAATATATCACTACATAGTATAAAGCAAAGTCGCTTTCCGCTTCCCGCGTCTGTATGTATGTATGTATGTATGTTTGCTTATATCTTTAAAACTACACAACGGATTTTGATGCGGTTTTTTTTAATAGATAGAGTGATTCAGGAGGAAGGTTTATATGTATAATAACATGCTACCCGTGCGAAGCCGGGGCGGGTCGCTAGTATAATATATATGCAAGAAATGACACGGGTGGAAGTTTTATTACTCAAATCAAATAAACAAATATTCCTTTTACGATATTATAGAGCGCTTTGTTATACTTGACGTAATATAATTCCTGCTAAGGCTTCGATGAACAACCATCTTAACATACCGAATACAAGGTTCTTACCTTGACAAGCACCACAAAGTAGGGTTATAGTCCTGGTGGTGCCTACCACGGCTTTGGGCATTTTAAATTTTTGCAGTCAATAACTAAGCTAACTTTAGTCTACTAGCCAACCCGTGACCGACGTTGTTCTGTCCAAATTTCGATAAACGCATGTTGCCATGACGACTAATGTCAACACGGATGTCTGTTATTTTGCACACCAGCGCCATTTATACGACAATCATCCCTTATGCGTTTATTTATCAATTTAGGGATGTTTTTCGTATTATAAAGTACTCTATTATTTATTCGGGCATCATATCTACATCTACAGCAAAATTCACTTTAATCCGTTTTGTCGTTTGATTGCGGCCTGATTTGGGCACAAACATATTTTATAAACACACTCACAAACTAAAAATAGTTATTGATTAGTGACATATTTTGTGGTGTGTTGTACCTCTAGATTGTTTTGCCAACAACCAATGATTTCCCGTTTTTTTTATTTAAATATCAATAGTTCATAAATAAATATTTCCTGATACAAAACCTTTGCCTAACCTAAGAGATAGACAAATACTCTATTCATTGATGTTTAAAAATCGTCGTTTTAATCATTTTTTCAATATATAAACCGTTTATTTGTAAATTATAATGTTAAAGTGCCCACAACCAGCGCTCTTGCCCTACCAACAATATCTTACGTCAAAGCATCCATTCTACTCTCTGTATTTCACGTTGAAGTTCCTAAAGATATACTTATAAAAATGTATTTATTCAGTGTACATTCCGAAGAATAGCTCTACCTTCGTTGTTGTTTTAAGCTCACTTTTGTTAGAAGCAGCGGCCGCTGTATGACGGCCGTAGCTAAGAGGAGATGCGGCAAACATTGACTATTACCCACAACATCATGTCATGGTTCATGCAGCATAACGCTTAGATGGGACCTGTTTGACCCACGCAGTAGGTAGTCTGTGTTTTTATTTATCTATCTTTATTCTTGTGTTATTTCCTATTTATCTGTGTGTGTGTCAAATAAATGTATTTAATTTCATTTCATTTTCCATATTAGTTTGACGTAACAGTTCTTTTAACTTGTAACCCATTATCTAATGAAATAATTCTTGGTATTTCTTTTTATGATAAAATGATTACTTTATTTTATTTTATTTTATGGAAAGACCTACAAATAAAAAATAAATAGGATCACGACTGTAATTCCCAAGTGTGGTGCGCAGGTCCTTGAAGTTGTCTTAAGGGGGTAGATAGAGGCACATCCAAAAAATCCAATTAAGGGGCTCCCAGTCGACGATTGCTCTTTTTCGAAACGAAAAAATAAATACTTCTGAACAAGCCACATCTCCTATTTTTATAAGAATATTACTTCAGGTTCCTACCTAGATTTCTATTAAGCTGAAAACATAATTGCAGAAACTTTTCACGATAAAGATATTATTTCAAAATGATACGTTTTAGAATTTATGATCGAAATATTTTATATACCTACTATTAAAATCAACTTGTGATTTATTGTTAAAGATAGTTTTTTATTGTTAAAGTAGATCTAGATTTCTATTAGAATAGATTTTTGATAAATAATTATACATAATTTATTCGAAAAGCTAAGGCGGACCACGCGCCGACGTGTGTTTGTCGTCATTGCAGCGGTCGGTAGGATTATTTATCGAAGTGATTAAAGATGGGCACATCTTTATTCACATATACTATACATTATAAAATAGGAGATGTGGCTTGTTCAGAAGTATTTCTTTTTTCGTTTCGAACAAAAACAATCGTCGACTGGGAGCGCCTTAACTAAGTAATTTAATATTTATATTTTAATATACCTATTTATTTATTGCTGTATTAACAAAACTCTTTATTAAAGTCGAGAATTTTTAATACAACATACTTTCGGATTTATAATATTAGTAAGATAGTAAGACAATTGCCTAATATGCTCACCGTTATTTTCAAAATCCGAGCTTAATCCAGTGCGTGGCTCATTGTGTGAGGTATTTACGTTATTGTCTAGAGGAAATGTTTATGTATGACTAGCTCCCGTTAGTGGCTTCACTCGCGTAGTATCTGGATAAAGAATGGGTAGTAAAATGTCGAAAATTCACCATAACGACTAAAAGCAAACGAGCGCTTAAAAATAACCGTTCTGTCACGTGCCAGAGTAACAGCCGAGAACTGTGTAGTTATTCAGACAGATAGGAAGGCGGAAAAATGTTCAATAAAAATGCAAAAAGAAACGACACCTATTCTTCCTTCGATGCCAACTTAATAGCTGTGTTACAGAAGGGCTATTTAGTAAAAAAACATGAATATAATTTTATGATTCTGAATGCAATACCTAATGTTAGAGAACACCTATTTTTATTTGGGGTTTTATCTTATCAGTACAAGGTTTATAGGGAAAAAATTGGAAGTTGGCTGAAATTGCTTTCATATGCGATTATTAAAATTTGACAGAACAACGTCTGTTACGGGTCGGCTAGTTAATCAAAGAACAGTTTTTGATTATCTTGATGAGATTTCAGAGGAAGTGTAGCCAAACCTTTGTTTACTCTCGACTTCTCGACCATTTTCAACTCGTTATCCATTTAACTGGTGATTTCGAGTGATATCGCAATTGGCCCTCTAAAGTTCAGTGTAAAACTGAGAATAAATTGGGAAAACAACAAAACCTCATGATATTTTCTAAAACTGAAACTTGATATTCTAGTCATGCATTTTAACAGACGAAAAAAGAGGAGGTTATCATATCGAGATTTATAATATACTAGCTGCTCGCCCTGGCTTCGCACGGGTGGTACCTGGATAAAAAGTAGCCTATGTGTTATTCTGATGTTTATGCTATATTACTGTAAAAAATCATTTAAATCCATAAACAAGCACACACATACACACACACCTGAGTGAGTGACTCACAAACTTTCGCATTTATAATATTAGTAGGATATTATATTATTACAGTAGGATGTAGGATATATATAATATATATTTTTGTTGCCTTTTTTATGTAGTTATGTAACTTCGTACTTGGTAGACAAGACAAGAGAATAGTTCAAAATAAAATAGTTGGTACCATTTAAATCATGTTCATATAGGCCTAACAGTTCCTTCATAAAACTTGGAAATGGACATTTTGCTCGTTTTTTTTAGATTTTTAAACGTAAAATTATGATCAATTAACACAGAAAAAACTAAAAGAAAATCCAAGAGATGTGATCTATTTATGAGTTAAGTATTACCAATATACGATGCTGCCACCCACTTTTCATACTCACCCTAAATCCATCTATGATATAAATAAAAACTGCATACAATTCCAATAAAAAATCGGCAACTTCTAAAAAGTTAGGTCCCACCGAGGTTTGAACTCGGATCGTTGGATTCAGAGTCCAAAGTGCTAACCATTACACCATGGGACCGATGAAAGCCTCGTCGAAATTATAACTCACTTGCTAGGACTTTTCTCTACTGCGCATGCCCCAATCTATCTATGTAGAGCACCATTTCGTGCGTCCGGGAAAGTGCATTTGTGCTTTTAATACCGTGAATGTGCGGTATGCAGTCAAAAGCGCCGATGTGTACCACCCTACGGCTAACCACCCCTCGGTCGGCTAGGTTCAGTAGCTATCAATAAATTCGTTGCATATTCAGCATATCCATCGCTTAGACCTAGTAAGGTATTTTTACTTGAATACTAGATGATTTATACAGTGTTATGACTGAACTTATCTCTATAAAGACGGGGGTAGATGATAGTGGGATGGTTTTGAACATTGTATTACAGTGCACATTAATCCTAGATAGTAAATGTGTAGAAATATAGATGGATAGATAGATAGATAGCGTATTTTAGATGCCACATAATTGTTCTGGTTGGAAGCTTCGCGAATGCGATTCCATAATAAAAAACCTCGTGATTCCCTTTATTTCTGATTCTCCGAGGAAAAATACAAATAATTTTTTACTTTTTCTTTTCGGCATTCATTTTTTACAGACTGACAGTTCTAATTGACGGTAACACAAAATTTTAAAACTTAATTTTAAAAAATATGTTTTCGCCTTGCACATAACAAATACGAAAAATAAATTATTATTGTTATGATTATAATAAAATGAAGAACAATGTAAACCTCCTTTCTTCCATTTCCCTCTTTAAGCCGTCATCTCACCAATTATTTATCCTTTTTGTGCCCGTGTTGGCCGAGTGGGAGGTATCTCGACTTTCAATCTGAAGGTTGTGGGCTCTAATCCCGGCGTGCATCAATGGATTTTTCTGTTCGAATATTTTATATGCGCGAAAACATCGCGAGGAAACCAGTTAGTGTTCTTATAAGCGGCGATGAGCTTGCAACATGTTACGTATGGAATGCTAACTACTGCAAAATGTGGGCATGTGCCAAATATAATGTTTGGACGTGCTTCTGACTACCTCCACTGGACATCTTCAAAGGATCTAAGCGTCTGGAGATCTGAGAGGATGTCTACCGTACTTGGGGATTACAGTCGTGATCCTTTTTTTATTGTAGCGTAATGTATATTCAAAACTAAATTAATAAAAAGTCGTACAAATTCAAATGATTTCTTGCAAGCTTTAAAAATTCACAACTCTATTTTCCGCCATTTTAAAACTCTAATAAGTATCTTGCAGAGCAGGTGTAACACAATTTATTAGTCTACCGTATCTCCTTTACATGCAACGTCATGTTTCCTCAAAAACGGCTGCAGTTATTATTACGACCGTATTAATCACTACATAGTATAAAGCAAAGTCGCTTCCCGCTTCCCGCGTCTGTATGTATGTGTATGTATGCTTATATCATTAAAACTACACAACGAATTTTGATGTAGTTTTTTTTAATAGATAGAGTGATTCAGGAGGAAGGTTTATATGTATAATAACATTAATATATTAGAGAACCACTGATAATTTTAAGATTTCTAATATAAAGTCGTAAATAAACACATTTTTTTGCGCTTACATTGCAAACGCTGGCTGAACTCTACGAGATAGATCAAAATATTGTATACCTTAAAAAGGTCTACAAAAAAGTCCGCGATGGTATATGTTTATCTCTTAGGGATAACCCACAATAATCAATATCCGCGACTTTTTTTTTTTAATTTTAAATACTGTTAACGAGTACACAAAGACATTCTGTAATATATTTTGGTATCAGCTTTGCACTTAGCACCCGTGCGAAGCCGGGGCGGGTCGCTAGTCTTATGTATAAAATTATCGTGTCACAATGTTAGTTACCTTATTCCTCCAAAACGGCATTACCGATTTTTACCAAATTTTATATGCATATTCAGTAGGTCTGAGAATCGGCTACTATATATTTTTCATAGCCCTAAGTGATAAGGATGGCGTAAAGATCGGGAAAAACGGAAAGTGCTTTTTTCTGTGGGACTATTGACATTTGACAAGACAACGTCTGTCGGGACAGCTAGTAAATAAATAAATATTGATGGACATTTCACACATCGCTAAAACTTTCAAAGCTATTACTATGCGAACCAGACTAAAAGAATACTTATGTTTCGTATCATATGTTGTTAGGTTAGCTAATTACGTAATAACTTATGATAGAAGGACCCATAAGTAGAGACTGAATAAATTAACTGACTTGGTATTACATGGATCTCACAACTTTTTACGGTAGAAGAACTAATTTGCGAGACTTGACTTTTTACAAGTTATGTTTATCATATGTATGTATTTACAATAAAATCCTTTTTATAATAAATACATACATATTATGATAAAAAACTGGCCAAGTGCGAGTCGGACTCGCGCACGTAGGATTCCGTACCATTAACCGTACCAAAAACGGCAAAAAAAATCACGTTTGTTGTATGGGAGCTCCACTTAAATATTTATTTTATAATTTTTTGTTATAGCGGCAACAGAAATTCATCATCTGTGAAAATTTCAACTGTCTAACTATCACGGTTCATGAGATACAGCCTTGTGACAGACAGACGGACAGCGAAATCTTAGTAATAGGGTCCTGTTTTTACCCTTTGGGTACGGAACCCTAAAAACATCCATGTTAATCACACAAATGTTTGTCTCGGGTAAGAATCGAAACAACAACCAACAGCACAAAAGGCAGAGTTATTACCAACTGAGCTGTGAAGCCAGTCACATACACTTTGTCTAGGAAATCGCATTTCCGAGTATTTATATGACGCCGTTTCGACAGTCTCATATAACAACCTATATTTGATCTACATTTACCAAATTCATTTATTTACTAAATATGATCACTGTTGGGGTAGCGATTATGTGGTATACAAAGTTATGTTATGATATAAGAGACAATTACAGACGCAACATCGTCTAAGGATAACAACAAACAACATTTGTCTGTTCTAAACATTACAACGATTTATTTACGATAACATATTTGTGTTAAACAAGTATTTGTCATATTCTGTACATGAGTTTGTCATCTAACTCCTCCTAAACGGCTGGAGCGATTAGGTTGAAGTTTTGTATGTATATTTCAATAGGTTCCTGAATGGTTTGAAAACACATTTAGACCCGGTAGGTGGCGCTGCTGTCGATATGTCACCAAATTATATAAATTCAAATTAAAAAAAAACATATAATTCAATAATATCGCAAGGATCACTTTGAAACGTCTTAGAAACTAGATGAAGCTACGCCGATTCCTCGCGACCAAGCCTAGAAGAATCAGGCAACAAACACGGCTTGGGGTCTACCTTTTTTTTTAATGATCCCTTTCTTAATTCTATGTAGAGATCCAGTGTGGTGCCGATCGAACAAGGTGAATTGGTGAATATTATATTATATTAATATAGGCGGTACAAAGTTCGCCGGGTTTATTTTAGCGATATTTATCTTCAACTAGCTTATAGTTGAAGATAAATATCGCTAAAATAAAACAGAAACAAAGCTCACGACGTTTTATACTTTTGCTACTCCACCCTCAAGCATCTACGCTATATTACGGTGTCAGGTTATAGCAAGCAAGAAGTATAGACGCGATGAATTTAATTTAAGCCGCGCTCTAGCCGGTGTACTTACCCCTCTACACCTCGTTAGGGATGGAAAAATACTTGAAGCCAGCAGGGACCGTAATTACAGATAATATATTCACTAAATCTGTTTTCGTTCAAGACTTTCGTACCTTAGAAAATCCGAAAAATCAGGTATATACTTAGGTACTTATTACATTTATTCGGCGTGTTTTTGAATGAATATGTTTCTTTTAACTATAAATACGGCTAGTTACCACGTTTTGTCTTGTATTGCTGACGTTTTGACACAATTCAGAATCTTCATCATAAAGGACTCGCGCACGAATAGGGTTCCGTACCATTATCTATAAAAAACGGCAAAAAAAACACGTTTGTTGTATGGGAGACCCACTTAATTTTTTTTTTTGTATTTGTTTTATAGCGACAACTTACGGCTACATAATCTGTGAAAATTTCAACTTTCTAGCTCTCACGGTTCATGAGATACAGCCTTGTGACAGACAGACGGACAGACGAACAGTAGGGGGTCTTAGTAATAGTTTCTTTGAGTACGGAACCCTAAAAATTACCTAAAGATCGAAAGAGTATCGAAACCGCAACCTACAGCGCAAAAAGCAGAGATAGTTCAAACTGAACTGTTAAAACAAGTAATTTGAAGGAACCTTAAATCATAAATGTCAGTCAATGTGAGTTAAGATAACATTTAGAAACTTGTTCATGATTGAAATTAGAAAGAAAAATACTACTTAGAATACCTAAATCTAAATCTAGGTTTTTATTCATTGTAATGAAAATGCCGTGAATGAAAGAGCCCGTGTTGGCCGAGTGGGATGTACCTCGACTTTCAATCCGGTTCGAACCCGGCGTGCATCAATGGTTTTTTTCTATTCGAATATAAATATGCGCGTCAATAAAACGGTGAAGGAAAACATCGTAAGGAAACCAGTTAGTGTTCTTATAAGCGGCGACGGGCTTGCAACCTGTCACGTATGGAATGCCAACTACTGCAAAATGTGGGCATGTGCCAAATACATATAATGTTTGGACGTGACTCTGACTTCCCCCACTAGACAACTTCAAAGGATCTTAGCGTCTGAAGATCTGAGAGGATGTCTACCGTACTTGGGGATTACAGTCGTGATCCCATTTATTTTGAAAATACCAATTTAGAATACTGAAGCGAAGAGCTATAAATTAAACCTACAGCTAACAAAGCACCGAATTAATCGAATCGTTCGACTCTCCCGCAAATTGATTGCAATCGCGAGTCATTACGAACAATTATGAGCGCGTGTCACACCGGCGCGAATGTTTGTTCGTTTGTCGAATCGGCTTGTTAGCGCGGCCCTAAACTTCTCTGATAAATGTAGACCGGATGTGCCATGCAGAACGAAGTTGTACACCCGCTAAATATGATCAATGGTCGTGACCAAACTGTACTTTTGCAAAACACGGTGTATGATTCTTGTCTATTGTAGGCGTAGCTTCATCTAGCTTCGAAATTGTTTCAAACAGACTTCAACCCCCGCTTCACCCCCTTTAGGGTTGAATTTCGGGAACGCCCTTTTTTGTGGACTATACACCCGATACACCCTCCAAATTTCAAGTTTCTAGGACTAGTATTTCACTTTCAAAACTTTCGTGAGTTGTACTACACACTACACGTGAGTTGTAGTTGACGGCAATGCGAGCAGGGTAGCGCGCGCGTTTGCGTAATGCGTAATGGTCCACTCACCCTGAAGAAGATTCTCTAGATGAATCGAAACATTGTCGGTGTCCTCATTGACAATTTATCATTTACGTGAGTAATTTCCCGTTGTTGTAATAATTTCTAGGACTAGTGTTTGAGGCTATTCGTTGATCAGTCAATGAGTCAGACAGAACGCAAAAGTTTACTATATGTAACTTCTGTCAGCTAATATATTATTTTATTAGGGAATGTAGGTACAATTATTCCTTTCAGTTTGTAATAATTAGCCTCGTAATTATTGTCGGCTATAGTGCAGCCTCCTTGTACGAGGTAGAATACAAAACTCCTTAGTAGACAGAGTTCGAATTTTAAAAAGGTTGTGTGTTGGCGACTTGGCGGGGATTGGAAAAACAGTATGGTGGATGACGAACACGATGGCAAAAACAAAATGTGTTACCTTGACACCGTCTCCGTTTTTGACATCTCTTAGTCTATATTTTGGTTTGGCTTTGAACGAGTGAATCGAGAATTTGTCAGTTGGAATGTGAATTTAAAATCTGTTGACCAAAGAGGTATTAAATCATAACGCTGTGTCACATCGAATTGGACCAATGGGAAAAAAAAAACTCGAATATAATATTTGTATTGTCCAATCATGTTTTCACTTTATTTTGAACTAACTGTCCGCTCTGGCTTCGTACGAGCGTACTAATTAAGATTATAGCCCAATTTTTAATACATTAGGTTACGTTATTGCAATTTACGTAGAGATCTCGATTTTTTCGAATATAAAAAATGTCCCATGTTACTCGCTGAATGTACTGAGCGTTCCCGATCTTACGCACACTGAAACACCGTGCACACAACTTTAAGGATATTTGTGAAACGTTTGGTTTTTTGTATGGGCTGAGTAGACCCGGATAAGACGGAAAAAGTGTTAAAACTGCATTATCTTGAAAACTATCAAACTAAAAAAAAACTGTCTATAATATATTTAGCTAGTATGATTATCTAACAAATTATATAATATTAAACTGTTTAGCTATTCATCGTTTTGATTAAAAACGGAACTAGTGTTTCTGAAGAGCCAATTTTGGAAAACTAAATCTATTGAGAAAAGTTTCACCAATCGTGTTTCTGTCTATAATTTATCTAGATTTACTTTCGCATTTATAATAGTTACAAACAACCATAGGTATATTAATATTATTTAGGTGAAATGGACTAGTAACGTACAAACGATTCTCGATAATAATAAATAAATAAATAAATATTGGCGGACTTTACACACAATACCATCTAGCCCCAAACTAAGCAAAGCTTGTACTATGGGAACCAGATAACTGATAGAATACTTATTTACTTTTTTTTTTGTAAATACATATATAATATACATAGTATTACACAGACACAGAACAAACATCTATGTTTATCACACAAATATTTGCTCTGGGTGGGGATCGAACCCACAACCTACAGCGCAGAAGGCAGAGTTACTACCAACTAAACTGTGATGCCAGTCGATGCTTTCAGCTTGTGTTGTATTACAACAGAGGGCAAGTTTGACGCTAAGAGTCTTTGCGATAGAAGAGAAGAGATCTATTGTTCGAAACAATACGTAAATTTGCAGTAAGTTCCTATGAGTTTGGTGACAATTCTGATGACGGAGTTCAAAGCATTTTCTTATACAGTTGTTCTAGCTCACGAAGATTGAGCGACGAGTAATAAATGTTTTTGATGAATGCAGAATCGTTTTTTCTCAATAACCGCAAAACATACAGTTTTGTTTTTTATGACAAAGATAACTTAAGGATTTAATCTAGATAAATTAAAGACAGAAACACGATTGATGAAACTTTTCTCGATAGATTAATTTTCCAAAGTTGGCTCTTCAAAAACACTAGTTTCGTTTTTAATCAAAACTATGAATAGCTAAATAGTTCATTTTTATATAATTCGTTAGATAATCATACTAGCTACCTTTTTTTTAATCTGATGGTTTTCAAGATAATGCAGATTTATCACTTTTTCCGTCTTATACGGATAGACTCAGCCCATACAAAACGTTAAAAATTTCACTTATCACCTTAACCTCTGCTTAGTAAAAGTCGGTTGAAAATTGCTTTAGTACTAGCAATCGGAAAGAAAGTAAACTCATTGATTACAATTCCGTTCAATCTACTTCCACCAAATCAAGTTGATTACTAAACTCTGAATACAAATAAAGTAAAATCCACGTCGAAAATTACCAACCTTGAGGACATTAATCTGTATTTAGTGCATAATCCAACGATTAGTCTTTCTCTGTGCTGAAAAAATAGGCTTTGATAAGGCCACAAGTTTATTACGTGAAAACGTCAAGTCTGAGACTCCGAGAATATTCTCAGCCTCTGGATAAATGTCTCTTAAATGGGCTATTTGACAAGATTTTAAAAACCATTTTAGATTATTCAGTAGTGACCATAAAACATTATTAAGTAATTGAAATTCTGATAAGTATTGGCCCTAAAAATTTAAATTAAATATCGTCAATTTAAATAACCCGTTAAAACGCTTCTTTATGCAAATGGCGTCGCACTAGTTTCTGTGACGTCACATGTTTGTCAACAAGTAAATAAACGTCTAGACGTTTATTTACTTGTCTTAGACGTGTCTTCGCCTGCCTTGAAAAACTAGTTTTTCAAGGCAGGCGAAGACATATTGACAAGCATACTACGTCATCGTCGATTCGACCACTGTTTACCACCATCCAGACCGTTTTGTGTCACATGACTGACGTTGAAAAATTGATAATTTTAAATTACTTATGGGTTTTTTAATAAAATTATTGTTTATTTTCGCGGCACAGGAGGCTGCTTGAAGTCGAGGCGAGGGCGGGCCTTCGCCTCGACTCTAGCTCGTGTAGGCGATGCGCCTAAGAAAATCACTTTATTTAAAAGATTTTTTTGTATCGTTTTGGTATAGACCCTGTCATGATACCATTTCAAACGAGTTAGGTCACATCGCTTCGTTTTAGAAGGAATAGGCCAAAATACCTAACAGCCTTACAAAACAAAATGGCAGAGTGTATTTTTTCATTAGCAGGTTTTCGAATCATTTTCTTCACATTTCTCTTGAAATCTCACGATTCATCAGACGTATTCACGTCAAAAAGCTAAGTGCTCTCAGTTAAGTGGATTTGGCGCGTATCTCCCAGTGAATCATTTTATTCTTGGCGGCTGGAGTCTGCCATTAAGTGGGCAAATTATGGCGCTTGAATAGTTACTTGGCTATTTTATTGTGAGCTATTAGACTAACCCTCGTATTCAATAACGACACTATGAGAACACGCACCCACAGTGGACGAAATCTTTTTTCATAAAAATCACTTTATGTGTTGTGCGACACTGCATAGTGTGACTAGACGCACATTGTTGTGTGCCTATAGCCAAAGTTGAGCTCTAAAGGCACACGGTAGAATGCGCCATAGTGCCGCTCGACACATAAAGTGATGTTTATGAAAAAAGATTTCATCCACTGTGGGTGCGTGTTCTCATAGTGTCATTCTTGAATACGAGGGTTAGTTGAAGAGAGATTAACCGGTTGTTACGATTCATACAATGTACCGACCGACCGCAAGCAACTAGCGCAATACAGAAAGCGAGCCAAATATGTAGTAATAACTAGCTCTTGTTAGCAGCTTCGCTCGCGTGGTACCTGGATAAAAGACTATACTATCTCTGTATGAAACTGTACCACAATCAGCATAGCGGTTTGGTCGTGATAACATCACAGACAGACTTTATACAGATATACAGATGTAATATTAAAATAGATTAGTTCTTTCTTAGTGAGGATTTCCTAAAAGGGTTGACGTCAGGCTGGCGGCCGGTTGTAGAATATAGGCAAAATCCTCTTCGCAAGGTGTGCCGACCCCATATTAAGTGGGAAAAGGAGAAGAAAAAGAAAGATTAATATAGATTAGTAAGATTTGACTGGCCTCACAGCTCAGTTGGTAGTAACTCTGGCTTCTGCGCTGTAGGTTGTGGGTTCAATCCCCACCCAGGGCAAATATTTGTGTGATGAACATAGGTGTTTGTTCTGTGTCTGGATGTTAATATATATAATAAGTATTTATTTACAAAAAAAAAGTATATATGTATTCTATCAGTTAACTGGTTCCCATAGTATAGCTTTGCTTAGTTTGGGGCTAGATGGCGCTGTGTGTAAAGTTCGCCAATATTTATTATTATTATTTATTTATTAGATGAAGCTTAAAGTATGGAATATATGAGCAGCGTATTAAGAGGAGTAATAAATGTTTTTGAAGAATGCAGAATCGTTTTTTCTCAATAACCGCAAAACATACAGTTTTGTTTTTAATGACAAAGATAACTTAAGGATATAATCTAGATAAATTACAGACAGAAACACGATTGGTGAAACTTTTCTCGATTGATTTATTTTCCAAAGTTGGCTCTTCAAAAACCCTAGTTTCGTTTTTAATCAAAACTATGAATAGCTAAACAGTTCATTTTTATACAATTTGTAAGATTATCACACTAGCTAAATAAATTACAGACGGTTTCTTTTTAAATTTGATGGTTTTCAAGATATTGCAGTTTAAGCACTTTTTCCGTCTTATCCGGGTAAATTCAGCCCATACAAAACGTCAAAAATTTCAAGTATCGCCTTAAGACTTTCGAAGCAAAAACCTTCGTCTTCTATGAATTCATTAGCGAAGTACGGATTATTTCCCGCGATAGAAAAGAGCATACCTAGGTCATGATTAAATAATCTGAAAAGGAGCTTACAATAATTCCCGTGCGGAAAATTAATCTGAGAGGTGCTCAGCTAATAAAGCGCTTGAAGCGGTACAGCTTCTTTAGCTAAATTACTTTTAGCATAAGCCGTGTTGGCCGAGTGGAAGGTACCTCGACTTTCAATCCGAAGGTTGTGGGTTCGAATCCCGGCCGTGCATCAATATATTTTTCTGTTCGATAAAATTATATCGGTGAAGGAAAACATCGTAAGGAAACCAGTTAGTATTATTGTAAGCGGCGACGGGCTTGCAACCTGTGTGGAATTCTAACTACTGCAAAATGTGGGCATGTGCCAAAAGTAATGGTCGGACGTGCCCCACTATGCCTATTAAACATCTTCAAGGATCTAAGCGCCTGATTATCTGAGAGGATATCGTACTAAGGGATTACAGTCGTGAATATATATAAATAAAATATATATTTAAATTAGTGAATACTAGCTGACCCGTGCCCGCTTCGTTGTGCGTAAGACATTTCTAATACCATCGTTGACTTTTTTGTAGACGTTTTTAAGGTGTACAATACTGTAGTACATTATTTTGATATATCTCGTGGGGTTCAGCCAGCATTTGCAATGTAAGCGCAAAAAAATGTGTTTATTTACGACATCACATTAGAAACCTCTAAAATTATCAGTGTTTCTCTACTATATTATGCATGTATTATACATATAAACCTTCCTCCTGAATTACTCTATCTATTAAAAAAAACCGCATTAAAATCCGTTGTGTAGTTTTAAAGATATAAGCAAACATACATACATATTACATTCAGACGCGGGAAGCGGAAAGCTACTTTGCTTTATACAATGTAGTGATGTGTAAGTAAAGAAAATTTTGAAAATTTTTATAATTTTACAGGACAATGTCGGGACAACTGGTTAGATATAATATTTTAGTATATTTTTTTTCGAATTTTATAATTTTTGATGCAACTTCCAATTTTTTTCCCAATGTCCTGATAAAATAAATTTTGAATACCGACCTTAGAACGTTTAACCTTTTTTGGTAGAATGTGATGCTATGACGACTGAATGTTTTCAGTCTAAGGTGTCACATTTTTGGATGTTTTTTATAAGATTTTTCAAAATTTTATTTTCTATGATCCTTCTGACAATAAAGAATACAACAAAAAATAGCAAAATCGGTTCAGCCAAACGCGTGATGTGACCAAGGGAAATAAGAATTCATTTTTATATATATAGACTAGCTGACCCGTGCCCGCTTCGCTGTGCGTAAGACATTTCTAATACCATCGTGGACTTTTTTGTAGACGTTTTTAAGGTGTACAATACTGTAGTACATAATTTTGATATATCTCGTGGGGTTCAGCCAGCATTTGCAATGTAAGCGCAAAAAAATGTGTTTATTTACGACATCACATTAGAAACCTCTAAAATTATCAGTGTTTCTCTACTATATTATGCATGTATTATACATATAAACCTTCCTCCTGAATCACTCTGTCTATTAAAAAAAACCGCATCAAAATCCGTTGTGTAGTTTTAAAGATATAAGCAAACATACATACATACATACGCGGGAAGCGGAAAGCGACTTTGCTTTATACTATGTAGTGATTAGACTAGGTACTCGTCGTTTTTATGACCTATCTTTTACAGCCTATAGATCTTTAACAAGGATACAGTGCCAACGAGAACTAATCTATTTTACGTGAAAACTGAGAACAGTGCACAAAATGAAAATATTATCCAACATTTTGGCCTGCAGCTGACTATAAATTAAATAGCGCTCTTCGGTGACAGCTTATTTACGGCAGCTGATTTACTCGTTAGATCTATCGCTTCACTCGAACCTCACTTGTAGTCGTAAGTTATTACGTAAAGGTTAGCTAATTACGTAATAACATAAGTCAGAAGGACCCTTAAAGTAGGGACTGAATAAATTAACCGACTTGGTATTACATGGATCTCACTACTTTTTACGGTAGAAAAACTGAGTTGCGTTGCGAGACTTGGCTTTTTTTACAAGTTATGTTTTTGATGGCATCTCATTTATTTTTGTAGATAGCCCTACTTTTTAGGGTTCCGTACCTAAAGAGTAAAAACGGAACCCTGTTACTAATACTCCACTGTCCGTTCGTCCGTCTGTCCATCTGTACGTCTGTCCGTCTGTCCGTCTGTCTGTCTGTCGGTCTGTCAGTCCATCTGTCTATCACAGGACTGTATCTCATGAACCATAATAGCTAGACAGTTGTAATTTTCACAGATGATGTATTTCTGTTGCCGCTATAACAACAAATACTAAAAACAGAATAAAATAAATATTTAAGTGGGGCTCCCATACAACAAACGTGATTTATAGATAATGGTACGGAACTCGACGTGCGCGAGTCCGACTCGCACTTGGCAGGTTTTTTTAGGATTTTTACACTAAACACTAATTGTGTTTCAAATTTGAAGCTTCTATGTCTGCTAGAAGTGCCTTCAACTTTTGATGATCGGTCAGTCAGTCAGTCAGTCAGTGAGTGAGTGAGTGAGTGACAAAATAGGAAACTTTGACTAGTTATAATTCTTAAACTAGTGGTTCAAATTGAATGAAATTTGAAATATATTGTGTTTATATAGTGACTGCTTGGTTACTGAAAATTCAGGCTTCTAGTTTTATTCACAACGAAGTTATAGGGGGTCGAAAATGGCCTGAACTGCTTCGAGAAAAGGATGGTACAGCCGTGCCGCTTTATTGCTTGACTTGGCGGGGGCACTGCCGTGCCCCCAGATCTAATTTACTATGCAACAGGCGCTTCCATTGTTTTTCCATTGTACTGGGGGGTTAGCATGAACCACTATCGTGTCGACAACTGACAACAAAACTGACACTTTTGCAATACACAAAGTGTCAGTTTTGACATTTGGACGATTCGTTGTCGATACGATAGTGGATCGTGCTCAGGCCACTGTTGAACATATGTAACTAATAGAATTAACCAACTATTCTCAATGAACTGTGTGCCAAGAGCCCATATAAAACGCTTAGCCGGCCTGTAATGTAGTGAGGGGATGCCAAAATTCCCTTGAAGCTTGCTTTCAGCAATAAATATCAGTGAAGACAAGGGGTTGATATGTTTGCAGTCATTTTGAGTTATATCCTTATTTGGTTACCAGCTTTCACCCGCGACTTCATCCGCGTAAATTTAAAAAACTATTTATGTTGACTCTATCGTGAAACATTGAAATTCCGTAAATGAAGGGAAATTTTGGGGAACAAAGTAGTTTACGTCGGTCCCAAGACTTTAAGCTATCTCTAAATGACATTTCATCAAAATCGGCCCAACGGTTTGGCTGTGATAAGGTAACAAACAGACAGACAGAGTTACTTTCATATTGATCATATATATTATAGATTTGGTTATTCAATTTTGGTTTGTAAGGGACACTGTAATACCTTTATCGTTGGAAGTCCAGACATAAACAAACTTAGCAAGGCGTTATTTACCAACAAGCAGCCTTATTGAGTAAATTCACCGATAATCGTAAAACATAGTTGAAGCTGATAACGATTGCTTATGAGCTTACGTAATAAGGCTGTAGTTTCAGTATTCCGAAACAGTGTAACACCTGATACACTTTAACTTTTTCACATCATATATTAGTACTAGCAGACCCGCGATCGACGTTGTCCTGTCCAAATTTCAATAATCGCATAGAATAACGCGCGTTGCAATGACGAGTGATGACAACACTGATGTCCGATTTTTTGCACACCAGCGCTATCTATACCAAAATCGTCCCTTATGCGTTTTTTTATCATTTTGGGGATGTTTTTAATTTTTTAAAGTAGTCTATTATTTATTCGGGCATTATATCTACATCTACAGCAAATTTCAACTATTTGAGCACGTGTTTTTGATGCGCATATAATTTTTTCGAACAGTAAATCCATTCATGCACGCCGGGATTCGAACCCACAACCTTCTGATTCAAAATCGAGGTACCTTCTACTCGGCCAACACGGCTATTATAATCATAAACAAAAAAACATGAAATATGCTGTTTTCGTTCAAATAATACAAACTTACTTCACTGTAAACACACTTTGGCCTTTCATTCCTCGCTCCGCTGCGTTTTCTCGCCCAAATTGTAACAAATGGAATTTATTATTTCATATAAGGCCGCAATTCGTCTTCCCGAGCTAGTCACGTGTGCTACTCGTTTGTTATATAGGGTGTTGCTATTACAAGGAAGTGCAGGAAACAATTTATTTAAGTTGACCCGTGTCTGAAGGTCGTGGGTTTGAATCCCGGCGTGCATCAATGGATTTTTATATTCGGAAAATTTGTATGCATTAATTATAAACGGTGAAGGAAAACATCGTGAGGATACCAGTTAGCATTCTTATAAGCGGCGATGGGCTTGCAACCTGTCACGTATAGAATGCTACTGCAAAATGTGGGCATGTTCCAAAATATAACGTTTGGACGTGCCTCTGACTACCCCCCAGAGATCTGAGAGGATTTATTTATTTATTATTTTGTTTACAATTTTCGAACACAAAAAAGCCGATTAATTTTATTATTATTTTATTATTAACTAGCGACCCGCCCCGACTTCGCACGGGTTTAATACATATAAACCTTCCTCCTGAATCACTCTATCTATTAAAAAAAACCGCATCAAAATCCGTTGTGTAGTTTTAAAGATATAAGCAAACATACATACAGACATACAGACGCGGGAAGCGGAAAGCGACTTTGCTTTATACTACGAGTATGTAGTGATTTTATTTTATTTTATTTATTTTATTATTGAAGTAGGTACCTACTACCTACATACTATGATAATTATATCTCTGACGAAAAAAAATTGGCACTAGTAGTGAATTAATGGGGATTTGTGGAAAAAACGACGGTTAGCTAATCAGAAGGACCCTTAATAAATTAACCGACTTGGTATTACATGGATCTCATCTGATAACTTTTTACGGTAGAAGAACTGAGTTGCGAGACTTGGTTTTTTTACGACTATGTTTTTAATGACATAGGCATTTCTAGAATAACCAACTTTAATTAGCTTCACCAAACTATGTAAGAAAATCTTGGAAATCGAATTCGAGTGGCCTCACAGCTCAGTTGGTAGTAACTCTGCCTTCTGCGCTGTAGGTTGTGGGTTCGATCCCCACCCAGGGCAAATATTTGTGTGATGAACATAGATGTTAGTTCTGTGTCTGTATGTGTTTACAAAAAAAAAGTATATAAGTATTCTATCAGTTATCTAGTTCCCATAGCTTTGCTTAGTTTGGGGCTAGATGGCGCTGTGTGTAAAGTCCGCCAATATTTATTATTTTATTAATTGTTAAATCGCCTTTAAATTTGGCTTGACGTAATACGTGACAGGTTGCAAGCCCATTGCCGCTTATAAGAATACTAACTATATTTTTTACTAGTATTATTTTTAACACAAATTATATAAGCTTTGACACAAAGTCAGTTTAATAGGGTCAGTACACACGTCCCTTTATTTTAAATGTCAATACATATTTGCATAATTTCCTTTGGGGTAGTGTTAAGGCGCCTAACAACCCTAATCTAATGAATGATTATGTTAATCATCAATTTGTACGTCATAAATGTTTGTGAAAATGAAAATAACAATTTCTTATTTGTTTAGGCAGAATATATTTTTATGCGTCGCGTGGATAAATAAAGTAAGTATTTATCTACATTTTAAATTGCTAATTAGTGAAAATTAAAATAATTTAATAATCGAAAAATTTACATACGCATCAAAAACACGTGTTCAAAACGGTGAAGGAAAACATCGTGAGGAAACTAGTAAGAATTCTTATAAGCGGTCATGTGCGTGTCGGACTCGCGCATGTAGGGTTCCGTACCATTATCTATAAAAAAACGCCAAAAAAAATCACGTTTGTTGTATGTTTAAATATTTATTTTATTCTGTTTTTGGTATTTGTTGTTATAGCAGCAACAGAAACACATCATCTGTAAAAAAATCTACTTTCTAGCTATCTCGATTCATGAGACAGCCTTGTGACAGATGACAGACAGACAGCGGAGTCTTAGTAACAGGGTCTCGTTTTTACCCTTTGGGTACGGAACTCTAAACCAACATTTCCCTGGTATAGTCTCAATTTTATTCCATTCGGTTAGAAATAGGAACCAAAAAAATGGCAGAATGCAGAACGTTTGGAGTGAACTTTGTACAGTTTTAGTGCTCCTGTTTAAAATTCCCAGCGCATGAAAATGTATTTTCATTTAGTATTCAAAACCAGGGATGTAAGCAAAAGCGCTTTAAAAATTTGCAGATTTTTATCGTATTTCTTTTATGAAGAGGATTAAAAAAGCGTAATAATGTTTATTTAGAAACTGGATCATTTTAGTTATTTAAAGACTGCTTGCAACTCTTTAATAGCTCAATTATTTCTTATGCATTTTGTTAATATTTAAATATTATTAATTAAAAAATATAGGATTACGACTTTCATCCCCAAGTACGGTAGACATCCTCTCAAATCTCAAGACGCTTAGATCCTTTGAAGATGTCTAGTGGGGGTAATCAGAGGCACGTGCAAACATTATATTTGGCACATGCCCACATTTTGCAGTAGTTAGCATTCCATACGACAGATGACAGGTTGCTAGCCCATCGCCGCTTACAAGAATACTAACTGGTTTCCTCACGATGTTTTCCTTCACCGTTTGTTTTCCTTCAAACAGAAAAATCCATTGATGCACGCCGGGATTCGAACCCATCTTCAGATTGAAAGTCGAGGTACCTCCCACTCGGCCAACACGGCACATGGTTCTTTCACTATAAAAAAATATAATTTAGTGTGTTCTTGAATGTCGATGCAAGGCTCTACAATTAGCCTTACTAGCTAAACACAGCAGAGAGATATCTAGTATTTTAGCTACAAAGCTAAAATACTAGAAATCTCAAACCGCCTTCTCGTACAAGAAACTTAATGCGCACTTTATTTTCCTGTTTAAAATTTCAACAGGTGAACATGTAGAGCGGGAGCTGGTACTTACTAACACTATGTTATATACCAGCTCTGTCCAAAACCAGCGCTCGCTCATGTCCTATGTTTTTGCATGAGGAAGCATTATGCTGAGACAGGGCCTGTTCGACACTTAGTACAGAATGGGGCGGGCACTCGTACCAATTAGATACATCAATTAAATAGGAAGGTCTTACAATATATTTTAACAACATTATTTCATTTGATATATCTGTATAACAATAAAAGCATTTCCAATTGTTTTTGTTCTAATGAAGATTTTCGGATCAATACCTAATAGAACCTAATATTTTAAACTTATAACGCCCTATCATAAATACGTAAGTCAAACTGGAAACATACATAGGGCAACTTGTACAACAATTCCGAAAATATGTGTTTAGCAAATACGTCAAATATAAATAAAATTTATCGCTAAACGCTATTAGTGATTGTTTTACAAGTCGGTCTTAGAATATAATAATTTTCATACAAAATGACAGAAATATAATCAAGAACTTGTATGCCCCAAACATACGGACAACAATTCTAAAGTTATTGACATAGGAATATCAACGACCTTCTCCTGATCTAAGGAATAAGGCAAAGGAAAGGTACCTTAGTCCGGAAAACATAAAAATGAAACGAAACGAAACCGTAAAGTCTCAAGAAACTTGTGCATAATGAATGATAGCCGTAGCTTTTACTCGCTCTTATTAAAGCACGCTATGTACAAGAAATAGGAAAAAACATTATGTTATGTAATGTAAAAATGTTAAGACAGATATATACAGACTATTTTCAAATATATTTTGACACGGGTCTTTATCACGTAATTACCTTTAATTTACTTTCCCGACGTTTCGACTATGTTACAATAGCCATGGTCGCGGGCAGACTGGAGTATTCGGAGCTAACGTTTAGAAGCGGAGGCAGTTGAAGAAACTACCCTCACTTTGTCTTCAGAAATAGAAATGTCCATGTTCACATTACGACACACCACACTGACTGTATCCTGAGATGCGTCTATCGCGACACCCTGTGTCAAAATCTATAGTTATGTCTACTAATCACGATAGTTTGAAAAATAATTATTTTCAAATAGACTTCTAACCCCGCTGCACCTCCTTAGTGGTTTATTTTACCCCTTAAACCAAAAGTAGTAAGTACACCTTCCAAATTTCATGTTTATAGTAAGTGGTTTACTATAAACTTGGCGTTGATAGATCAATCAGTCAGTAACGCAAGCGTTTTATTTATTTAGACAAGCTAACCCGGCGAACTTCGTATCGCTTTAGAATTAACAAATGTTGTGTAAAGTTCAAGTTACCGTTATAAAAAGTCCGTCTCCAATGTCCGTCTCCTGATTCTAAGCTAAATCGGTTCAGCCGTTCTTGAGTTATGAATAGTGTAACTAACACGACTTTCTTTTATTTAAATAGATAAGGAAGATGTTGAAAACAGGCGCTATCTCCCTTTAGTAGTTTCAGAGATAAGGGGACATGAAATCGAGAGACAGATGGACAGACTCAAAAGTGATCCTATAAGGGTTTTGTTTTTTTCCTTTTGGGGTACGGAACGCTAAAAAAGTCTAGAATACCTAGGGAGGTAATACCTACCATTCTTTTTAAGTAAGATTTGTAAAGTAGTTTCTAGTTTCAGTGTTCCCTGGAAACGAAATAAAAATGAATGTTTAACTCGACCGAACGTACAACCAGCATGATACCGCTAATATATAGAGAAAAAATTGAAAAAGCTTCCGTTTGTGTGTAAAAAATTAAATAGGATCACAACTGTGATTTCCAAGTACAGAGATAATAGCCAGTATAGACAATACAGACAGTATATAGACAATCGTGGTTGTTAATCATTTTAAATAGAAATACGGCTAATTACCACGTTTTTCATGATGAAGAGCATCTGAATTGTCTCGAAACGTCAGCAATACAAAGAAAAACGTGGTAATTAGCCGTATTTCTATTTAAAAAGTATATAGACAGTATAGATAGTAGACAATAGCCAGTACAGACAGTACAGACAACTTTAAAAATGTAGTACAATACAATTATACTATCTGTATATTATCGTTTCTATATATTTAGATGATTGGGAATAAGCCAACCCGCCGGCAAAAACAAGTAAACAACAGGCAGCAGATGTAACAAATAAATATAAATTTTTGTTCTGCCGAGTTCACAGCATAACGCATTGCAGTGTCCAGCGACCTCGCTTTAGTCCACAACCTGATAACTCCTGGACTCAAGAACGTGTTTACGGAAAATTAACCTATCACTACATAGTATAAAGCAAAGTCGCTTCCCGCTTCCCGCGTCTGTATGTATGCTTATATCTTTAAAACTACACAATGGATTTTGATCCGGTTTTTTTTTAATAGATAGAGTGATTTAGGAGGAAGGTTTATATGTATTAAACCCGTGCGAAGCCGGGGCGGGTCGCTAGTAAAGTATAATAGTAAAAAACAATCTTTATTTACAGAAACAAATAACATCTAAAGCCGGGGTTCCACGGCGCGTAAAACGACGGGCTGCGCCGGATGACGCTCCGGCGCGTCGCGTACAGACCGTTCTGAGCACAGGCCACCACGGATGCATCGTTCCCACGGCGCGTCCGTCCGCCTTGGCGCGGTCTGGCGCGTGAAAACGCGGGCCGTGGGACCCCGGCATATTACTAATATATTACAAAATATACACAATAAACAGTTGAGCTATCTAAAGAACGTTGCGATAGGTAGTATAATTTACATATTAAGCTTCCGAGGAAGAAGTTTAGAAATAAAATGAAAAAGGATCATAACTATAATCCCTAAATAAATAATAAATCAATAAATATTGGTAGACATTATCACACAGAGCCATTGGTGTGGATTCGATTCCCACGCAGGATAAACCTTTTGTGTGATGAACATAGATGTTTGTTCTCATTTTGGTTGGTATTTTCTATACTAATAATATAAATGCGAATGTAACACTCATGTCTCACACAATGTTTGTCTGTCTGTGACCTTTTTTAAATGTTCTTTTGATTTTTCCGAAATTTCAATATTTCACGTAGTCTCCAAAAAACAATTTCCTAAATCTACGCAGACGAAGTCACGGGTAAAAGTTAGTATATTATTTAGAATACAGTATTCTAACAGTAATTATACATTACATAGCATAGTTTGGGGCTGTGTAAATGTCCACAAATATTTATTTATTCAGTAAAAAAAAGTCTAGTCCATGGGTTAAAATGTCCACGGCTTAGTGCGGTCATAAATACTATCATGCGCAAACTAAATTGGATAATGGCGATGCTGATGTTTTTGGATTGTAAGGAAACACTTTAAATATTTTAGCGGACCAATTTTATTATGAGCTTTTAGGGTTAAAATGTTTAAAAAACCGCTTCATGAATTTGACCAATTGTTCGCCGAAAATAAATAAATAAATATTGGCGGACTTTACACGCAGCGCCATCTAGCCCCAAACTAAGCAAAGCTTGTACTATGGGAACCAGATAACTGATAGAATATTTATATACATTTTTTTACAATACGTACTTATTATACATTTAAGACCCAGACACAGAACAAACATCTATGTTTATAAAGAAAGAACTGGATGTAAAATATTTATGACTTAGTATAAATGTTATTATATTTTTCTGTTCTAAAAATATATACGCGCATAACGGTGAAGGAAAACGTCGTGAGGAAACCAGTTAGTATTGTAAGCGGCGATAGGCTTGCTACCTGTCACTTATGGAATGCTAACTACTGCAAAACGTGGGCATGTGTCAAATATAATGTTTGGACGTGCCTCTGATTACCCTCACTAGACGTCTTCAAAGGATCTAAGCGTCTGGAGATCTGAGAGGATGTTAACCGTACTTGGGGATTACAGTCGTGATCCTATTTTTATTTTTTTAAATCCCAAATTTAAAGAAAATGTATTAAAACTTCCTTCTTTTGAACTTTAGGTCATGCTCAGTATATCAGCATTTTTGCAAATAACAAATCTGACACAAAGATAGTAAGAAAAAAATGGGCTAATAATAAAAATCTGCCTTTTTAACCGACAACACATAAATAGAGGGTGTTGGGAGATATTTATGTCGCCGGTTCGAGGCCCGGTGTATATCACGGAACTACACAATCTTTCAACGGTTAACGTGTGCCATAGAGTATCTAGTGGTCATTTTGTACCGATTCTAGAGCTGCTATACTTCACTACATAGTATAAAGCAAAGTCGCTTTCCGCTTCCCGCGTCTGTATGTCTGTATGTATGTTTGCTTATATCTTTAAAAATACACAACGGATTTTGATGCGGTTTTTTTTAATAGATAGAGTGATTCAGGAGGAAGGTTTATATGTATTAAACCCGTGCGAAGCCGGGGCGGGTCGCTAGTACATAATATAAGTATTCTATCAGTTATCTGGTTCCCATAGTACAAGCTTTGCTTAGTTTGGTGCTAGATGGCGCTGAGTGATAATGTCCACCAATATTTATATTTATTTATATTTATAATCATGAAAGTAAATCTAGTCTTTAATAGCTTTTGCGAGCTGTTTTGTTCGCGTACCTGGATAAAAAGCCATATATTCCAAGTTTCATCTAAATTCGTTTGGGCCCAGATAATCGACAAACATGCAAACATACAAACATTCTCGTAAGCTTTCGGATTTATATTCTAAGTAAGATTCACAGTTTGACCAGCAGCCTTATAGCGTAAGTTCACTGGTAATCGTAATAGTCTTCAACTGTCAAGAGTTAAAGCCAATTGTTTCGAAAATTACATAACGTAAATTTGTCTTTCAAAACTTTCGTGAGTTGTACTACACATTATTACAACAACGGGAACTACTCATTTATCATTTACGTGAGTAATTCCCGTTGTTGTAATAATATGTAAATTAGTCTGTTAATTCTTCTTCTTCTTGCGTGTCAGTGATACAATCATTTAAGTCGGGATTGTATCATTGTGTCGGAAGAATTAGCCAGCCTAGACCCTGCGTTACCGGGCCTAGCTGTTACCAGTCTGTTAATTAAAATGTACTAATAATAGTAATAATATTAGTTTATATTATTTTCTGATTTATACTGCGATGATGGCTGATGGGATGTTATTGTTAAATGTTTGCAGAACATACATCGAATGCTATCCTCTATCTATCTATCTAGAGCCTCTATCCAAATGCTTAAATCTTTCCATGCTCTTTGTCATAGGTGATAAATCTGGGACCGATGAAAGTGGGGAATTAACCCGCTAGCGCACTGCTACCAACACTGGCTAAATATTCCGAGCAGTATTACTTTTCCTTTCCTCGTTCATTTTTATCAGAAACTAGCTGACCCGTGCCCGCTTCGCTGTGCGTAAGACATTTCTAATACCATCGTTGACTTTTTTGTAGACGTTTTTAAGGTGTACAATACTGTAGTACATTATTTTGATATATCTCGTGGGGTTCAGCCAGCATTTGCAATGTAAGCGCAAAAAAATGTGTTTATTTACGACATCACATTAGAAACCTCTAAAATTATCAGTGTTTCTCTACTATATTATGCATGTATTATACATATAAACCTTCCTCTTGAATCACTCTATTTATTAAAAAAAACCGCATCAAAATCCGATGTATAGTTTTAAAGATATAAGCAAACATACATACAGACGCGGGAAGCGGAAAGCGACTTTGCTTTATACTATGTAGTGATTTATGCACGGACTGTCAACATTGTAATGTCGCAAAACCAGAAATATAAAATAAATAGGATCACGACTGTAATCCCCAAGTACGGTAGATATCCTCTCAGATCATCAGACGCTTAGATCCTTTGAAGATGTCTAGTAGTGGTAGTCAGAGGCACGTCCAAACATTATATTTGGCAAATGCTCACATTTTGCAGTAGTTAGCATTCAATACGTGACAGGTTGCCAGCCCATCGCCGCTTATAAGAACACTAACTGGTTTCCTCACGATGTTTGATATTTTATATAAAAGCGGTGAATTTAAAATATCAAAGATTGCTAGTTTTCAATATTATGTAACACATACACGTAAAGAAAAGATGGATAAGTTAAAAAAATGCTAATTGCAATTATTTCAAGTCGTATAATAAATGGTAATTATATTTTTTTTAATGCCTTATTGAAACGTATTTTTTAAACTAGTACCTACATGATAATAAACTTAAAGTAAATCAAACGCAGACGCAACTCCCTTTGTTGCAAAAACCATTCGAATGTAAAAACTTCAGGCAGCTTACTGAGCAGTCGGCGTCGTCACATACATTCCTTGAAATCAAACAAATAAAAAGCTTTAAAGCAGCCTGTTTTATTAGAGTGAGTTTCCGCGGAGCTGCTAGTAGCGGACCAATGACAACGCTCAAATATTCGAGTTTAAAAATGTCGAGCCCTGTGTTTGGTCCGCTCCGCACAGCTTAGCGCAGCTCCGCGTAGGTGTAGACTCACCCTATTCTATTAAAAAAATAATCATAACTATAATACCTTATGGAAATAAATGTAATTAATCTATATCTACTATATAAAAGAAAGTCGGGTTTGTTACAACACTTATAACTCAAGAACGGCTGAACCGATTTGGCTGAAAAAGGTGGGGAGGTAGCATAGAACCAGGAGACGGACATAGGATACTTTTTAACGGGAACGGGAACGGGAGTTAATTCTAAAGCGATACGAAGTTCGCCGGGTTAGCTTGTCTACTATTTATAAGAAAGTCGGGTTTGTTACAACACTTATAACTCAAGAACGGCTGAACCGATTTGGCTGAAAATTGGTGGGGAGGTAGCTTAGAACCAGGAGACGGACATAGGATACTTTTTAACGGGAACGGGAGTTAATTCTATAGCGATAAGAAGTTCGCCGGGTTAGCTTGTAAAAGATATAAACGATGGGATATCGTCAGTTGGAGTTGGAGGTGAGGTAATTGTATAAACATTGTGTTACAAAACCGTTACTGACTTCATTGTCTTTTCTTAGCATTCCACAAGTCAGTCTTTGCATAAGTGAGGAACAGGAAATATATAACAGCTATAGTCTTAAAGGTATAAAGTTCTAAAGCCGCACTAGGAATCCCTGTTACGGTAATCTGAGGTACGATGGTAACTCTCAAACCAGGAACAAAATATTAGGAGATCATATTTATTATCCATGCAACGATCTGGGATTTTACTTGCGAACCGTTCGTTTCGACTATAGTTTGAACGATTGAACGACCATAATTAGATACTTTTGACATTCATCGATGTTCGTAATCCTACTTACAAATCAGTTCAAACCTTAGAGCAACACGGGCTTCCTACGGAAGGGAGTAGCCATTCGCCGCGGTCTCGCCTCTGTCAAAATACAAGTCCAAGTGGGCATACACATTTTATAAAACGTGTCAATGTACGGGTCATCTGTACACGAATTATTATTAGTGTATTGTTTATGTGTTAAGGGGCTGTATGTCAACGATTGCTCTTTTTCGAAACGAAAAAAGATATACTTTTGAACAAGCCACATCTCCTATTTTTATGAGTATATTACTTCAGGTTTCGACCTAGATTTATATTAAGCTGAAAACATAATAGCAGAAACTTTTCACGATAAAGATATTATTTCAAAATGATACGTTTTAGAATTTATGATCGAAATATTTTATATACCTACTATTAAAATCAACTTGTGATTTATTGTTAAATTGTAATATGTAGATCTAGATTTCTACTAGAATAGGTTTTTGATAAGTAATTATACATAATTTATATCATTAATTTATTCGAAAAGCAAAGGCGGACTACGCGCCGCCCATGGATCAGTACCACGTGTAGCGGTGTAGCGGATTATTTACCGAAGAGATTAAAGATGGGTACATCTTTATTCACATATTTTATACTATACATTATAAAATAGGAGATGTGGCTTGTTCAGAAGTATTTCTTTTTTCGTTTCGAAAAAGAGCAATCGTCGACATACAGGGCCTTAACGTCATCATTCCAGTCAGTTGGCAGTTTTGTTTTTGCATGTAAGTGTGCTGAACTGCACTTGTGTGCACATTTCCCCCCGCAACAAACGCCAGTACTATTTTAATAGTAATCTATCGCTGAGACTACTCCCTTCCGTAGGAAGCCCGTGTTGCTCTAAGGTTCAAACTAAAGTCAAAACGATATAACTTTGAAACGAATATTGTTACGAAATTTCGTTTTCAGTTCGCAAATAGACCCCCTGCTCATTCTTCTCATCTTTCACTACCGAAGAAAGACAAAATATCTCACGTTTAAGTTGCTGCACACACTTTTCATCAGTAGCGCATAAGTAAGTGCCATCAGCTTCGCAGTAGCAAGCACTGCAGTCACTCAGTCGGTTCTTCACGATTGATCCCGCGGTACACTGTCTCCGATCTGTAAAATAATTACTAGTTTTTGTAAACTGCTTTTTTGTGAAACTGATTTTAAAAAGTATGAAAAAAGTGCTATTTCAAGATGCTGGTTTATATTCTGAAGAGCCTCAAGTAGGTTAACCCGTTGCTTTATTAATATTCACAGACTTACCGTAACCTGAAAGATTAAAAAAAAAAGAATAATCAAAAAGATTGCGCGAGGTATGATGGCGTAAGATCTCGCAAAATAATTTCAAAGCAGCTCTCCCAAATGATTCCCCAAATTAAGCAGAAATTCGACATACTAGACTTAAATTAGACATAACTTCGGAGACAATGCAATAATAACTGGCAAAGAACTCATCTGATGATAGAGTCAGGTTATTTCTAAATCAAATGTAGCGTGTGCTGCTTTTTTGAATTTTTTTATTGTTGTACGTACTTGAGTAGTACTTTTAATTATTATTCTTGTCTGAGCCTTCACCTTATTCGATTGGCACCACACTGGAGCTCTACATAGCATTATGGAAAGGATCATTAAAAAAAAGGTAGACCCCAAGCCGTGTTAGTTGCCTGATTCTTCTAGGCTTGGTCGCGTGGAATCGGCGTAGCTTCACCTAGTTCCTAAGACGATTCAAAGTGATCCTTGTGATTTTATTGAAATAAATAATTGAATTTAAATTTGGTGCATGTTCCGATGACAATGTAAATAGAGAGCTCGAAGGTAACCTTAAAAACTCTGAAATTACACAAGATTTGTCTGGCATCGTCTGGTTTAGGCTCGTTGGATTTGTTTTGACGAGTACAATACAAACATACTTCATAAAATCTAATTTTTAGCAAAAAAAACCATTGGAGTGGTATCGCCATATGAGGCTATTTGACAGTATAAAAAATAAAGTGTAGTTGATAGTAATCTATGTAAATTATGCCTTCAAGCGTTATTTTACTTAAAAACCCATAATGTAAATTATCTATTTTCAAACGCCAGTCACGTGACACAAAACGGTCAGGATTAATCGAATAGACGATAACGTAACATGCTTGTCAATATGTTTTCGCCTGCCTTGAAAAACTTGACGTTTGTATATTTGTTGACAAGCATGTAACTACACAGAAACCAGTGCGACGCCATTTGCTAAAGAAGCGTTTTTGCGGGTTATTTAAATTGTCAATATTTAATTTACATTTTAGGGCCAATACTTAACAGAATTGAAAATAATATTTTTTTCCACAGTCACTACTGAATAATCTAGAATAGTTTTCAAAATCTTGTCAAATAGCCCATTATCAACAACCTGACCGTGTAGGTCGTTGTTGAACTTAGTAAAGTTGTAGAAAACGAAGAGAACTGAGAAAACACATAAAGTATTGTCACAAGTACTTCTTATCTCACCTATCTTCTAGCATACATTTTGAAAGTACACTTCAGAAGACTTACCCGGACATGCATTTTCCTTTTCCTCTCTCCAATATCTCAATTTATGCTGAGCATTGCAGAAGCAACCCGAACAACCGTAAGATGTTGCATGCATGAGGGACTCCCCCGCGATGCAGTCAGGGTCATTCAGAAGCCTGTCTGATTTCACTGGGTCAGGATTTTTGGGACCTGGTCTTTTGCGTTTCCCTGGTAAGATGGAGATACAACATTTTGCAGTAGTTAGCATTCTTTGTAATAGGTTCCAAGCCTCTTAATAATACTCACTGGTTTCGTCACGACGATTTTCTTCACCGTTTTTGACTGGCCTTTTAGCTCAGTTGGTAGTAGCTCTGCCTACTGCTCGGTTGTGGGTTTGATTCCCATCTAGGATAAACTTTTGCGTGATGAATAAAGATGTTAGCTCTGTGTCTGGGTGTTAATAAGTATGTATTTACAAAAAAAAAGTATTCTATCAGCTATCTCGTGCTCATAGTACTACTAGCTTTGCTAAGTTTGGAGCTAGATGACGGTGTGTAAATTCCACCAATATTTATTTCTTATAAATTTTAATAGAAAAATCAATTGAAGCTCCACAGAGTATCGAACACACAACCTTAGAATTGAAATTGAAGGTACCTTCCCTTCGGCAAACTAGATATAGGGTCTTTTGTTTACAACTAGCCCAAGAAATGCCCAGAGATATTAGCATACCTGCCGCTTCACGAGCGTGGTAGTGGACACAGAGCTTCATATAGCAGAAGGCCATCCTTCCATTGATACAGTAGCATTCTTTACAGGTCCTGAAGCCGCGAATGCTGTACCAGGTCCGAGGGACGCAGCCATTTCCATCATCTGATTGTTTAAATTCTGAAAATTCGTAGACTGAATAAGAATAAGTCCGTGGTCTTGCTCTACCTGCTGAGAAACAGACGTAATTTTATGTATGATGTATTATTGAACTTAGTCTTACTATTTCGGGTAAATACGTCCTACATACATTTCTATCCAAAGGTTCTCTGGTAGAGATCGCTGATCAGCGTTAAAGCCGCCCATTGTTCAGCATAGTTTTTTCTTTGTTCTGATTATGGTGTGCAATAAAGTATTTTTTATCTTCTTTCTATCTATTTACCTGAAGTGAATGAAGTCCTGGATGTTTTAACTGCACAGGTCATCGTGGTACACGTCCTTTCACCCAACTGGTTACAATAGCAGGTATTGCAGTTATCAGGAGACGGGAGAACCTTGCCTGGGAAACATCTCTGAAGGCTTGATCTCTGGGGGTATTTTAAACCTAAAAACAAAATTATTATAACTAGAGTTTTTACCTTGCATTAATGATAGAACAGCTAAAATATAATTTCGAATTCGAGAAATTACATTACTATTCTCAAAACTATATATAATGTGATATTTAAAAATGGCACCTATAGGTATATTTTTATATAGACCCATATAAATTAAAATTAAATGAAGTTTGTTGGTAAGCGCGTTACTGAGAATAGCTGGACCGATTTAGGGTTTCTTTCATGTTTATCATAGTCTGAATAAAGTTTTCATGGAAGTAATATTGCAAAAATGGCACGGAAAGTTGAACAATTTGGGAAAAATTAAAGTGTTTTACTTTAGAACAACTAGCTGACCCTACAGACGTTGTCCTGACAAATGTCAATAATCGCACAGAAAAAAGCACTTTCAGTTTTCCCGAACTTTATGGCACCCTTATCATTTCAAGGTTTAATTCTAGGCTAAAAGAGTAGGGGTATAAAAAATACCCTACGACCTTCTCCCATACCACAAAGACAAAGAATTTTATAAATTAGATTTAAATTTACCGGACCGGACAACGTCTGTAAGGTCAGCTAGTTTCAAATAAAAAGGACCTCAAAAATAAATAAGGATGTCGACTTTGTAAGTGACAACTGTTATTACCTAGACATCTTTTTTTCGTGCAAGCAATAAAGCCGTGGACGCACCAGCAATCATTGCAACCAATTTTTGGTATCTTTTCACCTTCAGAGCATCGACCGTCATCACCTGCAAATAAAATTTGTATTAAATATGCTTTTGTGGGGATGGGTTCGATGGGTTCGCAACCTGTCACGTATGGAATGCTAACTACTGGGATTTTGCTGTTTATTTTCTTGTTTGTAAATGTCTGGGCAAGGTTTGTATGAAAGAAAAAACTGAAAAAGTTGCGCGGAAAATTGTAAAACTTGGGAGTAAAACCAAGAGTATTTATTTGACTTATAAAAAAATAAAACATTATCACGACTGTAATCCCCAAATACGGTAGACATCCTTTCAGATCTCCAGACGCTTAGAGCCTTTAAAGATGTCTAGTGGGGTAGTCCATCACGTCCAAATATTATATTAGGCACATGTCTACATTTTGTAGCATTACATACGTAACAGGTTGCAAGCCCGTCGCCGCATGTTTTCCTTCACCGTTATAAGCACGTGTTAATCACTACATAGTATAAAGAAAAGTCGCTTTCCGCTTCCCGCGTATGTATGTTTGCTTATATCTTTAAAACTACACAACGGATTTTGATGCGGTTTTTTTAATAGATAGAGTGATTCAGGAGGAAGGTTTATATGTATAATAACATGCTACCCGTGCGAAGCCGGGGCGGGTCGCTAGTGCGCATATAAATTTCTCGAGCAGAAAAACAGGTAGTACCACGCAAATGAAGGAGCGCAAAAGTACCTGTTCAACTAATAATAATGCAAGTACAATGATTATCTATACTAATATTATAAAGAGGAAAGATTTGATTGTTTGTTTGTTTGTTTGTTTGCATCGAATAGACTCCGAAACTACTGGACCGATTTGAAAAAAAATTTCACCATTAGAATCCTACATTATCCTTGATGAACATAGGCTATAGAATATTTTCAAAAATATTAGGGATCCGTATGAAAACTTCGAAAATGTAATTGGTTTACATTTTCGCGTGAAAAAAAAACAAAAAAAAATCAATATATTCAATATATCAATATATTATTGACAATAGATCAAAGTAATGCACTACAGTTTTATAGATAACATCAATATCTACAAAAAAGTTCTGGATACCACATGTCTAACTATTAGGGATCCGTATGAAAACTTCGATAATGTAACCCAAGGTGTAAAAAAATTACCCATAAAATCATTATTACACCCGTGCGACGCCGGGGCGGACTGCTAGTGGAATTATATACCTTTACAGACATTCTTGGTGCAGATTTTCACTCCATGCTTAGTACAAAAGCATTTGTTGCAACCCTCTGCAAGTAGTCGTTTGCCGGGAGTGCATCGTTTTGCTAAATGCATTGGTGTTTTGGAATTGGTATCTAAAAGAGAAACACTATCAAAAATAAACATATATGTCATGTTTGTACTTACTAACTTTTGCCATTGGCGTCGCTCACGTGGTTGCTGAAGAAAAATAGTTATTTGTTATACAAGAGTGCAAAGTTGCTTTTTAACCGCGTGTTCAATTTTGATGACCGAGCAAGCGAAGGACTCTAAAATTAGAATCCTGAGCGTTAGCGAGGGAATCAAAAGAGCACGAGGTGAAAAATCTTTGCACTCGAGTGCAACACGTAACTTTTCATTCCACCTCAGCGAGGAAATGACTAAATGCAAAAAAAAAACGTTTACAATCACAAGATAGGTGCTTTTATTTCAGTTTAGGTATTAACTACTACATTATGACAGGTAAGTATTACAGAATAATCTTAATAATGACGTGAAAAAATGCCGCGTAAAGAACCGCGTACAAAGCAAATTGAAAAAAAGAACACCAAGAAGGTTCCGAGTCTGAGTTTTTAACAAATTAAAAAAAAGTTGTATGATATATTCGGCACCATAGAGGTAGCAGTAAATAGGTTTATTTAACTTTTGGGGGGCTTTCTTTCGTGAATGTGACCACGGGTAAAAAAAGTAGACCGATGGTAAGAAAGGAGTGAGTGATGACTAGTTCTTACCAAAGCATTTTATTCTCGTGCACACAATCATGCCGTTCATACACCAGCAAGCATTGCAGCCATCATTCGGAATTTTATCACCAGCAACGCATTGACGTTTAACTAAAAAGATAAAACAAATTACTATTAAAAAAAACCGGCCAAGTGCGAGTTAGAGAGTATGGGAGCCCCACTCAATTATTTATTTTATTCTGTTTTTAGTATTTGTTGTTATAGCAGCAACAGAAATACATCATCTGTAAAAATTTCAACTTTCTAGCTATCACGGTTCATGAGATACAGCCCTGTGACAGACAGACGGACATAAAGACGGACAGACGGACAGTGAAGTCTTAGTAATAGGATCCTGTATTTACTCTTTGGGTACGGAACCCTAAAAACTGGCCAAATGTGTCGGGTCAACCGCAATCTAGGGTTTCGTAGTTTGCACAACATCGATTTATAAATTATTTTCAGTGGTATTTGTACTAAATTAATTTATGCCAAGTTACAGCTTTCTAGCACTAATAGTAGAGCTAAGCTGCGGACAGTCAGATAGACGGACGGACGGACATGGCGAAACTATAAGGATTTCTTGTAGACTACGAAACCGTTCTATTAAAGTATCAATATTTATAATTAGCCGTATTTATAGTTAAAATGAATAACAACCACGATAGTTTTAATATCAATAATGTTATTCATGAGAAACTACGAAAAACGAAAGTTTAAATTGTTCTTTAAATCGACAAGTTTAATAAGTGATTTGAATATGACCAGCGTTTCAAAGTTATCCTTGTAATTTTATTGAAAATAGGGTAAGAAAGGAGTTTACCTCTACAGACATGCTTGGTACAGGTCTTAACCCCATGCTTGGAACAAAAGCAATTGTTGCAGTCTTTTGGAGGCAGTTGTTTGCCAGGAGTGCATCGTTTTCCAGAAAGCATTGGTAATTTGGATTGTTTTGATAGATTTTCTGAAAGAATAATTTAATTAAAAAACCGGCTAAGTGCGAGTCAGACTACCATTATCTATAAAAAAACGTCTAGCTATCACGGTTCATGAGATACAGCCCTGTGACAGACAGAAGGACAGACGGACAGACAGTTGAAATTTTGACAGATGATTTTATTTAGTTTATCCTGTACGAACATAGATACAAAAATTCGTTTTGTTTATAAAAGTTGTGTAGATACAGATAGTAACTTCTGCGTACTTTTTCAACTGTACGGTACTATTAAACTGAAAGGGAGAAGTTCTTCTAGGCTTGGTCGCGAGGAAAAGGCCTACACCTAGACGTTTCAAAGTGATCCTTGTGATTTTTAAATGACTTTTTGACTGTTCTCACTGCGAGCCTAGCCCGGTGACGGGCGCGATGTGACGAAACTTAAGAAACGCGCCATCACTGCACTGTACAGCCGGGGTCCCACGGCGCGTAAAACGACGGGCCGCGCCGGATGACGCTACACCTGTGTGCGTCCGGCGCATCGCGTACAGAGCGTTCCGAGCACGGGCTACCACGGATGCATCGTGCCCACGGCGCGTCCGTCCGCCTTGGCGCGGTCTGGCGCGTGAAAATGCAGGCCGTGGTACCCCGGCATACGCGCCGTACGCGCGTACGCACGCCATCACTGGACGCAAAGGCTATGTTTGATACTTCGCGCACGTGTCGCCACCGCGCTAGGCTCGGCGGTGTGGAATGGGCTTTTGACTCTGTTACGTTTACAAGCCGTTTTGGTGCAGATCGTCCTTCCAAGCTTGCTGCAATAACATCTGTTACAGCTGTTTGGAGCAGGGACTCGCTTGCCTGGGACGCATCGCTTTCCATTATACAGTTGTTGTATTCTCGGTGCTGTAAAATAGGATCACGACTGTAATCCCCAAGTACGATAGACATTCTCTCGGATCTCCAAACGCTTAGATCCTTTGAAGATGTCTAATGGGCGTAGTCAGAGGCACGACCAAACATTATGCACATGCACATGCCCACATTTTGCAGTAGTTAGCATTCCATACGTGACAGGTTGCAAGCCCATCGCCGCTTATAAGAATACTAACTGGTTTCCTCACGATGTTTTCCTTTACCGTTTTGATGCGCATATAAATTTTTCGAACAGAAAAATCCATTGATACACGCCGGGATTCGTACCCATGACCTTCAGATTGAAAGTCGAGGTACCACCCACTCGGTCAACACGGCTCCCAGACACCTAGTATTATACACTCACCCTGAAGAAGATTCTCTAGATGAATCGAAACATTGTCGGTGTCCTCATTGACAATTTATCATTTACGTGAGTAATTTCCCGTTGTTGTAATAATGTGTAGTACAACTCACGAAAGTTTTGAAAGTGAAATACCTAGTATTATATTCTAGATATCTAGTATTCTAGTATTCTCTCTATGTTACAATAACCATGGTCGCGGGCAGACTGTTGTAATTTTATTTTGAGTTTAAAAATACAAAAATACAATTGTTTCCTCTTTATAATAATTAAGCATGTGCGTAAACTGTACTGTACCAGCAAGCATTCCCAAGTAGGGTTGATTCCAGGCGGCCGATTGTAAAACACCCAAGCCAAATCCTTTTGCTACATCTATGTTGTGCCGACCCCTCGAGTAGTGGGATAAGGTCAAGAGGAAGAAGTATTCATACCTGTGCCAGAGCTCAAGCATCGTTTAGCAGTGCAGATGTACAGCTGACCACCCATGCACACACAGATGTTGCAATTAATAGTTATAGTGGCCCCTTCCGCACACAGGATCTCTGTAGATAATGATATTAATAGCTACTTATAAAGTGTAAACAAAAAAATATAGAATCAATAGCAGCTTGCCCCGGCTTCGCACGGACGGTACCTGCATTAAAAGTAACAAACACACACAAACACTCACAAACTTTCGCATGTATAATATTAGTAGGATTTTCATGCCGTATAAGCTATATAGAGATAGTTGGAAGGATTTGGGGGGTGGACCTTTGGCCAGCAGTGGGGTGAAATAGGTTAAGGAAAAAATAAGCCCTTTTAGAAAATGTTCTGGAGGAATAAACTCTGATTGGTCATGTTAGGAAATTAAAATAAAAACGACGATATAGTTACTTTCTTCAGGACCAACCGACTTCTGCAAGCTTATTAAAACAACTGAAACACACAAAAATATTTTTATAACTTTGAAGGATAAACAAGGTGTGGATTGAAATGTCCAATAAAAAACTATTAAAACTATTGTGGTTGTTATTGTTACTCAATTTAACTATAAATACGGCTAATTACCACGTTTTTTTAGGGTTCCGTACCCAAAGGGTAAAAACGGGACCCTAATACTAAGACTTCGCTGTCCGTCTGTCCGTCTGTCCGTCTGTCTGTCACAGGGCTGCATCCCATAAACCGCGATAGCTAGTTGAAATTTTCACAGATGATGTACTTTTTTATTTGTTGTTGCTACAACAACAAATACAAAAAACAGAATAAAATAAATATTTAAGTGGGGCTCCATACAACAAACGTGTTTTTTTTGCCGTTTTTTATAGATAATGGTACCCTTCGTGCGCGAGTCCGACTCGCACTTGCCTGGTTTTATCTTGTATTGCTAACGTTTCGAGTCAATTCAGATGCTCTTCATCATGAGCATCGCCCGCGACCGCAATTACGGTAGATCGTCAAAAACGTCAGCAATAAAAAAAAAAACTATTATGCACTAGTGTGTAATATTATTATGCACGCTTGTGTTATAGGTCGTTTTATGGCTCTAAGAACGATGTAATAAGACTCACTTTACTAACAAGTGTGTCGAAAAAGTGCGTATGAAACTCGTGAGCAACTTGATCACTAGACACTCGGCTGATTTACGCCCTCGCCTACGGCTCGAGCTGCAATATACAGCCTTGTGTGTATGGGCAACTTAGCTCACTTGTATTTTCTCGTAAGTCGTGTAGTAACGTTTACTAACAGAACATTGTTAACCTCGACAATCGAACGTGAGTTGCATTGCTCTGTGTTGTTCTATTTTGACGCAACGTCCGATGGAGAAAGACCTATACTATAGACTGGAGACATACTATACTAGGATGTCTAGATTTAGAGTTTACCTTGAGTCGCAGTATAGTTAAGGCTTTGATGGAAGGCTTCAGTATTATTGTTCATATCTTCATTCGTATGAAGAGAGAGTGGGAAAGCAGAGTCCAAGTTTACTGTAAACAATAAATAAAAATATATATTCATAAATAAATTTAATTATATCAAGAAAATATTGAATACTATCGCGACATTCTTTACGTGAAGTTATTATCAAACAGATTTCAACCCCTATGCACCCTAAAGCCGCAATTTCACTGGACATTTTGTCTTGCGACATTGTCACACTGGTGTGACTAACAGGAATTTATTTTACTCGTGGTCACATTACTTGAGGATCGCACTTGACTAAATTAATTATCTGTACTCTGCTCGAAGTATGAATTCTACACGGGCGTCGCGCGGGACATCGCTCGACATGTCGGGCGATATGTCTCTGTGACATGTCCCCTAGTTAAAATGCGGCTTTACACATCAAAAGAAAACTCTTCAAGTTGAGAGATCAAGTCAGTAAGAGAATGCAAGATTTTTCTCAAGGCTCCCTCACTCAGTGTATGCCAATGAAGGAAGGGCAAGGTCTATAGTTGAAAACCACTATCAATGCCCATAAATTTGAAGGTTTCTCTCGACTTCCCTGGGATCCCATCATCAGATACTGACTTGGTGGTAATGGGATCACCTCGGAAGTATAGGCTTTCAAATAAAAAAAAATTGGAAATCTGTCCTCAAACGCCGGAGAAATCGAGGAACCTCCTCCTTTTTTTGAAGTCGGTTAAAAACCCATGACCGGTGTTAAAAAAATACTATAAAAGTTACCATTGTCGTATGAATACCAATAATCTTCCGGCACATCGCCAGAAGCTATTAGAATATTTGCCCAAAAACAGCACACCTAAAAAAAGTAGATATTACGCAAAATATTTATAAAAAAAAGCAAAAAATAAATAAATAGGATCACTACTGTAATTCCCACGTGCGGTAGATATCCTTTCAGATCTCGCTCAGATCCTTGGAGATTAGTCAGAGGCATGTCCAAACATTACATATGGCACATGCCCACATTTTGCAGTAGTTAGCATTCCACACGTAACAGGTTGCAAGCTCATCGCCGTTTATGAGAATACTAACTGGTTTCCTCACGATATTTTCCTTTACCGTTTTGAGCACGTGTTTTGATGCGCATATACATTTTATTTATTTAAATATATTTAAAAAAAACTTTCTAAAATAACATAATAGGTACCACGAACTCCCACATATTATGCAGAATAAATCTACCTACGATATTTATAAATTTATATACAGGTACCCTACACTATTTGTATTCGATAAGGCAACAAATACTAATTTAAATTTACCAGTAAGTAGGTAATTAAAACGTGCATTTATGAAAACCAATCATTTACTTTTCGTCACAGACAAATTAAAGTTTAAGGTAGAACTGAGTTAGCATGAACCAGTATCGTATCGACAAAGTATCGTCCAAATGCCAAAACTGACACTTTTACTATACAAAAAGTGTCCGTTTTGACCATCGACTACATAGCCCAATAGGCACCGCATGCAAGGCGAACACTGTCATCCAAAACATCAGGCTTATACGGCCAAAAACACGTGCTCAAAACGGTGAAGGAAAACATCGTGGGGAAACCAGTTAGTATTCTAATAAGCGATGGGCTTGCAACCTGTCACGTATGGAATGCTAACTACTGCAAAATGTGGGTATGTGCCAAATATAATATTTGGACGTGCCTCTGATTGCTATCGACAACTCAGGACAACTCTTCCCATCCCTAGTGAATCACGCTATCTTGAACCGGCCAATTAGAATGCATTTTTTCCCCCGGTACGGGGTACCGCATACCTCACTGACTTGACAGAGTTGTTTGTTTGAAGAAATGAAGCCATTAGGCGTCTATTGGGTTATGTAGTCGATGGTTTTGACATTTGGACAATACGTTGTCGATACGTTACTGGTTCGTGCTTAGGCCACTAAAACACAACACCATAACTTTATGGCAACACTAGAACCACGCCAAGAAGAAACTGCCATGAAAATCCTATACGAATATTAATTTTATACTGATGGACGTCTCATGCCATCTAGCCCCACAATAAGCAAACCTTATAAATGTGAACCAGATAAGAATGATCATTGAGTAACAAAAAACAGACATCCAAACTTTTACATTTAAAATACAGATTGTATACCCACCCATACGGAACTCTAATTTTTTTTTAAAAATACTCCTATAAAATGAATTCTCTCAATCAGTTCTTCTCTTTTAAAAATCCTCCCTTTTCCTCCTTTATACTCCCTACTACTCTCTGTTCAGTCAGATCTGCTTTCGATGTTGACTAAACACCGATTATTTCGTAAATAAACTATTGTTTCTTCTGCTACTTCTTGCAATTCAGATTTCCATTATATTTTCGAAGGTATAAAATGAAATTATTTTAATCTTATTAAAATTAGTAGTAATTAGTATTTATTTCGTTATCAATTAATTATTGATTTATTGTTTTCAAACGCAGACACATTTGTCTCTGTGGCAGAACCCATATATCAATCTGTCTTTTATGCATCCTTTAGAACAATCGATGGAGTCACATGAAGTTTCTGAAAACAGAAAAAAAACACTTAAATTTTCCTTTCTTCAAGGATCTAAGCGCTTTGAGATCTGAAAGTATGTCTACCGTAGACACTTAGGGATATCAGTCATGATCCTATTTTGTTTTCGCAGTTATTTAACCTTAAATTTGACTTCACTTAGAGTCTGATACACTTATTAGCGGCGATGGGCTTGCAACCTGTTACGTATGGAATGCTAGAGCATCGGTAGAGTACGTTACTTTTTTGGTCCAAGAAAATACGCCACAGTCTTCCTTTTCCAACAGTCTCATTCACACTTACCTTGTAAACCTATATACCTATACATAATACACTCGGACCGTTTCTAGGAAGCAACTTCGTACGCTGCGCGCAAATAATGCGTATGGTGAGCGAACAACCGTCCTTCTGTCTTAAGTCATTACGTAAAGGTTAGCTAATTACGTAATAACATAAGTCAGAAGGACCCTTAATGTAGGGACTGAATAAATTAACCGACTTGGTATTACATGGATCTCACAACTTTTTATGGTAGAACTGAGTTGCGTTGCGAGACTTGGCTTTTTTTACAAGTTATGTTTTTGATGGCATCTCATTTATTTTTGTAGATAGCCCTACTTTTTAGGGTTCCGTACCTAAAGAGCTTACACCAAACACTAATTGTGTTTCAAATTTGAAGCTTCTATGTCTGCTAGAAGTGCCTTAAACTTTTGATGATCGGTCAGTCAGTCAGTCAGTCAGTGAGTGAGTGAGTGAGTGAGTGAGTGACAAAATAGGAAACTTTGACTAGTTATAATTCTTAAACTACTGGTTCAAATTGAATGAAATTTGAAATATACCGTGTTTATATAGTGACTGCTTGGTTACTGAAAATTCAGGCTTCTAGTTTTATCCACAACGAAGTTATAGGGGGTCGAAAATGGCCTGAACTGCTTCGAGAAAAGGATGGTACAGCCGTGCCGCTTTATTGCTTGACTTGGCGGGGGCACTGCCGTGCCCCCAGATTAATGTAAAATAAGTTAATATGTACTATTAATATTAATATTACTATTACTATTAATATTACTATTTATTGTACCTACCTTTAAGCAACGTGACTCGTGATATCACAAGTTTTAAAAACCTCTGTGGTTTTTAGTGCTATTTTTAATTTTGTTTTTATATTTTTTTGTGTAAATAAATAAAATAAACCTGTTTCCCCAATCTTCTTTGAGATGCCAAGAGAAGAAAATAATGAACATAGCCGGTTCATCATTTTCTACTCCTTTTCCCACTTCATGTGGGGTCATAATTATATAACTGGTTATCTTTCCAAATAGCATTGTATTGTCATTAATGCTAAAACTACAAGCCTACTCGGTCCGTCGCTATCCGCAGTCTGTAAAATCAAATTAATATTATGTTATATTATGATGTTAATTATATAGGTACTTATGACTTGTTGAGAGCACGCCTCATCTGTGAAGCACATCCAAGTGCCGTTCAGCCCACAATGGCAGACACTGCATGGAGTCCGAAGGTTCTTCTCAAACGCACCAATCACGCACCGTTTAGGCTCTGCGTGAATAAGTTATCGAGCTATCGAGCTATCAAGCTATCAAGCTATCAAGCTATCAAGCTATCAAGCTATCAAGCTATCAAGCTATCAAGCTATCAAGCTATCAAGCTATCAAGCTATCAAGCTATCAAGCTATCAAGCTATCAAGCTATCAAGCTATCAAGCTATCAAGCTATCAAGCTATCAAGCTATCAAGCTATCAAGCTATCAAGCTATCAAGCTATCAAGCTATCGAGCTATCGAGCTATCGAGCTATCAAGCTATCAAGCTATCAAGCTATCAAGCTATCAAGCTATCAAGCTATCAAGCTATCAAGCTACCAAGCTACCAAGTTACCAAGCTATCAAGCTATCAAGCTATCAAGCTATCAAGCTATCAAGCTATCAATCTATCAAGCTATCAAGCTATCAAGCTATCAGAAATCGATAATCAAATTATTATTAGTCATAAAAGATTAAATTGCACAAAATCAGCTTCGCAACATCCTTCTATAGTTGTTTTAAAACATGACTTACCCCAGCCTGAAAAAAAGAAAAAGTACTTTTAAAGTTAGTCTAATTACCAACAAACAATTGACTAACTTGGGTTTCTTTATAACAAAAGCCAAAAAAATTCCAAATCGGTTAATAAATGACGGAGTTATGAAGAAACAAACATTAAAAAAATTAACCTAAGAACCTCCTTTTTTAGAAGTCGGATACTTTAAAAAAAAAAAACACTTTTTGGCTACTTACCCCGGCACGAATGTTTGGCACTAAAACACTTCCACTGCCCCCGAGCCGTACAAGAGCAGCCCTGGCAGTTGTTATTCACTCCTTGCACAAAGGACTCCCCCTCTCTACATTGAGTTCCACGAGGAAGCTCCTTCCTATCTGGATATCCAGGTTTGGGCCTTGTAGGTCTAGTAGGTCTGTCCCGTCTTTTCGTTGTCCTGCGTGTATATTTTATATGTTTTGATTTTGTTGTTTTTTCTATTTCATCGCTGGACAACTCGCCAGCGTCGTCATCGTCCATTGCGATTTCTTGTGATTTTGTTCTTTCTGTGGTTAGTTCTTCAATTTTGTCGCTTGCATCTTCATCTAAAAGAGTGTTTGATAATCATCCCCTTTTTCATTGAATTCAATGACATTTACGTCAAATGCTAGTCTTTTTATAACCAAATTTAAAAAAAGGTGTAACACAGCAGCTGTAGATGTATTAATAAAATATTAAAAATACTAGCAGACTAGCGATAGACGTTGTCCTGTCCAAATTTCAATAAACGCATAGTAAGTAACGTTGCTATGACGACTGATGTCAACACTGATGTCAGATTTTTGCACTCCAGCGCCATCTATACTCATCCCTTTTGCGTTTTTTATCCTTTTGGGGATGGTTTTCGTATTTTAAAGTAGTTTAATTTTTATTCGGGCATTATAGTTACATCTACAGCAAATTTCATCTTAATCCGTTATGTAGTTTAATAGGCCCGATTGATTTCAAACATACAAACATCCCCACAAACTTTCGCATATATATTTATTTCTTAATAAAATGTGTAGATACCTAATTCAATTTCTGGTTTATTCGATTCTTTAGATTGGGTTTTAATTTCATCTTCAAATTCTTCGAGATTATCTTCTTTGTACTCATCTGATGTCATCAAGTTGGTATGTTCATCATTATATCGATTTGAATCATCACCATTTTTTTCGTTTTGTGTGTCTGATGACGAATCTATCAACAACATATTTTTAATAATATATCACAAGTCACATGATAGACTAACTAACATAATATATATTCCTCAACGTTCGATCAACGTCGATGTTTACAGGATTTAAAGGCTGATTGACTGATATATATTAATTTCAAAACTTTCTTGAGTGGTACTACACTTAATGTCAAAAACGGTAAATTACTCACGTAAAAAATGAATTGCTGATAAAGACATTGACAATGTTTTGATTCATCTAGCTAGAGAATCTTCATCAGGATGAGTTTGATCCGACAAGCTCAGGCTCACGCCTCGTATCTTTATCGACAATTTATTTTTGACGTGAGTAATTTCCCGTTTTTGACATAACGTGTATCATTCTTTAAAATATAATGCCTATCGCCTCGTCTATATGTTCCATTGACTGACCTGGTTTTATCTTGTTGTCATGTCCTGGTCTTCTGGTTGGTATTTCTGCTGTATCAACATCAACGCTATCTATAGGATCATTATCTGATATGTTGGCATCAATGTTTATAGCCGGAGTCGTCGTAGTTTCAAATCTAAAATTATAAAACGATTATAAAATGTAATCCAAATACGGTAAACATCCTCTTAGATCTGCAGAAGCTCATATCCTTGGAAATATATAGTGGAAAAGTCAGAGGTCAGCAAACATTACATTATTTAGCAAATACCTACATTTCACGAACACGTAATTGATAGTAATTCTAAGTTATAACTAAAGATGTTTTTGATAACTTTTACCAATTTAGACGAATTGATAATGATGGGATATCCAAACCTTTGTTGAGCCTATGAGGTGACAAGAAAAGTAAGATAAGTCACCTGTTTCCTATTGGTCTTTTTGTTTTGACATTATCTGCACCAGCATCCAATAAATCATAAAACCCTAAAAACAAATTAACCATGTATAAAGGGTTTTATAAAAAGCTCGAAATTTTTTTTTTTTTTTTTTTTTTTTTGCCGTTATGGAACGGCTTATTCATTTCTACAGACTGGGTTCGTCCGTACCCTTTTTTGCTTGGCGTTATTTATTATTTTGGTTTTACATTTATTACGTCTAATGCTCCTTTTTTGGAGTACTCATTTATATAATTTAGATATTTTAAACTTTATATAATAATATACTGTTACCTAATATTTGTTATATTCTACTTATACTAATCTATTACATATTTGTTTATATTACTCGAAAATATTTAGAAGATACATGATGATTTGAGTTACATCGTGACCGGGAGGGATGTGGGCCGAAAAATGTGTGGGCGAGAAATGGGCAAGCTCGGTGTAGCATGAACGGCTTAGAAACTCGCCCCGAGTTTCTACCTATGCAAAGCTGTATAGAGCTACGCGAAGCTGTTCTGACCGGACCAAAGACAGCGCTCAAATATTCGAGTTAGAAAATGTCGAGCGCTGAGTTTGGTCTGTTCCGCATAGGATTGAAGGCCAGCAAAGAAATATGTTTTTTTTGAAGATCGAATTGAAAGGAGCATATATTAATCAAATACACAAAAAATCTTACCGCTAAACGACATTTTCTCCTGGGCGCTACATTTATCTATCATTCTTGTATAGCACCTCCATTCCTCTTTGAAAGTACAGACGCACTTGGAACACTCATCGGACATAACGGTTCCTTTCTCACATGTGCCTGAAAGACAAAGAAAAAGAATGTCGTTTAAAGCCGTGGCCTCACTGACCACACCTTGCTTAGCGTCTTGTGTCTAGTGTCGCGTCTAGCAAAACTCCAAGAGAAAAAATAACGGACGAAAGTTTACGGAAATGCAGTTCTGCGCGCACGGCTCGCTAGTCGCCTGGCTTGTAGCGACGCTAACGTTTTCTCTGTTTTCTGCTTCTCTCGATTGACGGCACATGTGCAGTAGTATTAAGTTTTCAAAAGAGAACCTTTAAGTTATTTTAAAGAAGTATTTTTTTGTCAATTTTAAAAGAGACATTACGCACGAGAAAATTGACCTTTGAAAATATTATAGGTTCCTAGCGACTCGCTAATCTTCAGACGCAGTGCAACCACCATGTATCGTATCTAGCGACCAGATCGAAATAGCTAGTTCATCATTACATTACAATAGTTTTGAATAGGAACTAACTTGACTTCACAGCTGCCATCAGTTTCATAGGAGCATCTGTAAAAATAAAACATTTACGACTAAAGGTCAGGGCTGGACATAAGTCCCATAGGAAAGCGTAACTGGGGCTATAGCCTGGGTACTCTCAGACTCATGGTTCTGACAACTTTATTCTTGAATATCACTACATAGTATAAAGCAAAGTCGCTTTCCGCTTCCCACTTCCCGCGTCTGTATGTATGTTTGCTTATATCTTTAAAACTACACAACGGATTTTGATGCGGTTTTTTTTAATAGAAAGAGTGATTTAGGAGGAAGGTTTATATGTATTAAACCCGTGCGAAGCCGGGGCGGGTCGCTAGTATTTGATAAAAAAATAAGACTACTACACTTATTTTTTGGTTAATATGTAAAGGTTTTTTCATCAAAAATTGTTTTATCCTAGGTGAGAATCAAATCCATCTACAGCGCAGAAGGGTTCTAAGGGTCCATGCTCATCGGCGTTCCAATGAAATAAATAAATAATAAATAGGATCACGACTGTAATCCCCAAGTACGGTTGACATCCTCTCAGATCTCCAGACGCTTAGATCCTTTGAAGATGTCTAGTGGGGGTAGTCAGAGGCACGTCCAAACATTATATTTGGCACATGCCCACATTTTGCAGTAGTTAGCATTCCATACGTGACAGGTTGCAAGCCCATCGCCGCTTATAAGAATACTAACTGGTTTTCCTTCACCGTTTTGAGCACGTTTTTTTGATGCGCATATAAATTTTTCGAACAGAAAAATCCATTGATGCACGCCGGGATTCGAACCCACGACCTTCAGATTGAAAGTCGAGGTACCTCCCACTCGTCCAACACGGCTAGTTCCAATGATGATGATAATAATACTTACATCCTTTACCAGAAGCGAGTGTCCCCTGGCAGAGCTTCATGTAGCAGATACCCATTCTGCCATTGGTGCAGTAGCACTCCTTGCATGAATCGGAGCCATCCAGACTGTACCAGGTCTGTGGGACGCAGCCCAGATCCCTATCTACTCTGTGTACTGGTTCTGTAATATACATCACTACATAGTATAAAGCAAAGTCGCTTTCCGCTTCCCGCGTCTGTATGTAATATGTAATATGTATGTATGTATGTTTGCTTATATCTTTAAAACTACACAACGGATTTTGATGCGGTTTTTTTTTAATAAATAGAGTGATTCAAGAGGAAGGTTTATATGTATAATACATCCATAATATAGTAGAGAAACACTGATAATTTTAGAGGTTTCTAATGTGATGTCGTAAATAAACACATTTTTTTGCGCTTACATTGCAAATGCTGGCTGAACCCCACGAGATATATCAAAATAATGTACTACAGTATTGTATACCTTAAAAACGTCTACAAAAAAGTCCACGATGGTATTAGAAATGTCTTACGCACAGCGAAGCGGGCACGGGTCAGCTAGTAATCTATAATATAAAAATGAATCGCTGAATGTGTTGCTAAGCGCAAATCTCGAGAGCAGCTGATTCAGCTTCGATTTCGCTAATTCCTTTTTTGTTGTATTCGTTATTATCAGGAGAAGGGTCTTATGGAAAATTGTTGTTTTATATCAGGACTTGTAAGACTTATAGGTGTTATTTAGTTTTTTTTAACTGCTTACCATCACCCCGAAAGGGGCAAACTTCATACGATCTAATACAACTTACTAATCCCGCAGGTCATAGCAGAGCAATATTGCTCGCCAAATTTGTTACATCCACATGTGTTGCAGTTGTCTCGGGAGAGAAGAGCCTCACCAGGTACACATGTTTCGTCTCCTGATGAAACGACCTCACGATTCTGGCTTTTCAGAGCTGAAATCATAATAAGACCATTGTAACCAACTGGAGCAATAAATAAATGAATATGAATAATATGAATAAATCCTAATAATAGGTTGTTGGTTTTTCTTTTAGCAACGAAGCAACGATTTCCCTTCCGGCAACAATATTCAAACCAGAACACAACAATACCGTTTTGCGGCAAAAGTAATAATGATAGTACTTCCGAGTTATTTAAATACTATTAATATTAAAAATGCGAAAGTTTGTGATAAGGGTGCTATGTTTGTCCCCTGATCAAAAATAAACGACAAAACGTATTAAGATGAAATTTGTTGTAGTATGTAGATAAAAAATCAGAATAAATAAAGGGGGAACTTATTAACCGAAAAAAAACGCAAAAAGGATGATTTTGGTATAGATGGCGTTGGTGTGCAACAAATCTGATATCACAGACTATAAACATCTAGTCGAGTTTTGACTAATGAATGATACGCATTCTACCAAAATTCGTAATTTATTTTATCAGTACAAGGTTTGTAGGGAAAAAATTGGAAGCTGCCTGAAATAGCTTATTTCTATGTGTATATAACAAAAAAAAATTGACAGAACAACGTCTGTCACGTATGAGCTAGTAGGAACTATATCCTTTATTCCAAGTGTTCATCCAAACTGCCGAGCCTAGCGCGGTTTTGACGACGGCCACGAAGTATCAAACATATGAAACGCGTCAGCGTCCCTAGTGTAGTGATGGCGGAAACCAAATTCACTAATAACATTTTGAGGGGGCGGAGAGGAAGGAGGGGAACCACAAAACTGGTTGGCAAAATGTTTATTGGATGTCCGGGATCTATACAATATATATCAGAAGTCAGAATGAGGTCCGCAATTTTTGCAAACAAACATCCTCTTGACGCCCGGTCTAAGCCCGTCGTCGCAATAGCGCTAGGCTCGGAGTGGATGCACACTAACCCTCGTATTCAAGAACGACACTATGAGAACACGCACCCACAGTGGACGAAATCTTTTTTCATAAACATCACTTTATGTGTTGAGCGGCACTGCCGCACGCTACCGTGTGCCTTTAGAGCTCAACTTTGGCTAGAGGCACACGATAATGTGCCACTAGTCACACTATGCAGTGTCGCACAACACTTAGAGTGATTTTTATGAAAAAAGATTTCGTCCACTGTGGGTGCGTGTTCTCATAGTGTCGTTCTTGAATACGAGGGTAAGTGTCGCCACAAAACGCCGTCACAATAAATGTAATGCCTCAATTTAGAAATGTCAGAATCAAATAAATATCGTTCTTTGCTCGTTTTTTATACGTTCTAAATTTAGTTGGACGTATTATCAGAATGACTAGCAAGCAGTCTAAAGATCGTGTTTTAGGAATCCTAAAATTTAGAGATGACGCAACAGAATCGCCACTTTCAAACATTTTATATGAAGGAATCGCGACAGTGACGTGGTCGCGTTTAGTGGATCGTGTGCGGTGATGGTATAGATAGCCATAAGGCAATTTTTGTGGTCTATGCTTATAAAAGCAGGTTTGCTTACGTCGTGAGCAGCTCCTGACAGTGCAAAGTATCTTGCCACTACTGCACCAGCATCGATTGCAATCGAAGCTTTTTATCTTCTCCCCTTCGATGCATAGATATCCTGTTACAAAAATAAAACAGTCTAAGTGCGAGTCGGACTCGCGCACGAAGGGTTCCGTACTACCATTCTATAAACAAAAACCATCCATACGTACTATCTATAGAAAACGGAAAAAAACACGTTTGTTGTATGGGAGCCCCACTTAAATATTTATTTTATTCTGTTTTTAGTATGTGTTGTTATAGCGGCAACAGAAATACATCATCTGTGAAAATTTCAACTGTCTAGCTATCACGGTTTATGAGATACAGCCCTGTGACAGACAGACGGACAGACGGACAGACGGACAGACGGACCGACAGACAGCGAAGTCTTAGTAATCACTACTTTAAGTAGATATCCTTCTAGAGGGGAAATATGAATTGTAAGCAAATCTTAATAAGATTCATGCAGTAGCCTTTTTAACCCACTCCAGGCACTCTGCTCCTTGTAGATATTTAGAAAGGTTAGTTAGAGGCACGACCACAGATTGCATTTGGCACATGACCCGTTAATTAGCATTTTAGAATGATGCAAGAATACCACACGATATTCACCAAAATCATTCTAAACAAGACTTATATATGTAGGTACTTACTCTTTTTTTCACGATATGTTTTTAATACCTGAACCCCTGTAAACGAACAAATACGTTAGAGTCTTACGTCAAATACCGGCATCAATAAAATATATATAACTTAATATTAAAGTATGAAATTACTATTATTGTTCCTAACCAAAAATATATGGAGGTCAATATTTTAGGTTTATTCTAACTAATAAAAAACCTCTAGAATAAAATAAAAAGTCAGCTGAGTGCGAGTCGGATTCGCGCCCTAAGGGTTCCGTACCCTTATCATCATATCAAAAACGGCAAAAAAATACGTTTGTTGTATGGGAGCCCCACTTAAATATTTATTTTATTCTGTTTTTAGTCTTTGTTATAACAGCCACAGAAATACATAATCTGTGAAAATTTCAACTGTCGAGCTATCACGGTTCATGACATACAGTCTGGTGACAGACAGATGGACAGCGGAGTCTTAGTAATACCCGTTTTTACCCTTTGGGTACGGAACCCTAAAAACCAAAACTCGTAACCTAAACCGAGGAAGACATTTAAATATTTTAGCTTTATCTAAATGAAGGCAGAAAGATGAGTAGGTAAGTAATGGCTAAGGCCGTGGCCCCATATCTGTGGTGTGGCGCCTTCCACCATGAAAAACCAAAAGGCGCCTTACGCCTTCAAAAGGCGCCTTAAGTCGTGCATGGCATCTATCCGCGGCACGGCGCCGCATCTTTACAAGGCGCGGCGACGCTCCTTCTGATGGCGCAGCATCACACCTTTTCATGGTGGAAGGCGCCACACCACAGACATGGGACCACGACCTAAGGATATAATTATGTTTACCTAAAGAGTTAGGGGATCGGCATTTCTTCGCTGTGCAAAGGTAAAGTTGTCCACCCAAACAGACGCAGTGATTGCAACCATCGTCCAATATTTTATCGGGACCTACTGCGCAGCGCCATGCTATAAGATAAGGAAAGATAACTAATATCGCATAATATACAAGTTTAAGCCGTGTACTCTCTAGCGACCCATAATTGTATTGAATATTACTGGGACGTCTACTCGCTAACAATAAAAAAAAATTCGTGGCAATTTTCGTTTGAAAATTACATCGTTTCGACTGTAGTTTGAAAGAATCAGTCCAAACTATTATGGTCAAAAGATGATGTAATTTTGAAACGAATATTGACAAGAAATTTCGTTTTCGGTTAGTTTTAGGTTTTCGGGTCCCGTTTTTACCCTTTGGGTACGGAACCTTAAAAAGTGTGTTAATAACAGATCCATTATAAGCTTGCGGAACTAACTTTCATCGGGCTTTGTTGCTCTCTGCAACCTGTTAAGAACTGAAAATAAAATAATAAGCCTTTAAAACGAGTAATAAATGTTTTTGAATGCAGAATCGTTTTTTCTCAATAACCGCAAAACATACAATGACAAAGATAACTTATGGATTTAATCTAGATAAATTACAGAAACACGATTGGTGAAACTTTTCTCGATAGATTAATTTTCCAAAGTTGGCTCTTCAAAAACACTAAATTCGTTTTTAATCAAAACTATGAATAGCTAAATAGTTCATTTTTATATAATCTGTTAGATAATCATACTAGCTATCTAAAATAAAGACATTTTTTTTTTAAATATGATGGTTTTAAAGATAATGCTGTTTTATCACTTTTTCCGTCTTATCCGGGTAGACTCAGCCCATAAAAAACGTCAAAACGTCAAAAATTTCACTTATCACCTTAATACATAATATTCGTCTAGAAGTAAGTTTATAACTAATCTCTGACTACCTACTTACTAGGGTCTCTTCTGAATGGTGTTGGTGGTCGTCTATACGTCCGAAGAACTTCACCTCCTTTGGGCTTACTGTTGTCTGTAATGAGTTTATTATTTATGAGTACTATCACTGAAAAATTACTACTTTTATCAGGAAAAATATAAAAAAATAACGAAAAAAAAATACTTCTTATTAATATTTTAAATGCGACAGTTTGTGAGTAGTATATAGTAATATATTATTTCAATAAAATCACAAGGATCACTTTGAAACGTCTTAGGAACTAGGTGAAGCTACGCCGATTCCTCGAGACCAAGCCTAGAAGAATCAGGCAACAAACACGGCTTGGGATCTACCTTTTTTTTCAATGATCCTTTCCGAAAAAAAACGTAATTTTAAAAATATTCTAAATTTAAGAATTTGTCCATTTATAGGTTACTCTAATTTAAACTTTAACGTAAAGGAATAGGAGCGAAATTGTTTTAATTTATTTTTAGGGAATTTTAGGATTAGCTCGTTGCCAACAGAATCGACACCATTGTCATTGTATAATAAACTATTTTTACGTTATTTAGTTTATTTTTCGACGTGGTCTAAACATCCAGTTTTAGTTTTCGGTAGATAGATCGGAAATAATTTATGTGTGATAGTGTAGATAGAAATCCTTACATTGATCCAATCGCAAAACCCATTGTCTTCTTCCGCGCTTATTTTCCTGTCGAGTAGCGCTGATATTATGAGTTCTCAAATTACTGCTCTTGTTATAATTGTTGCTTCGATAAAGAGTTAAAGGAGCGAGGGAATCCAAAATTATACCTGTAAAAATTAATCCTAATCCTAATAATATTATAAATACGAAAGTTTGTGATAAGACTGCTATGTTTGTTCCCTAATCAAAAATAAACGACAAAACGGATTAAGATGAAATTTGCTGTAGTATGTAAATAAAAAAATTGAATAAATAAAGGGGGAACTTATAATCTGAAGAAACCCTTTAATATAAAACGCAGAAAGGATGATTTTGGTATAGATGGCGCTGATGTGATAAAAATTAGACATCCTATACCGATAACATTGAGTTGTCATAGCAACCAAAAAGGTTGAATCCTACCAAGGTCGGTATTGGAAATTCATTTTATAAAAAAAATCTGACATCAACTTGACTATCGAATGATTACATTAGTTTTGACTACTGAATGATACGCATTCTACAAAAATTCGTAATTTATTTTATCAGGACAAGGATTACAGGGAAAAAAATTGTAGTTTTCTGAAAGTGTTTTTTTCTATTCGATTTAAACACTATAACTCGAGAACAGCTGGACAGATTCTCATGATCTTGGGTTTGTTTGATTCGTCTATTAAATTGGTCAGTCAGATAAGTAAAATGTTAACCCTATTCAGGGGTTTTTTTACCAAAAAATAGTATAAGTACTCGTACAGCTGAATTCTGTAAAAAATTACCATCGTCATTTGAATACCAATAATCAGCTATACCGTCGTAGGAAGTATCACCAACTACACCAAAACTCCAAACCTACGAAAAAAAGAAAAAATATGCTAAAGCCTTTTTACATCTTTTCTCGATGATATACCTAGCGTGAGGAGAAGTGGCTGGCTCACTTTAAAGACTAGTCAGTGGCACGTCCAAACATTCATACGAACTCGATATTTTGGTGTAGTTTCGTTGTCCCCGGTGACCGTGTCCCCGTCAACGGGGAGGACACCGGGGACACCGGGCTTAAATTTATTTCACTTTTTCAACGGGGACAGAGACCGGGGACAACGGGAAGCATTTTTAATTGTAAAAATGAATTCCCGTCAACGGGGACACGGTCACCGGGGACAACGAAACTACACCGATATTTTGTGGCTAGCCCAGATACAGGAGTTTTGTTTGTAAATTTCACCGGAATGACCTGACGGATTTGGATGAAACTTGGCATATACATAGTTTATATTATAGAAAAGCATAATCTTTATATCTAGATACCACGCAAGCAAAGTCGCGGACGTAAGCTAGTTCTACATATAATTACCATCTAGATTCGATTTCCCGCTAGTCTAAAAAAACCGCATTTTTTTATCAAAACAAATCCTAATAATATTATAAATGCGAAAGTTTGTGAGTTAGTAAGTATGTTTGTTCCTCAATCAGGCCTAAACGATAAAACCGATTAAGTTGAAATTTGCTGTAGATGCAGATATAATGCCCGAATAGATAAAAGACTACTTTAAAATATGAAAAACATCCTAAAAACGATAAAAAACGTGCAACAAATCTGACATCACAGACTAAAAACATTCAGTCTTTTCTATTCGATTATTGAAGTTTGACAGGACAACGTCTGTCACGGGTCGGCTAGTATTTAATACGTTCTTACCAATATTGCCCCCAAGGGCATACCCTCCTTCCACATTATTCAACGGAAAAAAACGATGAATGATTTTAAGAAATTAAAAGATTAGGAAATAAAGAATCAAGACTTCATTGCGTAGCTAATTTCTAATAACGGGTCTAATTAAAAGTAAAAAGTAATTATGAATTTAGGAACAGTAACAAAAACCTGCCAAGTGCCAGTCGGACTTGCGCACGAAGGTTTCCCGTACCATTATCTATAAAAAACGGCTAAAAAATCACTTTTGTTGTATGGGAGCCACCCTTATATATTTATTTTATTCTGTTTTTAGTATTTTTTGTTATAGCAGCAACAGAAATACATATTCTGTGAAAATTTCAATTGTCTAGCATCACGGTTCATAAGATACAGCCCTGTGACAGACAGACGGACGGACAGACATACAGACAGACAGACAGACGGACAGCGAAGACTTAATAATAGGGTCCCGTTTTTACCCTTTGGGTACGGAACCTTAAAGATGCCACGCAAGAGCCGTGTTGGCTGAGTTGAAATTAAAAGTCAAGAACGGGGGGGGTTCTTGACTTTTAATCATATGGTCGGGAAAAAAAGGTAGAAAAATTGCTTGTTTGCTTGTAAAATTGTCATTATCATATGATTTCTGAAATATATTTTTCATATTTTTGCATTGATATAAAAACAGTCATGAGTTGAACATTTTTCAGAATAAAACAATTTAGGATGTGTACCTAGTCTTAATACACCTGATATCCTCATTAGATAATTACTACCTATTAAGGTATTTATAAAATTTTCGTAACCAAACTCATCCGAAACGGCTTGACCAATTTTTATGTTTTTTATTGTGTGTATATTTGGTAGGTATGAGAATAAGCCGTAGAGTCGTCCCTACTAACCGGCCAAGTGCGAGTCGGACTCGCGCACGAAGCATTCCGTACCATTATCTATAAAAAACGCCAAAAAGTTGTTGTTATAGCGGCAACAGAGATACATCATCTGTGAAAATTTCAACTATCTAGCTATCACGGTACGTGAGATACAGCCCTGTGACAGACAGGACGGTACGGAATCTTTGAACGTGATTTTGACCTACTTCAAAACGTCGGATTAATTTGAAACTTTGCATACTTATAAAGGATTGTTATCAATCCTTTATAAGTATGCAATACAAAAAAACGTGTTTTTTAGTTTTTAACTATATTTTATTTTGTTTAAATATTTGATTGATTGAATAATGATGTTTACTGCACACAGATACACTTATCCTGATGGCAGATACCAAAGTTAGCGCTGCTGCTGATGCATTGTTCCAAGCAGGCCATGGCTTCGCATTTGGTGGCTGTTAAACAAAAAAGATTATGGTCACAGGCAAAATGATTATGTGACTACCCCTATGTGTCTGGTCGAAGTGACTGAACAGCTAGTGGCAGATCAGAAAATAAGTTTTAAGTAGACATCGTCTCAGATCTCCAGGCGCTTAGATCCTTTGAAGATGTCTAGTGGCACGTCCAAACACTATATTTGGCACATGCCCACATTTTGCAAAAGTTAGCATTCCATACGTGAAAGGTTGCAAGCCCATCGCCGCTTATAAGAATACTAACTGGTTTCCTCACGATTTTTTCCTTCACCGTTTAAGCACGTGTTTTTGATGCGCATATAAATTTTTAAAATAGAATAATCCATTGATGCACGCCGGGATTCGAACCCACGACCTTCAGATTTAAAGTTGAAGTACCTCCCTCTCGGCCAACACGGCTACACTCGTTGCTATATAAAATAAATAGCAACGAAATTATGAATAACTGAATGACAATGATGAAATAAATCGTAGATTTCTCTATTATTTTGCAGGAATAAGTATATACATCCAAAGATATTTAGATTCTCCCTGAAAACACTTACAAACAATACAAAAAGTACCTTTTAATTTCAATTTGTGGTAAAATCATGATTCTCAATGCCGGTTGCAAGCGTTGCAATTGATTGAAATTATGAAATTTGAAAAAACTATCCGATCTCAAATTTCATAAACAATGCCTTCTTTATGTCTTTTTTATACAAAATTTCCAAATTATAACATAAATCGTTCATAGTCTTCATCTTATACGATCAGAAAACGTTTCAATACACGCACACGTCGTACACGCATCAACGGTACTTGTGTGAACTGAATCGGTGTGTACCGAGCAGCGATCATACGAAATATGCGAGTAACGAAATGCTTTTACGTGTAAAGTTTCGTTACACGTTACTAGATGGCGCACCAGTTACTCAGTACCGAATACATACGGTTTGTTACAGCTCTAGCCGTGGGGTGAAGCTAGTCTTATATATATATAAATCAATTGCTGTTCGTTAGTCTCGCTAAAACTCGAGAACGGCTGAACGGATTTATCTTATCTTGGTCTTGAAATGTTCGTGGAAGTCTAGGGAAGGTTTAAAAGGTGAGAAAAATTCGAATAATTGCCGGGAAAACCCTAAAAACAGCCCTTTTCTTTTTCCCATATAAACGTTTTCTAAATAAAATTTAGAGTCAATTTGAACTTTATTGGAGAACGGGAACGGGAACTTAGCACAGAATTTTTTAATTCTAAAGCGATACGAAGTTCGCGGGGTCAGCTTGTAGACAATAAGGTAAACTTACGTTTGAGAGCGTAAGAGCACGTTTCATCAGTTGCGCAGTAGCTTTTTTCATCAAGTCCGCCATAACAAATACTGCAAAGGTTCTTAGGATTCTTAAATAGCCTACCAGAACTACATTTGGCAGGACCTGAAAAATATTCATGAGGGAATGTTATTCTTATCCATATCTATATTTATATTCTTATTCTTTTTTAGGATTCCGTACCCAAAGGGTAAAAACGGGATCCTATTACTAAGACTCCGCTCTCCGTCTGTCTGTCAGTCACAAAGCTGTATCTCATGAACCGTGATAGCTAGACAGTTGACATTTTCACAGATTATGTATTTCTGTTGCCGCTATAAGACCAAATACTAAAAACAGAATAAAATAAATATTTAAGTAGGGCTGGCATACAACAAACGTGTTTTTTTTATAGATAATGGTACGGAACCCATCGTGCGCGAGTCGGACTCGCACTTGGCCGGTTTTTTTCATTCTATCGATTATGCTACTTATACTTACTATAACCTGCAAAATAGAAAAAAAGTGTGTATTAGTATTTGATAAAATTTGTCCTAAATGATATTTTTTATTCCTACTTTTCAAAGAACACAATTACCACGTGCTTAAAACGGTGAAGGAAAACAGCTCGAAGAAACCAATTAGTATTCTTATAAGCGGCGACGGGCTTGAAACCTGTCACGGAATACTAACTACTGCAAAATGTGGGCATTGAGCCAAACAGTGTTTGGAGGTGTCTTTGACTACCCCTGTAATTGAGGATTACCTCTATTTTTCCTACCTATACAGTCTCTGACACTAGGAATAAACTCACCTCTACATGGTTCCTTGATGCTCCAACATTTCCATTCATTATTGGGCGTGCAAAGGCACCCTTGGCAGTTGTACATAGACCCCATCGTGAAGGACTGTCCCATGATGCAGTGAGGGCCTGTATCGATGTTCGTATCCAAATCTTTATCCGTTTGAAATTCAGATGGCAGAATAGTTGTTGGTTTAGTAGTAGGCGGTGTTGGTTCTTCTGGCTGCCCGTTGGATGGCTGTGCATTGGAAACGGGTCCCCAAATCCAATCCTGAATATTTTCATAAGCATCCAGGACCCATCTTCCTTGACCTGGTCGTCCAAATCTATTCAGTACTTTTTTTCCACCTGGTACTACTTGTCTTCCTGGTACTTCTTGCCATCCTGTTACATCTATAGGACCTTTAGAACTAACTGAATCCCACCTTTTCTTCGTGGTTTTCCGTCCCCGTTTAGAAGTTGTGTTAGGTCGGCCATGCTTTCCTGGTTTTCCAGGTCGAGAGCCCCATTTCTCTGGCTCGCTATCACTACACTCGTCACCCATGTTTCTGGTTTTGCAGGACCACACGCCGCTGGCGCTGCAGTAGCATTTTGTACATTTATCTTGCATATAATCAAGCATTTTACATTTGTCTGCAAACCACAATTACTAATTTATAATTTTAACATGAATTTCAACAATTTGTTTCAATCTTTTTTTATTATTATTTACATTTATCCTACTAATATTATGAATCCGAAAGTTTGAGAAAATGTTTGTAAGCTAACTCCTAACAACCAGATAGATTTGAATGAAACTTGAACTATACTAACCCTGGAATAGCAAATAAATAAATAAAAAAATAAATATTGGTGGACTTTTACACACAACGCCATCTAGCCCCAAACTAAGCAAAGCTTGTACTATGGGAACCAGATAACTAGTAGAATACTTAAATACTACGTAAGCTGAAAATACTCACCCGGTAAAGAGCCTGGAAGCGATAATTTCAGCATAGTATCTGAAAACAAGTAATCGCAATCAATTTCAAAGTAAAATCATAATATTTTTCATCAACAATTCAGCTTCTAGCTACATAGAATCAGTCAAACTGCCTGTAGTCAGACGAAATGAGGAAGCTGCCAACCCTGATGGAGTTCATAAACTCTCAGCACTGCACTTGCAATGGTTGGCACTAAGCCGTGTTTTTTGCCTGATTCTTCTAGGCTTGGTCGTCAGCAACAGGTGTAGCTTTCACCTATCTTCTATCAAAGTAATCCTTATGATTTTATTGCTTTTTACTTTGAGACGATGTTACAAGATCTGGGGGCACGTAAGTGCCTCCGCCAACGTGCCCCCGCCAAGTCAAGCAATAAAGCGGCACGGCCGTACAGCAAAGGTTACGTAAAGGTTAGCTAATGTTATTACGTAATTAGCTAACATTTACGTAATAACTTAAAACAGAAGGACCCTTAAAGTAGGGACTGAATAAATTAACCGACTTGGTATTACATGGATTTCACAACTTTTTACAGTAGATCTAAGTTGCGTTGCGTGACTTGGCTTTTTTTACAAGTTATGTTTTTGATGGCATATCGGTTACACGCGCAAAAAACCGGTTCCTGGCTTAAGGCGCTCCCAGTCGACGATTGTTTTTGTTCGAAACGAAAAAAGAAATACTTGTGAACAAGCCACATCTCCTATTTTATAATGTATAGTATATGTGAATAAAGATGTACCCATCTTTAATCACTTCGATAAATAATCCTACCGACCGCTGCAATGACGACAAACACACGTCGGCGCGTGGTGTGCCTTAGCTTTTCGAATAAATTAATGATATAAATTATGTATAATTACTTATCAAAAATCTATTCTAATAGAAATCTAGATCTACATTATTACTTATCTTTAACAATAAATCACAAGTTGATTTTAATAGTAGGTATATAAAATATTTCGATCATAAATTCTAAAACGTATCATTTTGAAATAATATCTTTATCGTGAAAAGTTTCTGCTATTATGTTTTCAGCTTAATATAAATCTAGGTAGGAACCTGAAGTAATATACTTATAAAAATAGATGTGGCTTGTTCAGAAGTATTTCTTTTTTCGTTTCGAAAAAGAGCAATCGTCGACTGGGAGCCCCAAATCAAACTGAACTTACAAGCAGGTGTTGCACTGTCATTAGACACGCATAGATTCATAAAGCAGAAATATGTATAGCCAGAAACGCAATAGCAATTCTTGCATCGATCATCACCGCTCATGCTGTACCAGATGTTGGGTTTACACTTCCTGTTTGCTTTGTCTACTTCGAGCTGTGAGAGTTCTGAAAAACAATTCAATAAGGCTGTGGGATCCACATTCCTATTTACATTGAATAAAAACTTATTTCATTTTAAGTAACAAAAACTCTTTACGATTGAAGCAGAAAGAAACGTAATGTCAGTGAGAAAAAAAATAAAAAAAATTAAAGTTGGTTTTTGATACAGAGAAAAATATATATTTTAAAATCGTTGTGAGATATTTTCATATGTGGGCACCCCACAAGGCAATGGAGTGCCGAATTCAGGTGGTGAACAAATCGGTCTGTTCGCTATTTGGCCCCTTTCTGGTTTTCCAATTTTTTTATCCCATACAAATTGTCGTACAAGTCGTGTTGGCCGAGTGGGAGGTACCTCGACTTTCAATCTGAAGGTCTTGGGTTCGAATCCCGGCGTGCATCAATGGATTTTTCGGTTCGAAAAATTTATATGCGCATCAAAAACACGTGCTCAAAACGGTGAAGGAAAACATCGTGAGGAAACCAATTAGTATTCTTATAAGGGGCGATGGGCTTGCAACCTGTCACGTATGGAATGCTAACTACTGCAAAATGTGGGCATGTGCAAAATATAATGTTTGGACGTGCCTCTGACTACCCCCACTAGACATCTTCAAAGGATCTAATCGCCTGAAGATCTGAGAGGATGTCTACCGTACTTGGGGATTACAGTCGTGATCCTATTTATTTTTATTATTTATTACAAATGTACATAATTATCTTCTTTTCTAAAAGGGCAACCAATAAATAAATAAATAAATAAATAAATAAATATTGGCGGACTTTGCACACAGCGCCATCTAGCCCCAAACTAAGCAAAGCTTGTACTATGGGAACCAGATAACTGATAGAATACTTATATACTTTTTTTTGTAAATACATACATATTATACATATTAACACCCAGACACAGAACAAACATCTATGTTCATCACACAAATGTTTGCCCTGGGTGGGGATCGAACCCACAACCTACAGCGCAGAAGGCAGAGTTACTACCAACTGAGCTGTGAGGCCTGACCAATAAATTCGTGTTTGGTACAAAACTATTGCTTTTATTTTCCGTTGATTGCTACTTTAATTACGTATACTTCTATATAAACATGACGCGATTTATTTCGACTGGTCTCACGGTTCAGTTGGTTTTTTGCCTACTGCGTAGATTATGGGTTCAATTCCCACCCATGACAAACATTTGTGATGAACATAGAAGTGTGTTCTGTATAAAAAATAACAAAAAAATAAAAAACCGGCCAAATGCGAATCGGACTCGCGCACGAAGGGTTCCACACCATTATCTATAAAAAACGGCAAAAAAAACACGTTTGTTGTATGGTAGCCCCGGTTAAATATTTATTTTATTCTGTTTTTAGTATTTGTTGTTATAGCAGCAACAGAAATACATCATCTGTGAAAATTTCAACTCTCTAGCTATCACGGTTCATAAGATACAGCCCTGTGACAGACAGACGGACAGCGAAGTCTTAGTAATAGGGTCCCGTTTTTACCCTTTGGATACGGAACCCTAAAAATGAAAATATAGATAATCTGTAAGAACTCAGTTAGCAACTTACTTGGGCCACAATTCTTCACAGTACAAACGATAAGGCCCCGAGTATTACATGCGCAGGAGTTACAAGCATCTGGAGACGGTATGTTTTCGCCTGGAATACAGTCTCTCTTGCTAGTCTTTTTTTCTGGAATATTATCAAATTTAGGTAATTGAAAATAAAACCGGCCAAGTGCGAGTCGGACTCGCGCACGAAGAGTTCCGTACCATTATCTATAAAAAAACGGCAAAAAAACACGTTTGTTGTATGGGAGCCCCACTTAAATATTTTTTTTATTCTAGTTCTAGTATTTATTGTTATAGCGACAACAGAAATACATCATCTGTGAAAATTTCAACTGTCTAGCTATCACGGTTCATGAGATACAGCCCTGCTGTCACAGGGCTGTATCAGAGGGCAGACGGACAAACGGACTGCGAAGTCTTAGTAATAGGGTCCCGTTTTTACCCTTTGGGTACGGAAACCTAAAAAAGAATGAATTAGATTATATCATCTCTATATAATATACTAGCGACCCACCCCGGCTTCGCACGGGTAGCATGTTATTATACATATAAACCTTCCTCCTGAATCACTCTATCTATTAAAAAAAACCGCATCAAAATCCGTTGTGTAGTTTTAAAGATATAAGCAAGCATATATACATACATACAGACGCGGGAAGCGGAAAGCGACTTTGCTTTATACTATGTAGTGATTATATAAAATGCTTTGTCCTGAATGACTGACTGACTGATCAACGCACAGCCTAAACCGCTGATCGCAGAGACCTGAAACTTGGAGTGTGTTTTTTGTATGACGTATAGGCATCCGATAAGAAATAATTTACAGAAATTTCCGAATATGTGAAATAAGGGATGAAAGTTGGTGGTATTTTATCTCAAAATACGAGTATGAAATAATGAAGACGCGTTTAATTATTTTATATTTTGAGATTATGGGTTTTTTGAATATCATCCTTTAACGGGGTAAAAAGGGGTGTTAAAGTTTGTATGACAAATTCGTTGTTTATTATCAAAATTACTCATTAATTATGTTCTTCAATACAATTGATGAAACATGTTGTTTAAGTTTTTTTTTTTTATTTTCATCCCCTAGGGGGGTAAAAAGGGGCATTAAAGTTTATTATCTAACTTTTCACTTTATGCACAGAAATCGGAATAAAAAATTGTAAAATTCGGAAAACTGAAAGTGCTTTTTTCTATGTGATTATTTAAATTTAGACAGGATAACGTCTGTCACGAGTCCAGCTAGTCATTCATAAAAATATGAAGGCCTGCAGCTAACAGTTGACACCGATTCACAGAACTAATGAGAGAAACAACATCCCAGTACCTAAGGGTGAAACTAGTTAGTTATGTTACTAAAAAGCATACACCTTTGTACAAATCAAAATAAATAAAGAGTAGGAAACTAGGAAAGCAAGCGAACTTCTTGTGATGTTATTGAATAGTGAATACATACCTGTATCTGATAGACACTTTTTTCTGGTGCAGAGGATATTCCCACCACCGCAATAACAGCGGTTGCATTGATCAAAACTTCTAATGAATTCACCTTCAATGCAACTCGTGTCTAAAATGTCAAATATAATCTATCTTAATATATATAAATCTCCTGTCACGATGTTTGTCCGCGATGGATTTCTAAACTACATAACCGATTTTAAATTAAATTGGCACACCGTGAGTAGTCTGGTCCAACTTGAGATATAGGATAGCTTAGATCTTTAATTATAGTCGCAATTTTATTTTATTGCAAACTGTTGACACAGCAACGCGTGGCCGAGTCTGCTAGTATATATATAAAAATCAATTGCTGTTCGTTAGTCTCGCTAAAACTCGAGAACGGCTGAACGGATTTATCTTATCTTGGTCTTGAAATGTTCTTGGGGGTCTAGGGAAGGTTTAAAAGGTGAGAAAAATTCGAAAAACCTTAGCCCTTTTCTTTTTCCCATTATAAACGTTTTCTAAATAAAATTTAGAGTCAATTTGAACTTTATAACGGGAACGGGAACTTAACACAGCATTTGTTAATTCTAAAGCGATACGAAGTTCGCCGGGTCAGCTTGTGTAATATAATAATTAGGTAGTACATTTACATTATTAAAAACATTTATTACTAGTTGACCCGTGCCCGCTTTGCTGGGCGACAGACATTTCTAAATTTCCGATCTTCCAAAATTATAGCCTATAAGTTGCCGAGGACTATATAACAAAAAAAGTTTTATCAAAAACCGTCCAGTAGTGTTTGCGTGAAAGCCGGACAACAGACAGACAGACAAAAATTTCAAAATGTTATTTTTTGGCTTGTGTTACTTGTATGAAGACCCCTAGGAGTATTTTTTTTAGTTTTTATTCAATGTACAGAATTGAACTCTTCTACAGTTTTATTATCTGTATAGATGTATAGATTAGTATTTATTTTTCATTTATGATACGCAATACGAACGTTGTCACTTTCGCACCGCGAATAATATTGTTTCGATATTACTTTAAGAACTTGTGGTATGTGGACCCATATATATACCCATACTCCTAAATAAACATGACGCGATATATTTTGACTCGTCTCACGGTTCAGTTGATTTTTTGCCTACTGCGCTATAGAATATGGGTTCATTTCCCACCCACGACAAACATTTGTGATGAACATAGATGGGTGTTCAAAATAATAATTCAAAAAAAAATAGATAAGTAAGATTTACCGCTTTCAAAAGCTGTAAGCTTATTTTTAAATTGGCCACCTGTAAATTAAAAAAAAAACAAACAACGTTTATTTAAAATACGATGAAAGAAGAAAATATAAAAGGTAAGAGCGCTGGTTGTGGGCATTTTGACAATTTATTAATTTATAAATATACGGTTTATATTAAAAAGAATGATTAAAACGACGACAACAACATAGAGTATTTATTTATCTATCGCTTAGGTTAGACAAAGGTTTTGTAACAGGTGATATGTATTTATTAATTATTCATATATAAATAGACGAAACGGGAAATATTTAGCAGTTGTGGTCAATCAAAACCAGAGGTATAACGCATTACAACTGTCACTTATCAGACCATAGACAAAGAATTATATTAACTTTAGATTTTAAACAGTTTGTTTGCTATGCTTAGTTATTGAATGCCAAAATTTAAAATGACCAAAACCGGGGTAGGCACCACAACCGGGTCTTTGACCCTACTAGCTGTATTATATTCTGTAGATACTTACCGTCACCTTCACACTTTCGACAGACGTAAAGCTGGCCACCTATGCAAATGCAGTGATGACAACCCACATACTTAGTAGGACCATGTGTGCATTTACCCACTGAAATATAATTCACCATTTCAACACAAGAAAAAGATTAAAGTATATATTCCTAGATTATACTTTATCTGCCTTCAGCTTTTAGCTTAGGGCGGCCAACCGTCCTGTAATGATGGCTGTAATCCCGCTTTGCAAGAATGAGTAAAATAATCCCGCAAAACGTTGGAAGTGTCCCGCATGTCCCGCATTCCTATTTATTAAACGCGCCTACAGAAAGAGTAGTTTCTTTCATGAATGGTCTGTGGACGTCGGAAAAATCATCGCTAAAAGTGGAAACACTGCGAGCTCTCCTTGTACTTAAATTTAATATGGGCAGTTGCAAAGATTTTTACGAGATTCTCAATAAAAACCCTAAACTTGAAAATAAGTGTCACTCTAGTGATAAATACGATTTTATAAGATAAATGACTTCAATAAGTTTTGCGTTATATTTAATTTTGGTAGGTACCTACCTATACTGACAAAACTTCGTACTTTGCATTCGCATTCATCCCATACCCTACCTATCCACAAAAAGTCCCGCATTCAATTTCCAGAAAGTTGGCCGCCTTATTTTAGCTTGAACCTCGCCTCAGTGCCTCTGTCGTTGTCCTCCCGTCCAATGCCCGGAGCCAAGCCTACGAAGTACCGTGGTCCAGCCCGTCCGGTCGACATTGACAGCTGACCGACATTGACAGCTGCTTGTCATTGACACTGGCAGATGCTTAACCGGCTTACCTCTTGTACTCATGAGACAGCAAATCTACGTCTACGTGTATGTTACCTTTTATGTTTATTGCATACACTACACTAGACATGTTATTTTTCAAACTATCGTGATTAATAGGCATAATTTCTACACGGGTCTATAACACGGTTTTAATTACCTTTAATTTATTTTCCGAATGTTTTGAGTCTGCCCACGACCATGGCTATTGTAACATAGCCGAAACATAGACAAATTAATTAAAAGTATTAGTAATTACGTGTTATAGACCCGTGTAAAAATCTATAGTTATTCCTAGACATGATAAACTTACTTTCATGTCTATATGGGCGTATTATTGATGTCTAAGGGGGATAATCTTATCTTTAAAAAAAATCTACTCCTTCTTCACCTTATCCCATGTCCTCGGCACAACATGTAGATGTTGCAAATGTATTTGGCTTGGGGTGTCTTACAACCCGCCGCCTGCTTGACGACAACCCTCCTTGGGGGTTCCCAAGTAGGAAAAAGTAGAACAAAAAGAAAGGAATAAAAGTGGGAAACTAGATAGAAGGAACGAGATAACGAGAGGAAAATAAGTAGACAAGATTAGGAAATAAGTATGTATGATAAACAGTATGAATATAAAAATAGAATAGGAAAACGGAAGACTCGAACCAAGATAAAATAGAAAACAGAAATTAAACAAAAAATAGGAAAACAACGACTTTGTCCCCATACGGAGAAACCCTAGTATGTAAGCGCCTTCTCGAGTAGGCAGGTAGCACGGAGAATAAAAAAAAAAAAAAAAAAAAAAAAAAAAAAAAAAAAAAAAAAACCCTCCTTGGGAATTCTTTAACAAATCTTACTAATATTCTAAATCCGAAAGTTTGTAATGTTTATATGCTTCTCGCTCAAACACGCCAAAACTTTAGGCTACTCTAGGTTTATCTTACGTACCATGTGTGAGGTGGAGCCTCTGGCAAAACTTAGTTATGTATATAGCAGTAAAACCTATAATTAAGTTGTAAAACCTGATCGCGTAAATATTCTCAACTGTTATAATATGATATGATACTTCAAGCTAGCTATACATGTTGGCCCAACGTTGCCGAGCGAGGGCCAATACCAACGTGTAGACGGCATGTTTGCCTTGCCTTGCCATCGCTCGGTGTCGCTCGCCTAGCTGGCCGAGTGAATACAAGCGCCAACGTGTATAGAGGCCATTTGCAATGACTTGTCACCACTCGCGGTCGCTCGCGGCCACTCGCCTCACTTCGGAGCCGTGTCGGTTTTTTTGCACAAATCAAAGGCGCTTGTCTACGCTCGGCCAATCGTGTCCACATGTTTGTCAGCCCGCCATTACGCGTTTGGTGTCGGTCATTGTCGCCGTTTGCGTAAACTTGCCGAACGTCTAGACGGTAGCACTTGCCTTGCATCGATTTGCCTACGCTCGCGTTGGCCATAGCTCGGCCAACATGTATAGCTAGCTTTTAAAGGTGTGACCAGACATTGCGCGGCAATCGAGCGCGGCAGCCGCGCTATGTTTTAACGACAGCCGCGCGCGGTATCCGCGAGCTACCTGCCGCGCTCAAACGGTGTTATTGTTCGTTCGCACGGCATAGTTGCTACGCGCGGCTGCCGCGCTCGATTGCCGCGCAATGTCTGGTCCTTTTGTTGATAGTAGTACCTTCTTCTTTCGTTATCGAGTTTTGTAGCAATAGCATGTCTGGAAATAAATAATAAGATATTAGATAGTTCATTTAAATTCGGGAAAGGGAGTCCCTACATTAATACATACATAGATAGTTCATTGATTCAGGCGTGACTTTGCGAAAATTCATTTTAAAATTATTGTAAACGGCTTTTGATTTAGTTTTATTATTGTTAAATATAAATATGTATGTTTGTGTATGTTGCACTTTAACCAAAATTTATGATATAAAAGAAAATAGACCCAATATAATGTATAAATATATCAAAATAAATATAAATATTAGTGGAATTACCTACATACAACGCCATCTAGCCCCAAACTAAGCAAAGCTTGTACTATGGGAACCAGATCACTGATAATATAATACTTACAAGCTGACCCGGCGAACTTCGTATCTCTTATGAATTCAACGGGAACGGGAACGGGAACGGGAACGGGAACGGGAACGGGAACGGGAACGGGAACGGGGACGGGGACGGGGACGGGGACGGGGACGGGGACGGGGACGGGGACGGGGACGGGGACGGGGACGGGGACGGGAACGGGGACGGGGACGGGGACGGGGACGGGAACGGGGACGGGGACGGGGACGGGAACGGGGACGGGAACGGGAACGGGAACGGGAACGGGAACGGGAACGGGGACGGGGACGGGGACGGGGACGGGGACGGGGACGGGGACGGGGACGGGGACGGGGACGGGGACGGGGACGGGGACGGGGACGGGGACGGGGACGGGGACGGGGACGGGGACGGGGACGGGGACGGGGACGGGGACGGGGACGGGGACGGGGACGGGGACGGGGACGGGGACGGGGACGGGGACGGGGACGGGGACGGGGACGGGGACGGGGACGGGGACGGGGACGGGGACGGGGACGGGGACGGGGACGGGGACGGGGACGGGGACGGGGACGGGGACGGGGACGGGGACGGGGACGGGGACGAGAACGGGGACGGGGACGGGGACGGGGACGGGGACGGGGACGGGGACGGGGACGGGGACGGGGACGGGGACGGGGACGGGGACGGGGACGGGGACGGGGACGGGGACGGGGACGGGGACGGGGACGGGGACGGGGACGGGGACGGGGACGGGGACGGGGACGGGGACGGGGACGGGGACGGGGACGGGGACGGGGACGGGGACGGGGACGGGGACGGGGACGGGGACGGGGACGGGGACGGGGACGGGGACGGGGACGGGGACGGGGACGGGGACGGGGACGGGGACGGGAACGGGGACGGGGACGAGAACGGGGACGGGGACGGGGACGGGGACGGGGACGGGGACGGGGACGGGGACGGGGACGGGGACGGGGACGGGGACGGGGACGGGGACGGGGACGGGGACGGGGACGGGGACGGGGACGGGGACGGGGACGGGGACGGGGACGGGGACGGGGACGGGGACGGGGACGGGGACGGGGACGGGGACGGGGACGGGGACGGGGACGGGGACGGGGACGGGGACGGGGACGGGGACGGGAACGGGAACTTAACAACATTTGTTAATTCTAAAGCGATACGAAGTTCGCGGGGATAGCTTGTCACTACATCACTATAGTATAAAGCTAAGTCGTAAATAAACACATTTTTTTGCGCTTACATTGCAAATGCTGGCTGAACCCCACGAGATATATCAAAATAATGTACTACAGTATTGTACACCTTAAAAACGTCTACAAAAAAGTCCACGATGGTATTAGAAATGTCTTACGCACAGCGAAGCGGGCACGGGTCAGCTAGTATATAATAAATAAAAATGTTGTATATACATACCTATTATATATATATAACATCCAGACACTGAACAAACATCTATGTTCATCACAGAAATGTTTATCCTGGGTGGGAATCGAACCCACAACCTACAGCGCAGAAGGCAGAGCTACTATTAACTGAGCTGTGAGGCCAGTAAAATCTAATTGCTAGCTGGTAATAACGTAATGTCAAGCTGGTAATAACGATTATTAATTTCAATTTTAAAATAGCTACTTACTTTTATTTTTGGGTACTTCTTTTTGATTGAGAAAGATTTTCTTGTGTCTTGACGCCGAAATCGTTCTAACCGGTGAAAACGCTGTAAGATTATATAGTTTAGGTAGATGTCGCTAGTATTATTTTGTCGCCAGATATAGAAGATTTTAACTACTTTATCGACAAAATAATACTAGCGACATCTACCTAATGTCTTACTTAGACATAGACATAGACATAGACAATTATTTATTTACTTCTTTAGCACAACACAACACAACATAACATAAAAAGGAAATAAAAATAAAATAAAAAACAGTTTAAACTTACATCTAACACACTTAAAAAAAACAAGGAGAGAAAGTAAAAAAAACTAAATTACAACAAAAAAAGAAAACAAACATTATAAAACAAATATATGCTATGCTCTGTGCTACAGCAGCAAAAGGGTCTCGGCTCAGCATTATGCTTTCCTATACGAAGATAGGTCAGCGCTGTTATTCTGCCGAAACCTTTGATTTAGTCACTCGTCCCTATGAAACGCGGTCACATCGGCGAAAAAACTATATAAAAGAAAAAAAATAAAATAAAAGAAACATAATAATATATAATGTATTTTTAAAGAAATTATGTAAAGTTATGATGTAAAGAAAAAAAAAAAAAAAAAAACGTACATAAATGAACAGATAGCTTAATATAAACTTAAATAATAATATAGATGCATACATATAATATTAAAGGTAAAATATTAAAAATATTATAAAAATATCATTATAAATAGTAAAATATTAAAGGTACTTAATAATCTATACTTATAATAAATCTGTAGAGAGGTCAATTCTGTACATTAAATATATTTCCAAAATAACTATCAGGGGGTGATTAGGGTTCGATACTGATGCCAAAAATGCAATCAGTAAATTTTTTGTCTGTCGGTCTGTCTGTCTGTCTGTCTGTCTGTCTGTATAACCGTTATAGAAACAAAAACTACTCGAGTGTTGTATGAGAGCCCCACTTAAATATGTATTTTATTCTGTTTTAGTGTATGTTGTTATAGCGGCAACAGAAATACATTATCTGTGAAAATTTAAACTGTCTAGCTATCACGGTTCATAAGATACAGCCTTGTGACAGACGGAGGGACAGACGGACAACGGAGTCTTAGTAATAGGGTTCCGTTTTTACCCTTTGGGAACGGAACCCTAAAAACGTAAACGAAGTTATGAATTACAACGTACGTGAAATAAATCTTTTAGGATTCTTCCAACGTCGAAGATCTTCAAGATCAAGAATAGTGCTGGATTCATTCAGTAATTTTGGATTATCATTTTTTATATACATCGTTTGGTTTTCAGCATCATTTCTGTAAACAGGAATTAATAGTGGCTCCACGTAGACGACCCCTGTAAAAATAAAAACCGACGAAAATGTTTTGACCAATCGAAAAGTAAAAAAGAATAAATAAAAAGGATCACGACTGTAATCCCCAAGTACGGAAGACATCCTCTCAGATCTCCAGAAGCTTAGATCATTTAAAGATGTCTAGTGGGGGTAGTAAGAGGCATATCCAAACATTATATTTGGCACATGCCCACATTTTGCAGTAGTTAGCATTCCATACGTGACAGGTTGCAAGCCCATAGGAGTACTAACTGGTTTCCTCACGATGTTTTCCTTCACCGTTTTAAGCACGTGTTTTTGATGCGCATATAAATTTTTCGAACAGAAAAATCCGTTGATGCACGCCGGGATTCGAACCTACGACCTTCAGATTGAAAGTCGAGGTACCTCCCACTCGGCCAACACGTAGCCGTGTTGGCCGAGTGGGATGTAGGTTAAAGGGACGATATTCGTTATTTAAGTTATAAGAAGGAACTGTTAATCCTACATTTATGTGAGACCATCTTTAGACTATTCTCTTCTCTACGTAACAAAAAAGTTGATTACATTATTATTTTAAATAGAAATGCGGCTAATTACCACGTTTTTTCTTGTATTATTTTGTGTTCGGCGAATACTCGCCGATCTGCCGTTGATCGCGGTCGCGGGCGATGCTCATGATGAAGAGCATCTGAATTGTCTCGAAACGTCAGCAATACAAGAAAAAAACGTGGGAATTAGCCGTATTTCTATTTAAAATGATTAACAACCACGATAGTTTTAATTCTATATATTATTATTATTATTATCCCGAGAAGCATCCGATAGAGTCATAGAAGTAGGCTTGCCAACCGTCCCGGATTTTCCGGGACGTCCCGCTTCTTGGTAAATTATGGGCCGTCCCGCCGTGACCCCTTGCGGGACACCATTTGTCCCGGAAATCAGTGATTATATGATATTACTTAGTATCTTTCTGGTACCAACCCCCTCGGATTAGATCTAGTAATTTGTTACACATTATTAAAACGCATTACGTACTTTATGAGGAGCGAAAAAAGGGATGGAAAACAAGGGATGTGAAAAAAAATCAATTAATCGATTTACATATAAATCTTTAGCCATTTATACGGTACTAGGTACTAGCAGTCCGCCCCGGCGTCGCACGGGTGTAATAATGATATTATAGGTAATTTTTTTACACCTTGGGTTACATTATCGAATTTTTATAAGGATCCCTAATAAAACATTTAGTATCGCAGACTTTTTTTGTAGATATTGATGTCCTCTTTAAAACTGTAGTACATCACTTTGCTCTATTGTCAACAATTTCAGCAGCGTACGCGATATAAGGATTTTTTTGGATTTTTTTTCACACGTTGGGTTACATTATCGAAGTTTTCATACAGATCCCTAATAGTTAGACATATGGAATTGCATACTTTTTTGTAGATATTGATGTCCTCTTTAAAACTGTAGTACATCACTTTGCTCTATTGTCAACAATTTCAGCAGCAAACGCTATATAAGGATTTTTTTTTAAATTCACACTTTGGATTACATTATCAAAGTTATCATACGGATCCCTAATATTTTTGAAATTATTCTATAGCCTATGTTCACCAGGGATAATGTAGAATTCTAAATGGTGAAAGAATTTTTGAAATCGGTCCAGTAGTTTCGGAGCCTATTCGATACAAACAAACAAACAAACAATCAAATTAGTATAGATATAGGTGGCGTCATCAGCCAGCATCCCCTCCCCCGCCCCGCTCGGCAGAATTTGTGTGTGTCCCGCGTAATATACCAAGTCCTAGATGTCGAGCTGGGTAATAGCGGAAATGTCTTTTTTGGAGTTGGCAAGCCTACATAGAAGTGACTACTGAAAGGAGTTTTATTAATGAGAATAATTATCAACTCGATGAAAAATATTACAAAAAAAAGTTTTAATCGGATTACCAAAGTGATAAGGCAAGGCCATATGCGTAGAATTGATAACCTCATTCTTTCGTAGGCGTATAATGCTAGAATGTTCGTTGCAAATGTCAAATACATACCATTTTTCCTCGTGTACAAGTACTCATAGTAAGGTACGTGGTGAAATGCTTCGACTGCGTACGATATCTGTATCAATCAACATTATTAAGTACATACAAGAGAGCTAGTGTTGTAGGTACTTGTCCACACTGCCGAGCCTAGCTTAGCCGTGGTTGCGACGACACGGGCGCGAAGTATCAAACACTAGCCGTACCCTGTCTGTCTGTCTGTCTGTCTGTCTGTCTGTCTGTCCGTCTGTCTGTCACAGGGCTGTATCACAAGAACTGTGATAGCTAGACAGTTGGAATTTTCACAGATTATGTATTTCTGTTGCTGCTATAACAACAAATACTAAAAACAGAATAAAATATATATTTAATATACAACAAACGTGATTTTTTTGCCGTTTTTATAGATAATGATACGGAACCCTTCGTGCGCGAGTCCAACTCGCACATGGCCGGTTTTTTTTTAATATTTAAATAGCAGTTAGTACTTACTATGTTTAGCCATAGCACCACCTCCCACATTATCGCGAAACGAATATTAATTTATAAATTTGTTCATTCTTTACATTGCGCGGAACAAATCCGTTCTAATTAGTTAATTAACAAAACAATAGCAATTTTAAAAAAGCTAATCAAATAATTAATGAAAATATTTTTTTAATTGTTGCTAATTCTAAAGTCCCAATGGCAATGAATTATTAACGGTTAATTTAATTAGTCGTACATTATTAGCGAATAACATAGACTTAACTTATTTTCAAAAATAAATGAAATCTCACTTAAATTGCAAAAAAATTGCCAATAATTTTCGTAATATTTTTTTTGATGAATGCGGAATCGTTTTTTCTCAATTAAAGCAAAAAAGTTTTGGTTTTTTTTATTACAAAGATAACTTAGAGATTTAATCTAGATAAATTATAGACAGAAACACGTTGCTGAAACTTTTCTCGATAGATTTATTTTCCAAAGTTGGCTCCAATACACTAAACGTTCGTTCGTTTTTACTTAAAACTATGAATAAACAGTTCATTTTTATATAATTTCGTTAGATAATCATGCTAGCTACATAAATTAAACACAGTTTCTTTTTAAGTTAGGTTTTCAAGATAATGCTGTTATATCACTTTTTCCGTCTTATCCGGGTAGACTTAGCCAATGCAAAAAAAATAAAAATTTCAAGCAATTCCCAGATCCTTCGCTAAACGTAATCTCTGCCAGGCAACTTGCTAGCGGTACTCCTGTTTTCAAGAGTAGTAGATACAACAGATACTGTACCTCAGTAATTCAATTCCTCCGCATTTCTCTTCTTACTTCCTCCGCAGAAACTTTCCCCAAGTATTTTGTTACCAAATTAGTTTTATTCCAATCCAAGTTTTATTATAGTTTTCAACTTACTTATTGAAGTTTGTTACCGTGGTTTTGAGCAGTTTTGTTTACGAATAAAAATAATACTTGTAACGTGGCATCGTTTCAGGTGAAACATGATAACGACTAATCTTCAAGCACGGTAGACATCCTCTCCAGCAGGTAATGTTTAGACGTGCCTCTGGCTACCCCCTTTAAACATATTCAAGGAACTGAGCGTCTAAAGATTTGAGAGGATATCTACCTTAGTTGTGATTCTATTTCATTTTATTTGAATGAAGCATGTAGGTTTTGTCAAGTACCTATAGGGTAATATCTACAAAATTATTCTGTTTTAGATAGCAAAAGCTTTACAGGTAGTAAATATACCTAATATTCTGAAATTGTAGCTCTTGTAAGCACAGCCGATTTCTCCATGATGTTTTTATTCACTGTTTATGAGCATCTCCATCTTATTGCAAGTAAAAACACAATATTTTACGATCACTTCAGAAAGCGAGAGATTCGCAACAAATAAAAATATCTCACGAAATATCTCTTCACTTTGTATAATAATAGTTCCTTTTTGTCGCAACAGAGCTTATGATTCCCAAGATTATTCAAATGAAGGCGTATTTATTCAGAAAATCCTTACAATATTGTTTCGGTCTCGGGAGGCACTTAATAAATAATTTATAGGAGCTGGCTTATCTGGCCTCTGTTATCATTCACAGCTCTGTCTTCAGGTTTTACGGTTTCTGAATCGAAGGTAGACAAAAAGCAGCAATTGCACTATGGCATATGTAGGGCGACGTCGCGCGGGACATCGCAGGCGGCATTTACGGGTCGCGGAACAGACGCTCGCTACGTGTTATACAATAGTCGCCCAACACGACATTCTCTTGTCGGGCGACGACGTCACAAGACATCGCCCGACATGTCGAGCGATACATCTCTACAACTTGTCCTCTAGTGCAAGTGCGGCTTAATTGTCAGCGCACACTGGCGTACGTCGTGATAGAAGATTTAAAATGTATCAATTGAATTTAATCCAAACGAAATAAGGTATATATTTCAATGCTCGGTGATCGGTTTTGGAGCACCGCAGCGCAGTTTTGCGAGATTACCAAGCATTGAAATATATACCTTATTTCGATTAGATAACCATTAAATTCAATTGATGACCATATAAGTCTGTAGTACAGTCCTTGGTCCTTCAATTTTGACCTTTGACCTTACTAGTCAACGAGACCAGTACAGATTTCGTCTGGCTGTCTGGCTGTCTGTCAGTCCGCAGTTGTGGTTATTAGCAGTGCCCCCATCTTGAAATTTTGCACAAATATAGTAAACATATAAATTCAACATCAATTTTAAATAAGGATCGAGGTAACCAAGTCGAATGGAAGACTGGAAGTATCAATTGAAATAAAATACATTTATTTTGACATCAGTTTTGAGTACACAGGACAGGACAAAATCTGTCACGGGTCAGTTAGTATACAATATTTAAAACAAGAATTGCTCGTTTAAAGGTATTAAATAGAAAGATAGATACGGTTTCGTTTATGTCTTTTTAGGGTTCCATACCAAAGGGTACGGAACAACACTTACTAAAAACAGAATAAAATAAATATTAAACGGGGGCTCCCATACAACAAACGTGATTTTTTCCCGTTTTTTATAGATAATGGTACGGAAACCTTCGTGCGCGAGTCCGACTCGCACTTGGCCGGTTCTTTTGAGTTACCGTTACCTATGGTTTAAGCGACCGCTGGTAACTAAGTCTTCTCTCAAAGGCTTTACCAACAAACAGTTCTTACCGTGAGAACAAAGCTACAAAACCATTTTGAAGCTGCTTCAGTAGTTCCGGATTTATGAAACAACGGTGTACCTATTCACAAAGTATTATAAAAGTTTTATAAAGTCAAATTCGGACGAAAAAGTTGTGTTCCTTTTGCAAGCGTTTTAAGAGCTTTATGTTCTTGTTTAGTCGTTTTTATACTAATACTAGCTGTCCCAACAGACGTCATGTCAAACTTCAATAATCCCACACAAAATAGCGCTTTTAGTTTTTCCCGATCTTTACGCCACCTTTATCACTTAGGGTATTAAAAATACCCTTAGACTTTCTCAGACCTACTGAATATACACAAAAAAAACATGAAAATCGGTCAAGCCGTTTCGGAGGAGTTTGGTTACAAAACACTGTGACACGAGAATCACTACATAGTATAAAGCAAAGTCGCTTTCCGCTTCCCGCGTCTGTCTGTATGTATGTTTGCTTATATCTTTAAAACTACACAATGGATTTTGATGCGGTTTTTTTAATAGATAGAGTGATTCAGGAGGAAGGTTTATATGTATTAAACCCGTGCGAAGCCGGGGCGGGTCGCTAGTTTTATATATTACCAACTAGCGACCCGCCCCGGCTTCGCACGGGTAGCATGTTATTATACATATAAACCTTCCTCCTGAATCACTCTATCTATAAAAAAAAAACGCATCAAAATCCGTTGTGTAGTTTTAAAGATATAAGCAAACATACATACATACAGACGCGGGAAGCGGAAAGCGACTGCTTTATACTATGTAGTGATATAGACTTTAGTTCTGTCAATAGTCTATAATTTAGTCCTATCGTAACAATAACCAACACAACATTTTATTTAACTGGTCGAACTGATGTGTGATTCGAGAGCTGGCTCTTATTTGGCACAGATCAGCATAGCCATCCAGCGTGCAAGGGCGGATCCAAGGGGGGGTCATGGGGGTCATGATTCCCCCCTGGGCTGGGCCCAGGTCCATGTAAAACTCTTGTATAATGACTTTGAAGTTTTGCCATAGTTAACAAAATCCTGAAAATCTCTGGAGTCTTTGAACACACAGATTGAATTTTTGGCTCATAAGCACACACAAATATAAGCTACCCCGCCTATTAGTTAGTTTTTGGCTACTTCCATTATTTCGATAATATTATGTAAAATAACGTAATCGCATCAAAATGTGTATTTAATTAAGAATCTTTTGAGTCTTTGAACACACGAATTTTAAAATTCGGTCAAAATCACACGAAACCATGGTCTACATTACTGCATACTTCAAATCCTGATTAAAGCCAACCAAAGCTGGATCCGCCCTTGCCAGCGAGGCAATGCAGCTAGTACCTATCATGAGTACTTTTCCGACTGGCAGTGATCTGAATCAGTTGACCTACTCAGTTGATATAGACTGCTTGCGACTGTCTTTAGATAGTTCAACTGATTGTTGTATAAGCTTTGCTTAGTTTGGGGCTAAGTGAAATGTCCACCAATATTTATTTATTGATATATAGCGAATTTTGCCAATAATTAAAACTTGAAGCATTAGATCTGGATTATATAGATTATAAGCTTTTTCCAGCGTGGTATTTGGGAAAAATCTTATTTCTATTACAGGGCTAAGACTATGTATATTCCAAGTTTCATCCAAAATCGTTTGGTCGTGATTAAGCCACAAACTAAAAAACTTGGAATATAAGCAGCTTATGTCATGGAATAGAATACTTTTTCCACGCGAGCAAAACCGTGGTGGCTTGTTACAAAGTATAACAGAAAAGTCGCGGCAACTCGCACCACTCCATCAGAATCTCCAAAGATAATCCTCCTCCCGAGGGAACTGGCTTGTGATTGCAAACTGAAACAAAGGAACTGAAGGTGGAACAGTTGCTTCTTTGCAACTTGTTACATTTCTCATAGCTACCTTTTACGATGGAAGTTGGGCAGATAAATGTGGTATATACGGTCAATGTTTGTTAGCAGTTCGGGAATTGGCAGTTCATGATTAACGCAATGGTTTCTTATGGAATGGCAGATAGTGAAAATCCTCGTGACTTCGTTTGTGTGAAGTTATTATTACTTAAAACCCCCGCTGCCCCCTCTTAGAGCCTATGCACACCGCGTTTTTAGGGTTCGGCACCCAAAGGGTAAAAACGGGACCCTATTACTAAGACTTCGTTGTCCGTCTGTCTGCCACAGGGCTGTATCTCATGAACCGTGATAGCAAGACAGTTGAAATTTTCTCAGATGTATTTCTGTTGCCGCTATAACAACAAATACTAATATATATTTAAGTATCCCATACAACAAACGTGTTTTTTTGCCGTTTTTAATAGATAACTCTCGTACTCGGTTTTTGTCGCAAATCAGACGCAGCTTGTAGACCTTTCAAGCGTATCGCGTCTGTATAGAAAAAACGCGCGTCGACGGCGCGTTCAAAAACGCTGTATGCAAAGGCCTTTAGTGGGTCAATTTCGGGAATTCCTTGTCCACACCAAAAGGATTATAAACTCCGAATTTCATGTTTTTAGACCCAGTGGTTTAGGCTGTCCGTTGATAAATCAGTCAGTCAGTAACGCAAGTGTTTTATATATTTAGATCATAAATAGCTTGGTGGTTCCGTGCATGACATCGAAATGACATAGATTACCCTGAATGTGACATTATCAGTTACCCAAAGTTGAACCATAAAGTGTTATAACTTGGTGTTATTGTGCATGAGCACAAATCAGCCTCGGGCTGAATCTTTCTTCCAGCTGTCAAAACACAAAATCCAACTTTTCGAGAGCTCTATATTCGTTTAGTGTAAAATCCAAGATAAATCGTACCGTTTGGCGAACATTACAATGTATTTAAGGATCCATCTGGAATTTTATTCGTTCCACCCAGTTTACTGCAAGATGACAGACGGCGCTTACAGCATGTTTTATGACTAGCACAATGTTGCTCAAATATCATGGATTATGAGTTTTATTGGCTTCCTAAGAGATTGGTCGCGGCTATTGTTGAAGTGACCCAATACGATTTACATTTTGTTCCGTTTTGATTAATCGTTTTGATAACAACAATGTCCGAAATGTTCATGTCTTTCGTAAAAATATAAAATAAATAAATATGATCACGACTGTAATCTCCAAGTACGGTAGACATCCTCTCAGATCTCCAGACGCTGAGATCCTTTGAAGATGTCTAGTGGGAGTAGTCAGAGGCACGTCCAAACATTATATTTGGCACATGCCCACATTTTGCAGTAGTTAGCATTCCATACGGGACAGGTTGCAAGCCCATCGCCGCTTATAAGAATACTAACTGGTTTCCTCACGATGTTTTCCTTCACCGTTTTGAGCACATGTTTTTGATGCGCATATAACTTTTTCGAACAGAAAAATACATTGATGCACGCCGGGATTCGAACCCACGACCTTCTGATTGAAAGTCGAGGTCGTATCTCTTTTATCAGTGACTGTACTTGTATCTTTGCATATTTTAAATTCCTCCATTAAGAGGAGTAATAAATGTTTTTGAAGAATGCAGAATCGTTTTTTCTCAATAACCACAAAACATACAGTTTTGTTTTTAATGACAAAGATAACTTAAGGATATAATCTAGATAAATTACAGACAGAAACACGATTGGTGAAACTTTTCTCAATAGATTTATTTTCCAAATTTGGCTCTTCAAAAACCCTAGTTTCGTTTTTAATCAAAACTATGAATAACTAAACTGTTCATTTTTATACAATTTGTAAGATTATCACACTAGCTAAATAAATTACAGACGGTTTCTTTTAAAATTTGATGGTTTTCAAGATATTGCAGTTTAAGCACTTCGTCAAAAATTTCAAGTATCGCCTTAATCAACACCATTTTAAGGTGATAATTATTCTCCCAAAAACGAAAGCATAGAGACTTAAAAAAAAAGATTTATGTAATTCTTTGATATTTTACTAAAAGTCTATGTAAATTAAACTATTATTAATAAACTTCTTGTTTTAAAATGGACTGAAAAATCGAAAAATGGAATGGATGGACTGTGTGAAAGATGACATGGGTATGAAAGGAGTAAGTGATGAGATGACGGTTGAAGAAGGAAATGGAAAAAGAACTGTGCCGACCTGCCGACGATAAAGACAGGACGATGATAATGTTGTTTAATAAAAATCTACACATTGCCATGTGGAAAATTAAAAAAACCGGCGCGCACTATGTGTTCCGTTCCATTATCTATAAAAAAACGGCAAAAAAAAACACGTTTGTTGTATGGGATATATTTATATTATTCTGTTTTTAGTATTTAGTGTATTTAGTGTATTTACAGATACAGCCTGTGACAGACAGACGGACAGACGGACAGCTAAGTCTTAGTAATAGGATCCCGTTTTTACCCTTTGGGTACGGAACCCTAAAAATGAAGCTGTTTTTGACTGAAACACAATGATGTATTTCTTGCATGCAAAGACAAATAGGGAAAGATATTGCCTTCAGTTAGTAAATTCAGTGTTTGAACTCAACCGTTTTGAATGCGTTTTTTTACTTCTACACTATGCGCAACGTCTATCCGCGTCAATCTAGAAGTTCTAGCCATAAACTATTTATTTTTCTTGCTCTACCGGAATGTTCCGTCGATCTAGCTCGATACCTACCTACTCTATGATGAAATTGGCTCTATCTGCTGAAGCTTTTCTCATGAGGGAGATAGGTCTATATCTAATGGGCACTTCAATGAAGTTATATACTTACCTAACATATATTTTATTGGTCATAAACATGTTTATGGGGGCACGGTCGTAGCCTTTTCATTCGAGCGAGTAGATACGTGTCTTCGGAGAGCATTATTGACTACTAGCTGATACGTCCCGACTTTACACGGATAATTTATAGACAGGATGTAATAAGACTGTTCATAAAGACACAAGTAGGAAGGTACACGTCTTATCCTTACGAACGCACCTAATGAAACCAAATTGCTTCATATATAATATAAAAAACCAGCCAAGTGCGAGTCAGACTCGCGCACGAAGGGTTCCGTACCATTATCTATAAAAACGGCAAAAAAAACACTTTTGTTGTACGGGAGCTCCACTCAAATATATTTATTTTATTCTGTCAGATAGACAGACAGACAGACAGACAGACAGACAGACAGACAGACAGACAGACAGACAGACAGACAGACAGACAGACAGACAGACAGACAGACAGACAGACAGACAGACAGACAGACAGACAGACAGACAGACAGACAGACAGACAGACAGACAGACAGACAGACAGACAGACAGACAGACAGATAGATAGACAGACAGATAGACAGACAGACAGACAGACGGACAGCGAAGTCTTAGTTTTAGGGTCCCGTTTTTACCCTTTGGGTACGGAACCCTAAAAATGAATGTGTTGCTAACGCAAATCTCGAGAGCAGCTAAACCGATTTCTCTACTTCTTTTGTTGTTGTATTCGTTATTATCAGGAGAAGGTTCTTATGGGAAAAAAAATAATTTGACAGGACGTCTGTCGGAACAGCAAGTTTTAAATAGAAATACGGCTAATTACCACCTTTTTTCTTGTATTGCTGATGTTTCGAAATAATTCAGATGCTATTCTTCATGAGCATCATCAGTATTCGTCGATCTCATGATAAAAATCATCTGAATTGTCTCGAAACGTCAGCATAGGATGCGGAAAGAAATTGATGAATCCTGGCGAATCTAATCAGGATAATCGGATATTTTAGTCGAATTATTGCATTGTCATCGGTCTTTGACAAGTGTGCAAAGTTTGAATTAAATCTGATCGTTCAAAGTAGGGCAAAATCGAGCCCAAAGAAGTCGGTTACAAACATACATACAGGTGAAACTAATAAAAGCGTGTTAAAAACGTGGTAATTAGCCGTATTTCTATTTAAAATGATTAACAACCACGATAGTTTTAATTCTACGGAAGCTTCATCTTGAAGATCAAATTATATCTCTTTTTGTATCTGTGTGAAGTCTTATGACAATAAGAATTTTAGGCAATAGAGGAGGCAATAATGGCCACTTATGAACTAAGTCCAAACAGCAAATATTAACTTCATTCATCGGGATTTTGGAAAAGAGCCAAATTATGAAGTTTAACTTAAGGCGAGTAATAAATGTTTTTGATGAATGCAGAATCGTTTTTTCTCAATAACCACAAAACATACAGTTTTGTTTTTAATGACAAAGATAACTTAAGGATATAATCTAGATAAATTACAGACAGAAACACGATTGGTGAAACTTTTCTCGATAGATTTATTTTCCAAAGTTGGCTCTTCAAAAACCCTAGTTTCGTTTTTAATCAAAACTATGAACAGCTAAACAGTTCATTTTTATGTAATTTGTAAGATTATCACACTAGCTAAATAAATTACAGACGGTTTCTTTTTAAGTTTGATGGTTTTCAAGATATTGCAGTTTAAGCACTTTTTCCGTCTTATCCGGGTAGACTCAGCCCATACAAAACGTCAAAAATGTCACTTATCACCTTAAACCACTTTTGTTTTCGTTTTATCACCGAAAGGTGATAATCGATAAAAATGCATGCTCTAAACATACAGTTTTATTTCCATAGTTACTTTCATAGATATTTTTATTGGTTAAACATTACATTACATTACTGTTAATATAGTGGAGTGATGATTAGTTTATATGGGATTACGAGCTCAAGTTGTGAGATGCTTTTACTTTTTAGGGTTCCGTATCCAAAGGGTAAAAACGGGACCCTATTACTAAGACTTCGCTGTCCGTCGGTCTGTCACAGGGCTGTACCTCATGAACCGTGATAGCTATACAGTTGAAATTTTCACAGATTATGTATTTCTGTTACCGCTATAACAACAAATATTAAAAACAGAACAAAATAAATATTTAAGTGGGGCTTCCATACGACAAAACTGTTTTTTTGCGGTTTTTTTATAGATAATGGTACGGAACCTTTCGTGCGCGAGTCTGACTCGCACTAGGGCGTTTTTTTTTCTCTACATTTTGGCTGCAGTATTCTAATCTGACGTTAATCACTGATGAATAGTGATTAAAAAAACAGGCCAAGTGAGAGTCGGGCTCGCGCGCGAATGGTTCTGACCTATAATCTATAAAAACGGCAAAAAAAAACACTTTTGTTGTACGGGAGCTCCACTTAAATAAATTAATTTTATTTTGTTTTTATGTTATAGCGGCCACAGAAATACATCATCTGTGACACACAGATGACAGACAGACAGCGGAGTCTTAGTAATTGGGTCCCGTTTTTACCCTTTAGGTACCCTAAAAATAATATCGAGATGACTTATGAAAGAAATAGATTATAATCCAATAAATACTAGGTACTCTTCATCGATGTACCTATGAAAAAAGTCGTGTGCAGAAGGTAATACCACAACAGCTTAGCTCCAAGTTTACGTAACATATGACGCCCGCCCTAAACCTACATCATTTGTACATTGTGTTCAAAATAAAGACAATCTGCGTTAATGCGGTACCAAACCAACATCTAACAAACGATTCAATTAATTGCTTTGTCCAATACCTCTAGTTCGGCAAACTCACATATTCACACATATACAACGCTTGCCACACGAATAACGACTCTATGATAATACAAATAAAGTCTAGTGGTTTAGGTACAGAGGCAGCTTTAGCTCATTAACAATGTTGTTTATCCGATAGTTCGCAAACTAGTATGTTTAAACAGTTGGGTATTATTTATTTCATTGTACTATTATGTATAAATAGTGGTCTGAAATGGGGGACCTCGTGTATAGTATATACCGTGTGGTCATACTCAGACCGTCGAAATGCTGCGCTTCGGTTTCATTTTACTGGTCGCTACCGTAAGTAGAATTTTCAATTTTATATTAAGCACTTTAATGAGTAAGTTCGTGAGCTAGTAGCCAACAGTGGGACAGGTTCATAGGTTGGTCGATTATAGCTTCGTTATGCCTAGGTCTCTTGCAACGTGGGTATTGACAAGTTTTAAAATTCCATCGACATCTTTTTCAATCGGACTTCGAGGGTATACGAGTGTGTTCGCTGAGATGTAAGAGATGGGGGCCCACATATTTACATGATCTGTTATTCTTTATTCCTAAACTAGGTGTTGTGGTAGGTTTGGCCTACTTGTAACCGTATTTTACGAAATATCAATGGCGGTCGATCGCGAAAGAACTAATAGACGTCTATTTATTTTTAGCTTTCCCGACAGATTTCTATCAAATTTCAGTATTCCCACGTACTTTCAGTATTTCCCGAACTTTACTCTACCCTTGTCACTTAAGGGTATACAAAATATATACCATTTGCATTTTAGGAATTCCAGAAATTCAACCCCTATGAGAGTGCGGGTGGGAAGTCTGTTTGAAAATAACTTCACCTGAACAGTCGCAATGGTTTCCAATAGTTGTATGATAAATGGTAGTTTTAGTGGTAACGACAAATCTACGATAGTGAGATATGAAAACAGTTTCCCACGTGACAGACTGACAGCTGATCCCACGGGATTCCAATCCCGGATAGCCGTCAGATGGTAATCCTTCGTTTTCATCGTTTTGTCACTCAATTTAAATGTGTGATGAATTTGTAAAGGCTTTTGCAAAAATATACAATGTGTCAAATGATGACCATTAAAAGCGAGACATAATAAATATCTACATTTAAAATATTACAATATTATTTAATGTTATTAAAAAGCTTGTGACTTGCTATTTTTTTTACATTTAACACATGCTTATATTCAACATCAGTTAGCATGCCATACGTGACAGATTGCAAGCCTTTCAGCGCTTAAAAAAATACTAACTGGTTTCCTAATCATGTTATCCTTCACCGTTTTGAGGACGTGTTAGTGCTTATACACGTTGACTCGCGGGCGCGGTGGCGGGCGCGGTCACGAAATATCAAACGTATGACTAGTTAGCTCGCTACTTAGACCGCACGTGCGTTTTGAACGTGAACACTTGGAAATCACGTCATACGTTTGATATTTCGTGACCGCGCCCGCCACCGCGCCCGCGAGTCAACGTGAATAAGCACTTATTGATTATATAAATTATGTATAAATCCGTATGTGTATTTATTAACTAAAGTTTGGAATAATCAGAAGTCGCAGGTCGTGAACTGCAAAATGAGGTGCCAAATATTATGTTTGGAAGTGCTTCTGACTACTCCCTATAGACATCTTTAAGCGCTTGAAGATCTGAAACGGTCTACCGTACTTGTGGATTAGAGTCGTGTTTCTATATATTTTATTATACCGCGAATGGCAATACCACGTTGTATGGCATCAAACATTTTATTTTGCAGCTCTTCTGTCTCCCTATAAACTTAGGTGGGAATAAGTACGTACTTAGGCTACAGCTCGGCACAAACTGGAGTACGAATTACACGACGATAAAATTTTAATAGTCAAAAATAAAACCACTAAGTTGAAAGTCGTTAACACGCTCCATAATTACAAGTTTCGGGTAATTTGCCTAAAGAGGGGTCTCTTTGACCCTAAATTGTGGAGTCTTTATGATCCCCAGGGTTAATTACAGACTCTATTCGACAATTTTCTGAATTACGAGTTAGGTTGACTTTAAAGTTTTTGTAAGTTATTACTAAACTAGCAGTCCGCCCCGGCGTCGCACGGGTGTAATAATTTGATACCTTTGGTTACATTATCGAAGTTTTGAATATTATTAATATTAATATATTACTATGAATATTCTGAAACAAAAAAACACGACTTCCATCCTCATGTGCAGTAGACATCCTCTCAGATACTTGAAGATATTTAAATTGTCTGAAGAGGGTAGTCAGAGGCACGACCAAACATTTATGGCACATGCCCACATTTTGCAGTAATAATATACCTAGCTAGAGTAGTACTTTTAATTATTATTCTTGTTTGAGCCTTCACCTTGTTCGATTGGCACCACACTGGAGCTCTACATAGCATTAGGGAAGGATTATTAAAAAAAAGGTAGACCCCAAGCCGTGTTTGTTGCCTGATTCTTCTAGGCTTGGTCGCGTGGAATCGGCGTAGCTTCACTTAGTTCCTAAGACGTTTCAAAGTGATCCTTGTGATTTTATAAAAAATATTGATTTTTGAATTTGAATTTGAAGCTAGACGTTATGAAGTGATCCTTGTGATTTTATTGAAATAAATACTTTTTAATTATTAATAGTCGTATTGTTTTTAGGGTTTCGTAGTCTACAAGTTATATAGTACATATAATAATAATTAGTTTTATGTTGTTTTTCAGAGCGCGCTGGCCGCACCTGGATACTCAAATAATGTTGGAGTCACGTTGGTTGAAGTAGGAAAAAATAACATAGTCAAGAATACAGGCCGTGCTGTGTAAGTAGTCTATGTTGATCGACTACAAATAAATCCGTTTTAAGACGAGTACCTAATACATTTTTTTGATGAATGTATAATCGTTTTTTCTCAATAACCGCAAAACATACAGTTTTTTTGTTTAAGACAAAGATAACATCTAGATAAATTTATAGACAGAAACACGATTGGTAAATCCTTTCTCGATAGATTTACTTTAAAAAGTTGGCTCTTCCAAAACACTAATTTAGTTTTCACTCAAAACTATAAATAGCTAAACAGTTCATTTTTATATAATTCGTTAAATAATCATACTTGTACTAGCTACATAAATAAAAGAAAATTTCTTTTTAAATTAGACGGTTTTTAAGAATTTTTCGAAATTCATCCCCTAATCTAGTGTAACGGGGGTTGAGATCACTTTGAAAATAAGTAGCGAGGTTTTCTACTAGTAATACATTTTCTAACGTTTTTTTTCTTTTTAGCGACCTAACCGACTGGCTCAGTCTCAGACGCGACAATGCCGAGGTCAGCATAAACCAAATAACCTCAAGTTACATCACCAATGACATCGCTGCCCTTAAAAATAAACGTGCGCAGGCGCAAGCTCTCGCCGTAGCCTTCGTCACCAGCTTGGCCCAAGCTACCGGTGTACCAGGAGACGTCTGTATTGCCGCCGCGGTAAGTCACCATGTGCTTTAGATATTTGAATAAATTGGAGACTTAGGCTTATCGCCCACACATTACTTACTCGCCCTCGCCTCGATTCCGAGCTGCCTCCGCCTCGTTTGTACCTCGACTCCGAGCCGCCTCCGCCTCGACGCCGCCTCGACTCTACCTCGTTGCGACTAATACGTCCAAAAATGTGGGCGTTTACCAAATGTAATGTTTGGACGAGCCTCTGACTAATCCCATTAGACAATAAAGAACTGAGTGTCTGGAGATCTGAGATGATAACTACCGTACTTGGGGACACACAACACATGCTCAAGATATTTTTTATGTCCACAGTTGATCGACGCATACAAAACCGGAAACTATGCTCAAGCTCTTAGGAACTTCATCAACCACATCGCCAGGAACGTGAACCTCCTTGTCAATCTGAAGAGGAACCCAGAAGCAGCGCGCTTCGCGGTACGTACACCATCTTTTTTAGGATTCCGTACCCAAAGGGTAAAAAACCGCCCAAGTGCGTGTCGAATCACGCGCAACGTAGTGTTTCGTAGTTGACACAGCTAACAACTAACGTTATAATAAGTAATTTTCAATGGTATTTGTACCAAAAAAATTGATTATTTCTTCTAAGAATACATTTAATAGGTCTATTACTCGAAAACTTTTAACACCTACTTGGTTGTAATACTCGTAGTTTTCCTTATAAGTTCGTTATAAATACTACTACCGTGAATTTTTTTACGCTAATTCACGGTAGTAGTATTTATAACGAACTTAGGAACAAACGAAGGAAGGAAGGGGGGGTGTGGGACACTCGTTTTGACAGGCATTTTCAGTCACTCGTGCACTTGCTTGCATTATAATATAGGGCACGATACCATACAATTTTATAGTAACTTTAACACGTATTTATTTTACTTATTTTATGTCGTACTTGGGAATTACAGTTGTAATCCTATTTATTTACCTTATCTTCTTATCTTTCTTCTTCACTACATAGTATAAAGCAAAGTCGCTTTCCGCTTCCCGCGTCTGTATGTCTGTATGTATGTTTGCTTATATCTTTAAAACTACACAACGGATTTTGATGCAGTTTTTTTTAATAGATAGAGTGATTCAGGAGGAAGGTTTATATGTATAATAACATGCTACCCGTGCGAAGCCGGGGCGGGTCGCTAGTAATATATATAAACTAGCTGTCCCGACAGACGTGTTGTCCGCACGTTTTTGTTTTTCCCGATCTTTACGCCATCCTTATCACTTAGGGGTATGAAAAATAGATGTTGGCCGATTCTCAGACCTACTCAATATGCTCACAAAATTTCTTGAGAATCGGTCAAGCCGTTTCGGAGGAGTACGGGAACGAACATTGTGACACGAGAATTTTATATATAAGATTACGCGTCACGTTGTTTGTCTGCGGTGGACTCCTAAACTACTTAACCGATTTTAATCAAACTTTGCACACCGTGTGCAGTTTGATCCAACTTGAAAGATAGGTGATTATTGTGATGTAAGCTAACATCACAATTTATAGTCGCAATATTATTTTATTGCAAAATATTGGTTTAATATCTGACAGTCACAATTATTTGTTAGCTCCAAAAGATTCTAACAGATGGCGATATCTGTTGACACAGCAACGCGTGGCCGGGTCTGCTAGTTTTTTTATAGGTTTGTATTAAGGCGCTCCCAGTCGACGATTGTTTTTGTTCGAAACGAAAAAATAAATACTTGTGAACAAGCCACATCTCCTATTTTATAATGTATAGTAGGTATATGTGAATAAAGATGTACCCATCTTTAATCACTTCGATAAATAATCCTACCGACCGCTGCAATGACGACAAACACACGTCGGCGCGTGGTCCGCCTTAGCTTTTCGAATAAATTAATGATATAAATTATGTATAATTACTTATCAAAAATCTATTCTAATAGAAATCTAGATCTACATATTACCTATCTTTAACAATAAATCAGAAGTTGATTTTACTAGTAGGTATAAAATATTTCGATCATAAATTCTAAAACGTATCATTTTGAAATAATATCTTTATCGTGAAAAGTTTCTGCTATTATGTTTTCAGCTTAATAGAAATCTAGGTAGGAACCTGAAGTAACATATTTATAAAAATAGGAGATGTGGCTTGTTCAGAAGTATTTCTTTTTTCGTTTCGAAAAAGAGCAATCAGCGACTGGGAGCCCCTTAAGAAAAAAATAGAGCATACAGCTCACTATAAAAATCTAGAATTAAGAGACCGCAATGAAACTGCAATTAATCACCCTTTTGAAAAACAATTATAACAATACTATTGCATTGGTCGAAACCGAGACAATGGGATTAGTCGGATGATGGATTGTCCCGCGGGACAATGATAGATAGCGGCATTTGCATTGCTTGCATGCCTGCATCGTAATTGATTAAATAGAAAGAAAGAAAGAAAGAAAAACCATTTATTCCATTTATTTATAAATTAGTAAGTAAAAATAAGCCTAGGAATAACATAAAGTTTATCATTAAAAAATGGCCAAGTGCGTGTCGGGTCACGCGCAATGTAAGGTTTTATAGTTGACACAGCTAAAAAGCTGTTGTTATAGCGGCAACAGAAATACATAATCTGTGAAAATTTCAACTTTCTAGCTATTACGGTTCATGAGATACAGCCCTGTGACAGACAGACGGACAGACAGACAGACAGAAAGACAGTCAGACAGACGGACAGCGAAGTCTTAGTAATAGGGTCCCGTTTCTACCCCTTGGGTACGGAACCCTAAAAAACATCAGAATCGGATTACCAGGTAAAAAAACATGCGCGGTCAGAAAAAAACAATGATAAAAACGCGTAGAATTTATTATGACCTCTTTTTTCGTCGGCTAAAAGTGTTTTATTTTTTTCAGGTTGGACCACGATCAGGCTGCATTGGTGGTGGAAGAGTCTACGAATTCGAATACGCATGGGACTCAATCATTGCCAACGCCTCCCCATCCACCTTAAGGTAAGGGTCGATATAGAGATATTTTACAAAAAGCCGTGTTGGCCGAGTGGGATATACCTCGACTTTCAATCTGAAGGTCGTGGGTTCGAATCCCGGCGTGCATCAATGGATTTTTCTATTCGAAAATTTATATGCGCATCAAAAACACGTCCTTACAACGGTGAAGGAAAACATCGTGAGGTAACCAGTTAGTGTTCTTATAGGCGGCAATGGGCTTGCAACCTGTCACGTATGGAATGCTAACTACTGCAAAATGTGGGCATGTGCCGAATATAATGTTTGGACGTGCCTCTGACTAACCCCACAAGACATCGTCATAGGATCTAAGCGTCTGAGATTTGAATGGATGTCTACCGTACTTGGGGATTACAGTCGTGATCGTATTTTTTTTTTTTTTTTTACAAAAAATTTTAAACAAAGTCGAATAGAAAAGACTGAATGTTTTTAGTCTGTGATGTTAGATTTGTTGCACACCAGCGCCATCTATACAGAAATCATCCCTTTTGCGTTTTTTATTGTTTTGGGGATGTTTAAATTTTTTTAAAGTAGTCCATTATTTATTCGGGCATTATATCTACATCTAAAGCAAATTTCAACTTAATCCGTTTTGTCGTTTATGCCAGATTGAGGAACAAACATACATACAAACTCAAAAACTTTCAAATTTATAATATTATATTATGTATTATATAAACTTTATGTTTTGCAGTCTTCTTAACGAGCAATACTGCACCGCCAAGCGCCTGTACGACGGTTTTACTGTGGAAAGCAACAACGTGGGTGCTTTAGTGACCGCCGCCTCTCTGCCACCAGTCGCCGACATCTTCGTACGGTCATATGGTCCACTGTCCAAAGTAAGCACCAGTGTTTATATCTTATGCCAGGGCCGTCTCTACCCGGGAGTGCGGGGTGCCAGGCGGAACCCCCTGGTGGGCTGGGCCCCCGGCCCCCCGAAGCCTTTAGGATCTCCAAGGCGTCCTAAGGAGGCTTCTGAGTTAGTTAGGGTACCTACGCCTAAGATAGGTTCGCAAGACGCTAGCGAAGGCTTCGATCGCGTGGTATCCGAAAGACAGCCTAAACAGAAACACATCACGAAAACTGAAACTGGACGGTCAGACCATAGGCCATATCACAAGATCCTAAATCAATATCAAAGCAATATTACTCGCGGTGCAAAAGTGTCTACGCAATATGAGTTCGTATTGCGTTGTCACTTTCGCACCGCAAGTAGTATTGTTGTGTTTCTTTTGAGCTTGTGGTACGGCCCCATGATCGATCACCATTATCACCGATAACGTGAAAATGAAATGTAAACTAAGCAATTTCAAAATTTGATACCGCAATACCGAATGAGAATATTTTGATAATGATCGGTATGTCAGCTTTACCATGTCCAGCCGCCGACAACGACGAAGTGAATAGCAGGTATTCTTAAGTGTTTTACGGCCTTTCAAACCTTATTACAATATGTTTTTTCTACATTTCGTATCTAACAGGGACTGTATTTTGCATTATAAGACTCATTCTACTTGCGTCAACAGAAATACATAATCTGTGAAAATTTCAACTGTCTAGCTATCACGGTTCATGAGATACAGCCCTGTGACAGACAGACGGACAGACGGACAGCGAAGTCTTAGTAATAGGGTCCCGTTTTTACCCTTTGGGTACGGAACCCTAAAAAGATGGACACATAAAAACACTTACTACCTACTTTGTGGGTTAAACAGGCTCCATCTCAGCTTTATGTTGCTCCACATGCATGAACCATGACGTGGAGTAGAGTTTTCAGACAGAGCCAAGTACCCTATGTAACAGTTTTTTTTTAAAAGGCGGTTGCTGCTAATAACATGGTATGCCTTCAAGTGGTATGCTTGAAATTTTTGTTCTTTTGTATGGGCTGAGTCGGATAAGACGGAAAAAGTAATAACGGTTTTATTACTTCTTCCGTCTTATCTTGAAAACCATCAACTTTAAAAAGAAACTGTCGTTCATTTATGTAGCTAGTATGATTATCTAACGAACTATATAAAAAATAACTGTTTAGCTACTCATAGTTTTGAGTAAAACGAAATTAGTGATTTGGAAGAGCCTGGGAAATTAAATCTATCAAAAAAAGTTTCACCAATAGTGTTTCTGTCTATAATTAATCTAGATTCAATCCTTAAGTTATCTTTGTTATAAAAACAAAACTGCATGTTTTGCGGTTATTGAGAAAAAACGATTCTGCATTCATCAAAAAAATGTGTTACCCGGCCTAACAAATTTTTTTTTTTTTTTTCAGTTTGTGGAAGCTCTTATAGAAAACAAAAACATAGACCAATGTGCACAGAATGTGCAAGTTGCTTTGGCGAGAAAGGCCTAAAAGGTACCTATAACACCTTGTGATATAACAATATAGTATCCTATAAAACGCCTTATAGTATGAAATAGACCAAATCTACATACATTTACTGTTATTTATCGTATATTAAACATTTTGTAGAAGCAGAAAATAAACAGTTCATAGTTTGTAAATATACATTTTATAAAAAAAATACGACGCGGCTTTTATTTCGGTGATGATTTTTTTTTTTAATAAAGATGTATCCAAACAATTTACTTAATCATTTTGTTTTATTTAATCCCATCGTGTTTGTAGGGTAAATAGAATTCAGAAGATGATTCAAATTAGATATCGAAAATAATTTATTTCAATAAAATCAAAAGGATCACGGAAACGTCTTAGGAGCTAAAGCTAAGTGAAGCTACGCGCCTGTTCCTCGCGACCAAGCCTAGAAGAATCAAGCAACAAACACTCCTTAATGCTATGTAGGTACAATAGCTGAAAAAGAGTAGGTAAGTAGGTATATGAATACCGGGTGACATCAAATAGCAGTTTAGAGGTTCGAGACAACAATAAGGGCGCTCTCGAGAAAGCGCCACAGAGCCAGTATACGTAAAAAACAGTTGCTAAAATCAATAATTCATTCATGTTTTTTTTTTTTTTTTTTTTTTTTCGGACGGCTATTTATGCTGATTGGTCACTTAGACCGAGGTCAGCGTTACCGGGCTATGGCGAGCGCTGAAGGCGCAGAGCCGGGAAAATTAGATAGGGGCAACTAGCTCAAGGGCACCACATAGGTACGAACCTCGGCTTGGGCCGTTGCCAGAGAAAGTTTTTTGATAGAAGATACACCCTGAGGGGGTGTAAGCGGAAAGCTACCTCCCTGCGTCGTCGAAACCGCCGGCGGAATCGGTCATGTAATCATTCATGAGGTATGAAGATATTGATGTAGCGGCCAGCGGCTGGCTCTCTGGCGTCTAATCTGAAGGCGCCCTAAACCACTATATTACACAAATTTTCGATAATTAGAGAAGAATGGCTGCCATTGATTGCGTCAGAATTGCGGCGTAAACATGAATGACAACGTTCGAAGTTAGCCGAAATGTATTCGGCATGCGTCGCGGGTGCGGTCGGCCTTCAGAGCGAGATAGCGATAGGCGCATGTGCATGAGGGAAAGAAATAGGGATAGAAGTGTAACAGTTACATGTGCAAATTATTGTCAACTAGCCGACCCGTAACAGACTTTGTCCTGTCCTGTGTAGTCAAAACTGATATTAGATTTTTGCACACCAGCGCCATCTATACCAAAATCATACCTTTTGTATTTTATTTTCATTTTGGGAAAGTTTTTCGGTATACAAGCCACCCAATGTTTTTTTCGGGCATTATATCTACATCTACAGCAAATTTCATCTTAATCCGTTTTGTCGTTTAGGGCTGATTGACATTCAAGCATCCTCACAAACTTTCGCATTTATAATATTTTTAGTAAGTATATAGGATAGTCGATTGAATATCTTCCACATTATTATTCCTATTTATAATTGTAGTACATAAATACAGCGTATGAGGAACATTATAGGGAAACTTAGTTTCAATAAATTTGTCCTGTTACCATGGGCGTAGCGAGGTACGAGTAGGGGGGGAGCAGTTGCCCCCCTCTAGAAGTTCTAGAAGAGCGGTCGGTCACTGATAAAAGATATTTTTTCATCTTTTCATACTAAGCAATGTCACTAATAACGATAAGACTCCGGTACTAAAGTGATATACTCATATCATATGTTAAAAGACGGCCAAGTGCAAGTCGCGGAAGAAGGATTCCGTACCTTTATCTATAAAAAACCGGAAAAGTGCGAGTCGGACTCGCGCACGAAGGTTTCCGTACCATTATCTATAAAAACGGCAATAAAATCACGTTTGTTGGGGGCCCCCCTTAAATATTTATTTTATTCTGTTTTTAGTATTTGTTGTTATAGCAGCAACAGAAATACATAATCTGTGAAAATTTAAACTGTCTAGCAATCAAGGTTCATGAGATACAGCCCTGTGACAGACAGACAGACGGACAGCGAAGTCTTAGTAATAGGGTCCCGTTTTTACCCTTTGGGTACGGAACCCTAAAAACGGCTAAAAAACACGTTTGTTGTATGGGAGCCCCACTTAAATATTTATTTTATTGTTTTTAGTATTTGTTGTTATAGCGGCAACAGAAATACGTCATAGTCTTAGTAATAGGGTAATGTTTTTACACTTTGGGTACGGAACCCTGGAAACCACGATTAAAACAATACAGTTTAGGATTTTATTTATCTGCCCCCCACCCCTATAGAGAATCCTGGCTACGCTCTTGCCTGTTACTTCAGTTACAATTTGACCAGTCTTTGTACAGTGTTAGTTCAAGTGCGTAATAATTATGTATATTGTTGTGTTTTTTCTTTTATTGTGGACATTATTTCAATTGATTCTATGTGAAAGAGCATTCCCAAACGAGTATGAGTCCACACGTACACTTAAACACTTACAAATGAAATGTGGTGACAAATTCAATCCAGGTTAGATCTAAAAATAAATATAAATAGGATCACGACTGTAATCCCCAAGTACGGTAGACATCCTCTCAGATCTTCAGACGCTTAGATCCTATGAAGATGTCCAGTGGGGGTAGTCAGAGGCACGTCCAAACATTATATATACATACCCACATTTTGCAGTAGTTAGCATTCCATACGTGACAGGTGGCAAGCCCATCGCCGCTTATAAGAATACTAACTGGCTTCCTCACGATGATTTCCTTCACAGTTGTAAGCACGTGGTTTTGATGCGCATATAAATTTTCGAACAGAAAAATCCTTTGATGCACGCCGGGATTCGAACCCACGACCTTCAGATTGAAAGTCAAGGTACATCCCACTCGGCCAATATTAATAATTTAATTCAAATTCTAATTCAAAAATCATTTATTTCAATAAAATCACAAGGATCACTTTGAAACGTCTTAGGAACTAGGTGAAGCTACGCCGATTCCACGCGACCAAGCCTAGAAGAATAATCATTATTAATCTCATAATTGACTGGTCTCACAGCTCAGTCGGTAGTAACTATCGTCGGTAGTACATGACCATGGATGGTACTATGGTACTATGGCAAATGTTATTTGTCGTTGTGCAATTTGACATCGGTAGTACAGTAAAATTGTTCTATCTCACGAAGGCGGGCGAACAGTACTAGTAGTTGTAATGCGTATAGAAAAGCGCTTTTGTGTGCGTGAAGCTTTTCATTGAAAAATATTTTTCAATGACAAACTTTTGTAAAATCATTAAAACCATCACATAATATAACATTGTCATAGGAACTTGACAAGAATGCAAAGTTTTGACTCAATCAGAGTATTTACTAAGGAGATCCCTTGTGAGTGTCTGTTGAACAGCTCCTGACTCCATCATCAGATCAGCTCGCTGTCACCATATTAATACATTGTCACCGAAGTGAAATAAGTATGCAAAATTTGGGTTAGTAAGAGGCACGTGCAAAAATTAACAATATTAATTTTAACTGCAAATTATATGCGAGTAAACAGAAAAAGAACCGGCCAAGTGCGAGTCGGACTCGCCGACGAAGGGTTCCTTACCATTATCTATAAAAAACGGCAAAAATACACGTTTGTTTTATGGGAGCCCCACTTAAGTATTTATTTTATTCTGTTTTTTGTATTTGTCGTTGTAGCAACATCAGATTGAAGTACATCATCTGTGAAAATTTCAACAGTCTAGCTATCACGGTTCATGAGATACAGCCCTGTGACAGACAGACGGACAGCGAAGTTTAAGTAATAGGGTCCCGTTTTTACCCTTTGGGTACGGAACCCTAAAAATGTATGCACGGGTGTGTTTTAGCTCGGTTTGTGGCCATAAGAATGATGTAATAAGGCTCACTTTACGAGCAAACAAAGATTCCTATTATATTTATATATATATTATATATATTTAAGATTAGTCTAAGTAGGTAATTATTAGATTAATTGATTATTGTAGTGCCCTAGCGGGGTCCACGTTGAGATACTCTGTGATACCTTAAGACCATTGCAACCAACTGGAGCAATCCTAATAGGTACATAAAAAATATTATAAATGCGAAAGTTTGTGATAAGGCTGCTATGTTTGTTCCCTAATCATAAAAAAACGTTAAAACGGAGTTAGATGAAAGAATAAAAAATGGGGGAACTTATAATCCGAAAAACAACCCCTAAATGATAAAAAAACTAAAAAAGATTTATATAGATGGCGCTGGTGTGCAAGAAATCTGACATCACAGACTAAAAACATTTAGTCGTCATAGCAACGCATTTTTGACTAATGAATGATACGCAGAATGCGACCTTAATTCGTAATTTATTTTATCAGTACAAGGTTTGTAGGCAAAAAATTGGAAGTTGCCTGAAATTGCTTTTTCCTATGCGATTATTAAAATTTGACAGGACAACGTCTGTCACAGGTCGGCTAGTAAATAAGTGAATATGAATATGAAAGCTGTATCGCGCTCGACTTGGCGGGGGCACTGCCGTGCCCCCCGATAAGTATGGAACGTGGTAGTTAAGGCCCTGTATGTCGACAATTGCTCTTTTTCGAAGCGAAAAAAGAAATACTTCTGAACAAGCCACATCTCCTATTTTTATAAATATATTACTTCAGGTTCCTACCTAGATTTCTATTAAGCTGAAAACATAATAGCAGAAACTTTTCACGATAAAGATATTATTTCAAAATGATACGTTATAGAATTAATGATCGAAATACTTTAATACCTACTATTAAGATCAACTTGTGATTTATTGTTAAAGATAGGTAATATGTAGATCTAGATTTCTACTAGAATAGGTTTTAGATATAGATTTCTACTAGAATAGGTTTTTGATAAGTAGTTATACATAATTTATATCATTAATTTATTCGAAAAGCAAAGGCGGACCACGCGCCGCCCATGGATCAGTACCACGTGCAGCGGTCGGTAGGATTATTTATCGAAGTGATTAAAGATGGGTACATCTTTATTCACATATACTATACATTATAAATATAGAGATGTGGCTTGTTCAGAAGTATTTCTTTTTTCGTTCCGAAAAAGAGCAATCATCGACATACATGGCCTTAAGTAACTACCATGTTCCATACTTATACAGCTTTTAAAAATTGGTGTAGATAAGGTATAATATACAATTTTAATTTTAATTTGCTTCTGTATAATTTCAGGTAATTATTATTATCATGAGTTCGTCTTCTTACTGGAAACAAACGGCTCTATGGCGAGTCGAAAGAATAGTAAGGAGTTTTCAGATCTGTACCATTCTTTGCTAAGGAGTAATGATATCCAATTATTTAACAACTTTCCACGCCTAATAATTTTAAAAGAGTGTTCGCCAAAGATTGAAGATATCATAAAGGATGTTGATAATTTAAGGTAAAGTTCCATTACATAGTATCTTCTTAGTAATCTTAATATCTATATAGGGTGTCCCAAAAAGAAAACTGTGCAAAATCGCGGAACATACATAGGGGTGATTCGGATACCCTAAGGGATTCCCTATCTCTGGAATTCCGCTTGACACTACTTTTTGGGACACTTTTTGGGATAGTTTAAAATCTTGGTACGAACATAGACTACTTTTTTTCCCTAAATTACCTTTGATTTTCTGGAATTTCAAAGTCGTCATAAATCAATTGCCTGAATCTACGCGGACCAAGTCGCGGGTAAAAGCTAATCTTAACATAAAGCCACGGATACACTAAGGGACATTTTGTCCCGCAACACCCTACGTCCCACAGTGTCCCGCAACATTTAATAATAATAATAAATATTTAAATTAAAATAAATTAAATTAATATTTAATTTAAATTAAACAAAAATTGGCTGACTTTACAAACAACGCCATCTAGCCCCAATCTAAGCAAAGATTGTACTATAGGGACCAGATAACTGATAGAATACTTATATATTTTTTTTTGTAAATACTTACTTATTATACACAGTACAAACATCTATGTTCATTACACAAATGTTTGCCCTGGGTGGGGATCGAACCGACAACCTACAGCGTAGAGTTAGCAGCTCACAGTAACTCACAGTAACTCTGCCTGAGTTACTATGAGCTGTGAGGCCATTTGATGTGACGTGGAACATGCCTCATTTGTCCCAAGTGTATCCGTGGCTTAAGGCGCTCCCAGTCGACGATTGTTTTTGTTCGAAACGAAAAAAGAAATACTTCTGAACAAGTCATATCTCCTATTTTATAATGTATAGTATATGTGAATAAAGATGTGCCCATCTTTAATCACTTCGATAAATAATCCTACCGACCGCTGCAATGACGAAAAACACACGTCGGCGCGTGGTCCGCCTTAGCTTTTCGAATTAATTAATGATATAAATTATGTATAATTACTTATCAAAAATCTATTCTAATACAAATCTAGATCTACATATTACCTATCTTTAACAATAAATCACAAGTTGATTTTAATAGTAGGTATATAAAATATTTCGATCATAAATTCTAAAACGTATCATTTTGAAATAATATCTTTATCGTGAAAAGTTTCTGCTATTATGTTTTCAGCTTAATAGAAATCTAGGTAGGAACCTGAAGTAATATACTTATAAAAATAGGAGATGTGGCTTGTTCAGAAGTATTTCTTTTTTCGTTTCGAAAAAGAGCAATCGTCGACTGTGAGCTCCTTAATAATAAAGCGAAAGTTTGCGAGGATGTGTTTGTATGTTTGTATCTCAATCACGCCCAATATTTGGATGAAACATGGAATTCACTGCCCCTGGAATAGCGAATAGGATAATTAAAGTGAAACTTTTATTACATCGTCTCAAATTTTTTGGTCTGTGTGTCGCATGTCGCGTGACGGTCGACCGCGGAGTAGGGATAAAGTGAAAGGCGCTCGTCAGAGCAGCCGAGGCCAATATGGCGGCGTCTATAGTTCCATCAGCTGACCGTGTAGTGTATAGACTAAAAGTTTCACTTTTACCGTGGTTTCATAAAACCACACAATTCCTTTTTTATTTTTATCCAGGTACCACGCGAGCGAGGCCGCGGGTTAGTAGAAGTTACTAAAAAATAATTAAAAACTTTTTTTATATTTTTGAAAATACATTTTAACACATACATATCCTAATAATATTATAAATGTGATAGTTTGTGAGTTTGTATTGTATGTTTGTTCCTCAATCAGGCCTAAACGACAAAACGGATTAAGTTGAAATTTGCTGTAGATGTAGATATAATGCCCGAATAAATAATAGATTACTTTAAAATATGAAAAACATCTCCAAAACGATAAAAAAACGCAAAAGGGGTGATTTCTCTATAGATAAATATTTTAAATAAATATAAATATTGGCGAACTTCACACACAGCGCCATATAGCCCCAAACTAAGCAAAGCTTGTACTATGGGAACCAGATAACTGATAGAATACTTATATACTTTTTTTTTTTTTGCAAATACTTATTATACATTATTAACACCCAGACACAGAACAAACATCTATGTTCATCACACAAATGTTTGCCCTGGGTGGGGATCGAACCCACAACCTACAGCGCAGAAGGCAGAGTTACTACCAACTGAGCTGTGAGGCCAGTCATCTCGTCATCAGATGGCGCTGTTGTTCAACAAATCTGACATTACAGACTAAAAACATTCAGTCTTTTCTATTCGATTATTGAAATTTGACAGGACAACGTCTGTCACGGGTCGGCTAGTTACACATATGTTATAATTGATGTTACTCGCTGATAATGTAGATTGGAATTTTATTGGTATAATATTTTTAAAATTAGTCCAGTTTTTATCCTGTTCAAACAAAATTACAAATTTTAACTCTTTGTTTGGTAATGTAGGTAGATGTTTATTTTCCTCGTACAATTTATAATAGACGGGGACTAAAGTGGTTTTAGATCCAATTTTAACATTCAGTATTAGTTATTATTCAGTTTAGTTTCTTCTCTCTTCTTGCTTCGCAGAGCCCGGACTTGCCTGGTATAGCAATCGCTACTACCTATATTTTATCTCGATTTTATATCTGCACTAGTAGATATGGAACAAGATGAAACAAATTATTACAAAAACATAAAACGCGACAGCTAAAATTAAATAATTAAAAACATTGTTTGTTTAATGCCCCCCATTTTTGGGAAAGGGGTTTATCCTGAGTGGGGACTCAGGATAAACATTTGTGTGATGAACATAGATGTTTGTTCTGTGTCTGGGTGCTATGTATAATAAGTATGTATTTACAACAAAAAAACGTATTTAAGTATTCTATCAGTTATCTTGGTTCCCATAGTACACGCTTTGCTTAGTTTGGGGCTAGATGGCGCTGTGTGAAATGTCCACCAATATTTATTTTTATTTATTTATTTATTTATTGAGACGAATCAAATAACACCTTATACGTTTTAATCCGTCAAATCGTTTGGGCTGTAGAGCGTGTAAAAACATTCCCCTTCTTTTGGCGCAGTTAGGTAAAAACCATTGGTAGAATCAGGGTTTTAACCACCACCACATCATCAGCCTCTTGCTCATACTGTAATTCTATTTCAGATTCGTTATTCATCTCGATGTACAAGATTTCTATCAAAATAACTACAATGATGTTAGAAAGCACGGGTTATTTTGGGCTGGTGATATTAACATGGACAAGGACATACCTAAGGAAGAAGTGTGTAAATATAACTGGGACGAAATGGACAAAGGAGGTGTTAACGTATCAATGATGCTGAAGAAAGAATGTGTAAAACACACGGCTCAACTTACTAAATATGTAAAGCTTGTATCTGAAAACGTGATGTCTGTTCCACTTTTATACAATTTAGTTCTTAACTTTAAATCTGAGGCATCCAAACCAGAGCAAGAAGAACCATACAAAAATCATTACAAAATATTAGTTTGTACAACAAACAATTGGGACAGAACACCTGAACGGGGTTATGATAAAAGATATAATATAAAACCGAAATTTACGAATAAATGTGATCATTCAGACATAATCCTAGATAAAGAAGTAGTAGTTATTCTTGCCCCTAATTCGAATGTAATTCAAGAAACGCACAAGCCAGTGATATTCTATGACGAACCCTACACTCTGCCCGAAACTACGGCGTCCTACAAAAACCTTGTTTTTAGTTATTCGTGGAAGGACACGCCAAGGGCATTTCTTGAGTTCATGAGATCAATGAGTTGGTACCGAGTGGCAGTGCTATCAGATGATACAATTCAAAGCTATGCTTTTGAAGAGGAGTTGCGTAATGTATTAAATGAGATGGGCGCTTTCTATGTAGTGCTGACAGTATATGAAAAGAAAAAGCGCTATGATTTTTCCGAGGTAAGTTTATGTTGAAACTCTTCTATTTTCCGTAGAGCTGTATGCTTCGAGAAGGTTCACCTCGAAAGCTCAACTGCGGACTCAGCTTTCGAGTTTCGAGATATAATATAGAGATGAATAGAAGAAAAACCCTGATATAATTCTCTTCTTCTCAATCGTTCCTTCATTGCTGAAGATCATAACCCCTCTGGTGCTGGTTCACTCAAAATCAAATCACTTGGATCAGTTAGACTCGTCAAATTTAGTTAAATAACTTTAATTTAATTCGTTGTTTTCGTTTTTATTAAATCTGTACATGATTTTGAATACAAAATTAATAATAATTATTATTGAGTATATTCAGTCCCAAGCTTTTTGTCGTCTAAATCCTAATAATATTATAAGATGTGAAAGTTTGTGTCTTTTATATTCGATTATTGAAATTTGACAGGACAACGCCTGTCACGGGTAGGCTAGTAATCAGATATTTTATATTGTATACTATTTGTCTCCATCGGTTTCTGACGGTGACTAATGCTGACGAGTAGAGGGGGAAAACCCGCGGGGACGAAGTCCCAAACGATGGACCGACCAATAATATTGGTATGAATATCATAACATGATAATCATAGTTTTTACAAAATAGCCCGAGGTATCCGAACAACTGGAGATACCAACGCGGCTCTTTACCAGGCAGCGGACAGAAACCGATGAAGAAAGTGATATACATAAGTACTCAAAATATTTTCAGGCATTAACTGCTTTAAAGCAAGCTGACGCAAGGATCATAATAGCAAATGTTAACGAGCAAAACTCTGGTGAGTTGGCGCGGCAGATAGAGCAATACGGAATGAGAAGTTCACAAAAAATTGCATGGCTTACTCATGGATGGTCGGAAACAAAGGCAGTACAAGCTGCGAAGGTAAATACTTTTTTAACCGACTTCAAAATAAGTAGGGTGAGAGCGCTGATTGTGGGCATTTTAGCAACATTTTGAAAAGTTTCACCAATCTTGTTTCTGTCTGTAATTTATCTAGATTATATCCCTATGTTATCTTTGTCACAAAAAAACAAAACTGTATGTTTTGCGGTTATTGCGAAAAAAAACGATTCTGCATTCATCAAAAACATTTATTATTCGACTTAAAGGAATTTCAATGTATTACTACGAGACATTATTACAACAACGGGAAATTACTCACGTAAATGCGAGACAGAGCGAGACGGCAATGCGAGCAGGGTAGCGCGCGCGTTATGGTCCACTCACCCTGAAGAAGATTCTCTAGATGAATCGAAACATTGTCGGTGTCCTCATTGACAATTTATCATTTACGTGAGTAATTTCCCGTTGTTGTAATAATGTGTAGTACAACTCACGAAAGTTTTGAAAGTGAAATATTACTACGAGTATAATGTTGACAAACATTGATTTCCTGAATCTACGCAGACGAAGTCGCGAGTAGTGTTGTGCCGCTGGGAATATTCCCTGGGAATATTCCTGGGAATAATCCCGACTAGTAAATTACTAGTAAATTTCCATTGTGCCCGGGAAAATTCCCCAAAATTCCCGAAAGTTCCCGTGCCAAACTTTATCTCCATACTTATATTTTATTTAACCAAATAATCATATTTATCTAACTTTGAGCTACCTACCGCCTAATGTGAATCTGAAATAATAAGAACTATTGAAATTGACGACCCCTTGATTCAGAAAGTTTAAAACTTTTAAAATAGGTACCTACTGTAACTTATTAACATGTAGGACATTAAAAAAACAATAGCAAACTCTTTTTCGGAACAACAAAAGTAATACTTCTGAACAAGCCACATCTCCTATTTTTATAAGTATATTACTTCAGTTTCCTACCTAGATTTCTATTAAGCTGAAAACATAATAGCAGAAACTTTTCACGATAAAGATATTATTTCAAAATGATACGTTTTAGAATTTATGATCGAAATATTTTATATACCTACTATTAAAACCAACTTGTGATTTATTGTTAAAGATAGGTAATATGTAGATCTAGATTTCTATTAGGATAGATTTTTGATAAGTAATTATACATAATTTATATCATTAATTTATTCGAAAAGCTAAGGCGGACCACGCGCGGACGTGTGTTTGTCATCATTGCAGCGGTCGTTAGGATTATTTATCGAAGTGATTAAAGATGGGTACATCTTTATTCACATATACTATACATTATAAAATAGGAGATGTGGCTTGTTCAGAAGTATTTCTTTTTTCGTTTCGAACAAAAATAATCATCGACTGGCAGCGTCAAAAATCTAAAAAAATATTTCAGCAAAATTCTAATACTATTTCCGTGTTTGGGAATATTGCCGGGAACGTTACTGGCAAAATTCCCAAAGTTCCCAATATTACCGGGAACGGCACATCAGTAGTCGCGAGTAGAAACTGATGTAGAAACTCACTCCTCCTCCTATTATGATAACTCTTATACAGTGCAGGCTGCTCGGTTGTGGAATGCGCTGCCTGTGACTGTTAGGAGTGCTAAATCTCTCCCTATTTTTAAATCCATGTTAAGGGAACACTATCTGTCCTGTTGTCGCTGAGTTGTTTACTTTCTTTTTCTTTTTCCTTAAATATGTATTATGTAGTTATTTTATTTTTATTTCATTTATGTCATAAATGTAAGTCGCACTAAAAATTTGCATCATCAATGCCCCATATAATTTTCATCAGTCCTTCTCCATCCAAAGGTTGTCTGGAAGAGATCGCTGATTAGCGATAAGATCGCCCATTGTTCAGCATAGTTTTTTTTGTTGTGTATTCTTATTATGTATGTTTTATTTCTTTTTATGGTGTGCAATAAAGTATTTTCTTCTTCTTCTTCTAGAAACTTTATTATTTTTTCAGCAAATGGGAACTCTTTATAACTTTTCTCCATTCCTCCTGAATTCTGGTCTCAATATTAATAAGTATATACGAGTTATACAGAGCGAGACAAGCGATTATAATGATGACCAGTTTATGAATTCTAGGTAAGTCAAATGTAAATTTAATAAGCTTGCCCTGTTTAGCCTAGTGGGCGGTCCCTTGACTTACAATTCGAAGGTCGTGGGTTCGAATCCAGGGCGTGCATCAATGGATTTTTCTATTCGATTTTTAGGGTTCTGTACCCAAAGAGTAAAAACGGGACCCTATTACTGAGACTTCGCTGTCCGTCTGTCCGTCTGTCCGTCTGTCCGTCTGTCTGTCCGTCTGTCTGTCTGTCTGTCTGTCTGTTGAAAATTTCACAGATGATGTATTTTTGTTGCCGCTATAACAACATATGCTAAAAACAAAAAAAACAAAAAATGGGGATCCCATACCACAAACGTGTTTTTTCGCCGTTTTTTATAGATAATGTTACGGAACCCTTCGTGCGCGAGTCCGACTCGCACTTGGCCGGTTTTTTTATGTTTTGTTTTATTAACACGTGCTCAGAACGTTGAATGAAAACATCGTGAGTAAAGTGTGTTATTATAAGCGGCGATGGTTTGCAACCTGTCACGCATGGAATGCTAACTACTGCAATAATGCGGGCACGTGCCAATGTGCGTGTGTGCAATATTTTGACGTGTTTCTGACTACTCCCTTTAGACATCTTCAATGATCTGAACTCGTTTTTCTTTACCGCTAGTAACTTCTATATGTAGCCCATACATTTTTTGAAGAAAAATTTATATACTTAAATCTTTATCGACTCACGGGCCATTTCCTTAGGGTGCTTTCCCACTGACGCGTAGCTGGGCTATTTTTTTAAGCTATTTTATATAAATAAATATTGGTGGACATTTCACACATCTCCATCTAACCCCAATCTAAGTAAACCTTGTACTATGGGAACCTACCCTACCTACCTGGGAACTGATAGAATACTTATATACTTAGTTTTTTAATAAATACATATCACCCAGACACATAACAGAACATCTATTTTTATCACACAAATGTTTATCCTGGGTGGGAATCGAACCCACAACCTACAGCGCAGAAGGCAGAGCTACTACCAACTGAGCTGAGAAGCCAACCACAGTGCTCAACTATTTCGAGCATTGTGATTAGTCAATTCACAGCTCCTTGTCAGTAGAAAGGCACTAGCTCCAGGCAGCTACCATAACTGAACACAACTTTTACTTTTACAGACAAATAGCAAACGATATTCGTGAAGCTCTTAGAAGAAAGTATGAAACAGTATACATAATGAAAACAGAGTCCAACGGCATCACTAAATCCATCGCGCATTATACAAATGGAAGATTGTCACAGGACAGCAACCAGCCTATTTATAGGAAGCCTCTAGACAGGAATGAGGACTGTAGCATTAGAAGCGCTAACTATTACAAGCCGTGCGACGACATGATTGTGATATACTTCATGCTCATCATTGTGGCGACCTCTGTCACTGTGCTGGCTATAACATATTATTTTGTAGATCTCTAGTACTCTGTAGATACCCCAGGTCCGCGCGTTGGCTCCAACGACACTCGTCCAACGTGTGGATCCAAAAATCACCCACCAACACGTCCCTATTAGTTGTGGCCAATGCAATTTTTTCGACAAACGACACTCGTCTCACGTGTGGAGTCGGCCTTATAGTTATAGTCTTAGTCATAGCCACATCTTTATTGTTCCAGTTAGCGTAAGATAATGTACACTTGGCTGATTTACGCCCTCGCCTACGGCTCGGGCTGCAATCCACGGCCTCCTGTGTAATGAGTAACTTAGCTCACTTGTATCATAATATACTATTACCTAATTATTTGTATATTAATAATTTATTATTAGAAAAGGGGATTCTCAATTGAGGGCTCTTGCTTGTACACATTTACACGCAATAAACATTTACATTTAGGGTGAGTGAGAGTGATGGTTGTGGCCATTTTTTTAAATAAACGGAAAATTGAAAAAAATATTTATGACGGTCCATAGACAAACAATTGTATTAACTATTGTTTTTAAACAAGTTTGTTTGCTATGATTAGTTGACTGCCAAAATTAAAAATTACCATAACCGGGGTAGGCACCACAACCGAGTCTTTGACCGTACACAAATACACATAATTTACCTACACGGTTTTTTTTACTTTACATAAATTATAGTTCCTACTTAATAACAAACACAATTTTTTGTTTTAGTTAGCCTATTTATGTAATAATAGATTTAGTGAGCTCTTCGCCCACACGAGCTAGAGTCGAGGCGCGGGCGCAGCCAGGCACGACGCTTTTACGCCTCCGCCTCGCCTGTGCCTCGGCTCCGCACTGCCTTTGATTCCATAGAAATTGTGCGCCCGCGCCTCGACGACTCTAGTTCGAGTGGCGATGCGCTTTAGTTTTATGATAACCAAAACTATGTTTAAGTCAAGGAAGTTTGATCGTACATTAAACTACTGCCTATATCTTTGACCCTGAAGGTTTTATTCAAGAATGAAGCCGTACTAAAAGAGATTTTAATTAAGATATTTGTAACATTGTAACCCAATTTTTGTCAATAAATATTTGATTACGAGTCTAAAATGTTTCTTGTTGTCTAAATAATCATCCGAGGTTTTTAACGAGTTCCTTCAAATACCTAATTTCCTTCTGGTCGTGGAGTTCATCATCCGGTTCCTCCTGATGATGAGAGGCGCGAGTGACAGGTGCCGGCCCCGGCAGATCGGCGATGAACAAACGCATCTACAATAAATTATATAAAAAAGTAAAAAAAACCGGCCAAGTGCGAGTCGGACTCGCGCACGATGAGTACCATTATCTATAAGAACGGCAAAAAAAATTACGTTTGTTGTATGGGAGCCTCCCTTAAATATATATTTTATTCTGTTTTTAGTATTTGTTGTTAAAGCAGCAACAGAAATACACATTCTTTCAACTGTCTAGCTATCACGGTTCATGTGATACAGCCCTGTGACAGACAGACGGACAGACAGACAGACAGACGGACAGCGAAGTCTTAGTAATAGGGTCCCGTTTTTACTCTTTGGGTACGGAACCCAGGGCTCTAGTACCTACTCGTCAAAACAAATCCAACGAGCCCTAACACGACGGGGTTATGTTGTGTAGTTGAGGAGTTTCTATGGCTTCGAGCTCAATAAACCAGCTCGCAAGACCGATGTCATTGGAGATTGACAGGTATGTGAAGTTTTAACTCAAACCGACAATTTACTGAGGAGTACCGTTGGACAGCTCCTGACTCCATCATCAGATCAGCTCGCTGTCATATTATTGCATTGTCACCGAAATTACACAAGTATGCAAAATTTCAGCTTAATCGGTTGGGGATAACTGTTTCAAAATTGAGTTGCAAGATTACACCCGAACAAACATTTATTAATAACTAGCTGACCCGTGCCCGCTTCGCTGTGCGTAAGACATTTCTAATACCATCGTTGACTTTTTTGTAGACGTTTTTAAGGTGTACAATACTGTAGTACATTATTTTGATATATCTCGTGGGGTTCAGCCAGCATTTGCAATGTAAGCGCAAAAAAATGTGTTTATTTACGACATCACATTAGAAACCTCTAAAATTATCAGTGTTTCTCTACTATATTACGCATGTATTATACATATAAACCTTCCTCTTGAATCACTCTGTTTATTAAAAAAAACCGCATCAAAATCCGTTGTGTAGTTTTAAAGATATAAGCAAACATACATACAGACATACAGACGCGGGAAGCGGAAAGCGACTTTGCTTTAAATGATGTAGTGATAATAAATAAATATTGGTGGACATTTCACACAGCGCCATCTAGCCCCAAACTAAGCAAAGCTTGTACTATGGGAACCAGATAACTGAATACTTTTATACGTTTCTTTGTTGTAAATACATACATATTATACATAACACCCAGACACAGAACAAACATCATGTTCATCCATCGACTACTGTAGTCGATGTGTTCATCACACAAATGTTTATCCCTGGTGGAGATCGAACCCACAATCAACAGCGCAGAACTCAGAGCTACTACCAACTGAGCTGTGAGGCCAGTCACCAGTCGGCCAGTTAATAGGACTAGCTTTTTACCCGTGGCCAACGTCGTTTGCAAGTCAGAGCTACTACCAACTGAGCTGTGAGGATAATCAGGCCCCAAGATGCTTTACCTGTTGATTGACAGATCTAAAGTTCTGCAGCAGTTTCAATGCTGATCGCTTCTCAGTCGGATGTGAAATCTGGTACAAGCGCAATGCTCTGTGAAACTATACCGAAAAAAATATTAGTGTAATATTCCTAAAAAATAATAAATAAATAGGATCACGACTGTAATCCCCAAGTACGGTAGACCTCCTCTCAGATCTTCAGACGCCTAGATCTTTTGAAGATGCCTAGTGGGGGTAGTCAGAGCAGCAGCACGTCCAAACATTACATTTGGCACATGCCCACATTTTGCAGTAGTTAGCATTCCATACGTGACAGGTTGCAAGCCCATCGCCGCTTATAAGAATACTAACTGGTTTCCTCACGATGTTTTCCTTCACCGTTGTAAGCACGTGTTTTTGATGCGCATATAAATTATTCGAACAGAAAAATCCATTGATGCACGCCGGTATTCGAGCCCACGACCTTCAGATTGTAATATTCCTAGTATCATCCAAATCGGTTTAGTCTTTACGGTGTGATTTTAATCATTCCAAAGAGAGTTGTAGGTAGGTGGCCAGAGATAAAACATTAAGCCAAGTCCTCTTCGCAACATGTTGTGCCGATTCCATGTTATCTTTTCACATAAAACTATATTTTATTCGACCTACTTCATAATTCATGCAATAAGAGGTTAATTTATATTCATATTTTATTTAGGATAATAAATAAAAACCGGCCAAGTGCGAGTCGCACTCGCGCACGAAGAGTTCCGTACCATTATCTATAAAAACGGCAAAAAAAAAAAACATGTTTGTTGTATGGGAGCCTGTAAATATTTACTTTAATCTGTTTTTAGCATTTGTTGTAAGAGCAGCAAAAGAAATACGTAATCTGTGAAAATTTCAACTGTCCAGCTATCACGGTTCATGAGATACAGCCCTGTGACAGACAGACGGAGAGCGAAGTCTTAGTAATAGGGTCCGGTTTTTACCCTTTGGGTACGAAACCCTGAAAACAATGTTCAGCAACGTCTCACCCGCTCTAAAAGACACCACATATCCCGATACTGCTGGAGGAACACCAGCGGCGTCAGTATTGCCGCATAGTATGCTCCTTCGCGGTCCAGCATATCCTCACCTTCAGACATACCGTAGACAGTCGCTCGGAACTTATGGAGGAACGCTGTGTTAGAGTGGTCTTTGTCTAAGCTGAAATAAATAAATACGTTTGAAAAGAACCGGCCAAGTGCGAGTCGCTCTCGCGCACGAAGGGTTTTATACCATTATCTATAAAAACGGCAAATAAATCACGTTTGTTGTAAAAGAGCCCAACAGACAGACGGACAGACAGACGGACAGACAGACGGACAGACAGACGGACAGACAGACGGACAGACAGACAGACGGACAGACAGACGGACAGACGGACAGACAGACGCACAGACGGACAGACAGACGGACAGCGAAGTCTTAGTAATAGAGTCCCGTTTTTACCCTTTGGGTACGGAACCCAAAAAATGAAGTATGCATTTGATCATGTGATGATCTTTAGCAAAGTTGTTGTGCAGGAGCCCACGAAGGTTTCTGAAATGGTGGTGTAGCAACGCGCGCAGGGTAGCTAGTTACATATTAACTATTTGCTCAAATTCTCTGCAACTGCAACGCAGCTTGACAAATACCAACACAAGCAGGTTTCCGGAGAGGATATTCTAAAATTACAATTATTATCTCACTAGGGTAATATAGCGTAGAACCGTCTCACGATATCCCTCGGTGATGGCCGCACATTGTTGCAAGGCTCCTCTTCGTAAGGCCGCTTCTGGTTCCTGTACATCCAGCGGTCTTCTGACAGGTCCGGCTCTGAATTTAAGTCTGAGCACAGTGAAGGACACTGTAACAATTGCTGAATTGGTTATTTTATAGTGCGTATCTGCAAAATGTGCCAAATATAATGTTTTGAGGTGCCTCTGACTACCCCCACTAGACATCTTCAAAGGATCTAAGCGTCTGAAGATCTGAGAGGATGTCTTGACTTCTGACTTAGGGATTACAGTCGTGATCCTATTATTTACTCGACCAGATTTTCACGAATCTAAAGGTGTGATCAGACATCGCGCGGCATTCGCACAATAACACCGTTTGAGCGTGGCAGGTAGCTCGCGGTTGTCCAAACATAGCGCGGATGCCGCGCTCGAAGAATAGGTAAGTACTTATAGGTCCAGTATTTTGGCAGGTTTTTAAGTTTAGTTTAGATTAGATTTTAGGTAGGTATATAATTAGAACTTCGACCTCATTTTGAAAATCTATTCGGAACCGTTTCTAGATGTAAATAAATATGTTCCTAGTAGGTATATAAGTATATATACTTGGTCTAAAGAGCAGTAGCTCTAAGAACACTTACCATAATACCTAGCCAAAACAACACATGATATTTTGACTCCATATTCTGCTATGCTCACTCATGATAATTTGTCATCAGAAATTTTCTTAAAATTGCTCTAAAAACGTGTCCAAATATCAAAAATCATTTCCAAAACGTTATACCTACCTATCAAAAATTCGTAGACATTTTCTATCATGACAGAAGTCCATCTTTTTCTGAGCAAGAAGACTAAACTTGTCAATTTAATGCTAGATTTACACTCTCGCCTCGTACCTCGCCTTGTGCTTCATCTCGTGTCTCGGCCCGCACCTCGCGTGATCGATAGTAAAGGAGAGAGGCGCGAGGCGAGCCACGAGCGTCTATTCAAACTCTCGTCTCGTGGTTCGCCTCGCACCTCGTCTCGCGACTCGTACGCGAGTGTAAATCTAGTATAATAATAATGAGCGATCTGAAAGTAGGAATGTGAGAATGTTTGTATGTTTGTATAAATTCCTCAGAAATATTACCTACCATCGACTACATAATATACATAGCCCAATAGACTCCTAATGGCTTAATTTTTTTATACAAACAATTCAGGTAAAACGTTGAGGTGTGCGGGTCAGAGGGAGCGGTAAATAATGCATTCTGATTGGCCAGTTTAATGTCACAGACAAGGACGGATTCAGCTTTGGCGCCAGGGGCTCACGTGAACATTACTAGGGCCAAATGTCGGCTTTAATCGGGATTTGAAGTATGCAGTAATGTAGACTATGGTTTCGTTTGATTGTGACCGAATTTTAAAATTCGAATGTCTAAAGATAAAAAAGATACATAATTAAATACACATTCTGCTACGGTAATGGGTCCCCGAAACGATCAAGTGCACTTGACAAGTCTACGTGCTTGACGATTTCACTTGATGAGGGACTTGACGCGACTTGAAGGTGCCATCAAGTTCACGTGACACAGTCGTTCGCCCTGTGCCCAGAAAAGTAGTCGTCGCAAAAATTAATAATGGATATGAAATGAATGACAAATGAATAAAAACTTGTCAAGTCACGTCAAGTCGCATCAAGCGCAAGGTGCATCAAGTGCCGTCAATCAAAATTTCTGTCAAGTAGGTCAAGCCCGTAGATCACTTGACGGGACTTGTCAAGTCAACGCTGTAAACGATCAATAACGTTATTCTGGCAAAATATTATCGCAATAATGGAAGTAGCCAAAAACTAACTAACAGGTTGGGAAGCTTATTTTTGTGTGCCATGATGAGCCAAAAAATTTAATCTGTGTGTCCAAAGACTCCAGAGATTTTCAGGATTTTGTTAACCATGACAAAACTTCAAAGTCATCTTACAAGAGTTTTACATGGACCTGGACCCAACCATGACCCATGACCCCCATGACTCCCCCCCCCCCTGGATCCGCCCTTGATCACAGACCACCGCAAGGCGCGTCGTGAATCGCGCTCAGTGTCTTATATCAGCAGTATAAGCCTAATGTGTTGTTTGAAAGTGTTCGCCTTGCATGAGGAGTCTATAGGCTGTGTGGTCGATGTTACCTACCTATCTGGGGGCTAGGCACGTCAAGTCAAAAATTACAAGAAATAAGAGTATATAATTTAAGAACAGCTTTTAATAACAACACAATACAAATACAAAAGGCGTCCAAAATAAGCAGGGTTCCGCCCCACCAGCAGCACTCTTCAGCTTGACTTCTCCGATACCGATCAAATCAGTCTCCGCAAGCTCTTCCATATGAGACTCCGGCCTTATTGGAGTTACCTGGATGAAGGAAACACAAAACATTAAATCAATGGTTGTCTGGAAGAGATCGCTTTTAGCGATAAGACCGCCCATTGTACATTTATGTTTGTTGTTATTTACCATTTGTTTTCTTTGTGTGCAATAAAGAGTTCATCTATCTATCTATCTATCTATCAATGGCCTCAGAGCTCAGTTGGTAGTAACTCTGCCTTCTGTAGGTTGTGGGTTCGATCCCCACCCAGGACAAATATTTGTGTGAAGAACAATGTCTGCTCTGTATCTGGGTGTTAATATGTATAATAAGTATGGATTTACAAAAAAAGTATATAAGTATTCTATCAGTTATCTGGTTCCCGTAGTACAAGTTTTGCATAGCTTGGAACTGGATATATTGTGGTGGACATTTTCATTTTCATGGACATCTAGCTCCAAACTAAGCAAAACTTGTACTGTGAGAACTATCTGTCTTAAGTTATTACGTACTTAGCTAACATAAAAACATTTTGTAGTGAACATATCGATATTTAAAAAAAAATGTTTTAATTAAATAGATAGACAATGCCCCACTGCCGTGCCCCAAGATCTTATCATAAAACTGAATGTTTGTGAGAATATTTGTATATTTGGATGTTTGATATTATCTAGGGCCTAGACCAGTGTTCTGCAAAGTGTATACCGCGGCACACTGGTGTACCGTGGTCATTAGTTGGTGTGCCTTGGAAAAATAGTATTTTTAGCAGCACTGTCAACGATTACCCCAAATTTAGACCGTCTATGCTCAATTAAACAGGCTCATGTTTCGCATTAGATACCTTTTCTGCAATTTAAAGTTTAGTTTTGTTGATAAATAAAATATATTATTTCGTTGATTAATAAATGTTGATTAATATTACTTAAAAACTAATTTTTAATTTGTGGTGTACCTAAAAAATTTCATTTTCCTAAATGTACCTTGGACACAAAATGTGTGGCGAATCTATGTTCGTTAGGATAGAATAGTGGTAGTTTTATTCATTACGATCTTCTTCTCTACGTTTATACATTAATTGTTAGCCCTATTATCCGAAGTAAACCTTTTCCTAATTCTACAACACCTGGCTGTTTTATTTCTACACGGGAGCGTAGATATCTCCCACAAATGTTTGCGGAACACTGGCCTAGACAATAACAACTATGACTTACTGACAACACTGGTAGGGTTCTTGTTGGTATGGTGTTTACGCGACTTGTTCGAGTTAGCTCTAAAGCTCGTGTCTGCAAGAAAGTAGCATAAACATGTTTTTTACAAGCCGAGTGGGAGGTACCTCGACTTTCAATCTGAAGGTCGTGGGTTCGAATATTGGCGTGCATCAATGGATTTTTCTGTTCGAAATGATTCATATGCGCATCAAAAACACGTGCTAACAACGGTGAAGGAAAACATCGTGAGGAAACCAGTTGGTATTCTTTTAAGCGGCGATGGGCTTGCAACCTGTCACGTGTGGAAAGCTAACTACTCCAAAATGTGGGCATGTGTCAAATATAATGTTTGGACCTAGCTACCCCCTCTAGACATCTTCAAAGGATCTAAGCGTCTGAAGATCTGAGGGGATGTCTACCGTACTAGAGGATTACAGTCGTGAAACCATTTTTTTTTTTAATACTGGTCATGGTCATCTACATGGTCCTGAGGTCCTCTACTTTCCCAATACATAACTTTGACATTCGTCACTTCAAAAATAAATAAATAAATTACGTTTTCAAAACTAAACAACCGGCCAATTGATAGTCGGACTCGCGCACGAAGGGTTCCGTACCATTATCATTATCACGTTTGTTGTATGGGAGGGAGTCCCTCTTAAATATTTATTTTATTCTGTTTTTAGTATTAATTGTTATAGCGGCAACAGAAATACATAATCTGTGAAAATTTCAACTGTCTAGCTATCACGTTCTGTGACAGACAGACGGACAGCGATGTCTTAGTAATAGGGTCCCGTGTTTACCCTTCGGGTACGGAACCCTAAAAAGAACAGAAAACTTACCTTCTTCCCTATGACGAAGCTCTTCCGATCGTACACGTTGATAGGTGTAACATGTTGCACGAACTCCTCCATGATAAACCGTGCCCGAGCGATCACAGAGTCCAACGAGTGCAAATGCTTCGCGATTAAAACTGGCCGAGAGATCGTTAGGTATTTGTTCACCTGGACACCGAAAAATAAACATTTAGGTAAAGGTGCGAACAGACATAGTTTGGACGACAGCCGCGTAAGACAAGTAATAAATGTTTTTGATGAACGCAGAATCGTTTTTTCTCAATAACCGAACTCAAAACATACAGTTTGGTTTTTTTATGACAAAGATAACTTAAGGATTTAATCTAGATAAATTAAAGACAGAAACACGATTGGTGAAACTTTTCTCGATAGATTTATTCCAAAGTTGGCTCTTCAAAAACACTAGTTTCGTTTTTAATCAAAACTATGAATAGCTAAATAGTTCATTTTTATATAATTCGTTAGATAATTAATCATATTAAAGACTTTCTTTTTTAAATTTAATGGATTTCAAGATAATGCAGTTTTATCACTTTTTCCGTCTTATCCGGGTATACTCAGCCCATACAAAACGTCAAAAATTTCACTTATCACCTTAAACTAATCACGCGGCAAACTTGTGCCCTGCGAATGCCACGCTCTATTGCCGCGCTAGGTCACGCTAGGATTTTTGACGTTATCGTAAAACATTAAAATTAATGAAAATCAAAAGAAAATTTTGGAAACAAGGTAGCCTATGTTCATCCCAAGACTTTAAACTATCTCTAGCAATGTGAAATTTCATCATAAACGGTCCAACAGTTTGGCCGTGATAACAGACAGACAGAGTTACTTTTGCATTTATATTATAAAATTCGAAAAGTATGACCAGACATTTGAGCGCGGCAGCTGCGTGGCATTGTGTGCGCGCGTGCATTTGCATTTATGTTTAAACTAGTCACGCGGCAAACTTGTATCCTGCGAATGCCGCGCTATGTCTGGTCACACCTTAACTCTATTTACTTTAGTAATGGGACACCACCCATGTCTCTCCGTTCCAGTAGGATCTGTAGCTGCCATCCACACCATGGCCAGAATCCTCGGGAAGGTAGTGTGCGGCTCCCCCATCATCACATCAGGAGTCTTCACGAGGGCCTCCAGGTCCGGTTCAGCGTCCAGCATTGAAGTTTCCACGAGGAGTTTGGAGCGCATAAGGGATTGAATCAGTTCGGGAATGAGGAAGCCATCGTCTCCTTCCAAGTTCCTGATAAGTATTTTCGAATAAATAATTATATTAGTGGACATTGGCACACAGCGTTGTCTAGCCCTGAACTAAGCAAAGCTTTTACTATGGGAACTAATATCCTAATAATATTATAAATGTGAAAGTTTGTGAGTTTGTTTGTATGTTTGTTCCTCAATCAGGCCTAAACGATAAAGATCAGCGCTATAGGCTTTTTGGTTGATAGCTCAATGCTGACCAATTTTGTGTTCACGATTTATACCTGTTTTAATAAAGCGATTTCTCGTAATGTAATCTCTAAATACTGCAGAAATACTCTCAGATCACGCGGTGCTTGTACCCTTGAGATATCTAAAGGGGGTAGTCAGAGGCACGTCTGAACATTATGTTTGTCTGGTTGCAAGCCTTATGTGATACAAAATAAACGTTTCTATTCTATTCTAGCTCGTCATACATGGTGTGTGATGAACCTGAATTTACAAATCATTGGTGCACCATAAAAATACCAACTTTAGCAGTTCCAGCATAAGCCTCGCCACTTTCCCCGAAGCCGGCTTCGCGTACGAGATGCAATTGGACGCGAGTATCCTCAACGGAGGAGCAGACTCGGTTTCGAAGGCAGAAGCTAGCTCGCTCTGCCGGTTGTCCTCCGCGGCCAGCCAGTCAAGAGTCAGGGCTGATCGGTACGCTGCCACACCAGACAGGGTGGTCCTGGTCACGTTGTATGGGGAGTAGAAGTAATCTTCTGCTGTGCACTGTGTAGAATAAAATAGTTTATGCAATACATGTTTGTTTTTTCCTCGCATGTGTGTTGATGCGTATGAAACTCGTGAGCAACTTGCTCATTAGACAATCGGCTGATTTACGCCTTCGCCTACGGCTCAGACTGCAGTCCACAGTCTCGTGTGTAATGAGCAACTTAGCTCACTCGTATCATAATAAACTATTGTAGCCTATAGGTAGTTACCTACTATACTTAGGTATAATAAAAGCCTCAAAAAAATTGTAAATAGACACCCATTTTTTTTTTTAATGTGTACCTACACCTTAAAAAAATACCCAAAAAGCCCTAATTTTTTCGATAAGAAGACTTTGTCAGACCGGATTTTACTCGAAAACTACTGAACCTATATTTTTCCTTATTTTCGCCGTATATAATTATTTTCGTTATCTAGAAATCAAATGTTTAAAGTTACGACCTTACGACCTTGCAAACGACGTCGGCCACGAGTACCTAAAGCTAGTTTTACTATACTTATATTATTAAAAAAAACCGGCCAAGTGCGTGTCGGGTCACGCACAATGTAGGGTTTCGTAGTTTACACAGCTAACAACGTTATAATAAGTAATTTTCAATGGTATTTGTACTAAAAAAAACATTATTTCTTCTTCAAGTACATATTATCGAAAACCTGTAACGCCTACTTAGATGTTATAGTTTTGCTTTTAACTTCAGTATATGTACTAATATCGAAACCCTAAAAACAAAAGTTTGACGGAAATGTGAAGAGAGGGTTCGCAGGAATCGCACCCACATGCGTCCTATGTCAGGCACTAGTAACCAAGGTTCTCGTTCGAGTAATTACCGGCACGCCATCTATTAGTATGAAATCTTTGTGGCTTTATTATTTTATTAAAATGTCTAATATATAGGTACTTATAGATAATCAAAATATACAATTTGGGTGGGTCCTAAGTAGCAAACATCAAACAAGGACGAGAGTTGTTTCAAAGTCGAATTAAATATGCAAAAACTTTTTCAATTCGACGTCTTTGTGAAAATCCGAATGGCCGTATTTGTATAAATGAGTTTATAAAAATTCAAAGTAACGCAAAAAGTTAAGTATCTTGAAAGAGAGATGGTGTTATCCCTGAAAGTTTCATAAAAACGCAAATTAGTTTTGCCAAAGTCTACTAAACTTTTTTTTGTATAAAAATTTAACGATTCTATCGTTAAAATACGTGGGATTAAAACATTATTAATTAAGCTACTTTTTATGAAAATTTTAATGATACAATTAGCTGGTTAAAATGAGTTTACACAGTCACCAATAATAGTTTCCATCTCCATCACCAAATCATCTTCATTTATCTATTACTAGCTGACTCGTGCCCGCTTCGCTGGGGGACAGATAGTTTTACGACTTCATATTAGAAATCTTAAAATTATCAGTGGTTCTCTAATATATTAAGCATGTTATAATACATATAAACCTTCCTCCTGAATCACTCTATCTATTAAAAAAAACCGCATCAAAATCCGTTGTGTAGTTTTAAAGATATAAGCATACATACAGACGCGGGAAGCGACTTTGCTTTATACTATGTAGTGATATTGAACATATCTCATTAATCTTTAGGTAAATCTTTATAGATACACAAATAAATCTAAAATAGACAAATGGGGACTACCTAGGTATATCAAAATCTCTTTGTAAAATGTGTACTAGGTACGAACATTACCTGCTCGTAGGTAATATAAGGCAAGTTCAATAAAAACTTTAAAAAAAAAAGCTATTCATACACAAGTAAAATCTGCAACACAACAAATGAAAATGTGTTATTCCAAGATAGACCTACATTAATTTTGCCTACTTACTTAGCCATACTTAGCTCATTCCACGCTTCGTAACTTTAAAAACTGAACTCTGAACTTCAGACATCCTTCAGACCCCTCTGCAAGTTTTCAGCAAAATCTTTACGACACAAACTTTACGATTATACTTATCCGCGTGTCAAACTTTGAGTCAGTTTTCATATCCCTACTATCTTAAAACTTGGGAGATTTACAAGTGAGTAGACTCCTAAATATAGTAGGCCACTTTACCCAGAAATTACCTCGGAGGAAATTACATCAAAATTATATTTGCGGTGCTCGTATAGCTCGACAACTTTACGCATATCTCTCCGCTTTTAGATAACTTGCTTGCATGTCATATGTACCTACTCGTACCTACTCCTCTTACTCTTACTCGCGTGAATAGTAATTCATCTTCCTAAATAGATACCTAGACTAACCCTCGTATTCAAGAACGACACTATGAGAACACGCACCCACAGTGGACGAAATCTTTTTTCATAAACATCACTTTATGTGTTGAGCGGCACTATGGCGCACGCTACCGTGTACCTTTAGCCTCTAGTCACACTATGCAGTGTCGCACAACACATAAAGTGATTTTTCTTGAATACGAGGGTGAGAGTTTGTTTCAATGTTTTCTATTAAAATTTTGATAAAATAACGTCTATCGTCCATCGTCCATCGTCTATCGTCCAACGTATAACATCAAACCAGCAATTTTTTTTTTCTTTTCTAGAATAAATGTTTCGCGACAATCTCAAAGTGCCAAGTAACAACACCGAGTATAGCCACCCAAAAGGTTAAGGCCCTGTATGTCGACGATTGCTCTTTTTCCAAACGAAAAATAAAATACTTCTGAACAAGCCACATCTCCTATTTTTATAAGTATATTACTTCAGGTTCCTACCTACATTTCTATTAAGCTGAAAACATAATAGCAGAAACTTTTCACGATAAAAATATTATTTCTAAATGATACGTTTTAGAATTTATGATCGAAATATTTTATATACCTACTATTAAAATCAACTTGTGATTTATTGTTAAAGATAGGTAATATGTAGATCTACAATTCTATTAGAATAGATTTTTGATAAGTAATTATACATAATTTATATCATTAATTTATTCGAAAAGCTAAGGCGGAGCACGCATCGCCCATGGCTTAGTCAGTAGTCAGTACCCCTGTGACTACTGTCAGAGACGGACGTGTGTTTGACGTCATTGCAGCGGTCGGAAAGATTATTTACGAATTAAAAAAAGATGGGTAATATTTCAAAAAAAAAAAAAACAAAAAGAGATAATGGTTACGTACCCTAAGAAAACATGCTAAAAATATAAGAGAAATAAAACAGTAAGTAAACCTTCCTATTTTATCAATTTTACCTATCTACGTTATCTTTGATAATCTTGTGAAAAATATTAGGCAAAGAAAACAGTAAGTACTTACATAACTACATACTTTATCATACATACATACATTTATACATAAAATCACGCCTGTTTCCCAAAGGGGTAGGCAGAGATCACGGCTTTACACTTGCTACGATCCTGACATACTTCTTTAGCATTCACTCTCATCACATTCCTCATGCATGCTCGTCGGTTTAGAGTACTCTTGACCCGGCTTTTTTTCAAAACGTTTCCAATATGGTCCAGGAAAATACGCCGAGGTCTTCCTCTTCCAACGCTCCCTTTCACACTCGCCTTATATACCTGTTTTGTCAATATCTTTCTTCATTCATTCTCTCCACATGCCCAAACCATCTAATCATCCCTTTCTCAATCCTCTTTCACTTCACAACGTTTTCTTGGATAAATTGTAGGGAAAAATTCTGGAAAAAATCTGGAACGACCAGTCGGATTTGCGTATAACTTTCTCGAAGGATGATAGTTCAGCATCATCACTAACACTTCTAACCATAGCAAAACCCGCAGTTGAACAAAATAGGTACGTATGAATAATAATATATTCAGCGGGTTATATAAATCCCAAGATTTTAGTAAGAATCGGTTCAATGATCCTGTCATTTTTGTTACATAATGTTCAAAGAACATGGCGCATACATAACAGACTACGTTTTGGTGGCTGATTGTGTTCTAATAGGTATATTACCTATTACCCGCCACTCTGTGACACAGAGCATAGTCCCGCCAACCGCCGAACACGCAAGTTTTTAAAAAAAATTACTTTGACAGACAAAGAGTTTTTACTTCCTATTCTACCAAGGAGTATTAATGCCACCTGCTTTATTACGTAGGGATAGTTCATCACTACATAGTACCTATAAAACAAAGTCGCTTTCTCTGTCCCTATATCCCTATGTATGCTTAAATCTTTAAAACTACGCAAAGGATTTTGATGCGGTTTTTTTTTATTGATAGAGTGATTCATGAGGAAGGTTTTTATGTATAATACATGCTTAATATAGTAGAGAAATACTGATAATTTTAGAGGTTTCTAATGTGATGTCGTAAATAAACACATTTTTTGCGCTTACATTGCAAACGCTGGCTGAACCCCGCGAGATATATCAAAATAATGTACCTACACAGTCGCTGCTTAAATACTAAACGGTCATATTTCAAAATTTCTGTTTTTTCAGAAGAGCCAATCAAAGTTTTAAAAAAATATTTTTTTAATTTCTGAGAAATTTTTATTTTTATTAGTTATGAGTTTTGGATCACTAGAAGCGTAATTTTAAGCTGTATCTATCTATATTTTTCGTTTTGCTGTAACTTTAACCTATTGGCGTAAAATACCACATGTGTCCCTTTTGCATATAAAAAAATATTTAAACGTAAATTAAAGTTATCAATAAAAGGCCACATATTATACAAAAATAAGAGTTTTCTTTAGATTTTTCCTTCACTTCTTCGTCTGATGTAAAAAACCTATTAATAAAACAAATATTATACAATATCGAAAGCATGCTAATATTTTTTTTTGATAATACTAAAAATAATTCGCTATTTATTTAAAAAACCAAAAACTATTTTTATACAAAGTTATTGGGGCAAAATAAGAGGTAATTTAATGTTGATCTCTAAACTGAGTTCAACATTATTACTAGCTACACAAAAATAATAATAAAGTCACTATAAAGGCTTCATAAATCTATTTAACTACAAGTATATAAGTGTTTAATAATTAATAAAACTATATATTTTCTGCTAAATCTGTCTTTCTAAAAATCAATGAGTACCTAAATCACAACCCAGTTGTTATTAACTCAAACATATTAATCACTTCGTCATCTTTATAATTTCAGCCATAGAACATTCCATTGCTAAACATTAGCCTTCTTCGTAAAATCAATTCTAATGATCTATTTCGTGCAGTGTGCACCCAATGCCTCCCAGCAACCTTTATCAGGTCATCTTTCCATTCATTCTACCCAACGACCATCAGTTCTTTAAGCCATGTACCTACCCCGCTCACAGCCGCGTCAACTAGCTACTCCTCTTGGGTATGTCGGTGACTTTAGTTCGTATACGGATATAATAACATCTCCGTCTAACGCTTCTCTTCAAAGAAATCGCTTTCGTACACTGCTCCTGCACCCGGACTGACACGGTGGCGTTGTTGTACAAGCATTTCAACACTACAATGTATTGGTAGTCAATACGGCACCGCTGGAATAACCATAGCTTTACACAGGTTTCCACTGAATTAAATTATTTTTCGTAGTCTACAAACGCTAAACATAACGACCGATTATTAGATAGATTATTATCTCTATTAATAAGCTTATAAATTTAGCGTATTACATCGCTTTAAATTATGTTAATATTTTCTTAATAAGTTCTTTGATTATTTCAAATTTGTTTTATCTTGAATAGTAGGTACAGTAATTTCCAACAGTAAGAGATTCCAAGTCAAAAATGTCGCCATGTTTAATTTTTTTGACATAATAACCAAGAAATGGCATTTATGTCTTATAAATTATATTAGAATTCACGTAAAAATAATATTCTACGCAAACGCATTTCGAAATGTGGTACTTATGTATAAAAAGCAATATTTTAACGAACTAAAATTATTATTCAAAACAAACGCATTTGAAATGTGTATAGAAAACAATATTGTACTAATATACATTTTATATTCAAAGCCGACGCATTCTAAAATGTGGCACCTTTGTTTAATAAATAGTATTATACATACGTTTATTTTATACTCGATACGGACACATTCTAAAAAATGGCACTTTTGAATATAAATTTTAATTAAAAAACCGGTAGTTTTTTGAAATGTGGCCCTTTTGCATATAAGCTATGCGCGCTTCTGTCAAAAATCAAGTCGCAATTGATAAAATGGCAGTTTAGCTCTGAAGTTTGCCTGCAAAGTGCAAAAATGCTAAACAGACACTTGTATGTTTTAGTTATTTATAGTGCTATAATTAAAAGGATCAAATTTTTATTATATAAAATGACCATTTTAGATCACGTTTTTGCACTAAAAACGATTTTCACATTTTTTGATTTGTGTCACTTTAGTATTTAAGCAGCGACCTGTACTACAATTGTAAACGTCTACAAAAACGTCTGACTTCATCATCAGAACAGCTCGCTGTCACCATATTATTGTATTGTGACCAGAACTAAAAGATGCAAAATCTCAGCTCAATCGGAAATGGTCGAAAAATAACTTGCAATTATTGAAAGTTACAAAAAAACAAACAAACATTATACTAACAGTGCTAGTCGATAATAAAACTTGTACAAAAGGACAGTTTTTATTCTGGGAAAAATAAGTTGTGGATTTTTACCATCATATTAAAAATTATTCAAACGCTAGAGCTTGGGCTGCGACACAGATTGGAAAATAGTTATTACGAGCGGTGGACTACATGTTTCAAAGCGGCGTTGTCGCTCTGTGCTTTTGCGTCACGCGGCTACAGGCGACGTTGCCAGCTCTCCAAGCGGGAGAGAGCTTATGACAGTTATTGGGATTTCTGGATATATGCAATTTTCGTAAAATTGACTTCCCTTGACTTTTCGATTGGTCGATACATTTTTGTCGGTTTTTTTTTTAGTTTTTAACGTAGGGTGAGAGCGATGGTTGTGGGCACTATAACAACATTTTGAATTTCAAATAAACGGTTTATATTGAAAAACTGATTATAACGACGATTTTTAAACAACATAGAATAGCAAGGGTTTTTTAACAGCGATATTTATTTATTAATTATTCATATTTAAGTAAATAGACAAAACGGGAAATATTTAGTTGTGATCAATCAAATCTAGAGGTATAACGCATCACAACTATCACTAATCAAAACAAGCCATATACAAAGAATTGTATTAACTATAGATTTACTATATATATATATATATATACTACTATATACTATAGAGCCTACCCGGGCTGCGAGCGCCCGCACTGCGCCTGCGACAGTTACAGCCGCACCTTCAGCACCTGCATCTTTTCGCATGGACATTGGCCAAGAATACGATAACGTCACGCAACGCGCGAAGCCCCGAAGCCAATGCCACTGCCTCTCTGCTGACATTATCCGTGAAATTATAAGGGAGGAACTAGACAGGAAATTCACTTCAGTTTTGTTTCGATCGTAATATCTTCTGAATGGAATGTCCGATTAATAAAAAAGCTGACCAATATCAGACATGATAACCATACCTTCGTATAAATCCTTATCCAAATAAATCATTTCATATTGAAAACTGTTTCAATACCAATATACCTATAACTTTTTGAATTACTCAAATCGGACATTCCATTCAGAAGATATTACGATCGACACAAAACTAAGCGCCGTGACCCGCGTCGCGGTCGCGGTCGTGACGATGTGACGTCATAGTGTAAGCGCTAATCTTAGAAATTCAAAAACCGGCCAAGTGCGAATCGGACTCGCGCACGAAGGGTTCCGTACCATTATCTATAAAAAACAGCAAATAAACACGTTTGTTGTATGGGAGCCCCATTTAGATATTTATTTTATTCTGTTTTTAGTATTTGTTGTTATAGCGGCAACCGAAATACATAATCTGTGAAAATTTCAACTGTCTAGCTATCACGGTTCATGAGATACAGCCCTGTGACAGACAGACGGACAGACGGACAGCGAAGTCTTAGTAATAGGGTCCCGTTTTTACCCTTTGGGTACGGAACCCTAAAAAAGGGCTTCAACTTCTCGTCGTTATAAGTATAGGTACCGCCTATCATGTTTTACAATTCATTTTTGTTTGAGTTCCGGTGTAAAAACATGAAGATATGGTTTTGTTTAGGAAACAATCTAAAATAAATTTAAAACCAATATAGCATTGAATACTGACCATTAATTAAAAATTTTTAGGAGTGACTACAATATTCACTTCATTCTGGGATGTTCCCAAAGATTCTCCGGAGAAAGCTGTGTTACTTATAAGGAAAACTGAAACTATTCAATGAAAACAAGCCTGGTGGAACAGCTGGATAATAGAAATTAGTTTGTAAACATGAAAATAAACCAGAATATTGATTATTAACACTTTATTACTTCATTTCCTTTCTAATCACATAAAGTTATCATCGCTTCTCATGTTTTTTTACAGCCAGCTAAGTAGGTAGGTATACCGGATTGAGACAATGTAGGTTGTAGGGTTTTTTTTATCCAATCTAAGTTATGTTTCAGAGTATAATAGAAGCACAATAATATAACAATATCATACATATTATAAAAACACAAAAAGTCAGAGCTCTTTTTTCTTGGTGCTTCCCTATGTAGACTATTTTTGTTCAAAAGCCCGATGAATACATCCATAAACTTTCTATAGACACGGAGCACATAATATGACTTGAAGTTTGTATGATTATAAATCGCAATAAAGTAAATTCCACTGCCTGCAAAGTGAACCCAGAAGACAGTGGAGCAGTACCACGCTGATTACGAGTTTCTTCTCCGCGACAGTGAATCCTTCGTCGACCTTCTGCAAGCCACGGGCTGCCCTCGACCGGCAGACAGTTGAGGCTGGCGGGACACCCAGCGCGTAACTCTTCTTCTGCTCGCTTGGCTTGTGAAACGGTCTCAATATTCGCGTCATTTATTTATGCTGACCGGTGTTGTATGTATGGCATTGGTTGACTCCGCCGCGCCAAGGATTTGCGTTTTGCACTGACTTTGACATAGGTACATATAAAATGCCGGCTCTGTTTACATAAACATTTGTTCTACTTTTTTTTTTATGGAGTCTGTAGTCAGTGTTACCATATTTACCGTTCCGACTTGGCAAATAGAAAATAGAGTTGGACGAGATGCCCAGACAACATTTATTTGCTGTATTTATTTGGTTATTTCATTGATTGCATGTACACAAAGTTTTTGTCTTTGAAAACCCATAAAAAAACATCCTGATTTGCCGCGGCGCGCACCTGATTAACTGACATTGACATAACACATTCCAAGTTTTTATAGTTCATCTGTCAAATCGGCATGTACCTAGCGTACTGACCTCTATTGTATAATAGAGGTCAGTGACCTAGCGAGTTGAGTAGTCACGTATGGAATGCGTAACTACTGCAAAATGTGGGCATGTGCCAAATATAATGTTTGGCCGTGCCTCTAACTACCCCCACCAGATAGTAAAGCCTATTACCAGCCTACGTAGGTACCAGAAACGCGATCTCATAAAAACTGTCGATAATATTTACGATAAGCATACGCCATCTAGAGCTTGCCGTTGTCAACTGTCAGTGTCGTTTCGGCCGCGGTTTTCAGAACTTACCGCGCCTTAAGTGTTAGGACTAAACAAATTTACATCGTAAAAATGGTTAATAGCCCATCAGGCCAAAATAGGGTGTTGGCTTTATTACGTGCATAAATTCCTCCTTGTTTTAGGAAAAGTGAATTTCCTTTCTGGATAAAGTATGCTTTTACGACAAACTAACAAGAACTGGACGCTATCAGAGGGAATTCCCCTAAGCAATCACGAGCAATGCAAATTCCGTTTGTCTTTATAAACTAGCTAACTTCCGTGGTTTTGCTTGATACCTAGATAATCAGTTAAGCCGTTACGCCTTGATTCAGTAACAAACAAACTAATAAACATACAAACTTTGGCGTTTAATCTATACAATATACATATAATAAAACTGTAGAAGAGTTCAATTCTGTACACTGAATAAAAACTAAAAAAAAATACTCCAAGGGGCCTTTATACAAGTAACACAAGAAAAAAAAAACATTTTGAATTTTTTGTCTGTCTGTCTGTTGTCCGATTTTCACGCAAAAACTACTAGACGGATTTTGATGAAACTTTGTTTGTTATGTAGCTATTAGTCCTCGGCAACATATAGGCTATAATCTATTTTGAAGATTGGAATACCAGATGTGAAACTATCCGTCGACCAGCGAAGCGGGCACCGGTCAGCTAGTTTTATAATAAGTTACTAGGTAATCTATCTATTACAGATCGATAATTTGTGAGGATGTTGGGATTAAATAACGACGACTGAACCGATTAGAATGAAATTTGGAACAGATGAAGATCTTGGTTGAGTATCTCAGATCCCTTAGGTATTTTGTAGGATACTGTTGATCCGGGTTCCACACAAAGCCACAGGGGGAAACTAGTGATGAGGTTTTTTGGAACGAAATTCCTTATGTTTTCATAGAGCGCTACCGCTCTCTAAATCTAGAAGTAACTACCTATTATTAAAACTAAGTAGGTACTATTCGTTCAAGTCACTACGTATCTACCCACAGTAGATATATCTAAGCCGATTGGAAGTTTTTATTATTTCGGCAAAAAGAAAAAGGATTGGGGATTAAAGCGTTGTTTCCTCCATTCGTTAATACTCTAAGGTTTAATGTACCTGATGTGATGAGTTCTTTTAATCGGAATGAAAGATTGCCTCCTGACTTTTTGTCCCCTTAGGGGGTTAAATTTCGGGAATTCCTTTCTTAATGCAATGTATTATCTATATTATGGGTACACTACACCCTCCTTTCAAGTTCCTACGACTAGTGTTTTAGGCTGTGCGTTATAGTAGACTAGTTAATCAGTCAGTCAGTAACAGTCAAAGTATTCTATATGTAGATTATAACACTCAACACAGACAAATATCATGTTCATCACACAAATATTTGTCCTGGGTGTTGATCGAACCCTCAACCTACAGCGCAGAAGGCAGAGCTACCAACAACTGAGCTGCGAGGCTAGAATTATTCGTTACACAACAAGTAAAAAGGGATTCGAACCCAGGACCGCTGAGTTTTTGATTATTTTCCATAAATAAATAAATAAATGATCATCATTTTCTTCTCCTTTTCCGACTTAATGTGGGGTCGGAACAACACGTTGAAAAACAAATCACTATCACATAGCGCCGTCTAGCCTTAAACTAAGCAAAGCTTGTACCTACTATGGGAACTAGATAACTGATAGAATACTTATACCTACCAATACTTTTTTTTGTAAATAGGTACATAGATATATAAATTATGTAGATTACCTGAAGGAATAGAGATGTAAAAATTAAAAGAAGAGACATTTCCACCGCATTTCAGGGATTTCAGGAAGTTATCGGAGAAATTTTGTTTGTTTTGGACATCAGCTGGTAACGACAATTTGACAACTGGTCATGACTATGTCAATATCATCGTTGAAAATTGCACAGAGTATTTTTCGGTAGAAATTATCTCTAGAGATGTGCTTCTAAATTTCTAGGCGATACTAGACATTTTTGAGTTTTTGTATGGGCTGAATGCAGTTTTACCACTTTTTTCTACCCGGATAGAAAAAAGTGATAAAACTGCATTAACTTGAAAACCATCAAATTTTAAAAGAAACCGTCTGTAATTTACTTAGCTAGTATGATTATCTAACTAATTATATAAAAATGAACTGTTTAGCTATTCATAGTTTTGATTAAAAACGAAACTAGTGTTTTTGAAGAGCCAACTTTGGAAAATAAATCTATCGAAAAAAGTTTCACCAATTGTATTTCTGTCTGTAATTTACCTAGATTAAATCCTTAGTTATCTTTGTCGTAAAAACAAAACTGTATAATTTGCGGTTATTGAGAAAAAACGATTCTGCATTCTTAAAAAAACATTTATTACTCCTTTTAATAGCCCGGGTTCGATTCCCGTACCTATTGTTTAAATAACTAACTAAATGCTTAATGGCTTCTTCTTTTATTTAGAATTTTTCTTTGATTTTTTAAAAAATTAATGAGATCACAACTGTAATCCCCGAGTACGGTAAAAAACCTCACAGATCTCTAAGCGCTTAGTACCTTAAATGTCTAATGGGGGTAATCAAAGACACGTCCGAACATTTTGTACATGCCCACATTTTGCTGTAGTTAGCATTCCATACGTGACAGCTTGCAAGCCCATCGCCGCTATAAGAATACTCTAACTGGTTTCCTCACGATTTCCATAATTTTAAATAAACGACTTATTATCTATTTATAGAGAAGATTTATAAAAATCTATTTATAAAAAGTCGTGTTAGTTACACTATTTACAACACAAGAACGGCTGAACCGATTTGGCTGAAAATTGGTGAGGTAGCTTAGAACCAGGAGACGGACATAGGATACTTTTTAACGGGAACGGGAACGGGAACAGGAACGGGATAGGGCACTTAACACAACATTTGTTAATTCTAAAGCGATACGAGGTTCGCCGGGTTAGCTTGTTATAAAAATAAAATACAGTAATTTTTTAAATAGATTTTATGTGTATAAAATTAACGCTTACACTCTAATGATCTCATAACATCAGCATTACACATAAATAGTTACTCTTATCACAATCACTCTTTATATGGGATATAAAATATATATTTTTTTTATTATGTACAACTTGTAAAAACGTATTTTACTACATAATTATGTACATATGACAGTTCTGTAAAAATTACATTAAATTTACAATATCTGAGAAAAAAATCGTCTAAAAATGAATATTAAACAGACTCCAAGTTTAAAAATTTTCACTGAAATATAATGGTTTTTAAATTTAATGAAAAAACTACAAATCAAAATTGGAACACGAAGTAATCGATGTACACATAAAGCCGCCGAATTGAGAGTCTCTTTTTTTGAAGTCGGTTCACAAAATTGTTGGTACGTCAACATATTCTTATCATATCAAATAGCTGACCCGTGCCCGCTTCGCTGTGCGTAAAACATTTCTAAATAATACCATCGTTGACTTTTTTGTAGACGTTTTTAAGGTGTACAATACTGTAGTACATTATTTTGATATATCTCGTGGGGTTCAGCCAGCATTTGCAATGTAAGCGCAAAAAAAATGTGTTTATTTACGACATCACATTAGAAACCTCTAAAATTATCAGTGTTTCTCTACTATATTATGCATGTATTATACATATAAACCTTCCTCTTGAATCACTCTATTTATTAAAAAAAACCGCATCAAAATCCGTTGTGTAGTTTTAAAGATATAAGCAAACATACATACATACATACATATTACATACAGACGCGGGAAGCGGAAAGCGGCTTTGCTTTATACTATGTAGTGATTATGTATGGTTATGATACTTATTGTGCAGCTTCTTTCACCACACTGATCCTTTCCAGTGCAAATTGACCTTATTGTGTAATAGTTCTTTTATCTTTAGGTTTTAATTCTAATTCAAGTGTAGCGTGTAGCGCTTTTTGAATTTGTGCTGAAGCTTTTTAGTTATTTTCTTATTGTTGTACGTAAATGAGTAGTAAGTACTTTTAATTATTATTCTTGTTTGAGCCTTCACCTTGTTTGATCGGCACCACACTGGAGCTCTACATAGCATTAAGGAAAGGATCATTAAAAAAAAGGTAGACCCCAAACCGTGTTTGTAGCCTGGGCGCGTGGAATCGGCGTAGCATCACCTAGTTTCTAAGACGTTTCAAAGTGATCCTTGTGATTTTATTGAAATAAATGATTTTTGAATTTGAATTTGTGTAACTGAACTGATAATCAACAAAAATCATCGGCTCATTCCGCAACAATTACTATTGTACTACTAGTACTGGCCTCACAGCTCAGTTGGTAGTAACTCTGCCTTCTGTGCTGTAGGTTGTGGGTTCGATCCCCACCCAGGACAAATATTTGTGTGATGAACATATATGTTTGTTCTGTGTCTGGGTGTTAATATGTATAATAAGTATGTATTTACAAAAAAAAAAAAGTATATATAAGTATTCTATCAGTTATCTGGTTCCCATAATACAAGCTTTGCTTAGTTTGGGACTAGATGGCGCTGTGTGTAAAGTCCGACAATATTTATTTTATTTATTTATGTTTCTTGTCAGTTACACTATGCGATTCTGACAGAAGACGATCGCGATTACTAGTTCAGTTGCGTTCAGGAACAATATAAACAAGTGGAAATAATAATGAAAGTAATGATTATTGGGGTTATAAGGCCTCCGGATCAGATGTACCATTGAATAGTACTCGTACCATTGATGGTACAATTAGCACTGACTTATCCAATAGGACTATTAAACATGGAGGCGCACATTAATGCTTATCTCGTATAAAATTTCAAATAGGTACTTTTGATGGAAACTTTTTCGTCATACTTGTTTTTTTTCTCGAGAAGTTAGAGCTGTTAGCATTCGATTCAATAATTTTAATAGATTTGTTTGGTTGAACGAGAAAAAAGTTTTAATAAGATTTTAATCATTCAAAATTTTGACTAAAGCCACTTGACACTTGTATTTTGTGTACCTAGTATCTAGTGGTACAGATCGGTGCCGATTGTACCATCAATGGTACAACCATGGTACATTTAGTTTTGAGGCAAATTAAATTTTATCTAGATGTAATATAGGTTACATTCCGTTGTAAGCTGGACCGCCACCACCTTCGGGGACCACCCAGTTAATGTTCTGAGATGGATCTTTAATATCGCATGTCTTACCTGAAACAAATAAGTTATTTTCGATCAGAAATATAAATATATAAAGTAAATTTTAGGCAGACAACAGTGGGGCTATTTTAAAAAAAATATTATTATGTTATGATATTCATACCAATATATTTATTGGTACTGAATGGAATAATACCTACGCTTTTTATGCTGTTTAGGCACATATACCTACGCTTCCAATACAATACCTACGCAGAAGCGTAGGTATAGGTACATAAACAGTGAATAGTTATTATGAAAAGTGTATAGATTAGTTATTCTCTAACATTATTATAGATTAGGTATTCTCTAAGCTATCGCTCAATTATTTAATACCCCCTTTTCTCGTACTAATCTCGGTCTTAGTTCTCCCATTACTAGAATTTGTAACGAGTATAGCTTTATTACAGAAAACTTAGCTGAATTAGATCCGTTTGGTGACTCGCTTCAAATAAGTTTTGAAGCATCCTTAAACATGAGATTATAGTATATTTTAATTTTCTTTTCTCTTTTCTAATTATTATTTTTATTGTCAGAATAGTTTTATTTTTATTTTTCATTCTTATGTTGTAGGTTCTTACCTTGAATTATATTATTTTTGTTCAATTCTATCCTGTGTCTGTTGTCTGTCTTTTTTTTAGTAATGCTGTGCATGCCTGTAATTGACTCACTTACTATAATACTTTTTCATGAATTATTACGTATATAATGTGTATTATGTGTGCTTTTGGCGCTGCCTTAAGGCCCTGTATGTCGACGATTGCTCTATTTCGAAACGAAAAAAGAAATACTTCTGAACAAGCCACATCTCCTATTTTTATAATGTATAGTATATGTGAATAAAGATGTACCCATCTTTAATCACTTCGATAAATAATCCTACCGACCGCTGCACGTGGTACTGATCCATGGGTTGATATTTATTTATTAAGGATAAATAAATAAAATAAACTAGGTATTGCATTCAACATCATGATATGATAATCATGTTTTTACAAAATAGCCCTGCAGAATTGCCACTATCTTTTCTTCTCTAATACAAACTTTCACATCTATGAATGACTTACAGTGTATGCAGTTTTGTGCATTTATTTGCAGCCTTTGTCCGTCCCCAGTCTCCAAGGGGACATATTCATAAACTCCTGAAAAAAAAGTTCTTGTTTACATTACAGTTTCAGTTAAGTTTCAAATTGAAATAAAATGAAATATGATCACGACTGTAATCCGGGTTCCGTACCATTATCTATAAAAAACGGCAAAAAAAGAAACACGCTTGTTGTATGGGAGAACCACTTAAATATTTATTTTATTCTGTTTTTAGCATTTGTTGTTATAGCGGCAACAGAAATACATAATCTGTGAATATTTAAACTGTCTAGCTATCACGGTTCTTGAGATACAGCCCTGTGACAGACAGACGGATAGCGAAGTCTTAGTAATAGGGTCCCGTTTTTACCGTTTGGGTACGGAACCCTAAAAATGATAACTTATTATTATTAACAAGTATTCCCAAGGGTTGACGTCAGGCAGGCAATTGGTTGTAAAACATAAACCAAATCCTCTCCGCAACATTAATATATGTATGTTGTGACGACCCTACATTAAGTGGGATAAGGAGAAAATGATGATGAACTCACCTGCAGGACAGAACCTGGCTTCTGGTCCATCGAACTCTCCCAGGTTCCTCTTAACGGGGACCGTGTCATCTTTCAAAGTCAAATGTGGGGGCTGGTCCGCTTCGTGGTTGGTACCTGAAATAAAAATAATATTTTTAATATTTTATTATATAGTAATACTAGCTGCTCGCCTCTGCTTCGCACGGGGTGGTACTTGGATAAAAAGTAGCTTATATGTGTTATACTGAATGACTGATGTTTAAGCTACTAGCCGACCCGTGACAAACGTTGTTCTGTCAAATTTTTTTTTGTAATAATCACAAAGAGAAAAGCACTTTCAGGCAGCTTTAAATTTTTTCCCTTGTACTGATAAAATAAATTACGAATTTTGGTAGAATGCGTATCATTCATTAGTGAAAACTGCGTTGCTATGACGACTAAATGTTTTTAGTCTGTGATGTCAGATTTGTTGCACACCAACGCTATCTATACCAAAATCATTCTTTTTGCGTTTCTTTTTCATTTAGGGGTTGTTTTTCATATTATAAGTTCCCTCTTTCCGTTTTAACGTTTATTTTTGATTATGGAACGAACATAGCAGCCTTATCACAAACTTGCAAACTTGCATTTAAAATATTATTAGGATGTAAAGTTTCATTTTAATCCGTTCAGTAGTTTTTGCGTGAAAGAGTAACAAACACACACACACACACACACACACACACAATCACAAACTTTCGCATTTATCATATTAGTAGGACGGTACACATTCATGCTTCAATCATGTATACCAATTTCAACTTCATCGGTCCAGTAGATTCAGAGTAAATTAACTGTCTCAGACAGACAGACGCGCAAGTGATCCTATATAAGGGTTAAATTTTTTTCATATTTATGGAACTCTAAAAACGAATGTATAAATAACTAGCCGACCCGTGACAGACTTAGTCCTGTCAAATTTCAATAATCGAATACAGTATTTGATTATTGACTGATTGTTTTTAGTCTGTGATGTCATATTTGTTGCACACCAGCTCCATCTAAGCCAAAATCATCCCTTTTGCGTTTTTTTATCATTTAGGGGTAGTTTTTCGGATTTTAAGATACCCTATTATTTATTCTGATTTTTTATCTACATACTACAGCAAGTTTCATCTTAATCCGTTTTGTCGTATAGGCCTGATTGTGGAACAAACATACATTTCTTTTCACAAACTTTCGCATTTATAATATTATTAGGATTGGTTACATACCAGTTAAAGATACTGAAGATAGAAGATCGAAAGTGATCTGTCCGTCCGGTTTGGGATAATCGATCGGCTGGCTATCCTTAGCTGGCTTCAGTCTTGCGTGATCAGCACCTAAAATTAACAATTGCGTTAAGGCGAGTTATAAATGTTTTTGATGAATGCAGAATCGTTTTTTCTCAATAACCGCAAAATATACAGTTTTGTTTTTAATGACCAAGATAACTTAAGGATATAATCTAGATAAATTACAGACAGAAACACGATTGGTGAAACTTTTCTCGATAGATTTATTTTCCAAAGTTGGCTCTTCAAAAACACTAGTTTCGTTTTTAATCAAAGCTATGAATAGTTATAAACAGTTTATTTTTATATAATTCATAAGATAATCATACTAGTTAAATAAATTACAGACAGTTTCTTTTAAAATTTGATGGTTTTCGAGATAATGCAGTTTTATCACTTTTTCCGTCTTATCCGGGTAGACTCAGCCCATACAAAACGTCAAAAATTTCACTTATCACCTTAAATTTTTGGCGATGATTTTTATGGTTTTTGTGATTTTTTATTTTGACGACCTCGGTGGCGCGAAGTGAGTGGCTGATTTCGAGTAATTCGATGAAAGACAGACATAGTAAACAAATTTTAAAAGACCGGCCAAGTTCGAGTCGGACTCACGCACGTAAGTTTCCGTACCATTATCTATAATAAAAACCAGCAAAGTGCCAGTCGGACTCGAGCAGGAAGGGTTTCGTATCATTATCTGTAAATACAATAAAAACGGCCAAGTGCGAGTCGGACTCGCGGACGAAGGGTTCCGTAGCATTATCTATAAAAACGGCAAAAAAATCACGTTTTCTGTATGGGAGCCTCACTTAAATATTAATTTATTCTGTTTTTAGTTGTTATAGCGGCAACAGAAATACATCATCTGTGAATTTCAACTGTCTAGCTATGTCTCTAACTGTCTAGCACGGTTCATGAGATACAGCCCTGTGACAGACAGGCGTTCAGACGGACAGACAGTCCCTGTCTAATATAAATCTACCCTAACTTATATTACTACCCAGAAAATAAATATTTAGTACCACACCACACAGAGTCATGATCAGAAAGTCTAATTTCCAAATTGCCTTAGAAGTAAAATGTCTAAAGAGCAAAATGTCTAAGATTCAGAATGCTTAAAATGTTACTATGCCTAAAATGAGAATTTTGCTAATGAGCAAATAGTCTAAAACACAAAATACCTAAATAGAATTTTGTATTTGTATTTCGAATAGGTACCCCGACTTTCACAGACATAGATAACATACCTCCATGGCTAAGGGTCCAGGGTTCCTTTCCCCTAACTGCGGTACTAAATGCAGAGTACGCTAGGCCACCATACAATCCTAATTTGGTGTGGAACGATGGTCGGCAGTTACGTACTTGCTAAAAACAAATAAAAACTGTATTAGAGAAGTTCTTTGTTCTTTATTGTAACACAATGTAAGCAATACAAATATGTATGTTACAATAGGCAGTCTTATCGATTAATCGATTTCTTCCAGACGACCTGCTTAACCTAAGGCAAGAAACTGTAGCCATGCTTTCGACCACCGTGGTGCACGAGTTGGACATTCATCAGTCCCCGAACCAGTGGCGGATTTACCACCAGCCTGGAGTAGGCTGGAGCCTAGGGCGGCAAATTTAGGTTAATTTTTTCATACATTTTATTTATTTTAGCCATTATCATCCCACTGCAGGACAAATGCCTCCCTCCCTTTCGTCCACACATCTCGATCTATAACTTAATTTGGCCAAATGTCATACAGGAATATAAAAATAAAAACGTTTATTTACTGTTATTATGTCCACGCACACCATTCAAATCATTAACTAAATCGTGAGATTGTAAAAATAATATAGGGGGGGAATGGGGGTGTTATAGATTACTGGCGGCAAATGTGTAATGCCCGTTTTCACCAACATCCCCTAAACTAACACGTAAGTATGGGACCGTTTACTTAAAAGATCCCCTAAACTAGCCCCTAACTTAAATTTCGTTTCACCACCATTTTTATCACTTAGCTAGGGGACACATAACTATGTGACGTTTTGTTTTCGATAATAGTGACTGATTCGTCTTTGAACTTATCGATAGTTTTATAAAATATCGTTTTTTATCAAATTCTCTAAAGTATGCACACAAATAGATATAGTTTATAATAAACAATGTTTTGATAACAATTATAAATACTAATTCATTCATATTTTTCATTAATTTGATATTTTCCTGCATATTTACTCTGTGTTTGCATAATGAAACTCGCGTTTAATCTGTGGTTGTCGTATTTGTATTTGACAGTTGACATTTATTTATTTTATTTGTGTTCGTGATTTGCCCGAACTAGTATAAACTGTAGCTCGGGGGCGATGTTTGTCCTCCACATTCTCTGGTGTTACAAAAGCATGGCTACAGTGTACATTCGGCGAAATATAGGGAAAAATACTTGTAACTGACATGCTTATACTTAACACTAAATAAATGTACTGAGTATAACTTTGTACCAATTCGTATTTGTATATAGTGTGTGTGTGTAAATGAGCTTGGGTGTATGTGTATTGACGGCCTCACAGCTCAGTTGGTAGTAACCCTGCCTTAAGCGCTGTAGGTTGTGGGTTCGATCCCCGCCCAGAGCAAATTGTGTGATGAACATAGATGTTTGCTGTGTCTGGGTGTTAGTATGTATTTACAAAAACAGTATTTAAGTATTCTATCAGTTATCTAGTAATCTAATATTATTTTCTTCTATTATTTAATTTACCTTTAGTTCCTTGTAAACGTAAGATTCTTTTAGTTTATCTTCATAAGTTGTAGGTACGATTCCTGTATCGTGCGTCGCTTCACCCGACAGAATGTATTCCATTGCGGATTCGGCAGCAAGCATTCCTGAAAAAACAAATTGTTTATTGTCACTGGTCACAGCGATCTTTTATTCTTTTGTAAACAAACAAAACGTAATAGTTATTTGTTATACGAGAGTGCAAAGTTGCTTTTTAACCGCGTGTTCAATTTTGATGACCGAGCAAGCGAAGGATTCTAAAATCCTGAGCGTTAGCGAGGGAATCAAAAGAGCACGAGGTGAAAAATCTTTGCACTAGAGTGCAACACGTAACTTTTCATTCCACCTCAGCGAGGAAATGACAAAATGCAAAAAAAAACGTTTACAATCACAAGATAGGTACTTTTATTTCAGTTTAGGTATTAACTACTACATTATGACAGGTAAGTATTACAGAATAATCTTAATAATGACGTGAAAAAATGCCGCGTAAAGAACCGCGTACAAAGCAAATTGAAAAAAGAACACCAAGAAGGTTCCGAGTCTGAGTTTTTAACAAATTAAAAAAAAGTTGTATGATATATTCGGCACCATAGAGGTAGCAGTAAATAGGTTTAATGATTTTTTTAATTCACAAACTTAGTGCACACGATGTTCTTAATTCAATTTACTTTATCCTCTAGAGAATACAAACGGCTTTTGCACTCAGATATTGAAGAGCAAAAATACTCTTTCCGAGATGGTGGGATGAAAAATAAGTTTCCTGTTAAAAAATATTTATAATGACAAGCAATAGAGCAACATGGGCTTCCTACGGAAGGGAGTAGCCATTCGCCGCGGTCCCCTCTGTCAAAGTACAAGCCCAAGTGGGCATACACACTTTATAAACGTGTCAATGTGTGAGTCATCTCTACACAAATTATTAGTGTATTGTTGAATTGTTTATGTGTTAATTTTAATAGTAATCTATCGCTAAGACTACTCCCTTCCGTAGGAAGCCCGTGTTGCTCTAAGTGACAAGCATTTGTTAAATCATTCAAAACATCGAGCACCAGCGCTTCACATCATATAACATTGTCATTGGAACTTGACAAATATGCAAAGTTTTTACTCAATCGAAGTATTTACTAAGGAGTTTCATTGTGAGTGTCTGTTGAACAGCTCCTGACTCTATCATCAGATCAGCTCACTGTCACCGTACTATTGCATTGTCACCGAAGTCACATAAGTATGCAAAATTTCAGATCAATCGGTTGGGGATAACTGCTTCAAAATTAGAGTTGCAAGATTCCATCTTAACAAACATAGTTACATACATACAAATACATACATTGCAAGTTATATAAAAGCTTGTAAAAAGTAAAAATAATGTAAAAATACCTAAAATAAATATTGGTGTAGATTAAACCAATCAAACACGATGTGATGCTTTGATCATTATATATCTCATCATGATCTGCAGGTATGGATACTTTTAACAACACAGTGAATCAGTCTGGGGTCTAATCTTTCTGCACTGTAGGTTGTGGGTTCGATTCCCACCCAGAAAAAACACAACTGAAAAAGCTATCTGGTTTCCATACCTTTGCTTAGTTTGGGTATAGATGACACTGTGTGAATGATACGGATACGGATGATTGACATAATAGAAAGAGACAAAAGAAAGTGCCTTACCACTTTTCATAGCGTTATGCGTTCCCTTAATCCTAGGCACGTTGAGGAAGCCAGCAGTATCTCCCGCTAAAACTCCGCCAGGGAATATAGGTTTGGGGAGACATTGCCAGCCGCCTTCCACTAAGGCCCTAGCGCCGTACGCGATGCGAGTGCCACCTGGAATTCAAACAAGTGAAACTAACTGCTGCGACATGTTACTTTAAAGCCCTGTATGTCGACGATTGCTCTTTTTCGAAACGAAAAAAGAAATACTTCTGAACAAGCCACATCTCCTATTTTTATAAATATATTACTTCGGGTTCCTACCTAGATTTATTTTAAGCTGAAAACATAATAGCAGAAACTTTTCACGATAAAGATATTATTTCAAAATGATACGTTTTAGAATTTATGATCGAAATACTTTGATACCTACTATTAAGATCAACTTGTCATTTATTGTTAAAGATAGGTAATATGTAGATCTAGATTTCTACTAGAATAGGTTTTTGATAAGCAAAGGCGGACCACGCGCCGCCCATGGTGCCCCGTGTGTTTGTCAAAGCGTATTATACTTTAGATGATTATATAAATGATAAATCCTCGTGGCCTGATGTCGCTCTGCCACTCGACAGCTAAATATTAATTTACTTAATCTGCACTATTTTATTTTGTGTAACATTTGTCTACTTTAATTATTTTTAAGCAAATAGTTATTTTATCTTTAAGTTTTATTTCTAAATCAAGTGTAGCGTGTGCTGCTTTTTGAATTTGTGCTGAGGCTCTTTAGTTATTGTTATTATTATTATTTTTTATTGTTTACGTACTTGAGTAGTACTTTTAATAATTATTCTTATTTGAGCCTTCACCTTGTTCGATTGGCATCACACTGGAGCTCTACATAGCTTTAAGAAAAGGATCATTAAAAAAAAGGTAGACCCCAAGCCGTGTTTGTTGCCTGATTCTTCTAGGCTTGGTCGCGTGGAATCGGCGTAGCTTCACCTAGTTCCTAAGACGTTTCAAAGTGATCCTTGTGATTTTATTGAAATAAATGATTTTTGAATTTGAATTTGAATTTTGTCGTCATTGCAGCGGTCGGTAGGATTATTTATCGAAGTGATTAAAGATGGGTACATCTCTATTCACATACACTATACATTATAAAATAGGAGATGTGGCTTGTTCAGAAGTATTTCTTTTTTCGTTTCGAAAAAGAGCAATCGTCGACATACAGGGCCATAACATATAAACGTAAGAAAGCTGCTTAAATCTTTGGAAAGCTGCAAAGTGGCTGAAATAAAGTTTTGAGTAACAAATAGTCGAATGCAACCGAACGTAGACTATCCAACCGGCTGCGCCAAGAAAAATGAGTATACTTTTTCATCTAATAAGTCTAGTATCATTGTTAAAAGAGAAGGAAGAAACTGTTGCCCAGCAGTGGAACAATAAGAAAAAAATACCAATCAACTCATTTTTAAGGTTCCGTACCCAAAGGGTAAAAACGGGACCCTATTACTAAGACTTCGCTGTCCGTATGTATGTCTGTCTGTCTGTCTGTCTGTTTGTCTGTCCGTCTGTCTGTCACAGAGCTGTAGGTATCTCATAAACCGTAATAGCTAGACAGTTGAAATTTTCAAAGAATATGTATAACAACAAATACTAAAAACAGAATAAAATAAATATTTAAGGGCGGCTCCCATACAACAAACGTGATTTTTAGGCCGTTTTTTATAGTACGGAACCCTTCGTCGCGAGTTCGACTCGCACTTGGCCGGTTTTTCAAAAACCTTTTACTACCTTAAAGCAGTATTTGATAAAAGGTAGCAGCTTTAAAATTTGATTCATGTATTTTTGGATGGGATAAAGATTGGTAAAGCCCAACTCCAACACTTTACTAGCAGCCACAAACATAAGTCAAAGCGTATATTGTCGGCTGCGCCAAATAAATAAATTACCTATTTTATTTATTTTAAGCAAGTATAATGTCATAGAATTAAAACTATCGTGGTTGTTATTCATTTTAACTATAAATACGGCTAATAAATACGTTTCTTGTTGTATTGCTGACGTTTCGAGACAATTCACATGCTCTTCATCATGAGCATCGCCCGCGACCGCGATCAACGGCAGATCGGTGAATACTTATTCGCCGATCTGCCGTTGATCTTGCAGCAATACAACAAGAAACGTGGTAATTAGCCGTATTTATAGTTAAAAAGTATAATGTTTACCTTCAAACAGCGGCTTGACGTAAGGATGTAGCTTGAACCTCTGGAACTCCCGGAACGGGCTGAGGTAAGGGTTGGTGTAGTCCAAGCCAACTACGAAGCCAGCGGCCACTAGAGGCGATTCACCCTCCGGCTGCGCCAAGTGGTAGATGAAAGAGCCGCCGTATGTGTTCTTGTCGAGTGGCCAACCGATTGTGTGTTCTACTAGACCTGGTTTGTGGTTCTGGAAAATTTTAAGACAATTAAATCATCATTTTCATAATTTTCTTCTCTTTTTCCCATTTAATATGAGGTCGGCACAACATGTTTGACACAAATTTGGCATAATATATGTTTTACAATCGGCCGCTTGCCGACGCCAACCCTCTTTGGGAATTTCATAATGAATTAAAGACAATTTAATATAATAATATACTAATAAGATTTTGAATTTCATAGGATCAACATAATTTAATTTAGTAATGATGAATAATATAAAATTGTATATATACAGTCGTGGTCAACTAATTAGGGACACTCTTTGGTTAAACCGAATTGTGAATTTATTTTTTATTTTCCAACGAGTCTAAACCATATTCCATATCTCTTACATGTAAGTATAATTAGTCATTTATGTGCCCGATTATACAAACAATAACAACTTCTTAAACATTAAACCTCTTTACAGTATAGCTGATAGATTATCGTAGTGCTATTTGTTCAAATAATGCTGGCTGGCCATTTAATTAGGGACACTGAGATATTGCGTTCTATTTTCAAAATTTGAATCTCAATACTTTTTTACTTCTTCTCTTATTGTTTCGTGGTAGTTTTGGCGGCAATCCCGATATTTATTTTAAGTTTTGAAAAATATTTTGAAGAAAAATGGGTAAAAATAAAAGTTGCGATCCAACACTACGAAAAATTATCATGAAGTTTGTTGTCGAGCATGGTTGGCCATACCGAAGGATAGCAGAACATTTAAATTGTTCAAAAACTATGGTATACAATGCAGTGCAACATGTCAGACGCAATAACACAGATTTAAATGTGCCCAGAACAAAAAGACCGAGAAAAACAACTCCGCAAGAAGATAGAATGATAACCAGGTTAGCTAAGAAAGATCCGTTTCTAGGCTCTATTTTAATTAAACACGAAGTGTTTGGGACAGACGAAAGAGCTGGTGTCTCAGCGAGGACCGTTCGATGACGTCTGGTAGAAGCAGGGTTGTTCGGAAGAGTGGCTCGCAAAGTACCGTTGTTGAAGAAAGAACATAGAAATGCTCGTTTGGCGTTTGCACGTAAATATGGACATTGGACCTACGCCCAATGGCAACATGTATTATTCTCTGACGAGACCAAGGTTAATTTGATTTCTTCAGATTGAAGGCAATACGTACGGCGTCCAGTAAAAGCGGAAATGAATCCAAGATTCACAAAAAAGCAGGTGAAACATGGCGGTGGAAACATTAAAATGTGGGGTTCATTTTCTGGACGTGGAGTGGGACCTGTGAGGAAAGTTCAGGGTAACTTAGACCAACATCAATACAAGGCAATATTGGAGGAAACGATGCTTCCCTATGCTGAGGAGCATCTCCCTATTATATGGACGTTTCAGCATGATAACGACCCGAAACATACCGCCCGTTCAGTCAAGTCGTTTCTTACCAGTCAGTCAGTATCGGTGCTAGATTGGCCAGCAAATAGCCCGGACCTTAACCCAATCGAGCACCTTTGGCACGAAATCAAGAAAAAAGTAGCCACTTATCGTACCACAACTTTAGATGAACTTAATGAAGCTTTTTGTGAGGCATGGGCAAACATTCCTGTCGAAACATGCCAGAAACTGATAATGTCTATGCCACATCGGTGTCAAGCGGTAATTACTAACAAAGGTTTTGCTACTGGGTACTGATTTTACACGTAATAAAATGGAGCTGTTAAAGATATTATAATACTGCAGATTATTAGTTTTGTTTAACTCTATTTTTCATTATAGTTTACTGTCCTTAACTAAATGTCCAGCTACAGAATTATACCTTAAAATTGAAAACATGTTCAACCTTTGATATTAAATACTTTTTTCTATTTATTTATTCTTTTATTTACAGCCATTTAAAGCATAATAATCGGACCAAATTATGCAAATAATAGTTACTGAGAAATCAATAGGGTTTTATATTTGTATGTACATAACCGGTTATTGTTCTTCACTATCTTGCATGTCCCTAATTAGTTGACCACGACTGTATATATATATATATATATATATATATAGTTCTATATATATATAGTTCTATATATATATAGTTCTATATATTCTATAGTTCTAACCTCAGGCTTTACTTCCCAAAGCTCTTTCAAGCCGATACCATAAGATTGCGGCTCGCTATGCTCCTTCAAATTGTACTTGCTTGACACCATTTTAGTTAGATGTCCGTGGCAACCTAAAACAAGTACAAACAAATAAAGAACCACAGAAGTATAGTATTAGGTATATATAGTATGGATAAAATAATTATTATATCTACACATATATTATAGTAAGCCGTAGTTATAGTAATAAAAATGTGCTAAGTGTGATGTTCGGACGTGCCTATGTCTACATCTTCAAGGATTATAGAGCATGTTCGTAAAATTTAAAAAACAGATACCGTCTCTTGACATTTTGATTGATAGAAACGTTTTCGTCGGTTTTTTTTTATTTCTTTTAAAAAAGTAATTATTGTTTTCAAGTAATAATGTTAAATAAATAATAATAAATAAATATTGGCGGACTTTACACACAACGCCATCTAGCCCCAAACTAAGCAAAGCTTGTACTATGGGAACCAGATAACTGATAGAATACTTATTATATACTTTTTTTTTAGGGTTCCGTACCCAAAGGGTAAAAACGGTACCCTATTACTAAGACTTCGCTGTCCGTCTGTCTGTCTGTCTGTCCGTCTGTCTGTCACAGGGCTGTATCTCATGAATCGTGATAGCTAGACAGTTGAAATTTTCACAGATTATCTATTTCTGTTGCTGCTCTAACAACAAATACTAAAAACAATAAAATAAATATTTAAGGGGGGCTCCCGTGATTTTTATGCCGTTATTTATAGATAATGGTACGGAACCCTTCGTGCGCGAGTCCGACTTGCACTTGGCCGGTTTTTTTAATTACATACTTATTATACATAGACCCAGACCCAGAACAAACATCTATGTTCATCACACAAATGTTTGCCCTTGGTGGTGGGAATTGAACCCACAACCTACATCACAGAAGGCAGAGTTACTACCAACTGAGCTGTGAGGCCAGTTAGGTTTGCAGTACGTACCTTCAGCAAAAATAGTGATTTTGGAATGAAACTCCATGCCGCGTTCGAACGTGTCCTTCGGACTGCCGTCTTTGGCGATGCCGACGTCGCCCGTCGCGACGCCCTTCAGAGATCCGTCGTCGCGGTATATTAGATCGGCGCCTGCGCAACCTGGCCATACCTAAAAACACGTATAGAACCAAACTGAAAATTGCATACTTTTCAAAATCCTTGTGATTTTTTTGAAATAAATTACTTACTTTGACTTTATAGTAAAACTAGCAACCCGCCCCGGCTTCGCACGGGTAACATTTTATTATACATATAAACCTTCCTCCTGAATCACTCTATCTATTAAAAAAAACCGCATCAAAATCCGTTGAGTAGTTTTAAAGATATAAGCAAACATACATACATACATATTACATACAGACGCGGGAAGCGGAAAGCGACTTTGCTTTATACTATGTAGTGATAATAAAATTCCTAAAGCTCAAAATATTTTTTTGGAAAAAAAAGTTCTCCGTCTCTAAATCAAATTTCATCACAATCGGCCCAGAGGTTTGACAGAAAGGGACTTGTCAGTCAGGCGCGGATCCAGCCCTCGAAAAAGGTTGTGCACCCAGTGTATTAAAGTAATCTCACGTAAGCAAAAAGAAAATGGGCGAACACGTGAAATTAAAATAGGCAAAAATAAAATTGTGACGTCACAAGTCTATTACCGTCTCATTAATAAACGTAGACTAGCGCAGGATTAAATTTAGTCCAACGCTTACGTTTGGACTAGTCGAATTCAATATTAATAAACAAGGATTAGAAATGGAGTTGCTTACATTAAGCTGGTATTAACAAGTCTTGGTGTAACCTCAGATGATCTTTGGATTAATAGCACCGTTAAGGTGCAAACATCTTATCTTATGTTAGCCTTTATCGTCCCACTGCAGGACAGATGCCTCCCTCCCTTCCACACATCTCGATCACTAGCTAAATTTGGCCAATCACTTGATTTTGCCAAGGGGGGATTTTGACTTGATTTGGGGGTGGGGCGGTGTCGGTGTCTACTGGCGGCAAGTGTGTAAATCCGCCACTGGGTGTGTAGTGCCCCCAACGGTGGATCGGTGGATAAGGGAGCTGTAGCTTACCTCTGCGCCAAGTGCTTCAGCTTGTTCAGACATCCACCTCACCAGGTGTCCGAGACGAACCACATAGTTGCCATGGTTCCAGTTCGGTAAACCTGTAATTACGTTTAATTACGTCAACGTTATAATTACGTTTTAAAAACTATAAGGAAAACCAACAAAAATGTATTAACCAATCTAAAAGACAAGGGACGATATTCATTTTAAAATAAAAACGGGACCCTATTACTAAGACCTTCGTGCACGAGTCTGACTCGAACTTGGCCGGTTTTTTTAAGTTTTATGAAGGAACAATTACAACTAAATTAATATAATTTAAATGGGACCAACTTGGGACTATTTAATACGCAATATTTTTTCTTATCTAAATCAGATCATTCTCTGCTCATATAAATACCTGGAAATACAGGTAGCGGAATCCGCCCGCCCTTCGACAGCAGTCCAAACTTGTCACTGGTAACGGGGGTGTTCATCGGTGCCCCCTTTTCCTTCCAATCTGGGATGAGTTCATTTAATGCTATGGGGTCCACGCAGGCCCCAGAGAGGATGTGGCCACCGGCTTCAGCTGCCTTTTCTAGCAACGTCACTCTTACCTCCTAGAATTGAGTAGATACATTATGGTTATCTTGAGATAGATGAGGTTTTAAAACTTAAATGCGAAGCCACCGACAGAAACTGGTTATTTATAGAAGTATATTTATAGTATCATAACACAAGTTAAGATTTTTTTTTAAACTTACTAAACTAACTTTTATTTTCGAATACTAAGACGTATTAATGTAGCGCTTCTTCTTTTTGTTATGGCGTCTGTGGTTGATGATACCACAATTTCGCCAACGTCGGATGATTAAAGGATTTAAAACGGTAAAACAATGGAGGGCAGAGTAATTTAAAATTAGCCGATCAAATAAAGGAAGACTCAACAAAGATTTTGTATTTTAACAACGCTCCTACGTTTAAAAGTGATCCTATTTTGAAATAAATAACTTTTGACTTTGACTTTTATCAAATAATAATTTCTCCTACAGTAAACAGTATTTTTAAGAAACTATAATTCTGTCAGGCGCCATCATTTGGAGTGTCCCAATTTAAACTTCCAGTCAAGAAAATTGTGTCAATTGAGGTGATGTACACTTATGAACTGGATATACAGGACAACATAATAATTATACAGCATTTATTTGTTTTATAAATTTGACCAACTTGGAAAATGTGTAACTACCTCCTATCTGCATAGAACCTTGTAGTAGCTAAGTCGTAGAACATGTGAACACTTACAGCCCCCTTCTCCTCTGCAATCTGCCTTGCCCGGATAGCGGCTGCCATGCCTGCCGGTCCACCACCAATGATGAGAATGTCTGTCTCCTCTGCAATGCGTTCCATGCTGATCTCTGTAACAAAATGATTATTAAAATCCAGTCTTAGTCTCTCACAAAATAACTGTTAATTTTAATAAAATCTGACATTTTGTGTTATATCAAGTGCTTAGTATACTATATTTTCATAGTATGCAAGCTAGCAATGTTGACACATTGTAGAATGCAAATTATGATAGTGGCAACACCTAAATGCATAAATTAAGGAAATCTTAAAGGATTGACTGACATTTTTGCATTCATGATAACAAATTGAATCATCCGACCCAATTAAGTGGGATATGGGCAGAAAGATGACATCAAATCTTTCATTTCATTTTGTGTTCAATTATAAAGCACAATATTCCACTTGCTAAAATCATATAAAGTAAAAATAGTTTGATTTGTTTAAAAACTCCTTTCTATTGACCAAGTCACATAAGTTGCCAGATAATTATTGGTTTATCTTAGTTATCACCAATAAAATTTTAAAATATTATATTTTGGTAACCTTGGCCAGCTTGCATGTAAACATAGGTGATTATTTCTTGTACAAGATAAGATAAATTAGTTATAAGTTCAATTCTAGAAGCACAAGGTTATTGAAGTTACCTTTCCATCTTGGATCCTTATCTCTCGGATTTATTGTGTAATGGGTAGTTATTTTCGGGTATACATCTGAGTACAGTCTTTTAACAGCATTTGTTAGCCTCCCCACTGAAAAAAAAAACTGTCAAACAAAACACATCCAAAACAAACAAATGAACTTTGAACCTTTTATTAATAATCTTCATTGCGTAACCTTACACCAAAATTATCAAAGAAGCACTGTTATACATAAGTTCTACTGCCTTTAAAGCATTCTAATAAAACTTTTTATACATTAATTAGCTAAATAACAACATTGTGTGTATGGTACCCCAAACAGCTGATATTGACGTCACACAAAACAACTAGCACAACACATAAGACAGTAACTTTTTTATTATAATGTTATGAATTCAAATTCAAATAGTCTTAGATAAATAACAATAAAAAAAACATTTATTTACCCTGACGAGCCGAACTAACAAGTGCCACAGCCATTTTTTAAACAGCGTTACATTCCGTTACCCTAAACTTCTGTGCGTAACTAAACTGAAGGAAGCGAAGCACAACTGTCACGTCGGCACATCACAGTCACAGGCTGTCAGTATCAAAACTGACCAATTGCAGAGCGTTGGACCCCAGTTTACGTTCCGTTACCCAAAAATGTACATAATCCTCACAATGCTACATATTTAATCCGCCTTGTAAATTCCATAAAAAAACCAAAGAGCATAGAAAAAAACAATGGTAGTGGTAGCTGCATCTATCAACTGTTTGTGCCAGAAAAACATTTATTTTAAAAAATAAAAAAACCTAAATATATTTATTTCATGTGATGTGAATTTGTTTTGATTTTGATTGTAGATTTTAGTTGTACATACATGTACAGTACAAACAATAATTTAATTTGTGTGTGCTCTGTGATTGTACATACCTAGTTTCAAAAATAGATTATTTTGATTGCTAAACCATGAAGCTTGAAGCTAGCTACACCTATTAGAATTCAATTTGTGGACGAATTCATTATCACAAAAATTATATCCCAATCGTCATGTCGATAACATCGCTTTGCCGTGTGTGTTTATCAATAGGACGCTTGGAAAGAATTGCAAATACACAACTGCAAACAATATTCGAAAAACTTACCAGCAACCAGGTATATTTATATGTATAGCACCGTTAAGTTAGATGGTTTGTTTATTTTACCTTTTAGGCTTTTCAGCGCCCTCTTCGCTGTAGGCCTTCTTATTTCGTGTCTAAGATTCAGTCAATACTTCCGTCAGCAAGACCCAGACTATACCTAACTTTTGTTTTTAGGTGAAATATTAATAAAATATAGGTGGACATTTCACACATCGCCATGTAGCCCCAAACTAGCAAAACTTGTAGGTACTTTGGGAACCAGATTACTGATAGAATACTTACATAAATTCTTTTTTTTTGTAAATACCTACATATGATAATACACAGATCAAACATCCATTTCCATCACACAAAATGTTTGTTCCGAGTGGGAATTGCACCCACAACCTACAGTAAGTACCTACAGAGGCCAGAGTTACTACCAACTGAGCTGTGAGGCCAGTCCTGTGTTCATTATATGTAAAGGAACTCCTAATATGTTTTTGTTTCAGCTCATTACAGGCGATGGAAGGCCAGAATCAGTATGTTATATGTGTCACCGACTACTACAAAAGTGCTGCAAGTTTATACACCTGTCTCATAGAGCTGAGAAGACACTTTCACAACTCCTTTACAGTCGTATAGAGGTAGGTCTCAAATCAAAATATACAGTCGTGGTCAACTAATTAGGGACACTCTTTGGTTAAACCGAATTGTGAATTTATTTTTTATTTTCCAACGAGTCTAAACCATATTCCATATCTCTTACATGTAAGTATAATTAGTCATTTATGTGCCCGATTATACAAACAATAACAACTTCTTAAACATTAAACCTCTTTACAGTATAGCTGATAGATTATCGTAGTGCTATTTGTTCAAATAATGCTGGCTGGCCATTTAATTAGGGACACTGAGATATTGCGTTCTATTTTCAAAATTTGAATCTCAATACTTTTTTACTTCTTCTCTTAATGTTTCGTGGTAGTTTTGGCGGCAATCCCGATATTTATTTTAAGTTTTGAAAAATATTTTGAAGAAAAATGGGTATAAATAAAAGTTGCGATCCAACACTACGAAAAATTATCATGAAGTTTGTTGTCGAGCATGGTTGGCCATACCGAAGGATAGCAGAACATTTAAATTGTTCAAAAACTATGGTATACAATGCAGTGCAACATGTCAGACGCAATAACACAGATTTAAATGTGCCCAGAACAAAAAGATCGAGAAAAACAACTCCGCAAGAAGATAGAATGATAACCAGGTTAGCTAAGAAAGATCCGTTTCTAGGCTCTATTTTAATTAAACACGAAGTGTTTGGGACAGACGAAAGAGCTGGTGTCTCAGCGAGGACCGTTCGACGACGTCTGGTAGAAGCAGGGTTGTTCGGAAGAGTGGCTCGCAAAGTACCGTTGTTGAAGAAAGAACATAGAAATGCTCGTTTGGCGTTTGCACGTAAATATGGACATTGGACCTACGCCCAATGGCAACATGTATTATTCTCTGACGAGACCAAGGTTAATTTGATTTCTTCAGATGGAAGGCAATGCGTACGGCGTCCAGTAAAAGCGGAAATGAATCCAAGATTCACAAAAAAGCAGGTGAAACATTAAAACGTGGGGTTCATTTTCTCTACGTGGAGTGGGACCTATGAGGAAAGTTCAGGGTAACTTAGACCAACATCAATACAAGGCAATATTGGAGGAAACGATGCTTCCCTATGCTGAGGAGCATCTCCCTATTATATGGACGTTTCAGCATGATAACGACCCGAAACATACCGCCCGTTCAGTCAAGTCGTTTCTTACCAGTCAGTCAGTATCGGTGCTAGATTGGCCAGCAAATAGCCCGGACCTTAACCCAATCGAGCACCTTTGGCACGAAATCAAGAAAAAAGTAGCCACTTATCGTACCACAACTTTAGATGAACTTAATGAAGCTTTTTGTGAGGCATGGGCAAACATTCCTGTCGAAACATGCCAGAAACTGATAATGTCTATGCCACATCGGTGTCAAGCGGTAATTACTAACAAAGGTTTTGCTACTGGGTACTGATTTTACACGTAATAAAATGGAGCTGTTAAAGATATTATAATACTGCAGATTATTAGTTTTGTTTAACTCTATTTTTCATTATAGTTTACTGTCCTTAATTAGATGTCCAGCTACAGAATTATACCTTAAAATTGAATACATGTTCAACCTTTGATATTAAATACTTTTTTCTATTTATTTATTCTTTTATTTACAGCCATATAAAGCATAATAATCGGACCAAATTATGCAAATAATAGTTATTACTGAGAAATCAATAGGGTTTTATATTTGTATGTACATAACCGGTTATTGTTCTTCACTATCTTGCATGTCCCTAATTAGTTGACCACGACTGTATATGTATGTTACATTATAAGAGATATTTCAGACTTCAAACAAAAATCCCAGTTTTAACTAGAAATATGGCTAATTACCACGTTTTTGGGTTCTGTAACCAAAGGGTTTAAACGGGACCCTATTACTAAGACTCCACTGTCCATCTGTCTATTCGTCTTTCACAAGTCTGTATCTCATGAACTGTGATAGCTAGACTAGAATGTAGAATAAAGCGAAGAAGAAGAAGATTAGATTATAGATTACTAGCGGATGATCTCCTTAAAAATGTCTAGAATTGTTAATAATGAAATTAATATAAAATATTATATTTAAATATGATACCCTGCTTATTTCCAGCTAAACCAGAAGAATCTAACCATTAAGTGCTCAAACACCCAGAATGACAGCCCGCACGCTCTGACAGTGTCCAGTACAATTTATATGACAATACCAAGTGAGAATGAAGGTTCTCAAGTATTTATTAAGAAAGAACTTGAAGAGAGGAAAAGTATATTGAAGAGTGATACAGACAGTAAGTAAAATAACAATTAAAAAAATCGACCAAGAGCGAGTCGAACTCGCGCACGAAGGGTTCCATACCATTATCTATAAAAAACGGCAAAAAAATCACGTTTGTTGTATGGGAGCCCAACTTAAATATTTATTTCATTGTTTTTAGTATTTGTTGACAGACAAATGGACAGCGAAGTCTTAGTAATAGGGTCCCATTTTATCCCAAAGAGCATATAAGTATTTTATCCTTTGGGTATGGAACCCTAAAAAGCTAATGTTACAAATCCGAAAGTTTGTAAATATATTTGTAGCTCAATTACACCTAAACAACCAAACTGATTTAGATGAAACTTGGAATATACATAGTTTATGTCCCGGAATAGCATATAGGATACAATGCTTTTTTAACTAGTAATTTATTAATTTGATATAGCTTAAACAGCATTCTGGCTACTAGGTTTGATTGGTCTTTGAATCAATTCTGTATGAAACATTTATTGACAATAAAATCTAGGTATTAGTCTATTAATACTAGAATTTGTTGCTATATATCTTTGTCCGTTTAGTTTTTTAAATCTAGGTATTTAAAATAATATTAAAAAAATAAAACCAAGATATCTTCTCAGATCTCAAGGCGCCTAGATAATTGAATATGTCTAAAGGGGGTAACCAGAGGCACGTTCGAATATTGAGTACAAACTGCTAATTATGATGAATTTAAAGTTAGAAAATCGTAGTGCCTAGCAGAATTTACATTAAATTTGAGATAATTGCATATTACTTACAATAAAAATACTTATGAAAAATTGTATTCCTTAACATTTTTTTACAGATATACTTATGACTGACGGTGTAAAGATTTCTAACGAAAATGACTTGGCAGCAAAATTGTTTGATCAAGAACCCATGTTCGATGCTGATAGGAACTGGGGTTCTTCCGATATAGCTGGTCCTATACATAAACAAGGTATTATTAGTAAAAACATTTTGATGATATTGAACAGTATAATAATGTCTTAACTAAAAAACATGGTCAGTAAGCGGCTGCTTATTGTATTGCATACATTTACACTTGATTGTAAAACTTTTTTTTATCCAATGTTTACCCTTGCATGTTGTGTGTTCCTATGTCCTTAGCACTCACACAGTAAAAACTGACAGGGCTTGTTTGTATTCAAACCAAATTAGGATAACGACTGTAATCTCCAAGTACGGTAGACATCCTCTCAGATCTCCAACCGCTCAGATCCCTGCATGATGCCTAAAGAATTTAGCCAAAAGCACGTCCAATATTACATTTGGCACATGCATATATTTTTTCAAAGGTGTACAGTGACATTTACTTTATCAGAGTTTTATACTAATTCAACCCATAATTCTTTACATAGATGTACCTGATGAAAACTATGATGTCAAGATTTCTAACGAAAATGACAGCATGGACCGATCTTCAGACCAAGAACCCATGTTTGATGCCGATAGGGACTCAGATTCTTCTTGTGTAGTACCTGCTCCTACAACTACAAAAAGTAAAGGTATTATCAAACAAAACAAATTCAAAGCTACAAAAATATTAATAAAACCATCTACAAGTGAATCAAAAAGTTACAAAACAAACCATACTGCTTACAGCTGTTCTAAATGCCCGAAAACCTTCAAACAGAAAGCGTATTTGAAAAGACATGTCAGAACTCACACCGGTGAGAAACCATATGCTTGTGAAATATGCGGTCAAACATTCACAGACTCGGTTATTTTGAAGCAACATATCAGAACCCACAATGGTGAAGCGCCATACATCTGCCATGTGTGTTCTAAACAGTTCAATCAGAAACCACACTTGACAGAACATATTAGAATTCACACCGGTGAAAAGCCATATGCCTGTGAAACATGTTCTTGCTCTTTTGCACATAGGAGTTCTCTGAAAAGGCATATAAGAACTCATACTGGTGAAAAGCCATATGTTTGTAACAAATGTTCTAGGCAGTTCAGTCAGATATCTAATTTGAAGAAACACATTCGTACCTGCAGAGTTGATAAAACTACACATGTTTGTGTCAAATGTTCAAACTAAACTTAAAGTTGCAGAAATTAATAGCCTACTATAATAAAAAAAAAATTAAATAGTATCACGATTGTAATCCCCAAGTACAGTACATCTACTCAAAACTCCAGGAAATCAGAGACGACTAAAAGGGTTAGTCAGGGGCACGTCCAAACTTTACGTACCATTTTTACATTTTGTATGAACTTGCTGAAAAATTCTAGTTCACACTGTTATTATAACACTTTCTAAATATGAGAATATTATGTATCTACTTGGATTGTTAAATAAATATAGTATGGAATACAAATACAATTAATTTCTCATTTTAACAGATGGTTCAGCCGGATTTCTGGATGGGATTGGCAGCATGAAAAAAGTTAAACTTGAACAAATACTAAACTCTTCTAATTCTAGCAAAGATTTAATTGAAATATCAATAATGACAAATCAAAGTAAAAAGTTCCGCGACCTAGACAACAATATAAATCAAAACGCTAAATTACCGAAACCAATAAAAAAATACAAGCCACGAAAAAATAAAAACAAATTGAGCATTATAGGACTTACTTATCAATGTGACAAGTGTTCTAAGATGTTTACTAAAAAAAATTGTTTGCGCCAACATGCCATTTCTCACTCAGATACAAAACCATTTACCTGCCACAACTGCTTTAAAACTTTCACATCTAGATCAGGTTTAAGTGCGCATATGAAAATTCACTCTGGAGAAAGACCACATTCTTGCCACATGTGCGCTAAAACATTCGTACGACAAAGCCATTTAACACGTCACATCAAAACCCACACCGGTGAAAAGCCATATAGATGCTATATATGCCCGAAACAGTTCATACAAAAACGTCACTTACAAGAACATATAAGAACCCATACTGGTGAAAGACCACATGCCTGTAAAATGTGCCCTAAAAAATTTGGCAGTATGACAACACTGAAAATACACACTATAAGAATTCATTCCGATGAAAAGCCATATCCCTGTCTTGTGTGTTCTAAAAATTTTTGTATGAGAAGTGAATTAAAAATACATGTAAGATCTCATACTGGGGAAAGACCATATTTATGTGATAAGTGCCCAGCAGCGTTCTCACATAGACACAACTTGCGAGCACATAAGACATCTCATACGGGTGAGAAGCCATATGCTTGCCACTTGTGCGCTAGAACATTTGCTCGGTCGGGTTCTCTAAAACGACACATGAGAACCCATACTAGTGAAGGGTCGTATCACGCGTGTGACCACTGTTCTCAAAAATTCAAATCCAAACAAAGTTTGCAGAAACATATAATTACATTGCACATTTAAAACTCATAACCGGTCATAGATTGCACTTCGGATTTTCGGACGCACGAACTTTAATCGTTATACCTCACAGCTCAGTTGGTAGTAACTCTGCCTTCTGCGCTGTAGGTTGTGGGTTCGATCCCCACCCAGGGCAAATATTTGTGTGATGAACATAGATGTTTGTTCTGTGTCTGGGTGTTACTATGTATAATAAGTATGTATTTACAAAAAAAAAAAGTATATAAGTATTCTATCAGTTATCTGGTTCCCATAGTACAAGCTTTGCTTAGTTTGGGGCTAGATGGCGCTGTGTGTAAAGTCCGCCAATATTTATTTATTTATTTATTTATCCTCAATGGAACTTTCATTGTCACATAAAAAAGTTCATTTATTGTATCCAAGGCTTACGGAACTAAAAGTTACATAAAATTGTTTGTGTTATGTTAAGCTACCTATCTACATGTTACATTATTACATTGCTTTATGTCGTTGATAAAATTAAATAATAATAAAAACAGTGTATTAAGTATTACTTTATACATATACTACAAGCGGACCCGGCGCTTAAGAATTAACAAATGCTGTGTTAAATTCCCGTTCCCGTTATAAAAAGTATTCTATGATTCTCCTGGCACTAAGATACCTCGCCACCAATTTTCAGACAAATCGGTTCAGCCGTTCTCGAGTTAATTAGTTCTTCGAGTTCTAAGTGTTGTAACAAACCCGACTTTCTTTTATATAGTAGAAGAAGATAAGATGTAGTAAGAGTATAATTAAGGTGATATTATGTGAATCGGAAAAAGTGATAAAACTGCATTACCTTGAAAACCATGAAACTTAAAGGAAGTTATATAAAAATGAACTGTTTAGCTATTCATAGTTTTGATTCAATTAAAAACGAAACTAAAAACACTAGTTTCGTTGAAGAGCTAACTTTTGAAAATAAATCTAAGTATAGAGAAAAGTTTCACCAATCGTGTTTCTGTCTATAATTTATATAAATAATATTCTTATGTTATCTTTGTCATAAAAAAACACTAATTGCGTAAAAATCTATCTTCACCCGCTGATTTTCATTGCCACAGCTTTTGAATTTACAGAATACCAATGTCATACTAACTATTAAATAACCATTCACTCTATTCTAATATTATATTATAGTTACTATGGACAACATTTTGATCGATATTCAGAGCACATGTTACTGTAATGAAAAAAAAAAAACAAATAATGCGTTCAGTTATTTATTACGAAGCTTAAAAATAAATTACAACAAGCAATACTTTTCACTTGACCGGTTTCATCTGCCAGAGGCCGTCGTTGAGATAATGGCAGTTTTCGATGCCGACACCTTTGTTCACTTTTGCTCTGTAAAAAAAGAAAATTATTCAATTGGATGATTCAAATAATAGGCAAGCCTTGTATATGTATACACGTATTGGCTTATTCTTTTAGGCTAACATACGTAGCTTGATTGTAAAATAAACGTAAACTCTTGTTAAAAATTGTTTTTTGATTGTGCATATTACGTGCATATTTCGGCATTTTTATATTGCATATACCTAATCCGATGTCTAAATATTATAAACGTTAATATTATAAAATTAAAACTATCGTGGTTGTTAATCATTTTAAATAGAAATACGGCTAATTACCACGTTTTTACTTGTATTGCTGACGTTTCGAGACAATTCAGATGCTCTTCATCATGAGCAACGCCCGCGACCGCGATCAATCGCCGATCTGCCGTTGATCGCGGTCGCGGGCGTTGCTCATGATGAAGAGCATCTGAATTGTCTCGAAACGTCAGCAATACAAGTAAAAACGTGGTAATTAGCCGTATTTCTATTTAAAATATTATAAAAGTTTGTGAGGATTTTTGTGTCTCGATCACAACAAAACGGATTTGGATGAAACTTGAAATATACATAGCTTAAGTCCTGGAATAACAGATATGACACTCTTTATCCAGGTACCACAAAAGCGAAGCCGCGGGTAGAAGCTAGCAATATTATAAATGCGAAAGTATGTAAGGTAAGGATGTTTGTATGTTCGGGCCTCAATCACGACCAAACGGTTTCGTATGAAACTTGGAATATGCATAGCCTATGGTCCTGGGATAAAGTTAGGATACTTTTTATCCAGCTTATAAAGTTTTTCGAGCTAAAAATCCAATAAGTATGCTGTAGAGCAGTGTTCCGCAAAGTGTGTACCGCGGCACACTGGTGTACCGTGGTCATTAGTTGGTGTGCCTTGGAAAAATAAAGATATCTTATAAACGTATTTTTAGCACTCCAAATTTAGACCGTCTATGCTCAATTAAACAGGTTCATGATTCGCATTAGATACCTTTTCTGCAAATTAAAGTTTAGTTTTGTTGATTAATAAAAAATATTATTTCGTTGATTAATAATAAATGTTGATTAATATTACTTAAAAACAGATATTTAATTTGTGGTGTACCTCAAAAAATTTCATTTTCCTAAATGTACCTTGGACACAAAATGTTTGCGGAACACTGCTGTAGTAGAGACACTTACATATCGTCGGTGGATAGTGCAGTCATGCCGACGGCGAGAGCGTGAGTCTTTCCCTCGGCTACGACAGCGACCACGTGACCTGGAAGAAACAATAATAGGTAATCTATACTATCCTACTAATCACTACATAGTATAAAGCAGTCGCTTTCCGCTTCCCGCGTATGTATGTATGTATGTTCGCTTATATCTTTAAAACTACACAACGGATTTTGATGCGGTTTTTTTTAATAGATAGAGTGATTCAGGAGGAAGGTTTATACAGTCGTGGTCAACTAATTAGGGACACTCTTTGGTTAAACCGAATTGTGAATTTATTTTTTATTTTCCAACGAGTCTAAACCATATTCCATATCTCTTACATGTAAGTATAATTAGTCATTTATGTGCCCGATTATACAAACAATAACAACTTCTTAAACATTAAACCTCTTTACAGTATAGCTGATAGATTATCGTAGTGCTATTTGTTCAAATAATGCTGGCTGGCCATTTAATTAGGGACACTGAGATATTGCGTTCTATTTTCAAAATTTGAATCTCAATACTTTTTTACTTCTTCTCTTATTGTTTCGTGGTAGTTTTGGCGGCAATCCCGATATTTATTTAAAGTTTTGAAAAATATTTTGAAGGAAAATGGGTAAATATAAAAGTTGCGATCCAACACTACGAAAAATGATCATGAAGTTTGTTGTCGAGCATGGTTGGCCATATCGAAGGATAGCGGAACATTTAAATTGTTCAAAAACTATGGTATACAATGCAGTGCAACATGTCAGACGCAATAACACAGATTTAAATGTGCCCAGAACAAAAAGATCGAGAAAAACAACTCCGCAAGAAGATAGAATGATAACCAGGTTAGCTAAGAAAGATCCGTTTCTAGGCTCTATTTTAATTAAACACGAAGTGTTTGGGACAGACGAAAGAGCTGGTGTCTCAGCGAGGACCGTTCGACGACGTCTGGTAGAAGCAGGGTTGTTCGGAAGAGTGGCTCGCAAAGTACCGTTGTTGAAGAAAGAACATAGAAATGCTCGTTTGGCGTTTGCACGTAAATATAGACATTGGACCTACGCCCAATGGCAACATGTATTATTCTCTGACGAGACCAAGGTTAATTTGATTTCTTCAGATGGAAGGCAATACGTACGGCGTCCAGTAAAAGCGGAAATGAATCCAAGATTCACAAAAAAGCAGGTGAAACATGGCGGTGGAAACATTAAAATGTGGGGTTCATTTTCTGGACGTGGAGTGGGACCTGTGAGGAAAGTTCAGGGTAACTTAGACCAACATCAATACAAGGCAATATTGGAGGAAACGATGCTTCCCTATGCTGAGGAGCATCTCCCTATTATATGGACGTTTCAGCATGATAACGACCCGAAACATACCGCCCGTTCAGTCAAGTCGTTTCTTACCAGTCAGTCAGTATCGGTGCTAGATTGGCCAGCAAATAGCCCGGACCTTAACCCAATCGAGCACCTTTGGCACGAAATCAAGAAAAAAGTAGCCACTTATCGTACCACAACTTTAGATGAACTTAATGAAGCTTTTTGTGAGGCATGGGCAAACATTCCTGTCGAAACATGCCAGAAACTGATAATGTCTATGCCACATACGGTGTCAAGCGGTAATTACTAACAAAGGTTTTGCTACTGGGTACTGATTTTACACGTAATAAAATGGAGCTGTTAAAGATATTATACATAATACTGCAGATTATTAGTTTTGTTTAACTCTATTTTTCATTATAGTTTACTGTCCTTAATTAAATGTCCAGCTACAGAATTATACCTTAAAATTGAATACATGTTCAACCTTTGATATTAAATACTTTTTTCTATTTATTTATTCTTTTATTTACAGCCATTTAAAGCATAATAATCGGACCAAATTATGCAAATAATAGTTACTGAGAAATCAATAGGGTTTTATATTTGTATGTACATAACCGGTTATTGTTCTTCACAATCTTGCATGTCCCTAATTAGTTGACCACGACTGTATGTATAATACATGCATAATATAGTAGAGGAACACTGATAATTTTAGAGGTTTCTAATGTGATGTCGTAAATAAACACATTTTTTTGAGCTTACATTGCAAATGCTGGCTGAACCCCACGAGATATATCAAAATAATGTACTACAGTATTGTACACCTTAAAAACGTCTACAAAAAAGTCCACGATGGTATTAGAAATGTCTTACGCACAGCGAAGCGGGCATGGGTCAGCTAGTAATATTATAAATGCGAAAGTTTGTGAGTGGGTGTGGGTGTGTGTGTGTGTGTGTGTGTGTGTGTGTGTGTGTGTGTGTGTGTTACTCTTTCACGCAAAAACTACTGAACGGATTAAAATGAAACTTTACATTAACTATAGATTTTAAACAAGTTTGTTTACTATGCTGTGCTATTAAATATATGCTTAGCTATTAAAAACGGTGTAGGCACTACAACCAGGTCTTTGACCCTACGTACAAAAAATAGAAAGTAAAATACCCTTGTCGATGGTGGACATCTTAGCCCCGGGGGATGTCAGACCGGGGCACATGATGTTTGCCCCTGAAAGGACAAAGCGAATCGCTCCTTTGTCCACTTGCTGCATAGGAACGAAGAAGGGATCTGAAATAAAACAACAGGGTTTGTTTGTGCTAGTGGCCAGTTCTGTGGGGCTATTTTGTAAAAACATGATTATCATGTTATGGTACTGAATGCCATAATACCTACGCTTCCAATACAATACCTACGCTTCAGCGTAGGTGGTGTAATAATGTAATATAGGTGCATAAACTGTGAATAGTTACTATGAAAAGTGTACAGATTAGGTATTCTCTAACATTAGGTTACCTATTGCATTCAATATCATAACATGATTATCATGTTTTTACAAAATAACTCTGCTGGTGACGGGGTTCATACTATAAATGTAAGTATAGGTAGTAAGACAACTGAAAATGACATAGGTAGGTAGATTAGGGAACGTACCCATATTACTACGTGATCTGTTTAGGGGGGGGAGGGGGTCTTCAAAAATACCACGCATGGTCACAGGGGCGGGGGGACATGGGGAAAAAACAATAGGTACCATTAGAAGGTAAGTACCCTTACATTTGTGCAGTAGCCTCAGGGTCGGCATCCAAGGACCTTCGCGGTGGCGGAAGAACAGCAGCTCACCAGCACTGTTCACCATTATCTCAATGTGGTCATGGCTGCAACAACACAAACATAAAATAAACTATAATAAATTATGGTGAACATTTCACACAGTGCCATCTAGCCCAAAACTAAGCAAAGCTTGTACTATGGGCACTAGACAATAACTGATAGAATACGTATAAGTATACGTTTTTTTTTTGTAAAAAAATTACATTACACATCTATGTTCAATGTTCATCACACAAATGATTGAATGTTTGTCTTGGGTGGGGATCGAACCCACAACCTACAGCACAGAACTGAGCTATGAGGTCAGACAATCTAACATCTTACCTACTCGTGAGGAAACCAGTTAGTGATCTTGTAACCGGCGACGGGCTTGCAACCTGTCGCGTGTGAAATACTAACTACTGCAAAGTGTGGGCTTGTGTCAAATGTTAGGACGTGCCACTGACTAACTAACTCCTTCAGACATGTTCAAAGATCTGGAGATCTGCTAGTATGTTTACCGTACTTGGGGATTACAGTCGTGATCCAATGTCATTACATTTGTTAACCTACTTTATATTATTATACTGATAAATAATATACCAAGACCACTGTTTTTGTAAAATAAATGTATTATTATTATTTTAGTTAATATTTGCCTTCCCCGTTCGCGTAAAATTATCATTAAATGCTAATGGTAAATTACTTTGTACCTACCACCTAATCAGTATGCAAATTTTAATTTATTTTGGTTCAGCAATTAATGAAACCGGTATAACTTGTTGTGTGATGTGACCCAACACTTCAAGGTAATTAAAGATGCACTTCACCAATTTATGATAATCCTAGTACCTCACCTACTTAGGTCTTACCTACCTTAAGTTTTGCACTAGTCTCCAGTTTATTATTTTGCTAAGGGCCTGTTTCATCATCTTCAATTAAAGTGTTGATTAGTTACTTTCCAGTTAGCGCTAAATATGTATGAATGAAAGTGTCAAAACTATCAAATGTCAAATGGCATTAGTTTTTGGTAATCGCCAAGTAGCTTACTTAGGACTTTACTTGAAGGTGGTGAAACAGGCCCTAGTAAATATATTTTTTTAGTTTTATAATAATTTTATTTCATAACTAACTTAAATCCAGACACAAAAGCTAGATTACTTTCGCGAGCTAGACAACGAAAAGCTAGACGCTTTCAAGGTCTAGACCTTGAAAAGCTATAAATTATTTTACTCTACCATTTGACAATCCTGAATGTGTCCTTCTTGGGCAGCACCTGGTCGATGTAGTTCTCCAAGTGAGGGTACAGCTCCAGGAGTCTCATGCGGATGCCCTTCTGCACTGAGGACTTCAACTGCTGCACCCCGGAGATGCTCTCCTTCTCGTCGAACCTGAAAACGATAATTTATTTATTTATTTACTAGCTGACCCGTGCCCGCTTCGCTGTGCGTAAGACATTTCTAATACCATCGTGGACTTTTTTGTAGACGTTTTTAAGGTATACAATACTGTAGTACATTATTTTGATATATCTCGTGGGGTTCAGCCAGCATTTGCAATGTAAGCGCAAAAAAATGTGTTTATTTACGACATCACATTAGAAACCTCTAAAATTATCAGTGTTTCTCTACAATATTATGCATGTATTATACATATAAACCTTCCTCTTGAATCACTATATTTATTTAAAAAAACCGCATCAAAATCCGTTGTGTAGTTTTAAAGATATAAGCAAACATACATACATACATACAGACGCGGGAAGCGGAAAGCGACTTTGCTTTATACTATGTAGTGATTAAGGCAGCGCCAACAGCACACATAATACACATTGAATACGTAAACATTTATGAAAAAGTATTATAGAATGTGAGCCAATTACAGGCATGCACAGCATTACTAATAAAAAGACAGACAACAGACACAGGATAAAATTGAACAAAAAGAATATAATTAAAGGTACCTAAGAATAAAAGAATTAAGTTTAAAGTTCTTATAGTACCTAAGTACCTAAGAATTAAGTTCTTACAACGGTGAAGGAAAACACCTTGAGGAAATCATTTAGTATTCTAGTAAGCGGCGACGGGCTTGCAATCTTTCGCGTGTGGAATGCTAACTACTGCAATATGAGGGCATGTGCCAAATGTAATCTTTGGACGTGCCTCTGATTAAGCCCTTTAGACGTTTTTAAGGATCTGATCGTCTGGAGATCTGAGAGGATGTCTACCGTACTTGGGGATTACAGTCGTGATCGTGATTTATTTATGGGGCTCCCAGTCGCTGATTGCTCTTTTTCGAAACGAAAAACGAAATACTTCTGAACAAGCCACATCTCCTATTTTTATAAGTAGGTACCTATATTACTTCAGGTTCCTACCTAGATTTCTATTAAGCTGAAAACATAATAGCAGAAACTTTTCACGATAAAGATATTATTTAAAAATGATACGTTTTAGCATTTATGATCGAAATATTTTATATACCTACTATTAAAATCAACTTGTGATTTATTGTTAAAGATAGGTAATGTGTAGATCTAGATTTCTATTAGAATAGATTTTTGATAAGTAATTATACATAATTTATATCATTAATTTATTCGAAAAGTTAAGGCGGACCACGCGCCGACGTGTGTTTGTCGTCATTGCAGCGGTCGGTAGGATTATTTATCGAAGTGATTAAAGATGGGTAGGTACATCTTTATTCACATATACTATACATTATAAAATAGGAGATGTGGCCTGTTCACAAGTATTTATTTTTTCGTTTCGAACAAAAACAATCGTCGACTGGGAGCGCCTTAATTTCAAAAATAAATAAATAAATGGGATCTCTACTGTCATCCCCCCAATACCGTCCAAACATTACATTTGGCACATGCCCACATCTTTGCAGTAGTTAGTATTTGTGTGTGACAGGTTGAGGCAACGAGAAGGTGGCGTTAGAAAATTGTTTCGAAGGCTAACCACTTTGCTCGAAGTAGGCTAATTACTTTCATTGGACTTGTCTTGTCACCGGTTAGTTAGTTAGTTACATAATAGGTGCTCGCGGAAGGCTTGGTAACTGGTTTGATTACAATAATTATAGCTAGTGTGGCAAAAGCGTTGAATTACTATTTCGATGGGTACAAAATGTACAAATGGTTTTGATTTAGACCAATGATTACTAAAGTGGCTTATATCGGCCCCTAGGTGTCGATGACGAACAGCAAGGGGTCTACGGCGGCGAAAAAATATTATAAGAACAAAAAACCCGACTGCTAAAATTAAATAAACTAAAAAAAATGTGATACTCCTATTTAGGGGAAGGGGATATTTAAAAACATATCGATCTCGTTTTAGCAGGTCGTAACAATATAACACAGCGCCATCTAGCCCCAAACTAAGTAAAGATTGTACTATGGGAACTAGATAACTGATAGAATACTTATATACCTACTTACCTACTTTTTATGTAAATATATGATACTTAATAACACCCAGACTACTTAGTTTATTTTGACTTAAAAACATGGCAAGTGACCTACGAGACAAAATTCAGGGAACTCTGGTTCAGACAGTGGTCCTTTTATGATGCTACTATAATGAATAGCATGTAAGAAGAGCCTACATTCTGTAATGACAATATTTTCTGCTGCCTATTCACCGTGACGCGCATAAATGCATAATCAGCTTTCACGTAAGCAAATACAGGAGAGACCTACTTAGTTTAAATTACAGACTAGACTGAAACTAGGTGCCGATTCTGCAACAACGTATCCAAAGTATCCATCTCGTTCTGTTATGTATAGAGTGAAAGAGGCAGTATTATTTTTAGAGAGTCTAAATCGTTTTTACCTAGTTCAGTTTGTTGCCAGCAGAATCGACACCATTAAGTACCTACCTACATACATCGCGCTATGATATGTCATCATTTATCATAGACTGATCGACAGACACATCACGACATATTGTACCTACCTCTACCTAGTAACTAGTTGTCCCGGCAGACGTTGTTCTGTCAAATTTCAATAATCCTACTGAAAAAAGCGCTTTCAGTTTTTCTCTAACTTTACGCCACCCTTATCACTTAGGAGCAGGGACCGAATAACCGAAAAATTAAGATACCTCTATTTATCGATATGACGTCATACCGATAAATTCCGGTATTCCATATATTTCAATACCTAAAAATATAACGGTACCGAAAAGCTTCTACCGAAATTCATAGTGGTATACTAAAGGTTGAATAACGATACCGCAATTTCTACCCAAATATTATAGGTTTTCTCACTCCCCGCGCGGCGGGGAGCGGCGGCGGCGGCGGTCGGTGCATCAAACGACTTACTACGTTTGTTTTGTTGTGTTGTGTCAGTTTCAGTTGTGTGTGATGCGACATACGAACTATACCTATAGCGAACTGCAAATTCAAAATCGAACTCAAAATTTCATTACTTAGATGATAGGTCTGTTCCCTACCTACGTACCTACGTAGTAGGTACTGTATCTACCTCTACCTAGTAGGTATTGTCGGCGGATCTTAGTTTAGTTAGGTAAGTATCTACCTACCTACGTAAAGATAGCTGTTTGGTTGCGCGGCAGACAATTTTTGACCTTATCCAGTGACACATAACCATTCTTGCTGTGACACGGCACGTAGGTAGGTAGGTACCTACTGACCTTACCTGCCTCACTATGTTTTGTACCTATTGAATGTAGGTACCTGCCTACCTCGGTACCTACCCACCTAGGTAGGTAGGTCGGTACCTACCTACAGTTCTGCCAGCGGGTCTAGGCATTCGTGTAGTTAGCTGTGTGTACGCAGAAATGGTTTTGTGTCAGTGACACAAAACCATGATAAGGTCGAAAATTGTCTGCCGCGCAACCAAACAGCTCACTTCACAGATGCCAAGATCCACCAACCCGGGTCAGCCGGCTTATTTCGTAAAAACTATGTTTATCATGTTATGGCTTTCAATGAAGTTTAGGTGGGACATATAAATTGGAATTCTCATAAATTTTAGAGAATACCTACCTATCTATTTCACCTAAACTGCATTGAAAGCCGTATAGAGTAGGTAGTACCTATGTACTTTACTTACTATTAAAGTATAAATATTATGTGGTATGTGGTAGGTAAGTATAGGTTACCTAATACCTACCTATAATTACCTAGTCTAATAACACAAATTTATAATAGGTAGATATTTGTTTGACACACCCACCTATGCACTGTTGCGTAGTGAAGGGTAAGACTAGGAATAGATGCCTCACTGTTGTGCGTGTGTAGTGAAGGGTAAGACTGGGAATAGATGCCTCACTTTTCGAAGTTTATATCGTATTTACTTACCTATCTACATATATAAAAATTTTGCTTTACCTACTGACTGACTGATCTATCAACACACAGCCTAAACCGAAACATAAAATTTCTTCAGCGCTGTAGGTTGTGCGTTCAATCCCAACCCGGGGCAAATATTTGTGTGATGAACATAGATATTTGTTCTGTGTCTGGGTGTTAGTACCTAACTATATCTATCATAATTATTTATGTACCTACTTAAGTATAAAATTATTTACCTAAGTATTCTATCAGTTAACTAGTTCCCATAGTACAAGCTTTGCTTAGTTTAGGGCTAGATGGCGATGTGTAAAATGTCCAACAATATATATCTATTTATTTATTTATTTATTAGTTTAACATAAATCTATTTGTTATTATAATAACTGCCACAGATGACTAACTCCATCAAAATAAGTATAAATAAATATATGGACGGGCAGAAAACTGTATTAATTTGTGGGAAATGGTATGTGGGTTTTATTTATTTCTTCTCAATGTGTATAACCTTTTTTTAGGTAGAAAAAGACGTCTGTCATCAGATGTTTTTTGCGGCGAGGATGTTGGAATGTCGCAGAGTATTTTGCCGACAGTTAGCAAACGCAAAAAAGCAGATCATAGACGAGTTTCTAATTCATCTGATGAAGGATCGCCATCAGCCCCAGTGTCCCCTGTATATGAATCTGATTTACATTTGAAGAACTGTATGCCGTCGCCGAAAAAAGAAAAAGAGAAACCAGGAACTGAATGTGTTTTCGAATGCGATGATTGTGTCAGAGAAAATAAAATTGATAAGGGAAGTTATCATTTCTGTCACATGCTCTTGGATGAGCTACAATTTGTACGTCCATGTATGCGAAACATGGCGTATAGGCATATCTTAAAGATTGTTGACGCAGTAAAAGGGCAACATAAAATGGGCGAAGAAATCCAAGTAACTTATCCACCTTTTAAACACTAGATGTACAACAAAATTGATTAAAAATAAAAAAACTATGCAAATTTTAAACATGTATTAATGTTATCTTTATTACTTATTTTATATTTCCTACTAATATTATAAATGCGAAAGTTTGTTTTGTGTAGATGGATGGATGTTTGTTACTGTGCAGTCGGCGGATCTAGGCACTCGTGAAGTTAGCCGTAGAAACGCACAAATGGTTATTATGTCACTGTATAAAGTCGAAAATTGTCTGCCGCGCATCCAAACGGCTAACATCACCAGTGCCTAGATCCGCCGACTGCACTGTAACAAACATCCATCCTACAACTACTTCAACTACTAAACAGACAGATTTGGTTGAAATTTGGTTTATAGATAGACTATGACCGGGTATAGATAAAAATTGTCCTATATTTAAATACAGGTCATAATCTAATACGCTAATCAGTAATTAATTGTTCTGTTGGCAACGTTCTACAATTAGAATTTCCAAAAAAATAAACAATTAAAACAATTTCGCTCTTATTCCTTTACAATAAAGTCTAAATTTGAGTAATCTCAAAATTTTAAATTTGGAATTATTTTTTTTCGTTTATTTCTGATGAACGAAATAAATAAGAAAATCAAAATTTCACTTTACTTTTATTGACTAGATTTACGTAAAAAAATAGTTAAATTACTTAAAACTAGCCTACGTTTTAAAACTGTCATCCTGAGGTTACGCAAATTTAGACTTTAACGTAAAGGAATAAGAGCGATGGTGTTTTAGGATTCCGAAATTTTTTAATGGGCACAATAGAATCGCCACCTACTTTAATTTAAATTTTATCATAAAGAAATAAAAGAGAAGTTATGTGTATTTATTATGTAAATACCTACCTGCCGGTAATTTATTTTCCCGACATTTCGATTATGTTACTTACCTACAAATAATTACAATAGCCATGGTCGCGAGCAGACGTCATAGTCGGGAAAATAAATTAAAGGTAGGTACTTAATTACGTGATAAAGACCCGTGTCAAAATCTATAGTTAAAGGTAGGTAGGTACCTACCTACTGTGCGTGAACGCGTGCGCAACAGAACAGAACAAACAAAGTTTTATTAACCTGTGTGTCGCTCGATTGACAAAGACGTGTGTGTGCGTTCACAACAAACGAACTCGCTCTGAGTTTTGCCCCTCACGCGCCCTCCCCCCCCCCCCCCTCCTCCCTTCTCTCATAGCCGACGAACGACACTCAAGATTTTTTCGATACCGTTATTCCATACCGGTATAATTTCGGTATGGCCCAACCGCTATCGAATAACGGTACCGTTATATTTTTGCGGTACCAATACCGTTAACCTCTACCGCTTTCAGTCCCTGCTTAGGAGCATAAAAAATACCCTACAACTTATTCTCTGATCTACTGAATATACATAAAATATTTAATATAAATCGGTTAAGCCGTTTCGGAGGAGTTTGGTTACAAACACTGTGACACGAGAATTATAATATACTAGCTGTACCCCGCGGTTTCACTCGCGTATAACTTGAAGAAATAAGAACTTTTTAGCGTATTGCCTATAGCAGACCCGCGACAGAAAAAAATAATCCTGTCAAAATTTTAATAATTTATAGAGCGCCTTATGGGGGGCTCCCATACAACAAACGCGATTTTTGCATTCTAGCGCCATCTAGTTTCATTTGATGTTACTGCGTTATTATAGGTACTTTTCGCGGTCTCATGCGACCGCTCGGGGTTTGAGAGGTAAATCAATGATGAAAGATGTTTGCAATTCCGCTGGCAGGTGGCGCTATTTTACCACTATCGGTAAAGTATGTCGGTAAATAGGTGGTAGGTACTTTACTAAAAAGTAAAAAAAAGTTTAAAATTGAATTATTGAATTCATGTAGTTAGGTAAATAGGTATATATTATTAATTTCGAGTTCGAATACCGGCCGTGCATCGATGGATATTTCTGTTCGAAAAATGTACCTACTCCATCAACAATATCCGGAACTTGTGCAGAATTTTGTATTATTATTTATTATGTACAAAAAACCTAAAAAAAATAATCGTCGCGACAGTATACTGTTCAAAGCAAAATAGAAAGACGAAACGAAAATAATTGGCTTGCTTTCTATGACAGAGAGAAAGACAGACAGAGAAACATGCGCACGCCGCACGGCTTACTACACTATAGCAAACGGTGTCGTGACTCGTGACAACTTTTCGTCTGATTTTTTTCCGTCTAGCCTCCTTCGCAACGCGCCATAAGGAACTTCGTTCCAAAAACGATATTTTTTGGATTGATTGTAGCAATCACACTTCGTACAAACTCTGAGGTCTACAGCGAAGTCAATGGAAGTAATGGTTTTGTTACACAGAACGATACTGTCATCTGTCAGCTTCGTAACAGTCAAAACCCGGAAGCGATAGCTCTTCGGGTTACCAAATAATACATTTTTCAAAAATTCATTGCTCAGTGACGTTAAACCGCGAACGCTGGCGTTCGCTCGGGGATTAACGGGTTTAGATTAGACTACTTCTTGGCCGGCCCATTTCAAACGTAAATATCTCGGGACCCCTTCTAGTACAATTCCAGATTTTGGAGTACAATTTGTACATTTCCATAGATTTGTAACTGCATTTTAACCCTTAAACACGGTGGGTCCGGCTGCGCAGTATCACACAAAAATTGTATGAAGCTCGCGCTCGCGCTCGGACGCCCCCCCCGCCTTTTTATACCTTCGGCCGCGAGACGCGTCGAGCGCGGCGACCGATTCTCGAACGTTCGCGACCGGCCGCACTGCGCGCTTGACGCATGCTTGACGCCTAGCTGCTAGGCTGGTCGCGAACGTTCGAGAATGTTCGTTTTACGAAGCTACTCGCTAGGTGACTAAGCAAGCCGCCAGCCTGTGCGTTCGCGACCCTAAATACAAAAATAATCCTTATAGCATGATTCAGTATTCACGCGCGATGGCTTATTATTAGCGTATTTCATGTATAACTTTGGTGTTTCTATACCAATTTCTATGATTTATTTTTATGGAATAGTTAATAATGTAAACTTTTTTAATTAGGGATGACTGAGAGTGTTATAAACGTAAGAGTAGACAAATATAATCAGAAAGCTTCGAACTGCTAAGCTATCGGGAGTTACACGTGTTATTGTGAGTCAACCATAAAAGATAAACATATGCTGTCGTGGGATATTTTTTATATAATTTTAAGGAGAACATTTCCGTCATACATGATTTCTGTGTAGCTTTAACCATTAAGGTTGCACACGCGACGGAAGCTTAAGAAATGCAGTAACTACTCCAGTTTTCCCAACATTTCACTTCACTGCTCTGCTCCTATTGATTGTAGCGTGATGAAAAGTATACTATAACCAGCTCAGGAGTATGAAAAATAATTGTACCAAGTTTCATTAAAATCCGTCCAGTAGTTTTTGTTTCTATAACGGTTATACAGACAGACAGACAGACAGACAGACAAAAATTTTACTGATTGCATTTTTGGCATCAGTATCGATCCCTAATCATCCCCTGATAGTTATTTTGGAAATATATTTCATGTACAGAATTGACCTCTCTACAGATTTATTATAAGTATAGATAGCGTAGGTAAACTAATTGTTAGCTAACGCATCAAACCGAAATAATTTTTAGGTATATTAGTAGACAGGTAGGTAAGATGTACCTACAGCCACAGAATAAATAAAGAGGTAGGTAGGTATGTCCTGTTTGCCCTCAAACTGTTTTAAAATCGTTAGCACGTGGCCAAGTGGGCCAGTGCAGTGCAATGACCTAGTAAGAAATCTAGGTAATGAAATCGGCCGCTACTCTGGCACATGATATAAGACGCAGAGAGACGGAGCGATTACCGTTTTGTTTGCGAAACTGTGCTTTCGAACTGGAGTAAGTAGTATATTACCTACATTATGACAAAACAGTCTATTTCCCTGCTGCAAGCAGGGGCATATTGCGTATAAAATGATCTTCACCCGCTGAATTGCCAGAGAACAATACCAATTTTCACTCCCTATCCTCCTAACTAAAATAATCTTGGAAGATTGAATTATTTACCCTCGTATTCAAGAACGACACTATGAGAACACGCACCCACAGTGGACGAAAACTTTTTTCATAAAAATCACTGTGTTGTGCGACACTGTATTTAGAGCTCAACTTTGGCAAGAGGTACACGACAATGTGCCTCTAGTCACACTATGCAGTGTCGCACAACACATAAAGTGATATTTATGAAAAAAGTTTTCGTCCACTGTGGGTGCGTGTTCTCATAGTGTCGTTCTTGAATACGAGGGTTACTAAGAGTGAGTTCCACGCGGACCAAGCACACTGGACATTTTGAAACTCAAATATTTGAGCGCTGTCATTGGTCTAAAGTAGTCTAAACTCACACTAACGGCATCAATAATAACGTCATGTTCATGTTTATTGTTTTCTTGATCAATAGCACAAAAGTCAACAGCTGCCTACATTAACAATGAACAAAACCTTTTGTTAGCGTTGTCTGCTGTCACGCTGTCGCTTCAGCGTGGTGATATTGACAAAGAAATTTCTTGCCTTGTAAATCTTGTAATTTACTTTTAAACAACTGTTTATAAACACTGCTTTTGAAACTAGATTAGTACCTACCTAACTAGCTTTAGAATCTAATCACACACTAGACACTTCAGGCAATAGAGGACGCAATAATGACAGCTAATAAACTTAATCCAAAGTAAAATGCTATTTTCATTCAGGCAACCTGAATTTGAAAGAGTGACAAATTATGTAGTTGAGAAATTCGCCACTTTTTTATCATAATTGAAAATACAGTTTCAGTTTAGGGACTAGTCTTAAAAAAATTCACGCACGGTGAAGTACGACTGTAATCCCCAAGTACGGTAGACATCCATCCTGTTAATTATCCAGGTGCTCATGTGTGGACGTGCCTCTGACTCACCCCTTTAGACTTCCTCAAGGATCTGAGTTTACATGCCCACATTTTTCGGGCCGGGCCGAGTTTTTAGTTAGTAGACGTGCCCGGACATGACACGGATTAGGCACTGTTTAATATAAATTGTTTCATACAAAATGTATGTAACGTTTCAAATCCGTGCCCTGTCCGGGTTACGTACACGGCACGGCCCGGGCTCAGCCCAGTCGAATATAAATCTACCCTTAGTTTCAGAAACTGCGTAGGGAAATAAGTACCTACCTACCTATCTGAAACTTGCTTAGGTACTAATGAATGAGGCTTTATAAGATCTGTAATGAATTAGTAGACAAACCCTGATGACGTAGGACTCATCATAAGCCGCCCGAATAGTCTGTCACTATAGACAAAAGATTTGCCTTTGTGCGTCACCGTTCGTGACGTCACGTCCGGTATTAGGATTCCGCGGAACAAGGAATGCCTCTGACCCCGAGGCGGTTAATGTTTGGACGTGCCTCTGATTACTTCTGACATCTTCAAGGATTTAAGTTATTATTTTTGACAGTTATACAATGGAAATTTCTTGAAGTTGTTGAAGTCGATTACGTACGACAGTGCACTTACGCCATAGGGCTCTGCTGGGGCTGTACCACAAGATCAAGAGTAATATTAAACAACATTACTCACGGTGCGAAAGTGACAACGCTATACGAACGCAATATTATTTTGATATTACTTAGGACCTTGTGGTAGGTATAGGTATGGCCCCAAGTTGGAATTAATAATTGTATCTTGAGTGTAAACAGATTCAATGTTCAATATTTGGCACAGATATAGATATGGAAGAGATAGGAAAACAAAATGATTATATTTTACAGTGTTTGTTTTACATAATGCCACTTTTATTTTAGATGAAACAACACAGTAGCGATAAAACGAGCATGACCAAACTGCTGTTCGGCAGATAAAGAAAATCCTAGACTGTATTATAATATTAATCGTGGATTTTAACAATGATAAGAGTATCTCACATTAGTAGTGGAGTCTTATCGTTAATAATGACATAGCTTAGACTAAGTTTTTTCCGACCGACCGCTTCTCTAGAGGGGGGCAACTGCGTCCCCCCCCCCTGCCCGTACCTCGCTACGCCCATGGATAGGCTACATTTTAACCACACAAGCGAATCCGTGAGTGGAAGCTAGTAGCGTCATTCAGGAATAATAGGGAAACCACGTGTTGTTTTATCAAAAGCAAGTCAAAGGCCCCCACTGTCAATAGCATAAAACGTAATGATGACGCACTGACGTTCGCAGGCACACGTGTCCTATTTATGTTTACCTACGTGTTGTGATCATTAGTGCGTGCGCAGGCGCACTAAAGCTAGACGTACGTAGGTATGTGCTTATTCAATTCTTCATGCATTATTTCTAAGCGGCGACGGGCTTGCAACCCGTCGCTAACTACTGCAAGATATATGGGCAAGAAGAGAAGATATGGTAATGTTTGGACGTGACTCTGACAAACCCCTTTAGATATATTCAAAGATCTGAGTGCCTGGAGATCTCGGAAGATGTCTACCGTACTTGGGGATTACAGTCTTGATCCTATTTCATTTCATTTACTTAGGTACATGGTACATGTTTGAATGATATTGACCGATGGAATTACATTGGCAATTAGACACTCATGATGTCTGATTAACAGTCTTATCTAAGATTTTACAGAGAAAACACGTGTTCACTCACGATTATCATGGATATTTGTAAAAGGCCTATTTTGCAACTTCAACAAAAGAAATATATAAGTTGGTAGGTACTTATGCTAAAACACTTTAAAAAAATGCTGTACAAATGGCCAGCGTTATCATATAAATATAATTCCTATCATATAATAACATTAGAAATGGCTCGATTTATTTAAGTGATAAACTTGATTATTTATTTTAAAATTACAACTTTCTTCGTAACTGGATACATATATATTTAAATAGAATCGTAATCGATGAGTTAATAGGTGTAGGTTAGGTGGGTACAGCTATTTTAAACGCGGTCAAAGTGGTCAACGACCTTGTTTAAATTGGCTTTTGGCTCACATACAGAACAGCAGGGCTATTTTGTAAAAACATGATTATCATGTTATGGTACTGAATGCCATAATACCTACGCTTTTTATGCTGTTTAGGCACAATGACACTCTTCACAAGATCAACCATAGACGTAGTGGAAAGCAATATAAGTAGTGTAGTATCTTGGAAACGCTTCTAACTGGTAGTGATCGGGATTAGTTGAGCTACCTATAGACTGCTTGCAACGGTCTTTAGATAGCTCAACTGGTTCTTGTGTATTTTGTAACTATTCTGTAATATATATTAGTTTTAAATATTGATTATTTCTGTAAATAAATCTTATTTTATAAATGGTAATGTAGTAGTGCATACAGTGGCGGATTTACACATTTGCCGCCAGTAAGCTATTACAAACACCTATATTATTTTTACAATCCAACGATTTAGTTAATAATTTTAGGTAGTGAAATTATGTTGAATGGTGTGCGTGTGCGTGGACCTAATAAGAGTAAATGTTTTTTTTTTTTAATTCCTGTAAGACATTTGGCAAAATAAATTGATTGGCCAAATTTAGCTAGAGATCGAGATGTGTGGAAGGAAGGGACGGAGGCATCTGTCCTGCAGTGGGACGATTGTATAAAAGACTTGAATCCCGCATCATTTAGCCGCGCGGAAACTCGATTGACATTAAAAGCCCCGCGACCAATCGATATGGCTTCTATGTCAAACAAACAAGTTGGTAATATACAAGTCCACTGAGTAATATTATATAACACCATTAAGACCAACTGGAACAATCTTATTTAAAAAATAGTCGTGACATCCACAGTGTTTGTAACCAAACTCCTCCGAAACGGCTTGAGCGATTATTGATTGATTATTGAAATTTGACAGACAACGTCTTTCGGTACAGCTAGTAAATAAATAAATAAATATTACAAGGCAATATCACTACATAGTATAAAGCAAAGTCGCTTTCCGCTTCCCGCGTCTGTATGTAATATGTATATATATGCATTTGCGCTTACATTGCAAATGCTGGCTGAACCCCACGAGATGTATCAAAATAATGTACTACAGTATTGTATACCTTAAAAACGTCTACAAAAAAGTCCACGATGGTATTAGAAATGTCTTATGCACAGCGAAGCGGGCACGGGTCAGCTAGTTATAACTATAAGTGAAGGTTTTCGGATTCTCTCAGGTCCTTTACGGACGTGAGCGTAGCCGTATAAGCTGGTGTTAGACAAAGTTTATTTGAAATACACACAAGAACGTCAAGAACGTCAGTGGACATCACGACAGAGGATAACTAACAAAACAAATACATACAGAGTAACGAATAAAACAAACGAACAAATGTGGGTGTCTAGTGTCTGTCTACCTAGGGGTGCCATTTAGCATCGCATTATATTGGCGACTAGTGGAAACCCTCATGACTTCATTCATATAAAGTTATTTTCAAACAGACTTGGTTTAGGCTGTGCGTTTATAGATCAGTCAGTCGCAGTCATTCAGTAACGCAGGAGTTTTATAAATTTAGATTATATAAACTACACCTTCATCAAACAGCTATTTTAGTAAACAGGTAACATATTGGACATACAATTTCCATTATCCCACCCTTCACAGACAGGAACACAGTCGCCGTCTAATGCATAGTCGAAATGGAGCCAGGCCATGACCTATTTCCATGAACGCGTGGGTGCGTGTTCTCATAGTGTCGTTCTTGAATACGAGGGTTAGTTGTAAGTACTAAAAAATATTTTAGCAAGTTTGAAAAGAATAAAGGGGCCTCGGGAATGGCATCCCCGACATGGTTAAACCGACATCAATACGTTTGTCACTAGTTCAAGACATCGAAGGGCTGATAAAGAATCTTAAAAGATAGAAACAGCGCAGCATATCAATTCAGAATGAAACGAAATTCGTTACAAACTGTTACGGCTTGACTAAATTCAACTTTGTAACCTGAGTGGAAACTTTTATTACGATACAAGACTCACGCGAGAAGTCTCGGCGAGAACACACATTTTATGAGAACGAGAAGGCGAGCTATCCACAGTAACGCTTCTCAGGAGTTCTTGCCCAGAGTGTGGATGTTCTATTATAGAGGAACAATAAGTAAACACCTGAGCGAGGCACGGTTTCACTGAGTAATTATTTGTTCAAGGACGAATTAATACAGTCAGTCTAGAATAGTTTTAAATCAGATAATTGGTCATACGATCACTACTTAGTCTGTAGTCGCGACTGGGAAAATTAAACTTCACAATGGAATATTCCAGAAGGTCACGAGTCAGGAATATGAGGGTCCGTTAAGGAAAAACGTGTATTATCGACACAAATAAGTAGGTACTTAGGTATATTGTGAATTTGTTTATCTACAATGATATTATTTCACTATAAATGATTATGCTGGAGTTTTTGAGAACTAAAATATGACTAGAACCAGTTTGGAAGCCTATTTTGCAACACTTGAATGCAGAGCAAGCTATGTTACAATGAATTAGGTCCATCGCCTTTATCAAAACACTACCACAAGTCACAGATGCGTCCAGAAACTACTCCCAACGATGATGCCTTGCGTCCATCAGTACCTATGTATGTGGTATTGAGGCATGAGCATTGGAACATTGTGTACTGTAGCCTGAGCACGAACCACTATCATGTCGATAATATATCGTCTAAATGTCAAAACTGACTCTTTTTGTATAGTAAAAGTGTCAGTTTTGGCATTTGGACGATACGTTGTTGATACTATAGTGGTTCATGCTAACCAAAGTAAAAATCAGGTAAAATACAGTTTAGAAGTAATAAAAGAATTTTCCTATACCTACTTACAGCCTTCAAAAAGATTACCCGTCGCTTCGTCGACTGCGAAACCTCATAAAAGTAACGCCATTGGGTAACCGATCAGACCGTATCTATCAACCTACATATTATTATCTGTCTGTCTGTTCTGTAGTAAGTCGAAACCAATGCAGACAGCAAGGACGATACGAACAAAAGGTTATATGGCGTTACTTACCGCGCCGCATTACAACCTTCACTTGTGTAATATTGAAGCACTAGAACTGCAAATGATTGACTTATATGTTTTACATACCTATAAATACATTTTTGTTAAGTGATTAGGAAGAGGAAGGCCTGCTATGCGATGGGATGATGACATCGTGAAAGTAGCAGGCAAAACATGGAGCAGAGCCGCTAGAGATCGGGAAAAATGGAAAGAGCTGGAGGAGGCTTTTACCGCTGAAAGCGGTCCTTACACATAATTTTATATACCTATGCATAGATACATATTTAAGTTAATTTTATATTGTGCAAGGAAATAAAAGCTTTTATTATCACTACATAGTATAAAGCAAAGTCGCTTTCCGCTTCCCGCGTCTGTATGTAATATGTAATATGTATGTATGTATGTTTGCTTATATCTTTAAAACTACACAACGGATTTTGATGCGGTTTTTTTTTATAAATAGAGTGATTCAAGAGGAAGGTTTATATGTATAATACATGCATAATATAGTAGAGAAACACTGATAATTTTAGAGATTTCTAATGTGATGTCGTAAATAAACACATTTTTTTGCGCTTACATTGCAAATGCTGGCTGAACCCCACGAGATATATCAAAATAATGTACTACAGTATTGTATACATTAAAAACGTCTACAAAAAAGTCCACGATGGTATTAGAAATGTCTTACGCACAGCGAAGCGGGCACGGGTCAGCTAGTTATTATTATTATTGATTAGGAACCTACCTACTATCCTACAAGGTCGTTGTCATCGTAGTATTCTTGTTAGCATTCTAATGAATGCGCAGTATTTTATTTTTAACCGATATCAAAAAAAGGAGGAGGTTCGAAATTCGACTGTATTTTTTTTATGTTTGTTAACTCGGTACTTTCGACTGGGTGAACCGATTTTGATGATTCTTTTTTTATTTGAAAGCTGGTGCTTCTCCTGTGGTCCCTTTTCAATTTGAGGAAATAAAAACACTTTAAAGGGGGGAAAAATAAGGGATAAAATTTTGTATTGGACTTATTCAATACAATTTATAACAAAATACATGAAGACGGTTTAGTTTTTAGTTTTTTCAAATATAATTATTATGTAAATGTAAAGTAAAAATCAGTTATTTTTTCAAACATTTGCAAATGTATAATATTGGTATCAAAATCATAAAGTGCGAACCCAATAAAAGTCGGCTGTCGGCTGTCGGAACGAAATTACGACATCTAAGGGTAGATTTATATTAGACCAGGCCGTGTCCGGATCCGGACCGGGCCTTTAGTTTAGGGCGGCCAACCGTCCCGCATTCTGCGGGACCGTCCCGTGATGATGGCTGTAATCCCGCTTTGCAAGAATGAGTAAAATAATCCCGCAAAACGTTGGAAGCGTCCCGCATGTCCTGCATTCCTATTTATTCAATGCATTACGCTACGTACCTACTACTAACAACACACATAATAGATACGCTACACCCACACGCGCACACAAACAATAAAAGTGTCACTCTTGTGATAAATACGATTTTAGAAGATAAATGACTTTAGTAAAATTTGCTTTTTTAATTAATTTTGGTAGGTACCTACTTATACTGACTGACATCCCATACCCTACCTATCCACAAAAAGTCCCGCATTCAATTTCCAGAAAGTTGGCCGCCTTACTTTAGTTAGGAGATGGGCCCGGACCGGACACGGATCAGGCACTGTTTAATATAAACTGCTTCATACAAAATGTATGTAACCTTTCAAATTCATGCCCCGTCCGGGCCACGTACACGGCACGGCCCGTTCAATATAAATCTACACTAGTCGTAAAACTTAGAACATAATTCCTTATCGAACGCATGTCACAATTCTACTAATAATAAAGCGGCGACGGGCTGCAACCTGTCACGTGTGGAATGCTAATTACTGCAAAATGTGGGCATGTGCCAAATGTAATGTTTTGATGTGCCTCTGACCAACCCCTTTAGACATCTTCAAGGATCTAAGCTCATGGGGATCTGAGAGGATGTCTAACGTACTTGAGGAACACAAATCCAATTTCATTTTTCTACTATTTTAACTGTCTTGGCTGAGAGGGGGGCACCACTTTTAATCCGAAGGATCTCGAATGTGCATCGATGGATTGTTTTACTCGTAAAAAATATAATTATGCGCATAACCGCATGCTCAAAACAGAGGAGGAAAACATCATAAGGAAGCCAGTTCATAACTCTGTTTAGAAAACAACGAAAGAATAAGTTTTTTAACAGGATTTTATTATTATTTGTTTTTCCAGTCTGATGATTGTCTTTACTGTAAAAGCTACTCTTTATCTAGATTTGCTTACACTTTTCGAATTTTTGAACACTTAAAATAACGACATGTTGAAGATGGTGAAATACTACGGCCATTACTCTTGCAACTGATGCGGTAACATGTTTCGTCACAACAGACATGTTGAAAAGCCTTCAAGTGGGTTAATCATTAATCATTATTAATACGCATTGTCGTTGTTAAAATGGTGAATAAGTTTTATTTATTAGAATGATGAGACCTTTTTTAGCCTTTAGTGATGATAGAGAGGATAGAGAAAGGTATTTTAAAAAATAAAAATATATTGGCAGACTTTACACACAGCGCCATCTAGCCCCAAACTAAGCAAAGCTTTACTATAGGAACTGATACATACTTATTATAAATATTAACACCCAGACACAGAACAAACATCTATGTTTATCACACAAATATTTGGATGGGGATCGAACCCAAAACCTAGAGCGCAGATGGCAGAGTTACTACCAACTGAGCTGTGAGGCCAATCCATACAGTCATGCTATAGGTAGGTACCTGATGGACATGTAGAGAGAATTAATGAAAGAAGCGAATGCAAATTGGATGGTCAAGGGAAAAGGTGTAGTTTCACCTAACTCCTAAGACGCAAAGTGATGTTGAAGTTAGAAGAGAAAGACCTCGGCGTATTTTCTCTGACCAAATCGGTGATGTCAGGTCAGCAGGGCTATTTTGTAAAAAAACATGAATATCATGTTATGGATGTTGAATGCAATACTGCATTCAACTATTCACAGTTTATGCACCTATACCTACACTACGGCGTAGGTATTGTATTGGAAGCGTAGGTGTAAGTGCCTAAACAGCATAAAAAGCGTAGGTATTATGGCATTCAGTACCATAACATGAAAAACATGTTTTTACAAAATCGCCCCACAGGACAATAGTAGATACTCTAAACCGACAAGTATGCATGACTGTGATGAGAGTGAATTAGGTAAGCAACAGAAGTATGTCAGGATCGTACTGCTTACCCGTTTGGGAAACAGGCGTAATTTTATGCATGTTATTTAGCCGTATATGAGTGTATCATTGATAAGCGCGCAATATTCGGTCGACGACTAATTCATTGGCCATTGAGACTACTGAAAATATGATAAACTGTAACAATAGTTTAGCAGTTTCCAATAGAAACTGATTGGTTGGAAATTGGTAGCTATAAAACTTATGTAATAGAGGGACAGGTTCTCATTGTACAAGCTTTATTTGGGGCTATATTTAGATGAATGTTCACCAATAGCAATATTAATTTCTTTGTAAATCTATTTAAAATAATGCAATTGTCCAGATAGATAACGGAACAGCTAACAGAAATGTAAACTCAAGTCATACATAACACGGCGAAATGGATAAACCATTCTCAACTTCTCAAGGTCCTGGGCTTGGCTTGCGTAATAGGTAGTTATATCATGAGGCTACGTTATGGACAGTTATTACCGTACAGTCTGTACAAAAGAACAGTAGCTGGGAACTTGGTAATGACGAATGACAGTCCAGCAGACAATATTACAGTTGCAAAATGGTATACTTGGAAAAATGAAAAACGATGGTTTTAAAACGTGACTTGCTGCAAAGTTACTTGATGGTGCTCATCATAAAGCACCACATCCATTTTGACCAACAAAGCACATTAGATTAATAAAAATAAGATAGTTTATTTGTAAGTAAGTAAGTACCTTATATAAAAGTAAATGGGATGACGACTGTAATCCCTAAGTAGGGTCATTGCGCTGGTTTCGCGACCACCGTCAGTATGCGACCATTTCAGGGACCTGCTGCAGAAATACTAAGAAATTAAGAATTCCATCTCTCTTTTCCAAACGAAATTCTGGTCTATACAGAGCAGGATAGATCTATTGTTCTTACCTATTTGAATTGGCACCATAGTATTACCCGAAATTAAACAAACCCACGCTCATTTCGGCACCCGCACTCCTCGCATGAACGGGTTCACGAAATTACAAAAAAAATAGTGAGCACGTGCTGCTTTCGGAGTTAGTATTTAATGATTTATTTATATAATGACTGATTAATAGTGTTTTTATTGCCTAAGAAAAATATTTTTCTACGCATTTGCGCAATTTTTATAAAGAAAATATACAAAAACATGTAAAATATTGAGTGGTCGCATACCAAATTATAATTTTTCATGTTATTTGACTTTACGACCACATGGTCGCAAATTGACTGTTTGATTGCAAACTTTATTTATGGGAGATAAATAAAGTTGTTACTTTAATAATAAAGGTTACGGATTTTGTGACTTTTTTAACATATTCTTAATAGCGGTTTTGTTACCATCGGTTTGCGACCGCATAAATATTCGTAAATACTGTACAAATATATAATATGATCGTCTAACATACCCCAACTTTAGTTTGCGACCGCGGCCGACGTCAGTTTACGTCTTAAAATGTATGGGAATTTAACGGTCGCATATTGGATGTAATAATTTGATGTATTATTTTACGACCACTATTATGTTAGTATTTATATTACAGTTTTGGTACAGATGTTACAAAACAGATGATTAGAAATAAAGAAATTATTAATAATAACATGATAATGTAGCATTATTTTTAATCAATTATGTGTAATTTCCCTTTCTGACAGTGGTCGTAAACTAAAGTAGGAGGTGGTCGTATACTAAGAAAATCGGTCGCAAACTAGCATATCACCCTATTTCTCAATAAAAAACTATTTAAAATTAAGTCTAATAATATATATACATATTTAAGGTTTTTAATATATCTTGATCATATATGGAACCATAACAAACCCTTTCAATAAATGTCGAGTAAATATTTCATACTAATAAGCTGACCCAAAGTTGGGTACCCCGCTAATCGGTCGTAATCCAGCGCAATGACCCTATGGTAGACATTCTCTCAGATCGATTGAAGAAAAGACGTCAAAACCTTTCATTTAGAACATAGAATTCCTTAGGGTTCAGGTTGCCAGCCCATTGCTCGGACTTCTGTCTGTGTTTATCAAAATAAACGTATTTCATTTTATTTATCAAATTAATAACGATGTATGGTGTTCGTTACGACGGTTGATCGATTAATTCTAAAGAAGGATCAGTTCATGCCTTAGAAACTCTACCAAGACAGATCGCAATGTGCAATTCTCCGACGTAGCATATTGCAATATCTGGATCGCGTCTCAGAGAAAGTGGTAGAGGTGGTGCGTATTTACTCGACCAGGTTTGTAAACCAGGTTTAGGCTTAAAAAAATACGTACCAGGTATGACGTCACGGTTCTGACGCATATTTTATACTTTTTATTTTATTTAATAGTATTTTTTTACTTGAAAGGCTTTTTCGTACTTGAATGTATTTTTGTACTTTCAAAAATTGACCGCTTTTAGCTGGCTTTCTTAGTTCGGGGCTCTATCTTTTAATCTTGAATACTTGAAAGTATTTAAACCTGGTTTATCAACTTGGTATTTCTTGAGGGTGGTATTTCTGAGACCTAGTACTTGAAAACACGAGTACCTACGACCCACCTCTAGAAAGTGGTGCTTACTGCTTGGTGGAAACTTTATACTCGCGTTTGAGCTGATCATGACATCTACGTCTTTTATATACAACTAGCTGACCCGTGCCCGCTTCGCTGTTCGTAAGACATTTCTAATACCATCGTGGACTTTTTTGTAGACGTTTTTAAGGTGTACAATACATTATTTTGATATATCTCGTGGGGTTCAGCCAGCATTTGCAATGTAAGCGCAAAAAAATGTGTTTATTTACGACATCACATTAGAAACCTCTAAAATTATCAGTGTTTCTCTACTATATTATGCATGTATTATTCCTCCTGAATCACTCTAACTATTAAAAACAACCGCATCAAAATCCGTTGTGTAGTTTTAAAGATATAAGCAAACATACATACATACATACATACGCGGGAAGCAGAAAGCGACTTTGCTTTATACTATGTAGTGATGCAATACCTACAACTAATATTACAATTGCGAAAGTTTGTGACGGCGTTTGGGTTTTTGTATTGTATTCCATTCTGTATTAATTCCTATATGCCTGCTAGAATCATTATTATTACCAAGGACATCATTAATGCGTTAATAAAGATTTGAAAAAGTTATGAGTAATAAAGTAAGTACCTAAAGCACCTAGGTAGGTAACCTGCAATTTTTAGTTCGCAAATAATTTTAAGCAAAGCAAGCATGATAAATCAATAAAATCAAATTTGATGTTTTGAAGGAATAAAATACATTTTCAAGTCTAACATTCTCGGAACCTTTATCATACACAAATTGCGTTCTACAAAGAATTTCGTTAGTTTTACGAAAACATTCGGCTTATGGTACGTAGTGGTAGGTACTAAATCCGATAACAAAATATCCAAAGCGGCTCTTTGAACATTCTTTCATGTGATAAAATCTTGAAACGATGCTTACGTCGTAAAAATTATCAAATGCCGACGCTTTCGGGGTCATCTACATAAATTACGATTTTGAGTCTCACTCGAACGGGAAGTAGTGATGTAAAATTTATGTTTGCGGAAGTTTGCCAAATAATCAAAGGTTAGAACGAGGACAATATTGATATGGCCTGTTTTAAACCGGTTGTTTTGCAAATATTACTGCAACACTGCAGGAAATAATCTTCATCGGTTTCTATTTACAAGGTGAGGGTAAACCAATCTACCCACTCGTAATCGCAACTTCACAAACAAGTAGGTACTAGGTAAGTACCTAAGTTAGTTTTAAATTACAAATCTTTGAAGCTTCAAACAAGCTGAAATGAGGGTTCTTTGTCTTTATACTCTGAAATGTAAAAAATAAATGTACCTAACCCAAGGAAAGAAACAAGATTAAAATAAGTAATTTGAATAACAAAAGATTAGTATTAACTATGATGTGTTATTCTACAGAACAGACTTCCAGAATATTATAACTGGAATCTAAGGATTCTGGCTATAATATATAATACTAGCTGACCCGTGCCCGCTTCGCTGTGCGTAAGACATTTCTAATACCATCGTTGACTTTTTTGTAGACGTTTTTAAGGTGTACAATACTGTAGTACATTATTTTGATATATCTCGTGGGGTTCAGCCAGCATTTGCAAAGTAAGCGCAAAAAAATGTGTTTATTTACGACATCACATTAGAAACCTCTAAAATTATCAATGTTTCTCTACTATATTATGCATGTATTATACATATAAACCTTCCTCTTGAATCACTCTATTTATTAAAAAAACCGCATCAAAATCCGTTGTGTAGTTTTAAAGATATAAGCATACATACATACAGACGCGGGAAGCGGAAAGCGACTTTGCTTTATACTATGTAGTGAAGATAATAACCCTTAGGCTAAAGTAAACCCACATAAGAAGGTTGCCTACTAGTATAGAACTATTACTTGACAGTAAAACAGCAGTTAGTATTAGTAAGTACTTGGTTGGCATAACGCATAAGCTTAAACGACCGGGTGTATTATAACTTATAAGAAAATCCACAATTTTATTACAAGTGGTGAGATTATTTTATTATCTGTTAGTAGCATGTTAAGGTAAAATCTTGCAACAAAATTCAAAACTCTCCCAACCTCCCAAGTTAAGCTGAAATTTGGCATACGTATACGTAGGTATGTAACTTCGATGACAATGCAATAATATGCAACAACGAATAATTATTAAGCTCGAAGGTAGCCATAGGAACTCCTCAACTACACAACATAGCCCCAACATACCTACTCGTATATTGACTCGTTGGATTTGTCATGACCTAGGAAAACCTAGTTTTTATACAAGCTTCTTGATGAGGTAACCAGGTACCAGGTAGTTTTCCTTTGATTTTATACCTACGTGCTACTTAAATATATTTAAAAATAAACTTTTGGACTTCGAACAATTGAACATAATTCATACGTGGCCTTATCTTTTGTTTTCGAAGTGGAGCACGGAACTTGCAGGCGATTAGATAAAGATGACATTCATTTTTTTGGTAGATTAATAATATTGCTGGTTTTGAATAAGTTTTAGTAAGAAGACTGACTCAGAAGAAAACTCAAAATATAGATATGACTGGTTCAGGCTCTTATTTAAAAACAACGCATGATGCAAAGCTTCGGAGGAAGATAGGTTATGTTATGAACTGTAAACTCGTTTGAGAAATCTACAAAAAACGCTGACCCAATTCCAACGCTAGGAATAACAAGTCCGGGATATTCGTAGCACGTAGGAAAATACCCTTACTAATAGGCTTTTGAAACCGACCAGAACTACCCGCAAAGTTGATCACATGCCAACTCGCTTGGCTAGAAAGCGCGCATTGTATGAGAATCAAACTACAATGGTCTTCTTCGAAAGTAAAGTCACGCAGTCAATCGATAGCATCTACAAACCTTGGATCAATGAAAAGTTAAGGCCGCGTCATACATCATCGATTCTACTAGGTACTATGTTGGTGCTAAGCCGTCATCGTTAATTATACCACTGGTTCTTTTTTAGACTCTCTGTGACACAGGCTACCACAATAGAGACCAGCTTTAACCCGATCTTTTATGCGCATTGCACATGATATTGTCTGCACTGCACAACATAATCTGATAAGTACGTCATTCTGTAGGTATTATTTTTCAAACTATCGTGATTAGTAGACATAACTATAGATTTTGACACGGGTCTTTATCACGTAATTACCTTTAATTTACTTTCCCGACGTTTCGGCTATGTTACAATAACCATGGTCGCGGGCAGACTGATAAAGACGAGTGCTTACCCGTTCAACCCACAATTTTTCATCCCAATATTATTTTTCCCCGTTCAACCCAAAACATATGCTCCGTTCTACCCAATCCAAAAATCGAAGTCACAGTGTATTCTAAACATTACAGACACCGTAATATTTATCCCACCAAAAACATTCTGTAAAAAACTAGCCAAGTCTCGATGGAGCTGCTTGTTTATCTCTAAAAAGTAATGAAATCTAGACAAAGTCGTGTCAAGTCTGAGGTTCTTTACTGCGATTTCTTTATTATTATAGAATGTTGTGTGACTTGGCCGTTGAACATTCTTTATACGTTAGTGGGTACAAGTCAATTTTGTTTACACGTAATGTTATATCTGTTGTAACTACCTATGTTTGTTAAGCGAGATAATAGCCAATACAGGTATTGGTAATTGGACGCTAGTGTCTTATTTTAGGCTGTTGTTGATCGTGCAACACATGCATTCAGCATTGACAATACAATTGACTGGTTATTGAATCAACGTTTTCTAAGTGGCAATTTTCCATCGTTAATGGGTAGCGGTTCTGGCGACAGATTGGTGCAATGGTGTCATGGAGCACCTGGTTTTGTACCCTTGTGTACTCTTCAACGGCCAAGTCACATAACATTCTATAATAATAAAGAAATCGCAGTAAAGAACCTCAGACTTGACACGACTTTGTCTAGATTTCATTACTTTTTAGAGATAAACAAGCAGCTCCATCGAGACTTGGCTAGTTTTTTACAGAATGTTTTTGGTGGGATTTCACTTCTTTTTGTAGAAACGTGGGCTTATTGATTTATTTTATTAGATTTTCTTATTTGACACAGTTTTTTTTCTTTTTATGAGTAGTTTTTTTATTATAAAAACAAATCGTAAGCGCGTTTAAAATACAGTCAGCGCCATCCAGCGACGTGTGCGGGTATCACCGCCACTCTTAATTTTGAGCGAAATTAATATTTTAGTTTATTTAATTTGTTAATTTGTTTATTCAATTTGTGTAATGTTCGAGTAGAATAAAGTTAATCGTTCGACTATTTCTTCTTGTAAACTTGTAAGTATAAGTAAGTATAAAAGCCAGTCTAGTCTTATCCAGAGTTTTCCTTTAATTTTATTGCGTACTAGCAGTCCGCCCCGGCGTCGCACGGATGTAATAATGATATTATAGGTAATTTTTTTACACCTTGGGTTACATTATCGAATTTTTCATAAGGATCCCTAATAAAACTTTTAGTATCGCAGACTTTTTTTGTAGATATTGATGTCCTCTTTAAAACTGTAGTACATCACTTTGCTCTATTGTCAACAATTTCCGCAGAGTACGCGATATAAGGATTTTTTTGGGTTTTTTTCACACGTTGGGTTATATTATCGAAGTTTTCATACGGATCCCTAATAGTTAGACATATAGTATTGCATACTTTTTTGTAGATATTGATGTCTTCTTTAAAACTGTAGTACATTACTTTGCTCTATTGTCAATAATTTCCGCAGCAAACGCAATATAAGGATTTTTTTTTAATTTTTTCACACTTTGGATTACATTATCGATGTTTTCATACGGATCCCTAATATTTTTGAAAATATACTATAGCCTATGTTCATCAGGAATAATGTAAGATTCTAATGGTGAAAGAATTTTTCAAATCGGTCCAGTAGTTGAATATTTTTTGTAAAGGCGGTATGTCGATCTCTAATAGTTTGGTTAGGCTTTTGTGTTTTCTTATCAGGGTCACCAGGTACTCCAGATCTTCGATTATCCTAGTTTTTATGGTTTTCCCTTTATGTGGCCATTAAACCCTAACTCTGTACCAAATTTCAGCTCTCTGAATTTATGGGAAGTACTAGTTCTATTCTGATGATCATGAGTGAGTGAGTGAGTGAGTGAGTGAGTGAGTGAGTGTCTGTCTAAAATGCGAAACTTTGCTTTCGCTTAACTTCGTAACTAAATGACCTACAGACTTGAAATTTTGGATTTTAAGTATGTGATTATGGCTTACTGGATGACGAAAATTTCAGCGTTCTGGTCTTATCCAGAGGTTCTCAAATAGGGGCCTGAAAATGCGGCGAAATGGTTCCAGTAAAGGATGGTACGGCAGTGTTTGCTTCGCGCTCGACTTGGCGGGGGCACTGCCGTGCCCCCAAATAAAAAATCGAACTTGATGAAATGATTGCTCACAGTAACTTCAAATTTTGTACCTACAATATGCAGGTAATAATATTTTATGCTCTCTTCTATCGAATACACGTACAAAGTAAATAGGCGGACTTATTGTACAATAGATAATCCAGTCAACAACGCTAAGGACTACCATTTGATTGTTTTATGATATACCTATTCTGCTCTTTTCTTTATTAGGTCTCTTTCTACTCTTCCAATCTTACCTGTCACATCTATCAGTAGTTCCTAGAGCTACTAACCTAATGGTTTAAATTAAATATGGTGGAAAACGAAGTGACTGCAAGTTGGAATAGTAACAACAATTTGAATTTTATTCAATCAACCCGTGGAAGACAAATTTTGGTGCACAATGGATATAAGACAAATATTTGTACAAGACTGGTTTTATTAATAATAATATTTATAAGAATCTACACTTTTTTTAACCACGTCACGTATGGAATGCTAACTACTGCAAAATGTGGGCATGTGTCAAATATAATGTTTGGACGTGCCTCTGACCACCCCCACTCATCGACTACATAGCCTAATAGACGCCTAATGGCTTCATTTCTTCAAACAAACAACTCTGTCAAGTCAGTGAGGTATGAGGTACGGGGGGAGTGGGAAAAAATGCATTCTGATTGGCCGGTTCAAGATGACGTGATTCACTAGGGATGGGAAGTGTTGTCATGAGTTGTCGATAGCAGTCAGAGGCACGTCCAAATATTATATTCGGCACATACCCACATTTTGCAGTAGTTAGCAGTCCATACGTGACAGGTTGCAAGCCCATCGCCGCTTATAACAATCGGGATCGGGATCGGGGTCGGGATCGGGATCGGGATCGGGATCGGGATCGGGGTCGGGGTCGGGATCGGGATCGGGATCGGGATCGGGATCGGGATCGGGATCGGGATCGGGATCGGGATCGGGATCGGGATCGGGATCGGGATCGGGATCGGGATCGGGATCGGGATCGGGATCGGGATCGGGATCGGGATCGGGATCGGGATCGGGATCGGGATCGGGATCGGGATCGGGATCGGGATCGGGATCGGGATCGGGATCGGGATCGGGATCGGGATCGGGATCGGGATCGGGATCGGGATCGGGATCGGGATCGGGATCGGGATCGGGATCGGGATCGGGATCGGGATCGGGATCGGGATCGGGATCGGGATCGGGATCGGGATCGGGATCGGGATCGGGATCGGGATCGGGATCGGGATCGGGATCGGGATCGGGATCGGGATCGGGATCGGGATCGGGATCGGGATCGGGATCGGGATCGGGATCGGGATCGGGATCGGGATCGGGATCGGGATCGGGATCGGGATCGGGATCGGGATCGGGATCGGGATCGGGATCGGGATCGGGATCGGGATCCCGATCCCGATCCGGATCCGGATCCGGATCCGGATCGGGATCGGGATCGGGATCGGGATCGGGATCGGGATCGGGATCGGGATCGGGATCGGGATCGGGATCGGGATCGGGATCGGGATCGGGATCGGGATCGGGATCGGGCAATAAGTAGTTTTACTAGTTAGGTCCAACTGTTGTTGTTACTACTATGTAGGTTTATCGATCATCAATTATTGAGTAGTGGTACAACACTATTGACTATCGACAAGGAAAATAACCAGTGTAACTTGAGCTTGTGGTAATGGTTTTTTAGCATAAACAGACGAGATGTGCACGGGTCAAGGTAGTGGTCGGTACTACTGCAGGTTTGACGCGCGGTATTTTTTATCGGCCGTATAAGCCTGATGTTTTGGATGACAGTGTTCGCCTTGCATGCGGTGTCTTCTGGGCTATGTAGTCGATGCCCCCACTAGACATCTTTAAAGGATCTAAGCGTTTGGAGATTTGAGAGGATGTCTACCGTACTTGGGGATTACAGTCGTGATCCTATTTATTTATTTTTCATTTTTTTTTATCTGCTGACCCTTCTACTTTAGTGTTTCACTGTGTCATTTATTTGAAATTAAACAATAGAAATTAGGAATAAGTAGGTGTGGGTTGAAAGGGTAACTCGAATCAAATGTTTTGGGTTGAACGGATCAAAATACCTATTGGGATGAAAAATTGTGGGTTGAACGGGTAAGCACTCATAAAGACCCGTGTCAAAATCTATAGTTATTCTGTAGGTACCTACACAATTTGGTAATAGGTATTTAGATCGACTAAAATGTAGCAAGTAGTTACCTACTTACTATTTTCATGCGAATGCGATCAATAAGAGTAGTGGAGCATTTATTTTAATCGGAGGTATTTGGGTAGGTAGCTAGGTAGGTATATAATTTTAATGCACAAGTCGCTAGTGAAAATTGATACTTACAATGTAAGTAGTACCTACCAATATGGATTCGGAAATTTGTCAAATGTCAATAATCCGTTTTTCCCGATCTTTACGCCATCCTTATCACATATGGGTATGAAAAATAGATAGTAGCCGATTCTCAGACCTACTGAATATGCATATAAAATTTGGTAAAAATCGGTAAAGCCGTTTCGGATGAGTAAGGTAACTAACATTGTGACACGAGAATTTTATATATAAGATTAGGTACCTAGATAGGCACATAATGTTATTTATAATGTTTGTTATGTACCCTACATACCAGAATAAGTATAAATAAACTACATAAATACATTATTATTCCAATATTTTTGTAGGTACCTAATATGACTGCGAGCTGATCTGATGATAGAGCTCAAAGGTCACTCGAGTCACAACCCCGTCGCGTGTGTTGGATTTATATTGACAAATACAAATACTTAACAAAAAAAATTGGTAAAGCCCGCTCGCGGATCACGAAGAATTTCGTACAATGACCAGTCCACTCATTACTTATCTCTGTCACACGCGCACAAATATAATTATTACCGTCGCGCTCTCACCAAGGTGAGCGTCGCCTGTTAGGCAAATAAGTGATTCTACACTAGGTGCATCACCGGGTCCTTTAACTTTAACATCCTAATTAAAACGAGCATTCAAATTACATTAAGGCGCTGCCAGTTCCTAAAACCGCGGCAGAAACGACTAAGACAGTTAACAACGGCAAGCTCTAGATGGCGTATGCGTATCGTAAATATTATCGACAGTTTTTATGAGATCGCGTTGCTGGTACCTACGTAGGCAAGTAATAGGGGTAGCTTTACCCACCCCTCAATAACCATTTTTTCTTTGTCCGCCTTTGCTTTTCGAATAAATTAATGATATAAATTATGTATAATTACTTATCAAAAACCTATTCTAATAGAAATCTAGATCTACATATTACCTATCTTTAACAATAAATCACAAGTTGATCTTAATAGCAGGTATCAAAATATTTCGATCATAAATTCTAAAACGTATAATTTTGAATTAACATTTATCGTGAAAAGTTTCTGCTATTATGTTTTCAGCTTAATAGAAATCTAGGTAGGCACCTGAAGTAATATATTTATAAAATTAGGAGATGTGGCTTGTTCAGAAGTATTTCTTTTTTCGTTTCGAAAAAGAGCAATCGTCGACATACAGCCCCTTAAAATGTACCTAAACTTACCTCTAAACAAAACCGCTAAGGTAAATAATCTACCTTATTGAAGTTCTTTATGCAACACAATTTACATATAGGTAGGTAGATAGATATATATTATTACATTCAATGAAAGGTCAACAAACAATATTCAGAGCTAGAGGAAAATAACACAATAAATATGCGCTACCGCCAGCTTTATTGATATGGAAAAATAGATACTTTATGTGGCAAATAAGTACAGTGAAAGATGAACTTTGACACATATCATGTGCATGAAGCGCCCAGACAGTGATAAGGAAAACATGATAAAAACGTGAGCATTTGGACATGATAATAGAACCTACTTATTGGATACTTCATCCCGTTGTATTACCTTACCTACCATTACTTTATTATCATAACTATTATTATTCAATAGTAGATTTACAGATTGACAAAGATTCAAAATGAATGGATTAATAAACGTTTCAGGTTATGAATGGAATTAAACCTTTTGTTTTTGTTACTAACCAATAAAGTGTATAGGTATTTATTTACATAGCTTAATATCTAAAATACTTTATAGATAAGTAGTTAAAATTGATTGAAAACCAAATCAACTTTTGCAGCTAGAATGTATGGGTGTGCCTTAACTACAACCTTTAGACATCGAGGGTCTGAGCTCCTTGAAATCTGAGAGGATGTCTACTGTATTTGGGGATTACAGTCATTATCCTATTTCATTTATTCTGCAGCTACACTGGGTACACAATCAGTTGTAGGTACCTAGGTACTTACAATTTCAACAAAGCGATAGATTTCAGAACCACCTACAACTACAACAATCTGCGGACCTACCAACAAATAAGTTTTCTGTTGAAAAATATTTTTCAATGACAAGCTTTTGTAAAATCATTTAAACCATCGAGCACCAGCGCGCTATCACCTGTCACATCATATAACATTGTCATCGGAACTTGACAAGTATGCAAAGTTTTTACTCAATCAAAGTATTTACTAAGGAGTTCCGTTGTGAGTATCTGTTGAACAGCTCCTGACTGTGACTCCTGTATCTGTTGAAATTTCTGCTCAATCGGTTTGGGATAACTGCTTCAAAATTGAGTTGCAAGATTCCACCTTAACAAACATAGTTACATACATACATACATTGCAAACTAATAAAAGCTTGTAAAAACCAGTGACAAAGATGCACTCTTAATGTCGGGACGGACAATGAATTTCTACCCCCCATCGTGTTCTTAACAAAATTCTTCTCATATTAATAATTATTGACTGTGTTCGAAAAAAAACATCAATTAAGTGTTCATTAAGGTAGGTAGGTTGTACCTAGTTGATTAAGTAGAACCAATGTAGGTGCTAAGGAACATTAGTGGTTCCATTATCGACTCATTATCTTTCAGGGTGTGACAGGTCAAGGTGAAATCATGACACTAAAATAGATTGACGTCAAAGTGGATTAAGATCCCTTAAGCCGCGGATACACTTGGGAACAAAATGTACATGTAGTCATGTAGTCGTCGATCTGCCGTTGATCGCGGTCGCTGACTATGCTCATGATGAATAGCATCTGAATTGTCTCGAAACGTCAGCAATACAAGAAATAACGTGGTAATTAGCAGTATTTCTAAAAATGTACATGTTCCACAACATGTCGAATGTGTCGGGGACAATGTTGTGTAACTTTTAATTTTTACAGGCCACACTACTCAATGTTAAAGAAACGCCCGAGGTGTCCCACGTCACGTTAATTTAGTGGCATATTGCAGTCATCCTGAGGTTACGCGAAATGAAACAATGTGACACGAGAGTTTTATATATGTACTAGCGACCCGCCCCGGCTTCGCACGGGTAGCATGTTATTATACATATAAACCTTCCTCCTGAATCACTCTATCTATTAAAAAAAACCGCATCAAAATCCGTTGTGTAGTTTTAAAGATATAAGCAAACATACATACATACAGACGCGGGAAGCGGAAAGCGACTTTGCTTTATACTATGTAGTGATAATTGTATAAGTATTATAAGATCGGGGGGCACGGCAGTGCCCCCGCCGAGTCGAGCGCGAAGCAAACAAACACTGCCGTACCATCCTTTACAGGAACCATTTCGCCGCATTTTCAGGTCCCTATTTGAAAACCTCTGGATAATACCAGAACCCAGAAATTTTCGTCATCCAGTAAGCTATAATCACATACTTAAAATCCAATACCTATAATACTTTATTATTATAGTCACACCATTAACTATAATAATAAATAAATCGCAGTAAGGAACCTCAGACTTGGCACGACTTTGTCTAGATTTCATTACTTTTTAGAGATAAACTTGCAGCTCCATCGAGACTTGGCTAGTTTTTTACAGAATGTTTTTGGTGGGATTATATTGACGGATGTCACTATCACAAACTATCATATCCTACGCTAAATAACCGTAACACCAGTGTGATAGAGCAGTGTGAAGGTGAGTCGGGCGCGAATAACACGATCAATAAATACCATACCACACCATTTGGTAGGTACCTTATGTATATCTGCGAACCAAAATTTACTTGACGTAGCTTTCGCCTAAGTACATAAGGCCTTTAGACATCTTTTGTAGGTGATTTATAGTGTCCGGTGGAGCTTTCCACTCGCTTGTCTGAGTGTTTTTAGATGGAGTAGGCTTGCTTAGAAACCTATACAACCTCTCAGCCTAGTCGGCCTCATTTTTAGGGTTCCGTGGGACTCTAATTACTAAGACTTCGCTGTCCGTCTGTCTGTCACAGGGCTGTATCTCATGAACCGTGATAGCTAGAGTGATGTAGGTATTTCTGTTGCTGCTTTAACAACAAATAAAACAAAAAATAACGTACGGAGGTAACGCATTCGACGGACTACTTAGTTAGTTCTACCAGTGGTAGGTAGGTACTATTGGTGCCAACTTAAGGCGCTCCCAGTCGACGATTGTTTTTGTTCGAAACGAAAAAAGAAATACTTTTGAACACACACATCTCCTATTTTATATTGTATAGTATATGTGAATAAAGATGTACCCATCTTTAATCACTTCGATAAATAATCCTACCGACCGCTGCAATGACGACATACACACGTCGGCGCGTGGTCCGCCTTAGCTTTTCGAATAAATTAATGATATAAATTATGTATAATTACTTATCAAAAATCTATTCTAATAGAAATCTAGATCTACATATTACCTATCTTTAACAATAAATCACAAGTTGATTTTAATAGTAGGTAAGTATATAAAATATTTCGATCATAAATTCTAAAACGTATCATTTTGAAATAATATCTTTATCGTGAAAAGTTTCTGCTATTATGTTTTCAGCTTAATAGAAATCTAGGTAGGAACCTGAAGTATAAAAATAGGAGATGTGGCTTGTTCAGAAGTATTTCTTTTTTCGTTTCGAAAAGGAGCAATCGTCGACTGGGAACCCCTTAAAGAGGTAAAATTTGTATTTTTGTATGTACCTACCGGATAAACTAAAAAAACTACTGGACCGATTCTTAAATTATTTTTCCTATCAAAAGCTACATAACCGTTTACAAAAATTAGAGATCCTCACTTATATTGCAATAATGTAACCTAAGGTATCAAAAATTTGCCTATAATTTCCATTAGTACACCTGTCCGAAGGGATGGACCGCTAGTGTTTTTATATTGTGGCTATATTTACAGGTGCGCGATTTCGTTCATGTATTGCGCAAGTCCACTGGCAAATATGTCCATAATATCCAACTGTCAACATAATAAAAATTGGATCGTATGATCCTGCTGATAGTGCTAATCGGTTTCAGTAGGCAGCCCCTTAGTTTTATCGCAACTCAAAGGTCAAGGAGGGTGCTGGGCTAAAGTGACCCCATAAACAATCCCATCCCTATTCTTAATAGGTGGCTAGGTTTTTAGAGCATATGGATTAAGACTACATGGTTTTATTCAGGATGAACGAACTCAAACTAGATAGGTAAGGTCACTCTCCCCTAAACATCGGAACAGGAATATGAAATCGTAAGCAAGTGTTTTGTTAATTAATATTCAAAACAGGTATTTATCGCGTTATTAACTTTTATTCATCCCGAAGTTTCCACGACTGTTGTAACCCGATAAATACTCGTTTGGAAAATTAATTAATTGTGTTCTGATTGCGAAAGTAGTTTTAAAATACCATGTTTTTTATGTACCTACTGGTGGCGATTCTGTTGTGTCCAAGCTAAACTTAAAATTTCGTAAAAAAACGATCGATCATATTCCTTTTATTTTAAAGTCTAAATTAGAGTCACATCAAAATGACAGTCTTAAAACTTGGGATATTTTAGCCGTTTCCCTATTTTATTTCGCATATTTGACACAACCAAGTCTCATCTTAGTCAACACCAATTTACATGTTGATTAAATTTAGCTTGACGTTTCTAAATCTATTACAAAAATCGTAAATGTATTCCAAACTATTCTATGTTTTAGAACTGTCACTTTGAGGTTACGCTATTTTAAACTTTAACTTAAAAGAAATAAGATCGATAGTTTTTAGGAATTTTAACTTAAGCGTGGACACAACAGAATCGCCACCACTACCTATTTTAAAATGCCCAGACAATTAAGAAATCTGGTCGAGTTGAGAGTCAAATCTTTAACTAAGGGGAAACTGGGCAGAAGGAAATGTAAAATATGTCATTTCCTCCTCCAAATGTGGCGATGGGCTTACAATCTGCCATCACATTAAGCACCTCAGTAACTAGAAGTAAGTAAAATACGGGACATCCTCAAGGACCTTGAGGTAAAGATGTCTTTAACATTATGAGAATTGCCTACAGTCGAGAGTCGAGGCTATTTACTTCGGTTCCATTTATCTTTACAATGGGAATTTATAGGACAAGTCGAAGACCTCTTTCAAAGTCCCAATCTTGTATTATAGAAATCTTTTCGTTGTCATGCTACTGACTGTTTCAGGGACAGGGACTGGGCGCATGACCGGGGACAATGTTGTGGAACTTTTTACAGCATTATAAAAATGTCGCCCGAGATGTCCCGCGTCACATAAAAAGTTGCGGGACACTGGGCGACATTGCAGCGTCACGTAGATTGAGTGTTGCGGGATAAAGTGTCCCCTACTCTATCCGTGGCTTCAGAAACCAGACAGTGTGTGGTAGCTAAGTATGTTATTAGGTACTTTTCCTTCGGTCACTCTAACCTTCACAAGCTTCAAGGCTCAGGGCAATATCGATCGAATGGACTAAGTAGGTCCCCACCTGCCTTCATACCATGTCATACCTAATTAACACTAAGGCTATGAAAATCATAGATTTCTAACGAAATAAGCCAGCAAATGGCGAAACAAAAAGAAACAAGACGTTATACGACGTAGTATTTAAATACACAATGTGCGTGTCTCAGTTACACATTGCTAAATTGTCGGAAATATTTTACACCATGCACTAGATATTCAACTAATTGCATTACTATTTCAACAAATCCGTTTCTTTTTGTGTAGCTACTTACTGACTGGCCTCACAGCTGTCTTCTGCACTATAGGTTAAGAGTTCGATTCCTACCCAGGGTAAACATTTGTGCAATTAAAATATTAGCAGATTTGGTTAGTTTAGGAGTACCAAGATGGCGCTGTGTGAAAATATGTATAAACATACTTATAATATTTTTTGTTTTCTTCGACTTTAGGTCATCAATTCGGAATTTACATCAGGCTCTTGGGCCCGCTACTAATCGATTTAGTTTCTATGCCAATTTTTACTACCTAATGATTTTGTAATAAGGTATAAGTACCTAATTTCTCTCAAAATAAACGTTTCTGTTATATTCTATTGTATTATTAAAAACCGTCTAACAGTGATAGGTAAGCCAAAGCTTTAAGGTTCTACAGAAAATACGAACACACATTGGTTTTATACCAATTTTATTTCAGTTTCTATCCCACCCAAAAGAACAATTTTAACAAAACTTTACATGAACAACAAAAGCAGGTACTTTCTTAATTCAAATCTAAATTTATAATAATGCATTACATACAATAATGTAATCATTACGATTAAACACAAATCTAATTTACTCATCATAGCCTTCGTTCAGTTACAAAATACATCTGGGTTACCACTAGCTCAAAATGTTACTTTATGACCTGGCTGGTGGTATGACCCTTGATCAATCAAATTCGTAGTTCCAAACCTTCGCCGATTCCAAAGTACATAAAGACTCCTCTGTCAGACCTTATTATTCCAAACCGTTAATTTATGTGATGTTCTATATTAATTTTGTAAAAATAGAACACTATGGTCTTATTTCGGTGACTGTCTGTTTTGGAACCAGCTACAAATAAACAAATTTCAAATTTCGAACAGTTATATTTTAAATATAGATTTTTACACGGGTCTTTTGAGTCAGCCCGCGACCATGGCTATTGTTACAACCGAAATGTCGGGAAAAACATTGAAAGCAATACGTGATAAAGACCCATGTAAAAAATCAACAGTTAAAATTTAGAATGTAGGTAGTTCTAGTTACTAATCAAGAAAGTTTAAAAAATAATTAGACAAATATATTGTTTTCAGTTCAATGTAAAAAAAAATAAGAAAAACCATCTCAGGAAATAAGAAAAATCTAAATTACTCCTCAAATACAAAAATAGCTCTTTCATCCTTGACTTAGTTAAGAGTAAAAAGCGTAGAAATGTATGCAGACTACTTAATAGTTCAGCATCAGGATGGTGCATTGCAATTGTCAATGTTTTACGTTATTGAAACACATTGATAGGATCAAATTAGACCTTTACAGAGTCGTTTGATGTGGCTGCAACTGACAATCGCATCAATTGCCTCTGTAAATGATCAATTGAATTATGGATTGTCTCAGGGTCCTTTAGCTGAATGTGCATAAACGAATATTAGGTAAGTAGGTACTTACATTAAGTTAGTAAAACATTGGAGCCGATTCTGTTGATACCATATTACACTAAAATGTTTATCCATCTTTGTCTTTTTCGTACAGAGTAATAGAGACGGAAATATTTTTAAAGGCTTTTTTTTTAGTTTTAATTTACCAACAGACTCAACCCATTATCTTAGCTATATTTTTAGAAGTATACTTTCTTAACTGGAATTTTAATTTTTTTTTCAAAATGTACACTACTCTTCAAGACAGATATTACAATAACAATAATTATCTAATTTTATTCCATCATATTTTATACTTTGCCTCATTACAACTTTTACTTAATCAATTTAGAATATACTTTTGAAGTTTTGCTATGTTTATCTATTTTCTATGTTTTTAATGAATAAATGATTGTATGAGAATGTCTAAAAAAACCTGTTAAAAATCAAAATTATATTATTTGAATTATGGAATGTAACAAATTGCAAACTTGTAAGTATATCATCACAATAAAATGATTACAGAATGATTCAGTAAACAAATGTTTACAAGACACGTTTCAAAGAGACAACTAGTGTAATCAAACAGATTTATTTAAAACACAGTAGATAACCAAAACAACAACAATTTATGTTTACAAAATCTTAATATTGGAAGAACAGTTTTTTTATGTGTATGACCCTCCCCCCACCTCCCCTCCTTTACAATAACTCTAGAAAAATGATAATGGAGAACCCAAGATAGGTACTTCATGGTTTTCTAGCCCTCAATGATGTTATAAAAACAACTAATGGCAAATGTTTTAGATATTGCTAAGACCATTATGTATTACTGCAAAATGTCACATTTGAAAGTGCCTCTGACTACTTTAGTCATCCTCAAGGATGTCTACCATTTCATTGTTTTATCCATTTCCACTTTTCTAGTGGGATTGAGAAGCTGATCAAACTCAGCTGCTGTCTTATAGCAGTGGTCTTCAGAAATGTAGTGCAAAAAACATTGAACAGTTAAGTACAAATCAATCACCAGTGGTTTCTATATAAATTGCAGATTTCATAGCAATTTTGAGAGATAATTTATTTTGAAATGTGAAAAGTCTTAGTGAAAATTAACTACAGTTAACTCTAAGTTTAGAAATAAATAAAATCAAACTATGCCTATTAAACAGAACTAATTTGGGCAGGCTTCTGTAAATGTCACATTACACAAATAAAAAGGTTAATAAAAATTTATAATCTTATTATTGAAAGTAAGAAATCATAAACCAATTTTAGATAAAAAAAAAAAAGTAAACAAAACTATGAAGTTGACAGATAGTTGAATGTTGAAAGATATTGTTCAGCTATATTAGTAAAGTTTATAGAATGTAGAGATGTCAGTGGTTTGGTGTCCTAGATATTTATCATTGACATCTTAATTTAGTAGTGAAAATGCATATAGTTGAAGAAAATTGCAATTGTGACAAAATGAAGCCACCCCACCCTACAAAACACAAATAGCTTCACACACAATTTCCTATTATGACCCGTGATATTAATCAAGTTCATTAGTAATTTTAGCTTCACATGTATTTCTCATCAGTGGACTCACTAACAAATTTTTTCTGTTAAAAACTTACAAAAAACGGTTATCTTTACATCGTTACAAAAAATAGTGAAGCTATGAATGTACATTACCTACTTATTTTATTATATTTTATGATCTACTATCACATTTGGTGATGCAAGGGTTAGAATGCAATCGTCGATGGTGGCATGGAACACTCGCCCACAGTGACTCTGTACGATGCTAGTTCACTTATACCGTGGTAATGCACAAACGCAGCCATAATAACAAGCACATGGAATATTTGGTGGGACTGGAACCAGATGTCACATTTACCTGGGAACCAACGCTCCGGCACTCTAAGAGCATAGAACATAGCCCCCAATATGTACAACAAACCCATTAAAACTAACCAACCGAGTGATGCCTTGCTGACTTGGCTGAACCAGCCCTCAGTAACACCGTAATGGATAGCAGGTACAATTCCTGACAGGCCAAAGCCCATGAATACCCCCGCTCGAAGAGGTCTCAATCTCGGCTCTGAGAATTTATCCCACAGGGAAACTATAATGGACAAAACTCCTAAAACAACCACTACAGATAGGTAAATTATTTTAGGTCTGTAATGGCAGTAGAAACTGTAGTATAGCCATGGTACAAACGATCCCATGATAAGTAGAGCTATACCACAATAGTCCAGCTTCGAAAATAGTTTCCCCACCATCTCAGAGTGGCAGTAGAGGGTGTGGTAGGCGAATGAGAATCCGAGGCAGACAATAGCGCCAATGAAGAACACTCCGAAGATCATCTTCTCTTGCATTTGTATTTCGATGGAGGGACGGGTGAAAAAGTAGATAGCGACGCCGATGAAAGCTACGCAGCCGAGGAGATGCGTCCAGATGTTGCCGGTTTCTGTGTGGATGCGGAAGATTGATGCAAAGCACGCGCTGAAGGAGGGAAGCGGCGGCCGATGTCCCTTGTGTAAGTAGTCGTTGTCTTGCAGCCAGCGCGGAAGGTGACGGAAGTGACACACGTTCCACGAGGCCTCCCACACTTTACGCACGAACTCCTCCGCCTGCTCGGCGGCGTTGTGCGCGAGAGCTCCGAGATCGATCTCGTCCGATAAAACCCCAGCTTTCAACACCTCCGCCATCTCCGCGTCGAGCAAATGCTGATCCTCTGGCGTGGAAGGCAACGGGCAACCTTCCTCTTCTTCCGCAAGCACCTCGTCCAGCTCGTCCAACTGCGAGGCTAGACTTTCCGCGTCGGGGTCCCATCCTTGCCGTCTTCGCAGTCCGTCCGAAGACACACTGCGAGACCCCATATCAGAGTCCAATTCCCACATTTTGTATTTTTACGCCGTCAACATTCACGCGACGACACGAAAAATGCCACCATAGAAGCCACGACCTTTGTTAGCGGACGCGGACAGTTATTTTGTGACACGATACAGTTACGTCACGGAATGAAAGCACGATTCATAAACGTTTGGTAACGTGTCGCTCCACGAAAGATGAAGTTTTATTGGCGTTAAATGCGCACTTCCATGGCGATCACAAAAATGTATAATTTTAGATATAATACAGTAACGAAAATGTGTGTTCTACAACGCACTCAATCGCGATCAGCTGCATTAGCGGACTGTCTGTGTCTGTCGCTCTCGCTCGTCGTCGTCGGTCGGTGTCGCTGTCGGGTAGGGATGCAAACGATACATCGATGTTTTAAAAACATCGAGGTATCGTTAATAAACATCGATGTTAACATCGATGTATTTATCAGCGATGTATCGCCGATACATCGTTCATGTTCGGCATAAACATCGACATCGTTAATCGTTGTCTTTTCAGTTGGCTCGCGAACGTAACGCTAATAACACGTCGTTTTATGCGCATACTTCGATTTGCCGACAGAAATTTCAAGATTTTTGCACTTGAAAAAATAAGTAACATTACTAAATTGGTTTTTAAAATAAATATTTTTGCATACTAAAATGTTTTGTTCTTGTTTGACAGGGAATAACTTGTAAAAAATTATACATTTTATTAATTAAATTTTTTTTTACTTTTATTTATATTTTATTAATTTAGATTTATATAACCATATTTCTTGTTACCAATGAATCGTAAGGTAAAAACAAAACATCGATAAAAGATCGATGTTATTATACATCGATGTTTTTAAGAGCGATGTTGCATCCCTACTGTCGGGTCAATCAGACACGAGTTGAGAGAGAGAGAGAGAGAGAGAGAGAGTAGACTCGTGTCGTGCGTTTCGTTCGCAATCGGTCGGTCTCGAAGAGCGTCGGTCTTCCGTCTCAGTCGGCCATTCACAATAATTGCTAATTGAATATCGCTGCTCTTCTCTTTCTTGCTCGTTCTTCATTCGCACGATTAGTGATGCGAAATCAAAGAACGAGCGAGAAGTTTTAGAACAGAACAGTTCAACTCACTAGAAAACAAGTTAGTTCAATCAAGTTAGTATTTTTTTTTTTGGATGCGACTACCTACCTGCTGCAAAATGTGAGCAGGTGTGCCAAACAAGTGTAATGATTGGACGTATCTTTTACTACCCTCATTTTGAGCGCCTGGAGATATGAGATGATGTTTACTGTACTGAGGTCCATGGGGATTACAGTTGTGGTCTTATTTTTCACATTTAGATATTAATTGAACGTAGATACCTACGAATTCGATACATCTTTTCATCAAAAAAGCCAATGAAGAATCACTACATAGTATAGAGCAGTCGCTTTCCGCTTCCGGCGTCTGTATGTATGTCTGTATGTATGTTTGCATGTATGTTTGCTTATATCTTTAAACCTACACAACGGATTTTGATGCGGTTTTTTTAAATAGATAGAGTGATTCAGGAGGAAGGTTTATATGTATATAACATGCTTAATATATTAGAGAACCACTGATAATTTTAAGATTTTAAATCAGCGCGACTTTTTTTTAAATTTTAAATGCTGTTAACGAGTATACAATGACATTCTGTAATATATTTTGGTATCAGCTTTGCACCCGTGCGAAGCCGGGGCGGGTCGCTAGTGAACAATAAACAATACGACAACGTGTAATGTACAAGTGTAGATTAACTATCTAATACCTAATACCTTTAAACGAGCAGTTCTTTGTATTCGATATAAACAAAATCTCGGAAACGGCTCCAACGATTTTCATGAAATTTAGTATGCAGGAGGTTTCGGGGGCAATAAATCGATGTAGCCTACTAAAATTATATTATTATAGAGCTGTCAGGCTTAATAGGCTTTATTCAACTAAATAATTCAACGAATCAGCAGCTGTATTTATTATGATGTAGTCAGTTGTAGGCACAATCATCACATCCCTAAAATATAGAAAAACACTACTTGAGTGGTATTGGTTAGACAAAAACGTCACACTATATTACAGCCAATAGGAATAGAGAAATAGATTTTCCAAATAAAGTATAAACCTAACCTCTATCCATTTGTAATTCAGCAAATATACATAAAATACACTAAGAATTTCTATACAGTCACTTACTTTTTGAACATGATGGTGATTTGCAAAGAAGCTGCGCTGCACGAAATTCAGTAAACACAAAATTTAAACCACTTTTCGATTTGTTTCTACCAAAACTCAATCACTCGTTTTTCTTTCACTTTTATGACGAGAAGGAAGATGTATCCATAGAAAGAGTAAAATGTCCAATGGAAAGCAACTCAGTTTGTTTGATTGACGGAGTTACTGTAATTCTATTGGTTGAAATAGTCTCGCTAGTTTGCTTTTTTCACTGACATTGACATTCGATGTTTTATTGATTTTCTGTCAAAACAATATTCTTTAGTGCTGAGACCACATGGTATGGTATGGTACTCAACTCGCGATTTTTGCTATGAGAATGAGAATCAAAGTATTGTAGATAGTAGAGTGGATTGACTTAAAAGTGGACCTTCCTGAAATAGCTAAGTAAAATGTCGACTTCTTTAGAAGTTTTAGTTACATGTGACTCCACTAACACGTTATGGACAAGTTGCGTGTGGGATCCACACACCGGCACCAGCCTGATGACTTACAAAGGCGGCGGCTCAGCGCAGGCGAGGACGCTGTCTTTCATCGGCAACGATTACTTGGCGGCCGTACAGAAGACGAAGCCAGTATTACACATTTGGCCGCTTAATTCACATCAAACAGTTCAAGGCAAGCGTTTTATTCTGCCGGGTAAAACGAGCGCTTTATCGATCACCCAGGACGGAGCGTACATAGTTGCTGGAGTTGATGAGAAGATCTACCTATGGCAAACATCATCAGGCAGTTTGCTCACTATCATAAACCGCCATTATCAGAGAGTTGTGCTGCTGAAGTTCACACCCGATGGCCGCTATTTTGTGTCTGCAGCTGAAGATGGAATGGTGATGGTTTGGATGTTGGCAACGGTTTCTGCCCACCCTGAAGCTGACCTAGTGATGCAGTCATCTGCCGGACAACATGACCCTGTATACATCTTCTCTGACCATTCCTTACCTGTCACAGATATGTGCATCAGCAAGACCGGCTTACATGGACGCTTATTCACGGTCTCAAACGATAGAACATGCAAGATTTATGATCTAGCTTGCGGGGAGTTGTTGCTCAATCTAGTCTTTGGTATTGCTCTAACCGCTGTTACATTGGATGTGTTGGAATTGAATATTTTCATAGGAACCGCTACTGGAAAAATATATCAACAAAGTCTGACTAATCCACCTAGGAATAGGGATTTGCTTGTCAACACTGAGGAAAACACTCCATCGTTTGCGTTGCATGCTGATGCTGTAACATGTCTTTCTGTCTCACTTGACGGGGAGACATTGATGTCAGCATCTAATGATGAGAACTTGGTACTTTGGCACATTCCAAGCCGACAACCTCTGAGGACAATAAGGCACAAAGGGCCCATAACTAATGCATTCTTTACAGCCAACTATCCAGCAATTTTCAAACAGGAATTCACTCCGAGTATTATACTTCAGAGCTTAGAAAGAACCTTGGAAAAAGACTCAGAGGAGGTATCGGAAATAGAAGTGCTCACCAATAGAAAGATCAAGTTCTGGCCCGATTCAAACGCTGACTCTGCAAGTGTCCTAAATTCTAAAGAAATTGAAGATAAATTTAAATTAAAGGATGCTGCTCATAAGGAAGATATAGAAAAACTGAAATCTATTAATGCTAATTTATTTGCATTTTCTATTCAAAAAGAACTACAATCCATTCCTGTTGTTACCAAAAATAAGTCAAAGAAGAATAAGCGGTTAAATAAGAAGAATACTTAGGTGTCTAGATCTAGTCTTTTGGTAAACATTTTTTGATGAAAGATTTCAGCTAATTATTGAGATTTGCAATTATATTAATATAATATCTTTACAAAATTCTATGATTGTGTTTTTTTTTTGTTGGACATTACATACAGCAAACTAAGTCCCAAAGCTGTGTGGTTTATTAGGTACATGCATAGATTTAAATAGATTTAAGTACGATATAAATCTATGGGTACATGCAAAGTTAGTACTTTTGGATGGAACCAGTATTCTAGTTATTAGTAACTGATAGACTTATAATACCTAGGTACATTATAAAACCAAGATTGAGAGATATTTAAGTATAAATATTTTATATAGTTTCGGCAAGGATTTAATAATATCAAAAATATTAGGTGAGGTGACAGTGATGTAATTTTTGCATTGTGTCCCTTGGGACACAATGCAAAAATTACATTACTGTGCTTGCACAGACCTACTCTCACTTGCCGAAAATCAGACAAAAGTTTACTTTGTCTATGGCATACTAGTATTATTCTACATAATTGAGAAATTAATTAATCTACGATAGGTAATCTAGGACTACTACAGTGTTGTTCAGAAACACAGGTTTCCAGAAAGAGGCACATTATTCAAGTATTAAAAAGAAAACTGAACAATTTTTTTTCTACACTAAATACCAGCAATCAACGAGAACGAATCAAACAAGGAAACTAAATGAAATGTCAAAAATTGTCAAAACGTCACCGTGTCCGTGTCGTACGATGACTTTATTATGTATAGGTATGACACCACAGTATTTAAAAAGTCCCATGGGATTCCCTGAGTATTTATTTTTAATTTTTATGGGAACTATTAAAAAAAAAAAAAACAAAAAAAAAAAAAAAAAAAAAAAAAATTTTTTTTTTTTTTTTTTTTTTTTTTTTTTTTTTTAAGCAAGGGTGATATTGACTATTTTGGCTAACGGTTGGGTATCCGATATTTAGTTTCTTTACCGGTATCGTCAACCATTACTCAATATCGGTACTTAAGTATGAACGAAAGCCATGTTACCTACTTCTGACAGTTCTAACTATATTGATACCTTATCCGTTTCCATTGTGTTGGTTGGTTGCTAACACAAAGAGCTATTTGTATTAGACTGATGAATTACACAGGTAGTATCAGTGATGCGATAAAAACTGAGCTTTATAATATTGAATATATTTGTTGTTAGAATATGTTTTTATGCCGAGTGGAAGGTACCTCGACTTTCAATCTGAAGGTTGTGGGTTAAAATCCGGGCGTGCATCAATAATTTTTTTCATAATAATTTATATGTGCATCAAAAACACGTGCTCAAAACGGTGAAGGAAAACATTGTGAGGAAACCAGCTTCCTTCATGCTTTACTAGGCTTAGGAGTTTAGGACTAGCACATTTTATATTCGCAAGTGGTAGGTACCTATTTCGATTTGCATAAATAAAAAGTGGCGCTTAAAAAATCACCAAAAAATTTAACTACAAACGTCTGCGTTAAATTTAATATTCAAATTAGGAACCTACCTATATTGCGCGCAATCACTCAACCACTACAAGTAGGTACAATTCGAACTCAAAAATACAAACAACAACAAGTAGGTTTGCATAGTTGCACACGCCACCATGAGCCAGCCGGGCGCCAGCGCGTCAGTTTAATATCTTATAAAGCTTCTCATCAAAACTCGACCTCATTAGCCTACGAATAAGGTCTATTTGAAACTCTTGGTAGCGATAGCCAAAATGTATGATTTTGGCTATCAATCAATCACACCAACAACCAGCGTAACTTAATACATTTCTTAAATTGTGCAGGCGAAACTCAACCTTATTTCTCTAACATTAAGGTGTTCGAAACATGCTTTCATAGGTCAAAGTATAATGAACAATATTTCAGCTATTCGCTAGTCATATCTTCATCTCGCTTACGCGCTTGAAAGTTAGCGCGATAGAGAGGGATACCATAATTATTTTGGGTGCCAACTAAAACAACCGTACAACTTACCAACTTAGTGGTCTGACATGGCTGTTGGTTGTTTCAGTTGATCAGTTGGCACCCAAAATAATTATGGTATCCCTCTCTACCGCGCTAACTTTCAAGCGCGAAAGCGAGATGAAGATATGATTCATAGCGAGATGAAGATATCTTCATCTCGCTTACGCGCTTGAAAGTTAGCGCGGTAGAGAGGGATACCATAATTATTACGGGTGCCAACTGATCAACTGAAACAACCAACAGCCATGTCAGCTAGTCAGACCACTAAGTTGGTAAGTTGGGTTGGGTGACAGATATTTGTTCGTGACTTGCGCAGTTCGCTCGCGCGTTTTCTACAGATATTCGACAACGGTGGTTGGACTTGATTCCACCGGTACGCTCATCGACTACATAGCCCAGAAGACACCGCATGCAAGGCGAACACTGTCATCCAAAACATCAGGCTTATACGGCCGATAAAAAATACCGCGCGTCAAACCTGCAGTAGTACCGACCACTTCCTTGACCCGTGCACATCTCGTCTGTTTATGCTAAAAACCATTACCACAAGCTCAAGTTACACTGGTTATTTTCCTTGTCGATAGTCAATAGTGTTGTACTACTCACTACTCAATAATTGATGATCGATAAACCTACATAGTAGTAACAACAACAGTTGGACCTAACTAGTAAAACTACTTATTGCCAACTAGCTTCCGTCCGCGGCTTCGCTCGCGTTGTTCCTACATGGAAGTAACCTATTTGCTATTCGCATTTATAATATTATCGCTTTAGAATTAACAAATGTTGTCTTAAGTTCCCGTTCTCGTTCGCGTTCGCGTTCCCGATCCCGATCCCGATCCCGATCCCGATCCCGACCCCGATCCCGACCCCGACCCCGATCCCGTGTTTAAAACGGTGGAAACCAGTCGCATCGCATCGCATCGCGAGGAAACCAGTAGTTAGTATTGTTATAAGCGGCGATGGGCTTGCAACCTGTCACGTATGGACTGCTAACTACTGCAAAATGTGGGTATGTGCCGAATATAATATTTGGACGTGCCTCTGACTGCTATCGACAACTCATGACAACACTTCCCATCCCTAGTGAATCACGTCATCTTGAACCGGCCAATCAGAATGCATTTTTTCCCACTCCCCCCGTACCTCATACCTCACTGACTTGACAGAGTTGTTTGTTTGAAGAAATGAAGCCATTAGGCGTCTATTAGGCTATGTAGTCGATGGGTACGCTACGCTACGAGCATGCCAACGGATATCAGTTACGTTTGGCTATAGCCGACACATGTCTAAGTCGATCACGATCACCATCACGCATTTCGTTTTCAACCGATTTCAATTTTCTTTCCGCAACAAATAAACAAACACGCTATCGCCTGTGCTCTTAATTTTAAAAATATGCTGATTATCAAACAAATTTATATGTAATTACGACAATGTTTTCATGACAAACCTTAATACAAGGTAAGTAGCGAGTGAAATAAAAATAAACTTTTTGTGAGATGTTTATTTGCGTCACAAACAAAACATTCTGTAATTGTTTATCAATTTTAGGTGGCGGAATGTCGAAGGCTGTGCTTATACCTGGGGGCGGGAGGGATATAGGAGGATTGAAGGAAGAAATATCGATATCTCCTACGGAAAAGAAGGAGACTAGTATAGGTTTGCTAAGCAGACTCCTACGACTGGATGCTTTGGGAAAGAAGACCAGTGCGCCAGACAGCCCGACGAGTACGGAACCTCCAACGACGTACTACGGAGTTTACATACCATGCGAAATAAAGAAAGGCCCAGATGAAGGTAAATATTGTTTACGTTCAAACGATTTTGCTATATCTTATCTGGTAGATAGTGAATGTAGGTCAATACCTAGATGTTTTTGCTTCCCTTAATTTCTTCCTTATGTCTCATATCTACATTCTTGAATGCTTCAAATTTAAACCTTCTGACCTGTATTATAATAAATAAACATCTATTTCTCTATGTTCAATTTTTTAACACCAGTTGAACAATAAAACTTTAAAGCTCAAAAGTCAAGAGCTGTGTAAAACATGGGTCTTCATGTATTACTTTCAATTTATCTACCCATGGATGGCCATGGGTAATGTCACTATGTAATGTATCACTGTATAATGTGTCACTATGGTAATGGGTAGACTAATGTCACATATTTGTGTAGTTGGGGAAAATAAATTAAAAGTAATATTAATTAAAACTATTGTGGTTGTGATCATTTTAAATAGAAATATGAAATATCACATTATTTTTTGTATTGCTTATGTTTCGAGACAATTCAGATGCTCCTTTTCATGGGCACGCTATCATAGCCGATCTACCGTTGTGATAAAGACTCACAATAGTTTGAAAAATGACATTACTTACTCAAATCCAATCATTTATTCAGAACAAAATATACATGGGTGTACATACATAAAGTGTTTGATGAAACTACAAAAGTCTCAAACTGTGTAGCAGCTTCAACACCTTCCTCCTTATCATGAGCATAGTTCTGTTTATGAATATAAGACTTATCTAATTTATTTAAAAAAAGTTCTAAGAAAATATAAAAACATAAAACGGTGAATAATAAGTGGTGGGTATACATATCTATACTAATATTATAAAGAGGAAAGATCAAAAATTATTTTACCAATAGAATCCTACATTATCCCTGATGAACATAGGATAATATTAATTACTAGAAAAAATCAGGGATCCCTATTAAAACTTTAAATGTAACCCAAGGTGTAAAAAAAAGGCCACAAAATCATTAGTACACCCAAGCAACGCTGGGACAGACTGCTAGTATTGGTATAATAATGCGTGTTTGTGTATATGTGTATGTGTACTTACTTATTTAGAATTGTCTTCAACTAAAAGTAAAATCAGGCAAATTGTGTAATAATTATTGTTATATTCTTAATCCACAGAAGCGATCCATGTCTATAGAAACAAGTTGGAAGCATTAGAACTGGTGAAGAGATACAAACTATCAAGGTTCAAGGCGTTTCGCAATCACCAGGATGCTGTGTCATTTGCACTCAGAGGAGCTGAGCCAGTTGACACTACAGATGGCAACGATAATTGTGAGTTTTTTTGAATCCCTGACTAAAATATAGTATTACAACTGTAATCCCCAAGTATAGTAGACATACTCTCAGATCTCAATGCCCTTAGATCCTTGAAGATTAGTCATTCCAGGTCGGTAACACTCTGTCACCTGTCACGTTTAGTATTCTGACTCTTGTACTAGATAATTAAGTAGGTATGATCAAGAAATAAAAAGTTGCGTTCGTCAACACTTGAACGAGTTGAACTTTTTATTTCCCATTCATCAACAATGTTGATGACAGGGTGTTGCCAACCGGGAATGACTAATGAAGATGTCTAAAGATGATAGTCAGAGGCACTAAAAAGGTGGTTATATTATTGAGTGGTTTTCCTGTTATTCTAAAAGGTGGTTTACAGTATGCATAAGTTAAACTACTGTGATAGGTTTTTCTCTTTCTATCCTTGAAGAAAAAAAAGGAAAAAAGCTTGCCAAAGATCAACTATTGTGTACTGTAAACTGGCTTCTACTAGGTATTTCCTGTACACCTAGCCTGAACAACCAATAGAAGTTTATCCCACCAAAAACAATGTGAAAGAAAGCCGAGTTTGTATCAAGAAACACGCAAGTTATGTACCTAGTTACTGATAACCGGATCTCTAATAATGAAGTGATAACTAACTAAATGAACGCAAAAAAATAAATGAAACTTGCTTATAACTGATAAGAATGATACTTTTCTTGTTATCACGATTAAACCCCAGTATCTACTATTTTAATATTTCTAACTACTTAACTTGCCTATGTAAGTAGGTACTTTAACAAACTATTTTAATTATCGATATATTAAGTCCGTATAACATAATTAATACGCTAATAATTTGGCGCGGTCTCATTAGAGGCACGCTATCCTTAAGGCGCTGCCAGTTCCTAAAATCGCGGCAGAAACGACAAAGACAGTTAACAACGGCAAGCTCTAGATGGCGTATACGTATCGTAAATATTATCGACAGTTTTTATGTGATCGCGTTGCTGGTACCTACGTAGGCAAGTAATAGGGGTAGCTTTACCCACCCCTCAATAACCATTTTCTCTTTGTCCGCCTTTGCTTTTCGAATAAATTAATGATATAAATTATGTATAATTACTTATCAATAACCTATTCTAATAGAAATCTAGATCTACATATTACCTATCTTTAACAATAAATCACAAGTTGATCTTAATAGTAGATATCAAAATATTTCGATCATAAATTCTAAAACGTATCATTTTGAAATAACATCTTTATCGTGAAAAGTTTCTGCTTTTATGTTTTCAGCTTAATAGAAATCTAGGTAGGAACCTGAAGTAATATATTTATAAAAATAGGAGATGTGGCTTGTTCAGAAGTATTTCTTTTTTCGCTTCGAAAAAGAGCAATCGTTGACATACAGCCCCTTAATTAGAAACCTTAATTTAATTCCTCTTTCGCACGCCCATCACGGGCGTGCTAGAGAATTAGTAAATTAATCTAGCAACAGACATGTCCTAATTTTAAACGACAAAAAATAGGAGAAGGTTCTCGATTTGATATTTGCTCTGTGTCTGGGTGGTAGTATGTATCATGTGTACGTATTTACAAAAAAAAAAAAAGTATATATGTATTCTATCAGTTATCTAGTTCCCATAGTTAGTACAAGCTTTGCTTAGTTTGGGGCTAGATGGCGATGTGTAAAATGTCCACCAATATTTATTATTATTATTTATTAATTACACGCGTATATATAAAACTAGCCGACCCGTGACAGACGTTGTCCTGTCAAATTTTAATATAGGAAAAAGCAATTTCAACCTCCAAATTTTCCCCTAAAAACCTTGTGCTGATTACGACAAACAAATTACGAATTTCGGTAGAATGTTGGAACTACAATTGTGTGTCTATTTCTGAGTTATTTTTCACACACGTGTGTGTTGTGTACACGATCCCGATTCACGACTGGAATCCCCAAGTACGGTAGAGTATCCACTCAGATCTTCAGGCGCTCAGAAAAAAATCTATAGGGGTTAGTCAGAGGCACTTCCAAACATTATATTTGGCACAATGCCCGCATTTTGCCGTAGTTAGCATTCCTTACGTGATAGGTCATCGCCCATCGCCGCTTATAAGAATACTAACCGGTTATGGTATTTTTATTTAATATATGATGTATTTTCAGCTGTTATGGGAGAGAAGCCCTATCCCTTCAAGGCTCCGTCTCCTCAGGACATGGTGGCGCTCCGTAAGGCGATCGAGAAAGGCCTGACTGCGACCGTGAGGGATCGAGTGTGGGATAACCCAAGGTTTCTGGTCAGCAGTGGGAACACTCCAGCTATTATGCAGGTATGATTTTCATTCGCTTACAAAATGAATAAATAAATATTGGCAGACTTTATACACAGCGCCATCTAGCCTCAAACTAAGCAAAGCTTGTACTATGGAAACCAGATAGCTGATAGAATACATAAATACATACTTATTAATTATACTTTTTAACACCCAACACAAACATCTATGTTTATCACACAAATATTTGTTCTGGGTGGGGATCGAACCCACAACCTACAGCGCAGAAGGCGGGGTTACTACCAACTGAGCTGTAAGGAAAGTCAGTGGGATGTGCCTTGACTTTAAATTCGAAGGTTGTGGTTTTAATCCGATTTACCTATTCGAATAATTATACCTAAAACACGTGCTCAAAACGGTAAAGGAAAAAATCGTGAGGAAACCAGTTAGTATTCTTATAAGCGGCGATGGGCTTGCAACCTGTCACGTATGGAATGCTAACTACGGCAAAATGTGGGTATGTGCCAAATATAATGTTTGGACGTACCTCAGAAGGGGGGCTCCCATACAACAAACATGATTTTTTTGCCGTTTTTATAGATAATGGTATGGAACCGGAACCCTTCGTACGCGAGTCCGACTCACTCTTGGCCGGTTTTTTTTATAGATAATGGTACGGAATCCTTCGTGCGAGTCCGACTCGCACTTGGCCGGTGTTTTTTATTTCAGGACATAAGCTAGGTAAGCCATGTTTTTATCCAAATTTTATTATAAATATATTTTCAGGAAGGTTCAAGATACAACGCGCTACACATAGCAGCAAAAGCGCTGAACGCTGAACTTTGTAACTTTATCCTTACTACAGTGGGTAATCCCGCATTCGTGCAACGTTTGTATGGATCTGACGCTGACACAGATGCTTGCGAGGTAAATTTTAACGCATCTTTTTTACAGAAACAACATCAAAACACTTTGTAAATAGAAATACGGCTAATTACCACGTTTTTTCTTGTATTGCTGACGTTTTGAGACAATTCATATGCTCTACATCATGAGCATCATGAGGATACCATAGAACAAAAATGAAAAAAGCCTGAACAGAACAAAAATAATTTGTTCGGATTGGGAAGCGAACCCACAACCTACAGCGCAGAAGGCATAATAAAATTATTAATTACTACCAACTGAACTGCTAGTCTAGTCTAAATACAAGTTGTATATGTCTTCTTTCCAGGAATTCGCTGGTATCCTCGTCGACAGATACCTCAACACACCCGACAAGGCTATGAACGAGACTCCGCTACACTTCGCCGCTAAATACGGCGGCGCTGATGCGGTGGACGTTTTGACATCGTTCAAGCAATGCAACAAATGTGCTGTTAACAAATACGGAGAACAGCCTAAGGATGTGAGTGACTTAGCAGGCTATTTGACAGTATGAAAAATAAAGTGTCGTTGATAGTAATCTATGTAATAATAATAATAATTGTCAAATAGCCCATTGTACTAGCAGTCCGCCGTGGCTTCGCACGATACCTAGAAATAAAGATTATGGGCAAATTTTGAATACCTTAATTCATCATTTTCTTCTTTTCACATTTCGAGTGTACGAGTATACATACTCTCAGATATCAAGGCGCTTAGATCCTCGAAGTTGTTTAAAGGAGGTAGTCAGACGCACGTACAAACATTATGTATGACACAATATTCATATTGCAGTAGTTAGTCTTGATTATATATATTTTTTGGTTACATTGTTGTTTATTCTACTTTTACATGGTGTTTTTAGGTGATATGCAAGCGGGCAGACAACGCGACAGGCGAGACAGCGAAGCGTATATCTTCGATGCTTCGCGAACGTTACTATGTGCCGGTTTTGCATTCGGATGATGGAAGCGCTGCGCCAACTATCGGCCGGCCGTTCACACCTTCACAGCCTCCTGTAAGTTCTTACTTAGCAACACTTTTTTTTTACTTTATTTGTATTGAACAGGGATCACCAAATGGCGGACCGTGGTTTAGAATCGAACCGCTGACCTATTTTGTGCGGACCTTAAGTAAACAGTACAAATCATCGAATTCCAAGAAAATATATTTTTAAAACAAGTTTTCTGTTGAAAAATATTTTTCAATGACAAGCTTTTGTAAAATCATTTTCTAAGGCGAGTAATTAATTTGTTTGATGAATGCAGAATCGTTTTTTCTCAATAACCGTAAAACATACAGTTTTGTTTTTTATGACAAAGATAACTTAAGGATATAATCTAGATAAATTACAGACAGAATCACGATTGGTGAAACTTTTCTCGATAGATTTATTTTCCAAAGTTTGCTCTTCAAAAACACAAGTTTCGTTTATAATCAAAACTATGAATAGCTAAACAGTTAATTTTTATATAATTCGTTAGATAATCATACTAGCTAAATAAATTACAGGCAGTTTCTTTTTAAATTTGATGGTTTTCGAGATAATGCAGTTTTATCACTTTTTCCGTCTTATTCGGGTAGACTCAGCCCATACAAAATGTCAAAAAATTTACTTATCACCTTATACCATCGAGCACCAGTCGCGCTATCACCTGTCACGTCTTATAACATTGTCATCGGAACTTGACAAGCATGCAAAGTTTTTACCCAATCGAAAGTACTTATTTACTAAGGAGTTCCATTGTGAGTGTATGTTGAACAGCTCCTGACTCCATCATCAGGTTAGCTGACTGTCACCGTGTTATTGCATTGAAAAAAAAAAATCAACTGTTTACTAAGGATAAGGACTTTCGTTTAACTTTATATTGTATTGTCATCGTAGTTAAACAGATGTGCTGAATTTCAGTTTAATTAGTTGTAGAGAATTGGTTTAAAATTTTATTGCAAGATTTGACGCGCATATACAACAACACACACTACAAACTAACTAAGAAGGCAAGTTAACCAATGTGTGATAAATTTATAAAATGGTTTGGCAATATAGATCGTTAACAATCTACGACCAAAAAATATATTTGGGTCAAATATATTATTATGACCAGAAAACTTTATTATTTCCAGGATATAAACACGGACCCCCTGAGTCCTAGATACGAGATCCGAGCCTTCGCAGGCCCCATGGAGTCCCAGGACGCGGAGGTATTCCGCCGGAAGTGGAAGACGCCCCCAAGATTACCGCGCGCCAACTTCCGGCTCACGGAGATGACCAAGGGCTTCGAGAGGGTTGGCAGGTAAAAACTAAAATTAAAGTAAGCCGTGTTGGCCTAGTGGGAGGTACCTTGACTTTTAATCTGATGGTCGAATCCTTAGGTTCAAATCCCGGCCGTGGGTCAAAATTCTTTATGAAAAAAATAAAGAAGATTTCTTATGTTTCTTCTTGTCTCTTGATCTCTTATCTTTCTTATGTTTCTTTATGATAAAAAAATATAGTGTTCTTAAAAGATTCGATTTATTTGCAACCTGTCACGTATGGAATACTAGCTAGTAGTAATAGCTGGAAAATGTGGGCATGTGCTGAATATAATGTTTGGACGTGCCTTAGGCTATCCTCTTAAGGCAACCTCAAGGAATTAACCGTCTGGAGATCTGAGAGTATGTCTACTGTATGGGATTACTGTCGTATTTTATTTTGTTTCATTATTATTATTTAGGTCACATAACTACTACTATGGGTGATACTTATTATTTTATTTTCTTGTATCAGGAATTTGGCGGAAGAGATGCAGGTCGGCTGGAAGGAATACTGGCCGTTCCTCGACACGTTCACCGACCTACGCACCATCGAAGGCCAGAAGCTTCTAGAAAACTATCTCAAAGGGAAATATGAAAGAGCATGCTCGTTCGCCTACAGTGACAGTTGCGCGCAAAACACACCAGACGAACTATCAATATCAAGAATAAGCATTAACACGTCCCAACACAGTCAAAACGGTGACGGAACTATGAGCCCGATAACCGAACTATGCGTAGCTCTCAAAACCTGCAAAATAACAGACCGACCAGCCCATTGGTCCAAAACCGACCCAATCAGACAACGAATGTGCCGGCAACCTAGCGCCAAACTAACTAACGGAGACCCACCCATCACCAACCACACCGTTAGCCAACTGCTATGCATAGAGCGTACATGCCAAGTGTTCGCGAAACGAATATCAGACGCTCTAACCTTCTCGCTCACAGCCGAACCAGAAATAGCAGGCGAATCACTAAAATCCGAAGCGAAACACCTCCAACACACAATATTCACTTACATGGATGATGAGAGATTTCAGAAGATAAACTTCTCCCTAGCACATTCAAGATTGGCTCAGCTAGTTGTCTCTAAGCTAAAGCAACAGACCACAGACTTGGATGACATTAATAACCTAATCGAATTCCTGTTGAAGCTCCAGTGTCCAAACGATGATATATTCAGCTCGGACGATGAGAGAAAAAACTACAGAGATGATGATAGGAAAAGTTATAGAGGTTCGAAAGGAAAGATGCAAGTGATAGGACATGTTAGATGCTTAGCTAGTTTCATATGTGATGAGTTGACGGATAATGATGGAGCTAAAGGACCAGCTGTTTCGGAGAATGAGTGCACAGAGATTTGGGGTAAAGCAGCGAAGTGTGGATGTGATTGGAAGATAGACTCCTTCGATAGGAACAGCAAGAAGAATGCCTCGTTCAGGAAGAACAGATCTATATTATCGACCAGCCCGAAGAGTGAGAGCTTTATTCGTCGGTTGACGTTCGATCATGATATAGGTGAGTTATTTTTAAATAAATTGATATCAATAAAATCACAATGATCACTTTGAAACGTCTTAGAAGCTAGGCGAAGTTACACGCCTGTCGTACGTTATTTGTGTATTAAATAATGACTAAATTCTTTAGTAGATAATGGTTTTTTGGATTTGTCTCCGTACCAAATAGCAGAACAACTATTAAAACAATAAAAAAATCAAATAGGTATTTCTAAAGCGGTTGGAAGTCTGTCCTAATATCTGTCCTAATATCTGTCTGTCCTAATCATAATATTATAAATGCGAAAGTTTGTGATAAGGCTGCTATGTTTGTTCCCTAATCAAAAAAAAAACGACAAAAAAGATTAAGATGAAATTTGCTGTAATAAGTAGATAAAAAATCAGAATAAATAAAGGGGGAACTTATAATACAAAAAACAACCCCTAAATGATAAAAAAAACTCAAAAAGGATAATTTTGGTATAGATGGCGTTGGTGTGCAACAAATTGACATCACAGACTAAAAACATTTAGTCGTCATAGCAACGCAGTTTTGACTAATGAATGATACGCATTCAACCAAAATTCGTAATTTATTTTATCAGTACAAGGTTTGTAGGTAAAAAGGTAAAAAGTAATTACTTTTTCCTATGTGATTATACAAAAAAATAAAATGACAGAACGAGCCGACCCGTGACAACGTTTGTCACGGGTCGGCTAGTAACTACATATGAATAAAGTAAATTATTCTTTCAGGAGACGGCAAGCAGCACAGCGAGGCTGAGAAGCCGGTGAGCGTGAATTCGCCCGCAGGCGATAGTGGCGCCACTATCTTCACTCTTGACATGAAGAAATGTCAAGTGCTCGATGCTGAGGTAACGCGTAAAGTAAGATTATGCAACACACAGCTATATAAAACTTCACTTATTAAACAACACTAGTTTTTTTACCAAAAAAAATAATAACGTATTGTCAGTGTCTGTTACTAATTAAATTTAAGTAGCTATAACTTAAATTAAAAATAATATCCTTAAAAAAACACAATATTTAGTTAACCGTTTATTCATACGCACCTACCACATAGCTACTCATATTTTCACGATTCTATCCATTCATAAATAGCTCGCCGTCTCCGTTGTAATTTGTGTAGTATTTTCTAGTACTGAGACCATAAATTAGTGCCAATTTTCGGTTAAAAAGAAACCTCGATAACTTTGTGATAGTGCAATAATAAATCATGCTGACAGTGCTCAGATCATAAGAAGCTTCTGCTGCAACGGTCAATTTTTTTTTTCGGTATATTAAAACTATTATTGTAGTATGCACTGGTATGCACTATACAGGATGTTTTAAAACTGCTCCCAAGTACTGAACCAGGATGTGTAGACTGCATTTTGATCGATTTATTTATAATCTAAATAAAGTTAATTAACAAAAAACCGACTTCTAAACTATATCTGCCTCATATACATAACTAGCGACCCGCCCCGGCTTCGCACGGGTAGCATGTTATTATACATATAAACCTTCCTCCTGAATCACTCTATCTATTAAAAAAATCCGCATCAAAATCCGTTGTGTAGTTTTAAAGATATAAGCAAACATACATACGCGGGAAGCGGAAAGCGACTTTGCTTTATACTATGTAGTGATGTAGGCCCCTACCCTGGTTAGCCCTCCACTCGGTGAATGCCAATGAAAGAAGGGCAAGGTCTATAGTTGAAAACCACTATCAATGCCCATACATTTTGAAGGTTTATCTCGATGTCCCTGGGATTCCATCATAAGATACTGACCATTGTTTATTTTATTACAGATATCAGATGACGAATCAGTAGAGTCCTGTCAATCGGACGATGATGATTTCAAGACTGCGTCTGAGCATTCGGACAGCGAGGACGAGGAGATGGCGGAAGCTAGCGATCTCGCTATTGCCGAGCCGTTTATTTACGGGTAAGGTTCGATCCATGGATTCATAATTACTTTTAAGGGGCTCCCAGTCGACGATTGCTCTTTTTCGAAACGAAAAAAGAAATACTTCTGAACAAGCCACATCTCCTATTTTTATAAGTATATTACTTCAGGTTCCTACCTAGATTTCTATTAAGCTGAAAACATAATAGCAGAAACTTTTCACGATAAAGATATTATTTCAAAATGATACGTTTTAGAATTTATGATCGAAATATTTTATATACCTACTATTAAAATCAACTTGTGATTTATTGTTAAAGATAGGTAATATGTAGATCTAGATTTCTATTAGGATAGATTTTTGATAAGTAATTATACATAATTTATATCATTAATTTATTCGAAAAGCTAAGGCGGACCACGCGCGGACGTGTGTTTGTCATCATTGCAGCGGTCGGTAGGATTATTTATCGAAGAGATTAAAGATGGGTACATCTTTATTCACATATACTATACATTATAAAATAGGAGATGTGGCTTGTTCAGAAGTATTTCTTTTTTCGTTTCGAACAAAAACAATCGTCGACTGGGAGCGCCTTAAAAACAAAAAGAAAACCGTTGAAAATATTTCGAGCAATCAAAAAGTCAAGAGACAATATTGGCTTTTTAAGTTTTATTAAGTGACTTTTATGTCTTACATGAATATAATTTAAATGGGGCCAACTTGGGACTACTCTCTACAGAATATAAAAAAATCGAACTCGGATCACCAGGTAAAAATTTTCTCGTCAGTTAAAAAGGGATGGATAAAATAAAAGTCAGTCAGTTACGCTAAAGTTTTACATATTAGATTGTAGCAGAGTCCGCATAACGTGTTACTTAAATCGAAAGTGCTCAAATATTATGTATTTTTCAGTGAAGAGCCTTCGAAGATGGACCGGCTAGTGTTCGACGCTATCTCGGATATCCAACTGTGCCCGATGCTGTTCCCAAATATCTACAGATGGAGACACACAGTGGCACTATATCCACCGCAGGAGAGAAATAAGTAAGCTTTTTTTAGGGTTCCGTACCCAAAGGGTGAAAACGGGACCCTATTACTAAGACTTCGCTGTCCGTCTGTCTGTCATGAACCGTGATAGCTAGACAGTTGAAATTTTCACAGATTATGTATTTCTGTTGCTACTATAACAACCAATACTAAAACCAGAATAAAAATAATATTTAAGGGAGTTTCCCAAATTGGAGGTTGACAAATGTGATTTTTTTGCCGTTTTGTATAGATACGGAACCCTTCGCGCGCGAGTCCGATTCGCACTTGGCCGGTTTTTTTAACTTATGGCGCAGAAGGCCAAGCTATTACCTACTGAGCTGTGAGGCCAGGAATTAATTTATTCAGTGTTTTAACATTACGAAAGAAAATCTATGAAATTTCGAATTTAAAAGACTTAAGAGTATGTATGGATTCTCAGGAAGTGGTCTGACTTATGTGGTTTACCTTAGGTATAATATATGAGTGCGTCATTTCAGATGGGTTCCGAGCCAAACCGACGCGGATGACTCCGTGGCTGACGAGTCTTGCGCCTCTTGGAAGGTATCCATCCTCCACACGCCGCGAGGAGGAGACATTAAGAGGAGAATGGCGTCACCGATCAGCTCGAGGTGTTCCACACCCAACAAGAACGCCACAGACGAAAACAGAAATGTGCCTTTACAGGTAATATTTTTTTCGTGGTACGATAGTGTGGTCGCGGTGTAATCGAATCCCGGTTGTGCATCAATGGATTTTTCTATTCGACAAAAATATTTAAGCTTCAACACGTGCTTACAACGGTGAAGGAAACCAGTTTGAATTGATACTGAAAAATGTGGGCATGTGCCAAACGTGTAATGTTTGGGTTTGTATCTGGCTAACCCCTTTAGATATCTTCAAGGATCTGAGCGCCTGGAGATCTGAGAGGATGTCTAGCGTACTTCAGATTAAAAGTTGAGGAACCTCTGACTCGGCCAACACGGCTCTTAAGATAATAAACTTTATTTATTTCTGTCAACAGGTTTCGAACTGGCTTCGAGTAACAGGGCCCAACTCTCCACGTTCTTCGGTCGCATCGAAACACATGAACCACAACGTTAGTCTAGGCTACTGAAAGAATCTTGTAATTTTAACTAAAATAACTTTTTTACCCTTTAAAAGGTGACGAGAGACTAAAATACTTACAAAAAAAAAACAGGTCGTTTGTATTTTGTTTTAATAGTGAATGAAGACTAAAATAATATAATATGGTCGTCTGTAATATAGTTTTCATGTTTATCGTTCAAGGACACAATGGTGACGCTACTGTCGTTACCACAAAATTACTAAAATTTAATAAAATGCGAACGTTTCTATTCTGTTTACGTTATGGTTCAAATTAACGTAACCGCGAAGTGACAGTTGTAAAACTAAGGATAATTTAGTCTTAGTCATGTATTTTAGACATTCAATTGTCATATTAGTCAACACCGATTTACATGTTGACGTTTCTAATTCACTATATTTAGTCAAAGGTATCCTAAGTTTTAGAACTGTCATTCTGAAGTTGCGCTAATGTAGACTTTAACGTAAACGGAACAAGATCGATCGTATTTTATTACATTTTAGTCAGTTTGTGGTTACAAAATTGCCACCAATGGCTTTATGTATCGTGTCCTAAAAGATAAGAACGATCTTGAAGTATGGAATAGATGATCATTACAAAAATATAAGTCCGATTCGCTTGTTTTGATGTAATAATTTGAAAACTGTCATTACTGCGACTGTGAAATGTTTGAGACGAAATATACGGTACTAAGTGATGGCAGTTTAAAGCTTCGGTTAAACCGACGCGACACGCCGAATTATGAATCTTTACAGTCGGTTTTAACGTAGCTTCGAGCACAAGCACGGATTTTTTTTCAAACATCCGGGTTTGTGACAGCCATTTGACATTGTATTAATAATTTTTGACATTGTATAATTTGATTTCCTATTGTAAGAATTATTTAGATTGTGTAATATTTTCTATGTTTATAATGTTTTAGAATTTTTGTATGTGGCGTGGTATTTTGAGACTGCAGAATAATAGTGCTCTTAGGTATTTTAGACAAGTGACAATCTAAAAATAACACAAAAGTTCTATGTTGTAGTTAACAGAAATGACATTGATGTTGAGAGTAGTTTATTATGTAAATATCTTATTTGCTTAGTGTTTTTGTGTTGTTTTTTTATTGTTAATCGGTCTAACAAATCTACATTAAAATGATTAAACCTTTTAAATAGAAATTCGGCTATTAATTACCATGTTTGTTCTCAATGGGTTGGCACAATAATGTTGACATACATGTTGCGAAGAGGATTTGGCTTATTACAACCGGCCGCCTGCCTGACGTCTACCCTCTTTGGAAATCTCAGCAATACAAGTTTAACCCTGGTAATTAACCATATTTCTATTTATAATGATTAATACATAATAGTTTTAATTATATGAATAAACTTGTCAAAAGTAACTAACGGCAAAAGTATAAAATATAATAATTATAGTTTCTAAATATGTGTTTGTGTCGTTAATATTATGGTGCATAATAATCAGATATGATCTGAAATAGGATGGTGACTAAAAACGCAATTTTAAAATCTTTTGGTTATTTAGTTTACCTGTTCTGATTTTTTGTGGGAAACTATTTGTATTCTTTCATTGTCAAATCTTTGTACACAATGGCACATTATTGCCAGTAGCGAAATTTGGTGTGAAGACGCGCAATTTTCTGTAGTAGCATCTGTTTCTGTGCACAAAACATAGCCACAATAATGATTGTACCAGACCAAATAGCTTACCAATTGCTATTATACTAAGAACACTCTGGTACAGAACTGTAAGACCAACTTAACTATAGATTTTTACATGGGTCTTTATCACCATTTAATTATTTGTAACTATGTTTCAATAGCCATGGTCGCGGGCAGACTGGAGTGCTCGGAGTGATAAAGACCCGTGCAAAAATCTATAGTTAAGTGAAAAATAAGTAAGATGTTTGTCTTGTCTGATGAAAATGACCTTAAGAAATATATAAATAAGACTTAAGAAATAAAGTGACCCTGATGTTTAGAATTCACTGGTTTGGGGTCTGGGGATCTTTGACCATATAGACTGGAAGGAATGAGAGTGAGACAGATGATAAAACTATCAAAACAATGTTGTTTAACTATCTCACTTTAGTTCATTTTATTACGTTCTAAACACTAATGTATAAGGTCCTTTAGTAAAAAATAAGACATCACATAAAGATTTATTCATTCATAAAAAAATATTGAACTTTAATTATGCGTGGTAATTTTCACCAAATTTATCAAATCTCATTTTGTATTTCAAACCTAGTTATTTCTAGATTATTTAGGGTGTTATAGATGCATTTGTTTTTATTCCACAATTCAAAATAGTCCATAGATAAAAGACAATGAAGTTGATAATGCACTGCGTTAGCATTTATAGTTTTTATTCGATTTCATGTTGTCATTGAATGCCAAAAGTTGTAACGTTTGTACTTTTATATTTGAAGAGAAATTTGTATTAAAATAATGTATGTTTTTTATGTATTTCATTCACATAGACAGCAATATAAATAATGACTGGTAAATAAAAATTGTTTTATTATTCATATGATTTTTTTACAAACCCTGAAAGTTTTTGAAAGAGATTTAATGACGGATCTAAAATTTATTTTAGAATGTAGATATATGTTTAGAATCCTTTTAAATGGTAGGGTTATTGGCAAATTTCGGACTTTTACTAGTCCTCGCATAGAACTTTCTTCTGATCGGCAGGCAACCAAGCACCTGTCATCTGGGTAATCAGGGGCGGACACATACGGACACCTTGGTACGGACCAAGGGTGTAGCCAGGATCTCCCCCACCACAAGCACAAAAGTAATATCAAAACAACATTACTTGTGGCCCCAGGAACCTTATTTAGTTCCAGCTTGCTTATAAACTTAGTTGCTTTGGAAATTGGTTAAAATGGTCGTTATCTAATTGATAATATATTTATGCTGTTTGGTACCTATACCTACAGAATTTCTAGAATTGGGAATATTTTTACTTGGGTGTTTTTATAACTTTACTGGTGTCTAAAACGAACGTAAGATTTATATTTTTCTAGCTGTCAAAATTAGGCTATTTTTTTTTTGTAATTACCAAATTAGCAGTCTAATTTTGACAGTTACACAATGGAAATTTGACAGTTAGTAGAACTATTAAACAATGTAATTTTGACAGTCGAAGCCAATTAAGACTATCTGTGAGTTTACGCATTAAAGCTGCAGGAGTCCTGCAGGACCCTTTCTTTACCCGTATAAATTAACCTGACACTTGCGATCTATCTACGTATTAGATACCTACATTTTAAATATACATCTCAACAGTAACATTCACATGACAGTCCTACGGCACAATTACTCTAGCATATGTGGCCACACCATGTTGTAGGTAGATAGGATACTAAATAAATAAAGTCACCAACAAATATTTCCTAACAAGTGCATGCGTAATACGTACGGTGGCGGTGGTGGTAAACGATACTGCGTACCTACGTACCCTACCCACAGAGCCACGGACGGAATATTCTAATACTATACTTTGCGTAGTTTGCGTTGCGTACACCTACCTACATACCTACCTAGGTACTTGGTTTGACACTGCGGTGCGGTGCGGGCAGCCTATTTGCTTGGCCCGGCTTGGCTGTTGGCTGGGCTCTCGTTGCCAATGCCAACTAACTACATTTTGGATTGATTTAGCAATTTTTTGAGGATTATTATTTATAATACCATATTTTTTATAAAATACGTAGATAAAAGTAGTAGTTTTTTTTAGTACCTACATTACCTTCGATATATCTCAGTCTTTATTGTATGCTTTTAAAGACTATTCGATTAGTTTTACTTTTTAGGTGTAGACTAACCGTACAAAGTAAACATTTTCGATTAATCCAACGAAGAAAAAAATAGACACCGTTTGTACTTGTACAGTGATTGGTGTGCATCAGAATGGCGGGTGTAATGTTGCAAATCAGCATAAAACAACTATGGGTCAAATCTACCTTAATTCTACCTAAATCTACCAATAATAATAATGAAAGTACCTCTTTGAATGCAGAGTTATTATAAAAATAAAGTGAGCCGCCAACCTGACGTCAAGATGGCGGGTGTAGGTATTTCTGTTTCTGAATGAAAAACCAATTGTTTGTGTATGGATTCATTGTCATATAAATCTACCTGTTTAGTACCTTACAATACCATAATCAAAACTTAAATCCAACGTTTGGATAATGAGTAATATGAAAATAAATATTTGCATTTTTTTAGCGCCTGTCAAATTGGTATAGCAAGTAGGTACTACAATTAATTTGCTATTTTGAAAAGACTCCCTGTGATTATGTTTATAGGTATTAATGCATTTTTAACTTCAGGACCAAAAGACGATCTGAATAGCATTGGACATTACAGAGCGTATTGCTATAGACAAAATAAATGGACGTGCTATAATGATTTATGCACTAGATCAAAAACAAACCGGCCAAGAGCGTGTCGGGTCACGCGCAATGTAGGGTTTCGTAGTTGACACAGCTAACAACTTTATATAAAGTAATTTTCAATGGTATTTTTACAAAAAAAAAGATTATTATTTCTTCATCGAATACATTTTTTAAGGTGGTCGACTATTACGTCTATTACTCGAAAACTTGTATAGCTTACTTTTGGTCCTGAAGGTAAAAATTCAATAATACCTATAAACATAATCACAGGGAGTCTTTTCTAAATAGCAAATTAATTGTAGTACATACTTGCTATACCAATTTGACAGGCGCTAAAAAAATGCAAATATTTATTTTCAAATTACTCATTATCCAAACGTTGGATTTAAGTTTTGATTATGGTATTGTAAGGTACTAAACAGGTAGATTTATATGACAATGAATCCATACACAAACAATTGGTTTTTCATTCAGAAACAGAAATACCTACACCCGCCATCTTGACGTCAGGTTGGCGGCTCACTTTATTTTTATAATAACTCTGCATTCAAAGAGGTACTTTCATTATTATTATTGGTAGATTTAGGTAGAATTAAGGTAGATTTGACCCATATTTGTTTTATGCTGATTTGCAACATTACACCCGCCATTCTGATGCACACCAGCGATTGTGAAGTTCAGTGAGTTGGATATTATTTAGATAGGTGGCGTTAATTTGTGAAAGTAGTTGGCAACAGTTCCTGTTCTGTCGTCAGTCGTCAGCTGGCAAGTAACGAGTGGTCGGGTTGCATCGATAGAGCCTCCGCCCGCTCCGCGTTTGTTCGGGGCTGGGGCGCTTATTGGGGAGCCCGAGGGGTGTGTCATGGGCTATGACAAAATATAAACAAGAAGTTTTCACACAGTGGTAGGGTCATTGCGTTAGATTTCGGCCTTTATTGCTCGCATCAACTTCATGATACCTGAAAAAAATCTATTACCGTTCTTACCTACCTACTGGTAATGTTATTTAGCCTCTAAAGTGTAGTTTCTGTTAACAAAACTGTTTAGTATTAACATGTTCTTAATTTATTTTTGATGACCAAAATGCTAGTTTTCGGCCACCGCATTGTGATGAAATAAAATTTAATAAATGTGCCTAAAGTGGTAAGTATAGCTAACTCTCCTTTCAACATTTCGATAACCCATAGATAAGTCAAAGTCAAAGTCGTTTATTGCTTCCATGATACACAAATTAGGTCATTTTATTACCTTGGTCGACTCTAAACTGTTTTTCTTTATTTTATTAGAAAATTATAATATTTTTACGTCCCTATGAAATTCTAGCTTTCCCAATACAAATACAAACAAATAAATTGTGCAGTCACAAATTCAGATTACAAAAAGTACCTAAGTAAGTAAATGGGTTTTTATAGAGAAAATTGTACCTATAAGTAAGTAGGTACGTTTTTTTATTTTACGGAAAACGTTACGACCTGTGCTAAAAATCCGACAGTTAAAAGGTTTAAAGCCTAGGTACCTTTATTTAAACTAAAGAAAACGTACTAAATAGATAGGTGCTATAAATGTCGATCTGCCCCTTGGCAGGTAGGTAACTTTTTAATTTATTGTTTGCACAATTTTCTTACTAGGTACATATTTGCAATATTTTAAAGTAGTTATTTATGCAATACCTATTAAAAGGTATTTCTAAATCAAGTGTAGCGTGTGTTCCCTTTATAACTTGTGATATTGAACTTTATAAGTCATCAAGATAACGAGATTCAAAGTGATCCTTGTGATTCGTAATAAATACTCTTTGACTCTGGCTTTGACATTCCTATGCAGGCCGAAAACTGGGACTTGGAAGTTTTTTTGTTAGATGTCCAGGTTTTCGACCACCATCAATATTATGGTCTAAGATTCTTGATCAGATAATATCTTGGAGGCCGAAGACTCATGGCTAGTCTTTACTTTTGTAATAATCTTAATAAGAGTAGTGTGATATTTTTTAAACCATATTATTATGAACTGAGATAAAAGAACTGCACACATAAACATTTGAAATAATATATTAGTATTTTTATTCGGCCGTATTAAATTGTAAAAAGTATGTAGGTACATAGTGTGAAAATAGTTTATTTCTAAAGAAGATTCAATTCATATTAACATTATTTACCTACATAGAAAAACACAAGTAAATTACATTAGTGAAAAACGCACGCCACATTTTTTTATGTAAATTACGAAGTGTCGCCTCCAATGCCGGGCGTCAAAGTGAATAAATTCACGAGAAATCACTCGAAGATCAAACAACATTTTTTAGCTAAATTATCAAAATTTCGTAGGGACTAAACATTTTAAAACTGTAATAACTCAATTTCACTGCTGCGCCTACGCGTAAAGGACGGTATCTAAAGTAGACCGGCGAACTAACGCACCTACACTACCTGATCATGTGGCCCGGGAGGGCGGAGACAAGCTGACACGATATGCGACGACGGAGGAAGACGAGGCGACTCTCAGGGAGCTTCTACTTAGGTACGTACCTCTCTGGGGGCACGCGTGCCCCCGCCAAAACGGGCCAAGCAAAGCCCAAGGGCACTATATAATACCTACCTTTCTTCAAAGCGCCTTGTCGTTTTTTTTATCTGACTTTCTTTAGACGGCATCGAGAATTAGATTTTTTTTCAGTTTTCAACTTTATTAGGTACTGGACCCTGGACCGGGTGCTTGCTTACATTAAGTACCTACTTACCTACTTTAACAATTTTTGTTCCTAGTGTTGTTTGTCATAGACTTCGAGCTTCAGATAGGTCAGTTGCTATTTAAAAAAAAGTAGGCTAACTTTCGAAACAGTCTTGTACCTACGAATTAAGGGTTTCTGAGGGTTTTATCATGTGTGTGTTCACTAGGGGGGTTGGACAAGCATTACCTATGCTTGTCCAACCCCCCTAGTATCTTTTGTATTTTTTTTATGCATTTTGCCCCACGTTGGGCACCATTTTCGCATACTGCTAGCTCAGAGTGCTCAAATAATATTTAGGTAGTTAATTTCATTTCAGAATAAATGTTTTTTTGGCTTGGTGTAATATTCTATTCAAAGTAGGAAAAAGATTGAATAAGTAAACAAGGATTACTTTTTACATCCTGCTCGTAATGCAAAATAAAATATCATGGACCTGCTCCATGGCCACATACATTAGTCATTAACGGTACCTGAAAACCTCAAATTCATACCGTCATATTTCATAGCAATGACAAAAAAACTGTTGTTCCGAATATATATTACTGCATAAAAAACACGACAAACGTACTTAGCGTAGTTCGCTTCTTTGCTTTTCCAGTTCCATTTTGACAGTGACATTTCTTTATTACATGTTTTTGGTCTAATAAATTTAGTCCATGCGTAAAGGACTAAAGGTGAAGGTGACGGAAACGGAACGGATTAGTACCTACTTTTAGTAATAGTTTAAGTTTGTTTACATTCGTTCATACAAGTTAAGATACCTTCCAAATTAAAGGAACTATAAGAATATCAGTGATTTAATCGGCATAGGTTATTTTTGTTATGGTGACAAAGCCAGTTTGTGACTTGGATAATTTGAATGAAGAAAATAATTAAATATCAATGATTTACAAAAGGTACCATTTGGGAGTCCGCAATACTATACACTGGCATAACTTCAATCCTTTCACCTCATATTCCAAGCCAGACAATCCAAAAACCATGTGTTGTATTAAGTTTAGCATCTTATTGCAATCATGGATCAGTTTGTAAAGGATCTTCGCGCGGCACGAGCCAATAGCTGACCAAGCTCAAGATTTCAATAACTTCAAGGAACTAGTCAGCTTTCAGAGTCCTGCACTCCTAAATCCAAGCCTTTACTAGCTAGCTTGAACCGTAAAAATACCTTTTTGTTAGGCATTTCTGTAGATAAACGAAAGTAATATTTATTTAGCAGAAAATTCAATTACTTACAGAATTAGACAAGCTAACAAAGGATGTTTGACAGCGTAATGATAATAATAAAAACTAAAGATATGAGAAAACTACGTTTCCACACATAGTGTGGTGGCTAGATGAAAATGTAAACTGAGTGATGGCAATCCCAACTGTTAGTAATACTATGAACCTTACATAAAGTTAAATAAACTGAGAGACATAGGTACATAAATATAAACATTATTATGAGACATAAACAGAGCTACATCTAACTGTATCATTATCTAGGAAAAAAATGTTCTCAAAAAGTTACTATCCGAAAAATCTTATGAAATCTATGCCGCTGAATATTATTCGGTATAAACTCACAGCTTGGCCAACTCATTGTTAGTTTCATAGTAGGTATAGATACCTAAATATTGATTGCGCCACTTATGCTCAAGGATCATACAAGGTCCTGAAGTAATATCAAACCAATATTGTAAGAGTTTGTGTTGCGCAGTCACTGTAATATTGTTTTAAGCTTGGGGTAAGCCCCTGGTTTACCACTCTGTAACTTTTTTATATGTATCTAGCTAGTTATCTTGCACACAATTTTCATATAACTACTAGCTTTAGCCTGCGTTTTCCCTTGCATGGTACATGTAAACATAGCCTTTGTCCGGCCCATACTTTATTAGAAAAATCATCTTTATCTTTTGCTGCATGAAAAATGGACAAACCACAAACACATTCACATTTATTAAAAGGAGGAGGAGGGATAGTAGATGTAATAGGACATACCTAGGAAGTAAAGTAGGAAAACATTAAATAAGTGTGTAGCTAGGTACTATGCATTTTCTAATATTACTTACTTGTAATATCAATAGGTCAGACTTATAACAACATAACTTAATTTTGAAATTATTATTTTTTAAGAATTGTTTTCATATTAATAATTATTTCGAAACGGAAATTAGTGGTAGGTAGGTAGTGTAGGTACCTATTATTACTATAGCAAAACGCCTGACTAACTTGTAATAGCAAATGCTATAAAAATAATTTAAGGCGTTGTATTGACCGGCCTCACAGCTCAGTTGGTAGTAACTCTGCCTTCTGCGCTGTAGGTTGTGGGTTCGATCCCCACCCAGGGCAAATATTTGTGTGATGAACATAGATGTTTGTTCTGTGTCTGGGTGTTAATATGTATAATAAGTATGTATTTACAAAAAAAAAGTATATAAGTATTCTATCAGTTATCTGGTTCCCATGGTACAAGCTTTGCTTAGTTTGGGGCTAGATGGCGCTGTGTGTAAAGTACGCCAATATTTAATATTATTTATTTTATTTATTGTACCTAGTTTCAGTAGTAGGTAGGTTTAGGACCTAAACCTACCTAAACTTTAGGTAGTATTAAACATTCATCAGTTCGATTTGATTTGAATCTTTGAAAATCTTAATCGGATCCTCACCAAAATTATATAAAACAGGTTTATTCCTATTAATAAAAGTTTTTTATAAATGTTTCAAGGTTTCAACAAAATATTAGAGTAAAGAGGTTTTTAGTTTACTATACTAATACCTCGAAAATTAAATTTTAAGGGTACGTTTCCGGACGTACGTTTGACGCGGAGCTGGGCGGAGTGGACCGTGAATTGACCAATCGCAAGGCTCGAATAAGTGACACAAAAATGTTGAGCACTGTGACCGATCCACTGTGCGCTGACCATTATTTGATATAGGTAGTTTTCAGAATGCTGTTGCGACTGTCCCGCACTCTGCGGATCAGATCAGACATACTTGTACCGTTTTTTTTGCGAATTATTGCTTAGAAACCATAATTTAATTACATTTTCTGCAAACATGCAAACGCACTGCATTCTGTATTGACTGTAGCGAATGAGAATTAGATAATCATCCGGTGAATAATGAATGCCATCAAAAACATAACTTGTAAAAAAAGCCAAGTCTCGCAACGCAACTCAGTTCTACCGTAAAAAGTTGTGAGATCTATGTAATACCAAGTCGGTTATCCCTACTTCAAGAGTCCTTCTGTCTTAAGTTATTACGTAAAGGTTAGCTAATTACGTAGGTTCATTAAAGTAGGTACATTTTAATTTGTGAATTAAAAACACCGCCGATATTCTCAGGAAGCTAAGTTGAAATTAGTCGGTGCATTCGTAAAGTTTTGAATTAGCATGTAGTCCAAAATTAATATGTTATTCATTATTTTTATTTTCGCATTAGCTTCACTATTTATTTGTTTTGTCTTCAATGCTTAAGAATGGTTTTTCACGGTCCGCTCCACACAGCTCTGCGTCAGTGGAAACCCTTAATCTCCTGTCGTTCTGTGATCACTGGAAAAAGCGATATCTTTTTTAGGGTTCCGTACCCAAAGGGTAAAAACGGGAACCTATTACTAAGACTTCGCTGTCCGTCTGTCTGTCACAGGGCTGTATCTCATGAACCGTTATAGCCAGACAGTTGAAATTTTCACAGATTATGTATTTCTGTTGCTGCTAACAACAAATACTATAAACAGAATAAAATAAATATTTAAGTGGGGCTCCCATACAACAAACGTGTTTTTTGCCGGTTTTTATAGATAATGGTACGGAACCCTTCGTGCGCGAGTCAGACTCGCACTTGGTCGGTTTTTTATTATTTCGGCATTTCAGTGTTCAATTTAATATTTTGTACATGTTAAGTTAGGTTCAAGTTTGTTAGTGTCAATACTGATGATGAATTTGTTGTTCAGCCTTCAAAGACAGGTGGGCGTGATGAGCATGAACCTATCAGCGAAGCTGGACGAGCTTCAGTGCGGCGACCGACAGCTGGAGACGACAGTGGCGCTCTGCGAAATCAGAACGCAACTCCAGGAGTTGACGAAGAGCGTTGAATCATGCCAGAGCGAGGTCTCCGAGGTAAAACTATTATTAGCGTATTCTTCTGACATTTAAATAAACTCTTTTATTTTAATAAAAAGCCGTGTTGGCCGAGTGGGATGTACAAGTACGAATGGTATAATATAATGTATGACGATTTCTAGACTTTTATTGTTATAAAACTATGCTAAATATAATCTAAGTCTAGGTTTAATACCTACTAATACTTAGAAATAAAAAAACATAATTAAAATTAGTTATAGCTTTGACTAGATATAAATGTACCTATTTTTTTAAGTGCTTCTTTTATGAATAAACGTTTACCTTACTTACTTAACTTACCTCGACTTTCAATCTGAAGGTCGTGGGTTCTCCCGGTGTGCATCAATGGATTTTTCTATTCGTAAATTTATATGCGCATCTAAAACAACAGTGAAGGAAAACAACGTGAGGAAACCAGTTAGTGTTCTTATAAGCGGCGATGGTCTTGCAACCTGTCACGTATGGAATGCTAACTACTGCAAAATGTGGGCATGTGACAAATATAATGTTCGGATGGCCTCTGACTAGACATCTTCAAAGGATCTAAGCGTCTGAAGATCTGAGAGGATGTCTACCGTACTTGGGGATTACAGTCGTGATCCTATTTATTTATTTATTTTGCGTCACAGACTGACTGACTGGCCAATCTATCAACGCACATCCTAAACCATTGGTCCTTGAAATTTGAAATTTGGAGGGTGTATTCCTTTCGGTGTGCAAGGGTGCGGTAGGGGTTGAAGTCTATTCAAACATAACTTTACCGAACAAAATTGCTAGTGTTTTCACTAGCCCTGAGCAATTTTCAAATAGGTACGGTGAAGAAAAACATCGTGAAGAATCCAGTTAATATTCTTATAAGTCGCGATGGACTTGCAACTCGTCACTTATGGAATGAACTACTGCAAAATGTTTGGACGTGTCTCTGACTAACCCCACAAGACAGCTTCAAAACAATATTTTTTTAAACTACTGCAAAATATGTGCATGTGCCAAATGAAATGTTTGTGTCTCTGACTAACCCTTTTAGACATCTAGGATCTGAGCGTCTGGAGAGTAGGGGATTACAGTCGTGATCTTTATTTTATCTTGCATAATTTGAACTCTGTTTAATCAGGTAAAGCGGGATATGGTGGCCATCAAGCAAGAACTCGACACCGTACAGCAGGTGAAAGAGGAGATCGAAGAACTTCGAGAGTATGTGGACCGTTTGGAAGAACACTCGCAAAAGCGAAAGCTCAGACTTTTAGAACAGGTTAGTAGAAGACATCTTCCTAATCGGCACTGTCTACTATTTCGGCCAAGGTGAAATTTACTCTCAGATTTAATTAGTCTCTTAAGGCGAGTAATAAATGTTTTTGATGAATGCAGAATCGTTTTTTCTCAATAACCGCAAAACATACAGTTTTGTTTTTCATGACAAAGATAACTTAAGGATATTATCTAGATAAATTACAGACAGAATCACGATTGGTGAAACTTTTCTCGATAGATTTGTTTTCCAAAGTTGGCTCTTCAAAAACACGAGTTTCGTTTTTAATCAAAGCTATGAATAGCTAAACAGTTTATTTTTATATAATTCGTAAAATAATCATACTATCTAAATAAATTACAGACAGTTTCTTTTTAAATTTGATGGTTTTCGAGATAATGCAGTTTTCTCACTTTTTCCGTCTTATCCGGCTAGAATCAGCCCATACAAAAAGTCAAAAATTTCAAGTATCGCCTTAAGGAGATGTGTATTTAAAACGACTCATACACGACATTTTTAACAACGATTGAGAACAGATGAGGTAAGATGGTTGGCCACCTTATACGGTAGTTTTATAAAGACTATAATAGAAGGAAAGGTTGAAGGGAAGAGAGGAAGAGGAATGTCACGAATAAGCTACATGAGCCAGATAAAGGAGAAAATAGCTGTCGTGTCGTATAAGGAAGTTAAGGAGGCGGCGCTGGAGAGAAACAGATGGAGAGAGCTGCATCAATTACACCGACAAAAGCACAGCTCTTAAGTTAGAAGAGAAGAGAGAAGTATTTAAAACATTTCAACTGTCTTGCTATCACGGTTCCTTAGATACAGCCCTGTGACAGACAGACGGACAGACGGACAGCGAAGTCTTAGTAAGGGTCCCGTTTTTACCCAATGGGTACGGAACCCTAAAAAGGCGTGTTGAACGAGTGGGTGGTACCTCGACTTTCAATCTAATCGTTTGCACCCCGGCCAAGCATCAATGGATTTTTCTGTTTGAAATTTATGCGCGTGCTAAAAACGGTGAAGGAAAACATCGTGAGGAAACTATCTAGTATTCTTATACCTAGGGCTTGCTACTTGTTACGTATAGAATGCTATGTATATGTAGACAAAATTCAGGCATCTGACTACTCCACAGGACTACTCTTCAGGCACCTTCAAATGATCTATGGCTTGAGATTTTAGAGGATGTCTGACTGTACTTGGAGATCACAGTCGTAACCAATTTTTTAATTAATAAAAGATGTTTGATATGAACTTGTTTATTTCCAGGGTCTAACATTCTTCCTTTCCTATGCCATCCTGGCTGCGGTGCTGGGAATGCTACAGTTTGGTTACAACACCGGCGTTATCAATGCCCCTGGCAAGGTAAAACGAAATTCCATTGCTACTTAATTCCTAATAATATTATAAATGCGAAAGTTTGTGATAAGGCTGCTATGTTTGTTCCCTAATCAAAAATAAACGACAAAACAGATTAAGAGGCTGCCAGTCGCTGATTGCTCTTTTTCGAAACGAAAAAAGAAATACTTCTGAACAAGCCACATCTCCTATTTTAATAAATATATTACTTCAGGTTCCTACCTAGATTTCTATTAAGCTGAAAACATAATAGCAGAAACTTTTCACGATAAAAATATTATTTCAAAATGATACGTTTTAGAATTTATGATCGAAATATTTTATATACCTACTATTAAAATCAACTTGTGATTTATTGTTAAAGATAGGTAATATGTAGATCTAGATTTCTATTAGAATAGATTTTTTAGAAGTAATTATACATAATTTATATCATTAACTTATTCGAAAAGCTAAGGCGGACCACGCGCGGACGTGTGTTTGTCATCATTGCAGCGGTCGGTAGGATTATTTATCGAAGTGATTAAAGATGGGTACATCTTTATTCACATATACTATACATTATAAAATAGGAGATGTGGCTTGTTCACAAGTATTTCTTTTTTCGTTTCGAACAAAAATAATCGTCGACTGGCAGCGTCTTAAGATAAAATTTGCTGTAGTATGTAGATAAAAAATCTGAATAAATAAAGGGGGAACTTGTAATCCGAAAAACAACCCCTAAATGATAGAAAAACATAAAAAGGATGATTTTGGTATAGATGGCGTTGGTGTGCAACAAATCTGACATCAGAGACTTAAAACATGTAGTCGTCATAGCAACGCAGTTTTGACTAATGAATGATACGCATTCTACCAAAATTCGTAATTTATTTTATCAGTACAAGGTTTGGAAGCTGCCAAAAATTTGAAGCTGCCTGATTAGCTTATTCCTATGTAAATATTACAAAAAAAAATTGACAGATCAACGTTTGTCACGTTTGTTTATCACACTATATAAACAAACGTGTGTTAAGGTGGCTGTTAAATTTATGACAGCTCGCATTTTTTGTACTCGGTCGTATTCTGTGGCCGCACACTAAGAATAGTGCAAACGCACACATTGAAGCTACTTCACACTTCATTTACCAAGACTAAATAACTAGTCTTGATACTTGAAAATATTTGGTGCAATAGGTATGTCATATTTGTATAGGTAGGTATGTACTTAATAATTTTATAGGTTGCACTTGACAAAAAGAAAATAAATATAGAAAAAAATAATATATATTATAAGACAGGTTACAAATCGTAAAGTGCTACTACACAGTTACTAATATTTGACTGTGCAAAAAATATTTGTTAGGTACCTACTAATAAAATACATTATGACAAAACGGTAAGTATCGTTTTTTTACATCAAGCTCTTATTTAACTTGCAGTTTATGTACATATTTATGTATGTATGTTTGATAAGGTGGAATCTTGCAACTTAATTTTAAGCAGTTATCCCCAATCGATTGAGTTGAAATTTTGCATACATAATATGGTGACAGCGAGCTGATCTGATGATGGAGTCAGGAGCTGTTCAACGGAACTCTTCACTAAATAGTCGAATTGAGGCAAAACTTTGCATACCTATCAATCTCAATGACAATGTAAAATTATGGTACTAGAGAGCTGGTCTGATGATGGAGGTCGGATGTAGCCATCGGAACTCCTCAACTACACAACATAACCACGTCGCGTTTGGGCTCGTTATTTTTATCTTGACGAGAACTAGAGCACTAGAATTTACAAAAGCTTGATTTAAAAAATATATTTTTAATAAAAAAACTTATTTTCATCTAAAATCGATGACGGCACCGTCAACGTTTCGAGTACCACTCACAGAAAGTTTTGAAAGTGAAATACTGATAAAATATGTATTTTGCTTTTGAATTGTGTGCGACCTATGATCTCGAAGATCCATAGACCGCGCGTAGCGAGGGTCAACAAGTTCTGGAATTAAACAGTTATTGTAAAACTTTACTAAATAACCCTCCATAATATTTTCTTTCCAGAAAAATTAAATATGAATTTGTAAAAAGAGATGACCAGCTCTTTTTAAAAATTCATATTTTCCATTGTATTTGTACTAAATGACATCACAAACCTGCAATACTTTTTAAGACCTATCCAAAGACATGGAGAGTATGCGAGAAAAAAAAAACATCTGAAAATATGTATTTATTTCTACCACATTGTCGGCGTGACTAATGTATATTCATGCCAAATTACAGCTTTCTAGTACTAAGAGTATCTGAGCTAAGCTGCGGACGAATGGACGAAAATGGCAAAACTATAAGGGTTTTTTGTAAACTACGAAACACTAAAGAGCACTTTCAGTATTTAGAATTAAACAATTTTTCAGGACACTTTATTTTTTTTAAATATTTAATTATTTGCATCATGTACTTAAACTTAAGTATATGCCATCAAAAACAACTTGTAAAAATAAAAATAAAAAGCCAATTCTCGCAACGCAACTCAGTTTCTTTTTTTGTCTTTTTTTTGTTGGAACTATGCTCGTGTGTAGTAAACTTAACTTGTGAGATATTGTATAAGTAGCCTAAGATGACCAGAGATAATCTGTCGATGTCAGTCTCTCTTCCCTGTTCACTTGTTACGTCTGGTCGTGTTCTATATCTCTACAATAAAGAATCCATATATATCACCCAGATCGTGTATAATTTAACCATGAGATTTCAATGTCTGTCTGTCTGTCTAAAAAATGGCCTGAACTGCTTCGAGAAAAGGATGGTACGACTGTGCCGCTTTTTTGCTTGACTTGGCGGGGGCACTACCGTGCCCCCAGATAAACCTTGCTTTGATAATAACAAATACCGACCTTTTTAGAAGGTTCAACATTTTTGGTTCAATGCGTATCGTATCATTCGTCAGTCATTCATCAGTCGTCAAAATTGATTAATGCTAGATTTGTTGCACACCAGCACTCGGAGTCTTTTTATAGTTTTGAGGATGTTTTTTAATTAAAAATAGCCTATTTATAAGCTAGAGGTATATTTACATCGACAGCAAATTTCAATTTCATCCGTTTAGTCGTTTAGGTCTGATTGAGGTACAAACATCCAAACATACTTAACATCCGCACAAACTTTTAGATTTATAATATTAAAGGTAGATAAATAATAATTATAAATTATATTCATAATCTGAAATTTATGTAATTTTTCTAAATCCAATTATAGATAAAGTATCATTTTTTTCCATCCATGTATAAAAAAACACGCTTAGTAATATAGGGTAGATCGGGTCAAAATTCATTTCAAAACAGAAATGTTGATACATTTCTGTTTTGAAATGAACATCAACATTTATATTTATTTAATAGGACTAATTAGGGACACTTCAAAAACCACAGCAGAAGACGTTGTCCAGAAAGTATTATCACTAAAATGGAAATAGGCCGGGCACATCCAAAGATTACAAAATGAGAGGTGATCTAAAACAATTATGAATTGGGACCCAATACATAAAAAACGAAGAAGAGGAAGGCCTGCTATGCGATGGGATGATGACATCGTGAAAGTAGCAGGCAATACATGGAGCAGAGCCGCTAGAGATCGGGAAAAATGGATAGAGCTGGAGGAGGCTTTTACCGCTGAAAGCGGTCCTTACACATAATTTTATATACCTATGCATAGATACATATTTAAGTTAATTTTATATTGTGCAAGGAAATAAAAGCTTTTATTATTTATTATTAATTAGGGACACAACCAGGTTCACATTTTCGTGAAATATAATATTTTTATTAAAATAACAATCAAATACGAAACATCGGCTTATTTCGATTTTGCTCCGACGTATGCAAAAAGGTAAAACCGTATACTATTATCATATTGTTTCGAAACCAAACTCGATGAAACGAATCTTCTACAAAAAAAAATCATCCAACTCTTTCAACAAATCATGCATTGTACCTAACCTTCATCTGTGTGGCTTGCACTAAATTCTTCAAGGCAATATATTATACAAATGTTATCATTAGTTTTGCATGTCCAGTATTTTACCCCGGTATACCATTATGTAAGACCTCCTCTAAATTCGAAGAAAAATGTGACGTGGACGTGCTTCCCCGAGCGCGTCTGAGCGCTAACTGACGTGCCGACTGCCGACTTGAGGTGAATGTGAGTTTTGTATGGAAAAAATGTATGGAGAAGTTTTATTGCATTTTATATTGTTCATAAATGAAAAAGTAAATTATTTGAAAACAAGATAATGCCACGCGGTATAGAGAAATATAAAATCTACAATTTCGTATTATTTTCAAATAAAAATATGCTGTGGGTCTAAAGATATTGGTACCTAACCAGACCCCATTTTTCGACATTTTCAGCGGTTCTTGCGACGGTAAAAACGTATTTTTTTGAAAATATTGTATAGAACTGGCCAGTTTTTATTATCTACTATTAAAGATGAATATATTATCAGTAATTTTGTATCATTATATCCTCACAATTGTGATTCCTGGTTTTTAAATCGGTACCTGAAAATCATTGAAATACGTGTGTGGGTGTGAGCCGGGCCTTAAGTCGGCTTCCAAACACTAATTCTAAGTGAAAGTCAAATTGCTTATTTTTTAAGAATGTTCAACTTATGACTGTTTTTGTATCTGTGAGAAAAAACAAAAAAAAATGTTTTTTCGTATATCCTATGACAAGCAATGCTACCTACAAAAAGCACATTAATGCTTGTTGATGAACTAAAGGTGTAAAAAGTAAAAATGGTGGTTGGCCACTTAAATTGTTTTAATTTCGATTATTTTAAAGACTTATTAAATATATATTAAAAAAATACATTATGATTATGATTAAACCTGTTGTATTATAAAATAAATGGGTTAACAAATATATTTACAAAAAAAAAAAAAATTGGAGTTTGTTGTTTCTTTCCATAGAACATTGCAAACTTCATGAAGGACGTGTACAAGAGCCGCTACGGCATGGACCTGCACGAGGACACCGTGAACCGACTCTACTCTATAACTGTCAGCATATTCGCTATTGGGGGCATGCTCGGCGGCTTCTCGGGGGGCATGATCGCGAATCGATTCGGAAGGTAATACTTATGACTTTAATATCGCCTAAAATCGCTAATCGCCTTCAAAAAAGTAAAAAAATAAAGTAAAAGTTTATAAGGCTATTACTCGAGACACTTTTTAAATACCTCTGAGTAGTATAGATTAGGTATTTTAATTTTATTTGTTTTTAAAGATATTTTTAGGTTTATTTTGTATTAAATGTATGTAGGTACACGCTTTTGACTGCACCACCGTCGTATATCGTACACTTTATGTCCAGTCCATCCAAAGGTTGCCTGGAAGAGATCGCTCCCAGCGATAAAACCGCCCATTGTACTCCAATGTTGGTTTGTGTTGCTTTTTTTTTTCATGTTATTGTTATGTGGTGTGCAATAAAGAGTTTTCTACTATCTATCTATCTAGAAATAGGATCACGACTGTAATCCCCAAGTACGGTAGACATCCTCTCAGATCTCCAGACGCTTAGATCAAACAATAATTATCTAAAAAAAATATTATGCCCCCTTTTTTTGGGGAGGGGGGCGCCATACTTAAACAATAGCCCCCACAATTGAGACGAATGCAATGACACCTCAAGTCGTTTGTGCTGTAGAGCGTGCCAAAGAAATGGACATACATACATACATACATACATACATATAAGACATCTTTAAGTTTATTAGGACAGATAACAAAAGCACAAAGTTAATTGTAACATTATTGGTGTGTTTGTTAATCTTTCAGGCAAAAACTAATGAACGGATTAAAATTAAACTTTACAGTGATATAGCTTATACATGGTTTAAAGAATTTTATTTCTCATAAAAACACAGAGTTCACTTAAAATGAGATACAAAAATAACACATAAATATTGCGTTTTAAATGATTACACCTAAGGGCCTAGTACAGTTGGTATATTTTTAAATAGATCGATAAGTTAAACGCATACAATTAACACTAATACAACAATAAAATATACAAAACAAAACAAAATAGGTATAATATAGCTTATACATCAGAATAACACATAGGCTACTTTTTATCCAGGTACCATCCGTGCGAAGCCGGGTCGAGCAGCTAGTTATTTATAAATTATAACTATGAATAGTTAAAGAAAATCTGTTTTTATTTTATTTTTTATTTTTCATTTTATTATGGTGTCTGATGATGTGTTTATATTAAATCTTCAGGAAAGGAGGTCTATTGCTCAACAACATCCTCGGCATCAGTGGTGCGAGTCTCATGGGATTCACTAAAATCTTCCACTGCTACGAGTTGCTCATATTCGGGAGGTTTATCATAGGAGTCAACTGTGGTAAGTTCATTTCTTATTTTTCTTCAACTTGTTTGATCTACACTTCAAACTTCACTTCACTTCACTGGAGCTCAACATTGCATTGACCCCCCATTGCAAAAAAAAACTCATCACCGAATGACACCGACTAAGACGCACTAAATAGGTACACTAATAAAGTTCAAAGTATATTGCTCCCACGAAGCTACCTACAATATACATCATTTATGGAAAGCCAAAATTAAACTAAAATGAGATCCACTGTCGTAGACCCCTATTTACATCTCACAGACCCCCTGTCTCTAGGGGTCGATATACACCACTTTGGGGGTCACTGGCCTACACAAAGGACTTTGTCCAACACTGGATTCTTGATTGACAGTAACAGGGTCTACCGCGAATCGAAAACGAAATATCGTGCCAAAATAACATCGTTTCAACTATAGTTTGAACGATCGTTATTATTTTTGACAATCATCGATGTTCGTAACCTTAAAAACTTAGGGCAACACGGGCTTCCTACGGAAGGGAGTAGTCTTAGCGATAGATTACTGTTAAAATCCGTGTTGCTCTAAGCTTAAAAATGACTAAAAACGAGAATCTGTATTTGACAACGAAACGATATGTTACGATATATCGTTTTCGTTTTTGGAGTAGACACACAGAATATTCGTTATTAGATAAATTGATCTATAATATAAAAATAAGTCGGGTTTTCCTTCCTGACGCTATAACTCCAGAACGCACGAACCGATTTCCACGGTTTCGCATTCGTTGGAAAGGTCTCGGACTCCGTGAGGTTTATAGCAAAGAAAATTCAGGAAAAATTTCAAGAGAAAAGCAGGAAAACAGGAACGGGAACTTAACACAGCATTTGTTAATTCTAAAGCGATACGAAGTTCGCCGGGTCAGCTTGTTAGATATATTTTATTTTATTTTATTTTGGCAGCGCCAACAGCACACATAATACACATTGAATACGTAAACATTTATGAAAAAGTATTATAGAATGTGAGCCAATTACAGCAAGGTTATTTTGTAAGAAAATGATTATCATGTTATGATGTTGAATGCAATACCTAATGTTACAGAATACCTAATCTGTACACTTTTCATAGTAACTATTAAAAATCATTCACTCTATGGTGAACAATTGAACGTCTATACGTCAAACGAATGCAATACCTCTAAAGTTAACTTTTTCGATGTGTGTGTGTGTGTCGATGTGTAAGATTTGTTTAAAATAAAAAAATAACTGTAACACATATAAACCATTCGTTCTTACGTTCCGTTATTAATTTTGAAAGATAGATAATTTAAACCACGACGAAAAATATTAAAGGAAAACATGGAAATATTAATCAATATCTATTGCAGTATAAATAATATATTTTTTTAAGAATATCACTAGTATCGTTTTTAACATATTTCACTCTATTTATCATAATCAATCCTACTGTCAGTAATAGAACTTCTGGATGAACGAATCGTAAATAGATCGAAAGTTTTCGATGGCCTTCAGTGGGCGGAGCCTAGGTGATTTATTGCCAATAATTATTGGACAGACGACCAATCTAGATGATAATCATTTCTTACAAAATCACCCTGCAGGCATGCACAGCATTACTAATAAAAAGACAGACAACAGACACAGGATAAAGTTGAACAAAAATAATATAATTCAAGGTACCTAAGAATAAAAAATTAAAATAAAACTATTCTGACAATAAAAATAAAAGTTAGAAAAGAGGAAAGAAAATGTATTAATCTCATGTTAGAAGGATGCCTAAAAACTTCTGCATGAGTTTGGATTTAAAAATTTGAAGCGAGTCACCAAACGGATCTAATTCAGCTAAGTTTTCAGTTATAAAGCTATACTCGTTACAAATTCTAGTAAGGGGAGAACTAAGACCGAGATTAGTACGAGAAAAGGGGGTATTAAATAATTGAGCGATAGGTTTTCTGGGGTAATTATAAGGAACTGTGAGAGAGATTCGACTAATAAGTTTGTTGTATCCAGTATTTCCGTTGATAATATTGTTATGTTGAATATATTGTTATGTTCCAGGGTTGAACACATCGCTAGTGCCAATGTACATATCTGAGATCGCGCCGCTGAACCTCCGCGGCGGTTTAGGCACTGTCAACCAGTTGGCTGTCACCGTGGGCCTGCTGCTGTCACAGGTCCTCGGCATCGAGCAGATATTAGGCACTGATGACGGCTGGCCTATCTTACTCGGTGAGCACATTTAAAAGTTATTCAAGTTTAGTAGCAATCAATCTAAATCTATACCTATCTTCTTCTAACTTAAGAGATGTGCTCTTGTCGGTGTAATTGCTGCAGCTCTCTCTATCTGTTTCTCTCCAGCGCCGCCTAATTAACTTCCTTATACGACACGACAGCTATTTTCTCCTTTATCTGGCTCATGTAGCTTATTCCTCTTCCTCTCTTTCCTTCAACCTTTCCTTCCATTATAGTCTTTAAAAAACTGTCGTGCCATATAAGGTGGCCAACTGGCCAACCATCTGTTCTGTTAATAGAACACTTTTTCCTGTATTCTACGTAAAACTTCTATAGTTGTTATTATTTCTGTCCAGCTTATCCATCCTTCCATCCTTCCTATATCCTATACTAATACTCCATCCTATACCTATAATAATATGATAAATGCATAAATAACTCTGTCTGTGACTTAATCATGCCAAACTGGCGCTGTGCCGATTGTAATGAAATTTCATATAGAGATAGCTTAAAGTCTTAGGAATGACATAAGCTACTTTTTTCCCAATTTTTTTAGATATTCAGGAATTTCTTAGCTTTAAAATTAAGTTGTCAAAAGTCTATATTTCGCGGACAAAGTTTATTTATTTTATTTATTTATTAAGGTAGCTCCAACAGCACACATAATGTACAATAAATACGCAAATATTCATAAAAAAGTATTATAGTATGTGAGCCAATTACAGACATGCACTGCATCTATACTTCTATACTAATATTATAAAGAGGAAAGATTTGATTGTTTGTTTATTTGTTTGCATCGATTTGACCGATTTGAAAAATTATTTCACGATTGGAATTCTACATTATCCCTGATGAACATAGGCTATAGAATATTTTAAAAAACGTTAGGGATCCGTATGAAAACTTTTATAATGTAACTCAATGTGTGAAAAAAAAATCTTATATCGCGTTAGCTGCGGAAATTATTGACAATACTAGAAAAGAGGGTGAACTCCTTTTGGTTTGTAGGGGTGCACTAAGGAATTTCCGAAATGGGGGCAGGCTGCAGGGGTTGAAGTCTGTTTAAAAATAATTAAACGTGAATCGCGGGGTTTCTTTTGGGTTTAATTTCGGAAATTCCTTTCTTAATTCTGGGTGCAAGTTACTGGAATCAGTGGTTTAGGCTGTGCTGTTCGGATGGATCAGTCATTTAGTCAGGAAAGTATTATATTTTAAGATAATTTCGAGTAAATACGGGTTTGAAAAATAATTGTGTCGTGTTTTTCAGGTCTGGCGATTTGCCCAGCCGTATTACAATTAATCCTTCTACCAGCCTGCCCTGAATCTCCAAGATATTTGCTCATCACCCGTCAATGGGAGGAGGAGGCTAGGCGAGCGCTTCGGAGGTTAAGAGCTAGTAACCAAGTAAGATATTGGTGTCGATTCTGTTGGCACCGAGCTAAGCCTAAAAATTTCCTAAAATCAAATTAAAGCAATTTCGCTCATATTCCTTTACGTTAAAGTCTAAATTAGAGTAGGTGACGATTATGTTATGTCCATTTTACAATTTGGCAATAAGAGGATCGTGTTTTAACACGATCCTCTTATTCCTATTACGTTAAAGTCTCAATTCGCGTAACCTCAGGATGACAGTTTTAAAACGTACCCTAGTTTTAAATAATTTAACGGTTTTTTACGTAAATTTAGTCAGCATATAAAAAGGTGCTGACTAAAGTGAAATTTTGACTTTCTTATTTTTTTAAGCACTACCGAAATATACAAAAAAAACGTAATTTTAAAAATATTCTAAATTTAAGAATTCGTTCATATATAGGTTACTCTAATTTAGACTTTAACGTAAAGGAATATGAGCGAAATTGCTTTAATTTGATTTTAGGAAATTTTTAGGCTTAGCTCGGTGCCAACAGAATCGACTCCATTATATGCCTTCAAAAACATAACTTGTAAAAAAAGCCAAGTCTCGCAACGCAACTCAGTTCTTCTACCGTAAAAAGTTGTGAGATCCATGTAATACCAAGTCGGTTAATTTATTCAGTCCCTACTTTAAGGGTCCTTCTGTTTTAAGTTATTACGTAATTACTAATTAGCAATCAAGTATTGCTACTGCTTACTGCTAATTAGCAACTGAAAATTCAGGCTTCTAGTTTTATCCACAACGAAGTTATAGGGGGTCGAAAATGGGCTGAACTGCTTCGAGAAAAGGATGGTACAGCCGTGCCGCTTTTTGCTTGACTTGGCGGGGGCACTGCCGTGCCCCCAGATAATAATAGAAATCCGAAATATTGTGAGGATGTTTGGTAAAATCCATTAAAATCCGTTGAAAATTCCGGCCGTGGAGGTCGGGATTCGAACTCACGACCTTCAGATTGAAAGTTAAGGCACCTTCCACTCGTCCAACTCACTTTTTATTATACACGGACGACGGGCTTGCAACCTGTCACGTATGAAATGCTAACTAGTGCCAAATAAATATTGGTGGACATTTCACATTTCAATATGTGGGCGTGGGACGTGCCTGTGACTACCCCCTTTAAAATAAAAAAATATTTTAAGGTTAATGAATTTTTATTACTCATAAAGCACTCACACTCAAATAACTACTATTAGTTATTAAAGTATTTTTTTTTTCTGAGATTTATTTAGATATAAGTAAGCTAGTGTACTTGAGGATTATAGTCGAGATCAAGGGCGGATCCAGATTTGGCGCCAGGGGGGTGGTCACGTGAGCATTACTAGGGCCAAAATGTTGGCTTTTTTTAATAATAATATTGGTGGACATTTCACACAGCGCCAGCTAGCCCCAAACTAAGCAAAGCTTGTACTATGGGAACCAGATAACTGATAGGATACTTATATACTTTTTTTTTTGTAAATACATACTTATTATACATATTAACACCCAGACACAGAACAAACATCTATGTTTATCACACAAATATTTGCCCTGGGTGGGGATCGAAACCACAACCTACAGTGCAGAAGACAGAGTTTAGACCGAATTTTAAATTAGAGTGTTCAAAGACAATAAAGATACTTAATTAAATACAGCGGTAATGTTATTCTGGCTAAATATTATCGAAATAATGGATTTCGTTAACTATGGCAAAACTTCAAAGTCATTTTACAAGAGTTTTACATGGACCCAGCTCAGGTGTCATGGTGTCATGACCCCCATGACCCCCCCCTGGATCCGCTCTTGGTCGAGATCTTATATATTTTTTTGGTTATTGCTGAGATTGCTAAACTCGTGTTCCAGGTCGAAGAGGATATCGAAGAGATGAGGGCAGAGGAGAGGGCTCAGCAGGCGGAGGCTTCGATCTCTATGAGGGAGCTTCTATGCTCTCCCACCCTGAGGGCCCCTCTTCTTATTGGGGTGGTTATGCAATTGTCGCAGCAGCTAAGCGGTATCAATGCGGTAAGTCCAGAGGTCCCCAAACTGTTTTGTCTCGTAGACCGTTTTCAAATTCAAATTAAAAAAATCGGCCAAGTGCGAGTCGGACTCGCGTACGAAGGGTTCCGTACCATTATCTATAAAAACGGCAATAAAATCATGTTTGTTGTATGGGTGAATATTTATTTAATTCTGTTTTTAGTATTTGTTGTTAGAGCAACAACAGAAATATATATTCTGTGAAAATTTCAACTGTCTAGCTATCATGGTTCATGAGATACAGCCCTGTGACAGACAGACGGACAGCGAAGTCTTAGTGATAGGGTCCCGTTTTTACCCTTTGGGTACGGAACATATAACATACCTTATACATATAAACCTTCCTCTTGAATCACTCTATTTATTAAAAAAACCGCATCAAAATCCGTTGTGTAGTTTTAAAGATATAAGCATACATACATACATACATACGCGGGAAGCGGAAAGCGACTTTGCTTTATACTATGTAGTGATTCGTGCTTGTGGATTATAGTCATCATATTTTTTTTGTAAATCCTCAGATATTCTACTACTCGACATCCCTATTCACGTCATCGGGATTAACAGAGGAGTCGGCCAAGTTCGCCACAATGGGCATCGGAGCTATCATGGTGGGCATGACTTTGGTGTCTCTCCCTCTGATGGACCGAACCGGACGTCGAACCCTGCACCTCTACGGCCTCGGGGGAATGTTTATCTTTTCGATATTCATCACCATTTCCTTCTTAATAAAGGTGTGTCTTTTAAAATATTGTTTATATCGCTGGGTTCTACTCGCGAACTGAAAACGATATATCGTAACATTAATCGTGGCAAAGTTACATTTACATCGTTTCGACTATTGTTTGAACTGATTTGTAAGTAAAATTACGAATATCGATTGTAAAAAGTAATTACGGTTGTTCCATAGTTTAAACCAGTGTTCCGCAAAGTGTGTACCGCGGCACACTGGTGTACCGTGGTCATTAGTTGGTGTGCCTTGGAAAAATAAGAATATCTTATAAACGTATTTTTAGCAGCCCTGTCAACAATTACTCCAAATATAGACTCAATTAAACAGGCTCATGTTTCGCATTAGATACCTTTTCTGCAATTTAAAGTTTAGTTTTGTTGATTAATAAAAAATATTATTTCGTTGATTAATAATAAATGTTGATTAATATTACTGTATTAATAGTACTGTGTGTACCTCAAAAAAAATCATTTTCCTAAATGTACCTTGGACACAAAATGTTTGCGGAACACTGGTTTAAACTATAGTCGAAACTGTAACTTTGATACGAATATTGTTACGACATTTCGTTTTCAGTTCGCGAGTAACCCTCCTGGAGTCTTGGAATCTTCAAAAATAATGTTTTCCTTCTAACATGTGAGATTTGGTGGAAATGGACTCATTGAAGTTAAGAAGTTGTAAGAAAAAATTGCGCGCTTCAAATTATAATAATGGGCTATTTGACAAGATTTTGAAAACCATTCTAGATTTAGTAGTGACTGTGGAACCCATAATAATAATATTATTTTCAATTCTGTCAAGTATTGGCCCTAAAAATGTAAATCAAAATATCGTCAATTTAAATAACCCTCAAAAACGCTTCTAAATGGCGCATAATATGCAAATGGCGTCGCACTAGTTTCTGTGACGTTACATGCTTGTCAACAAATAAACAAACGTCAAGTTTTTCAAGGCAGACGATGACATATTGACAAGTATCTTACGTCATCGTCGATTCGACTAATTCTGAATCCTGGTTTTTTAATAAATCATTGTTTATTTTCAAGTTATTTTACTCCATAACACTTTATGAAGAAGGCATAATTTACATAGATTACTATCAACAACACTGTATTTTTCATACTGTCAAATAGCCTATTATATTGGTATCGGTGGATATCTAACGCCATATAGCTCCGAACTAAGCAGAACTTGTAACTACTCATCGGATGCAGATTTTTGATAGAACACTTATATTACTTACATTATAACACCGGGACAAATAAACATCTATGTTCGTCACATAAATTTTTTTCCTGGGTGGGAATCGAACCCACAACCTACAGAAGACATACTTACTTACCAGTTGAGCTGTAAGGTCAGTTATAATGTAGATTTAGTTAAGTTAAGTCTAATCATACGAATAAGCCTGTTAAAGTTTCGAAAATGTTACTAACATAAAAAAAATCCTTTGTTACTAATGAATCTAACTTAAGGCGCTCCCAGTCGACGATTATTTTTGTTCGAAACGAAAAAAGAAATACTTGTGAACAAGCCACATCTCCTATTTTATAATGTATAGTATATGTGAATAAAGATGTACCCATCTTTAATCACTTCAATAAATAATCCTACCGACCGCTGCAATGACGACAAACACACGTCAACGCGTGGTCCGCCTTAGCTTTTCGAATAAATTAATGATATAAATTATGTATAATTACTTATCAAAAATATATTCTAATAGAAATCTAGATCTACATATTACCTATCTTTAACAATAAATCACAAGTTGATTTTAATAGTTGGTATATAAAATAATTCGATCATAAATTCTAAAACGTATCATTTTGAAATAATATCTTTATCGTGAAAAGTTTCTGCTATTATGTTTAGCTTAATAGAAATCTAGGTAGGAACCTGAAGTAATATACTTATAAAAATAGGAGATGTGGCTTGTTCAGAAATATTTCTTTTTTCGTTTCGAAAAAGAGCAATCGTCGACTGGGAGCCCCTTAATATTTATGTATACCAATTTTGAAACTCTTGACAGGTCATCCGTACTACTGTCGTTTTTGGATGATTTAAAACTTTAAGCATTGTATTCTGTAGCCTGAGGACGAATCATTATCGTATCGTCAAAATGACAAAACGAGAACAAGATACGATGCCGATACGATAGTGATCGTGCTCAGGCCCCTAAATGCATAAATACATATTGAACATATTAGAATATAGTGTGCTAAAGTTGAAATCATCAAAAATATATATATTATGTGTTACTATAAGATTGTAGACAGGGTGTATTAGGACTGCTCTCGAAAACTGAAATTGCTTATGCATTTTTATAATCATTTATCAAAGAAAAAACAAGTCTAATTCGTTTTACTTCATAATTTTAAAAATCCCGATGTCGTTGAAGATAATAATTTTACAATTAGGATTTAGTTAATTAGCGGCCATTATTAGACAATAATGGTTATATGTAATATTGCCATTATCATAGTCTTTACACTCTATCAATACAAAGTCATAAATTGACAGTCTATCAGGATAAAGCAATTTTGTTTTCATAATGGGTGTTAGGTGTTTTCAGTTTTCGAAAGTAGTCTTTACACACCCTATAGATGCTACGCACGCTTTCATTTTGCTTATCACTGTTATATTACTACCATATTTAATACTATTTTGATATTCTATCCTAGTTTTCTAATATTGATAAGAATGAATGTGGATGGATGTAGACGTAGAGGTAGGCCAAAGAAAAGATGGATGTACTGTATGAAAGATGACATGGGTAAGAAAGGAGTGAGTGATGAGATGACGGCTGATAGAGGGAAATGGAAGAAGTACACGTGTTGTGCCGACCCCACTTAAGTGGGATAAGGGCAGAAAGATGATGATAATATTACTAGCTGTCCCGACAGACGTTGTCCTGTCAAATGTCAATGATCCCACAGAAAAAAGCACTTTCCGTTCTTTACGCCACCCTTATCACTTAGGGGTATGAAAAATAGATGTTGGTCGATTCTTGGTCGATTGTCGATCATTGAATATTTGTGGCCCAATCAAAGAAAGAAAGAAAGAATAAATTTATTTTGTGTCAACATAATCTATTAAAACTAAACAAAAAACATACATATTGGCAACATTGACAACAAAATTGGTCACCACTCAGCTATATGCTGCATCAGAGTTGATGCAGCGCGATTTTCAGCGCGATTTTCAGTGCAGCCATAATCAGACCCAAACGACCACACTGATTTGGATGAAACTTGGAATATAAATAGCCTTTGCCCTGGAGTAGCACATAGGCTACTTTTTATCCAGGTACCACGCGAGCGAAGCCGATGGCATAAGCTAGTGTAACAGAAATCATAGTTAATCACTTTCCAGTTTTCGATAATTGCTTATACTAACCTAACTAAATTTTTTGGTATTACAAGTATTATCTTATAATAAATTTATGATTTATCAATTCAGTAATTTGAATCAGTAATCTCTTACATTTTAAATAGTAGAAACGTTACAACTTGAAATCATTATTTAGTTTTTTATTTTCCATTTCACAAACCACTTTTTGTTTGCTTCTGCGGCTGTTCTAGTTCCCAATCCTTTTACGACTGATCCGAAATTAACTTAAAAGAAGTAGATAACTTATAGAATTAAGATATCGCGGTTGTTAATAATTTTAAATATAAAAAAGGCTAATTATCACGTTTTATCGAAACGTCAGACTCTTGCTTTACTGACTGACTGACTGACTGACCAATCTACCAACGTTCTACCACTCTGGTTCAAAAAAAATCGGAGAAGGGTGAATTCCTTTCGGTGTAGGGGTTCACTAAGAAAGGAATTCCCTAAATTCAACCCTTACTTGCAGCGGGGGTTAAAGTCTTTGGAAATAACTTCACGTTAACGAAATTAAAGGGGTAGTAGTATAAGATAAAACGTGGCAATTAACCGTATTTCTATTTCAAATGACTGTAACTTGTTCTGGGGGCCTTAACACAATCTCTTAAAGTAATATTCAAACAGTACACTTGCGAAAGTGACAACGCTATACGAGTCACTTTCGCACCGCGAGTGTAGTTTTTAATATAGAGCTTGTGGTATAGCCCTCGGCGCTACAAATCAAAATTAATCAAATATTGGGAATAGGACGTCCGCCGCTTAGCTAGCCCCCCCCCCCCCCCCAAACTACGACTTTCCTGTATCCGAATCCGGACTCTCGGTAGGAAAGATAACAACAGAGAAATAAACTCTCAAATATAAATGTTAGTTACATCACTCACAAAGCACTAATACACATTTCACTGCCGATACTGTGACGACGAAAACAATTCACAAAACGGCTATTACGCACGCGTTTCTTAAATGCGAGAATTTCACAATGAACACTGCTCAAAAGCAGTCAGCACTATAGCGTACGCATAACATGCGATAGTCGATGAACACTTGCACCGAACGGTGAAAACCATACAATACCAAACTCCAGTCGAATCGCGTGGAGTGCTTTCTAACAGACAGCATTTATGTTTGTGATTTATTTCGATAACCGGTCGGTAACGGGAAAGGGCACGTTTGCTATCCCCTGATAGGAGTTCTTCGGGTATATGCAGGAAATGATCGATTGGATGAGCTACCTGTCGGTGGTGTCGACGCTAAGCTTCGTGGTGTTCTTCGCCGTGGGCCCTGGCTCTATCCCCTGGCTCATCACGGCGGAGCTGTTCTCGCAGGGACCGCGGCCCAGCGCGATGGCAATCGCGGTGTTGGTCAATTGGATGGCCAATTTCGTGGTGGGAATCGGCTTCCCCAGTATGAAGGTAATGTGTCCCTCGCTTCTTAATTGCTATCGTTTCTTTTTTGACAGACTAAAAAAGTAGGTTCTCCATTCGACGAGCGTGTTTTTTAGGGTTCCGTATCCAAAGGGTAAAAACGGGACCCTATTACTAAGACTTCGCTGTCCGTCTGTCTGTCACAGGGCTGTATCTCATGAACCGTGATAGCTAGATAGTTGAAATTTTTACAGATTATGTATTTCTGTTGACGTTATAACAACAAATACTAAAAACAGAATAAAATAAATATTTAAGTGGGGCTCCCATACAACAAACGTGATTTTTTTTGCCTTTTTTTTATAGATAATGGTACGGAACCCTTCGTGCTCGAGTCCGACTCGCACTTGGCCGGTTTTTTTTGTATGTGTCTATGACCACGCATGTCTTTTTACCTGATGATCCGATAATGATGTTTTTTTTCTTATTGGTAGGTACAGAATAGAACCAAAGTGTTCCCATTTAATTTTATGTCATTAGGACTAACAGTTCTTTCATAAAACTAAAAATATATCGTCTCTCGACTCTTCGATTGTTTATTTACTTAAATAACAATTATTTTGGAGTTACATTACAGAATTTCTTGTCGTTTTTAGGGTTTCGTACCCAAATGGTATAAACGGGACCATATTACTGAGACTTCGCTGTCCATCTGTCCGTCTGTCTGTCACAGGGCTGTATCTCATGAACCGCGATAGCTAGGCAGTTGAAATTTTCACAGATTATTTTGTTTTTAAACTATAATTTTGTTATCCGTTTCATATAAAACATTGTTTTTTCCAGGCACTATTGGAAAACTACACCTTTATGCCTTTTAGCGTGTTCCTTGCGATATTTTGGATATTTACATACAAAAAAGTTCCCGAGACGAAAAACAAAACCTTCGAAGAGATCCTTGCACTGTTCCGGAACTCTAACGGCAGGTAAGTTATGCCAATAATACTTACAACTTTAGTGTAAGCGCACACGGGATACACGCCACAGCCACAAACACTGCCACCTAGAAACGGCCACAAAATGAACTAAAGTAGTAAATATACTATATTATGTTTTCGGTAGCGGCCACAGGAAGCTAGTAGCAGCGACTCAGTGGCGTGTGGCCGCCACCGGCACACTGTTTATGGCAAGTCTATATAAAATATATGAGAACTGATAGTGGCGTTTTGTGGCTGTCCCGTGTACCCCGTATGCACAGACACATTTTAAAACACTTTATGTCTACCGTCATTGGATATTGACACAGCAATGACATTTGTACCACACCCCACTCGCGCACTGTTATATTATGACACAGTGAAACCAATCATACCATTCGCAAGCGAAGCACATTGTAAATAACTGGTGTTGCTTCTCGGCGCAGTTAACTTTTCAGATGAAACCTGAAATCGCGTCGTTGTTGATAAATAGCATCGCGTAATCGTGCGTAATATTCGTACACTTGGTTCGGGGGGGACCAACAGATCATTCAGGCGTATGTAGGGGGGGGGGGGGGGGGAGGGGCAAACTAAAATAAAACCTAAAATATGAAAAGCACAAAGTTCTAGACGAGCTACACCTGTTCCTCGCGACCAAGTCTAGAAGTATTAGACTTGGTGCCTACTTTTTTGATAATCCTTTTCATGAATGAGAAGTAGAGCTCCAGCTTGGTGAAGATAGAAACTAGGTGAAGGCTCAAACCAGAAAAAAAATAAAACAACTTGGTTGTATAGATCCCCCCCCCCCCCCCTTCCCTGAAAAATATACCTAGATACGCCAAGGGTAGTGCGGTAACAGTAGACAGATCTATGTATGTGCGGTAGACACACTGACATGTATGTGATGATGCATGAGTGTGTGCAGGGACAGTTTCCAAGACAACCGGCTCTATGGTGGCATGATGAATTGCGTGAACGCACTGGAACAACAGCTGCCCCCGCCGCCGCTTCCCGCCCCTGTCGACGAAAAACACGACTCATGTAAGTCCCGACACAGGGTAGGTATAACACCAGTCCCTATACATGTAAGTCTTAAGTCCCTATACCAGAAGTCCCAACACAGGATAGAAATAACACAATGACATTTTCTATTCCTTATACATGTTTATCCCGACACAGGGTAGATATAACACAATGTTTTTTACCACTCCCCTATACATGTAAGTCCTGACACAGAGTAGATATAACAGAACGGCTTCTACCAGTCCCTTTACATGTAAGCCCCGACACAGGGTAGATAAAACACAGCTGGTTTTACCAGTCCCTACCCAATACATGTAAGTCCCGACACAGTGTATCACAACGGCTTTACTAGTCCCTATACATGTAAGTCTTATCAAAGAGTAAGTATAAACCAACAGCTTTTAGCAGTCTCCTATACATGTAAGTCCTTCTAAAGGTACTCGTATAACACAATAGCTTGTACCAGTACTTGATTTCTCGGTTATCCATCTTTATCTGTGCTAATAGCTTCATCTTTGCTTTTATCCTCATTGAACATTACACCAGTGTTTTTGTCTTAAGCTTTTAAAATTAGCACATGTGTTGTGATAAATTTATTCTATGTTAAAACTCTCAAGGCACAAAATTTATTCAAGCCTCTATGTGGATGCCAATCTGTAGGTACATATTGCATGTACCTTATTTATTATACTTTATCTAGGTACCTAGGTATACAGGGTGGAAAGGTACGTGTTTTGTAGGAAAAGTACCATATTGAAGTCAGAAATTTTTACTTTTAATACTTATTTGTATAAGCAATTAAAACTGCATTCAATGCTTTTGGAAAAGACGCTTGCTCGGCCGGGAATCGAACCAAAATGCCAAATAATAACACCGTTTAAAAAAGATTTGTGTCATAAACGACATAGTGAAATTATATTAGATTTTAACTGTATTTTTTTGTTAGTTTTTCTTGCAAGTAAATTGTGTATTTAATAATAATTTGAATATAAATTATTTTAGCCATCAGTTTTCATGAAATGACCTACAAAAACTTTATTTTTGTGCCATTATAAAATAGATTTTAGTTATAATAATGATTGTTTTTGCGTATCAGTGTCCGAGCAGTCGTCGGCTGGGGGCGATCAGCCTCGCCCCCCTCCCCCATTGCCTCCCCCCCGCTTCCCAGTGATCGGCAACGCCTGACAATGGGAGAGCACTGCGCGTGCGCCGCTAGTCACGCCGATCAAGGCCGCCGCCAACTTCTTGTTTCTTGGGCTCAAGCGTCGAGCGGATCGCGTTTCATACACTACCACACAACAAATGTTCTAAGTCAATGTGAATAGTTTTTATTTTTAAGGTGCGACCAAACATAGCGCGGCATCTGATTGGTTGACGGCCACGCGCACATTTACTTACTAGTCAAGCGTGTAGCTGCCGCGCACCTTGCGCGCTGTGTTTGGACAAACCTTTAAACGAATGTCGCCTAACCTTAACTTACTCTAAGTTGTACTTGACAAACTTAAAAGAGAATTGTTGTAGATGCGTATATTTATTTAATATTGTAAAAGATTCATCATTTGAGGTCAGTAGCTACAGTCGACCCCCTGTATGAAGGGGTAGACCGACAAGATAGGAAACTTTCTGAAGATGGTCCATTCTGAAGACAGTCTGAAGATATCTATTTTGTCAATTTCTACTCGATACCAAGATTACCAGTTCTACTAGAGAATGATTCATAAGTCGATTGAAATCAATAAATACCCTATTCATAAGGCGATTGAAGTCAATAAACAATTCAATCGCTAGAGGATATTGACAATATCATGGAATCTCGTTATAAATTGGAGTGCGCGTCGCAATATGTATTTTCGGTGTGAATATACACCAGTGTAGTATGTCATCTTTATAAAGACAGACATTTTTTTCAAGACAGTAAGGGTAGTTTCATAATTTCAAAGGTAGCTCTAACATACCTACTTCAGTCTTTCAGCGACCATGATTGATAAAGTCAAAACGTGTCGAAATAAATCTTGAAATACCCTGCGCACGCGCACGGGTTAGGTACCTATGCCAACTGTCTTTGTAGTGAAGTAATTTATAATGAGTACGACGAGAGTACCTACTTGATTAAGATGTTTTAATTCTTTTGGTCATTTTGACCGTATTATTGTTGGGAAAGCTTTGATTTAATGGCCTAGATAACGTTAGGGTTTTATTTATCCAAATTATAGATGAAAGCACGATTGGTAAAACTTTTCTAGATAGATTTATCATTCGAAAACGGCTACTATAAGCCATTTTTAACAGAAAAGGAGGAGATTCTCAATTTGGTTGTATTTTTTTATGTTTGTTACTTTAGAACTCTGTTATTTTATATCTGTTTATCCGATTTGGAAAATTCTTTTTTATGTTGGGAGGATATACTTTCTGTTTGATTCTGTTTGAAGTAAAATTTGAGGTAAAAATACCACGAAATGAAATTATGTATTAGACTTATAACATAAAGTCTGTTTTGTTTTTAGTTTTTTAAGAATTATTTCGTTTTAGCTGCAATTCTAAAAATGTTTAACAAATAAGTTACATATAAGTAGACAATCATGTTTAATAGTTTTTAAGATATGCATTTTTTAGTTTTTATCATATTTTCTTAGACTTTGCCGATACAAAATCGAAATATTTCAAGCAACACCTAAAAACAATGTAAATACATGATAATGACTTTAATGTATTTTATAGACTATTTGCAACGGTCTATTATAGCTCAACTGTTTCTTGTAGGTATTTTGTAAATACTATGTAATATATCATGTATGTACTAACGTACATATTAGATGTACTATTATTTCTGTAAATATGGATTGTACATGTATTGTTGATTTTTTATATATTATTATTGATTATTTTACAAATGTTTTTATTATATTATAATTAAGTACTCATAATTATTGTTGTGTAGGTATACCTACATAGGTAGATATATATTAATTAGTCATATCTTACGTGACCGAGATAATTAATAATCTAATATATAATAATGGAGATTAGTTTGTTTGTCTTCTTAATGTTTCTTTTATACCATCCATCCGATTATGATGATGGTGATTTGCTGTGTGCGCATAAATGCACAGTATGCCGGACACTGCTATTAGATACCTATAATATACAGGATGTTTCAAAAAATTGTGTCAAGCGAAATCCCACAGGTAGAGCACCCTTAGAAGTAGCTAAATAGAATAATCCCCATATTATACTCGTTATGATGTTTTTTTTCTGAAGTATTTTAAGAGTGAACGAGATACCTACTGATTTTTTAATAACATGATGAGATACCTAATGATTTTGTCTGAAGTATTTAAATAGTGAACCTAGAATAAATATTTGTATGCAATCACAATCATGTCCCACTTTATGTGGGAAAGTTTCATGTATTTATGAGAACGATTTAAACAAAAACCGGGATATTTTGGGGTGGACTACCGCTTGATATTTTGGGACATCGTGTGTATAACAAGATATAGAAATAATTGCTATCGCGGGAATTGATTAATTTAAAACAAATACCTTCAACGAACCCCAATACCGAAGCTAGGCTGTTTTTATCACTTGTACACTTTAGTTTTGCATTACTATTTGCTTGTAGCAATTAAGATAGTCGAACATAAATAAAATTATTCAATCTACATTTTTGTGGATTTTAATATGAAGCTTCGAAATTATTACTCCCCTAGATGAACATTTGATTACGTTTTAGTTAGGGTTATTGTCGATACGTTCGTGCGTACGTCCGATTAATGCTCAATTCAAAATTATATAATAAATTAAAATAAAGATGTTCCGTGGAGCCTCTTTAGCTGAGTATTATCAGCCGCCTTACGTTTATTCTAAAGCTGCGCAATACGTTTAACCTCAAAGCACAATATTGTATGTAAAATGTATTACAATAAGGACGCTCGATTTTTTAATGTAGACAAAACATGTCTGTCTGGGAGACTACCATATTTTTAATTTTGTCGACCGACGATAAATGTTTGCTACTATGACCGAGCATATCTTTTTACCTGGATCCGATTTTGATGATTTTACTCTATTGTGTAGAGAATAGTCGAAAAAACTATTATAGTACGACTTTTTGATTAGTCGAACAATTTCGTCGGATTTCTTTTTAGTGTATAAAACGTAATTATTTATCATTTTGTTTTTCGTTTTCCCACTTAATGTTGGGTCGGCACAACACGTTGCGAAGTGAACAGGATTTGGCTTATGTTTTACAACCGGCCGCCTGCCAGACTCTTTGGGAAATTATGTATAAAATATAACAAGTAGCCGCCGCGGTTTTTCACGGTGGCACGTATTCTGGAGTTCCAATTTACTATGGAATTACAAAGATCACTGATTTTAAAATAAAAGTTGATTTTCAACGCTATAAGCTTTCACGCTGATTTGTTATACTATTAGAAATTTACAACAAATTTTAAATAATGTTGATATAACAACATGGCGGCTATAACCTATAAAATTTCGAGCGTCCATATTGAAATACCCTATTATTAAGATCTAGTTTATAATAACACTATTTTGATAAAACTAGTGTTGTCTAGGATATTTAAAAAAATATATTTGTTTATCAGTTAACGCAAAATCCAAATGAATAATTTAAACATATATTTGTCAATTACACGATCCAATGGTTGTAATTAATATTAATTTTACTGCCGGTGATAAATCGTGTACCTAATACTTTTATATGTATCACTAGCTGACCCGTGCCCGCTTCGCTGTGCGTAAGACATTTCTAATACCATCGTGGACTTTTTTGTAGACGTTTTTAAGGTGTACAATACTGTAGTACATTATTTTGATAAATCTCGTGGGAACCCCACGTTTTTGCAGCCAGCATTTGCAATGTAAGCGCAAAAAAATGTGTTTATTTACGACATCACATTAGAAACCTCTAAAATTATCAGTGTTTCTCTACTATATTATGCATGTATTATACATATAAACCTTCCTCCTGAATCGCTCTATCTATTATTAAAAACCGCATCAAAATCCGTTGTGTAGTTTTAAAGATATAAGCAAACATACATACATACATACATACGCGGGAAGCGGAAAGCGACTTTGCTTTATACTATGTAGTGATAATGTTAAATAATGTTTTTGCATTGCACAGACCTACGGATCTTTGGTTTTATTCATAACTAGTTTCAGCCCGCGGCTTTATACCCGGATGTATAATGACACACTCCGGCTCATGAATTATCTCTATGCTAAAGATCATGTTGATCCGTTGTTCCGTGAAAGGACAAACCAACAAGCACTGCCGCATTTATAACAGTAAGGATGTCGGATAGTGACTGCACGGATATATTGAGATGCGTTCAGTTATGAGCGTAAATGTAATGCATTTAATTACCTATGTAATGTTTAAGATTCAAAATAAATTTAGTCAAATCATGTGATGTTTTATTTTTTTCTCTTCGTGATTCGTACACGCTGAGCACAAAGCGACGACGGGCTTCCAACCTGTCACGTATGGAATGCTAACGAATGTAATATGGGCATGCCAAATGAAATGTTTGTGTCTCTGACTAATCTCTTTAGACATCTAATCTAATCCCTTTAGTGTCTGAGCGCTTAGAGATCTGAGAGGATTCTACCGTACTTGAGGATTAGAGTCGTGATCCTACTTAATTTTTCATAAAGTGAGTTGCACAAGTGCTGACGAAGCACAAACAAAAAACAACCTACAAAACATTAGTAGTTATTGTGTAGTAACTACTATTTTATTAGTCCAGTAAATTATAGATTTTATATCAATCAATTTAACAGATATTTGTTTTTTTATAAACCTATAGTTAGGTAATTTATTTAAAGAAAATGTCAGTAAGTTATTGTCAACAAAGGTTTAAAATAAAAAACCTGCGTCAATATTATCTTACCTACTTTTTGCTGCACCCTCTTAGGGGTTTAATTTCGAAGTGCACCCTTATAGAAAGTTTACTCACCTCGCACTCGGACCTAAGATTTTTATACTTTAAGAAAATGTATGTTTTATAAATATTTAATTCACACAGACAGCAATATAAATTATGACTGGTACATTAAAATTTTACGAGTCCCAAAAGTTTTCGTCTTCCGATGTTTTTGGCAGAGATAAAGGTGAATTCTCGTATTCCTCCGATCTACTGTTGTAGTTGTCTACGTCAGCCGAAAAGTCATCCGGATAATCGGGATCTTCGTTTTGTTCCAGCTCGCTTATGGTATTGTCTAAAACATCTTTGGATATATTTAGTTGCATTTGGATACTGTCTAAATGATCATTATCCGAATGAATAATACCCACAACATCGTCTGTGGTCATGTTTACAGATTTTTCGCTTTTATAATTTTCAGAGTTGGCAAATTTTCTTCTTGGTGATATTACATCGTTTCTGGCAGATTTGATGCTTCCTCGTCTAGAAGATTTGATACTACCCTTTCGCGAAGATTTAACGCTCTCTGACATAGATTCGTTTCTTGGTGTTTTAGTTTTTTCTGAGATATCTGACATTGACTCGTCTCTTAGGTTTATTGTTTCTGAGAAACCTTGTCTGGGACTGCCTTTAGGACTGATTATTATAGTCATTTGTGTTGATATTTTCTCTTTTTCTATTTCAGCGTCAGATGTATCTGTATCTTTATTATCTATTGAACTTTCAACAATAAGCAGCATTCCTTGCGCCTGCGATTCTGTAAGTTTCAAATCATTGATTGCGCTAACAGATTCAACTTCGATACGTAGTAAATTCGCATCTTCAACGCTTTCATTCTCATCATTTTTGATAGTGTTTTGTTCATTTGCCGAATCATTTTTTATCTCTTTCCAATCGTCTACTTCAATGTAGCTCTCTTCGTTGGTAGGGGGTGTTTCAACTATAGCTTGTTCCGGCATATTGTAAATCTTTCCGATGTTGTGTTTTAGTATTTCTAACTCTTTGAATTTATCATTTTTAGCCTGTCTTAGTATTTCTTTTCTAGTTCCTTTGGTATTGCTGTTTTCTTCTACGGGTTTTGGGGATTTCGAACGGGTTGGTGAATGGTTTATTTCATTGGAGAATTTTTCGGTGTGGTAGTACTTTCTGAACTCCGTCATCGGTGTTTCTAGGTAGTCAGTTTTCTTAGGTTGCGTAGAGTATGTGTTGGGTATTGGGTTGATTGTTATAGCAGCGGTGTTTTTATTCTTAAAATGTTCCCCGATGCCGACTTTAGTTTGGTATTCTTTGAAATATCTGTCGTAGTTAGTAAACGTAGCTTGGTAGCGTGAGTTAGATTCTTTAGTGTAGGTGTCATCCAGTCTGTATTGTGAGGTGCTAGGTTTCACTTCTGCAACAATTTTATTATTTTGACTAGAGTATGCCTTTTGGACTCGAAACTGCACCTCCTTATTTGACATGTCTTTAAGTAGGGAAATTAGTACGGTTTCCGAAATAAGATAACGCTAATTTAGACTTTAAAATGGACAGAATAAGAACGTTCGTATTTTACAAAATTTTAATCGTTTTATCGAATAACCGAATTGCCACAATATTCTATTTTACGACTTCCATATTTTAAACAAAACGTCGTTCTGACGTGTTAACGACAAACATACGAGTGCACACTGCACACCTCATAAACTATTTAACATTAGCAGGATTCTTTTATGGTGTTCAATCGTGTTTTACTGAATTTTAGTCAGTTTCCCGAGACAACAGAATCTCTTTGAATAAATTCTGGCTATGCCAAGTTACTACGTAATATCTGTATTAAAACATACCTAAGTCCTTCGAAACATTAGTTCTCTCTCTTTCCCCCCGAAACGTATCCTGCTTCCTCCTAAAGTCCAGATATGACTTCTCGACCGCCTCTGCTTCAATCTCCAGCTTACGCAAACGCAGCTTCGCTTCGCGTAACACGCAATTGGGGCTCTTCTCTCTGGCCGTTGGGGCGTAGTCTTTTGCTGTGTCTTTACTGAAACGAAATAAGGTTTTTAAGTAATACATATCAATTATCACTTTTAGCTCCTATGGAAGATTAATAACAATATTGGGTTATAACATCAGAATATTTTAAAAATGATTGGTGAATTGGGTGTAGTTTGTTTAAGTGTAAAAACATAAATAAAAAAAATAAATGGGATCACGAGTCACGACTGTCATCCCCAAGTATGGTAGACATCCTCTCAGATCTTCAAAGGATCTAAGTGTAAAAACAACACGGCTTTTTTACACTTACACAAACTGGCTTTCAGTCCAAAGGTCGTGGGTTCGAATCCTGACCGTGCATCAACGGATATGTCTTGCTAAACTACTTTGGGATTAATAAGTCGTGATCCTAGTTCATTATTTATTTCTTTTTATAAGTTTGTGTGTGTGTGTGTGTGTATGTATGTCTACATACAATGTAGACATTTCAAAGTGATCCTTGTGATTTTATATAAATAAATATGTCAACCTACGTCAGGTCTCAGAGGCTAATAGCATATAAATAGCCCCACGACTAATAGAAAGCAAGCTCTAAAAGGCAAACAGAAAGAAAAGGCAAGTTAACCTAGCGAACCTTACTTTTTCAACTTTTGCTTGGCCTCTCTCAGCACCGACTTGGGGCTCTTTTCCCGAGGCCTCTCTGGCGTAGCGGGAGCTTTTCGAGGGTACTGCGGGAACGCGGGTTCGGGTATGTTGGCCCGAGACTGGTTGGTATCGTTCTCGACTCGGTTTAGTTGTATTCTGACGCTCGGTCCGGCCATTTCTGCAAATCAAGATTGTAAAATAAAATGAAATTGGATCATGCCTGTAATACCCAAGTAAGGTAGACAACCTCTCAGCGCTCAGACCCTTGAAGATTTCTAACGGGGCTAGTCAGGGGCACGTTCAAATATTACATTTAGCACATGCCAACATTTCGCAATAGCTAGGCCAAACAGTACCTGGCCTTTGCAAGTTCCGTTGTATGGGCGAGCTGGCACGAGGCTTCGAGATTCCGGACAAAGGAGACATCTTACGTCGCAACGTTCGCCATGGGTTCATCAAATATCTGAAAATAAAAAAAAGACTTAGTTGAATACTGGGTTGTCCCTAAACAATATGTTATGTCAAGCGGAAATTTAGAGGCATATCATCGACTGTAATCCCCAAGTATGGTAGACATCCTCTCAGATCTTCAGACGCTTAGATCCTTTGAAGATGTCTAGTGGGGGTAGTCAGAGGCACGTCCAAACATTATATTTGGCACATGCCCACATTTTGCAGTAGTTAGCATTCCAGGTTACAACAGGTTACAAGGCCATCGCCGAAAAGTTTTTACTCAATCGAACTATTTACTTAGGAGTTCAGTTCAGAGTGTCCATTGAACAGCTCCTGGCTCTATCATCAGATCAGCTCACTGTCACCATATTATTGTATTACCACCAGAACTAAAGGTGTATGCAAAATTGTAGCACAATCGGATACCAACAAATGGTCGAAAAATGGTTGCAAATTTTATTAGTTACATACAAAAAACATTCGATTAGTTACATACAAAAGCCGTGTTGGCCGAGTGGGAGGTACCTCGACTTTCAATCTGAAGGTCGTGGGTTCGAATCCCGGCGTGCATAAATGGATTTTTCTGTTCGAAAAATTTATATGCGCATAAAAACACGTGCTTAAAACGGTGAAGGATAACATCGTGAGGAAACCAGTTAGTATTCTTATAAGCGGCGATGGGCTTGCAACCTGTCACGTATGGAATGCTAACTACTGCAAAATGTGGGCATGTGCCAAATATAATGTTTGGACGTGCCTCTGACTACCCCCACTAGACATCTTTAAAAGGATCTAAGCGTCTGGAGATCTGAGAGGATGTCTACCGTACTTGGGGATTACAGTCGTGATTTTTTTTTTAATCAAAAACATTCGAAAATTTAAATGAAAGCTTGTAAAATATCTAAGGCTAGAAGAAAGAAAGAGAAGTAATAAATACTAACCTCCTATTATCGGTATGTCTTGTGACGACACCCACAAAAGGAATAGTATCTCCTGGCAACACGATCCTCGGATGTGCGTTGCTGAAGAAGCTCAACTCCTCACCAGCTCCCTTCTTCCATCCGAAGCTGAAGTTGTTCACACTGGCGCTTGCGGCCATTCTGGAAGAGGTAATCTTAACTGATACTAATCTAATATTATAAATGCGAAAGTAATTTTGTCTGTCTGTGACGTTATCACGGCCAGAACGCTGGGCCGATTGTGATGCAATTTTGTATATAGTTTAAAGTCTTGGGAATAAGCTACTTTATCCAATCGTATGATTTTCATGAATTTCAATGTTTTACAATTGAAGTTGTCCAAATACGATTTTCTGAATCCACGCGAACTAAGTCGCGACAAAAACCTGATGTGCGATGTGCTTTTCTTAAAGCGATTATTAACATTTGGACAGGACAACGTCTGTCAATAATAACATACAATTACAACGTTCGTGAATTATTCTGACCTCTGATTATGTGCGTCCAGTGCGTAGAGGGCCGAGCTGGGGGCGGTGCGGGGGCGCGAGGGGGGCAAGGGGGCCAAGGGGGCCGAGGGGGTAAAGGGGGTCAAAGGGGTAAACGGGGGGGCAAGAGACGTCAGCTCCGCTTGCAGTCGCGCTTGCTGACTCGACAGGTCGTCTATATGAGAGCGTTGCTGGAAAACAAAGCAAAATGGTACAATGTTTTTCCAACGCATACAAAATAACAAGTGCTAAATGTGGGCATGTACCGAACGTAATGACGTGCCTCTGACTACTCCAATTAGAGATCTTCAAGGATCTAGTCCTGAGAGGATGCCTATATAGTTTGATTACAGGTGGTGGTGGTTGGATCGTGGTCGTATTTAATTGTTCTATTTGTACATTATAAAAAACCGGCCAAGTGCGAGTCGGACTCGCGCACGAAGGGTTCCGTACCATTATCTATAAAAACGGCAAAAAAAATCATGTTTGTTGTATGGGAGCCCCCCTTAAATATTTATTTTATTCTGTTTTTAGTATTTGTTGTTAGAGCAGCCACAGAAATACATAATCTGTGAAAATTTCAACTGTCTAGCTATCACGGTTCATGAGATACAGCCCTGTGACAGACAGACAGACAGACGGACAGCGAAGTCTTAGTAATAGGGTTCCGTTTTTACCCTTTGGGTACGGAACCCGAAAAAACCAGCCAAGTGCGAGTCGGACTCGCGCACGAAGAGTTCCGTACCATTATCTATAAAAAACGGCAAAAAAATCACGTTTGTTGTATGGAAGCCCCACCTAAATATTTTTTTTTATTCTGTTTTAGTTTAGTATTTGTTGTTATAGCGGTAACAGAAATACATCATCTGTGAAAATTGAAACTGTCTAGCTATCACGGTTCATGAGATACAGCCTTGTGACAGACAGACAGACAGATAGACATACGGACAGCGGAGTCTTAGTAATAGAGTCCCGTTTTTACCCTTTGGGTACGGAACCCTAAAATTGAACTGTTCAGTTATTCAAAGTTTCGAGTAAATATATAAAAAATCATTTGGAAGAACCAACTTAGAAAATAAATCTATAGAGAAAAGTTACACCAATCGTGTTTCTGTGCTACATTTATCTAGATTAAATCCATAAGTTATCTATGTCGTAAAAAACGAAACTGTATGTTTTGCGGTTATTGAGAAAAAACTATTCTACATTCATCAAAAAAAATTATACCTCGTCATAATATAGCTCATCTTTCTTGTTCACCAGATCCACATCATTCTTTACGAGTATCTCCACAATGAGTACAAACGAACTTTTATCGAGTTCCACGGCAGACTATGTGACTTCATCAACAAGGATGATTTTATTACAACAACGGGAAATTACTCACGTAAATGATAAATTGTCAATGAGGACACCGACAATGTTTCGATTCATCTAGAGAATCTTCTTCAGGGTGAGTGGACCATAACGCGCGCGCTACCCTGCTCGCATTGCCGTCTCGCAGTTCTCTAGATGAATCGAAACATTGTCGGTGTCCTCATTGACAATTTATCATTTACGTGAGTAATTTCCCGTTGTTGTAATAATGTGTAGTACAACTCACGAAAGTTTTGAAAGTGAAATAAGGATGATTTTATTGAGAGCCGTATGAGAGCGTATGGAGTGGTCTGTCCGGTACCAATTGTGAGTTGCGTGACTGGTCTTACAGCTTAGTAGGCTCTAGTTAAGGCTAAGTTGTGGGTTCGATCCCCACCCAAGACAAACATTTGTGTGATGAACGTAGATTTTTTTTCTGTGTCTGGGTTGGGTGTTATAATGCATAAGTAGTTAAGTTATTACGTAAAGGTTAGCTAATTACGTAATAACATAAGTCAGAAGGGCCCTTAAAGTAGGGACTGAATTAATTAACCGACTTGGTATTACATGGATCTCACAACTTTTTACGGTAGAAGAACTGAGTTGCGTTGCGTGCAACTCAACAACAAACAAACAAACACACACTGACAAACTTTCAAATCTATAATATTAGTAGGATTGTAGGGTAGGTATATATGCTTTTGATAATCCAAGTTTCATCGAAATCGGTTTCGTCGTTTGGGCGTGATTGAGGCACAAACATCAAAACAAACATAGATAGCTGTTTTTATAAATACACTAGCCGACCCGTGACAGACGTTGTCCTGTCAAATTTCAATAATCGAATAGAAAAGACTGAATGATTTTAGTCTGTGATATCAGATTTGTTGCACACCATACAGAAATTACTTCTTTTGCATTTTTTATCGTTATGAGGATGTTTTTAATTTTTTAAAGTACCTAGTCTATTATTTATTCGGGCATTATATCTACATCTACAGCAAATTTCATCTTAATCCGTTTTGTCGTTTAGGGCTGATTAGGGAACAAACATACATAAATACAAACTCACAAACTTTCACATTTATAATATTATTAGGATGTTGGTACGCATAAATCTAATAATATGTTTAATATAATTTATTTATGTTTCAGGGTCGTTTTAATGTTGGCAACACAACCATGTCATATCCGTCTTTCCCATATTTGTTTCCGTTCACGAAAGGGAAGTCGGAAACACGATTGCAAATGACAGATACTGAAGAACTGATTGCTCATGGTAATCTTTACGTAACTGTTAAACAAAAACTAATTAATAAATAAATAATATAATCTTTTTTTTACCTGATCACTACATAGTATAAAGCAAAGTCGCTTTCCGCTTCCCGCGTGTGTATGTATGTTTGCTTATATCTTTAAAACTACACAACGGATTTTGATGCGGTTTTTTTTAATAAATAGAGTGATCAAGAGGAAGGTTTATATGTATAATACATGCATAATATAGTAGAGAAACACTGATAATTTTAGAGGTTTCTAATGTGATGTCGTAAATAAACACATTTTCTTGCGCTTACATTGCAAATGCTGGCTGAACCCCACGAGATATATCAAAATAATGTACAGTATTGTACACCTTAAAAACGTCTACAGAAAAGTCCACGATGGTATTAGAAATGTCTTACGCACAGCGAAGCGGGCACGGGTCAGCTAGTTAATAATAAATATGATCACGACTGTAATCCCCAAGTACGGTAGACATCCTCTCCAGATCTCCAGACGCTTAGATCCATTGAAGATGTAGTCAAGGGTAGTCAGAGGCACGTCCAAACATTATATTTGGCACATGCCCACATTTTGCAGTAGTTAGCATTAAATTCGATATTCACCTGTCTAGCAAAACACCTTAGTCGATCGTTCTCATCCCTTAACCTCTGTATGGAGTCTTGATCTGCATCAAATTGCGCGTCTCCCGCTTCGCTGGACGCAGAAGACCGACTCCTGGAGCGACTGCGCTCTCGGTAGATCTCATCCAGGTTTGACTAAAAATAAGTTTTTTTGTTAATAAAATAATATATTAGGATCACGACTGTAATCCCCAAGTACGTTAGACATCCCCTCAGATCTTCAGGCGATAAGATCCTTTGAAGATTACTAGTGGGGGTAGTCAGAGGCACGTCCAAACATTATGTTTGGCACATGCCCACATTTTGCAGTACTGCTAACTACGTAGTTAGCATTCTATACGTGACAAGTTGCAAGCCCATCGCCACTTACAAGAATTCTAACTGGTTTCCTCACGATGTTTTCCTTCACCGTTTGAGCACGTGTTTTTTGATGCGCATATAAATTTTTCAAACAGAAAAATCCATTAGTGCACGCCGGTATTCGAACCTACGACCTTCAGATTGAAAGTCGAGGTACGTCCCACTCGGCCAACACGGCTTTTTTAAGTATATTTTTAAAATCAAGCTTTTATAAATTTTAGGGCTCTTAGTACTCGTCAAGACAAATCCAACGAGCCCAAACACGACGTGGTTATGTTGTGTAGTTAGGCAGTTCCTATGGCTACATTCGAGCTCCATCATCAGACCAGCTCGCTAGTACCATAACTTTATATTGTCATTGGAGATTGATAGGTATGAAAAGTTTTATATTAATCGGACTATTTACTGAGGAGTTCCGATGAACAGCTCCTGACTCTATCATCAGATCAGCTCGCTGTTACATAAGTATGCCAAATTTCAGCTCAATCGGTCGAAGATAACTGCTTCAAAATTGAGTTGCAAGATTCTACCTTAACATAGTCACATAGTTACAACGCGGTCAGAATATCTGTGCACCTCGCTGGAATGCGGCGCCTCTCCCGCCTCGCCCGTACCCATGACGTCACGAGGTCAGGTGCACAGATATTGTGACCGGGTTGTACATACATACATTGCAAGTTAAATAAAAGCTTTTAAAAATACAAATAGAGTCACACCTAATTAATATTATAAGTCGTGTGACACAAAACGGTCAGGATTGGTCGAATCGACGATGACGTAACATGCTTGTCAATAAGTTTTCGCCTGCCTTGAAAAACTTGACGTTTGTTCATTTGTTGACAAGCATGTAACGTCACAAAAAGTAGTGCGACGCCATTTGCATAATGAAGCGTTTTTGCGGGTTATTTAAATTGACAATATTTAATTTACATTTTTAGGGCCAATACTTAACAGAATTGAAAATAATATTTATTTATGCATTCCGCAGTCCCTACTGACGGCATTTGGCATACCTGATTAAAATTAACATTCTTCGGCTTCTTCAGATCATTGACAACTTGCTTCGGCTTGACCTTGACCTCTTCCCTTGCAGCATCTTGCCCGTTGTTCAGAACCACATCAATTCTGGACGTGACATCGTTCAGTTCGGTTATTGTACTCCGTTCCATGACGCATTTCGGCTGCAACTTTGCCGTTTCCAGATATTTCTTGAGGATGGCTAGCTCGTTCGTGAGTAGATCGTAGTGCGGTTTCAAATCTTCGTTTTCTGAAACGAATACAAATAAAGGAATCACTAAATTAAAACTATAAATGAATTAAACATGAAATACAATGGGATCACGACTGTTATCCCAAAGTACGGTAGACATCCTCTCAGATCTCCATGTGCTCAGATCTTTGAAGATGTCTAAAAAGGGGGTAGTCAGAGGTCCGAACATTATGTTTGGCACAATACTCACATTTTGCAGTAGAATTCCATACGTGACAGATTACAAGCCCATCGCCGCTTAAAATAATACTAACTGGTTTCCTCAAGATGTTTTCCTTTACCGTTTTGAGCACTTGTTTTATATAAATACTAACTATACATTTTTCGAACAGAAAAACCCATTCATACACGGCCGGGATTCGAACCCACGACTTTTAGATTGAAAGCCAAGTACCTAACACACGACTAATAATAAAATGATAGGTTTGGTAAATACCTATATGTTTGACAGTCCGATCCTTGTACTGCTCTAGCTGCTGTCTCTCTCTATTGATGCTGTCTCGCTCCCTCTTCATAGACTCCAGGTGCCCTTCGAGGATTGCCAGCTCCTCAGATATCTGGAGCCTCATGTCCTCACCGCGTTGCCTTAGGACCTGTTCCGCTTCAGCTAACTGCGTCTTTAGACTGTCTTCCTGAAAAAAAATTGAACGTTGAAAATAGAATAGACTGTATGTAAACCACGTAAGTTAGACAACTCCTGTAAGTTTACAAAGCGACAGTTAAGTTTATGGCGATTTATTTTTTTGTTTGCTAATTTCCAGCTTGCTAGTCACGCGACTAGCGGTCGCACGTGTTTTCGATTGTGCTCGTTAGAAGAGAAAATAATCCCGAGATTGTACTCAATTAGAGTAAACTAAATTTTACGACGACCCTATATGATTTTAGTATTTTTTTTTTATTTTAATTTGAATTTTGTACTAATATTTTGAGAGCCCAGTTTAACCCGAGTTCACATATATAAGTTACATGCCGCGACCCTGTGAACATTGCAGAAGTGGTTTGACTTAAATGGTGCACCATTTTTTACATAGTTTTGGAAATTATAACATTTGTGTATTACTGGTAATTTATTTAATTTTTACTTCACGAATACTAAACTGGTTTCCTTATATCTCTCTGTTTTCCATCACCGTTTCGTTTCGCATATGTACTTACTTTGTCAGATAGTCGACTGGTCTCCGCCCTAACGTCATGCATAGCTCTGGTCATGTGCTGATGTTGTTCCCGTAAAGCCCTCGCTAGTCCCCAAAGAAACCGCTTTTTCTGTTGCACGTTGTTTTCCAATTCTCTCTCGCGCGCTTTGAAAGATTCCTCCATCTGTAAAGTATTTAAATAAAAACCGGCCAAGTGCGAGTCGGACTCGCGCACATAGGGTTCCGTACCATCACTACATAGTATAAAGCAAAGTCGCTTTCCGCTTCCCGCGTATGTATGTATGTTTGCTTATATCTTTAAAACTACATTCAGGAGGAAGGTTTATATGTATAATAACATGCTACCCGTGCGAAGCCGGGGCGGGTCGCTAGTTATCTATAAAAAACTGCAAAAAAACACATTTGTTGTATGTGAGCCCCACTTAAATATTTATTTTATTCAGTTTTTAGTATTTGTTGTTATAGTGGCAACAGAAATACATAATCTGTAAAAGTTTTAACTGTCTAGCTATCACGGTACATGAGATACAGCCCTGTGACAGACAGACGGACAGCGAAGTCTTAGTAATAGGGTACCGTTTTTACCCTTTGGGTACGGAACCCTAAAAACGATTAACAACACCGCCTTCATGTTTGTGGCGGTTTGACCGTGAATGTCCTATTGAATCTAATAATCTAAATCCAAATTTAGACCATTTATTGAAGTTGGTTAATAATAAGGTGGATAGTAAACAAGACAATGGAGCTTTTATGTCCTTAAAAAAGTTTTCGACCAAGTAGACTTTTAGTTCTACTTGGTCGAAACTCACGAATGTCTTCATGGGACTATGAAGGTTAATTGTTGAATATTTTCATTTGCATACTAGTAATACCTCGTCCCTTCTTTTCTGCAACTGCGTAGAGTGAGTAGCGACCGATCTCTGCACTCTCTTGTGCTCCTCCTCTTTCACGAGTTCCATTTCAGCTTCATACACCGATTTCAGTTGCTCAAACATCTGGAACAGTTTTAAAAATTGATTATAATGGACTATTTGTTTATTTTTCACATATAATAGTCTTAATCCCAAGAATAGGATCTAGTGTAAGTCCACTCGCGGAGCAGGAAGAATTTCGTACAGTGACCTCAGAAGGCACTCACCGCGACAGCAATATATTATATATGTGCGCGAGAGACAGAGATAGATAATTACGGGTCATTGTACGAAATACTTCGTTGCCCACGACTTTAGTATGAACTAGAGGTCATAAATGAGTGAATAGGAGATAAATTTATGAATGAAAGCAAAACCCGAAGTTCAAATTCTATAACCTCATCAATAAGATTCCTTTCCATCAAGCTAATATTCTTCATCAGCGATTCCACGTTCAGGGAATTGAGGCTTGATTCTTTTAGATTCTGAAATAAAGATTCTTTATTCACAGAAATAATCGAAATATAAAACTCTTGCGTAACTTACTGAACAGACCTAGGAACTTAAAATTTGGAAGGCGCATTCCTTTTGGTGTAGGGGTGCACTAAGAAAGAAATTCCCGAAAACCAACCCCTAAGGGGGTGCAGCGGGGGTTGAACTTCGCTAAATTTAGTCGCGAGGGTATCAACTACTATGCACTATGGAACTATGCACACCAAAAACTTCTGTTCTAATACTGTTCGGATTTTGATGCTAGTTTCAACTCCATGTAGATAAGAGTAGGTAACTTTTGTATCGAAATACAACTACATTCGTAAAGCAGTCTAAATAATAATAACAGTCTAATAATTTTTTTTTTGTTAAAAAGTAGCTTGTTAAAATTAAAATTAGCTTTATAGTTTAAAAATGTGCGCTTTACAAAGAGCATATAAAATGTAAACAAAATATTTATTAAATGTTAGCATAATGCAAATAACTTTTACGTTAGATTTATAAAGTAAATACTGTCATAAATATATATTTTATTAAAAGACTCATAAAGGCGATTAAAAGCCTGCAGAGTTACTAAATCCGAATACTATGTTGTAATGTACTAGACTGTGTTTAGATATATTAATTTGTATTATTTTATGTTCAATAAAGACCTTTTCAAACAACTAAAACAAGTCTAAATAATATGGCGTACCTTAGTAATATCCTTCTTTTTATTATTGTACTTCTCTTTGATCCTCATCACTTTGCTCTGACAAGTTTTACAAAACACATAGTGCCGGCATTTCTCCTGAAACGAGGGTTTTCTTTGGGGACTTCTGTTTTTCTCTTCCGGGGATTCTGAGCTTTTAATGCTGGAGGAGAGACTTTCTTGCGAAGAGTTCACTGAAAAAATAGAAGGTTGCACATTCATTCCACTCATCCACTTGTATATATAAAATAAATGAATATTGGTGAACATTTCATACAGCGCCATCTAGCCCCAAATTAAGCAAAGCTTGTACAATACTACAATACTTATATCTTTTTTTTATGTAATTACATTGTAATACATTATAACACCCAGACACAGAACAGACATGTTTGTCATGGGTGGAAATCGAACCCACAACCTATGAGAAAGCAGAGCTACTACCAACTGAGCTGTGAGGCCAATCAAACTACTTTTAGGCATACTCAAGAATCTGGAGATCTGATAAAATGGTGCCTGTACTTGGGGATTAGTCGTTAATTCTACTTACATTGTTCTATGACAATTGGTTGCTTGAACAAAGTTGCAGATTTCAGTATACACAGCAAAAGTGGGGAGTTCCGTTCCAGCTTGTACATCTCCACTATGCTGGATGCATGCTCCGAGTCACATTTTACTCCTGAAAATATTTAATTATGAAGATAGTACATTATATTCAAAAGTAGCTGTCCACACTGGTTCGCACAATTACTAATGAAGATTATAGGGAAATTTCTGATACCTTAGGTTACATTATTGCAAGTTTCGTGGATATATCAAATATTTCTGCAAATAAAATATAGCCTATGTTGCTCGCTGATAATGTAGCTTTTGATAGGTGAAAGAACTTATAAAATTGTTGCACAAGTTGGTTAGCTTAAAATTATACTAATTTTTTTTTCCTCTTTTATGTGTAGTTTACATTTTACCTTCAATAAAACCTCCTTTTCTCATTTCCATAACCAAAAATACCTATCTCTTTTTCTACCTGTATTCTCTTTGTGACATGACTTACCTAAATAATTCAAAATACACCAGACATCACTATCCTTAAACCTTGGTCTGCTGTCATCATTGTCCACCTTCTTCATCAGGGTCTTGGCAAAAGAAAACACCATGTTGGCCAACGGTATCTCTGATATGAACACAGACAATGTGTAGCTGAATTCCTGTAGTAAGTAGTAGTATTTAAATATAGCAAGAAAAATATTATTTGTTGTTGGTAAATGCATGTATGAGGCATTAGTCTATTGGCAGATGATAGACAAAGTAGAGCCATGCTTTTAGTAGTGCAGTTTCATATATAAAACTCTTGAATTACTGACTGACTAATCTATTGTCTTAGAAATTTGAAATTTGGAGGGTGTATTCCTATTGGTGTGTAGGGGGGGTACACTAAGAAAGAAATTTCCAAAATTCAATCCCTAATGTAGTGGGGATTGAAGTCTGTTTGAAACAAACTTCATATGAATAAAGTCATGAGGGTTTTGACTAGTTCTTCAAAACAAGATTTGTTTGTCAAACTACTGGTTCTCTGATCATGCTTGGTTATCCAGCATTTGGCAACAACCTAGTCAAAGAATGGTGTTCCTGACAAGAGCCTATGGGTGTTGGTAAAAGGTTTAAAAATGCATTATTTTGCGCACATCCTATAATGACAATTCCTTCATACATCAATAATAACTATTGTCTAAATATCCAGGTATGGAAAATGTATTCTAGTATACCGAGATCTTAAAAATAACCAATACTCTTACCAGACGCAGCAGATATTCGGCGATGAGAATGTTCAAAGCTTGAAAGGTTAGTTCTAGACGTTGCGTAAAATGTTTCTGACATGATGGAGGGTCCCCTAAAACAGAAATAATATTATTAACTGTGGGCCAAGCTGCCAACTGCCACAGAGTAGAGCCCGAGGCAATGTTTTAGACAACACAAGTGTAGCGTAATGTTCTTGATAAATTTAGCCAATAGTGTCTAGCCTTCCACTTGACCTTAGCCCACTTCTCATGAGGTCAGCAAAACATATAGGTAGATAATCATGTTGCAAATTGATTTAGCTTAGGGTGTTTTACAACCAGTAGCCAGCCTGATGTCAAACCTCTTTGTAAAAATTAGTCAATTATTTGTTTTTTAGTGTGGGCTAGCAACTATAATAATAATAACCTGAATCCTGGTGACTGCTAGTGGTAATAAGAACCGAGTTTGCGGGCACATTTCTAGCTTTAATTAAGCCATGATATAGGCCTTTGGGTGTCTTAAAAACTCCATGACCAGAGTTGGTTACTATCTCATACAAACCTACTTACTTACCTACCTAAAAATGTGGTAAAAATAAGTACAAAGAATATAATAAATACTCTGTCACTGTCAGGCAAATATAACTGAGGAGATTTAGACAACATACAATCATCATAACCGTTCATATTAATTTGATTTTGTGTGTAAAACCACGACAGTTAGCAGCTGGTACGAAAGTTTGGTCAGAGTTTAGTATCAAAACATTAGGAATCCGGCAAAATACAAACCTGTTTGAGCACTTCTTAATACGTTAACGATATGGCCACGTAAATATGACCTTAGGTCATTCATAACACCATTCTTTTCGAATAATTCATACATAAACTTTTGGAAGTTTTCCGCTGACTGTGAACCCTTTACACCTTGATTTTTGTCAGCGTCAGTGGAACTATTTTCCATGACAACGCTTTCCATGATAGGTTTTGTTATCACCAACAGTTCATATTCATCGTACCGTACTCCGTTATTCAATTTTTATGCAAATAATTTTTCAAGTTCACTGAAATTTCAAACTTCCCAAACAGAATTTTGACATTTGCTTGTTTGTTTTGTTGACATTTCCGGTTGCTGTGGTAACAAAGTCAAGTAAACAATTATTACAAATGAAAAATTATTTATATATTCAAAAAATTCTGAATTAAAGTAGTTTAAATAATTTTACATTCAAAATAAAAATAAAAATGTAAAGTATATTGAATTTTTTTCTTTAGAAAATTAATAGGATTAGAAAATGTTGTGTTTTACTTGGTAATTTTTAATTTCAATGTTCTATGTAACAGTCCCAGTGGCGCAGAGGATAGCGCGTTGGACTTCTAATCCAAAGGTCGTGGGTTCGATCCCCACCTGGGATGGGCTTATTTTGTTGATTTACTTTTATTTTTTTTGTCTTCATCTTCAAGTCATTTATTATTTACCAGGCAGCTTGAACGCGAATGCGAGTAAATATTTGAAATTAAATCGACAAGTGTGCCAATGGCGAATCCTAGTGCGCTCATTATTTATTTTGTGAGAATTGTTACATTATCCTTATAGCAATAAAAACCAGTTGATGCAATGCGATCTCGAGTTCTCTCGATTCTTTCTTGGAGCGAGGTAGACGTAAAAATGATACATCACTGAGGGACTATTTACAAGTGTTAGGATCACTAATGTGAGGGCTTTGTGTGCCGGAAGCCAGTCTGAGACTGAGTCTAAACAATAGAATATAATTATAATTCAATGGCCTAACTAATCCATGTAAGTAGCTGTCTAGTCTGCGGTTCAATTATTTCGCGTAAATTTTAGACCAATTCATTCGCGTATTCCTATATAGTTTTGAATCCTACCGATTGATTAGCTAGGCGCCACTGTACTGTAGGTACCTTATAGCAACACGGGCTGGAAAGCTGGAATACCATGCTCACGAGCAGAGCATTATTAAAAGTCTCACGAACGAGTCCTTTCTACGTGTACGTCCTCAGTGCATTTTATTACAAGTTGAAATTGTTATTCCAAAGCTTACACTGTAAACCTTCCGTAAAATAATCCGTCCTTCGTGTAAAATAGTTCTCAGATTGAACCTTCAATCTGAGAACTATTTCTTTGGTGTAGGCCGTATAGGTAGCACTTTGTAGCACTATGGAAATAAATTAAATAAGGTTTTGAAAAAGTCGTTAAATTTTTCAGTTGTTCCGTGAAATAAAATATATAAAAAGGATATATACAAAGGATTATCTTTTGTAATTTTTTAGCATAGTCCTATGATACGGCCTAGCCATCGACTACATAGCCTAATAGACGCCTAATGGCTTCATTTCTTCAAACAAACAACTCTGTCAAGTCAGTGAGGTATGAGGTACGGGGGGAGCCGGAAAAAGCATTCTAATTTCAAAATGACGTGATTCACTAGGGATGGGAAGTGTTGACATGAGTTGTCGATAGCAGTCAGAGGCACGTCCAAATATTATATTTGGCACATACCCACATTTTGCAGTAGTTAGCAGTCCATACGTGACAGGTTGCAAGCCCATCGCCGCTTATAAAAATACTTACTAGGTACTGGTTTCCTCACGATGCGATGTTTTCCTTCACCATTTTAAACACGTGTTTAAAATGGTAAATGTATAAATATCAATTGCTGTTCGTTAGTCTCGCTAAAACTCGAAAACGGCTGAACGGATTTATTTTATCTTGGTCTTTAAATATTCGTGGAGGTCTATAAAGGTTTAAAAGGTGAAAAAAAAATCGAATAATTGCCGGGAAAACCTAAAAACAGCCCTTTTCTTTTTCGCATACAAAAGTTAAAAGAACGTAGAGTCCATTTGAGCTTTATTAGGTTTGATAGTACGGGAACGGGATCGGGATCGGGAACGGGAACGGGAACGGGAACGGGAACGGGAACGGGAACGGGAACGCGAACGCGAACGCGAACGCGAACGCGAACGCGAACGCGAACGCGAACGCGAACGCGAACGCGAACGCGAACGCGAACGCGAACGCGAACGCGAACTAATTCTAAAGCGATAATATGATAAATGCGAATAGCAAATAGGTTACTTTACTTCATATCCATGTAGGTACAACGCGAGCGAAGCCGCGGACGGAAGCTAGTTGGCAATAAGTAGTTTTACTAGTTAGGTCCAACTGTTGTTGTTACTACTATGTAGGTTTATCGATCATCAATTATTGAGTAGTGATACAACACTATTGACTTTATTGACACTATCGACAAGGAAAGAACCAGTCTAACTTGAGCTTGTGGTAATGGTTTTTTAGCATAAACAGACGAGATGTGCACGGGTCAAGGAAGTGGTCGGTACTACTGCAGGTTTGACGCGCGGTATTTTTTATCGGCCGTATAAGACTGACCTTTTGGATGTCAATGTTCGCCTTGCATGCGGTGTCTTTTTGGGCTGTGTAGTCGATGAGCCTACCAGAAAAAAAATGGTGATGTCATAATCATAACACCTCCAATCCAAATGTCAAAGCTGTAGTTTATGTCACTTTCAAAATCAGCTGAAAGCGACAAAGCGAGTGTTGTGTTGTATTTATTTATTTATCTTCAATTGAATACAATTATAAATACTTTAGCTCGATTTTCTGATTATAAGTTCTTAGTTTAGTCATTTAGTCCAAAAAGCCAGCAAAATGAGGCGACGCGCGGGAGTCGGTGCCATCCAAAAGCAGAAGATGGAGCGGGAGAAGTACAAGGAAAAAGGTTCTGAAATCCAAGAAAACCAGTTCCAACAGATGTCTAAGCAGTTGGAAGTCTTCAGGGAGAATCTGGAAGAGTTCGCGAGTAATCACAAGAGCGAGATAAAGAAGAACGCGCAATTTAGGCGGCAGTTCCAGGAGATGTGTGCAGCAATTGGTGTGGACCCACTGGCTTCGGGGAAAGGATTTTGGTCTGTGCTAGGTTCGTATAATCTTAATTATAACCTTTACAATTTCTGTATTATTTATTGTTTACGTACTTGACTAGTACTTTTAATTATTATTCTTGTCTTGCCTTCACCTTGCTCGATTGGCATCGCACTGGAGCTCTACATAGCATTATGGATAGGATCATTAAAAATAGGTTGACCCCAAGCCGTGTTTGTTGCCTGATTCTTCTAGGCTTGGTCGCGTGGAATCGGCATAGGTTCCTAAGACGTTTCAAAGTGATCCTTGTGATTTTATTGAAATAAATGATATTTGAATTTGAATTTGAATTTGTATTGCTATCATCAGAGCCAAAATTTTGCTGTTTGTTTATTTATATACTCATTACTATTGACTTATTTACCTACTTCTACAAGAATCAAACACTTTTCTAGAGACACAATGTTTGTCATATTCAAAAACATAAAAATAGACACAATTTTATTCCTCAAGCTTGGTAGACAACCGACAGATGTCTAGGCACTTCATTCCTTGGATTGCCTAATAGGGATACTCAGATACACATCCAATCATTAAAATTGGCATGTTTATGTTATTGAATGTAATATCTTTATGGTTTGTATAGCACAACAAAAATACCTAAAAATTACTAAGGGTCTAGCACAAATCAATATCAACATCATCCAAATGTCAAAACTGACGTTCATATTGTGTCAGTTTTGACATTTGAATGAAATGGTGTAGATACAATAGTGATACGGGCTTAGACCACTGTTTTCTTATGATACACTTATATTTTTCAGGTATTGGTGATTTCTATTATGAGTTAGGAGTTCAAATAGTAGAAGTATGCTTAGCGACAAACTACAAGAACGGTGGTCTGATAACATTAGATGAGTTACGAAGCAGGCTCATAGCATCCCGAGGAAAGGCCAAGAAACTGCAGGACATCACAAATGATGACCTCTTGGCTGCTGTGAAGAAGCTAAGGATTTTCGGAAATGGGTTAGATGTTAATATATTAAATGTTACTTACTGAATTTATATTATGTCAATTGTTAACAATCCAATAGACATAAAAAAAATACTTAATTTTTTTTAAAGAATGCTCAGATATTTTATTTTAATAATTATGGTAATAATCGCCACAATCAGGTCTCTGGATATTTTTCTGTCACCTCACATTACATTCTAAGAGTGGGTTTCCACTGAAGCGGAGCAGACCGTGAATTGAACAATCACAGCGCTCAAATATTTTGAGTCAACTATTTCAGGCACTGTCATTTGTCAATTCACAGCCCGCTTCTCACAGCTCGTCAGTGGAACTTACTCTAAGACCTCTCATATGCTCATCAGGCCTAATCATTTTTTTAACCTAGTCTATAGTTTTACCATTAGCAAATTGCAAACTTGATATTAATTTATTTCTCTAATTCCAGATTTACAGTGGTGCCGATGGGGAAAGGTAAATGGCTGGTACAGTCCATACCTGGGGAGCTGAACCTGGATCAAACTCTGGTTCTGCAGAAGGCTAGCACTTTGGGTACAGCTTGGGTGTCCACCAGTATACTGATTGCAGATTTAGGGTAAGACTTAGTAAACTAAAAGTAACTTATAGAATTAAAACTATTGTAGATGTTACTCATTTTAACTATAAATACGGCTAATTACAACTTTTCTTGTTGTATTGCTAACAATTCAAGACAATTCAAATGCATCATCATCATGAGCATCGCCCGCGATCGCCATCATTGGCGAATACTCAAATTTACTCTTTCTTTCTTTTAAAATAAGTTCTAGTTTGGGGTTTGTACCATAGTACTTGTTAGTTTACAGAGAATCTTCTTTGTGGGGTAGAATATTTTTTATACTATTTTAACTAAATCCTAATCCTAGTTAAAATAGTATAAAAAATATCTTAGTAAAGATTTATAATAGCTTAACCTACCTGGATAAAAGTATCCTAAATGCTATTCCTACTCCAGGAAGGCTATTAATATTTCAAGTTTCATACAAATCTATTTGGTATTTGGGAGTGATTAAGCCACAAACATCCAATCATCCTCACAAACTTAAGAATTTATAATATTATTCTATGAGTTCTGTCAGGAATTTTGTAGATGTATTTTCTGTATGTTCATAGCATGTTCTTGGTATGTTATTTAGTCAACTAGCTTTTACCTACGATTTTGTCCGCGTAGATTCAGGAATCTATTTTTTACGACTTTATCGTAAAATTCCTAAAAATCTGTCCCAAGACTTTAAACTATCTCTATAATATGAAATTTAATCACAATCGGCCCAGCGGTTTGGTCGTGAAAACGTCACTGACAGACAGACAGACAGACTTACTTTCGCATTTATAATATTAGTATAGATACCTAGACTCCTTGACCGTGAGACTTAGGTGTTCAAAAAATTATAACTGACAAGCTGACCCGGCGAACTTCGTATCGCTTTATAATTAACAAATGCTGTGTTAAGTTCCCTTTCCCGTTCCTGTTCCTGTTTTCCTGCTTTTCTATTGAAATTTTTCCTGAATTTTCTATATATATTGCTATAAACCTCACGGCGCCCGAGACCTTTCCAACGAATGCAAAACCGTGGAAATCGGTTCGTGCGTTCTGGAGTTATAGCGTCAGGAAGGAAAACCCGACTTATTTTATATTATAGATTATAAATATTTCAAAGATATAACAAGCTATCCAGACTAGTTTACTTTATGTTTTAATAATTTCCAGATGGAATGACACCAGAGCCCAGAATGCATTAAACCACATGGTGAAAGAAGGCCTGGCTTGGGTGGACACGCAGAACTCCAAAGAGACCATGTACTGGTTCCCGAGTATGTTTTCTGAATGTGTTGCTGCATCATGATAAAAGAAGTCAATACAGTAATCTATTTCCGGTCAAGTGTATGTTTAAGGTATTATATTTTTATTTTTTTATAAATTCGTTGATTTTGATTGATACAATTTATTGTAAATAAAATATGTAAATAACTAAATTATTTGCTAGTTTTAATATTGCACTATGACTTATTCTACGGTATGTGAAAGTATTTTTCATTGGTCTTGTTCATATTATTCGTAGGAAGTTTGTACTAAATACAAATATTATGTCATTTTTAAAATATTTGTGATTTACAATAAATTTTGCTGACATAGTCAAAACTACGAGTATGTTACAATATTCGCCACCACTCTTCCAACATAGTCGAAACTTCGAGAAAATTAAAAGGAATCATTTATATCATGAAGTAGATAACTAAATTAAATTAAATATTGGCGGACTTTACACACAACGCTATCTAGCCCCAAACTAAGCAAAGCTTGTGCTATGGGAACTAGATAACTGATAGAATACTTAAATACTTTTTTATTTTTGTAAATACATACTTATTATATACTAGCGACCCGCCCCGGCTTCGCACGGGTAGCATGTTATTATACATATAAACCTTCCTCCTGAATCACTCTATCTATTAAAAAAAACCGCATCAAAATCCGTTGTGTAGTTTTAAAGATATAAGCAAACATACATACATACGCGGGAAGCGGAAAGCGACTTTGCTTTATACTATGTAGTGATAGTAACACCCAGACACAGAACAAACATCTATGTTCATCACACAAATGTTTGATGAACTGGTATCTAAATGGTAAAGATGCAAGATGATAAGGCAAGATGCTAGTTCTACTTAAAAACATTTTTGGTAGGTATTATTTTCTAGAATTTTCAACATTCTTCAGTGTCTACTGTAAAAAAATATTGCTTCCAACTGGCTAGCACTCTTATTTAAGGCGCTCCCAGTCGACGATTGTTTTTGTTCGAAACGAAAAAATAAATACTTGTGAACAAGCCACATCTCCTATTTTATAATGTATAGTATATGTGAATAAAGATGTACCCATCTTTAATCACTTCGATAAATAATCCTACCGACCGCTGCAATGACGACAAACACACGTCGGCGCGTGGTCCGCCTTAGGTTTTTGAATAAATTAATGATATAAATTATTTATAATTACTTATCAAAAATCTATTCTAATAGAAATCTAGATCTACATATTACCTATCTTTAACAATAAATCACAAGTTGATTTTAAGAGTAGGTATATAAAATATTTCGATCATAAATTCTAAAACGTATCATTTTGAAATAATATCTTTATCGTGAAAAGTTTCTGCTATTATGTTTTCAGCTTAATAGAAATCTAGGTAGGAACCTGAAGTAATATACTTATAAAAATAGGAGATGTGGCTTGTTCGGAAGTATTTCTTTTTTCGTTTCGAAAAAGAGCAATCAGCGACTGGGAGCCCCTTAACATGTTTCTTTATATCTAGTGTATTAGCTACTGGTACTATCGTGACTTGAACCTAATAAATTGGGTAGTTTCAACCTAGTTCTTAGTTCATGATTCTCCTTATACAAATCTTGCAATTTCTTCTTCAGCTTTTCTGTCATTTCTAAGTATGATTCTTTCCATCTGAAAGAAAAAAATGGCATTTTATTAGACACAAGCTAACCCGGCGAACTTCGTATCGCTTTAGAATTAAGAAAAATGATGTGTTAAGTTCCCATTCCCGTTATAAAAAGCTACCTCCCCACCAATTTTCAGCCAAATCGGTTTAGCCGTTCTTGAGTTATAAATAGTGTAACTAAAACGACTTTCTTTTATATATATGACAAAACGGGAAATTACTCACGTTAAAATCTGTATCAGTTAAGCTACCTATAGACTGTTCTCAACTGGTTCTTATTGTAAATATTCTGTAATATATTAGTATTAGATGTTATTTGTTTCCGTAAAAAAATTATTGTCGACACCGACAATGTTTTTATTTTTGAAGTAGTCATAGCGATAGATTACTATTAAAATAGTTCTGGCGTTTGTTGCGGGGGGAAATGCGCACACAAGTGCAGTTCCATACTCTCACATGCAAAAAAAAACTGCCAACTGACTGTAATGATGACGTTAACACATAAACAATCCAACAATACACTAATAATTCGTGTACAGATAACTCACACATTGACACGTTTTATAAAATGTGTATGCCCACTTGCCACTTGGGTTTGTACTTTGACAGAGGGGACCGCGGCGAATGGCTACTCCCTTCCGTAGGTAGCCCGTGTTGCTCTAAGCTTTTACGTGAGTAATTTCGTTTCGGGGCAGTGGTCCAACTGCTCTGTCCAATTAGTTGGACTACGGGCCTTTATTATGGGTCGTGGTCCAACTATCTTTGCAGTTGGACCACGGCACCATAGTAGAGTTCCCAGGTCCAATTAAAACCATTTCAAATAATACAACTGCAAATGTAACCACAGCACCTTTTTAATTAAATAATTAGTTTTACAACGTTTTTGATACAGAACTTAATGTAATGTCCTTTAACCAGAGTCATGTACGAGTAGGTTTATACGTAAATGTAGACGAGTGAGAGTGTCTCAGATATGATCTACAGAGGTTTGATAATAAGTACTGGCTGTTATCAAATTGCATTAAATAATACATTCGACTTGATATTGTCATCATTGACTAATCAATCAAAAACAAGATCCTTGTCCTATCCTTACAGTATACTTATATAAAATAATCCCTATTCACAAATCTAAATAAAAATGGATGAAGATGTGTCGCCTGCAAATATTTACGTCGAAAGAAAAGGTGGAAAAGTACTGTTGCGAGAAGGCTACGAATATTATAAAGTTCAAGAATATAAAAATGGAAATGCTTACTGGAGATGTTCGAACAAAAAGAAAAAACGTTGTAGTGGAACGGTTACCATTAGCGTGCGTATTAACCATTCCATTATTTATACGATTTCTTATGTCCCATGACATTTTATAATTAGAATTAATATTATTAATTCTATTAATATTATTTATTCTTTCGTTATCTAATTAAAGCTTTTTTGTATAAATTTTTAGCAAAAAGAGAAATAGTGTGAAAAAATAGTGAAACTCCGAAAATTGCTGTGCAAATATAATTGGGAATGATATTTCTATGTCAATGGACAACTTAAAAAAGCAAGTACAAGTTTCTGATGAGCCTATCCCAAAATTATATAATGAGACTTTAGCTAAATACAAAAACTCTACTTATGACATACTAACTGCATTTCCATCGTATTCAAATGTGAAGCATGGTCTTTATAATACAAGAAACCTATCATTGGGTATTTCCAAAAAAGTATTTAAAAATTTGGAAGAAGTGGAAGTACCTTTAAAATTTGTGGACTTCTTATTGGCTGACTATAATTTTGAAGGAACACGTGTAATAGTATTTTGTTCTTTAAGAGCAAGAAATATGATGGGCCAATTAAAAGGGTTTTTTGTTGACGGAACATTTCGCTGTTGCCCCGCACCATTCATACAATTACTAAGCATATTTGGTGAAAATGGAAGCACAAGTGAAACAACTAACGTTGTGCCCCTACTTTATGCTTTGCTGAGTGACAAAAAGCAATCTACGTATTTTGCTTTATTTGAAATCTTACGATCACAGTTGAAATGGGATCCACGAAAAATTCATTGTGACTTTGAAATATCTCTTCATAACAGTATTAAACAATTTTGTACTACTATTACAATTGTGGGCTGTTACTACCATTGGTCGCAATGTATCTGGATGAAGGCAAAGTCATTGGGTCTCTCTAAAACTAAATCAAAAAAAGACAAGAGAATTGTGTCGCTGTGCTCAGTGTTACCACTTTTGCCGGCTGAAAAAATATTAGAAGGATGGAATTACATAAAATATGAAATGAATGATGGATCTCACAAATTGATTAAGTATATCGAGCATTATTGGATAAAAAAAGATTTTGCCAATTTTTCACAATTGGTAAGCGTGTTTAAGCATGCAAAACTAAGCAGATGCATAAATGCGAAAAATAAAACCTTACTGCGACTATTGAATGTTTTAGAGAAGTTCTCAACATTATCAATATGTGACCAGACACGACGTAATAGGCGTAAGATTCAAATCGAGAACGACGACTATATAAGAGAAATATAACTTCAAATGATCACAGGTGAAATAACTATAGGCCATGCTTTAGAAAAATTACGGTGATATATTATTATTACCTAAAAACATATTTTGTTGTTCCAGTTTTGTTTTGTTATTTTTTTAAGAGAAAAGGACATTACTTTTAGTTCTGTATTAAAAACGTTGTTAAACTAATTATTTAATTAAAAAGGTGCTGTGGTTACAATAATTGCAGTTGTATTATTTGCAATTGATTTAATTGGACCTGGGAACTCTACTATGGTGCCGTGGTCCAACTGCAAAGATAGTTGGACCACGACCCATAGTATAGGCCCGTAGTCCAACTAATTGGACAGAGCAGTTGGACCACTGCCCCGAAACGAGTAATTTCCCGTTTTGTCATAATATGTAGTACAACTCACGAAAGATTTGAAAGTGAAATGGCATTTGATAAAAGTATCCAAGGTTTTAAATGTAAACTCACTTCTTACTCAGTTCCATTTGATTTTCTAAATGTTTATTCAATTCAATTAGTTCGTCTTCTTTCGTTGAAACCATTCTGCAAAAGAATTTTTTTATATCATCAAACTAGCGACCCGCCCCGGCTTCGCACGGGTGCAAAGCTGATACCAAAATATATTACAGAATGTCTTTGTATACTCGTTAACAGCATTATTTTTTACATTTTTACTTATTTATTTTACTTTTACAATTAACACAGAATCTCTCTATATACAACGTTCACAGCTTTCTTGTACATTACTTTGATCTATCTCGTAGAGTTCAGCCAGCGTTTGCAATGTAAGCGCAAAAAAATGTGTTTATACCATACCTACTTTAAAAAGCTTATTTTATTCACGCAAAACAGTGAATAAAAAGGCCTTTTATTCACTGTTTTGTTTTTATTCACTATTTTGGTGTTTGAATTTGGAACACAAAATATATCCGGTCTCTATTTCAATGCTTACACAAACTCCTTGCGCTGAGATTCGAAATTCAAAACTCTTTGGTGCAAATAAATTCTCGAGATTTTGATTGGTCGATATTTGCGACAAGGAGTTTGGCATTAGATTAAATAAATATTCTCGTAGTCATGGTATAAAGTATAGTATGCAACTCCTGAATAAAGTACGAATTTATATCGAGGGCCATGAATCACTCGCGTCGTTCAGGATTCTAACAGTTGAATCACTCGCTGCGCTCGTGATTCAATCATTAGAATCCTTCACTTGCTCGTGACTCATCTACGGCCCTCGCTTTAAATCCGTCCTTTATTCACTAGTTGCATAATATACTATTATTTACGACTTCATATTAGAAATCTTAAAATTATCAGTGGTTCTCTAATATATTAAGCATGTTATTATACATATAAACCTTCCTCCTGAATCACTCTATCTATTAAAAAAAACCGCATCAAAATCCGTTGTGTAGTTTTAAAGATATAAGCATACATACAGACATACCTACATACAGACGCGGGAAGCGGGAAGCGACTTTGCTTTATACTATGTAGTGACATACAATAAGACAGCACAGCAGGTAACCTAACTCAAAAAAAAAAAATAGCACACACTTATTTGTTACAATAACATGTACAGGAGACCACAAAACAAAATTAGCAATTTTTTTCAATTTGGCAACCTTTTTGTTGTTTGTATTGGTCGAAATTTTACTCAAAAACTACTAAAACATTTTTCTAAGGAAACTTTAACATCTGATAGGTAGGTCTAAAAGTAACTGAAGATAGGAATAATTTATTTTTCACATTATTTAGAAATCAAATATAATTATAATTCCTTTCATGCTTACGAAGTCGCTCACAAGTAAAGCTAGTAATAAAAATAAGCTTTTTCATCGTGTTTAGTGCTACAGTCACTTACTTTTGATTCAACTCTGTTCTAGACGAAAACATATTTTGTAGTTTATTAACCATTTCGTGAGTCTCATCCAGCGATTTTTGAAGATGATCTACTTGTATTCTGAAACAATATGCCAAAACATTATCGGTGTAGTAAAGACGCGTAAAGTGTAAGTGTATTTTATAAAAGACTAGCGACCCGCCCCGGCTTCGCACGGGTAGCATGTTATTATACATATAAACCTTTCTCCTGAATCACTATATCTATTAAAAAAACCGCATCAAAATCCGTTGTGTAGTTTTAAAGATATAAGCAAACATACATACATACATACGCGGGAAGCGGAAAGCGACTGCTTTATACTATGTAGTGATATATAATTATATCTTTTATAAAATATTTTTTTTAAATAGGATCACGACTCTCAGATCTCAAGTCGCTTAGATTCTTGAAGATGTCTAAAGGGGTTAGTCAGAGGCACATCCTAACAGTGTGTTTGGGCATAATACCAACATTTTGCAGTAGTTAGCATATCATACGTGACAAGTTGCAAGCCCATCGCCGCTTATATACGAGTAACTGGGCATATTCGACCAAACTTTATTTGAAAACTACTGAACCGATTTTCATGAAAACTGTATCATCTGGTAGCTTAAAGTCCCAGGAGTGTCCGGAGGTACATATATTTTTACGTTATCTAAAGAACTTATTTCGTCCTTCATTATCGTTTCGTGCATCGTTCTCACTTCAACTCTTCACATTGATTCTTCAATAAAGTCTCCTCCCAATCCCTACGCTTGATCTCCCTCGCATGAACGTCTTGCACCCTCTGTATATCTATCGCGAGGCATTGCTTCTCACACACCAGCTGGATATTCCGACGTTCTGACGTCACCTACAAATAAGTCGTACATTTAAATTATCATCTTCTTGTCCTTATCGCACTTCTTCTTTATGTTCATGATATTGCAAAAGGATTTGGCTTATTGTTTTATAACCGCCTGCCTGACATCAACTCTCTTTGGGAATACTTGCTAATATAGTCGTCCATGTAAATATACATAAAATAATTATTAGATTAATAGATTATTGTAGTGCCCTAGCGGGGTCCACGCTGAGAAACTCTGTGATACCTTAATACCATTGTAACCAACTGGAGCAATAAATAAATGAATATGAATATGCATAATATACTATGTATTTGCAAAATGATGTCATTAAAAGAATGTCAGGGCTTCGTTACCTTCTAGAATCTCTCTTAGAGCAGGACAAAGAACTAACACATTTTAAGAAAGAACCATGCAATAATAGCTTAATTAGTGCTATTTTGCAATCTAATTAGTGGAAAATATGTAAATAAATTAATAAAATAAATATGACCACGACTGTAAGTGCTTATTCACGTTGGCTCGCGGGCGCGGTGGCGGGCGCGGTCACGAAATATCAAACGTATGACGTGATTTCCAAGTGTTCACGTTCAAAACGCACGTGCGGTCTAAGTAGCGAGCTAACTAGTCAATACGTTTGATATTTCGTGACCGCGCCCGCCACCGCGCCCGCGAGTCAACGTGTATAAGCACTAATCCCCAAGTACGGTAGACATCCTCTCAGATCTTCGGACGCTTAGATCCTTTGAAGATGTCTAGTGGGGGTAGAGTATTAGTATTAGTGGAGAATTTGTAATACTTTTATTTGGAAAATAAACTATTTCTACTATTGAAGATAGTAACTTTTGAGGAGTAGCAAATAGGTACTCCTAACAACTGTTAAATTTCAACGAATATTTGATATCTCAGTGACGTCGATAGAGGAAAATACTTACCAACTCTTGAAACATAGCTTCCATTCTTTGCTCTGCTATAGCTAGTTTTGGGTCTACTGTAACAAGGTTTTCTTTCTGTTGCTTTACGTAATTCTCATTATCAGTTTGTAGAATTTTGTTTTCTCTGAAATAAAAAAGAGTTGAGAGAAATCTTTTGGACGCTTAAAGATAGTAACTTCGTAAAAATACGATCGCTCTTATACTTTTACGTTAAGACGCTGCCAGTCGACGATTATTTTTGTTGGAAACGAAAAAAGAAATACTTGTGAACAAGCCACATCTCCTATTTTATAATGTATAGTATATGTAAATAAAGATGTACCCATCTTTAATCACTTCGATAAATAATCCTACCGACCGCTGCAATGATGACAAACACACGTCCGCGCGTGGTCCGCCTTAGCTTTTCGAATAAATTAATGATATAAATTATGTATAATTACTTATCAAAAATCTATCCTAATAGAAATCTAGATCTACATATTACCTATCTTTAACAATAAAGCGAAAGTTGATTTGAATAGTAGGTATATAAAATTCTAAAACGTATCATTTTGAAATAATATCTTTATCGTGAAAAGTTTCTGCTATTATGTTTTCAGCTTAATAGAAATCTAGGTAGGAACCTGAAGTACTTATAAAAATAGGAGATGTGGCTTGTTCAGAAGTATTACTTTTTTCGTTCCGAAAAAGAGCAATCGTCGACATACAGCCTCTTAATTACTAAATTTACGTAAAAAATCGCTATATGACTTATAACTAGTCTACGTTTTAGAACTGTCATCTTGAGGTTACGCGAATTTAGACGCTAACGTAAAAGGAATAAAAGCGATCGTTTTTTTAGGAATACAACAGAATAATCACCATTTTATGATGGACTTTACTATACCTGAGTGATTTGTTCAAAAGTAAACCTTTTTCAGACAACTCAGCATCTAAATTTCGTATGTGTTCGAGCATATCGGTAAGTTTCTCATTGTATTTTTCCTTTAGCTCTTCAACCTCCTTCCTACAAACTGTTTCCACGTCCTGTCTTACATTAGATAGGGTATGTTTGAGTTGTGCCATCTCTCCTACAAAATTATTGAATCTATTAAAGATTTATAGGAATTTGATGTAACGACGAACATTTTTAAGGTTTCCTAGTCTACAAGGAATCTCTAAAGCTTCGCTAGGTATGAGGCTCTTACTACAAAGCTGTAATTTGGCATGAATAATACATATACATACCTAGGTGGTTTAGTAACGCTGACAAAGTTTTAAAATTGTTTTTTTTTGTTTTCATATTAGCTTTATCTAAAGCTGTAGGCAATGTTATTCTTCATCCTTACCTCTCATTTCTTGTATTGTTTTGATAGCATCATTCTTTTGTGCACATACCAAGTCGTAAAGCTGCAATGCTTCTGCCACCTATAAAAAGCATTTTGCATTTAGCAAGTTTATAATCAAACAGTTTGTTGCAAATAAGTTTTAGAACTTTCATTTTGAGGTTACGCTAATTTAAACTTCAACGTAAAAGGAATAAGAGCTATAGTTTTATTTGGAATTTAAGATTTTAGCATGGAGACAACAGAATCGCCACTAATATAGTGTCTGTCGTGTTTTTAAAGTAAATTATCAATTGAATTATAAGGCATTTTTACTTTAGATTTAGCTTCTACTTCTTTCTTAGCTCTTTCGATGATGTCCTTCTGGAGTGTCGCAAGTTGCGCTTTCAAACCTCCATTATTCTTCTTCTCCACTGCTAAATTAATTTTATACTCCTCCAGCTCCTTTTCTATTTCGTGTATTTTAACATCCACTTCCTTTCCTCTTTCTTTATACGAAGTGATTTCTCTTTCTTTTAGTTTCTGATCGTTTTCTAAAGCGGAATGTTTTGCGTAGAGCTCTTTATACTTTGCTTCTAACTCGATGTAGTCGGCTAGTGCAGTTTGAAGTTTAAGATCAAGGTCTCTTCTCTCTTCATGGATATTCTGTAAAATGGGTTAATTTATGGGTATTTTAAATTCTGCCAATATAACTAGGCAGTTCTAACGTTAGTTCGGTGTGTGAGTATATTTTCAACAAAATCAAAAAAGCGTTTATTCATTGAAATCACTTGGATCATTTAGAATCGTACAACACTAACCTGGATGCCTCTGTTGTCATAACTTGTGTAAGTTTTCAATTCAGTTTCCAAAGCATCTATGGTGCTTTGTGATGTCTGCCATAAAACGTGTAGAGAATCTCTTTCCTGTAAGTTATAAAGGTATCTAACTTGAAGATGAGCTCTAAGGATGTTGCTAGAGATAGGGTTTCGATACGACACAGTGAAGCCTAGTAAGACATCATCTATGCTGTCATCTGGCTCAGACTGGCCTCACAGTTCAGTTGGTAGTGACTCTGCCTTCTGCGCTGTAGATATGAACATATGTTTCTGGGTGTTATAATGTACCTCTGTATTTACAAAAAAATATTTATATTTTATACGTATTCTATCAGTTATCTTTGTTCCCATAGGTACAAGCTTTGGTTAATTTTTTTCACCATTTTTTTCTAAGTTTCTCTATCAATCTGGACTTTTAAGTTATTTTTAATGACCTTAGCTATAACAGAGACTTGCTTCTTCAACTCCTCAATATCCTTACTCTGCTCGTCGTTCTGCGAGTTGTTTTGCCTCGCATTATCAAGTTTTTCTTTCAGCAACGACCCAACTTGATAAGACAGTTTGTGGTTGTCAGTTATTAGAGATCGTATTTCTTCTTCGACGACTGTTTGATTTTGCTGAAACAGAAAGTGTGTCTCTGATCTGATGAGTTCATCCTCTAATATATAAAATTTCCATGTCACAATGTTAGTTACCGTACTCCTCCGAAACGGCTTGACCGATTCTCATGAAATTTTGTGAGCATATTGAGTAGGTCTGAGAATCGACCAACATCTATTTTTCATACCCCTAAGTGATAAGGGTGGCGTAAAGATCGGGAAAAACGGAAAGTGCTTTTTTCTGTGGGATTATTGACATTTGACAGGACAACGTCTGTCGGGACAGCTAGTATTATATATACCACATACTCTCGCTTATGTATTTTTTAACCGAATTTTCAAAAAGGATACGGTTCTCAATTTAATTGTTTTTTTTATTGTTTGTTATCTCGGAGTTCCATCATTTATTAACCGATTAAGAAAATTATTTTCTTGGTTGGGAGGAAATTACTTCCTATATCTACGGATGTACCTAGCACACGGCATTGCATAACACTCGTAAACTACTCTTACAGTTACTTAGGTCGGTATTTTAACCTAACACGTAGGTATTCCTATTCCTACCTTTAGGTCCATAGCCGCATTAGTAAAGTTATAGACTGCAGATTGGTAGATTATCAATAAGTGCTATAAAAATCTCGTCGTACCTATCTATCTGGACCAAATTGGTGACGTTTTGAAAAAAAGCCAGTTCAAGAGTACTCTAAACCGACGAGCATGAGTGAATGAAGAAAAAAGAAGTTTGCCAGGATCGTAGCAAGTGGAAAGCCGTGATCTCTGCCTACCCCTACGGTAAACAGGCGTGATTTTATGTATGTATGTATATCACTACATAGTATAAAGCAAAGTAGCTTTCCGCTTCCCGCGTATGTATGTTTGCTTATATCTTTAAAACTACACAACGGATTTTGATGCGGTTTTAATAAATAGAGTGATTCAAGAGGAAGGTTTATATGTATAATAAATGCATAATATAGTAGAGACACTGATAATTTTAGAGGTTTCTAATGTGATGTCGTAAATAAACACATTTTTTTGCGCTTACATTGCAAATGCTGGCTGAACCCCACGAGATATATCAAAATAATGTACTACAGTATTGTACACCTTAAAAACGTCTACAATAAAGTCCACGATGGTATTAGAAATGTCTTACGCACAGCGAAGCGGGCACGGGTCAGCTAGTGTACTATAAAAATCTAATAAGTACTTATTACTACTGATTGATATAAAATATCACGAGCAATAAAGCTTACCCTATAAAATTCTACTTCAGTTTGCAAGGTATCTACAGTTGTATTATCCATAATTTATCTATTACTATCACCGACTGGTATATATGAGGTATTTTTGGTAAGCATTGACACGGATACGATATAAAATACTGTGAAAATAATAAAAAACACCGAAATCAGTAAGTTTTGTTTACATTTCGCGGCAGCCGTACGTCATTTTCGTTGCCTAGCAACTGTCATTTATTCCTCCAATGGCGGCTGCTCTTATTCCACCAATGGAAGCCCTTAGCCATAAAAAAACATTACACAGAACAACTATTAATCTGCCACAGGTAATGATGTCGTGTTGGGCTACGTGCGAGCACCGATGACATAACACGTAACGAGTAGGTATGAATTTTTATCGCTTTTCCTGGCTCCTCCGAACATTACCTAGGATAGTTTCTGAACGAGTTGCGCGTAAAATTATGCGCCAAAGTTATGTTTCCGTTTCCGCCCTTTCCTGATCGATAGCTTCAACAGGAAGATGAACATAAATTAGCTCCTGATAAATCTTCAGAAAATTTTGGTAAAATGGCTGCTCACGAGACCAAGTAAGTAACTAATCCATATAGTTTATGCTGCACTACTATTTGTATCGATATTACATTGTTATAAACCTTATGTGAATGTCCTGTGTGATTTTTTCTAATTTCAGCTTATTTTTCGATATTAAGATTACTCAATATCCCATCGTGTACCATGATGGCTACAATGTAAGAGTTGGAGGGCTTGAACGTCTCCATGTTTTTGACGCTAACAAATGGCACAATATTATAGAGGTGTGTTTTCAGGGCTTATGTAATTTAGGTCAATCGATCGATCACCGCCATTTTGAAGTTGCTGCCTTTAGAACTTTTGCTGAAGCTCTTTAGTTCTTTGTTGTACTTACAACCCGGTCACAATATCTGTGCACCTGACCTCGTGACGTCATGGGTACGGGCGAGGCGGGAGAGAGAGAGAGCGGGAGTGGCGCCGCATTCCAGCGAGGTGCACAGATATTCTGACCGGGTTATAAGTACTCTGTTAGTACCTACTTTTAATTATTATTCTTGTTGAGCCTTAACCTTGTTCGATCGGTACCACACTGGAGCTCTACATAGCATTATGGAAAGGATCATTGAGAAAAATGATAGGCCCCAAGCCGTGTTTGTTGCCTGATTCTTCTAGGTTTGGTCGCGAGAGTTTCGCCTAGCTCCTAAGACGATTTTATGGAAATAAATACGAGTACCATTAGACTTTGACTTTGCTGTCTGCATACTTAAATAAAATATACTTTATACCATACCTACTTTAAAAAGCTTATTTTATTCACGCAAAACAGTGAATAAAAAGGCCTTTTATTCACTGTTTTGTTTTTATTCACTATTTTGGTGTTTGAATTTGGAACACAAAATATATCCGGTCTCTATTTCAATGCTTACACAAACTCCTTGCGAAATTCAAAACTCTTTGGTGCAAATAAATTCTCGAGATTTGATTGGTCGATATTTGCGACAAGGAGTTTGGCATTAGATTAAATAAATATTCTCGTAGTCATGGTATAAAGTATAGTATGCAACTCCTGAATAAAGTACGAATTTATATCGAGGGCCATGAATCACTCGCGTCGTTCAGGATTCTAACAGTTGAATCACTCGCTGCGCTCGTGATTCAATCATTAGAATCCTTCACTTGCTCGTGACTCATCTACGGCCCTCGCTTTAAATCCGTCCTTTATTCACTAGTTGCATAATATACTATTTTAGGGGTTGAAGGCACATGGATTCCACGAAAATGATTTCGTGGTGCCCCGCGAAGCGACAAAAAAGGATTTACTTGTTGTACACACACGTAGATACCTGAAGGTTTTGAAGGTAAGTAGGTCATATATTTAGGCGTAGGTATGATTTTGTTTCGACATATTCTAATCTGCTTCAGAATACGCGGTAATTAGGGATTGTTCTAATCTACATTGCTGAAAGGACCGTGTTGTAACAATATTTTAATAATTTCTACTCACTTTTTATTTTTATTACTGTTTTTACTGTGTTTTACTGTGTTAGGTATTGTTTTATTGTAACAAATAAAGATTATTCTATTTTATCCCTAATACTTTTAAATCATGGTCAGGTTAAAATATATTCTACATTAATGGCGATGGTGGGCGTGGTAGGTACTTAGGTAGGTACTCCTAAAAATGAACGCCCTCCACAAAATATGATTGTTTCATTGTGAGAGAAGAAATACTTTTGACAACACTACGCACACAGCATTTCACACACACATGCAGCCACTTTACGCATGCACACACGCGCGCACACATACACACATTCATTCAATCTTACTTTCATACAGTTCACTCACACATTTTACACTCGGTTCTACACACCTTTTTCCCTATCCCCCCCCCCCCCCCCACTTTTCCCATCCCAAAGGCAACACTGAAAAACAGCGCCTTGTCCTCGGACCAGGCATAAAGGCTGAGTTGTTGCCTATTCAACAAACAGACGTATTCTGTTAATTTTTTTTTATATTTTATTTTTTATATTTTATTAAGTTAATGTTTTTTGTTTTTATTATTTACTTTTTATAATTTACTTACTGTATTGTTCAAGGTTTATTGTCTTATGTTTTGTTTGTTGAATAAATGTATTTTCTTTCTTTCTTTCTTTCTTTCTTTCTTTACTAGTGTACGTGTGTCCCGATGAACGTTGACCACACACACACGCACACGCACACACACACACACACACACACATCCATTGGTTGTGTTGCGTGTTAGTTGTGTCTATAGGTACACCTACTTTGTATGTGAGCGTAAACACATTGCAGGGGCGTTCATTTTAAGATTAGACGGACTTTGCCTACCTACCTACCTGTCTGACTTTGAGGTTTTATTTACTATTTTTTATTATTTCACAGTGGAGTTACAAGGTGGCATACATTTCTGAAGTGCCCATGGTTGCGTTACTGCCGAATATCTTGGTGCAACGTCTTTATTTGAAGCCCATGAGGTAAAAACTAGTTCTTACTTTATTATCTAGAGATAGAGATGTTAGACTAGCTTTTACCCGCGATTTCGTCTGGATAGCTTCAGAAAATGAAAGGAAATTTTGGGAAAAATATATAAAATTTCATCACAATCCGCCTAGCGGTTTGGCCGTAATAACGTCACAGACAGATAGAGTACTTTCGCATAATAGTGTATAGATTTTAGGAAAACTTACAGCTAAGTACACAATAATGAAAGAAATTACAATTAATACATGCAAAATGCATAAGTTTCCTCAGATAAATAAATAATGGCGCCGGCACACTTACGTGTCGTGGCGCGGCGTGTCGCGCCACTAGCCAATCGCAAGACAGCGTTTGCGACACGACACGACACCCAAATGTGTCTCTAACCATACTAAATGTATGAAAGCGATTAGCTAGTGGCGTGTCGCGCCACGACACGACACGTAAGTGTGTCTCTGCCATAAGATTAAAAAAAAAATACATCTTCAAGGATCTAAGCTCCTGAAGATCTGAGAAGATGCCTACCATACTCGAGGATTACAGTCGTGATCCAATTTCATTTTTAGACTCCAAGTGGGAGGATCTATCTTGGCTGGAAAACTAGCTCTCGACCGTGGCTGGGCCATCAACATCGGCGGTGGCTTCCACCATTGCAGCGCTGACAGAGGCGGCGGCTTCTGCATCTACGCTGACATCACGCTGACGATCCGGTTCCTTATGAACAGGGAGCTGATCAAGAACGCTATGATTGTGGACTTGGATGCGCATCAGGTAAGGTTTTTGGTAGGGTCTCACTTAAGACTTGATGGGGTTTGAAGATACTTAACGAGGTTTAGACATTTAACGGGGTTTAGAAACTTTACAGGAAACTTGGCGACACTTATTGGGATTCAGACAGACACTTAGGTTTAACTACCCTACATATTTAAGGTTTAGAAACTTGATGAGATCTGGATGCGCATCAAGTGAGGTTTTTGGTGGGGTCTCACTTAAGACTTAGTGGAGTTTAAGGACAATTAACGAGGTTTAGACACTTAACGGGGTTTAGACACTTTACAGGAAACTTTGCGACACTTATTGGGATTCAGACATACACTTAGGTTTAACTACCCTACATATTTAAGGTTTAGAAACTTGATGATATCTGGATGCGCATCAGGTAAGGTTTTTGGTGGGGTCTCACTTAAGACTTGATGGTGTTTGAAGATACTTATCGAGGTTTAGACACTTTACAAAAAACTTGGCGACACTTATTGGGATTCAGACAGACACTTAGGTTTAACTACCCTACATATTTAAGGTTTAGAAACTTGATGATAACTGGATGCGCATCAGGTAAGGTTTTTGGTGGGGTCTCACTTAAGACTTGGTGGAGTTTAAAGACACTTAACGAGGTTTAGACACTTTATAGGAAACTTGGCGACACTTATTGGGATTCAGACAGACATTTAGGTTTTCCAACCTTTATTTAAGGTTTAGAAACTAGATGAGATCTAGATTTAGACACTTCTATATATTATTAGAAATAATTCGGGCTTACTTCAACGGGATTGGAAGTTTAAATAAATAAATCTTTATTCATAAACTTAGTTCTAACATTAACATTAGATTAGTATCTTATTTTATGTATTTAACAATTTAAAGCTATAACTATGCTAACAATTTATAAATAACTAGCGACCCGCCCCGGCTTCGCACGGGTAGCATGTTATTATACATATAAACCTTCCTCCTGAATCACTCTATTCAAAAAAACCGCATCAAAATCCGTTGTGTAGTTTTAAAGATATAAGCAAACATAATTACATACATATTACATACAGACGCTGGAAGCGGAAAGCGACTTTGCTTTATACTATGTAGTGACTAGCCGTCCCGTGACAGACGTTGCCCTGTCAAATTTCAATAATCGAATAGAAAAGACTGAACGTTTTTAGTCTGATGTCAGATTTGTTGCACACCAGCGCCATCTATACAGAAATCATCCCTTTTGCGTTTTTTTATCGTTTTGGGGATGTTATATATTTTAAAGTAGTCTATTATTTATTCGGCCGTTATATCTACATCTACAGCAAATTTCAACCTAATCTGTTTTGTTGTTTAGGCCTGATTGAGGAACAAACATACATACAAACTCACAAACTTTCACATTTATAATATTTATAATTGATGATGATAATGTACATTTCCAGGGAAATGGGTACGAGCGCGACTTCTACGGTGTGAAGGAGGTGTACATCCTGGATATGTACAATCGGGACATTTATCCGCGGGACAAGCGCGCCAAGAAGGCAATCACGCGTCGCGTTGAAGTCAAAAACGGGATTGAGGATGAGGTTTATCTCTCCAAACTGAGACTGTAAGTATTTTTATCAGACTTCAAAAAAGGATGTTCTCCAATCTCTTTTTAGGGTTCCGTAGCCAAAGGGTAAAAACTGGACCATGTTACTTCGCTGTCCGTCTGTCTGTCACAGGGCTGTATCTCATGAACCGTGATAGCTAGACAGTTTAATTTTTCATTGATGATGTATTTCTGTTGCCGCTATAATAACAAATACTAAAAACAGAATAAAATAAATATTTAAGTGGGGCTCCCATACAACATACGTGATTTTCTTGCCGTTAATTATAGATAATGGTACGAAACCCTTCGTGCGCGAGTCCGACTCGCACTTGGCCGGTTTTTTATGTTTGTTACCTTAGAACTCGGTCATTTATTAACCACCGATTTGAAAAATTGACGACCCAGTCGACGATTGTTTTTGTTCGAAACGAAAAAATAAATACTTGTGAACAAGCCACATCTCCTATTTTGTAATGTATAGTATATGTGAATAAAGATGTACCCATCTTTAATCACTTCGATAAATAATCCTACCGACCGCTGCAATGACGACAAACACACGTCGGCGTGTGGTCCGCCTTAGCTTTTCGAATAAATTAATGATATAAATTATGTATAATTACTTATCAAAAATCTATTCTAATAGAAATCTAGATCTACATAATTACCTATCTTTAACAATAAATCACAAGTTGATTTTAATAGTAGGTATATAAAATATTTCGATCATAAATTCTAAAACGTATCATTTTGAAATAATATCTTTATCGTGAAAAGTTTCTGCTATTATGTTTTCAGCTTAATAGAAGGAACCTCTAGGTAGGAACCTGAAGTAATATACTTATACAAATAGGAGATGTGGCTTGTTCAGAAGTATTTCTTTTTTCGTTTCGAAAAAAAAATCAGCGACTGGGAGCCCCTTAATGAGACCGTAAAGTTCTAGCGCAAAAGTTAACTATCTCTGAGAAAAAAAATAATTAACAGCACTTCCTCTATTGGCTCTATTTAAATTTGAGAAAAAAATACAACCTTTTTTCGAATTCTCTTCTTCTATTCTATTCTATGGCTTAAAATATAGAGGATGACATTTTGTATTGAACTTATACATTTGTGTGATAACATGTTTGTTATGTTTTTGGGTGTTATTATGTATCTAATTTTTATATAATACGTTAGAAAAACATACTTACTAAGTAAATTATGGACAGTTTCTTTTTAAGTTTGATGTTTTTTAAGATAATGCAGTTTTATCACTTTTTCCATCATATCCGGCCAGACATAAAGTCAATTTTATTTTAGTTTTTTAAAGGTAATTATGTAAAAGCTTGTTTTAATAATATCATCTTATATTTTCAGCCATCTGAAACTTGCTCTGAGAGAGTTCAAGCCTGATTTGGTGGTGTACAACGCGGGAACCGACATCCTTCAGTCCGATCCTTTGGGCGGAATGGCGATCTCTATTGATGTAAGTATTCAAATAAATTAAATATATATATAAAAAACCAGCTATAAAAATACATCTTTAAAAAATGGCAAAAAGTACACATTTGTTGTATGGGAGCCCCACTTAAATATTTATTTTATTCTGTTTTTAATATTTGTTGTTATAGCAGCAACAGAAATACATAATCTCTCCAAATTACAACTGTCTAGCTATCACGGTTCATGAGATACAGCCCTGTGACAGACAGACGAACAGACAGACGGACAAATAGACGGACAGCGAAGTCATAGTAATAGAGTCTTGTTTTAACCCTTTGGGTACGGAACCCTAAAAATGAAATAGTATCACGACTGTAATCCCCAGGTACGGTAGAGATCCTCTCAGATCCTTGAAGATGTCTAAAGCGGGACATAGACGTTCAATAAATATGATCAAACAGTTTGATCAAATTGGCATGAATGTCTGTGGGAAAATTTGATCAAAAATAAGTTGTCACATGGCATGAAGAAATACTAATCTTCGTATTTCTATTTGATCAAATTAATTGAACTTCTATGGCCCGCTTAAATCGGCCAGTCAGGGTCACGACCAAACATTACATTAAAAGTTTATGTTCTACGTCGCTTGTGAATTGTTGATACTTCCATACATCCTAATAATATTATAAATGCGAATGTTTGTGAGTATGTATGTTGGTACGGAACCCTACGTGCGCGAGTCCGACTCGCACTTGGCCGATTTTTTTGGCATCATCAAACATCGGTAAGTGGCAGGTGAATTATATACCTATCTCTTTCTTTCCAGGGCGTGATAAAGAGAGACCATATTGTTTTCGAACAATGCCGCATGCGCGATATCCCCATTGTTATGTTGACCAGCGGCGGGTACACACGTGAGACGGCTGCCATCATCTCCGATTCGATCAGTAACTTACACATGGCGAAGCTGATCGGACTTCCAGATGCCAAGTAATATAATAATAACTAGCTGTCCCGACTGACGTCCTGTCAAATTTCAATAATCCAACAGAAAAAAGCAGTTTTCCCGAACTTTACGCTGGACTTTCCAAAAAAATTACCAAAATTACACAATTTTTTTTTCGTAAAAATCGGCCAAGCCGTTTCGTTACAAACACTGACACGAGAATTTTATATATTAGAAAGATAATAATAAAAGTGTATTAATACAAATACAAAAGAACAATGGTACAAAGGATATATAAATAAAGAAATATGGATATATAATATGAAATAACTGACTAGATATATGTATATTAATGAAAATATAGACATCACACAGCGCTATCTAGCCCTAAACTAAGCAAAGCTTGTACTATGAACTATTGACTGGTTTCTAAGCACAGTTGGTAGTAGCTCTGCCTTCTGCGCTGTAGGTTGTGGGTTCGCTCCCCACCCAGGGCAAATATTTGTGTGATAAACATAGATGTTTGTTCTGTGTCTGGGTGTTAATATGTATAATAAGTATGTATTTACAAAAAAAAGTATATAAGTGTTATATCAGTTATTTGGTTCCCATAGTATGTATAAGCTTTGCCTAGTTTGTGGCTAGATGGCGATGTGTGAAATGTCCACCAATATTATTATTTTTATTATGGGAACCAGATAACTGATAAATATATATTTATTTGTAAATACATAGGATACTTTCTAACACTCAGACACAGAACAAACATTCATGTTTATCACGCAAATGTTTCTCCCGCGCGGGAATCGAACCCACAACCTAGAGCGCAGGTGGCAAGCTAGATAGCGCTGTGTGTAAAAGTCAATCAATATTTATTATTATTATTTTGGCAATACATTTTTATTTATAAGATTAAATTTGTTACAGGTCTCTGTGTGGTGATTATTCCAAGTCTTCTAAGCCTGCCACGCCAGCCACGACTGCCATGTCATCGACCCTTGCCATTTATGTCACGGCTTCCACGTCATACACGCCTGTCAAGCCGGGCACGCCGGCCTCGCCGCCCACGCCTGGCACGCCTGACATACCTGTCGTGACCGTCATGGCTGCCATGCCTGCCTTGGCTGTCATGCCTGCCGTGGCTGCCATGGCTTCCATGCCTGCCACGCCAGCCATGCCTGGCATGCCTGCTAAGCCTGCTCGCCGGCCCCGCAGAAAGTGCAAACTGGTATGCAAACTCCAAACCTTCAAGCCCTTCGCCAAATCCAGACCTAACAAAAAGTGAGAGCAGTCAAATTAAAGTTGAATGGCCTGAATCTATCTCTATATTCTATATCTATACTTCTTCACTACATAGTATAAAGCAAAGTCGCTTTCCGCTTCCCGCGTCTGTATGTATGTATGTATGTATGTTTGCTTATATCTTTAAAACTACACAACGGATTTTGATGCGGTTTTTTTTAATAAATAGAGTGATTCAAGAGGAAGGTTTATATGTATAATACATGCATAATATAGTAGAGAAACACTGATAATTTTAGAGGTTTCTAATGTGATGTCGTAAATAAACACATTTTTTTGCGCTTACATTGCAAATGCTGGCTGAACCCCACGAGATATATCAAAATAATGTACTACAGTATTGTACACCTTAAAAACGTCTACAAAAAAGTCAACGATGGTATTAGAAATGTCTTACGCACAGCGAAGCGGGCACGGGTCAGCTAGTTACTAATATTATGTAACTTTCTGGTCTGTCTGTAATGTTATTACGGCCAAACCGCTGGGCCGATTTTAATGAAATTTCGTATAGAGATAGCTTCAAGTCTTGGGATGGATATAGGCACTTTTTTTTTGATTTTCAGGAGTTTCAATGTTTTACGATAGTCGTCTAAAATCGATTTCCTGAATTTGAATCTTCGCGAACGATGTCACTGGTTTCTGTTTAAGTTTTTTAAGTGTCAAATCTATAGCACAATGTTTGTAACTTTCGAAGTCTTTTTACGATATGACTTACGCACAAATTCATGTGAGTAAATGTCGTTTCCTTCATAAAAGAAGGTTATTTATCGTGTTACTTGTCAGTTACTTACGATCCGTGGTGATGTAAGAAAGTATTGCTTACACGAGACTGTGTAATGTGATACTATGATTGACTTTGACTTGCGAGTTATAGAATTAAAACTATCGTAGTTGTTAATACAAAAGGCATTTAAAAAATCGGTTGGTTATCACGTTTAAAAAAATATTGCTGCGACGGTAGATCGGTGAATGAAATGTTCGGCGATGCTCATGCTGAAGAGCATTTGAAGAAAAAGTATTTATGTCAATAAAATCATAAAGATCACTTTGACAGCCTCACAGCTCAGTTGGTAGTAACTCTGCCTTCAGCGCTGTAGGTTGTGGGTTCGATCCCCACCCAGAGCAAATATTTGTGTGATGAACATAGATGTTTGCTCTGTGTCTGGGTGTTAGTATGTATCATATGTATGTATTTACAAAAAAAAAGTATATAAGTATTCTATCATTTATCTAGTTCCCATAGTACAAGCTTTGCTTAGTTTGGGGCTAGATGGCGATGTGTAAAATGTCTAAGGAGCTAGGTGAAGCTACGCCTGTTCCTCGCGACCGAGCCTAGGGAAACAGACAATATGAAAAAACGGGCCAAGTGTGAGTCGGACTCGCGCACGAAGGGTTCCGTACCATTATCTATAAAAAACGGCATTTATTTTATTCTGTTTTTAGTTTTTAGTATTTGTTGTTATAATGGCAACAGAAATACATCATTTGTGAAAATTTCAACTGTCTAGCTATCAAGGATCATGAGATACAGCCTTGTGACAAACAGACGGACGGACAGCGACGTCTCGTTTTTACCCTTTGGGTACGGAACCTTAAAAAAACGGTAAATTTGGGAAACATACGTTTTAAAGAAACTGACAATTACAGATGATAATTGATAACAGACATTTTGGAAAGTGGTCTTTTTGTACCTAAAGGGAAGAAACGGACAACAAACGAGCATTCATTATTATCTGTACCTAGATCACCGAGCATTGCTTGGTATTTCATTGCCTGAAAATTTGTAAAAAACGGCATTTTCCAAAAATGAAACGTAGCTAGATCGATTTATCGCCTCTGAAACCTCCTGCATACTAAATTTCATGAAAATCGTTGGAGCCGTTTCCGAGATTCAGGTATAAATAAATAATAAATAAATATTGACGGACTTTACACACAGCGCCATCTAGCCCCAAACTAAGCAAAGCTTGTACTATGGGAACCAGATAACTGATAGAATACGTATATACTTTTTTTTTTGTAAATAGGTACATACTTATTATACATATTAACACCCAGACACAGAACAAACATCTATGTTCATCACACAAATATTTGCCCTGGGTGGGGATCGAACCCACAACCTACAGCGCAGAAGGCAGAGTTACTACCAACTGAGCTGTGAGGCTGTGAGATACGAGTGAATGGAAACGTCAGTAATGGCGCCGGCACACTTACGTGTCGTGGCGCGGCGTGTCGCGCCACTAGCCAATCGCAAGACAGCGTTTGCGACACGACACGATACCCAAATGTGTCTCTAACCATACTAAATGTATGAAAGCGATTAGCTAGTGGCGTGTCGCGCCACGACACGACACGTAAGTGTGTATCTGCCATTATACAAGATGTAACGTGTTAACTAGCCGTATTTTTATTTTAAAAAGTCGTAATTTCTTATACCGACATGGAGTCCTTATGTATGGTCGGGACTATGTAAATATATACTGTCGGTTGTGTATTGGAATTTTCAGACTGATCTAAATATTTGATGGTATGATGAAAGAGACTGGCTGGAAGGATCAGACTGACGGCGCACCCAGCGCGTAAAGATTGATATTTTCTAATTATTGTATTAATATTAAATTGCTGTTATGGACCTATGTAGAGCATTTTTAATGCTAATAAATATATAAAGAACTGGATGTAGTAATATCGATGTTAGTTTTTAAGATGTTGAAGATCGTAGTATGATATATATTTATTGTTTTGAAAAAACGATCTATCTAGTCTTTATATTTTGAACTGTGATTTTTTTACGTTTTAGAATTTGATTAAAAATGAAATCTTGTTGTGAAAATTATTTTATTATAAGATATAATTTATTAGTGTTAATTTGCTCACTATATAATGAAAACATTATAATATATACATTAGGCATTTTTTAAAGATACCGAATTAGTAGATGTAGCTTTTTTGAAGTATTATTTTGATGAATCCGTGGCCAAATTAATATTAGCCTTCCTAAAGTATAACTATTAATAATATAAATATAAATAAAAATATACTGGATGTGGCAATTATTGATGTCAGAGATCGTACAGTACAATAAAATATTTAATTGTTTTGAAAAAACGACATTTCTTTAACTTATTTGGTTTATATTTTGAACTGTGATTTTTTTCTTCGGTCTATCTTATTATGCATTTAATATTTAATAAGAAATATTGTTGTGATCTCCCATGAAATGATTTGATGATATATAATTTATTAGTATTCGTTTGCTCACTATATAATTAAAACGAATATATAATATATATATACGTATAGACATTTTTAAAGGTACCAAATTGTGTACCAAATTAGTAGATGTAGTGTTTTTGAAGAATTATTCTGATCCTGTGGCTGAATTAATGTATACCTTCCGAATGTATAACTATTGCTAATAAATATTTAAAGAACAATAAAATAAATATTCTCGATGTGACAATTATCGATGTTAGTTTTTAAGATGTTAGAAATCGTACAGTAGGTACCTATAATAAAATATTTTACTGTTAGTTTTGTTAGGTTTATATTTTGAACTGTGATTTTTTTCTATGGCCTATCTTATTATGAATTTGCTATTTAATATGCATATTTACTGTGATCTCCCGAGAAATTACTATATTATGAATTTGCTATAATATTAATTTACTGTGATCACCCGAGTAATTATTTAATTATGAATTTGCTATTTAATATGCATATTTACTGTGATCTCCCGAGAAATTATTTTATTATGAATTTGCTTTTTAATATGAATATTTGCAGTGATCTCGTGATAAATTATTTTAATAAGAATTTGCTATTTAATATGCATATTTACTGTGATCTCCCGAGAAATTACTATATTATGAATTTGCTATAATATTAATTTACTGTGATCACCCGAGTAATTATTTAATTATGAATTTGCTATTTAATATGAATATTTGCGGTGATCTCCCGAGAAATTATTTTAATAAGAATTTGCTATTTAATATGCATATTTACTGTGATCTCCCGAGAAATTATTTTATTATGAATTTGCTATTTAATATGAATATTTGGAGTGATCTCCCGAGAAATTATTTTATTATGAATTTGCTATTTAATATGAATATTTGGAGTGATCTCCCGAGAAATTATTTTATTATGAATTTGCTATTTAATATGAATATTTGGAGTGATCTCCCGAGAAATTATTTTATTATGAATTTGCTTTTTAATATGAATATTTGCAGTGATCTCCCGAGAAATTATTTCATGTTAAGACTTATGTTTCGAGGGTTAAGTTAGTATTAATTTGCTCACTATATAATTAAAACGATATACATATATATACGTACATTTTTAAAAGTACCTAAGAAGTAGATGTAGAGTTTTTGAAGAATTAAAATGATAACCGTTACCTACCGAATTAATGTTATCCTTCCTAATATATAAAATACGATTTTCTGTTGAAGAATATGATCAACATTTCTAGACGTTAAGGCGATATTGTATTCGATATCTAATTAATATTTATAATAAACTAAATTCTGTTTTCTAAAAAAATAATAAAAAACCTTTCTTCCAATCAATGTTTTTATTTCAATAAATTAACGTTACTGGATAACTAAGTGGTAATTAAAACGACATTGAAATTTTGTGACTAGTTATAATTCCATTTTGAAACTATCTTGTATGCTTTAAATTCAAAACTGTACCTTTTGCGAATATTGTGAAAAAACACCATCAAAATAAGTCGAAACTGTTAAAAAGTCGCCGCTTTTTAACAGATTTATGTTATCATGTAAAAAATGGTTATAGTTGCAATCAAGTTTTGTTAGCAACTGCAACTATAAGGTAAGCGCAACGGCCTTACCTACTTAAAATATAAACTGATGGAGATTTATTGCAACAAAGCTCATCTACGTAATCAAGTGACTGATTTTATCTATATATGTATATAAAAGAAAGTCGTGTTAGTTACACTATTTATAACTCAAGAACGGCTGAAACGATTTGCTGAACTACTGAAAATTGGTGAGGAGGTAGCTTAGAACCAGGAGACGGACATAGGATACTTTTTATAACGGGAACGGGAATGGGTATGGGAACGGGAACGGGAAATTAACATTCTAAAGCGATACGAAGTTCGCCGGGGTAGTTAGTTGATAATAAAATCAGATCAGTGTTTGCCATATTTACTGCAGATTTTAATCAATGCTTGCATGTTTCACTACGTTCGTTTTTGCAGAATCGTGCTTATGTAAATCCTCGTGCGTTTCGTGGAATTTATTGTAAATGCAAAATAGTTGACACTTGCAAATTCTGCAGATTGGTGCGTTTTTGAGACCCGTGTGCTATTTTTACAAACTTGTGAAAGTTTTTCCAGAATCGTAAAGCCATTTTGTCTCCAGTTGCGTAGTGCACGACCCTTTTAGAAAAAACAATTAGGTACCTATAGCAAGCCAAACTCAGACTATCCCAAGTCTATAAAAAGTCTAGATTACGTTTATCGAGTCGTAGTGTTGAATTGCGAGTAATAATCGTCGGTCGGCGTGTTGTTGTTCACAACATCTCTGTAATATTTCTCCTTCTCTTTCTGCTGGAGAGCCAAGAGTTGGTTCTCTTCCATCAGCTGGCGAGCGATGTCTCTGGAAAATCAAGACATGGTGAACCAAGCAACATTTCTGTGTTCCTGTTTTAAGGGTCCTTAGCTTCCGCCCGTGTCCTTACTCGCGTAGTATTTACCCGGATACAAGGTGCTCTATATGCTATACCAATGTTTTGTCCAAATCTGTCCAGCCGTTACGCGCGATTGAACCACAAACATTTAAACATCCTCATGAATTTGGACTAGCTTACGCTCGCGGTTTCGCTCGCATGTCACCTGGATAAAAGTATTATGCTAAACCAGGACATAAGCTATGCATATATCCAAGTTTCATCTAAGTCCGTTCAGTCGTTTGGACGTGACTGAGTTACAAACATCCACTTAAACTTTCGGTATATTATGATATCCTATGAACCACTATGGTGACATGAGTATGATCACGTTCATTCCCTAGTTTCCAACAAAGAGAGGTGATAAACTCTTACCTTCTCTTTCTCTTATCAGCGATATCCTGTCGTGCTACCTCGCTCTGTATCGACTTTGCGAGCGCCTGCCATTCAGCTTCCATCTTCTCAAGAGCTTCGCGTTTCGCCTGAAGATAATACCCACATTAAGACACAATACATCACATCATAGCCTTTGTCTTCTTAATATGAAGATAAACCCGATGATAAGTAGCATAATAAATTTCTTTGTCATCTAGACGAAATGACGCAGGTTGACGTGATGTCTTATCTGCCTACTTATCAGACGCCTACAACGAATTAGCCGGAACTAGTAATGAGTAATTAAGCTTTAGCCTACAGTGGCAGGAAAACATCGTCCTTCCCATAATGAGTCTGCTAGAGATCATTACAAAGAACACATTATTACAACATCACGACGTATGGTACGCATTTTCTCGAAAATCCAGGTGTTCAAATTGTTAAAGATATCTATAGGTCCAAAATTAGATAGGACGTAGGTCCTACATGCCCAATTGTCAACATTTTGCAGTAATGATCATACGTGACATTTAAAAAAAATTCCTTCGGGGATCCAGTCAGCACTGCTTGCATCTCAGCCTAGCACTCGCGCACCACGTCACCAAAGTCTCCTCTCGATACTTTAATTTGTGATCTCTCAGTCTACGATACCTTAGCAGCAGCCATCTGTTCCTTCTGCGCTGCGTAAAACTTCTTCAGTTCTTCTTGATTCATGCCTTTGTACATGAAGCCGATGGCTCTGGAATTAAAGTGTTCACTAAAGAAAAAGGATTTTATACAAATGAAATAACTAGACAACTATTTTCTAAGATTGCGGTTTGGCCGAATATATCGGAGCACTGTCAAATCGTTTCGATAATGTCGAAATCGTTTTGCAGAGTAACGGCCCCGAACATCCTGTTTCAGTTTTCGGGAGTGGTCCTATTACACCGTGTATATTTTTTTTTTTTTTTTTTTTTTTATTGTTAGTGTACATTAATATAAATAGTGTACTCTAATAATACTACAATCTAGCCATAAGGCAGGCTAATGAGTAGTTTCACTTTGACCTAAATTGCTATGATATTGTTATTAAACTAAGAATGTGTCCACTAACACTTTTCTTACTGTCTCTAATTAAGGGGAAGACACTTTGTTTTTGTGTTCTATAAACGTAGTACTAACTTACTCTTACACTACACAACACTGATTGTATGATACACTACATTACACTAGCTCAAAAGGTTTCGTTCTTTTGAGCCTTCTTACTTGGTCTGTGTTGTCGAGAAGCTGGATTGCCTCGACGTTTACATGGCGATGAAGTCTTTGTTCGTGAGCTTCTGCATAATATTGAATGACTTTAGCGACGAAATCTATATTAAGGTCCCGGTGGAGATCGTCATTTCTTATGTACCAGGGTGCATTCACTATTCCCCTGAGTACCTTGTTTTGGAATCTTTGGATTATTTGTATATTGCTCTTTTTGGTACAGCCCCAAAGCTGTATACCATAGGTCCATACTGGCATAAGGACTTGTTTGTATAGTAACATCTTGTTGTGTACTGTCAGGGCGGAATGTCTTCCAAGAAGCCAGTACATTCTTTTGTAGCGTAGATCTAACTCATCTTTTTTCTTTTTGACGTGAGCTTTCCAGCGTAGCTTTGCGTCAAGCGTCATGCCCAAGTATTTAGCCGTATTTTCATATGGTATGAGCTTGTTGTTAATAAATATTGGGTGGTATTCCTCCTTTTTGTTAGTGAAGTTAATGTGAACGGATTTCGTCTCATTTAGTTTAATTCTCCACTGCTGTGTCCAACCATGGATTTTATTAACAGCTTCTTGAACCTTTTCTGCTGCTTCTGCGTAGGTGTTTCCTACAGCCATTATAGCAGTATCGTCAGCAAAGGTCGCGATGGTGTTATTTTTAAGTTCAGGAATATCACAAGTATATAGCAGATACAGGACCGGTCCCAATACGCTTCCCTGTGGTACACCAGCTTTGATCTCCTTTAGTTCGGAATAGGCATCATCTTGCCTTATTCTAAAAGCTCTATTCGATAAGTATGACTCTAGTATGTCAGCAAATTCTCCAGGTAGCATTTTCCGCAATTTTAACATAAGGCCTTCATGCCAAACTTTATCAAATGCCTGTGCTACATCTAGGAAAACTGTAGAGCAGACTTTTTTCTCTTCGAGAGTTTTTTCGATTGTGTTGGTGATTCTATGTACTTGGTCTATTGTTGAGTGCTGTTCGCGGAATCCAAACTGATGATCTGGGATAAGGTTCTTGCTGTCTAGTATCGGTTTAAGCCGTTTAAGCAACAGTTTTTCGAATAACTTTGACATTATAGGTAATAGTGATATCGGTCTGTATGAAGAAGCATCTTGCGGCGATTTCCCTGGTTTTCTTATCATTATTACTTCAGCCACTTTCCATAAATCTGGTACATATTTGAGTCTCAAAGCAGCGTTGATAATATTTGTTAATTTAACCAAGGCTTTTCTTGGGAGGTTGTGAAGGATATCACCCGAGATAAGATCGAAACCCGGGGATTTTTTCGGGTTTATGTGTTGCTTTATATGCCATGCCACTTCTCTGGGTGACACAAGCTTTAAAGTTGATTTTTCGACGCAAGCCTCTTGAGTTGAGACTTCATTAATCGTTTGACCTTCATTTGGTATAAATATATTTTCTAAGTGCTCCGCAAACTTTTTGGCTTTTTGTTCATTACTAACAGCCCATTTACCAGGTCCCAGTTTTATTGGTGGGATTTGGGTAGTTGGCTGTTTTAGGTTTTTAGTAGCCTTCCAGAGTGAGTAATCTGTACTGCGATCACTGGTTAGCTTTTGGAGGAATGAGTTCGTTAAGGTATCATTGTGGTTTTGAATTAGCCTTTTTAGTTGTTTAGTAAGTTTATTTAATTTTGTTTTGTCTTGCGGAGACCTAGTCTGATGCCATTGGTTTCGCTGTTGTCGCTTTTCGTGTATCAGCTTGGTGATTTCTCGGGGGTAGGTATTCCGAGAGGCTCTTTTTTTAACCACTGGTGTATTTTTCCACGCTGTCTGCTGTATTAATTTTATAAACTTATCCAGATCTATGTTAAGCTGCTCTGGAGTTTTAAGTGGAACTCTTAGGTCTATATTACTATTTAATTCTATTTTAAAACTCTCCCAGTCTGTGTGTTTATTAACTAGGGTCAGAGTATTTTCTTTGTATAGAACATTTTCGCTTATTTCTAAGTATATTGCAGAGTGATCCGAGTTCATATCATAACTCTGTTTAGTTTGTAAGTAGTTTGAGGAAAGATTTTTATATATGAAAAAGTCTATCAAGTCTGGGACTTTATGTTGATCAGATGGCCAGTAAGTAGGTGACCTTGTGGATGTAACGTCACATTTGAGTTCGTTTACGGCATTCAGTAACTCTTTTCCTTTTGTGTTTGTTAGTCTGGAGCCCCAATACGTATTTTTTGCATTGAAATCTCCTCCTAGTATGAACTTTTCGCCAAGAAGATTTAAAAGTCTCTTGTACGTGTCCTTTTTAATCGCATATCGCGGTGGGCAGTATATTGATGCTATCGTTAGAGGGTACAGTTTAGTAGTGATGCAGATAGCTACAGATTGTATATCTGGCTCTTCATATTTGTTCACCTCATGATGTTTAATACTTTCTTTTACTATTACTGCACTACCCCCTCTTGCTTTGTTGTGTGGGTGAAGTGCATGGTAGGTCTTATAACCTTTAAATTTAATGTAAGATTGCTTGGTAAAATGCGTTTCTGATACGAGACATACATCTACATTTTCTATATCTAGGATCACTTGCAGTTCATTTTGATGCTTTTGTAATCCATTACAATTCCAAGCCATAATTTTTAGCATACTAATCATTTTTTCGGTTTAGATATAGCTGTTATATTGCTATGTTCAATCTTCTTTAACCGTTCATCAAAAGATGTCATTAATTTAAGAATTTCGTCTAGTTTGTTATGGTTAGAACTGTCATCCTGTGCAATGTTTCTCTTGGACATGGAGCTTCTGGCAGCGGCTTGGGCGTAAGTTGTAGATGGCGTTACCTTAGCAATACTAGCAGTATGTTTGCTAATTGTGAGTGGCTTAGCGCTAGAGACTTGCCTTGTTGCTGTTGGTTTTTTTACGGTTTTATATCGTATTTTTTGCATTTCCTTAGCTATCATGCATCCCCGATAATTAGCCGGGTGTGCTTCACCACAATGCACACATTTTGGCTTCTCATCTGCAGATTTGATGCAATTTATGGTCAGATGTTTTCCAGTACACTTCACACACCTTGGTTCTTTGGAACAGTACTTTTGAGTATGCCCATAGACCTGGCATCTTTTACACTGAGGCATCAATTTCGAGGTTCTGAGTGCTTGTATTTCAACTATGCAGCCCAGTATAGATTTGATTTCGAAGACCTTGCTAATGTCTTCTGTATTTTCAAAAATTAGCATGAACATGTTGAGAGGTTCCTTACTCTTCCAGCTCAGTTTGTTTACTGCATCCTTGATTTTATAACCTTTACTTTTCAGGTCCTCGATGATCCTTTCAGGCGAGCAGGTGAAAGGAAGTTTTTTTGCCATTACTCGTATCGGCCTTTCTTGCTTATTTTCATAAGTGTGCCAGAAGCTGTGGTTTTCTGTCAACATATTGGTAATACCTCTGTAGGATTCATCGTTAGCGGCGTTTATTTTAACGCTTTTCCCACTCAATATTTTTGTTGTGAAGGAACCAGGTGCTTGTTTTGATGACAGAGTGTCATACAATTTTTGGTAGTGTTCCACGTTATCAACTATAATAGGAGGTGGAGTGGACACCGTGTATATGATGATAAGTATCTTGACCAGTTCCTCAGCTGCTGCCTGTACCTGTAACTCTACTCTGTTGTCTCTTTTCCTCTATCACTACATAGTATAAAGCAAAGTCGCTTTCCGCTTCCCGCGTATGTATGTATGTTTGCTTATATCTATAAAACTACACAACGGATTTTGATGCGGTTTTTTTTAATAAATAGAGTGATTCAAGAGGAAGGTTTATATGTATAATACATGCATAATATAGTAGAGAAACACTGATAATTTTAGAGGTTTCTAATGTGATGTCGTAAATAAACACATTTTTTTGCGCTTACATTGCAAATGCTGGCTGAACCCCACGAGATATATCAAAATAATGTACTACAGTATTGTACACCTTAAAAACGTCTACAAAAAAGTCAACGATGGTATTAGAAATGTCTTACGCACAGCGAAGCGGGCACGAGTCAGCTAGTATGAAATAAAAGGAGATGGATGCCGCTAATTTCAGCTTTAGTTTAGTCTGGCACCAATGTGTAAACAAACACTAACCCGTTCTTCTTTAAGGCGCTCTTAGCTACGTCCGGGTTCTCAGTGAGCATGTCCGAGGTGAGGTTGTTGTACATCTCGGCTGTATTGTCAGCCTCCTCCTGCTCCTTCGTTATCTGGTCAAGCTGCTTTTTCTCCGCTGCCTATAAGGTTTTACAAAGTATTATTTGTTGAATATGTTTATGAGAAGTTTATGAATACTAGCTGTCCCGACAGACGTCCTGGAAAATTTCAATAATCCCACAGAAAAAAGAATTGGAAAAAAGAATGACTACCTATTTATAAATAAATAAATAAATAAATACTGGTGGATATTTTACACATCGCCATCTAGCCCCAAACTAAGCAAAGCTTGTTCTAAAAAAATTAGATAACTGATAGAATACTTATATACGTTTTTTTTTGTAAATACATACTTATGATACATACTACATACCCAGACACAGAACAAAGATCTATGCTCATCACACAAATATTTGCTCTGGGTGGGGATCGAACCCACAACCTACAGCTCTGAAGGCCGTCATTTATTGTTAATCTGTCTCTGAGGTATAGATCTTAAACTAAAAATAATTAAATAAATGCGATCTTGATGTTGATCTCATAACCTGCCGAATATCAGGATCGTAAGCCAGAAGGTATTGTCCCGGGACCATCAATGATTTTGTAGCAGAACCACATTTTCCGACGAAATTTGCTGCGGGTTCTGAATATTTTAAATTACTTAAAAAGTTGCCTTACCAAAGCTTCATTGTACCGCAAATTGGCCTGTCCCAGCCTATAGCGGCAATCACGCTCCAACTTATCCAGCTCGCTAGCTCGTGCGTCACGAGATTTGATCGCCATCTGTGTAAAAAATATTTGTATTAGAATATCCCTCAATCAGGTTGATTTTGGAGTTTTTTTCCCTCTTCTCTTTTTTTTCCCTCTTTAGCCGGTAAATAGATTTCGATAAAATTTGGCAAGGAGATAGATTGCATCTTGGGGAAGCGTCCATCCTACCATTGACGCATGGACGAAGTCTCAGCCAACATTCTTCTCATAAAAGAAAAGGCTTTAAGCCGCATTTGCACTAAAGGAAATGTCAAGGGACATGTCGTCCGATATTTCCCGCACGCGACTGTCGAGATACACGTAGATTGCGTCTGTGCCGCGAGTCGTAGAAGTCACCTGCGGTGTCTCCAAACACAAATGGGAACAAATGTCCCCAACACAAATAGGGACAAATATTCCCCAGTGCAATTGCGGCATAAAGTAAAAGGAAAATCAATCAAAGCATAAAGATAACCATGTAGGCGGCTTCAGCCTTCTTCCGTTCCTCCTCAGCAGACTTCCTCTCCTGGACCTGCTGTTCCAGCCACGCGTTCTTCTGGGCCGCCATAATCTTTTTTCGCTCTTCATAATCTAAGTCTTCGCCTTCGAACCTGAGAATTATATTAAGAGTAGAGTATTGTGCCCAGCGGGGTCCATGTTGAGAAACATTTGTATACCTAAAACCATTAAGAACAACTGGAACAATAAATAAATATCAATGAAAATTGTACAACCCTTCTATTCTATTCTTGATCTATTATAGTGGCAACCCAGTTATCACCTGACTAGCCTTACAGCTTAGTAGTAACTCTGCTTTCCGCGCTGTACAAGCTACAGGGTTTGATTCCCACCCAGAAGAAACATTTGTGTGATGAACATAGATGTTTGTTCTGTGTCTGGGTGTACAGCGCAGAAGGCAGACCTACAAACTGAGCTGTGAGGCCAGATGAAGAGCTTACTTCTGCGCACTGGACATGCCGACCGGCTCTCCATCCGAAGCCCTGGGAGGAAGCTGCTTCTTCAGGACTTCAGGGTCGTTCAGGTCGAACTCTCGGGTGTCTTCCTTGCGCTGATACTTTTGGCGGAAGGTGTCGATCTCCGCATTGATTCGACGACGTTCCTGTTATGATTCAATTAAGAATGGTCTGTAGTAAGTTATTTCAACTAAGTAAGTACATTATTTTTCATCACATACAAAATTATCTTCTATACTTATAATAAATCTGTAGAGAGGTCAATTCTGTACATGAAATATATTTCCAAAATAACTATCAGGGGGTGATTAGGGATCGATACTGATGCCAAAAATGCAATCAGTAAAAATTTTGTCTGTCTGTCTGTCTGTCTGTATAACCGTTATAGAAACAAAAACTACTCGACGGATTTTAACGAAACTTGGTACAATTATTTTTCATACTCCTGAGCTGGTTATAGTATACTTTTCATCACGCTACAATCAAAAGGAGCAGAGCAGTGAAGGGAAATGTTGGGAAAACGGGAGAAGTTACTCCATTTTTTAAGCTTCCGTCGCGTGTGCAACTTTAATGGTTAAAGCTACACAAAAATCATGTATGACGGAAATGTTCTCCTTAAAATTATATAAAAAATATTCCACGACAGCATATGTCTATCTTTTATGGTTGACTTACAATAACACGTGTAACTCCCGATAGCTTAGCAGTTCGAAGCTTTCTGATTATATTTGTCTACTCTTACGTTTATAACACTTTCAGTCATCCCTCATTAAAAAAGTTAACATTATTAACTATTCCATAAAAAAAGAATCATAGAAATCGGGTGATAGGTAGGTACTACGCAGCCGGACCCACCGTGGATAAGGGTTAATTTTAATGCAGTTACAAATCTATGGAATTGTACGAATTGTACTCCAAAAATCAGCAATTGTACTAGAAGGGGTCAAAAAAAGCTGTGAAAAAAAACATTTTATATAAAGACGTTCTGTAGTATATTTTTAGTATCAGCATTGCACCCGTGCGAAGCCCGGGCGGGTCGCTAGTTTATAATAAGTTAGTTGTCCCTTAGTTGCGCCACAGCTTGAGAACAAATTGAATAATTATATTTTGTTGTGTTCGTTATTGTTAGGACAAGGTTTGTTTAAAATATTATTTTCGAAAATCCAGCGTAAGTTTGTATAATTCGAAAAAATGTAAGTGTTTTTTTTGCGATTTTTGGGATTATTGAAATTTTACTGGACAACGTCTTCAGGACAGCTATTAATTAAATAAAAAACTTTTAAGTTGCCATGCTATGTCCATCCGTTTGACTATTAAAAGTTTTATTTCGTTAGGAATATCAAACTATCTTGATACAAAAGTTTATAGACATTTCTTGGATTTTTTTAGTACAAGCTTATTGATTACCTCCATCTCCCTCTCCTCAAGTACCACAGCCAGGTTGCTATCCTTTATCATCTGCTGTGCGAATGCGAGCTCCTTTCTTTCCTGTTCCTCTCTCTCAGCCTGCTTCTCCACGATCTGACGCTCAAGGAATGGTACATCCACCTGTGAAAAAATAAAAGGGATTTAAGGCGATACTTGAAATTTTTGACGTTTTGATGGGCTGTATTTACCCGGATAAGACGGAAAAAGTGCTAAAACTGCAATATCTTGAAAACCATCAAATTTAAAAAGAAACCGTCTGTAATTTATTTAGCTAGTATGATAATCTTACAAATTATATAAAAATTAACTGTTTAGCTATTCATAGTTTTGATTAAAAACGAAACTAGGGTTTTTGAAGAGCCAACTTTGGAAAATAAATCTATCGAGAAAAGTTTCACCAATCGTGTTTCTGTCTGTAATTTATCTAGATTATATCCTTAAGTTATCTTTGTCGTGAAAAACAAAACTGTATGGTGTGCGGTTATTGAGAAAAAACGATTCTGCATTCTTCAAAAACATTTATTACTCCTCTTAAGTTTTTATTTATCAAGCCTTTCTACTATATACGGTAGTGATTCGTGCTAACCACCCAGGACACTTGACCAATTTAAAAAAATATTTCACCTATCAAAACCTACATTATTAGCGAGTAAAATAGGCTTTATTTTAGTAGGTATAAGATAGATTCACGACTGTAATCCACAAGAACGGTAGACATCCTCTCAGATTCAGGCGCTCTGATTCTTGAAGACATCTAAAGGGGTTAGTCAGAGGCACGTTCAAACATTACATGCCCACATTTTACTATATTTTATTATCGAAAAAAATAGAGATCCCCAGGAAAATTGCATTAATCTAAGGTACTTATCAAATATTTGCCTATAATTTTCATTAGTGTGCAAATATACACTTGTGCGAAGCCCGGGCAAGTGAAAATTAACTAGAAAAGTTCAGAACAAAGAAATACTCACCCCAATCTTCCTGTTCCGTGCATTGAAGATCCTAGAACGCCTTTCAAGCTCGCATTGTCTTCGCCTTTCCCTATTCTGAGCCTCCTTCCTATCCTGCTCGTTAGAAATCTGTAGTTTCATCATTTTAGATCAAGAATAAATTTCAAAACGAATAAAATATATTAATAACTTCAACTGAGCGATCAAACAAAATACGTTGTCATGATAACGACCAAAGAGGGCGCAAAATTACTGGAACTTTTTGGTATCCAAGAAGGTATTATGAAGAGGTTTTACTAAAGGGTAGGGAGCTACTCTGCGGTTAGCTGTGGCATCCCCTGGGGCGGAGTGACGCAGTCCTGAAATTCATGAACGATGGTTCCCTCGTTTGTTGTTGATCATGTATGTTGCTCACAGGTGTAAATAGGCACTTATATTAGATTCTCTGACCCTCGTATTCAGGAACGACACTATGAGAACACGCACCCACAGTGGACGAAATCTTTTTTCATAAACATCACTTTATGTGTTGAGCGGCACTATGGTGCACGCTACCGTGTGCCTTTAGAGCTTAACTTTGGCTAGAGGCACATTGTCGTGTGCCTCTAGTCACACTATGCAGTGTCGCACAACACATAAAGTGATTTTTATGAAAAAAGATCTCGTCCACTTTGGGTGCGTGTTCTCATAGTGTCGTTCTTGAATACGAGGGTTAGTCTTAACAGTATTGAAAAAGTAAACAAACATAGTACAGTTACCTATCTGTAAATATCCTTTATCATCTTTAGGCACCGTTTGCAGGCGTTTAGAGTTTAGATAATTGAAGATGTCTAAGGAGGGTCGACAGAGACACGTCCATATGTTACGTTACCATACGACAAACTCGCAGAGTCAGAATGTTAACTGGCTACCTCACGATGCTTTCCTTCAGACTTAGACTTAGGTGTTACCTAGGTGTTAAAACGTGAACTTTGAACTTTGATTGATTCAGTCACTCTCTATTTTCCAATGAAGGTAGCCGAGAAGGTAAAAACATGGGACATTCGTCAGTAAGATGGACGATATTGGCAAAATTGTAAGCCGTAGATGAAAAAGACCAAACTGGACCGTGCTGGATGTCACAAAAAAGAGGTGTCTATGCCCAGCAGTGGGAAAGATGTAAGAGTTTCCACGAACGCGGATCTGTGCGGAGTGAAATTGACCAATCACAATGCTCGAAATTGACCTAAAAATTGTACATCCTATAGTCAGGCTCTGGATGATGATGAGGATCAACAACACGGAAATCGTGCAGCAGTTGTAGCGACTAGAGATGGGATAGGGCGATTGTATGCTATTCACATTATATGCGAAAAAAACAGTGCGCGCACAGCACAAGGTTAAATTGAGGCGCACTACTCGTCATTCGTTCGGCAACCACCGAGCAAGCCGGTCGTGTTCACGCGTCTAACCGCACAGGTTTATCGCTATCTCAAAAGTAAACAGTGTTCAGTGACAGAAAAAAATTGTGATAAAAAAAAAACTTTGCGTTTACTAGTGTGTGTTGTGTGATTATGACAAGTGTGTTAAAGAAATCAAGAGGTAGCAAAGGGAAATCGGAGTCGATGCAAGAGGACTTACCCGTGAGATGGGGACCGGAGTTCTACCCAGAGTTCCAAACAGAAGACGTGTCTAAGCTGATCAAGTTTATTGATGACAGTGTTATTGGCAAGGGCAATGTCTTTTGCGGCCCTTTTGGAAGGAGGAAAGGTAAGATTTTTTTTGAATAGTAAAAAAACCGGACAAGCGCTAGTCGGACTTGTGCACGGAGGGTTCCGTACAAATTTCTTTCAGATTTTCTTGGTTAGTTTCGTTTAATTTCATGAATTATTTGTGTTTGTGTTTTACGTCTTTGTATATAATTTTTCATAAAATAAGAAAGGTCCCAGGATTTTTTATCGACTTAAAAAAAAATAAGTTTTCAATTGGGTTGTATTTTTTATGACATTTTTAATGAAATAGTAGCTTCAACAACTGATTTTATTGATATACTGGCTACGTCCTGCGGTTTCACCCATAATACCATAAAGCTCTCAAATGTAGCTTCTAATTAGTGATACCTAATTTTCAGAATCGGATTAGTAGGTCAGAGGATAAACTTTATAATATTACTTGCTTCCACCCGCTTCGCAGGTATCTGGATAAAAAATAGGCTATTTTCTATTCTAGAGCAAAGGCTATGTACCTACCTATATTCCGAGTTTCATCCAAATGCGTTAGGTCGCTTTGGTGTGATTGAGCCACAAAGAAACATCGTCACAGACATTCGGGTTTATAATATTGGTAGAATAGAATTTTAGGCTTAAGACATTGTTAAATAAACAATCACGAATACCCGTCGTAAATACCGACAGTATATTGAGACAACGGCCGCAGCTGAGCTGTTCGTTGTCGTAAAACTGTTGTTATTCTATTGAATAATCAAGGTTAATTGATTGTAGAGATTTACATAATTAACCGACGTTAAAAAGAGAGGTGGTTCTCAATTCACTGTTTTTTATTTTTATGTTTGTTACCTCGGAACTTTGGACTGGGTGAAACGATTTTGATGATACTTTTTTTATTTGAAAGCTGGTGCTTCCTGTGTGGTCCCATTTAAATTTTAGGATAATATCACTTTTAAGGGTGAAAAAATAGGGGATGACATTTTGTATTGGACTTATTAAATTCAATTTATAACGTGTAGTAAGTGTAGTAAGTGTAGGGTGCACTAAGAAAGGAATTCCAGAAATTCACCCCTTCAACTTCTCGTGAAGTCGCTAGGGTTTTTGGTTTAGAAAACTCTGAGCTAAGCTGCGGACAGACAGACGGACGGACGGACGGACGACATGGCGAAACTATAAGGGTTTCTTGTAGACTCGAAACCCTAAAAATAACAGTAAATTTTTGTGTGATTAAAATAATTTACTATTAATAATACAAATAGTTTTGAAAACCTACATGGTAGGATCACGGTCCACCATTGGACTTCCTATGACTGATGACAATATTAATATTCTATTCACGTGTTTCTTATACAAACATTTTGTCCGGCATCCACAATGCCTACGAGATTGTTTGTCTAATTTTAAAATTATATATATCACACTGATTGATCTTAACAAACAAAATACAAACTGTTGGGACAACAGCGAAGTCTTCTGGACCTCTGTAGGTATATCTCTTAACGAACGATCGACCGACAATTAAGATACTTCCTAGCCTGACCCCATTCAAACGTAAATATCTCGGGACCTTTCTAGTACAATTCCTGATTTTTAGGGTTCCGTACCCAAAGGGTAAAAACGGGACACTATTACTAAGACTTCGCTGTCCGTCTGTCTGTTACAGGGCTGTATCTCATGAACCGTGACAGCTAGACAGTTGAAATTTACACAGTTTATGTATTTCTGTTGCTGCTATAACAACAAATACTAAAAACAGAATAAAATAAGTATTTAAATGGGGCTCACATACAAAAAACGTGTTTTTTTGTAAATAATGGTACGGAACCCTTTGTGCGCGAGACCGACTCGCCGATTTTTTTTTGTAACTGCATCTAGATGAATCCTTAACCACTATGGGTCAGGCTGGGTAGTACACAAAATACTGATCCACGTAGAATCATAAACTATTTTTAAAACCACAAATGACATAAAGAACGAATTTAAAAGATGTACCTACCTACCTATTGACAGAGATGCGTCACTGCCGGTCGTCTTACGAGTAGATGTATTCTGTCCTACTTTTTGCCAGACTGACCAAGAAGTAGGTATACAGGGTGTAGAAATATACAGACTATGCATTTCGATCGATTATCACCGAAAAAATCGTTCCTTTTTTTGTCGAGGTTTTCATGCGATTATTGCTGCAAAAAAACTAAATTAATCAAAAATATACCCACGAGGTTTTTTTTTACATTTTTACTATACGCCGACGTAAAAGTGGTTATTCATAATTTAGTACTTTTGCAAAATTAGGTTGCCTGAATAAAAATAGTAATTTTCCACTTTTGATTCAGTTCATTAGCGGCCATTATTGCCTGCGGCCATTATAATGTCTCGCCGCAGCCTGACATTGTCATACGATTTATGAAAAACTATTTTAGTTCATTTTGCGGCTATAGGATTCCTGAAAAATCTATCTTTTGTTATTTCGAATTGATACAAAAACACTTACAAGTTGACCATCCTTCAGGATTAGGCAATTTGGTTTTCAGAGGCTTGATAGGTGTGCTTGTGCTTTAAGTTATAGAGTCATCTTAACATCTACTGTCTATTAAACCTATATTACTTTTCTCTTTTACTAATTGTGTTGTTATTATTGTAAAAAAAATAGGATCACGACTTAGACATCCTCTCAGATCTCCAGGCGCTTAGATCCTTTGAAGATGTCTAGAGGTGGTCAGAGGCACATCCAAAGATTATAATGTGTTTTATTTCTTTCTTCTTTCACCCTGCATACCACTATGTTCGGCGCCGGATTGGCATAATGTTGGCAAGTAATTTTATCGTTGGCAACTTTATCGACCATCAATAACTGTCGACTAATATAAATTGGAAACCAAAACATAAACAGTGTTAGTAATTTCACAATTTTCCGTTGTGTTGTCGATAGCAGCATAAATTAGATAGATAATTAAAATAAGCATTACTCATTGTCGACCTGTCGTATCGTTTAAGTAATTTCATTGTTTTAACTGCTACTAGTTTAAATGCCTACTCATATAAGTAAAGAAATATTGGTGAACATTTCACACAGCGCCGTCTAGCCCCAAACTAAGCAAAGCTTGTAAGTACTATGGGAACTAGATAACTGATAGAATACTTATATTTTTTTTTTGTAAATACATACATAACAGACACAAATCATGTTTATCTATGTTTATCACATTAATATTTGCCCTGGGTGGGAATCGAACCCACAATATGTTGAACCCTCTTGAATATACATTCCGGTTTTGGGTATCTGCTTACACATAGCAGCATGTTTAATTTGATGAATAACTCGTAGAATCATTTCTATTTTATTTTAAACTTGCTTGTATCCCGCGGCTCCGAAATAAAAAATAAAAAGTATCCTATGTTGCAATCTAGGTCATAATCTAGGTATATTAATATAAATACGAAAGTAATTTTGTCTGTCTGTCTGTGACGTTATCACATCCAAACGATTGGGCCAATTTGATAAAATTTCATATACCTAGAGATATGAAATGATTTAAGTCTAGGTCTGGACATAAATTTTCTTTAGCGTTTCCAGAATTTCAATGTTTTACTATAGAGTCGTCTCGATTTTCTGAATCTACGCGGACGAAGTCGTATGTAAAAGCTAGTATACACTTCCCAAATTTCATCGAAATCGATGTAGCCGTTACGAAGTTATTGAGGAACAAACAAACCAAACTTTCGCATTTATTTTATGAAGCCAAGCCATAACCAAGGCCGTAGGGTTTAAGAACACCATATAAGATTTGGCAATAGCTCACTTAATATTTGAAGACTATAGTGTTGGCTTAGTGGGAGTTACCTCGACTGGTCAATGGGAAGGTTGTGGGCATCGACAACCCAGCCCAATAGACACCTCATGCAAGGCGAACACTGTCATCCAAAACATCAGGCTCGATAAAAGAAATCGCGCGTCAAATCTGCAGTAGTACCGACCACTTCCGTGACCCGTTCACATCTCGTCGGTTTATGCTAAAAAAACATTACCATAAATCAGATATATGGCTTATTGTAGCGATACATCTGGGCTTGGGCTATGTATGCACTATGTAGTCGATGGTTGTAAATTACAGTTCTGGAAGTACGCGATTGAATTTGTGCATCGTACGTGTTTAGCGGTCAAGGAAATATCGCTTTTTCGCACGTGCTTTTCCTGGGGATGCATTGGAGGACTATGAAAACAAACGTGTCCCAGACACGAACCTATATTCTACAGAATGAGTATCCCGTAAGTGAGAAAGTAAAACGTTACACAGTGTGCTATGTGTGTTTTACAGGCTATATTATACAATAATCTAAGACTTCTCTTCTTTCTTAGAGACATAGACTAGACTAATTTCTTCTACATGTACATAGTACATACATCCATTAAACGCTACGCCTTACTTCTTATTGAAATACTGTTTAATTTAACTAGTTTAAAGGTAAAATAACATGTTAGATACGAAGCTAACCTAAGTTTATCAACAACAAATCAAACGAGTAAACATTTTATAAATTCTAGGGCTCTAATACTTGTCAAGACAAATCCAACTAGCCCAAACACGACTTGGTTATGTTGTGTAGTTAGGCAATCCCTATGGCTACATTCGAGCTCCATCATCAGACCAGCTCGCTAGTACCATAATTTTATATTGTTATTGGAGATTTATAGTTTTATCTCAATCAGACTGTTTACTGAGGAGTTCCGTTGAACAGCTCCTGACTCCATCATCAGATCACTGTAATTATATTATTGTATTGTCACCGAAGTTTCTTAAGTATGCCAAATTTCAGCTCAATCGGTCGAAGATAACTGCTTCAAAATTGAGTTGCAAGATTCCACCTCAACAAACATAGTTACATACATACATTGCAAGTTAAATAAAAGCTTTTAAGAAAGCCTGTCATAGCGTAACCCCTTTTCCTTATAAAGTTCTAAGAATATTACCTCAGAGAAAGGTCCGGCGCCTCCGTACAAACTTTAGTTCTGTACTATTCTGTGGTGGGACTGGTTTTGGAGGTCACCGGGAGAGAGCAAAAACCTGGATGCCGACGTTAACGAACTTTCCAAATCACGCGAGCATGGGATTATTTTGGCCTGTTTTACAAAACATCCAGAGGCTTTTATATTTTAATAATTTACAGAAATAAATAACATCTAATACTATATTACAGAATATTTACAAAATATACAAGAACCAGTTAAGCTACCTAAAGACTGTGGCAAACAGTACAGGTAGCTCAACTAAACCAGATCACTACCAGTCGGAAACGTTCTCAAGATATTGGCGGCATTGCCACGCTTGACGAAAATGTTTCGCCTAATCGAAAAGTCAAAGGATATTCATTTTTAGGGTTTCCTTACCCAAAGGGTAAAAACGGGACCCTATTAACGGGACTTCGCTGTCCGTCTGTCTGTCACAGGGCTGTATCTCATGATCCGTGGTAGCTAGACAGATGAAATTTTCACAGATGATGTATTTCTGTTGCCGCTATAACAACAAATACTAACACAAGAATAAAATTTAGAAGAAGAAATAAAAGAGGAATTATAAGAAATTTAGAAATAAGTCATCGAAATCGGATCACCATAGATATGAGTGGATATAATCTATATATATAAAAATCAATTGCTGTTCGTTAGTCTTGCTAAAACTCGAGAACGGCTGAACGGATCCTATCTTGGTCTTGAAATGTTCGTGGAGGTCTAGGGAAGGTTTATAAGGTGAGAAAAATTCGAATAATTGCCGGGAAAACCCTACAGCCCTTTCTCTTTCCCATACAAAAGTTTTCTAACTAAAACGTAGAGTCGTAGAACGGGAACGGGAAGGGGACAGGACTTATTCTAAAGCGATACGAAGGTCGCCGGGTACAAACATAAACGCCGTACATAAAAAAAGTTACAAAAAAAAAAATATACAGTCATGTTGAATTAAGAACCTACTCATTTTTCGTCATTACTACATAGTATAAAGCAAAGTCGCTTTCCGCTTCCCGCGTCTGTATGTAATATGTATGTATGTATGTATGTATGTTTGCTTATATCTTTAAAACTACACAACGGATTTTGATGCGGTTTTTTTTAATAAATAGAGTGATTCAAGAGGAAGGTTTATATGTATAATACATGCATAATATAGTAGAGAAACACTGATAATTTTAGAGGTTTCTAATGTGATGTCGTAAATTAACACATTTTTTTGCGCTTACATTGCAAATGCTGGCTGAACCCCACGAGATATATCAAAATAATGTACTACAGTATTGTACACCTTAAAAACGTCTACAAAAAAGACAACGATGGTATTAGAAATGTCTTACGCACAGCGAAGCGGGCACGGGTCAGCTAGTATTGTTATATAAGTCCAATAGAAAATAATAAGATTTGATATTACGTTTTGAGCTCATTTGCAAAGCAGCGTCGACTGTTTCATAGGAAGCCGGTATCGAGTTACGTATTTTAATGGAAGTGCATTATGCATTTAATGCCGTTTGTCTGTTTGTCACGTGTTTGCTTGCGTGTAGGGAAATTAGTCATACAAACTATTAGCTTTGTTTCTATTCAGGGTCTTGCTAAAGTGCATTGTTGGGTATGAAAGAACACGTCGAAACAACTACTATATTCAGATCAAATTACTTACCATTTATTTGTGGTAACACGTGCTTAAATAAAACAGTGAATGAAAACATCGCGAGGAATCCGGTTAGTATTCTTATAAGCGGAGATGGGCTTGCAACCTGTCATGTATGAAATGCTACTGCAAAATGTGGGCATGTGCCAAATGTTATCTTGGGCGTTCTTTTGATTACCCCCTTTAGATATATTCAGAGCGCATGGAGATCTGAGAGAATGTCTACCGTTAGTTGTGATTCTTTTTCTATTTTTCTGGATCCGGTTGATGCATTCACTGTACTTAACTCTCAATTTTTCTATGCTAATTTCAACCTTATAGAAAGAGTGTACGAAGTGAGAATCGATGTATGGGATTTCAAAATTATTTTTTATGTCGTTTTAAAAGGTCGAGGGTACGAAATGCGAATTACCCGATGGTAGAGCGATTTGGAAAGAGATATAAAATTGCTTAGCAGCATATCTTTAGGATTTTACTGAAACACGATGGGTAAAACTTTGCACACTGTTTTAGTATAGTTTTTTATATCAGGTAATGCGTTTTTATCACATTTTACGTCTTTTCTCAAACTGACATCATTTCTGTCGCTTGATAGATTTCAATGGTGAGCTGATATGACTGTAGGAACAAATTCAAATTCAAAAATCATTTATTTCAATAAAATCACAAGGATAACATTGAAACGTCTTAGGAACTAGGTGAAGCTACACCGATTCCACGCGACCAAGCCTAGAAGAATCAGGGAACAAACACGGCTTGGGGTCTACCTTTTTTTTAATGATCCTTTCCTTAATGCTATGTAGAGCTCCAGTGTGGTGCCAATCGAACAAGGTGAAGGCTCAATCAGCCTATATTAAACCCGACAATTTCGAAGTATCACCAACGTGTTTACCTAAATCTGTACCAACGGTTGCCAAAACACGTGCTTTGTCTAGAATAGTCTAAATTCCTAAACAAATGAAAATAGTATCCATCAATGATTGAGTTTGAACGATCTACCGATGATAGAGATACGTTTGTTACGAATTGTAAATGGTGTTGAAAGCCAGCCGTGTGTGTGTTCTATCTGACGAAGGAACTTGTAGCTGTGATGTGTATAGACACGCGCTTTTGTGTGCGTGACTGAAACTGAGAGCTCCCGAGCCTATGCACACAGAAACAATATGCCACGTGCATCACACACAATGACCAACTCGCCTTCGTGAGACAGAATGTGTTAAGGAACACGAATTGTATAGTTGAACTTTGTTATTGAATCGACGACCTGTTTAAGTAACAAAGGAATTTCCTGCTTCGTCGTGATTGGTTTTGGTTGGAAATAATTTTGCCTGATCGAAATACTTAAACTAGGAACTAGGAAACTAGGCTGGTTAAGTGCGGTTCGACTCACACATTGAGAGTTCCGTAACGTTGGAGATGTATAAACATAAGGGGAAGAATAGTATTTTTTTGGTAAATTTTCATTAAAAATCGAAATATATAAATTAAAATTTGTTCTACAATTTACAATCAAGATAACTTAACCTATGAATAGATTTTTCTATTTTAAAAATGTATATGCGAATTAACAGGTGCTTAAAACGGTGAAGGAAAACATCGTGTGGAAACTAATTAGTATTCTAGCGGCAATGGGTTTGCAACCTGTTCTACTCCAACGGTCAGACATAGGACTAAATCGCATCATACCGGTTCCGTTTCCACATTTTGGTTTGGAACTCTAATAATTATGCATATTAATTATACAGAAATTACAAACAAGAATCAGTTTCGATATAATATTGCCACAACTATTGCGGTAAAAATGACATCAATCTGATGATGTCAGAGTTAGAATACAATGTTTCTTCAGCTTAAAGCCTGGTTTTTAGGGTTCCGTATTTATTTAGGTCTCACACTCTCACAGCTCAGTAGTTAGTATCTCTGCTTTTAGGAATGTGATTTAGGATTCCCTCCCAGGACAAACAGTTGTGTGATGCACATAGATGTTTGTTCCGTGTCTGTATCTACATAGTGTAATATTTGGAAAAAGTATGTATACTGTAATTTATCAGTTATCTGGTTCCCATATTACAAGCTATGCTTAGTTTAAAGCCAGATGTCGTGAGAAATGTTCACCAATATTTAGAGTGTACTGGCTTTTACTAGCAACTTTGTCCGCGCAGATTTATGAAATCGATTTTTGTGATGACTTTATCGTAAAACATTGAAACTCGAAGAAAATTTTGGAAAAATAAGTATCCTTTCAAGTTACTTTCGCATTTATAATATTATGTTTTACTTACGTACTCTGAACCGTGCCCTACTATATAAACTTCATATATATACTTGTTTTACAAAAGATAAGCATACACGCAGTGGAGATTAGCTAGATAAAACTTTGCAAAACGGAACTGTGACATTGAATGCGAGTTGCGACTGAGCCGGCCAACCTTGTGTCGTATGGATTACATTTTTAAATCGTTATTTTATCAAATTATCTTCAAAGTAAGCCTTGAACTTGCTAAGGTCAAGTTTTAGCAAGGAAACCTTTTCAAGTTAGCCAAGATTGGGCGTTGTGATGTTATATTATCCGGAAATAAGTACTTAATAAATACGATATACTGGTAACCTAATCCTAATAATATTATAAATGCGAAAGTTTGTGATAAGGCTGCTATTGCTTTAGTATGTAGATAAAAAATCAGAATAAATAAAGGGGGAACTTATAATCCGAAAAACAACCCCTAAATGATAAAAAAAAACGCAAAAGGATGATTTTGGAATAAATGACGCTGGTGTGCATCAAATCTGACATCAAAGACTAAAAACTTCAGTCTTTTCCATTCGATTATTGAAGGACAACGTCTGTCACGGGTCGGCTAGTTTATTTTAATTCTTTTTTAATCTTTATACAAAACCGGGTTTCATTTTCCCTTAATAACAAGGTAGGATTAAGTTATTATATCACCATTTAACACGATGATAAGATAGGTATTTTCCATCAGTAGTTTTGTTGACCTTTAGTCATCGCAGTTCAATGATTTATTGAAGCATCGATGTATTTATTACTTGATAAAATACAGTAGGTACTCATCTATCAGCTTCAGTAACATCAAAACATATCAACGATCAATATCCAAATGTAACAGTGTTATCTTCTTTCTGCTCTTATAAATATGTATTCCTTCCTCCATTTTCCTGTATCAGTCGTCATCTAGTTCACTTAATTTCTTTTTCATCCACTTCTTTCACTCCTTTCCTGTCATCTTATCTTTTACACAATCCATCTATCTTTTCTATGGTCTACATCTACATACTTCTACATCTACATTTAGGTTTTATTTCTAAATCAAGTGTAGCGTGTGCTGCTTTTAGATTTTGTGCTGAAGCTCTTTAGTTATTTTTTTTATTGTTGTACGTACTTGGTTAGTACTTTTAATTATTATTCTTGTTTGAGCCTTCACCTTGTTCGATCGGCACCACACTGGAGCTCTACATAGCATTAAGGAAAGGATCATTGAAAAAAAAGTAGACCCCAAGCCGTGTTTGTTGCCTGATTCTTCTAGGCTTGGTCGCGAGGAACAGACTTAGCTTCATTTAGTTCCTAAGACGTTTCAAAGTGATCCTTGTGATTTTATTGAAATAAATGATTTTTGAATTTGAATCCACATTCTAAAACATTCTTCTCGTCGAATGACAATGACATTATTCTCTCCTAATAATACTCGTAGTTTTTAAATGGTATAACAATGGCTTATTGTATAGATGTGCTAAATGTAATGTTAAGACGTGCCTCTGACTAACCTCTTTAGACATTTTCAAGGATCTGAGCACCTGGAGATCTGAGAGGACGTCTACCGTACTTGGGGATAACAGTCGCGATACTATTTCATATTCAATGGCTAACGCAACTAATATTATAATCCAACCTACTTGTACCGCTGTAGCTGACACATTCGACAATCTGCCAGTGTGTCTGTTTACACGTACAAGGCTATATAATGCAGCGGACAGATAAACTGCTTCTTAAATTGAGGTCAAATAAACAGATTCTTTGAGAAATACTAGAGGATTTGTACATTGGATGCCAAATAGTTCGAGGTTTCTGAGACGACTGTGGCCTGAGCAGTGAGCACGAACCACTATCGTATCGACAACCTATCTATTGTCCAAATATCAATAAGACGAAGTTGAACTTTATAGCGGAACGCATCTTTTTCACGCTCTATGGATTTACCTTACCAATCTAAGAACATAAAAAAAATATATATTGCAAGAGTTTTATAGTGAAAAACCAGTTCATTAATTATTTATGTAAATTATTACCTTAGTAAATTAATGTTCATATTTTTATCTAATAAAATTATTATTCATGTCAAAATAAAAAAATTACACTTTTTGTATAGTAAAATTTGAGCTCGTTGGTAGTAGTCTTATTTGCAATTTTCAAGGTCTATAAAGTGCTACCTTCTGGCGCTCCCAGTCGACGATTGTTTTTGTTCGAAACGAAAAAAGAAATACTTCTGAACAAGCCACATCTCCTATTTTATAATGTATAGTATATGTGAATAAAGATGTACCCATCTTTAATCACTTCGATAAATAATCCTACCGACCACTGCAATGACGACAAACACACGTCGGCGCGTGGTCCGCCTTTGCTTTTCGAATAAATTAATGATATAAATTATGTATAATTACTTATCAAAAATCTATTCTAATAGAAATCTAGTTCTACATAATTATTACCTATCTTTAACAATAAATCACAAGTTGATTTTAATAGTAGGTATATAAAATATTTCGATCATAAATTCTAAAACGTATCATTTTGAAATAATATCTTTATCGTGAAAAGTTTCTGCTATTATGTTTAGCTTAATAGAAATCTAGGTAGGAACCTGAAGTAATATACTTATAAAAATAGGAGATGTGGCTTGTTCAGAAGTATTTCTTTTTTCGTTTCCAAAAAGAGCAATCGTCGACTGGGAGGGAGCCCCTTAATTTCAGACCTGCAAAGGAACCTATGGAAAGTGCATACTAGAAATATTTGGTTTCGTAACACTAAAGTCCAGTTTCAATCCTACTAATATTATAAATTTGAAAGTTTGTTAGTATCTAATATATAAAATTCTCGCGCCACAGTATTTGTAACGAATCTCTTTCGAAACGGCTTGACCAATGCTTATGTGTTTTTAAGGTTCCGTACCCAAAGGGCAAAAACGGGACCCTATTACTAAGACTTCGCTGTCCGTCTGTCCGTCTGTCTGTCACAGGGCTGTATCTCATGAACCGTGATAGCTAGACAGTTGAAATTTTCACAGATTATGTATTTCTGTTGACGCTACAACAACAAATACTAAAAAAAGAATAAAATAATAATTTAAGTGGAGCTCCCATACAACAAATGTGTTTTTTTGGCGTTTTTTATAGATAATGGTACGGAACCCTTCGTGCGTGAATCCGAATCGCACTAGGCCGGTTTTTTTGTATATATTTGGTAGGTATGAGAATAGGTCGTAGGGTATTTCTTATACTCTTAGTGGCATAAAGTTCAGAAAAAACTGAAAGTGTTTTTTCTGTGGTATTATTAAAATCTGACTGGACAAATATACCATGTTTTATTTTAAGAAACTCGCTAACTTCGCATAAGAACCATCAGATATCGATGTTTGCGCAATATCCTCTAAAAATCATATCATTTATTATGATTCACAATTTATAATACGCACACGTTTCCGCATAGTGTAAATGTTGGCACAATGCTTTCGCTTGAATTTATTTTGGACTTGATCGAGATCAAATATACATCACAGGAACGATTCCACTTGTAAACCCTCGAGACTTCTTAAATAGGTATGAACATAGACCTTCACACTCTCATATACCCACACTCACACATGTAACTATCCACTGTATTTTGTTTTAAAAAAGCTCACTTAGATTGTTTTATAGTTATTATTTTGTCTGTAAAGTTACTGTTAACTATGGTTTGCATAATGCCTGTTAATTAGGGAAAAAACTGTCGCCTGGGCAACAGCTCACGCTTTTCCAGGAGACAGGGCAGTGCACCCCTTAAAACTAAAAATAATAAATCCTCCAAATTTCAAGTTTCTAACACCAGTGGTTGAGGCTATGCGTTGGCAGATCAGTCAGTAAGTAAAATCAAATTCAATATTAGTAGTATAGATTAATTTATCCATTGCATTGCGCATGACAACAACGGCGGCCATATCTCTGCCTGCGGTGACCTCGGTCAATCGTGTTACTATTTTACTGCAATAATACACATAAAGAAACATAAAGAATATAAGAAATGTTGGTTGCTTTAGTACGTAAATAATTACGTTTCAAACAATAGAAAGAAAACCGACTTCATGTTATTAATAAAAATTGTAGTGCTTTAAAATACATGAAAAAACCCAGGGGCCCTGTTATCTCAAATTCAAATTCAAAAATCATTTATTTCAATAAAATCACAAGGATCACTTTGAAACGTCTTAGGAACTAGGTGAAGCTAGAAGAATCAGGCAACAAACACGGCTTGGGGTCTACCTTTTTTTAATGATCCTTTTTTTAAAGCTATGTAGAGCTCCAGTCTGATGCCAATCGAATCATCATGGTGGTAATGGGATCACCTCGGAAGTATACTAAAGCTTCAAAATAAAAAAAAATTAGAAATCCGTCCACAAACGTCGGAGAAATCGAGGAAGAAAGACACAAAAAAAAAACATACAGGCGAATTGAGAATCTCTTCCTTTTTTTGAAGTAAAGAATGTAAGAAATTGTGGTATCTCTTGTACGTAAAATACCTAAATCAACAAGAAGAGTCCAGCGAAGCGCCAAACAACATTTTGACTAAAGTGTAGATCGAGTTTGTGAAGTTAGGCGTGTAGATTTATAGAAGCTTGGCTCTACATTAAGGTCTGATAATTTTTTGACAGTGCGAGCCATATATGGTCTCATCTTGGCAACATTTTACATGAAAATGTTTTTACTAAGATTATCATTACCTTGATTGAAATGGTTTTAACAACACTGATTTAAATTACAATTCAAATCTCGTTATTGCGGACAACTCGGTCCATAAAATTTCACATTTAGGTCCTTACAAACAATATAACAAAAACACGTATTAAATAACAAAAAACAGAAGATAATTATTATAACTTAAGCTTGTACAGCTGAATCGATTTCGATGATGCTTTATAGTTCAAAATCAAACATAGAATATCTTTAACCCCGACGTACCATAACAGACATATTTATTAACAAAACATTGTTTATACTCCCGTAAATCAATAATAAAACACTTCGTTATTAATTTCGCAATATTGCTTTGTGATAATGAGGACTTGGCAGACGAATCGACGACAGAGTTTATGTCTATGATTGCAGGATTTGATGGCCAAAAGGTCAAGCAAGGTCAAAGATAATGTTATCTTGCTTTAATGAGACCACCGCGTTACTCGAACTTGTTTATAAGATAATTGTTGATTTTCATGCGAGCAGTTCATGTGTTTTGGTCAGCGTTTTAATGTGTCCAATGACTTAGAAAACTTGGAAAACAAAAATGACTTGGAACTTTCGTACCGATTACCGATGCTAATCCTTCATAAAGGTGAGTTTCCACCTACGCGGAGTTATGCGGAACTGTGCGGAGCGGACCAATGACAGCGCTCAAATATTCGAGTTTGAAAATGTCGAGCGCTGTGTTTGGTCCGCTTCGCACAGCCCCGCGTAGGTTGAAACTCATCCTAAATCATCTAAGTTAGAGCTCCCACACAAAACCGCGATGCGATGCGATACGACGCCCGCAGGAATACAGCTATTCTCTCTTAAGCCGGGGTCCCACGGCGCGTAAAACGACGGGCCGCGCCGGATGACGCTCCGCCTGTGTGCGTCCGGCGCGTCGCGTACAGAGCGTTCCGAGCATGGGCCACCACGGATGCATCGTTCCCACGGCGCGTATGTCCGCCTTGGCGCGGTCTGGCGCGTGAAAACGCGGGCCGTGAGACCCCGGCATTAGACTTACTTCTTAATTGGAAGACAGTTCGTAGATATTTGGTGGGAGCCCTTAAGGCGCTCCCAGTCGACGATTGTTTTTGTTCGAAACGAAATAAGAAATACTTCTGAACAAGCCACATCTCCTATTTTATAATGTATAGTATATGTAAATAAAGATGTACCCATCTTTAATCACTTCGATAAATAATCCTACCGACCGCTGCAATGACGACAAACACACGTCGGCGCGTGGTCCGCCTTAGCTTTTCGAATAAATTAATGATATAAATTATGTATAATTACTTATCAAAAATCTATTCTAATAGAAATCTAGATCTACATTATTACCTATCTTTAACAATAAATCACAAGTTGATTTTAATAGTAGGTACCTATATAAAATATTTCGATCATAAATTCTAAAACGTATAATTTTGAAATAATATCTTTATCGTGAAAAGTTTCTGCTATTATGTTTTCAGCTTAATAGAAATCTAGGTAGGAACCTGAAGTAATATACTTATAAAAATAGGAGATGTGGCTTGTTCAGAAGTATTTCTTTTTTCGTTTCGAACAAAAACAATCGTCGACTGGGAGCGCGTTAAGCAACCTTCGATGCGGTCACGAAGGCTGACCATTGACATTAACAGCGAGAACATCCGGGCTTCGGATGTCGGTCCTGGCCTTAAAAATTTCGCTAAGCCATGACATAAGCCTACGGGTGACCTTAAAACTCTGCCACCGCAGTAAGCTACTTGCTCATACGAACTTTTTAATTTTCTTTAGGAACTCTACAACTCTTCTAAAAGTTTACCGTTGGTTTTTTACGCCCGTATCTTTATTTAACATTTTTTACTATCGTCACATTTTTATTGAAATTGTCTATCAATTTTGTTTCGTCGACGCTCTGACTCAAAAAAGTATGTTTTCTCTTTTTACCTCTAACGGTAAACACTTTTTATAATTAAATAAATAAATAAATAAATATTGGCGGACTTTACACACAGCGCCATCTAGCCCCAAACTTAGCAAAGCTTGTACTATGGGAACCAGATAACTGATAGAATACTTATATACTTTTTTTTTTGTAAATTCATACTAAATTCATACTTATTATACATATTAACACCCAGACACAGAACAAACATCTATGTTCATCACACAAATATTTGCCCTGGGTGGGGATCGAACCCACAACCTACAGCGCAGAAGGCAGAGTTTACGCTTGACTGCATTTATTTTTGTATCGTCCTTTCATTCCAAATTGCTTCTCCTCTATTAAACTGTGCATCTATGTTTTAATATGTACCTAGTACGTATTTTGATTGATCGTTGCGATAATATATAAATTGAAGGCATTTACTCAGATACCTAATGTATGCGGAACACATAGATCTAAGTACCTAGACATACATTTGCAATCAACTGATTTAAATTGCAGTATACAAACAGGAAAACTAACGTAATAGATCGGTTTAAACCATCGACTTTAATGTAGTCGATGGTTTAAACGTACTTTTAACTCAGAAGAAAAATTATAGATGCGTTTAGCAGTCACAAATGATTTCTGAAAGACGCGACTTTTTGGCACGACTATTCGAGTATTCTTAAAAGGGAATACCAGCAGCAACAAAGTGGCTTATTTTTGTGATTTTAGACGGTTACTTATTCTTATAATAACTAATTTATGGAGACAAAACAAGACAGGGCATACAGTGGTCCTCATAGATTGTGTGGTAGAACAAAAATTGCTTTAGTCATCATCCAGGGAAGAAATAGGGGAATACGATTGTATAGAAAAACGCCTGCCCAGGGATGCTCTTAAGCGTGCGTGTTCGCGCTGCGAAAAGATACTCGCGGCTGCAAGAACTAAATTACTATGATCTTTCTGAGTAAGACAATAAGGGTCACGCACGTTATTTAAATGTTTGCTACGGTCTGTAAAACCATGATGCTTTGTTTTGGGTTATCGTTTCTTAACAAAGTTTAACAAGTGACGTGTTGAACCCCATTATAATTATGTCAAAATATGAATCTGCCCTATTTTACAAATATTACAGGAGAGTGCTGGGAAATCGGGAAAGAAATTGCTTTCAGACCCCTTTAAGATCCGGAAGGCATATAATTCACAAAAAATAACGGTATTGTAAATAGTTTAAAAGAATAAATTGATTAATCTGGTTCCCGATATGTGCAGGAGTGAGGTCCACTCTTAAGTCGCGTCAGATAAAATCAATCAGCCGCAGATAGGCTTTTCAGTCAATGCCTTTGATGAGTCACAGTTAAGTAATGAGTTTGCGTGTGGGATTAAAGCGAGGTCAAATTGTGTTATTCTGTTATATATCTGATATGATAGTTTTTATAAAGTTTATTTTAATTCAATCCTAATAATTATTATAAATGCGAAAGTTTGTGATGCTATGTTTGTTCCCTAATCAAAAATAAACAACAAAACGGATTAAGATGAAATTTGCCGTAGTAGATAAAAAATCAGTATAAATAATGGGGGAACTTATAATCCGAAAAACAACCCTTAAATGATAAAAAACGCAAAAAGGATGATTTTGGTATAGATGGCGCTGGTGTGCAACAAAACTGACATCACAGACTAAAAACATTTAGTCGTCATAGCATCGCAGTTTTGACTAAGGAATGATACGCATTCTACCAAAATTCGTAATATATATTTTATCAATACAAGGTTGGTAGGGAAAAAATTGGAAGCTGCCTGATTTTTTTTTTTCTATACGATTATTATAATTTGACAGAACAACGTTTGTCACGAGTCGGCTAGTCATGCATTTACCTGGTCGTTCTTATCAGATCAACTAAAACAGCTGTCACTTTCGCACTGCGTATAGTATTATTACAATATTACTTTAAGGTCTTGTGGAAGCAAGAAGCAAATATATGGGTGATTGGCAATTAGAAATTTATCACGATCACTGCCATGTTTCATATGGCATGTTCCGGCTATACGAGGGCATTCTGGCATTCTGGTAGGAATGCCGTCGCCAGGGCTGGCCATTAGCTCATGGAGGAGTAATAAATGTATTTGAAGAATGCAGAATCGTTTTTTCTCAATAACCGCAAAACATACAGTTTTGTTTTTTACGACAAAGATAACTTAAGGATTTAATCTAGATAAATTACAGACAGAAACACGATTGGTGAAACTTTTCTTGATAGATTTATTTTCCAAAGTTGGCTCTTCAAAAACACTAGTTTCGTTTTTAATCAAAACTATGAATAGCTAAACAGTTCATTTTTATATAATTCGTTAGATAATTATACTACCTAAGTAAATTACAGACGGATTCTTTTTAAATTTGATGGTTTTCAAGATAATGCAGTTTTATTACTTTTTCCGTCTTATCCGGCTAGAATCAGCCCATACAAAAAGTAAAAAAAATCAAGTATCGCCTTAAACAAATCCTGTAGAAAAATCAATTGCCGCATGTATGAAAGATCATCACTTGAGAACGGTTTGATCGATTTGCTTTTTAGGGATTTACACAAAGGGTAAAAATGGGACCCTATTACTAAGACTTCGCTGTCCGTCTGTCCGTCTGTCTGTCACAGGGATGTATCTCATGAACCGTGATAGCTAGACAGTTGACATTTTTACAAATGATGTATTTCTGTTGCCAAAAAATACTAAAAAACAGAATAAAATAAATATATAAGTGCTCCCATACAAAAAACCGTATTTTTTTGCCGTTTTTTATTTTATTTATTTATTTACAAAACATAGATCGGGTACAATTAATAGCAGAATATAAGTAATGGTACGAAGCCCTTCGTGCCCGAATCCGACTCGCACTTGGCCGGTTATTAGTGGTGCAAGGCAAGGTTCGTATGAAAAATTTGGAAAATTCCTTTGAAACCTTTGAAAGTGCTTTTTTATGAGATTATTGTTTGGACTGGACAACCTTTGCCAGGTCAGCTAGTATATTATATAGACTAGGTACTTAATATAATATAATAGCAGTAACATAACCGGTTTAGTAGACACTGACTGATAGTTGCATAATAATGTAGGAAATGATCTTGAAAGCCCAGCCTTTAGAGACTTAAAAAGGTTATATTAGCAACTAGCTGACCCGTGCCCGCTTCGCTGTGCGTAACACATTTCTAATACCATCGTGGACTTTTTTGTAGACGTTTTTAAGGTGTACAATACTGTAGTACATTATTTTGATATATCTCGTGGGGTTCAGCCAGCATTTGCAATGTAAGCGCAAAAAAATGTGTTTATTTACGACATCACATTACAAACCTCTAAAATTATCAGTGTTTCTCTACTATGTTATGCATGTATTATACATATAAACCTTCCTCCTGAATCACTAATTAAAAAAAACTATTAAAAAAATTAATAAAAAAAAACCGCATCAAAATCCGTTGTGTAGTTTTAAAGATATAAGCAAACATACATACATACATACGCGGGAAGCGGAAAGCGACTTTGCTTTATACTATGTAGTGATGAATTCTACATTTACTTGTAAGCTTTTAGACGAAGCATGGCTCTTTATATAAGACTGGCCTCACAGTTCAGTTGGTAGTAGCTCTGCCTTCTGCGTTAGGTTGTGAGTTCGGCCCAGGACAAATATTTGTGTGAAGTACATAGTTGTTTGTTCTGTGTTATTATGTATCATATGTTTGTATTTAGAGGTGGTGCGTATTTACTCGACCAGGTTTGCAAACCTGGTATAGGCATAAAAAAATACGTACCAGGTAAGACGTCACAGTTTGAACGCGTATTTTGTACTTGAAAGTATTTTTGTACTTGAAAGTATTTTTGTACTTGAAAGTATGTATTTTCGTACTTAAGTGGTATTATACTTCAACGTATTTTTTATTCCTAGGGGGGAGGGGGGTGGTGCTGGGTGGAGTTGGTTGGCCTGAAACCAAATACTTTAAAGTATTTAAAACCTGGTTACCCCCTTAGGGGCTAGATTTCGGGGTTCCTAGTGCACCCCTACACACTAAAAAGAATGTACCCTCCAAATTTTAAGTTTCTAAGAACTGTTGTTCGGGCTGTCAGTCAGTCAGTAACACAAGAGTTTCATATTTCTAGAATCTAAATATCTAGATTATTGCTGCCACCATAAATGGAACAACATTTTGATGTGCCATTTTCTCAAGATCACAACTGCTTTTTTAGTGCGAATGTTCATCGTTGTGCCATTTTTGGCATTGTCCTCTAAGTTGAATAGGTTTATGTTAAGGAAGTAAAACTAAGATAACATCATTTTGTTGTTGTATTTATTGTTGAAGGAAACAATTGGGGCCTAGACGAAAACCTTCTCAGTGGGAAATAGAATTTAAAATTGTTCGAGTGCAAATCAGATATGCGTAAAGGGGTTTCTAAGCTATAGTTTTTCTGTTCACAAATATCTTCCGTTTTCCATGGGAATTAAAAAACTTAGATTTTACCAACCGTAGGTTAGTAAAATAATGACTAAAACAAACTTCTTCAAAATTTTAAATCGATTTGTTTAAAAAGGTCATTATAAATAAGTACTTAGGTATGTATATGTACCTACGACCTACTTATATGGAACGGGTAAGCACTGGTTTTGGTTGTGCCTACATGAACAAAAAGTATGTAGATCTGTAAATAGGTAACGTGATAACTAGCCAATCATAGAAGCTCATAATACGTACAGTCGGAAGTGCCAAGCAGGAAAATAATAGGGAAAACACGTGCTAAACATACTACAATGAGATAAATTAAAACCAGCCAAGTGCGAGTCGGACCTGTGCATTAAGGGTTCCGTACCATTATCTATAAAAACGCCAAAAAAATCATGTTTGTTGTATGGGAGCCCCCCTTAAATATTGATTGTATTCTGTGTTTAGTATTTGTTGTTAGAGCAGCCACTGAAATACATAATCTGTGAAAATTTCAACTGTCTAGCTATCACGGTTCATGAGATACAGCCCTGTGACAGACAGACGGACGGACAGACAGACACACGGACAGCGAAGTCTTAGTAATAGGGTCCCGTTTTTACCCTTTGGGTACGGAACTCTAAAAATGCAATTACTAAAATTAAATTCTAGGAAACATTTTCCGCAGCCAATTAGCAAATTAGGACATTTAAAATGTTGTCAACGATTTTATCTTTTATCTTCTTTTTTTTTGCCTGAAGATGACAATGCGTTGACATGGTGAAGTAGAGCAGAGGTTGATGGACTGTCAAAAGTAGCTAAATTTTACAATAGACTAGTAATTTCTTGACAAAATTACAGCTTTTATTTTCCATACTAATATTATAAAGAGGATAGATTTGATTGTTTGTTTGCATCGAATAGGCCCCGAAACTACTGGACCGATTTTAAAAATTCCTTTACCATTATAATCCTACATTATCCTTGATGAATATAGGCTATAGTATATTTTCATAAACGTTAGGGATCCGTATGAAAACTTGGATAATGTAACCCAACGTGTTAAAAGAATTACCTATAAAATCATTATTACATCCGTGCGACGCCGGGACGGTCTGCAAGTATAGTATAAATAGCTTTAGTATTTTTAGGGTTCCGTACCCAAAGGGTAAAAACGGGACCCTATTACTAAAACTTCGCTGTCCGTCTGTCCGTCTGTCTGTCACAGGGCTCTATCTCATGAACCGTGATAGCTAGACAGTTGAAATTGTCACAGATGATGTATTTCTGTTACCGCTATAACAACAAATACAAAAAACAGAATAAAATAAATATTTAATCTTCCCATACAAAAAACGTGTTTTTTGCCGTTTTTTATAGATAATGGTACGGAACCCTTCGTGCGCGAGTTCGACTCGCTCTTGGCTGGTTTTATTTTCTAATCTAAGACAGAAACACGATTGGTAACTACTTAGGCTGGCTCGGCTTATCCGATTACAATGGATTTTTTTGCTATCGCGCGGAGAATTCGTTGTGGTCCTATTTCAATTTTATCGACACGACATTACATTAATTGTTTTTCTATTAAAAAAAGTAAATTTATATACAGAAATAAATAATATCTAATACTTATATTTACAAAATAGACAAAAATAAAATAGTAAAAAAAACCGGCCAAGTGCGAGTCGGTCTCGCTCACGAAGGGTTCCATACCATTATCTATAAAAAATGACAAAAAAATACGTTTGTTGTATGGGAGCCCCACTTAAATATTTATTTTATTCTGTTTTTATTATTTGTTGTTATAGCGGCATCAGGAATACATCATCTGTAAAAAAATCAACTGTCTAGCTATCACGGTTCATGAGATACAGCCCTGTGACAGACAGACGGACAGCGAAGTCTTAGTAATAGGATCCCGTTTTTACCCTTTTGTACGGAACCCTAAAAACGAAACATCTCTAACTTAGAATCGTTTTTTTAAGCAAAAGTTTTCTTTACTGTTTGTGGAAGACAAAAATAAATTGATTCTAATTTTTTTTATAAATTATGTGTCTGATATAGGGCACCAGTCAACTGGACAAAAAAATAACCGTGTGTTACTTTAAAAGACGTTCAAATGTAATATTATAATGAATATCAATTGCGCACCCACGCCTTGTCCCATATCCAAGCTAATACAAGTTATCTCGTTAAGCCATTATAACGGAAGGCCCCATGAATGAAATAAATAGGTTATAATAAGCCATTAGATGTATGATTACGACAAACATGGCATGATTTTAATGGCTTAAGTTATGTTGGCTAATAATGGGTGCACACTGCAAAACTGCACGATTAGTTGTTGACCGACTTTTGACAAAACTAGTCTATACTAATATTATAATGAGGAAAGATTTGTATTTTAGTAACGAATAAACTTAAAAACTATTGGACCGATTTCAAAAATTCTTTCGCCATTAGAATGCTACATTATCTCGGAGTAAAAAATAATATAAAGAATAGGATCACGACTGTAATCCCCAAGTACGGTAGACATCCTCTCAGATCTCCGGACGCTTAGATCCTTTGAAGATGTCTAGTGGGGGTAGTCACGTCCAAACATTACATTTGGCACATGCCCACAATTTTCAGTAGTTAGCATTCCATACGTGACAGGTTGCAAGCCCATCGCCGCTAAGAATACTAACTGGTTTCCTCACGATGTTTTTCTTCACCGTTTCGGAGTAACATGGACCTATATTTATTATTAAAAATAATAGCGATCTCTACTAAAACTACAATAATGTAACTCAAGGTGTATAAAAATTATAGTTATATATAATTACGTTTTAAACGATAAACATTACATTTAGCTCATGCCTTATTACCCACATAGCAGTAGCTAGCATTCCATACGTGAAAGGTTACAAGCCCATCGCTGATGTATCGTCATCCTACTAATACCTATGGAAGTTTGTGATAATGTTTGTTTTATAATTCGTTCATAATGACTGAACCGAATTTAATTTGAACGATTTTTAGGCTTCCGTATCCAAAGGGTAAAAACGGGACCCTATTACTAAGACTTCGCTGTCCGTCTGTCTGTCTGTCTGTCTGTCCGTCCGTACGTCCGTCCGTCTGTCTGACACAGGGCTGTATCTCATGAACCGTAATAGCTAGACAGTTGAAATTTTCACAGAATATGTATTTCTGATGCTGCTATAACAACAAATACTAAAAACAGAATAAAATAAATATATAAGGGTGGCTCCCATACAACAAACGTGATTTTTTGGCCGTTTTCTATAGATACGTACGGAACCGGTCGCGCACTTGGCCAGTTTTTTTTTAACAGATGCGGAATTGTTCTACTTTCTGTTCGGGTACTACACGGGTAAAGCCACTGGCAGAAGCTAGTTAATTCCATGCCAGGAAATATTAAGGGGTCATCAAACTAGCAATTGGATCGAATTTACAAGTAGCAGTGGTCATCAACCTTCCTTTTGATGGGAACCGACAGTGATATTCTACACCATGTCATACTCCTGTCAGTTTTAATTACTCGTTTTTTTTGTTGGCAAAAAACTAGCATTTATTATTAGTTGTGTTGTTGACGAACCGGCAGACGAACAGACGCCTGAGGTTCAATGAACTAAAGGTAAGATTGATGGGTTTTTTTTTACAATTACGCTTTTTGCGGATGATGAATGGTCTTGCAATTATTGTGACATGAGTGTTGGACGTGCGTGTTTCTGTAAGATATAACAAACAATTCTGTCAAAACGTTTTGGTGTGCGAGTCAGGAAGAGCAGTAAAAAATGCATTCTGATTGACTGGTTCAATGTCATAGCCCGCCGCGGAGCGCGTCGTGTATCGCGCTCGGTGACTTATAACAGCAGCATAAGCCTAATGTGTTGTTTGAAAGTGTTCGCCTCATATGAAGAGTCCTACCTACGTTTTTTGCTGTTTGCACATGGCAAGACATGCTTCTTTACATTCACCCAACAATTTTTTACCAAAGCTTTTACAAGTACCTACCCACTATTTACAAGTATGTTCAGTAAAAAATGTGTCGGATATATTTAGAATAAAAGTATCTACATTTGCTTTGAAACCTGCCTACTCTATCGAAAAGTGCACAGAATTTAATAAAAACACTTACCCTCGTATTCAAGAACGACACTATGAGAACACGCACCCACAGTGGACGAAATCTTTTTTCATAAATATCACTTTATGTGTTAAGCGGCACTATGGCACACGCTACCGTGTGCCTTTAGAGCTCAACTTTGGCTAGAGGCACACGACAATGTGCCTCTAGTCACACTATGCAGTGTCGCACAACACATAAAGTGATTTTTATAAAAAAAGATTTCGTCCACTGTGGGTGCGTGTTCTCATAGTGTCGTTCTTGAATACGAGGGTTACCTACAGCTGGAAATTGTTAGTAACTTATTCTATTTTACGTTAGAACAGCAACATTTATTAGCCCATTGTACAGTGTTTTTTCTAGTTTAAGTTTATATCTTTATATTTTTGTTTTAATGGTGTACAATAAAGCATTTTCATTCATTCATTTATTTTGTTGCCTTGAAGTTGGCAGGTGTAGAAAATGCTTGTAGCATTAAGCCCATCAATTTTGTGTATTTTGTGCAATTGGGTATTAAGTACCTAAATAAATAAATATGTTTCAAAGGAGGATGTAAATGTTTACGACATCTGAAAAAGTGCATTTTTATTTATTTTTCAACTACTTGAATTGGGTGTCGGGACTACCAAGTAGCTAGTAGGTGGAGCTAGGCAGAGCAAAAAATATATAGCTAGATAAGGATGAATAAAGACAATGATAATGATTTTATGATAAAAAGACAATGGTGTCGATTCTGTTGGCACCGAGCTAATCTTAAAATTTCCTAAAATATAATTAAAACAATTTCGCTCCTATTCCTTTACGTTAAAGTCTACTTAGTGTAGTACTTAGCAATTGCTTAGGGCATTATATGCGCATCAAAATACGTCTTCGAAACGGTTAAGGAAAACATCGTGAGGAAACCAGTTAGTATTCTTATAAGCGGCGATGGGCTTGCTTAAGGAATGCTAACTACCTACTGCAAAATGTGGGTATGTGCCAAATATAATGTTTGGAAGTGCCTCTGACTACCTGATCTAAGCGCCTGGAGATCTGAGAGGATGTCTACCGTATTTGGGAATTACAGTCGTGACCCTATTTTTTTTTGTTTTATTTTATGAAAGTTATGTATGTTTGAAAGTGAGGGCACCAGGCACGGGAGAATATTACTCCAGATTTACTACTGTGAGTTACTATCAGTACTATCATACCAGCTCCATCACCAATAGTCGCTGTCCCATTGCCACCATACATTAACCTGACCATTGGCATGCAGTATACCAAGAAATAACAAGTGACACGTCAAGTAACCAATCAAAAAAACCTTCCAAATATGGCGCATACAATCCGACCAGACAGCCTGCCGTCACTACACAGATTATAAAACAGTTTCTATACCAACCAGAGGCCGTTGACCCGGTGTTAACGGTCTCTTAATACGTTATAAATTATATATTTGACTCGATAAACAATTTGGGTATTTTAAATATAGCGGGCCTAATTTCTAAAATGTTTTTTATAAGCCATCCTAAACCTAATATTTTAATAATCCTAGTAATATTAAAATGCCGTAATATTATAAAGCCGTGTTGGCCGAGTGGGTGGTACTTCGACTTTCAATCTGAAGGTCGTGGGTTCGAATGCCGGCGAGCACCAATGGATTTCGAAATGTATATGCGCATCAAAAACACGTGCTCAATACAGTGAAGGAAAACATCGTGAGGAAACCAGTTCGTATTCTTAGTATCTGAGAGGATGTCTACCGTAGGTATTTTGAGATTACAGTCGTGATCCTATTTTTTTTTAGTATTAAAATGCGAAAGTTTGTAAATCAACCAGGCCTAAACGACAGAATGGATTAAAATGAAATTTGCTGTAGATGTAGATATAATGCTCGAATAAAGCTGGGTGGGTTAAAATCTAAAAACATTTAGTCGTTTCGCAACGTAGTTTTGACTAATGAATGATACGCATTCTACCAAAACTCGTAATTTATTTTATCAGTACAACGTTTTTAGGGAAATATTGGATTGCCTGAAATTGCTTGAATTTTCGATTATTAGAATTTTACAGGACAAAGTATGTCACGGATTGGCTAGTAGTTCCTATAGTACAAGCATTCGGGAGTAAGTTGGCACTGCTTCTAAAGTAGAACGATTTCCAGGAATACTTAAACTTAGTAATTAGGTTAGTGGGACGGTACTTTGCCAAGTTACTTGGCTGTTATTATAGTGTTCTTGTTTTAGAGTTTACTAGCTGACCCGTGCCCGCTTCGCTGTGCGTAAGACATTCCTAATACCATCGTGGACGTTTTTGTAGACGTTTTTAAGGTGTACAATACTGTAGTACATTATTTTGATATATCTCGTGGGGTTCAGCCAGCATTTGCAATGTAAGCGCAAAAAAATGTGTTTATTTACGACATCACATTAGAAACCTCTAAAATTATCAGTGTTTCTCTACTATATTATGCAAGTATTATACATATAAACCTTCCTCCTGAATCACTCTATCTATTAAAAAAAACCGCATCAAAATCCGTTGTGTAGTTTTAAAGATATAAGCAAACATACATACATAAATACAGACACGGGAAGCGGAAAGCGACTTTGCTTTATACTATGTAGTGATTGTCTGAAGTATCCAAATTATATACCTATTAGGTATGATAATACTTCATGAGTAAAGCTCTTCTAAATACTGAATAGGTCAATAGGCATGTTCCATTGCCGAATTGACTGCAAACTATTTGGCAACCATACTATGCCTGATATAGATCTGTGAGTCTCCAACAATTGCCAAGACGCAGATGTTAGCATACTGAGCATCGATAATAAAATTGTTTATTTATTTATTTATTAAAAACTAGCTGACCCGTGCCCGCTTCGCTGGTCGACAGATAGTTTCACATCTGGTATTCCTATCTTCAAAATAAATTATAGCCTATATGTTGCCGAGGACTAATAGCTACATAACAAAAGAAGTTTCATCAAAATCCGTCTAGTAGTTTTTGCGTGAAAGTCTGACAACAGACAGACAGAGACAAAAATTTCAAAAATTTTTTTTTGGCTTGTGTTACTTGTTTAAAGACCCCTAGGAGTATTTTTTTTAGTTCTTATACAATGTACAGAATTGAACTCTTCTACAGTTTTATTATATGTATAGATAATAGATGATAAGCAAAACCCGTGTTTCACACATTCACATTCAAGAAAAAGTAATACAAAAAGTTAAAGCAAAGTGCCCCCGCAATTAACAACTTAAAAAAATTATATCTTTAACTTTAATACATATAAAAAACCGGCCAAGTGCGAGTCGGACTCGCGCACGAAGGCTTCCGAACCATCACTACATCACTACATAGTATAAAGCAAAGTCGCTTTCCGCTTCCCGCGTCTGTATGTAATATGTAATATGTATGTATGTATGTTTGCTTATATCTTTAAAACTACACAACGGATTTTGATGCGGTTTTTTTTATAAATAGAGTGATTCAAGAGGAAGGTTTATATGTATAATACATGCATAATATAGTAGAGAAACACTGATAATTTTAGAGGTTTCTAATGTGATGTCGTAAATAAACACATTTTTTTGCGCTTACATTGCAAATGCTGGCTGAACCCCACGAGATATATCAAAATAATGTACTACAGTATTGTATACCTTAAAAACGTCTACAAAAAAGTCCACGATGGTATTAGAAATGTCTTACGCACAGCGAAGCGGGCACGGGTCAGCTAGTTATCTATAAAAACGGCAAAAAAATCACGTTCGTTGTATGGGAGCCCCCATTAAATATTTATTTTATTCTGTTAGTATTTGTTGTTATAGCAGCTACAGAAATACATAATCTGTGAAAATTTCAACCGTCTAGCTATCACTGTTCATCATATACAGCCCTGTGACAGACAGACGGACGGCCAAACACACAGACAGCAGTCTTAGTAATAGGGTCCCGTTTTTACCCTTTGGGTACGGAACTCTAAAAATCTATAAATAAAATATAAATATCTATAAATATAATATTGTTATACATGATTGAAAACGCGTGAAGTACTTGGGTATTTGGTCGTAGGTCGGAGCTAAAGATGTAATTTAAAAAGTATTTTGAAGGGTTTACTGGTCGAAGCGACGCGTGATCCCAGAGCTGGATCCTCTTTGGCACAACGGATCAGCATTGTCGTTCAGCGTGGCAATGCCGCCAGTATCTTGGGAACACTTCCGATTGGTTGTGATCTGCATCGGTTGAGCTACCTATAGACCGTTTGCAACAGTCTTTAGATAGCTCTACTGGTTCTTGTGTATTTTTCAAATCCCACTAATATTATAAATACGAAAGTTTGTGAGTGAGTGTGTGTTTGTTTGTTACTCTTTCACGCAAAAACTACTGAACAGATTAAAATGAAACTTAACAGTAATATAGCTTATACTTCAGAACATCACATAAGCTACTTTTTATCCAGGTACCACCCATGCGAAGCTGGGGCGAGCAGCTAGTATTCTATAAATCATGAAAATCACCATTTCAATCCTTTTTTAACACTTTCAAAATGATATGACGAATTAACAACCAAGAAAGGTTTAATTCAATAATTCAATTCAATTGTTTAATATTCAACACAATGTTTATGGTTTATGTGTAGGGTGACGGATGGAAGAACTAAGATGGCGTCATGATATACGACGACAGGTATTTATCATGAGGCCATCTTAGTCTATTATATTCTTCTTTCTTCTAGATTAATGTTTGAGTTTAGTCCTAGAATATCTTCAAAACGAGCAGCAGTCATCGTTAAGCTGATTTTCCAAATAGATTGTTACGACGTGTATGAAGTATATCGTATCCATACATTTTGTATGATTAGAATTATATTACTAAAGGGCAGCGTGTCGGGACGCTACGCTGTATTACTACAGCTATACTATAATTCTAATCATACAAAATGTATGGATGTATGGATGCCCCCGACATAAAATTACAATTGCGGCTTAAGCGTCACGTCGCTACACGTTTCAACTATATAATATTGCAACAGTATTATGTCAGTCAGCAATTTAAAATCGTAAGCGCTGACAGCAAATGCAAGAAGTAACAATTACATTCTACTAATTCCTACTAATTCTACTATTCCTAATAAGTATCGATTTCAATTAAGATTGATTTAATAGAATGAAATAACCACACAATGGTTCATACATTATTTATCATCGGTTACTGTAAAGAAAATCGTTGGAAATACCGGCCGTAATTATTACATAGAGCATCGTCTTTGTCGTACAAAGCACGAAGATACTCATGGGAGTGACAGTAGTGTACTGAAGTACCTATTTATTTAGGTATCTGTGTGAATCAAATAAATAGTTGACGATCGGGTATGTTCGCAAAGACTCGAGTGTCACGACGGCACTGGCAGCGCAACCGTGAATATAGGCGGACGTCAAGCAAGACTGGAAATATGTTGATCTGTTGTTGTTATTGATCAAGGATCTCACCACGCTTACCCTTTGTAGAACACACAAGTGTGAACATTACAGTAATAGGCTATTTGACAGTATGAAAAATAAAGTGTTGTTGATAGTAATCTATGTCAATTATGCCTTCATAAAGCGTATGGAGTAAAATAACTTGAAAATAAACAATGATTTATTAACCCCTAATTAAAATTATCTATTTTTAAACGCCAGTCACTTGACACAAAACGGTCAGGATTGGTCGAATCGACTATAACGTAACATGCTTGTCAATATATGTCATCGCCTGCCTTGAAAAACTTAACGATTGTTTATTTGTTGACAAGCATGTAACGTCAGAGAAACTAGTCCGACGCCATTTGCATAAAGAAGCGTTTTTTCGGGTTATTTAAATTGTCGAATATACATTTTTAGGGCCAATACATAACAGATTTTTTTTTATGGACTCCTCAGTCACTACTGAATAATTTAGAATAGTTTTCAAAATCTTGTCAAATAGCCCATTATTACGGTCTGATACGGTATCTCGATTTTAAAAATTGCATGAAGAATTCTAGTGATAAAATAATTTACGGATAACATGTTACCAAAGGTTAATAATTGTCTGCATGTCTAGTTTCCTTATAAAGAATCTACGGCAGTTCAAAGTCAAAGTCATTCTGTAAAATAGGTAACAAGAATCACTTTGAAATATCTTAAAAACTAGGGTGAGAGCGATGGTTGTGGGCATTTTAATAAAATTAAAATTTTTAAATGTTAAAAAAAATATTAAAATGACGATTTTTAAACAACATAGAATAAAGTATTTATCTATCTCTTAGGTTAAGCAAATGTTTTTTGTTTGGCGATATTTATTTATTAATTATTCATATTTAAATAGACAAAATGAAAAATATTTAGTTGTGGTCAATCACATCTAGAGGCATAACGCATCACAACTGTCACTATTCAAAACGGACCATAGACAAAAAAACTGTATTAACCATAGATTTTAAACAAGTTTGTTTGCTATGCTTAGTTATTGACTGCCAAAATTGAAAATGACCAAAAAGGGGTAGGCACCACAACCGGGTCTTTGGCTTGAATTTACGCCTCTATACTCAGTCAATGTTAACTATTGCAATAAGTAATTTACCATCGTATCGTGACATCTAGGATCTGAGCGCCAGAGACCTAAGAGAATGTCTATCATTGCTTAGGATTACAGTATTGAGCCTGTTTCAATATTTACTACCAAGCCAGGCAACAAGCAATAAAGAGCTTGCCTATCTATTAAGTTGACGGAATTAGTGTTTGAAAGGTCTGGCTCTTTTATGTGTCTCATGGAAATCTAAATTGGACCCTTCTATTTAGCATTAACATGAAGGGTCTTTGATTACCGGTTACCGATACCGACCGGTTCCACTCGTCCGACCACTATTGTGTAAGTAAATTAATTGATGTGTTTGATCAAAAGGTAATGAGAGGCTTTAGAACTGAGTAATGAGAGGTTATAACAGGTTTGGCTTTATTTTTTATTGTACATTGCACACGTGGTCATGTATGTTTGTCTTCAAAACCAGCCAAGTACGAGTCGGACTAGCGCACGAAGGGTTCCGTACCATTATTTATAAAAAACGGCTAACAATCACGTTTGTTGTACGGGAGCCCTACTTAAATACAGCCCTGTGCCAGACAGACGGACAGACGGACAGCGAAGTCTCAGTAATAGGGTCCCGTTTTTACCCTTTGGGTACGGAACCCTAAAAAAGAATATTACATTGAACCATTATTTGTTACTCTCTCATTTGTTGCTGAAGAGAAAATGTCGTCAATGCAAGACAGCTCTTTGTGTACGGTATTTGGACCCAGAACTCTCTCGAAGTATTTCTCAAAGACATTATTAAAATCGCCAAAAGCAAATTCACGTAATTTAAAATTACATAAATGTATAGTTACGTGTATGTAAATTCAATACTGAATAATGTTGTGTCCAAATGTGATGTAATTTTGTAATTTTTATCTCATTTACCTGCAACACAGCAAAAAGTATTGCTCTTCTAGCAGACCACCACGGGTGTACTAATAAAGATTATAGTAAATTGTTTTGATACCTTAGGTTACTTTATTGCAATATATTATTTACTTTATCTATACCTATAAAATGCTTTGTCCTGAATTTTATTTATTTATTTATTTATTTATACATAATTAGCACGGTACAAGACCAATTACACTAACTATTTACACAATATATTATATCTAATCATTTAATACTAAATGAAAAATAATTACACGTATTAGATACCTACATAAATAATTATACATTTTTACATGTCAATAGGAATGTCATAGATAAAATGAAATAAGAAGAAATGTGATGATGAAATGATGAAAAATGAAATAAAAAAATATAAATAAAAAAATGACTGACTATCAACGCATAGCCTAAACCGCTGATCGTAGAGACCTGAAACTTGGAGGGTGCGTTCTTTGTATGACGTAGGCATCCGATAAGAAAGGATTTTCCGAAATTCTACCCCTAAGAGGGTGAAAAACGTAGGCAAAGTTTGTATGAAACTCTATGGTTTTTATGGAACATTTTCTTCAAAGACTCATTGTTGTACATTTGTGCACTGAAATCGGAATTAAAATTCGAAAAACTGAAGGTACTTTTCTCATGAAATTATTGAAATTTGGACAGGACAACGTCTGTCGCGAGTCCAGCTTTGTAATATCTAATTTAAATAAAAAATGGCCTATGTTCTTTGCTAATAATGTAGCTTTTGATAGGTGAAGTTGTTTTTCAGTGTAGATCAGTGTTCCGCAAACATTTTGTGTCCAAGGTACATTTAGGAAAATGAAATTTTTTAATCAACATTTATTATTAATCAACGAAATAATATTTTTTATTAATCAACAAAACTAAACTTTAAATTGCAGAAAAGGTATCTAATGCGAAACATGAGCCTGTTTAATTAAGCATAGACGGTCTAAATTTGGAGTAATCGTTGACAGGGCTGCTAAAAATACGTTTATAAGATATCCTTATTTTTCCAAGGAACACCAACTAATTGACCACGGTACACCAGTGTGCCGCGGTACACACTTTGCGGAACACTGGTGTAGATCACATCATTTGTTAGTATTCACAAGGTATGCCTTATTGAGAACATGTCAAGCAAGTAGAACAAAAATGGCACCAAGAAACCGTCTCCAAGAACATAAGATACTTATCTCGTATTGATTTTATATAAATTGTTTGATACTAGCTCAAGTTCTCGGAAGGCTATTCTATTGACTGCATGCGGAACTTTGAGTCGCTTTTGTAGGTCGCCGTGACACTACCGCGATAGAAATATGTAGGCACATACCGACGGGTAGACATACTTTATAATATATAGCATGTATGCTTTACCAGCGGCTTGACTCGTGGTAACTTTATGCTATTCCAGGGCATGTATATTCCAAGTTTCATCCAAATCCGTTTAGTTGTTTTGAGCCACAAATATAAAAAAAAACGACTGTAATCCCCAAGTACGGTAGACATCCTCTCAGATCTCCAGACGCTATCCTTTGAAGGTGTCAAGTGGGGGTAGCTAAAGGCACGTCCAAACATATTTGGCACATGCCCACATTTTGCAGTAGTTAGCACTCCATACGTGACAGGTTGCAAGTCCATCGCTGCTTATAAGAATACTAACTGGTTTCCTCACGATGTTTTCTTTCACCGTTTTGAGCACGTGTTTTGATGCGCATATAAATTTTTCGAACAGAAAAATCCATTGATGCGCGCCGAGATACGAACCCACGACCTTCTAAATGAGAGTCGAGGTACCTCCCACTTGACCAACACGGCTTTTTAGAGAGATACATACTCATATTATTCCATCTCGATACTTTTTTCGGATCACCTAAGTGTGCTAGAAAGGCTATCTTTGCCTTCTCTTTCGTGGGTTTTTTACCACCAGGCCACTGAGCAAAAAGTATCAGTTTTGACATTTGGACGATACGTTGTCGATATGATAGTGGTTCATGCTAACCCTGGTGCAAAAGCAAGCAAAGGCTTCACCTAAAAAACTACATTAACATCACCCTACTCAAAAATCTCACACACAAATATTGCGAGTGGATACATGTCTGCGTGGGACGTTCTTCATGTCCCCAAGACTGTTGCAAATCGAGTAAAAACTGACGATAAAACATGTGAAACTGTGCTAATGTCCAAAATTAGCAATCCACCCGCGTCACACATTTTCAAATATTTACATGAAGGCGATAATTGATGGTTTGCTGGTGCGTGATGCTGATAAGGATTATATTGTTGTGTTGCGAAGAACAGATACCATAGATCAGAGTTGGATATGAATTGAAATAGGAGCACGACCTAATCCACTAGTACTTATGGTAGACATCTTCTCAGATCTTCAGGCACTCAGGGGGGTTAGTATGAACCACTGTCGTATCGACAACGTATCGTCCAAATGTCAAAACTGACACTTTTTGTACAGTAAAAGTGTCAGTTTTGACATTTGGACGATATGATAGTGGTTCGTGTTCAGGCCACAGATTTTTAAAGATGTCTAATGGGGGTAGTCATAGACAGATAGACACGTCCAAACACTATAGTTGGATATCTAAAGCCGGGGCGGCGCGTAAAACGACGGGCCGCGCCGGATGACGCTCCGCCTGTGCGTCCGGCGCGTCGCGTACAGAGCGTTCTGAGCACGGGCCACCACGGATGCATCGTTCCCACGGCGCGTCCGTCCGCCTTGGCGCGGTCTGGCGCGTGAAAACGCGGGCCGTGGGACCCCGGCATAACTCGCATTTATAAGATGCTCATGTGTTATTATTTGTTCCAGGTACGTCAGCTTACCATCATTTGAATTTTGGCTTCCTATATTTGGTATCTACTTAGAATTGGTAAGTATCAACATGAATATGGTGAATCATTGAAGCTGAGTCAGTGCTAATTCTAGATCATCACTACATAGTATAAAGCAAAGTCGCTTTCCGCTTCCCGCGTATGTATGTATGTATGTTTGCTTATATCTTTAAAACTACACAACGGATTTTGATGCGGTTTTTTTTAATAGATAGAGTGATTCAGGAGGAAGGTTTATATGTATAATACATGCATAATATAGTAGAGAAACACTGATAATTTTAGAGGTTTCTAATGTGATGTCGTAAATAAACACATTTTTTTGCGCTTACATTGAAAATGCTGGCTGAACCCCACGAGATACTTATATCAATATAATGAACTACAGTATTGTATACCTTAAAAACGTCTACAAAAAAGTCCACGATGGTATTAGAAATGTCTTACGCACAGCGAAGCGGGCACGGGTCAGCTAGTCAAAGATAAGATTCAGTTTAGCCATCATATGGTGCTAATGGAGCCATTGTGCGAGTCTTTTAATTATTTTCTCTTTGAGTTTTCACCTTGATCGACACCACAGTAGCTCTACTGAGGTTTAGTATAATAGGTAGCACTCATTGAGGAAAGAAAAGAATGATAGGCCCCAAGCCGCGTTTGTTGCCTGATTCTTCTAGCCTTGGTCGCGTGGATCAGGCGTTCACCTAGTTCAAAGTTCAAAGTTTTTATTGCTTTCATGTGTAAGTACATTAAGGTCTTATAGGTATTTAAATAAGTATGGTATCAACATGAGCCCGGGTAGGGCATTGCAAAAGATCACTTAGCCTATAAAATTCACAAATTAAAAAATATTACTTAATATTAATTATCAAGGTACTTAACTCTAATTATTTAAACTAACTATTTTTGGGTTTTCACAAATAAACTCTTGCAGAGTGTAAAAACTATTTTCAAATAAATATTTTTTGAGAATTTGAGGTTTTGAATCTGGGTGATTTGTGATTTTATTGAAATAGCCATAACGCTCCATCATCAGAGTTGACCACTACCTCACACAAAAAGGATACCGTTTGATGGCCAGTCCATAAAAACAGGATGTCCCTCATCAAGTTTAATTTATTATTCAGTGAGTCACCAATATAAACGTAAAATTGTAAAATTCCGGTAATAATCGTAACTTGATACAGTCGTGTTCCAAAACGTGCATAAGATTTACGATATTGTTTACGATGCTTCTGAAAGGCTCTCTGTGTTTTAAGCGGATAAATATAGAATGAAAATAGCGGCTTAAATTATTAATTTGTTTTTAAACTTATAAAAAAAACTAATTTATATTAATAACTATTCAAACATCTTCTAAGGTATTAAACTATCGTGGTTGTTACTCATTTTAGCTATAAATACGGCTAATTACCAAGTTCTTGTATTGCTTTTCGAGACAATTTAGATACTCATCATGAGCATTGCCCGCGACCGCGATCAACGGCAGATCGGCGAAAACACGATTGGCGAGTTTCTAAGGTTTCGCCTTACCTGAAATGTATGTATCTCTATTTTTTTTTATAATACTGTTGGCACCATTTTGGCACCTGTTTTAATGAAAAGTATAAAGTTAAAATTCAAAGCTTGAACTTTCTTATCTAACAAGAGATATGACGGACTGTGTTCTTACTGTTATTTACTCGTACAAAAAGATAAGTTTTTTTTGTTTTTAGAAACTAATTATTAAAGGAGCTGACGACAGTTTTAAATCATTTTGATTGCTCATCAATATAGCTCACAACAATAAAATGATTTGTAATATAACAAAAGATATAAATTACATATTTTATTGCTACAAGATGAAATATTAGCAGTAAAGACGAAGTTCTATCACTGTCACACTAAGTACTGGTCCTGTCTATTATGTACCGCTGTGAATAGAGCGGCTTCCGCTACAGTTCCATCCGCTAAGTGTACATGTTTGGCACAAAGTTCTGTTTACTAAAACAAGGGGTATTCAGGAGTCATGTTACGACCATTGAAGAACTACTTGCATGTCACGTGTAGGTATTGCGTGTTTAGAATTTGTTGTTGACAACTCGATACCTTTATACAAACTTTAGTCTATATTTTAGTGCATTTTTGTGCATAGGTCGCGTTTTTAACACATTTTAGCTTACATTTTAACTAAAAAATGTGGGTATGTGCCAAATATAATGTTTGGACGTAACTCTGACTACCCCCACTAGACATATTCAAGGGTCTAAGCGCCTGGAGATCTGAGAGGATGTCTACAGTACTTGGGGATTACAGTCGTGATCCTATTTATTTATTTTTATTTCATTTTAACCGATTTTATAAGGTGATCTATGTTTTTTATGTTACTCAATAATTCCGGTAATTGTTAACCGATTTTGACGTTTGTTTCGCTGGTGTTTAGAAAATAATTCCAAGGTGACCCCTACTAAAATTAGATACCAGCAAGATTTCTACTTTTCCCGTTAAATTTAAAAAACGTAATCATCTCGTGGGATCGCTTGGGAACACCTACTATAGAACTCATAGTTTCTGATACCCACGAGCTGCCATCTGTCCGGGTTTCCCCGGATTTGTCCTAGTTTAGAGGGCGTCCGGGGAGCGTCCGGGCGGGGTTTCATTTGTAGTTAAAATTTGGTCACCCGCGACACAACTTTTCGATTAAGGGAGCCGTTTGTGAAATATTAAGCTTTAAATTGCACGCCCCCCCCACATGTTCTTGTAAACATGTCCGGGTTCTGGGCTCTAAAATCCGGGGTTTTCACGTGTCTTGTCCTGGATGCCAAATTTTAGAGATGGCAGCCCTATTCTATACATATAATAAAACTGTAGAAGAGTTCAATTCTGTACATTGAATAAAAACTAAAAAAAATACTCCTAGGAGCCTTTATAAAAGTAACACAAGCCAAAAAAAAAACATTTTGAAATTTTTGTCTGTCTGTCTGTCTGTCTGTTGTCCGGCTTTCACGCAAAAACTACTGGACGGATTTTGATGAAACTTTTTTTGTTATATAGCTATTAGTCCTCGGCAACATATAGGCTAATTTATTTTGAAGATTGGAATACCAGATGTAAAACTATCTGTCGCCCAGCGAAGCGGGCACGGGTCAGCTAGTTCATATATAAGACTGTTTGTTGTCCTTTATTTACCTAATCGATTTCTTTGTTCAATCATACCTACAAACGTTCTTAGCTAACCAAACCATAAAGTATTATCTGAATGTTGTAAGTTTATAACACATTCGTGCCATATTGTCACAATACAATAATCTTGGTACTGACCTACACCTACACAAGTAGGTACAACACAATAATTAATAGGTAGGGTGAGAGCGCTGGTTGTGGGCACTTTAACAACATTTTATTTTCAAATAAACGGTCTATATTGAAAAAATGATTTAAACGACGATTTTTAAACAACATAGTATATAGTATTTATCTTTCTCTTAGGTTAACAAATGTTTTGTAACAGGCGATATTTATTTGTTAATTATTCATATTTAAATAGACACAACGGGAAATCATTAGTTGTGGTCAAACAAATCAAATCACAACAGCCACTAATCAAAACGGACCATATGCAAGTTTATTTACTATGCTCGTTATTGACTGCCAAAATTGAAAATGTCCAAAGCCGGGGTAGGCACCACAACAGGGTCTATGACCCTACATTACTTATATTACTTTGAAATAAAACTTTTCCATTCTTGACTTGTGACTCACATTGTCCGCGAAAAGAATTAAAATGTTATGTTTCAGTCGTTTGTCTTTGTCACTGGTATTTCTCCGAACTGCAATGTGGTGAAACTTAACAAAGTGCCTCGTCACATTCACTGTACTGTACTGTACAGTGGACATGCGCAAACGGCGCCGGCGCGATGTTTTCCATACAACTGTAAAACCGGTTCTGTAGACGACAGAAAGACGACATCATTTTTTAGTGATTACCTACATGAACAACAAAATATGTATAGACATAAAATTTTATTGATTGAATCTAGTAATTTTTATAAATATTTTCTACGTAGTCAACGCAGTTCGCGCAGACTTTAAGCATCTTCATATTTTTTCAACTAACATAGTTCTGACCCACAACTGTGGTAATTGTAAAAAATCTTTGACTTATATACCTATACTAGCTGACCCGTGCCCGCTTCGCTGTGCGTAAGACATTTCTAATACCATCGTGGACTTTTTTGTAGACGTTTTTAAGGTATACAATACTGTAGTACATTATTTTGATATATCTCGTGGGGTTCAGCCAGCATTTGCAATGTAAGCGCAAAAAAATGTGTTTATTTACGACATCACATTAGAAACCTCTAAAATTATCAGTGTTTCTCTACTATATTATGCATGTATTATACATATAAACCTTCCTCTTGAATCACTCTATTTATAAAAAAAAACCGCATCAAAATCCGTTGTGTAGTTTTAAAGATATAAGCAAACATACATACATACATATTACATATTACATACAGACGCGGGAAGCGGAAAGCGACTTTGCTTTATACTATGTAGTGATAATTTATTTAAAGTACTAGCTGACCCGTGCCCGCTTCGCTGGGCGACAGTGATTTCTAAATGTGATTATTATTATTAAAGTATTATACTTCAACACCTTGAATCCCAGAACAAATATTTGTAGGTTACGTAAGAATAACTATCGTAATATTTTCTATGGAAAAATTACAGAGAGATTCCCGCTTGGTTACCGCCTTATTCCCACTTGGTTACCGCCTCAAATCATTACGGAAACACGTGTGCAGTAACGTACGAGTAGTAACGTACGAGTATCTTGAGATGGTGTCGTGTGCATGTGAAAAGTAATTTAGCCTTTGTCACAGAATATAGGTCAACGAGTGACATAGAAATAACCCAAGGTTAAACTCAAAATCGCAAGTGGTGGTACGCGAATAAATATTTGTTATTGTGTTCATTGATTTACATAATTTAATACCTTTAAACGAGCAATATTCTTGTATACATATTACTAGCCGACCCGTAACAGACGTTGGCCTGTCAAAATTCAATAATCGAATAGAAAAGATTGAATGTTTTTAGTCTGTAATGACCATTGAGCTTAATGTACTACGTACTAGAGGAGCTATCCAAGCCAAATAAATTGCTCAATTTTCAAATATAAAGCCAAAGTCCGCTTGCAGCGTAAAATAAATATTTATAAGGCTAAACGAAACATTGAAACGTAAAGCGCTGACCGCTGAATGGCTTAAGTTACTTTCAATCAAAAAGGTCGTAAGCGCCACGAAAAACACGTTCGCGCGTCACAGGCGTTAGACTCTGACTGAGTCCACTGTGGTCCAGGGACCGCAAGGCGCAAATTATTACTTTGTGGTGTCATCTCTAGTACGTAGTACATTAAGCTCAATGGTAATGACAGATTTGTTGTACACCAGCGCCATATATACCAAAATCATCCCTTTTGCGTTTTTTTTTATAATTTCTGGGATGTTTTTCATATTTTAAAGTAGTCTATGTTTTTCGGGCATTATATCTACATCTACAGCAAATTTAATCTTTATCCGTTCTGTTGTTTAGGCCTGATTGAGGAACAAACATATATACTCGTATGCTCGCATACTAAATTTCGGGGGCGATAAATAGATCGTTTTACCCGTGTTTTCAGGCAATAAAATATTGGTAATGGTGAAATAATGGTCATCCAGGTACTACAAATATAGATGAAGATTTCAGGCAAATTTTTGGTTCCTTAGATTACATTATCGTCATTTTGGTGGAATAACCTAACTAACCTACTTTTTTAAATAAAATATAACCCATGTAGCTTGATGATAATGTAGAAACAATTTTTAAAATTGTCGAGTAATTTTTTAGTTTAAACATTACAAACAAACATATAAAAAAAAACAAAAAAAATGTGAAAAAATATTTAGTGTAGAAACATCTCCTTCCTGACTCAACACTAGCATTCTCTATATCGTTGACTAGCTGACCCGTGCCCGCTTCGCTGTGCGTAAGACATTTCTAATACCATCGTTGACTTTTTTGTAGACGTTTTTAAAGTGTACAATACTGTAGTACATTATTTTGATATATCTCGTGGGGTTCAGCCAGCATTTGCAATGTAAGCGCAAAAAAATGTGTTTATTTACGACATCACATTAGAAACCTCTAAAATTATCAGTGTTTCTCTACTATATTATGCATGTATTATACATATAAACCTTCCTCTTGAATCATTCTATTTATTAAAAAAAACCGCATCAAAATCCGTTGTGTAGTTTTAAAGATATAAGCAAACATACATACATACATACATACGCGGGAAGCGGAAAGCGACTTTGCTTTATACAATGTAGTGATATATAAATAGTTATTACCTACTATGTAACTAACTAGGTACCATTTTTTTTCATAAGCTTATATGCAGAAGAAGTCATCTCAAATTATTCTACATATCAATTACGCAATCAAAACAATATTACAACTGCGCTATGCACCACGGGAGCATGGAGAGTACCGCAAGGAATTCACCTGGGACCTTTTTAGGGTTCCGTACGCAAAGGGTAAAAACGGAACCCTATTACTAAAACATCGCTGTCCGTCTGTCTATCCATCTGTCCGTATGTAAGTCCGTCTGCCTGTCACAAGGCTGTATCTCATGAACCGTGATAGCTAGACAGTTGAATTTTTCACAGATTATGTATTTCTGTTGCCGCTATAACAACAAATACTAAAAACAGAATAAAATAAATATTTAAGGGGAGCTCCCATACAACGAACGTGATTTTTTTGACGTTTTTTGTACGGATGCGCTACTCCGACTCGCACTTAGCCGATGCAGAAGAAATCATCTCAAATTATTCTACGTATCAATAACGCAATCAAAACAATATTACAACTGCGCCACAAGAGCATGGAGAGTACTGCAAGGAATTCACCTGGGACCCTTTTTGTTTATTCGCGTTATCGGATAGGCTAGCTAGGCGTGTGTAAGGCTATGTAGAAATGCTTGAAATGCGATACCGGTGTTTGTTAGTTCCAAGTTAATGTACTCGTTGACACGTGGTGAGGGAACGTGGAATGTAAATAAAGCGCATTTTAAAAGGCGTTGATAATTCAGAAATGTACTTACCTACAGAACGGACGGCGGATTAATCGAAAACGAAATTCCGTGAAAAAGGTGGCGATTCTGTTGTGTCCTTAAACTAAAACTTCGTAAAAATACGATCGCTTTTATTATTTTACGATAATGCAGTTTTATCACTTTTTCCGTCTTATCCGGGTAGACTCAGCTCATACAAAACGTCAAAAATTTCACTTATCACCTTGAAATAAATTTGCAAATTTCGTAAGTGATTTAGAAACGTCAAGCTAAATTTAATCAACATGTAAACTGGTGTTACTAAGATGACACTTGGATATATAAAATATGCGAAATAAAATAGAGAGATGTCTAAAATATCCTAAGTTTTAGGACTGTCATTTTGATGTTACGCTAAATTAGACTTTAAAGTGAAATAAATAAGAGTGATCGTATTTTTACGAAATTTAAGCTTTAGGCGGACACAACAGAATCGCCACCATTGTCTGTATTATGTGTTGAAAATGAGTCCATAAATATTCTATTCTATTCTATTCGCGCGACACTTCTGTTACTCATTGGTTAATGGTTACTCAGTAGGTAGTATGTATGCTCCTAATAAAATAAAGTTGATAACTATAAATATCTATGTATGTTTTTTACAAGTATCTGGTCCCTAGAGGCCGAACATAGGTGAACATTGTATTATTTTGTCAAGAAAAACAGCGACAATTACTTGTCACGTAGTTTCTTATTGCTTATGCTTATCTACAGAATCTACACTACACCTAGTTAATAGAATTGCGCTGATGCCAAATAACCTAAACATATAAAATATGGTACGACTTACAGACTGTGTCATAATCAATGCAAAGCCTGGAGCTCCTAGATATTGCACTTTCAGGGAGTACTACTTCCTTATTCAGAGTTAGTTGAAGGAAGTCCGAATGTTGCTGCGGGGTTTTGAAGTTTGTACAAAAATAATCTCGCAAATGAAGTCGTGACTTTCCAATAGGCTAGTAATAAAACAGCAAATCGGGCTAGAACTATTATTTCGAGAATTGCATTTATATTTCTTGGCTTGTTAGTAACAGCGTCTAATTACTGTTTTGTTGTGCATTCAATGAATTTTATAGCGTGTTATTTGAAGCCACACGACCTACCTCAAAATGTGTTCGGCGATTGTGTTTGTTATTCTTCTACTGATTTTTAGGGTTCCGCACCCATAGGGTAAAAACGGGACCCTATTACTAAGATTTCGCTGATCGTCTGTCTGTCACAGGGCTGTATCTCATAAACCTTGATAGCTAGACAGTTGTAATTTTCACAGATTGTGTATTTCTGCTGCCGCTATAACAATAAATACTAAAAACAGAATAAAATAAATATTTAAGTGGGGCTCCCATACAACAAACGTGTTTTTTGCCGTTTTTTATAGATAATGGTACGGAACCCTTCGTGCGCGAATTCGACTCACACTTGGCCGGTTTTTGCTGTGATTTTGAGCAGGTTTGAACACGGCGCATGGTACACTAGTGGAAACCCTCACGACTTCTTTCATCTGATTAGTTATTATCAAACAGACTTTAACCCCGATGAACCTCTTAGAGGAATAATTTCTAAAATCCCATTCTAAGTACGCCCTACAAGTTTCAAGGACCAGCCGTGCGTAGATAGATCAGTCAGTCAGTCAGTAAAGCAAGAGATTTATATTATTTTGAATTTTAGATGACCTTGATGACCTCAAGTTGACGGATACAAGGCAGTAGGATCTGCGATATACTTAGTTAGATAATCTTGGATCTTAGCTTGTTCAGCAAGACTTGTTCAGCCACCACCTGGTGTAAAAAAAAACAATTCTTTATCGCTTACACTAAATAAACAATGCAATATATTTTTAGCACAGTTTGTAAAGTAGGAAAGAATGGGTCCCAGTTGAATTACAGAACTCCTGGGATATTACTTGCTGAACATATCACATTTCGCGGTATTATCTCTACACGTGTGTAAATTATTATTATGCGTTATGGAGTATTCCACTACGTCGCGACAGTAATAAAATACAACAAGCTCACTACGCAAATATAATTAATAAATTAATTACATCAACCGTCAAGGCTGTTGAAGAGTAACGATCTAATTGGCTTGTTTTCAGGAAGCTATTGTTTGGCGACTTTTCTGATGACGATCAGATTAACTTTTTTATTGTTTCATCTGTTTTGGTAAAAAAATCTGTCTGTCTGTCTGTCTGTCTATCTGTCTGTCTGTCCGTCCGTCTGTCTGTCACAAGGCTGTATCTCATGAACCATGATAGCTAGACAGTTGAAATTTTCACAGAATATGTATTTCTGTTGCTGCTATAACAACAAACACTAAAAACAGAATATTTAAGGGGGGCTCCCATACAACAAACGTGATTTTTTTGCCGTTTTTATAGATAATGGTACGGAACCCTTACGTGCGCGAGTCTGACTCGCACTTGGCCGGTTTTTATACCTTCACGTTAGCCAAGTTCCGCCGACTGTACTTGTACCGGGTTATGCCTAGATGTCGTTGTATTTAATGTTCTAATATCGATACGATATTTGCATAAAAAAGATAGATATGGTTTTTAACCTTGAATCGCTTATCGCAGCTTACAACGACTCAATACGATTTCGTGTGTCGTAAGTACTAGAAATGAATAGTACCAAAATTCAAATTCAAAAATTTCAAATTCAAATTCAAAAATCATTTATTTCTTTAAAATCACAAGGATCACTTTGAAACGTCTTAGGAACTAGGTGAAGCTACGCCGATTCCACGCGACCAAGCCTAGAAGAATCAGGCAACAAACACGGCTTGGGGTCTACCTTTTTTTTAATGATCCTTTCCTTAATGCTATGTAGAGCTCCAGTGTGGTGCCAATCGAACAAGGTGAAAACACCTATCTCCGAAGCGCAAATGTAATTACTCATACCTTATAGGTTATGTAATAACTCATAGGTTTATAGTCAGAATGCTTAGAAAAAAATAAAATGAAATGGAAAAGGTTCACGACTGTAAACCCCAAGTACGGTAGACTTTTTCACTTTCAAAACTTTCGTGAGTTGTACTACACATTATTACAACAACGGGAAATTACTCACGTAAATGATAAATTGTCAATGAGGACACCGACAATGTTTCGATTCATCTAGACTAGAGAATCTTCTTCAGGGTGAGTGGACCATTAAACGCGCGCGCTACCCTGCTCGCATTGTCGTCTCGCACTCAGTACGACAATTTATCATTTACGTGAGTAATTTCCCGTTGTTGTAATAATGTACGGTAGACTTCCTCTCAGATCTTCAGGCGCTCAGATCCTTGCAGATGTATAAAGGGGTCAGTTAGAGACACGTCCAAACATTACATTTGGCACATGCCTACAATGCTGAGGGTTTGATTGAAATCTTTGTTATCAACATTTCCAAGGTCGTCCTACGTCGCCATTGATTTTCTGTAGGTTTTTATAGCTATAGAAACCCACAATACCTTTACGACATACCTACACTTTTTTACTCTTATCAAAGCGGATTCTTAAATTCTTATGCTTATGTTCGCGTTAAGCCAGTAAATCCTGCCTACTAATCCTAATAATATTATAAATGTGAAAGTTTGTGAGTTTGTATGTATGTGTGTTCCTCGATCAGGCATAAACGACAAAACTAATTAAGTTGAAATTTTCTGTAGATGTAGTTATAACATAGACGAATAAAACATAGACTACTTTAATATATGAAAAACATCCCCAAAATGATGAAAAAACGCAAAAGGACATCACAGACTAAAAACATTCAGTCTTTTCTATTCGATTATTGAAATTTGACAGGACATTGTCTCTTACGGGTCGGCTAGTATTATATATCCGAAAGTCGGTGATGATGTATTTATGTTTGTGGCTCACTTACACTTAAACATACCAACGGATTTGGATAAAACTTGGAACATACATAGTCTATGCTCCAGAATGTCATTTATGTTACTTTTTATTTATGTGCCACACGAGCGAAGCCGCGGGCGGAAGCCTGATAGCCTGTTTCAGTAAGGAGATTTCGCACGGCCCGACCGCGCGCAATACAGGCGGAGAAGCGGATCCAGTGTTTTACTGCTATGTATGTATGTATGTATGCTTTGTATACCTAAGAACATGAATCGCCCAACCACGTGTCAAACTGTGGGCTTGCAAATAAAAAGGTTGTACTAAATTCCTTTCTTCTGATATAATACACGTCTGGGCCCTCACTCAGCAAAACAATTTTCACATTATTGGAATCAAAAATCAAAATCAAAAAAGCGTTTATTCTTTGAAATCACTTGGATCATTCACAATCGTCAAGTCAAGTAAGCAGTCCCAGGCTTTTTTGTCGTCTAAATAATTGATTGATTCAGCCGTGACTTTGCGGAAATCCATTTAAAAAAAAAAAAAAAAACTAAACGGACAAAGATATATAGCAACAAATTCCGCCAATCTGCTCCCAAAGAGTCCAACCTAATGTAAAATACTCCAGTAGAAAACTGTCCTGGAAAGAACCTGGAAAAGTACAGTAAATTGGTACAATAAAATAAGAATACAATAGATAAGAAACGAAAATAAAATTAAATAAAAACTGTAAATAAGGCAATAAAAAAAAAAGACGTGTGGCACTCGGAGACTGCCGCGGTAAAGCTATTGCATAACATTTTTTATCAACTTATGTATTAATAATTATTTATTTATTTATTTTATTTATCCTTTTTTCCTTTGTTTTTCTTTGATATTCAACTTTTTGAGCGTGGTGACCGATAAGAAAAGAAAAAGAAAAAAAAAAAAAATTTTTTTTTTACATCCCTAGATTGCGGGGGAAGAGGGGGATTAGGCATGCGCAGTAACGCCGATACAACCAATGCCACCTATTGGCGAGTTGCTAAACTAAAGAGACAAGCGTGATATTTCAAAAAGTCATTAAAAGTTCTGCTATTCATCGATAGATGTCAAAATCTTTAACCTACCTATTTACCTAACTACGTAGTTAGCATTCCACACGTAACAGGTTGCAAGCCCGTCGTCGCTTTCAAGAATACTAACAAGTTTCCTCACGATGTTTTCCTTCACCGTTATAAGCACGTGTAACGCGCATATACATTTTTCGAACAGAAATATCCATTGATGCACGGCCAGGATTCGATATTTACCTAACTACATGAATTCAATAATTCAATTTCAAACTTTTTAGTCGATCATGTCTGTGAAGTACCACCTATTTACCGATAGTGGTAAAATAGCGCCACCTGCCAGCGGAATTGCGAACCTCTCAAACCCCGAGCTTTCGCATGAGACCGCGAAAAGCACCTATAATAACGTAGTATCATCAAATGAAACTAGATGGCGCTGGAATGCGAAAATCACTCTAAGCAGGCATGACATGAGTCATAGGGATGTAATATTGATTAAAAAAAAGACGTGTGGCACTCGGAGACTGCCGCGTTAAAGCTATTGCATAACATTTTTTATCAACTTATGTATTTATAATTATTTATTTATTTATTTTATTTATCCTTTTTTCCTTTGTTTTTCTTTGATATTCAACTTTTTGAGCGTGGTGACCGATAAGAAAAGAAAAAGAAAAAAAAAAAATTTTTTTTTTTTTTTACATCCCTAGATTGCGGGGGAAGAGGGGGATTAGGCATGCGCAGTAACGCCGATACAACCAATGCCACCTATTGGCGAGTTGCTAAACTAAAGAGACAAGCGTGATATTTCAAAAAGTCATTAAAAGTTCTGCTATTCATCGATAGATGTCAAAATCTTTAACCTACCTATTTACCTAACTACGTAGTTAGCATTCCACACGTAACAGGTTGCAAGCCCGTCGTCGCTTTCAAGAATACTAACAGGTTTCCTCACGATGTTTTCCTTCACCGTTATAAGCACGTGTTACAAGCAATATACATTTTTCGAACAGAAATATCCATTGATGCACGGCCAGGATTCGATATTTACCTAACTACATGAATTCAATAATTCAATTTCAAACTTTTTAGTCGATCATGTCTGTGAAGTACCACCTATTTACCGATAGTGGTAAAATAGCGCCACCTGCCAGCGGAATTGCGAACCTCTCAAACCACGAGCTTTCGCATGAGACCGCGAAAAGCACCTATAATAACGTAGTATCATCAAATGAAACTAGATGGCGCTGGAATGCGAAAATCACTCTAGAGTCCGCGCCACCACTCAAGTCCGCTAGACGCGGCGTCGCAATCGCCTATTATAATGATGCCAGTAAGATAGCCATAATTTACCCCTTACACTAAAAGGGAGAGCGAACTAATGTTTACATTTTAAAACTATTTACTACTAGCAGTTCACTTCGACTTCGCACAGTTGTAATAATGAAGAATATAGGCAATTTTTTTATTTTTTTTGGTACATTATTGCTATTTTCGTGGGATCTCTATTTATTTTTATTTATTGTACTTACATTAATTTTAGACAGACAACGGAAGAGACTTTGTTTTATACTATGTAGTGATGTTATTCGCTCCTAATAAAGCTTTTCAGATTAAATATTTTTTTTAAATTGGTCCTATATTTTTTCAGTTTATCCGGTACAAACAAAAATATAAAACTAGAAATTTTATCTCTTTGTAATAGTAGTGTAGTTATGTAGGAAAACAATGAAATCAACCTAGTTTCACGATATAGGTAAATTTTATTAAATTATTTTTATACAATAATTATGGTCTTCATCATTTATTACTTGCATTCCAGACATATCGCTGTCACTTGTCTCTTGAAATTCACTGCCATGATCAGAATCAGTGTCGCTATCACTGGCTGTTGATATTATGAATTATGAATCTTTCTATTTCTTCATCTACCAGTCCATCATTTTTGAAATATTACAATTCTTTTTGAAGTGCTTGCTGCCACTCTTCCTTCTTTCGTAATTCGAGATACCATTTTCTCTGAAACACCTAAAATACAAAATAATTTAATTAGTGTTTTAATTTAGTCATATTTTACCTATTGTTAGACAAAAACTTATACTCTGGTATCCCTAAAATTTACCTGTCATGGCAGCGACTCTTTTTTGTATATTATTTAAAGGGATCAAAACGTCTTTATTCCTCTGCTCTAACTCACAAAACTCTTTTACTTTATGAATCATTTCACGAGCTGCACTTTTCACCAGTTTACGCGACATATTCACGCACATTTCAAGAAAATATTGGGAAAAACCATGGACGCTAATTTCATCGAGCACTCTGACATGAGATAAAATGGCGTTGCTGTCAAATTTAGTTTTGGTTTTCGTCGCAGGACATGAGTGGTGGCGAGGACTCTAAGCAGGCATGACATGAGTCATAGGGATGTAATATTGATTGAAAAAAATCTATTAATTAATAATCGATTTTTTGTCCCTACAAATAAATCGATTTTCCAAAAAATCGAATTATATGGTTCGGATCACGTTCGGAAAAACGATCAATGGTTCGGTTTGCGTTCGGAGACAAGACCGATGAGTCGGTTTCCGTTTGGGAGGCGACTATATGTAGGTTCACGTCCGGGAAAATGGCCAACGAACGATTCGGTTCGCGTTCGGAAAACTTAGTTTACAAAAATCGATTTATATGTGTAATTTACATAATCGATTTTTTAAAAATCGATTTTTTGAAATCCAAAAAGAGAAATCTCTAACACTCACACTCACGCATATTGCGTGAGTGTGAGTGTCTCGTAAAATTTTGCGTAAATTTTCGTTACGAAATTTCTGGATTCGGTCTCCACGCTCAAGGCCCGCGATAGAAGCTATGCAATAGCTTAATAAAATAATACAATAAACAAGATAATAAATACACTAATACCCAAGTAAACAAAATTAAATTAATAAATTTAGAGAACCTGAAAAAAGTACCACAAATTAACCGCACCTCCCTACGGTGAAGCAACACGTATGCGGAGTCCTGCGATGTTGTTGTTTTCCATTTCAGGCTAGCAAGCAGTGAGTCAAGTTCCTGATGATGCTTCGTAGAGAAGCGAAACACGTGTCGTTCTAGTTGAGTAATTTCCTAAGTGTATGTACTTCATAGTTTCAGGTTTCTGGTAGAGAGGTGCGGTTCAAGTTGTGGTACTTTTTTCAGGTTCTTTAAATTTATTATTTATTTTTGTCTTTGTGTATTCGTGTATTTATTATCTTGTTTATTGTATTATTTTATTTGTTATTGTTTTATCTTGTTTTTATTTTACTTTAGTTTCTTATCTACTGTATTTAATTTATTGTACCAATTACTGTACTTTTCCAGGTTCTTTGCTGGAAAGTTTGTACTGGAGTATTTTACCTTAGGTTGGACTCTTTGGGGTTCTAGTTGAGTAGTTTCCTAAGAGTATCTACTTCATAGTTTCAGTTTTCTGGTAGGGAGGTGCGGTTAATTTGTGGTACTTTTTTCAGGTTCTCTAAATTTATTAATTTAATTTTGTTTACTTGGGTATTAGTGTATTTATTATCTTGTTTATTGTATTATTTAATTTTATTGCCTTATTTACAGTTTTTATTTAATTTTATTTTCGTTTCTTATCTATTGTATTCTTATTTTATTGTACCAATTTACTGTACTTTTCCAGGTTCTTTCCAGGACAGTTTTCTACTGGAGTATTTTACATTAGGTTGGACTCTTTGGGAGCAGATTGGCGGAATTTGTTGCTATATATCTTTGTCCGTTTAGTTTTTTTTTTTTTTTTTTTTCGTCTAAATAATCAGATATTTTATATTAAGTTTTTAAATTTGCTAATAGCTTTTGCATGTCATTTGGGATTTTGATAGAAGCGTACAAATTGCACTTGAAATGATTTCTTAGTTTTAGTGGGCCTAGCCGTGGGAACAGCGCATGATTTGACAGTGCTCCTGATATATTCGGCCAAACCGCACTCTTAAATAAATGGTCTGTCGTAGTCTCGTAGTAGAATGTTATGATGTCAATTGTCACAAGTAATGTGGTCGTTCCATATTTCAAAATATAGTCGGAAACGATGAGACGTTTGCCCCGATATGTCGTTGTTTTCAAGAGTAGACCCCCAGTTCTCTCTGATTGTTTCACAAATATTGAAGCCAAGTGTACTTTGGATCAGTGTTCCGCAAACATTTTGTGTCCAATGTACATTTAGGAAAATTAATTTTTTTGAGGTCAACAAATTAAAAATCAGTTTTTAAGTAATACTAATCAACATTTATTATTAATCAACGAAATAATATTTTTTATTAATCAAGAAAACTAAACTTTAAGTTGCAGAAAAGGTATCTAATGCGAAACATGAGCTTGTACAAGTGAGCATAGACGGTCTAAATTTGGAGTAATCGTTGATAGGGCTGCTAAAAATACGTTCACACATCCAAGGCACACCAACTAATGACCACGGTACACCAGTGTGCCGCGGTACACACTTTGCGGAACGCTGCTTTGGATAATCACAACATACCTGTGATCCCATCACAATAGACAGCCCTAATACGACTCATCCAGCAGTTTGTCATAAACTCACGCGCAGTAAAACCAAACGAATGTCTTCAGAAATAGAAAACACCTTTTCAGTGGCGCTTTTGATTGCTTTTGATCAATGGCCAGAGTTCAGCGTTTGAATTGAATGCAAATATCATTAAAACCACCTCAGCCAGATGGAGCCCTGCCAGAGAAGGGAAAGGATTTACTATGGAGTGTGCTGGCTAGACAATTACGTCTCAATCATTACTCTACACATAGGGTGAGTTTCCACCTACGTAGAGCTGTGCAAAGATGTGCGGAGAGGACCAATGACAGCGCTTGAAAATTCGAGTTTGAAAATGTCGAGCGCTGTGTGCTCACCTTTACTGTTCACAAAGTCCAGATTATGTTGAAGTGGCACTGGGAATATTGACTGTTGTGGAAGAAATGTTGACTCTGTTCAGTTTATTTGGCCATAAAGCTGGTGGTCAGTCTTTATGCTTCTTATGCTGGTTGTCAGTCTTCTTCTAGGCTTGGTCGCGAGTAATCGGCGTAGCTTCACCCAGTTCTTAAGACGTTTCAAAGTGATCCTTGTGATTTTATTGAAATAGATAATTTTTGAATTTGAATTTGAATTGACCCATGAAGAGTATATTATTCTGTATATTGAGAGGCATCGTCTAAATATATAAAACACATGCGTTACTGACTGATCTATAAACGCACAACCTAAACCACTAGTGCTAGAATCTTGAAATTTCAAGGATGTATTTCTTATGGTGTGTAGAGATGCGCTAAGAATGGAATTCAAAAATTCTACCTGAAAAAAAACTTCACGTAAACGAAGTCATGAGAATTTCCACTAGTCTGTTTATAAAACTGTGTTATTTCTATTTGTTCATACTCATATGCAATTTGCTCTGATAGCATAGTCTCCCCTTTCTCTGCCTCTTCAAATTTGACTAAGCCTCATCTCATGGCTATTGGGGCAGTAGAGTGTAAAACAGTAAAACTTCACTTTCGCATTAGCAAACACGTCAACGTTGTATTTTATTTTTCCACTTTCTGTAGTTTTACGATACCGGTTTTGGTTATGACCTTTGTTCGACTAAGAAGCGATAAACTTGAAAATAGCTAAAGATCCAAGGAAACGAGGTTTTTATGGAAACAGTTGTATGGGACTATGTATTTACATTAAGGCGCTCCCAGTCGACGATTGTTTTTGTTCGAAACGAAAAAATAAATACTTGTGAACAAGCCACATCTCCTATTTTATAATGTATAGTATATGTGAATAAAGATGTACCCATCTTTAATCACTTCGATAAATAATCCTACCGACCGCTGCAATGACGACAAACACACGTCGGAGCGTGGTCCGCCTTAGCTTTTCGAAGTCTTATCTTATCAAAAAATCTTAGACTTATCAAAAATCTATTCTAATAGAAATCTAGATCTACATATTACCTATCTTTAACAATAAATCACAAGTTGATTTTAATAGTAGGTATATACAATATTTCGATCATAAATTCTAAAACGTATCATTTTGAAATAATATCTTTATCGTGAAAAGTTTCTGCTATTATGTTTTCAGCTTAATAGAAATCTAGGTAGGAACCTGAAGTAATATACTTATAAAAATAGGAGATGTGGCTTGTTCAGAAGTATTTCTTTTTTCGTTTCGAAAAAGAGCAATCAGCGACTGGGAGCCTCTTAAGGAAAGGATCATTAAAAAAAAGGTAGACCCCAAGCCGTGTTTGTTGCCTGATTCTTCTAGGCTTGGTCGCGTGGAATCGGCGTAGCTTCACCTAGTTCCTAAGACGTTTCAAAGTGATCCTTCTGATTTTATTGAAATAAATGATTTTTGAAATTAAATTTGAATTGCTGGTGGTCGTGGTCCTGCCGTGTTATTCTAGTACATTCAATGGTGAAGGAAAATATCACGAGGAAACCAGCTTGTATTCTTATAAGTGGCGATGGGCTTGCAACCGATTAAATATGAGTAAGTGTTCGTCCACACTGCCGAGCCTATAGCGCGAATTTATCTAACATTATAAAACACGCTATGAAGAAACACAGAATGTGAAGGGCTTCACACACAGCAGCTATAATGTAAAGATGTACATTATAGCACGATAAATCGCATTACATCTTAGTCAATAGTCAGGAGACCACACAGGACAGCTATAAATATACATCTCCGTATCTTAAGATATAGAGCGATATCGATACAATACATTTCCGTGTAATGGAATGAAGAGAAAGATACATTACATTACCTGTTGTGTGTTCGATACATTAAGATAATTTAAAGCTATACATCCCGGGATGTATAGCTTTTCAAATTTCATTTCAAATCAAAACTTAAAAATCACATTATTACTACATTCTATATCCGACCCTGTATGTAGCTGCATTCCTGACCAATACCGCTCGTCAGCTCGTCAAACGTATGCGAACTTTTTTATGAAGTACCCACTTTACTAACTAATTCAAAACTTCTTTTCGTAATATTAAGGTCATTTACTTATAGACTCATACTGCATGCTCACTGTCTATATAATAATCTACTTTAATTTAAATTTGTAATTTCTCATTAAGTGAAATGTATAATTTCTTTTGAGAATAAAGTTCTTTAACCATATGTAATGTACATTAATATACATTATAGCTGCCGTGTGTGAAGCCCTTGAGACTGAATTATTTTTAATTTGTAAGTAACTCCCAAATGTCTAAAGGGAGTAATTAGAAGTACAGTAGTTCCAAACATCACCTATAATTGACTCATGTGCACATATACAGTAGTTAACATTTAGCTCGATCGTTTATCTAAGACAATGCAACCGGCATTACGATAATGAAAATACAACTCTCGTTTCAGCGATGGCTTGGAATCCTTCCAAATTGACACAAACACACGGAAACCATTGCTAGCATTAGATAGCTATTGTTGTAAATACATATTGTATAAAGGTATTGTTTGTTGGTATGACGTAAACTCAATAGGTATCACTACATAGTATAAAGCAAAGTCGCTTTCCGCTTCCCGCGTCTGTATGTAATATGTATGTATGTATGTATGTTTGCTTATATCTTTAAAACTACACAACGGATTTTGATGCGGTTTTTTTTAATAAATAGAGTGATTCAAGAGGAAGGTTTATATGTATAATAAATGCATAATATAGTAGAGAAACACTGATAATTTTAGAGGTTTCTAATGTGATGTCGTAAATAAACACATTTTTTTGCGCTTACATTGCAAATGCTGGCTGAACCCCACGAGATATATCAAAATAATGTACTACAGTATTGTACACCTTAAAAACGTCTACAAAAAAGTCAACGATGGTATTAGAAATGTCTTACGCACAGCGAAGCGGGCACGGGTCAGCTAGTCACGATTAAAGTTATGCGCCTCGGCAATTTTCGTGTTTCCGAATTAGAACGAATGCAATCAATATCTCATCTCGCGCCTCGTCAGTCACTTACGAGCTTAGATAAGGTGCCAACCTGATTTTGCACGGGTGTACTAATGAAGGTTATTAAGGCAAGGTATCAACTTAGGTTACATTAGTGCGAATTCCCTGAGGATCTCCAATTTAAAAAAAAACTTGCGACCCGCCCCGGCTTCGCTCGGGTAGCATGTTATTATACATATAAACCTTCCTCCTGAATCACTCTATCTATTAAAAAGAACAGATGTCAGTGATGTCAGATTTGTTGTACACTAGGCCATTAAAATCATCCTTTTTGCGTTTTTTTATCATTTTGGGGATGTTTTTAATATTTTAAAGTAGTCTATGTTTTATTCGGGCATTATATCTACATCGTTTAAGCCTGATTGAGGCACAAACATACATACAAACTCACAAACTTTCACATTTATAATATTATATTAGGATGTTACTCGTTGCTAATGTAGCTTTTTAAAATTGGTCCAGTAGTTTTTAGTATATCCATTAGAAACAAAAATATAAATGTTACCTCTTTAATAGCGTTTAAGGTATGATAGTGTTTTGGCAGATAGATTTGATTTTCCTAAATATAAGTATACTGAAATGTCAGAGCAAACAATCCATAAAGCCAGTGGCGCCTATTTTCGTACTGCTTACTGCTTAAGTATCCTTGAGCTCCCTCAGGTTCCTGTTTCGTTGCCAAGGGCTCCCGACAAGGACAGAGCTACACATCATAGGGAGAGAGGTAGAAAACAAAAGTGACCCTGAACGTAAAACACACTCCTGGCGATCAATACAAGGAAGAAAAGGGGGATAAAGGGGCTTTTGTGAATGTTTGGCGCGTATTCTTGAAGCGAAGGGAGAAAGATACGGGGGTGGGGTTAGGAGGGTAATTGCGAACGCAAAAGGTCGGAGTAGGGAGGAATTATGCGCTTCCTTACGTAATTTTGGATGTTAACCTTGCATGTTATGTATGGTATGCCCTGTAGAGATTCAGAAGCTGTAGGTATATATATGTTTGGCTTTGCTGAATTTAAGGCGCTGCCAGTTCCTAAAACCGCGGTAGAAACGACTAAGACAGTTAACAACGGCAAGCTCTAGATGGCGTATGCGTATCGTAAATATTATCGACAGTTTTTATGAGATCGCGTTGCTGGTACCTACGTAGGCAAGTAATAGGGGTAGGTTTACCCACCTCTCAATAACCATTTTCTCTTTGTCCGCATCATATTACCTATCTACATATTACCTATCTTTAACAATAAATCACAAGTTTATCTTAATAGTAGGTATCAAAATATTTCGATCATTAATTCTAAAACGTATCATTTTGAAATAACATCTTATTCGTGAAAAGTTTCTAAGAAAGCTATTATGTTTTCAGCTTAATAGAAATCTAGGTAGGAACCTGAAGTAATATATTTATAAAAATAGGAGATGTGGCTTGTTCAGAAGTATTTCTTTTTTCGTTTCCAAAAAGAGCAATCGTCGACATACAGCCCCTTAAAGACATATTTCAGGAAACGGTGACAGTTTTAACGAGTTTTAGAGTCTGAGCTAGCTGAGTTTTATTGCCGATCTATTTATATACTTCTCTAACAACATTCACATAATACAGTCCTGACCTCGCATTAGGATTCCCTATGTCGTTGGTATTAGAATATAAGCACCATGGTACCACAACACCAAAACCCGGAACGAATATTTACAGATCATGCAAACATTTATCAAACCGAACTTATTACGTCTACGCCACGCTACCGAGGTTGTCAAATTTTGTAGAGAAAAAAAAATAGAATCACGACTCTAATCCTCAAGTTAGGTAGACATCCTCACAGATTTTCTCTAACAAACAACATTTTTGATGTATTCAATCATCTACTTTTGATATTGACTGTACTAACGAATTATGTATAGTATAATGTTTGTTCTGTGTCTGGGTGTTAATATGTATAATAAGTATGTATTTACAAATAAAAAACATATATAAATATTCTATCAGTTATCTGGTTCCCATAGTACAAGATTTGCTTAGTTTGGGGCTAGATGGCGCTGTGTGAAATGTCCACCAATATATCAATATATTCAAATATATATTATTATTACTGTAATCCCCAAGTACCTACGGGAAACATCCTTTCAGATCTCAATGCGCTAAAGGGGCTAAAGGGGTTAGTCAGAGGCACGTTCAAACATTACATTGACATTAAAAATAGCTTTGCGTACCTTGCGTAGTAAGACGTGTTAAGCTTATTAATACTATAAAAAATGCTTAAAAAATCTCTAAAAGATAATAGCAAGATCTGTAGAAAACAATTCAAACTATGTAGAAAATAATACACAACTTATATTGAAGTAACTAAATATTGAGTAACTAAATTTGACAGGCCTCACAGCTCAGTTGGTAGTAACTCTGCCTTCTGCGCTATAGGTTGTGGGTTCGATCCCCACCCAGGGCAACTATTTGTGTGATGAACATAGATGTTTGTTCTGTGTCTGGGTGTTACTATATATAATAAGTATGTATTTACAAAAAAAAAAAAGTATATAAGTATTCTACTAGTTATCTGGTTCCCATAGTACAAGGTTTGCTTAGTTTGGGGCTAGATGGCGTTGTGTGTAAAGTCCGCCAATATTTATTTATTTATTATTTTTTATTTATTGATTTACTACGAGTTACATTGCTGGTTGGACAAAAAGAGGTATTTACGAGTACTTTCAGTGTCAAACCAAGATATTTGTGAACACCCACTTGACGCCCACGAAGACTCTTCCATTAAGTATTGTTTTGTTACCATGACCACAAAACTATGACGCAATTTGGCTACCATCAAAATAAGCCAGCAAAATATTCTCGAATATTTCCCTTTAAGACGAGTAATAAATGTTTTTGATGGAGGATCGTTTTTTCTCAATAACCGCAAAACATACAGTTTTGTTTTTTATGACAAAGATAACTTAAGGATTTAATCTAGAAAAAGACAGAAACACGATTGGTGAAACTTTTCTCGACAGATTTATTTTCCAAAGTTGGCTCTTCAAAAACACTAGTTTCGTTTTTAATCAAAACTATGAATAGCTGAATAGTTCATTTATATATAACTCGTTAGATAATCATACTAGCTACCTAAATTAAACACATTTTCTTTTTAAATTTGATGGTTTTCAAGATAATGCGGTTTTATCACTTTTCCGTCTTATGTGGGACTCAGCCCATACAAAACGTCAAAAATTTCACTTATCACCTGAAGGCGTGAAATCTACACCTCAGGAATGCGTCGGCGCCGCAAGCAAACGCGCATTGCTGATACGTTCCGCTGATACGCTCAATTTTCGTATCAAGTAACGTAGAAAAATCTTATTTAGTTACTAGTATGAACTAGGTAGAGCTTTTTTAATGCTGCTCTACCACCACTAGCTCAGAAGTAGCTGAGCAACTCGTTTAGCAAATTCATAAGTACCTCTACAAAAGGTCGTGTTGGCCGAGTGGGATATCTCGACTTTTAATCCAATGGATTTTTCTGTTCAAGAAATTTATATGCGCATTAACGGTAAAGAAAAACATTGTGAGGAAACCAGTTAGTATTCTTGTAAACGGCGACGGGCTTGCTACCTGTCACGAGTGGAATGCTTACTACTGCAAAATGTGGACATGTGGACGTTCTGGACGTGCCTCTGAGGTGGTAATGGGACCACCTCGGAAGTATAGGCTTTCAAATAAAAAAATATTTCTGTAAATCCGTCCACAAACGCCGGAGTTATCGCGGAACATACACACGAAAAAAAAAATTGTGTGTGTCAGCTCCGACGCACGACTGGAGTTTACCAGATCGTGCGTAGAGCCCCCACTATAAGATGTTTTGCCATCAGTAAGAGTGAGAGAAAGCATTATAAAGTATAGGCAAAGTAAGGGTACACACTACCCACGATCTAGCTGCACTGCTCACACCAAATTAGAAAGTTGCGCACCAAAAACGTAACGAGGTCATGCGTTCAGTAGATTTTACTACTCACATCTTTTTCATACCGGGCGCCTTATATCAAAAACCGATTCTTAAGGAGTAAACTCCAAAAACAACATACAGACGAATTGATAACCTCCTCCTTTTTGAAGTCGGTTAAAGATTCCGCTCGAGACGCTACCACGTTTTAAATGAAGCACTGTTTTCTGTTCACGTGTCACTTCTCAATGACAACAGGATATTAATCCTGATGCCTTCGACTTAGATTCAAAACACATTCATGAAACTTAGTAGCAGAGCTACTACCAACTTAGCTGTGAAGCCAGTCAAAAAAACCGGGCAATTGCGAGTCAGACTCGCACACGAAGGGTTCCGTACCATTATCTATAAAAAACGGCAAAAAAAACACGTTTGTTGTATAGGAGCCCCACTTAAATATTTATTTTATTCTGTTTTTAGTATTTGTTGTTATAGCAGCAACAGAAATACATCATCTGTGAAAATTTCAACTGTCTAGCTATCACGGTTCATGAGATACAGCTTTGTGACGGACAGACGGACAGACGGACGGAAGTAATAGGGTCCCGTTTTTACCCTTTGGGTACACCCTAAAAAATAAGTGACAGCAAGCCCATCGCCGCTATAGGAATATAGATAGCAGTAGTCCTAATCAACTTAAACTGTCATATTACCAAATACCGCTCTATTTCAGTTACTTTATACAATAATAGTTTTAAAATACCAAAAAAAAAATATTTACCGGTACAGCAGAAGCTTCTTATGATCTGAGCACTGTCAGCATGATTTATTATTGCACTATCACAAAGTTATCGAGGTTTCGTATAATGTTGTGTAATGTAACGCTAATTCGTTTTAATTCAATCATTGTTTTGTTTGTGGGTTAAGGGCAAATAGGTAGCATTGCGTCACGGTATGACTGATTTGATAACAGTTTATTTGTTTTATCCATTTATTGATAAAAATAATAACAAGCAACCCAGTAAAGCGATAAAACAAGCGTCTCAGCTGGGTGGTCGATTATGGTGACACTTAATTTTTAGGGTTCCGTACCCAAAGGGTAAAAACGGGACCCTATTACTAAGACTTCGCTGTCCGTCTCTCTGTGTGTCACAGGGCTGTATCTCATGAACCATGATAGCTAGACAGTTGAAATTTTCACAGATTATGTATTTCTCTAAAAACAGCATAAAATAAATATTTAAGTGGGACTCTCGTACAACAAACGTGATTTTTTTTGCCGTTTTGATAATAGTACGGAACCCTTCGTGCGCGAGTCCGACTCGCACTTGGCCGGTTTTTTTTTGTTATTTTGTATAGGCCGAGTCTACCCGGACAAGACGGAAAAAGTGATAAAACTGCATTATCTTGAAAAAAATGTCTTTAATTTAGGTAGCTAGTATGATTATCTAACGAATTATATAAAAATAAACTGTTTAGTTATTCATAGTTTTGATAAAAAACGATACTAATGTTTTTAAAGAGCCAACTTTGGAAAATAAATCTATCGAGAAAAGTTTCGCCAATTGTGTTTCTGTCTAGATTATATCCTTAAGTTATCTTTGTCATAAAAAACAAAGCTGCATGTTTTGCGGTTATTGATAAAAAATTATTCTGCATTCATCAAAAACATTTGTTACTCGTCTTAAAACTTTATATAACTCGTTGAATTATCTATTATTTTCCCACAAAAGCATGTGAAAGTTAGCGCCACAATACCATGACATTCATGACAAACCGCTTAGTTAAATACAGCGTTGGCCACGTGTTCGGCATAAACTCAGCGCCTCAAGGTCGCACATAACCTGCTCTTGTTTCTGGTTTGCTGATATTTAATTGTTTGATTCTATTTTTGAATTTTTTGCGTTTTGAATCTTTTGCCGTTGGACACAAACGGACAATTAAAAACAATTAAATTAACGGACAAACTTGTTAAGGGGCTGTATGTCGACGATTGCTCTTTTTCGAAAAGAAAAAAGAAACACTTCTGAACAAGCCACATCTCCTATTTTTATAAATATACTAGCAGACCAGGCCACGCGTTGCTGTGTCAACAGATATCGCGACTATAAATTGAGATGTTAGATATCCTATATTTCAAGTTGGATCAAACTGCACACGGTGTGCAAAGTTTGATTAAAATCGGCTAAGTAGTTTAAGAGTCCATCGCGGACAAACATCGTGACAGGAGATTTATACATATTAAGAAGATTACTTCAGGTTCCTACCTAGATTTCTATTAAGCTGAAAACATAAAAAAAATAGCAGAAACTTTTCACGATAAAAATATTATTTCAAAATGATACGTTTTAGAATTTATGATCGAAATATTTTGATACCTACTATTAAGATCAACTTGTGATTTATTGTTAAAGATAGGTAATATGTAGATCTAGATTTCTATTGGAATAGGTTTTTGATAAGTAATTATACATAATTTATATAATTAATTCATTCGAAAAGAAAAGGCGGACAAAGAGAAAATGGTTATGAGGGGTGGGTAAAGCTACCCCTATTACTTGCCTACGTAGGCACCAGCAACGCGATCTCATAAAAACTGACGATAATGTTTACGATACGCATACGCCATATAGAGCTTGTTGTTAACTGTCTTAGTCGTTTCTGCCGCGGTTTTAGGAACTGGCAGCGCCTTAATTTGACAAATCTAGAACAAGTTATAGGTTATTTATGAAATTTAGTGCGTAATGTATTATTTTTCAAACTATTGACTAGTAGACATAACTATAGATTTTTTTTAAACGGGTCTTTATCACGTAGATACCTTTAATTTATTTTCCCGATGTTTCAAATATCTGTCACTGTTAAAGGTATCTAAGTGATAAAAACCCGTTTAAATAAAAGTTCAGTTAGTAGGTGTAGGTATGTAAGTATGGTAGACAAAGTTAATGTAAAAAAACTACGGCTAATAAGTAAATAAATAAACAAATATAGGCACGGTTCATTAAATAGACGCGTAATTTGTTATGGTGACATACAATTTATAATGAATCACACATGAACATCAAGTTAAATTAATCAGTAGGGAATTGCGAATAATAATAATCGTAATATTTAACCTTCCGTCGAAAACAATAGCTGGTAATTGCGCAGCAGATATTTGGCACCCATTGAATTTTAATGAGTTTTGCGATAAAATTCACCGTTTCTTTTGCGATTCTTGTTTCTATTTTGCGATGTTGTAATACAAATCATTTAAGTTGTCATTTGTGACAATTCAGTTGTGGTAAAGCTAAAACCTCGTAAAAATACGCTTTTATTTCGTTTCCTTACGTTAAAGTCTAAACTCGCATTAACCTCAGGATGTCAGTTTTAAGTAATTTTACATTTTTTACGTAAATTTAGTCATCATAAAAGGTGTTGACTAAAATGAAATATTTGCACATCTGAATTATACAAATGTCTAAAATATTATAAACTTTAGAACTTTAATTTTGAGGTTAATCTTATTTAGACTTTAACGTAAAAGGAATAAGGGCGATCGTATTTTTTCGAAGTTTTTGCCTTTAGGCGGGCATAACTTATGCCACCAGTAACATGAGAAAGCTTCAAGATTCACTGGTTTTTGACATTATAAGCGCAGGAGTTGGAAATGACGTCAAACGCAATTTAAATTTGGAATCTAATCGTAAAGAGTACCCAACCATGGAGATTATATATCTTTCGCTACGTTTTCGCATTAAACCAAGGTCGACTTGTAGGATGCGATGAAATATGTAGATTTATTTATTTTGAACCACAACCACGCGTATTGAATAATTAAATTCAGCGCTCGCTGTTTTTGAAGTGTGTTGTAAATTTTCCATTCCTTTGAAACTCTAAACTGTTTCATAATATTATGATTGTTAATGTATTTTTGAGAACAGAGAGAATGTGTTATTTAGTGTGCGAAATTACTGTGACTAGTTTTTAGGGTTCCGTACCCAAAGGGTAAAAACGGGACCCTATTACTAAGCCTTCGCTGTCTGTCTGTCTGTCTGTCTGCCCGTATGTCTGTCACTGTATCTCATGAATAGTGATAGCTAGACAGTTGAAATTTTTACAGATTATGTATTTCTGTTGCCGCTATAACAATATATACTAAAAACAGAATAAATTAAATATTTAAGTGGGACTCCCATATAAAAAACGTTATTTTTTGCCATTTTTTATAGATAATGGTATGGAACGTGAGTCCGACTCGCACTTGACCGGTTTTTTTGGGCGGCTTTTATCTATGTTTCTTCATTTCTAAAATAAATTTCGTGTTAAGAATAGTAAATTATGAAATTTCCGGCTTAATACGCTGAAAAATATTTTCATAGAAATAAAGCTTCAGCGCTGATGTTATAACAAGAGTTCAAGTGATTCGCGATCAAGGCTACGACTATTTATACGATATTTCAGCGCGTATCGCGATAATGTTTACATACCTAATAACGAATAGGGTTACCAATAATATTATAATGTTTGTGTGTTTTTTACTCTAAAACTTTTACTGCGCAAAAACTACTGAACGGATTAAAATTAAACTTTACAGTAATCAATCAGTATCTGAATAACACATGGGCTACTTTTTATCTAGGTCTAGTAATATAATAATAATATATTGAAGAAATAATATTCAGTGGTTCTATGTTTTAGTGGCGTAATTGCATAACCCACCATATCTGACATCATTGTCTACCAGTAAGAAGACATTTTATTTTATTTTCGTTTGTAATGTGTATCACTACATAGTATAAAGCAAAGTCGCTTTTCGCTTCCCGTGTATGTATGTATGTTTGCTTATATCTTTAAAACTACACAACGGATTTTGATGCGGTTTTTTTTAATAGATAGAGTGATTCAGGAAGAAGGTTTATATGTATAATACATGCATAATATAGTAGAGAAACACTGATCATTTTAGAGGTTTCTAATGTGATGTCGTAAATAAACACATTTTTTGCGCTTACATTGCAAATGCTGGCTGAACCTCACGAGATATATCAAAATAATGTACTACAGTATTGTACACCTTAAAAACGTCTACAAAAAAGTCCACGATGGTATTAGAAATGTCTTACGCACAGCGAAGCGGGCACGGGTCAGCTAGTTAAGGATAAATTTAAAAACTACTGAACTAATTTTAAAAAGTCTTCCTCCCATCAAAAGCTATATAATCAGTGAGTAACAAGGACTATACTTAATTTTTTTTTTAAATAAAATTTTGATCTCTTTGATAAGATATTAATGAATCATCCTTAAAATAAATAAATTTAATGACTTTTTACACAGCGCCATCTAGCCACAAACTGTGGTAAGCTTGTACTATAGGATCCAGTAGAATACATAACATACTTTTTTTGAAAATAAAAAAGGTACAATAACATAATTAAAACTATCGTGGTTTTGGTAATTAGCCGTATTTATAGTTAAAATAAAACCGGCCAAGTGCGAGTCGGTTCCGTCCCATTATCAATAATACGGAACCCTAAAAACGGCATAAACATCATGTTAGTTGTATGGGAACCTCCCTTAAATATTTATTTTATTCTGTTTTTAGTATTTGTTGTTATAGCGGTAACAGTAATACATAATCTGTGAAAATTTCAACTGTCTTGCTATAACGGTTCGTGAGATACAGCCCTGTGACAGACAGACGGACAGACAGACGGACAGCGAAGTCTTAGTAATAGGGTCCCTTTTTACCCTTTGAGTACGGATCCCTAAAAAAGGTACAATAAATTATAAAATGATGACAAATACTTATCGACATGCCTCTGACAACCCTGCTTTAACATTCTGTATGTCCACAACAACTTGCGAGGTACATGATACTGCCACGTGTGTAGGATGGGTATGTTTACATTGCGAAAAAGATTACGTTCTTCGTGTATTAGCTGAGTATATAAAAACAATATTATGGGTTTAACTGTGTTTTATGTAGTTTTTTCATATTATATACATTACTAGCCGACCCGTGACGTTGTTCTGTCAAATTTAAATAATCGAATAGAAAAGACTTACCCTCGTATTCAAGAACGACACTATGAGAACACGCACCCACAGTGGACGAAATCTTTTTTCATAAAAATCACTTTATGCGTTGTGCGACACTGCATAGTGTGACTAGAGGCACATTGTCGTGTGCCTCTAGCCAAAGTTGAGCTCTAAAGGCACACGGTAGCGTGCGCCATAGTGCCGCTCAACACATAAAATGATGTTTATGAAAAAAGATTTCGTCCACTGTGGGTGCGTGTTCTCATAGTGTCGTTCTTGAATACGAGGGTGAATGGTTTTAGTCTGTGATGTCAGATTGGTTGCACACCAGCGCCATTTATGCAGAAATTATCCCTTTTGCGATTTTTTATAGTTTATGGGATGTTTTTAATATTTTAAAGTAGTCTATTATTTATTCGGGCATTATATCTACATCTACAGCAAATTTCATCTTAATCCGTTTTGTCGTTTAGGGCTGATTAGGGAACAAACATATATATACAAACTCACAAACTTTCGCATTTATAATTTTATATTGCTTAGGGCCTGTTTCACTATCTTCAACTAAAGTAAACTACTCGGCGATTACAAAAAAACTAACGTACCATTTGACATTTGATAGTTCTGACACTTTCATACATAAATTTAGCGCTAACTGGAAAGTAACTAATCAACACTTTATACTTGAAGAATCCCCAAGTACGGTAAACATACTCATCATTATTATTATCTGTATAAAATTCTAAGAAATCGCAAAAACAATCCTATGATCTATGAACAGGTGAGTAAATGATTACGCACATACTTTTAATGACGATATTAAACAAAACCGCAAAAACAACTTCATAAATCGTATTTACGTAAATCGTTAAAAAATATTTTGCGTAAGATTTAGCTTGACTCAAATCGTTATCTACAAAAGTAAACTTTGACTGAGTACATAAGTCTGTTGGCATAACTTATTATATAAACTAAACATGCATATCTTATAGTATGTTTATTATATTATATTTCCTGTTTTATCAAAATATTAACGTAGGTTCTATATCGCTTAGATCTGAAATGAAGTAATATATAATTACGAATGCAATCCCTAAGTACCAACGTTAGACATCCTCTTAGATCTCCAGGCGTTCTGGGAATAGACATACCTATAGGGACCTAATATGTTTTTTTAGGAAATTTCAGAAAAAACACTGATTAACGGGAGATAGTTATAAATAAAATAAATATATTATACTTATTATACATATTAACACCCAGACGCAGAACAAAAATCTACATATATGTTTATCACACAAATATTTGCCCTGGGTGGGGATCGAACCCACAACCTACAGCGCAGAAGGCAAAGTTATACCTAATATCACAATAGATTATATCGCGATAACTGTCAAAATGTTAATTGAATTGAAATTTATGTATTCTCAAGATGCATCGAATGGTGGAGCACTCGATATCGTAGATAAAAGAAATGATATGTATGATAATATTATCGTTCATATAAATATCGTATAAACCACGTCTAAAGGAAGTCAGAGGCACGTCCAAACATATTTGACACATGTTCATATTTTGCAGTAGTTAACATTCTGGCAAGCAAGTTGAGAGAAAATGGTGTTAGTCTAAATTCCTTTATCATATCAGTTTCAATACAGGTTCTTGATAAATGAGTAAAAATTCTACCTGACGTTGTCTAAATCATCTAGAATACTTGGACTAGTAAACATTATTTATTTTTTATTACTAGTGGAAACCCTTGCGACTTCGTACATGTGAAGTTGTTTCAAACTGACTTCAACGCCTGCTTCATTAGGGGTTGAATCCACCCCTAAACACCATAAGGCATATAGAATAAACCTACCAAATTTCAAGTTTCTAAGACCAGTGCGTTGATAGATCAGTCAGTTAGTAACGCAAGAGTTTTATATACTTAGAAGATCGATAACGTTTAAAAAGTATCTACTCTAAGAAGTCAGAGCGCGATTTTTGATTACCTAACCGTCTATGAGAGATTTAGATAGTCTATGTTCGTATCTGAGTGTACCTGTTGGTCTAGTTTCTCTATTTGTGCTGTCTGAGTGTGAGTACTAAACAAATACCACTTATCACGAACAACAGCTTTATCTTATCTGAGTCTTGTAAAAACTGCTTTTGTATTAACAGATATGATTATTGCAATGAATCAGGTTAGAATGAAGTATTTTCAGTAAGGGAAATGGTGAGATGAATTCAATTGAGTACTCAAAGTCAAGGTATATGGTACATAAAGTCAGAAAGTATTTATTTAAATGAAACCAAAAAGATCATTTTGAAATGTCTAGTTATCTGAAGTTAGTATTTTCAGTTATAGTAAGATTAATGGTGAGATGCATTCAAATTGGGTACTCAAAGTCAAATTCAAAGTCAAAAGGTATTTGATACTTAAAGTCAGAAAGTATTTATTTAAATGAAACCAAAAGGATCATTTTGAAATGTCTAGTTATATGAAGTTAGTATTTTCAGTTATAGTAAGGGTAATGGTGAGATGCATTCAAATTGGGTACTCAAAGTCAAATTCAAAGTCAAAAGGTATTTGATACTTAAAGTCAGAAAGTATTTATTTAAATAAAACCACAAGGATCATTTTGAAATGTCTAGTTATATGAAGTTAGTATTTTCAGTTATAGTAAGGGTAATGGTGAGATGCATTGAAATTGGGTACTCAAATTCAAATTCAAAGTCAAAAGGTATTTGATACTTAAAGTCAGAAAGTATTTATTTAAATGAAACCAAAAGGATCATTTTGAAATGTCTAGTTATATGAAGTTAGTATTTTCAGTTATAGTAAGGGTAATGGTGAGATGCATTTAAATTGTGTACTCAAAGATAACGTCAAAATGTATTTGGTACTTAAAGTCAGAAAGTATTTATTTAAATGAAATCACAAGAATCACTTCGAAACGTCGTAGGAGCTAGGTGAAGCTATAATTTCTCGTGATCGCTAGAAGAACCTACTGGGGTGATGATGAATATAATACAGCCTCATCCCCAAAAAAGACATGGTTGATACATAAGGAAATGACGAAGTTTAAACACGCTTATACCTAATTATATTAACAAAATGTTACTAATAAACAGGTAAAATTTGTATTATTGTTGGTACCGGATAAACTAAAAAAACTACAAGACCAATTATTAAAATTGAATCGATCAAAAACTACATTTTAGTAAGTTACATAGGCTATATTTTATTTTTCAAAAGAATTGAGATACTCACAAAAATTGTAATAATGAAACCTAAGTTATCAAAAATTTGCCTATAAACTTCATTAGTACACCCGTGCTAGTAATAGGCACAGTTTTTAGGGTCCGTACCCAAAGGGTAAAAACGGGGCCTTATTACTAAGACTTCGTTGTCCGTCTATCTATCACAAAGCTAGACAGTTGAAATTTTCACAAATTATGTATTTATATTGCCGCTATAACAACAAATACTAAAAACAGAATAAAATGTTTTTTTAAGTCGGGCTCCCATACAATAAAAGTGATTTTTTTTGTAGTTTTTTATAGATAATTGTATGGAACCCTTCGTGCGCGATAATGACTCTAGATTTGAAATCGGGCTCGGTTCGCCTCCTAATCTTTCACATAACATAATAAATTGTATCCTGTTTTGTTACGCTATTGTTATTCAAGAATATTTAAACGCAATAACCTGCGTTTGTTTGAAGCTATATTTAAACCGTTTTGCAATATATCGATGGTTGTCAGAGAGTGAGATGAGGACGTTGAGATTATCTTTAAGGCGATACTTGAAATTTTTGACGCTTTGTATGGGCTGTATTTACCCGGATAAGACGGAAAAAGTGCTAAAACTGCAATATCTTGAAAACCATCAAATTTAAAAAGAAACCGTCTGTAATTTATTTAGCTATGTGATAATCTTACAAATTATATAAAAATGAACTTTTTAGCTATTCATAGTTTTGATTAAAAACGAAACTAGGGTTTTTGAAGAGCCAACTTTGGAAAATAAATCTATCGAGAAAAGTTTCACCAATCGTGTTTCTGTCTGTAATTTATCTAGATTATATCCTTAAGTTATCTTTGTCGTAAAAAACAAAACTGTATGTTTTTCGGTTATTGAGAAAAAACGATTCTGCATTCTTCAAAAATATTTATTACTCCTCATAAGTAGGTCTTGCTTACTTTTAGTTAAATCTACTTGTATATAAAAAAATACTGTACCAAATGTAATGTTTTTACTGAGCACCTGGAGATCTAATAGGATGTCTACCGTACTTGGGGATTATATTCGTGATTCTTTTTAGGGTTCCGTACCCAAAGGGTAAAAACGGGACCCTATTACTAAGACTTCGCTGTCCGTCTGTCCGTCACAGGGCTGTATCTCATGAACCGTTATAGCTAGACAGTTGAAATTTTCACAGATTATGTATTTCTGTTGCCGCTATAACATACTAAACAAATACTAAAAACAGAATAAAATAAATATTTAAGTGGGCTCCCGTACAACAAACTTTTTTTGTCGTTTTGTATAGATAAAATAGTACGGAACCCTTCGTGCGCAAGTCCGACTCGCACTTGGCCGGTTTTTTTTTTAGATTTCTTTAATAATTGTTAACTATCTTTAATAAGAAGGTATGACTATTTAATTATGAACACACCATATATCAATTAAAGCTATTACACAAATTAAAAATAAATAATGGAACACTCGACTTTAATAACTTAATTTATAATCCTAGCGCAGTGTTTAATTGATTAGTTATACATATAAATTTGTTAAACAATATATTTATGTAAATATCTAAACCCTTCATTCATAATAGCCGTATAAACCGTATAAACCTATTTTAAGCAATGTCTGTATAAGTTTTTTTTTTCTTTCAAAACTTTCGTGAGATGTACTACACATTATTACAACAACGGGAAATTACTCACGTAAATGATAAATTGTCAATGAGGACACCGACAATGTTTCGATTCATCTAGAGAATCTTCTTCAGGGTGAGTGGACCATAACGCGCGCGCTACCCTGCTCGCATTGCCGTCTCGCACGGCAATGCGAGCAGATTAGATTCTCTAGATGAATCGAAACATTGTCGGTGTCCTCACTGACAATTTATAATTTACGTGAGTAATTTCCCGTTGTTGTAATAATGTGTCTGTATAAGTGCTAAATCGGTAAAGAGATTTTTAAGATATCGGGGTCCAAATGGGGTAGAAAAGATTAAAACGAAACAAGTTGTTCAAAATATTAAATTAATAAAACTACTAAAAAATATTTACAAAATACATAAGAAACAGTTGAGCTATCTATAGACAGTTGCAAACAGTCTATAGTTAGCTCAACTGATATATTTAAGGGTTGATCTTGTAGCGTTTTTGCTACGCACCCCGTAGCAAGGGCAAGGCTACGCGTGTAGCACTGATTGATTACTACGAGTAGGTACTATAGAAACTAATAAGTAAACGTAATTCAAATTCTATTTCGAAGTTCAGCGTTTATGCTATTTATTTTTTACTAGCGGTATCACTCACGTTTATCGCTTTCCCGTGGGATTCCGTCACGAACATATCATAGTGTCGTTCTTGAATACGAGGGTTAGACGGCTGGCTGGTCCGATTTTATATATATATTTTTAGTGTCGTTCTTAAATACAAGGGTAAGGGTCTATAACAGGCTGAAGTAGTAACATTTTTTTATATATATAGATTGCAAAGCAACATGTATTTCTACATGTTGTGCCAACCCCACATGAAGCGGGATAAGGAAAAATGATAATGTTTATTGGTATTCCTCTAGCGTTAAAAATAAGCAACACACCTTATAGCTTGATTAGTTGATTGATGTATATGAATACATTAAGTCAGTTGACTTCACGCGAGAACGCACTTCGCATCATAAATAATAAGTGTATAATCTTTAACATGAATTGAATTAAAGATTAGATACGGACCGAAGTATTATCGATGTACTCGGTAGCTGTTCGGTGCATTTTCTTTTTAACTGATCTACGTACATAGTTGTATGTAGATTAGGTACCACTTCATAAGCTGAAGCATGATAGGACGGGGTATGCATACGGTTGATCTATTCCCGTCTAATACCAATGGTACTTCTTTATTGTCCTAATTATTATTCTATTCTTAACGAATACCAAATCTTTATATAAAAATTAATTTGCTGTTCGTTAGTCTCGCTAAAACTCGAGAACGGCTGAACGGATTTATCTTATCTTGGCCTTGAAATGTTCGTGGAGGTCTAGGAAAGGTTTAAAAGGTGAGAAAAATTCGAATAATTGCCGGAAAAACCCTAAAAACAGATTCTTTTCTTTTCTTTTTCCCATACAAAAGTTTTCTAACTAAAACTTAGAGTCAATTTGAGCTTTATTGCTATTATATAAAGTTCACTGTTGTCTAAGCAATGTAGGTGTCTTCCTAAGAACGGGAACAGGAACGGGAACTTCAAACAATATTTGTCTATTGCGATACGAAGTTCGCCGGGTCAGCTTGTTATAAATATTAAAATGAAGTACAAATTCTATGCCCAACGAATACCAAAACATAACTTTTGGTACAGTCACAAAAGCAATTTATTCTGCTATCTAATTATTATAAGTCAGCTTCGCACGTATTGACCATTCTTTCCTGTAGATGAGGCCGACTATGGCGAGAGGATGGTATCTATAAGTTCTGGGTAAGACAACTCTATTTAAAACATAACTCAGGAACTACAGCGCCCTGTAAATGAGAATAAAGTTCAAGGTGACGCTGTTTATTTTCATCAAAAAATATCATCAAAGAAAGGAATGTAAAAAAATCCTAACACATTGGTTTAGAATGTTGCGTCGTACCTTGGTCGCGTAGACTTTAGTTCGAAGGATGTACGTGCACTGCATTATTATGTCATGTATTATGTGATGTATGTATGTGCCTATATATTGATAACGATTAGATTTGAAGCCGGTTTTGTTTTTGTATTTAACACGTAGGTGACTAACCCTCGTATTCAAGAACGACACTATGAGAACACGCACCCACAGTGGACGAAATCTTTTTTCATAAACATCACTTTATGTGTTGAGCGGCACTATGGCGCACGCTACAGTGTGCCTTTAGAGCTCAACTTTGGCTAGAGGCACTCGACAATGTGCCTCTAGTCACACTATGCAGTGTCGCACAACACATAAAGTGATTTTTATGAAAAATGATTTCGTCCACTGTGAGTGCGTGTTCTCATAGTGTCGTTCTTGAATACGAGGGACAGTGTACTGCATAAAAATCAGGGTATCAGATGGGGTTACCAAATGGCAGTACATATTACATAGCACACTAGAAACGTACATTCAATACCCTATATGTACGAGTATATATTTATATACAAACCATTGACCAGTCATGCTAGCTTGTTAGTTTGAAGTGCTTACTTCAACGTTTGTCTGAAACTTATTATTTCAATCAAACTCAAACTGAAAAGGCATTATTTTAATAAAATCATAAAGATCACTTTGAAACGTCTTAGGAGCTAGGTGAAGGCGCCTGTGTCTCGCGACCAAGCCTCAGAATCAGGCAACAAACAACAAACGGCTTAAGCAATCAAGCTGTATTCGTGGGTCACGTGTATTGTCCCGTGCTTATATTATTACTATTATTTCACTATGATTAATAATTACTTTACAAGCCGTTTGCGGTAAACAATGAGCCATTGTTATCGACCAATGTTTACTTATTGTTGCTATGTTGCACGAATGTTTACATCATTAATAAAATGTAGTTAAAACATAGATTTTATTGGTGTATTCTTTGCTGATGGCAAAATAAATGAAAAACTAATTAAGTCATAGTTTCATATTGAGTTAATTTGTGGAACTTTGAAAATCGTATAATTTAAAATATTGTATCTAATGCATATATTATTACATAACTTTATTTTGTATTATCTTATCAAAGATAAAAACAATAAAATAAAAAAATCATTGATCATCATATTTGGCAAATTGTGTGTTATCATTGGATAAGAAACATTACGCAAAATTAAGTAGTTCTTAGTAAGGAAAAAATAATAATTTAACAACGTAGTATTTTTTTGAGGCACTTAGATGATTGTATAATCGTTTAATATGTAGCCTTCTATATAAGTGTTAGGTACCAAGTACAATTATAACAATAGACTGGCAATAGACTGTGTGTCTGTACCAATTAATTAATATTCCAGTCGTTTACGCGATAACATCTTCAAAGATACCATTGTTGGGGAAAGTACACACAGCTAGGACAGTAGAATGCCACCTGGAATAAAACTACTTAATTTATAACTACTAACTACTAAACCTGCTTAAGACGAGTAATAAAGGTTTTTGATGAATGCAGAATCGTCTTTTCTCAATAACCGCAAAACATACAGTTTTGTTTTGTTCTCGTGGGGTCAGCACAACGCAGTGCATTTTGTATCCGCTTGCGTTTTTTCATCCTAGATCCTTGGCATACACTGCCTTATAGATAATCCGGCCCTGGATGTATGCTCAGAAGTTTAGAGTATTCTTTAGAAGTTTAAGGTGATAAGTGAAATTTTTGACGTTTTGTATGGACTGAGTCTACCCGGATAAGACGGAAAAAGTGATAAAACAGCATTATCTTGAAAACCATTAAATTAAAAAAAAAAATTGTCTTTAATTTAGGTAGTAGGTATGATTATCTAACGAGTTATATAAAAATGGACTATTTAGCTATTCATAGTTTTGATTAAAAACGAAACTAGTGTTTTTGAAGATCCAACTTTGGAAAATAAATCTGTCGAGAAAAGTTTCACCAATCGTGTTTCCGTCTTTAATTTATCTAGATTAAATCCTAAAGTTATCTTTGTCATGAAAAACAAAACTGTATGTTTTGCGGTTATTGAGAAAAAAACGATTCTACATTCATCAAAAACATTTATTACTCGCCTTAAGAAATTATTTTTCAAACTATCGTGATGAGTAGACATAACTATAGATTTTGACACTTAAGGCGCTCCCAGTCGACGATTGTTTTTGTTCGAAACGAAAAAATAAATACTTGTGAACAAGCCACATCTCCTATTTTATAATGTATAGTATATGTGAATAAAGATGTACCCATCTTTAATCACTTCGATAAATAATCCTACCGACCGCTGCAATGACGACAAACACACGTCGGCGCGTGGTCCGCCTTAGCTTTTCTAATAAATTAATGATATAAATTACGTATAATTACTTATCAAAAATCTATTCTAATAGAAATCTAGATCTACATATTACCTATCTTTAACAATAAATCACAAGTTGATTTTAATAGTAGGTATATAAAATATTTCGATCATTAATTCTAAAACGTATCATTTTGAAATAATATCTTTATCGTGAAAAGTTTCTGCTATTATGTTTTCAGCTTAATAGAAATCTAGGTAGGAACCTGAAGTAATATACTTATAAAAATAGGAGATGTGGCTTGTTCAGAAGTATTTCTTTTTTCGTTTCGAAAAAGAGCAATCAGCGACTGGGAGCCCCTTAAGGTAAAGGTCAAAGATAATATAGGTAATTACGTGATAAAGACCCGTGTCAAAATCTATAGTTGTGTGTTTTAGGAAGTAAGAAAAGGTTTAGGGCCCTGAGAATTGCATTGCCTTGAGGCCCCAACGTTGTGGCCATGTGGACATCTTCGAAAGTTCCTCATAAAGTCTACTTTCAGGTTAAATGTTCTTTAGAAATAATGGATCTGTTCTGTCTTCATCACAATGTCTGACATTTTGACCGGTTATTGCCCCGTCATTGATACAACATTGACGGGTTAATAGGTTTTTACTCATTTCAGGGATTGATGTCACAGTTCAATTTCATTGAAAAATTATAAACACTAACAGACACTATATTAATTTCAGAACTGTTAGATAATGATGTAATATTACAAGTCCGCCCCGGCATCGCACGGGTGTAAATGATTATGCCTAATGTTTTTACACCTTGGGTTAAACTATTGAAGCTAAAACTTCTGGAGGGAGCCCTAAATTTTACTAGCATTAAATATAGTCTATGTTACTCATGGAGTCAGATCGCGAGGACGACAAAAGAAAATATGGGCAGCCGATTTTGTACAAAGTCAGGGACCAAACTGGATGAAAAACGCCAGAAATAGAAAATACTGGAAGAAATGGGGGAGGCCAAGGAGGCGACTACTACAAAATAATTTTATGATATTAATTAAGACCGCGAATTATGTATTTAAATTTATTTATATCAATCTAATAATCATATTATAAATATTTATTATTATTTTAATTATTGAAATGTAAATATTATTTTGATTCTATAATTATAATTATTTTAATGAACGCTCAACGTAATTAAGAAATGGTAGTAGAATAAATAGCTTTTTTATTTTATTTTATTTATGTTACTCAGAGATAATGTAGCATTCCAATGGTGAAAATTTTTTTGAATCGGTCCAGCAGTTTTTGAGTTTATTTGTTACAAACATACAAAGATATAAATGGTTCCTCTTTATAATATAAAGTATAGATAAAAAATGCCAAGCAAAAAATAGTGTTTTCGCAGCTGCTTTGTGTATGTGAACCGGTTATTTAGCTGGTCCAACTTTAATCGTTTTTTCTCCATTGTGTAATAAATTACTCCTAGACGGTTCCATTTAAAATATATCCTTATAGAATAGTACATAAATATGACGCAATTTTTTTTTCTTTGGTTTTATATATGACTATTATAGTTACTATTTTAAACGAAAAATGCTTGATGAGTACTGATTAAGATTTTCTGAGATATCGAAGGTATTATATTAGTTTCTAGGGTTCTGTTCCCAAAGGGTAAAAACGGCACCCAATTACTAAGACTTCGCTGTCCGTCTGTCCGTCACAATGCTGTATCTCATGAACCGTGATAGCTAGACAGTTGAATTATTCACAGATCATGTAATTCTGTTGCCGTTATAATAACACATACTAAAAACAGAATACAATAAATATTTAAGTGGGGCTCCCATACAACAACAGTTTTTTTGGCGTTTCTTATTCTTTTGAGTCCGACTCGCACTTGGCCGGTTTTAATAAACTACGCGGCGGCGTTAGGCTACGTTGCGTATAATATATTATGGAACAGCTGGTAAAACGATTCTGGTAAAGATAGAACAGTTTTTTCATCGTTATTCTACTAACATGATAAGCTGACAGTATGAGGAGTCAATCACCTCTTCTATTTCCAGGCTAATCTTTGATCAAAATACCATTCTTCGTACAGATCCATAGATTTTATCGTACCTTTTGTTGTCGCATACCTAAAAGTACCTCAAACAACAATGTCCTGGTGAACAGTCATGTACAATTTGCAACTTTATCTATTTGAGAACTGACTAGCCCCATAGCTTAGCTGTTTATAAACTGTGCCTTCTGCGCTGTAGGTTTTAGTTGGGTTCCCACACAGAATAAACATTATTGTGATATGTGTAACTATTTTAGAATAGAATAGAGAGAAATGTTTTATTTCGACCACAAAATACAGACAATAACATACTGTTAGGTAAGATTTACAGGTATTGTGATAGAAATATGGAGTTAAATAAAATCCAGATTTACAACTCAAACCTATATTCCAGCTATCTGTAAAAACTTATTTTGGAGCCGCTTTTCCTGGATAGTTCTTTAGACCAAAAGCGATTTTCAGATTTTATGCTAATAATTCACTCACTCCTCTGACACTCCTCAGACAGTGAATGTCTCGTTTACTCTATAGTCACTAATCGACGCTGACATTATAGACCTATCAGAAGAATTAGATACAGTTTATACTAGTTCGGGGACTGATGAATGTCCAACTCGTGCACCACTTTGGTCGAAATCATGGCTACAGTTTCTTGCCTTAGGTTAAGCAGGTCGTCTGGAAGAAATCGATTACTCGATAAGACCGCCTATTGTAACATACATATTTGTAATTGCTTACATTGTGTTACAATAAAGAACATTTCATTTCATTCATTTCATTTCATTTCATTTCAATTTCCACCTTCTCTACTAATAAACATATTATTTGTTACAGTGGTATACTGCGACTACAATGGTTCTGGACGATCGTTGCAATGGATCGAGGAGTACGTAGCAAGAGATGTGCTGCCCACACACGCCACGCAATGCACGGCATTGTCGTACACGTCGGGGCAAAGCGAGATATTCAGGTACCTACTTCATCTCACCAGCACCCATAGTTGTCTTAAGAGAGATAATTAGAAGGAGCCATGAGTGCTAATCTCACCAGGCCAACTCCTATAGTGGCAAAAAAAACTATACGGACAAAGATATATAGCAACAAATTCCGCCAATCTGCTCCCAAAGAGTCCAACCCAATGTAAAATACTCCAGTAGAAAACTGTCCTGGAAAGAACCTGGAAAAGTACAGTAAATTGGTACAATAAAATAAGAATACAATAGATAAGAAATGAAAATAAAATTAAATAAAAACTGTAAATAAGACAATAAAAATAAAATAATACAATAAACAAGATAATAAATACACTAATACCCAAATAAACAAAATTAAATAAATAAATTTAGAGAACCTGAAAAAAGTACCACAAATTAACCGCACCTCCCTACCAGAAAATTGAAACTATGAAGTAGATACTCTTAGGAAACTACTCAACTAGAACCCCAAAGAGTCCAACCTAAGGTAAAATACTCCAGTACAAACTTTCCATCAAAGAACCTGGAAAAGTACAGTAATTGGTACAATAAATTAAATACAATAGATAAGAAACTAAAATAAAATAAAAACAAGATAAAACAATAACAAATAAAATAATACAATAAACAAGATAATAAATACACGAATACACAAAGACAAAAATAAATAATAAATTTAAAGAACCTGAAAAAAGTACCACAACTTGAACCGCACCTCTCTACCAGAAACCTGAAACTATGAAGTACATACACTTAGGAAATTACTCAACTAGAACGTCACGTGTTTCGCTTCTCTACGAAGCATCATCAGGAACTTGACTCACTGCTTGCTAGCCTGAAATGGAAAACAACAACATGTTGTTGTTTTCCATTTCAGGCTAGCATTTTTGTACTGGAGTATTTTACCTTAGGTTGGACTCTTTGGGGTTCTAGTTGAGTAGTTTCCTAAGAGTATCTACTTCATAGTTTCAGTTTTCTGGTAGAGGTGCGGTTAATTTGTGGTACTTTTTTCAGGTTCTCTAAATTTATTTATTTAATTTTGTTTATTTGGGTATTAGTGTATTTATTATCTTGTTTATTGTATTATTTTATTTTTATTGTCTTATTTACAGTTTTTATTTAATTTTATTTTCATTTCTTATCTATTGTATTCTTATTTTATTGTACCAATTTACTGTACTTTTCCAGGTTCTTTCCAGGACAGTTTTCTACTGGAGTATTTTACATTGGGTTGGACTCTTTGGGAGCAGATTGGCGGAATTTGTTGCTATATATCTTTGTCCGTTTAGTTTTTTTAAAATGGATTTCCGCAAAGTCACGCCTGAATCAATCAATTATCCTATAGTGGCGTTAAAAGGGATACCTAGGGTACTGATACATATCTGATCAATAACTACGCGTTAGCTAGAGAGTTAATGTTTGTTGATCATGGATTATCCCTCGTATTCAAGTACGACACTGAAATGAAATGAAATGAAATGTTCTTTATTGTAACACAATGAGAATACGCACCCACAATGGACGAAATCTTTTTTCATAAACATCACTTTATGTGAAGAAGGTGGTCAGAGGCGGCTCAAGCCGTGTGGTGGAGTAGTAGTTTAGATTATATTGCTACTGGTTTACCTATTACTTTTTTCCACAGATCAGAATCGAAAAGTATAATACGCAGTACAGTAGGCGCGTGCGCCGAAGATGTAGTGGTGTTGGGAGCCACTCTCCCCAGACTGCTGCGGGCTCTCAGGCCGCAAAAGGTGGTGCTGTTCGTATCCTCACGGGAGACGGAGCGCCAGCTGATTCCTTGGAGGGAGAATGGAGCTGAGGTAAAGAACATATCTCTATTTTATGATTTTACTTTCTTGTTTGTCAATGTTAAAATCGCTAATGTATGTATTTCAATAAAATCATGGGAATCACTTTGAAACGTCGAGCTAGGTGAAGCTACGCTGTTCCAGACGAGATGAATCAGGCAACAAACACGGCGTGGTTCCTCAGTGTGAACTGATTATTAACAAATACGACAGAGTTTTAATTTAGTTGGATAAAAAGTAGCCTATGTGTTATTCTGATGTATAAGCTATATTACTGTAAAGTTTCATTTTAATCCGTTCAGTAGTTTTAGCATGAAAAAGTAACAAACACACTCACACACTCACTCACAAACTTTCGCATTTATTAGTTTAGTAGGATTATCTCTGTAACTAAAGATGTTTTAGTTTCAATCGCCACATTCAAACCTAAAATATGAAAATAAAATGGCTGACATCCGCCCTATATGATAACGGTCTTTGTTCTTCTAACCTACTCAAGGTTTAGAGAAGATTCAGATCAGTGCTCCCACTGGTAACTGTATGCATTCTTCGTAAATGAATGAAGAAGGCATGTTCTCGGAAAGCGATGAAAAATTCAATGTTATCAATTGGTTATCATTCAATAACACATTGTAGCACGCCGCGCGCGATATCAGTGGCAGTGAGGTTACGTCCTTCGATAGCGGCCGTGACCGGTGACGTCACTGAGGCACTAGTGCCCCAGCGGGTTCCATGTTGAGAAACATTGTACCTATACCTTGAGATTTAGAACTAACTGGAACAATAAATGAATATGGGGTTGATATTAGGATAGATAGATAGATAGATAGATAGGATCACGACTGTAATCCCCAAGTACGGTAGACATCCTCTCAAATCTTCAGACGCTTAGATCCTTTGAAGATGTCTAGTGGGGGTAGTCAGAGGCACGCAGTAGTTAGCATTCCATACGTGACAGGTTGCAAGCCATCGCCGCTTGTAAGAACACTAACTGGTTTCCTCACGATGTTTTCCTTCACCGTTGTAAGCACGTGTTTTTGATGCGCATATGAATTTTCGAACAGAAAAATCCATTCGCCGGGATTCGAACCCACGACCTTCAGATTGAAAGTCGAGGTACATCCCACTCGGCCAACACGGCTTATATAAAGTGCGCTCATTTACCAACCGGCGCGCACCGGCGCGGCGCGGCGGCGTGCGGCGTGCGGCGTACGTGCGAATGGAACCCCTTGTTTAATGATGAATAATACATAGTTTACGATTTACGACCGGAAAATTCCTTCGATTATCGATATTGCACGGTTATCATACAGTATATACACGCTGGTCAGCACGTGACAACTACATCGCGTGCATTGCTCAGTTTGCAGTCCTGCAAGACAGCAAATAGTCAGAAACCTTCGTGGGCTCATGCACAACAACTTTGCTAAAGAACATCACATGATCAAATGACATACAGACAAAAATTCATTTCTATAGCAGAAAGTCTGCTAAAGAAATAGCATTTACGAATATTGTAGGTATTGTTTATTAAACCTCTAATTGATTTACGATATTGACTCAAAAATTTAGTTTACACAAAGTAATGTATGTACGTACATATTACTCAGAATAATGTTATTGTAATGTCCAAAAGCTTACACGTATTATTTTCATTAAATATTTTTGTGTTTGGGTTAAACATATTTTTATATTTATGTATTACTAGCGACCCGCCCGGGCTTCGCACGGGTGCAATGCTGATACTAAATATACTACAGAATGTCTTTATATAAAACGTTTTTTTTTCACAGCTTTTTTTGACCCCTTCTAGTACAATTGCTGATTTTTGGAGTACAATTCGTACAATTCTATAGATTTGTAACTGCATTAAAATTAACCCTTATCCACGGTGGGTCCGGCTGCGTAGTATCACACGATTTCTATGATTCTTTCTTTATGGAATAGTTAATAATGTTAACTTTTTTAATGAGGGATGACTGAGAGTGTTATAAACGTAAGAGTAGACACATATTATAATCAGAAAGCTTCGAACTGCTAAGCTATCGGGAGTTCTTTTTTTTTTTTTTTTTTTCTTTTTTTACACACAACACCATCTAGCCCCAAACTAAGCAAAGCTTGTACTATGGGAACCAGATAACTGATAGAATACTTATTTATACTTTTTTTTTGTAAATACATACTTATTATACATATTAACACCCAGACACTGTTATTGTAAGTCAACCATAAAAGATAGACATATGCTGTCGTGGGATATTTTTTATATAATTTTAAGGAGAACATTTCCGTCATACATGATTTTTGTGTAGCTTTATCCATTAAAGATGCACACGCGACGGAAGCTTAAAAAATGGAGTAACTTCTCCCGTTTTCCCAACATTTCCCTTCACTGCTCTGCTCCTTTTGATTGTAGCGTGATGAAAAGTATACTATAACCAGCTCAGGAGTATGAAAAATAATTGTACCAAGTTTCGTTAAAATCCGTCAAATAGTTTTTGTTTCTATAACGGTTATACAGACAGACAGACAGATAGACAAAATTTTTACTGATTGCATTTTTGGCATCAGTATCGATCCCTAATCACACCCTGATAGTTATTTTGGAAATATATTTAATGTACAGAATTGACCTCTCTACAGATTTATTATAAGTATAGATGGATGTATTATGGATATTATTAGGTTATTATTTCCTGTTTGGTAAAGCGCAGAATGAATACGATGAAGATAATATAAAACTTTTAACCGGTTTTGTTTTGAGTATGAAAAAAATTGACAATAATTTGAACTTTTGAAATCCTATTTTGTTGTAAAAACACGTTGTTGTTGTACCGGACGGAGATGGACAAGATTTCAATACTCATTATATTAAACACAGACTACTAGTTAATAAGTGCGTAGATAGGAATGAATCCAATATCTTTTTCTCTTCGTTTTTAGTAAGACTATTACTAAGACTTCGCTGTCCGTCTGTCCGTCTGTCTGTCACAGGGCTGTATCTCATGAACTGTGATAGCTAGACAGTTAAAATTTTCACAGATTATGTATTTCTGTTGCTGCTCTAACAACAAATACTAAAAACAGACTAAAATAAATATTTAAGGGGACGGAACCCTCCGTGCGCGAGTCCGACTCGCACTTGGCCGGTTTTATTATAGTCACTCACACCCAGAACTGGAGCTACTAAATTACTTCAGCACTTTAAAGCGTAGTAAATGGCGTGACATTGGCCCTTAAAACGTGTCCTTCGTTCTAAGGGCCTAGCATGGGGGCCACAATGGCCAACTAGTGACGTAACCGCCATTTTTATGGGAAAAAACTAGCCAAGTGCGAGTCGGACTCGCGCACGAAGGGTTCCGTACCATCCTAATCCTAATAATATTATAAATGCGAATGTTTGTGAGTATGTATGTATGTTTGTGCCTCAATCAGGCCTCAATGACAAAACGAATTAAATGGAAATTTGCTGTAGATGTAGATATAATGCCCGAATAAAAAATAGACTACTCAAAATTACGAAAAACATTCCCAATATGATAAAAGAAAACGCAAAAAAGATGATTTTGCAAGAAAATCACGTTTTTTTGATTTTCTAAATCTAAATCCGTTCTGTCCTTTAAATATTTTATTCTGTTTTTAGTATTTGTTGTTATAGCGGCAACAGTAATACATCGTCTGTGAAAATTTCAACTGTCTAGCTATCACGGTTTATGAGATACAGAATGGCGACAGAAAGACAGACGGTTAGCGAGTCTTAGAAATAGAGTCTTACCCGTTTTTACCCGTTGGGTACGGAACCCTAAAATCTCCTATTCGGGGCACGAGTTAGCCGTGACAACCGGGACTTGTTTGTTAGGGCTTCGATTAAGGTCACAGTACCTTTTGAAGATGTTTTTGCTGTACTGTAGGTATTTATACACCTGCGGACAAGCTCTTATTAATCAAAACAGTGGGACAATTTTGTAAAAACATGATTATCCAGTTATAATATTCATACCAATATTTATTGGTACTGAATGCTATAATACCTACGCTTTTTATGCTGTTTAGGCACCTATACCTACGCTTCGAATACAATACCTACGCAGAAGCGAATTAGGTGCATAAACAGTGAATAGTTACTATGAAAAGTGTACAGATTAGGTATTGTGCATTCAACATCACATGATAATCATGTTTTTACAACATAGCTCTGCAGGCACAGGTGGACTGATACTGCTCTCTGTATAGCGTTGGCCATCTCTTGGGATTTGAGTGAGATAGAAAATTCTTTATTGCACAACACAAGAACATGTTTATAGGCGAACTTAATGTTAGTTAGCATTTTCTTTCAATTAACGTATGGTAGTGTATTTTTTTTTTATTAAAAATATAAAAAAAAGGGCTTTGTACAGTACAACTTAACTAGGTTAACAAAGGTAGTGCTTTGTAAAACAGAGAGAGATCATTGAATTTTATATTTATACACATACTTAACATTATAAATATGCGAAAGTTTGTGAGTGTGTGTGTGTGTGTGCGCGCGTGTGTGTGTGTGTGTGTGTGTGTGTGTGTGTGTGTGTGTGTGTGTGTGTGTGTGTGTGTGTGTGTGTGTGTGTGTGTGTGTGTGTGTGGGTGTGGGTGTGTTTGTTACTCTTTCACGCAAAAACTACTGAACGGATTAAAATCCAGGTACCATCCGTGCGAAGCTGAGGCGAGCAGCTAGTATACCATAATAGTATCTACAAATAAAATATAGGTGTTCAAATTATATGAGTATTGTGCAGAGTGAGATAATGTTGGTATAATTTGGACTTGAAGATTCCCATTGAAGAGACTTTGATGATCTATAGGGAGAGAGTCGGATCGCACTAACTTTATGTTGACACTATACTGGAGTTATTTTGTACTTATAAATAAAGCCTGCAGAGACTGACACCTACTCGATAACACGTGTAGTGTCAACAATAGGTATACATACAGATGGCCTTCGCTGATTGAATAACCTTCTTTCTTAATTAAGGCCCTGTATGTCGACGATTGCTCTTTTTCGAAACGAAAAAGAAATACTTCTGAACAAGCCACATCTCCTATTTTTATAAATATATTACTTCAGGTTCCTACCTAGATTTCTATTAAGCTGAAAACATAATAGCAGAAACTTTTCACGATAAAGATATTATTTCAAAATGATACGTTTTAGAATTTATGATCGAAATACTTTGATACCTACTATTAAGATCAACTTGTGATTTATTGTTAAAGGTAGGTAATATGTAGATCTAGATTTCTACTAGAATAGGTTTTTGATAAGTAATTATACATAATTTATATCATTAAAATAGAGATGTGGGTTGTTCAGAAATATTTCTTATTTCGTTTCGAAAAAGAGCAATCGTCGACATACAGGGCCTTAATGATACATTTTAGATCTGTCTCCAGAAGTAGGTTTAATATATACTTACCTATTTATTATCTGTCAAATTCTTATATATAATATGATATAATAAAACAAAAATATAACTACGTCGTCGGTCGAGGCGGTATGGTCTAAAAGACCTGAAAATTAGACAAACAATAAATAAATTATGGGATGTTAATGGGATAGGTATCTATATTTTGGGATACTAAAACATCTTTGACTGGCCTCATAGCTCAGTTGGTAGCACCTAGCTATGCCTTCTGTGCTGTAGGTTGTGGGTTCGATTCAATATTTATTTATTTAGTTAAATCAATATAATCCATCAATATTAGAATATACTTGTCCGCAACATAATTTCAAATTCAAAATAAGACTCGTATTTTCCATAGATCAAAATCTAAACAATACTATTCAGAAGTTGCGCATTCAAATCATGATTGTCGCATGATACGCAATAGTGTCCATAGGTGTTTGACCTCAGTAATTCGTAGTATCGCGAAAAGCTTTGCTAAACAAATTTACAAATATGCCAATAAACATATTTATTGTTTGCTTGACCTACAGCACAGTATAAATGGCGATAGGTGGCAATTCTGTTGTCTCCACAATATAACTAAAATTGAGTAATACAATCGATCTTATCCTGTTAATGATAAAGTCTAAATTACCTTAAACCTTAGTGACAGTCTTATAATTGGTATAGTTTGATAAAGTTCACGATTTTAGTTATTACAGCGTGTTTGAATAACAAATATTAAAAACATACACCTGCAACTTTCGCATTTATGAGTAGGAAGAAGAATTTTATTTTAGCTTCACAATATCTCGTATTTTAAAACGATTTAAGGTGATTTTTGTATGGGCTGAATCTACCCGGATAAGACGGAAAAAGTGATAAAACTGCATTATCTTGAAAACCATCAAATTTAAAAAGAATCCATCTGTAATTTACTTATGTAGTATGATTATCTAACGAATTATAATAAAAATGAACTGTTTAGCTATTCATAGTTTTGATTAAAAACGAAACTAGTGTTTTTGAAGAGCTATCTTTGGAAAATAAATCTATCGAGAAAAGTTTCACCAATCGTGTTTCTGTCTGTAATTTATCTAGATTTTATCCATAAGTTATCTTTGTCATAAAAAAAACAAAAATGTATGTTTTGCGGTTATTGAGAAAAAACGATTCTGCATTCATCAAAAACATTTATTACTCGCCTTAAGTATTATTTTCAACGGTAAGTTGTAAATATGCAGAAGTATTTATTATATCCTGTTTTTTTTTGGTTTCAAATTAATAAATCATTTTTATTTTGGCCATTTATGTGGGCATTTATACAAGACGCGCAATTCTTTATTACTTCCATTTTTGGATATTGGGTCGTCGTAAAAAAGTGTTATAAATACTTCTGTTTCGGAAAAGAATACAGTAGGCGGTAAAAAAGTCAAATAAAGCTGATTTAAAAAAAAAAACCAGCCAAGTGCGAGTCGGACTCGCGCACGACGGGTTCCGTACCATTATCTATAAAAACAGAAAAAAAATCACATTTGTTGTATGGGAGTACCCTTAAATATTTTTTTTTTCTGTTTTTAGTATTTGTTGTTATAGCAGCAACAGAAATACATAATCTGTGAAAATTTCAACTGTCTAAGCTTTCACGGTTTATGAGATACAGCCCTGTGACAGACAGACGGACAGACGGACAGCGAAGTCTTAGTAATAGGGTCCCGTTTTTACCCTTTGGGTACGGAACCCTAAAAAGCAGCTTATTTGCTATTCCAGGGCATAGGTATGTATATTTCAAGTTCCATCCTAATCCGTTTGGTCGTGATTGAGACATAAATCAATCATCCAAACATCTTTACAAACGTTCGGAGCTTCGGAGTTATAAAGTGGAGTTCCTAGCACGTTTTGAGCACGTGTTTTCGATGCGCATATACATTTTTCAAACAGAAAAATTTATTGATGCACGCCGTGATTCAATCACTCGACCTTCATATTGAAAGTCGATGGACGGATTTATAATATTAGTAGGAAAGTTGCTGCCATATTTGCGGATTGTATCTAACTTTGGACATTCTTGTTGTGTGAATTCACGCATTGAACTAACAGAACAGAACTAACAAGCTCTCTTTCTTCCAGATAATAAAAATCCCCGAAACGAAAGAAGGATTCATTGACCTGAACAACCTAGAGGTCCGACTGCAAGAGAGCACCGGGACGGGGAAACGGATGATTGGGTTTTTCCCCGCCGCTTCGAAACTAACCGGAGTTTTAACTGATGATGTGGCCACAACACTACTCCTCCATCAGTACGGGGCATGGTCCTTCTGGGACTATACGCTGGTGGCTCCGTCTGCAGCTGTGGATATGAACCCGACTTTTCCAGGAGTGGAAGAAGAAATGGTGAAGAAGGATGCGCTGTTCTTCAACTGTGAGAAGTTCGTGGGAGGTGTTCAGGGACCGTGTATTGCGGTGCTGAAGAGAGATGTGTTTAAGAATACACCTGTTTATTCTGAAGATGTAGAGGTTAGTATCGAATGTAGTTTTGCATAAACTAGGTGTAGGTAATAATAATAATAATAATAATAATAAATAATAAATATTGGCGGACTTTACACACAGTGCCATCTAGCCCCAAACTAAGCAAAGCTTGTACTATGGGAACCAGATAACTGATAAAATACCTTCACAACATGTTGACTGCCCTCATAGCTTAGTTGATAGTAACTTTGCCTTCTACGCTGTAAGTTGTGGGTTCGATTCCCACCCAGAATAAACATTTGTGTGACGAACATAGATGTTTGTTCTGTGTCTGGGTATAAGAAAAAAGGATTAAAGTATTTTATCAGTTACGTGGTTCCCATAGTACAAGATTTGCTTAGTCTGGCGTCTAGATGGAGCTGTGTGAAAATGTATATTAATACTTATTTATGTATTAATGTTTTTTCTGCATGTTGTGCTGACCCCAAATAAAGTGGGATAAGGGCAAGAAGAAGTAGGGGAAGTAGATCCAAAATGACATTTGGGGGCACGGCAGTGCCCCCGCCAAGTCGAGCGCGAAGCAAACACTGCCGTACTACCTTTACTGGAACCATTTCGCAGCATTTTCAGGCCCCTATTTGAGAACCTCTGGATAAGACTAGAACGCAGAAATCGTCATCCAGTAAGCTATAATCACATAATTAAAATCCAAAATTTCAAGTCTGTAAGTCATTTAGTTCCGAAGTTAAGCGAAAGCAAAGTTTCGCATTTTAGACACTCACTCACTCACTCACTCACTCATGATCATCAGAATAGAACTAGTACTTCCCATAAACTCAGAGAGCTGAAATTTGGTACAGAGTTAGGGTTTAATGGCCACATAAAGGGAAAACCATAAAAACTAGAATAATCGAAGATCTGGAGTACCTGGTGACCCTGATTACAAAACACAAGAGCCTAACCGAACTATTAGAGATCGACATACCGCCTTTACAAAAAATATTCAACTTGGTGGGCCGCTTCATTTGATGTCGAAAATCGAAGGTCTGAAGTAACATTTATTATTTATTATGTACAAAAAACCTGTATAAACTTAACAAAACAAAAATAATCGTCGCGACACTACACTGTTCAAAGCAAAATAGAAAGACGAAACGAAAATAATTGGCTTGCTTTCTATAAGAGAGAGAGAAAGACAGACAGAGAAACATGCGCACGCCGCAAGGCTTACTACACTATAGCAAAACGTATCGTGGCAACTTTTCGTCTGAATTTTTTCCGTCTAGCCTTCTTGGCAACTCGCCATAAGGAACTTCGTACAAAAAAACTGTGTCAAATAAGAAAATCTAATAAAATAAATCAATAAGCCCAAGTTTCTACAAAAAGAAGTGAAATCCCACCAAAAACATTCTGTAAAAAACTAGCCAAGTCTCGATGGAGCTGCTTGTTTATCTCTAAAAAGAAATGAAATCTAGACAAAGTCGTGTCAAGTCTGAGGTTCTTTACTGCGATTTCTTTATTATTATAGAATGTTATGTGACTTGGCCGTTGAAGAGTACACAAGGGTACAAAACCAGGTGCTCCATGACACCATTGCACCAATCTGTCGCCAGAACCGCTACCCATTGACGATGGAAAATTGCCACTTAGAAAACGTTGATTAAATAACCAGTCAATTGTAGGCTTGATAAAGCTGCGTATTTCAATAATACTTATGTAAAGGCGAGCCTGAAACAAACAGTATAAAAATACGTCTGTTTTATGTTAGATCGGTGGTCGATTTGACGCTCCAAAAAGAAGAGAGCAAAAGTCAGCATTGTCAATGTTGAATGCATGTGTTGCACGATCAACAACAGCCTAAAATGAGACACTAGCGTCCAATTACCAATACCAGTATGGACTATAACAAACATAGGTACAACAGTTACAATTACAGTTACAATCAGTTACAACAGATTTAACATTACGTGTAAACAAAATTGACTTGTACCCACTAACGTATAAAGAATGTTCAACGGCCAAGTCACACAACATTCTATAATAATAAAGAAATCGCAGTAAAGAACCTCAGACTTGACACGACTTTGTCTAGATTTCATTACTTTTTAGAGATAAACAAGCAGCTCCATCGAGACTTGGCTAGTTTTTTACAGAATGTTTTTGGTGGGATAGGGTTTACTTATAGCATTATAACTTTTTATTTATCATATCATACAATAATTATAATACTTTTATCATATATAATACTTTTTATTTATTATATCATGACAGCCGGGGTTCGAACCCCCGACCTTCAGATTGAAAGTCAAGGTACCTCCCACTCGGCCATCACGGCTTTGTAAAACAGATCGCTTTAAATGTTATAAAGTCATGAAAAATATACCTACCAGATAAATTATCGCTTAAATGGAGGAAGTAAACAAAGCATTATTATCTAGGTCAAATAATTGCAGATACTATGTAGTGCCAATAAATAATATACAGGAAATATATCTAGGTATGAATAAAACATCTTGTTTGGACCCTGCTAGGAACTTGAGCAGAGACACAATACCGTGATTTTTTGAAGACACTAACCCTCGTATTCAAGAACGACACTATGAGAACACGCACCCACAGTGGACGAAATCTTTTTTCATAAACATCACTTTATGTGTTGAGCGGCACTATGGCGCACGCTACCGTGTGCCTTTAGAGCTCAACTTTGGCTAGGCACACGACAATGTGCCTCTAGTCACACTATGCAGTGTCGCACAACACATAAACTGATTTTTATGAAAAAAAAATTCGTCCACTGTGGGTGCGTGTTCTCATAGTGTCGTTCTTGAATACGAGGGTAAGTATAAGTATGCCGGCCATATACGTTTAAGTAATTTGATCAACATGCAGGTTAGAACAGTTTTATGAAATTGGTTTGTAAAAAAAACCGGCCAAGTGCGAGTCGGACTCGCGCACGAAGGATTCTGTACTATTATCTTACAAAACGGCAAAAAAATCACGTTTGTTGTGGGAGCCCTACTTAGACGGACAGCGAAGTCTTAGTAATAGGGTCCCGTTTTTACCCTTTGAGTCCGGAACCCTAAAAAATTACCAAAAATAAGTTGACAAATGAACATAGATGCTTGATTTGTGAAATGTTTGTTTTTTTTGTATGTGCTGAGACCACCTGGATAAGATGGATGGCTAGACGTCGATGTGTGGAATGTTTACCAATTTATTTATAACTTTTGACAGGTGTTAAGCGAGAGGATAGAAGAGATGAAGACAACAGAAGCTGTGCGGGCAGCTCTAGTGATGCAGCTCCGAGAAGCCGTCGGTCTTCAGAACATATTGGACAGACAAGACAGCATTGCCAAGTAAGTCTTTCTTCGCATAATGGAAGGTCATTAAAGACTGGTCACTGTCAATGCTATGACCTGATCAGACTATTAGTTACAGCTCTCTAGCCGTCTTATTAATAAACGTAGACTAGCGCAGGATTAAATTTAGTCCAACGCTTACGTTTGGACTAGTCGAATTCAATATTAATAAACAAGGATTAGAAATGGAGTTGCTTACATTAAGCTAGTATTAACAAGTCTTGGTGTAACCTCAGATGATCTTTGGATAAGTAAATTTTTATTAATAGCACCGTAGAAGTTTATGGTAAAATAATTTAATTAGGCATTTACTCGTATATTGACGCTATACAACAAATACCTACTAAAAACAGAATAAAATAAATATTTAAGTGGGGCTCCCATACAACAATCGTGTTTTTTTTTGCCGTTTTTTATAGATAATGGTGCGGAACCCTTCATGCGCGAGTCTACTCGCACTTGACCGGTTTTTTTTTCACAAATTGTTAACTTTTGCTCTAGAACATTATAGTCTCATTTAACCGAAATAACCACCCTTAAAACCTCCTAGCAGGAGTAGCTCGAACAACTAATAACCCTGTATATTTAGATAGTGTTGATCAATGACATATTATATATAGACACGTTATCAACCAACATATCGGCGCTTAAAAACGGCGAAAATACTAGATAACTACTTATACGCGTAAAGAAAGGGAAAGAAAATATGACACCGTACGGCGGGATGCCTGTTGCTAGAGGGAGATAAATAAACATCTTCAGTTACGCCACAGGATAAGTGATAGTCAAATTACATTAAACAAACATAGCGTCGCGCGACAGGTTGGTGCGTGACTGAGCGCAATGTGGCCAATTGGCTTCATTTCATGTTGCCATTTTAGAGTGCGGACAACGTATCTATAGTTTTAATACATCATTGGTGTTGATAAAGTTTTCTTCCATTCCAATCCTGCTCCGGCCATGACACGACACGACACACTTGCATCGGGATCGCGCCAAAGGAAAATCACCAGCTACGTAGCTAATTATATATGCACGTTATTTACATTGCGAGTAAATAGAGCCTTTGGCAGCAATTTAACGACTTTGCAATGTAAAGTTTGTTTCGATATCTCAAATATTTGACTTTGAATTGTGAACGTTTTGAGGTCGGGCCGACGGAAATATCCAGTTGGGATTTTATTTGCAAATCTGAGTGTGTTAAAACATAGGTACCTACATGGTTTATTTAGTCAAGTTAGGCAAAGATCAGAGAACATAAAGATATATAAGATATTATTTACTGCACAGCACAAACAACTATAAAATAAATGTAAATACTGGCGGCTTTACACACAGCGGCATCTAGCCCCAAACTAAGCAAAGCTTGTACTATAGGAACCAGATAACTAATAGAATACTTAAATACATTTCTTTGTAAATACATACTAAATATAAATATTAACCCGACGTTTTGAAGTAGGTCAATTCACGTTCAAAGATTCCGTTACATACATACAACCCAAGCTTATAAAAGCGTGTTAAAAATGGAAACGATGATTCCTACCTGCATGAGTTAAAAACTCTATCGCAGATAGCAACGCCCGGTTCCGCGTCAAAAGGAGACAGAGTAGATAAATGCTTTGACGAAATTCAAAGTCTATTTCAGTTTTACTACATTTCGTACTGCATAATTCATGATAAAATCCAATCTATTATATGAAACACTAGCTAACGCCAGAGGATTTCCTCAAGGTTGAATACCGTTACAGTTCTAAAGCAATTCCATTTCACGATCGTAATCTATTTTCATCTTGAACAATTATGATCGAGTAACAAACAGACATCATCATCATCATCAACCTATAGAAGTTTACTGCTGAATGTACTCGTATGTCTCGCCCAAGACACGCCACTGACTAAGCCCAGTCTTCGACAGTCTTCTTTTTTTGCCAGCAATATTTCGAAGATCGTTGATCCATCCGACCGGAGGGCGTCATATGCCGGGGTCCCACGGCCCGCGTTTTCACGCGCCAGACCGCGCCAAGACATACGGACGCGCCGTGGGAACTATGCATCCCTTTGTGGCCCGTGCTCGGAACGCTCTGTAAGCGACGCGCCGGACGCACACAGGCGGAGCGTCATCCGGAGCAGGCCCGTCGATTTACGCGCCGTGGGACCCCGGCTTTACACTTTGCAAACCTAAACGTGGTCTTCTAAAAAAGAAAAAAATCTAAGTAGTAAAAAGAAAGAAAAAAATATTTCGTGCCATCAAAGTAAAACTCTTACTAACTAATAAGTCATAAAGTGATATGTGAAATGTTTGGTTTTTTGGTTCTAACCGGAAAAGACGGAAAAAGTGATAAAACGGCATTATTTTGAAAACCATAAAATTTTTAAAGAAACTGTCTATAATTTACTTAGCTAGTGTGATTATCTAACGATTTATATAAAAACGAACTGTTTAGCTATTCATACTTTTGATTAAAAAGAAAACTAGTGTTTTTGAAGAGTCAACTTTGGAAAATAAATCTATCGAGAAAAATTTCACCAATCGTGTTTCTGACTATAATTTATCTAGATTATATCGTTAAGTTATCTTTGTCATAAAAAACAAAACTGATTTTTTTGCGGTTATTGAGAAAAACTATTCTTCATTCATCAAAAACATTTATTACTCGTCTTAACACTAAACAAAAAATTAAATACATAATGGCATCAGTGACAATAAAATTGGTCACGATACTCAGATATATCTATAAGTTTACTCCAACGCAACGGTTGTCTGATCATAAGAACTTACCTACGCAGTTTGATATCTGAAAGTTTGTCCGATTCCAATACCTACTGGGTTAATATGAAGCTTATAAATAGAGAAAAACACGGAACACATTCTGCCAACGCATAAACAATTGAACCGTATTTTCGTGGAAAATTCTGCAAAATTCGTGTCTCTGGTGTAAAATGTTGTTGTCTTACGAATTACATTGTATGTGTAACACCTGGGCTATGTAGTCGATGTGTAACACTATTTGTAGTATATTATATTCCAAGTATTCAAGATAATTGGATCATTAATCGGTGATTATGTAGGTTAAAGTTTTTGAATTCACATTACGAAAATCGCATGTTTTAAGAAAATTATCCCAATTTTAAGTCTGTCACACACTAGTTTGTGGTGTCAACAAACTGCTACATTTGTTAAAATATTGTCAGTCAGTGTCTATGAATTCAAAAATGTTTGGTAATAAAATTAAATTTTAATGTATTTTTCAATCGTAATTAGTCACATAACTATTGATTTTTACACAGGTTTACTTATTTACCTTAAATTTATTTCCTCGACACGTTTCGACTATGTTGCAGTAGGTGACCATGACTAATAGACGTGACAAAGAAGAATAATATTAAAACTAAAAACTAAAAACAAAACCGACTTCATATACAAAATACAATACAAAATTTCATCCCCTATTTTTTTCACCCTTAATAGTGGAATTTTTCCTCAAATTTGAAGCACCAGCTTTCAAAATAAAAGAATCATCAAAATCGGTTCACACAGTCGAAAGTTCTAAGAAAAAATAATAAAAATACATCAGAATAGAGTACATCCATCTTATTTTTAAAATCGTTAAAAATTACCTATTTTCTACTACTAAAGTAAGGAATACTATAATGACGGTGAACAATGGAACTATTATACACAGCTATTTCTAGGCACTGCATTGTTCGTTGGTGATAGTTGTTTCTTCGCTAGCTCTACATACAGGCTGAGTCTAGAAGTCTAGAACCTATACGGCTAAAGTTACCTATGAGAAACCTCGATTTCAATAATATTTTAAGCATTTTTGACAGATAAAAATATTTTATTAGGTATTTGTATTTATATTTTTTTGTTTTTAATACCAAAATAAAATGATCTTACTTTGTTTTTTATCAAAGTCGAATCCGCGTACAAGACTTACGTTTTATTATAGCTATATATTTAACAATAATTGAATAAAGCAGTTTTATAAATATCACCCTGTATAACCAGATAAATATGTATGTATTGAAAGAAAGAAAGAAAGAAAGAAAGAATAAATTTATTTTGTGTCAACATAATCTCTTAAAACTAAACAAAAAACACATATTGGTAACATTGACAACAAAATTGGTCACCACTCAGCTATATGCTGCAACAGCGAGAGTTGATGCAGCGCTGATTTTCAGTGGAGCCATAGTGCGTGTGGGGCAGCATACTGTATATCACACAGTGCATATATTTACATTACTTAAATTCTAAAGAAACCTACTATTTAACATTCTATAAAAATATATAAACTAAATAGCAAAAACAAAATAATATACCTACTTATGAATAATATAATAAAATATGAGGCCTAGAACGACTACCTATGGATGGACTTGTGAGTTTAAAAGGTAATTCTTAAGGGTTTTTTTAAAAGAGAAAATATTGTTGCAATTTATTATAGGAGGGGGTAAATTATTCCAGCATTTCGTAGCAGCATACCGGAAGCTGCCACGAAAGGCAGTCGTTCTATGGCTGGGACAAATCATTCGTACAGCAAAGCGCTGGAAGCGGTTGGAAAAATTTAGTTTTTCATATAAATACGAAGGTTGTTGACTATTTATGATGCCAAAGAGTAGAGCAGCAAAATGGAGGCTACGACGCGAGGACATATTTAAGAGGCCATGGCGATTAATGTAGGGAGAGATGTGGGCTCGAGGCGGGATAGGGAAACAGAATCTAACACATGCATTCTGTATGCGCTGTATCAATTTTTTGGAGCGAGCCAGCAAGCACTCCCCAAAAACATTATCAACATATGTGAGCTTCGAGAGGACAAGCGAATCACATAGCTGAATGCGAAGATCAGTACTAAGATACTGGCGCATTCTATATAACACAGATAGCCTATAAAAACAATTACGTACTGTTTGTATCACATGATTTTCGAAACGTAAAGAGTCGTCCATAAGAAGCCCAAGATTGCGATATTCAGTTACACGTTCAATAGAGACATCTTTTACCCTAACATTAATATCATTATCGAGAATATTTTTTATTTGACTTTTAGATCCAAGAACTAGAAACTTTGACTTAGCTGGATTTAGATCCAATTTATTAGCATCGCACCATTTAACTATTTGATTCAAATCATTATTGATATTATCTATTGCTAAGTTCAACTGATTAGGGTTAAATGAAATGTATAGTTGTAGGTCATCAGCATATTGGTGATATTTACAGTTTTTTATACTGGGGATCAAATCCGCGCAATACAGTATAAAAAGAATCGGCCCAAGAATTGACCCCTGAGGAACTCCATGGGTTACAGGCATGGTGTTTGAAATCGTACTTGAACCATCAGAATGTTGCAATTCTACTAGTTGCCAGCGTCCCCTGAGGAAGCTAGAGAGCAATTTTGTCACAGCACTATCGAAGCCATAATATGATAATTTTGATAATAAGAGTGGGATATTGATTTTGTCAAATGCTCGTGAGAAATCTAAAAATGTCAAAATGGTGCCCTCGCCTATGTCTTGGGCAGCCAGTACGTTATCCACGACATCTAGAAGCGCTGTTGCAGTGCTATGATACTTTCTGAAACCTGACTGCTTAGTTGGTAAAATTTTATTTGTTTCAAGATAAGATGTGAGCTGAATACATATAATTTTTTCTAAAATTTTTGACAAAAACGGTAAAATACTAATAGGACGTAAGTCTTTCAAAGTAGTCGGGTGACTAACTTTAGGAATTGGTCTGACAACAGCAGTCTTCCATGAAGCAGGAAAAGTACTGGTTTCGATTGATAAATTAACTATAGTTGTAATTATGCTAAGAGTTTGGGGTAATGTTAATAAGATCATATCCATAGACATGTTGTCAATACCCATTGCATTTGTGGAAAATGACTGTAGCTTCGTCAACTGTATGTAGGGTAAAAACTGACGATCCATGCCTATGAAACTCATAATAAGTTAATTGTGATAGCGTCACATCGTCTTTGCTAGGTAAAGTTAAAAAACTATGATTAATAATGTTTGGGTCTCGAATATTTAAAGGAAGATTATTGTTACATTTTGGCTTAAAGTTAGCTATATTTTTTTTAATATTTTTCCACAAAGTGCTTGGGTTTTTAGATTTTGAATTAATAGTATGTTGAAAGAAAGATGATTTTTCTGCATGAATGGCTTTAAGTACTGTATTTTTTAGATCCTTGTAGTAAGTTTTGTGCGATTCAATGTTTGAAAAACGACTTCGTGTGTGGGCCCTATCCCGCGTCTTAATCATTTCCCTAATGTTATACGTTATCCAAGGATAAGATCGTTCTTTTATTAACGTCTTTTTAAAAGGGGCGTGCTTATCAAATAAATTAGTAACAAGTAAACTGAAATCTACCACCATTTTACAAACATCTCTAGAAATAATACCTTTCCAATTTATGGTATTCAGGTCACAAGTGAAACTTTCAAGATCAATACTTTTAATAGGTCTGTAAAAGACACATTAGCATTACCTTGACACAACATACGGTAGTGTGCACGGTCAATTATGTAATACATATAGAGGTATTATAGGGTCATTCGTTCGCTTTTTCAATAAAACCTAAAATTTCGATCTTGCAACATTTAAGGTGTGTGTGTGCCGCGCTATGTTTGGACGAAAAACGCGCGCGGCAGCCGCGAGCTACATGCCGCGCTTAAACGGTGTTATTGTTCGTTCGCACGGCAAACTTGTGTCCTGCGAACGCCGCGCGATGTGTGTTCACACCTTTTTTATATTCATAAGCACATTATACCTCTCGCATTTGTTTTTATTGTGTTTTAAACTTCGGAGTTGCTTATATTTTAAGAAACTATTTTAACAAAATTTCTTAGTTTTTCATAAATAAAAACCAAACCGCAAAACCTTGACATTATAAATAGATAGGTGTGTATTTCTTTGTTCTTATTTTTTCGCTGTTAGTTCTCCCAGCTAGAACGTAAAATAGAACGCTAAAAATACTTTCTAAGTTTATTTATTTATCAGACAAACTGATTTCAAGAATTTTTAGGGTTCCGTACCCAAATGGTAAAATCGGAACCCTATTACTAAGACTTCGCTGTCCGTCTGTCTGTGCGCTGTCTGTCTGTCTGTCACAGGGCTGTATCTCATGAACCGTGATAGCTAGACAGTTGAAATTTTCACAGATTATGTATTTCTGTGGCTGCTCTAACAACAAATACTAAAAACAGAATAAAATAAATATTTAAGGGGGGCTCCCATACAACAAACATTATTTTTTTGCCGTTTTTATAGATAATAGTACGGAACCCTTCGTGCGCGAGTCCGACTCGCACTTGGCCGGTTTTTTAATTTATTAAACATAAGAAAAAAAAGGGCTTTGTCGCTTTACAAGGGCTTTGTCGGTACAACTTAACTAGGATAGCAAAAAAAGAAAGAAAAATATACGTTCCTGTCTAAGCATTTATTAGCCAATATACAGTTACATCAGCCAACATCAAACATTGAACAAAACATAGTTCTTCTATCATCAGCATTCCGCACACAATTTATCAAAATATGTTGAATATCTTCGCTCACTCGCAAACGTTACAATTAGGCGATGGTAGACAAATTTGTTGGATGAAATGTGTCCGGAACGCATGGATGGCAGTCACTAAAACACTACGCCTAAGAACAAATTCATCTAACCAAGGACACGCTCGAATTTGAGGTTGTATTGTCCGGTACTAAATAGTCAGTATGTCTTAAAACCTAGGTTAGGTTTGATTAGACAATACTTCTCTTTCATTCATTCATTCATTCATTCATCGTTTCAATATGTTCATTCATAAAACTCATATAAAAGGTTCTCTTTGAAATGAGTTTTTGTTTTTATAAAAAAAATAAACGTCACAAAACGTGTAATCAAATACCTACACTTGGTTGAGCAAATTCAATTTGTAAGTTGAATAATAATTGAATTTGAATAATGTGATTTATGAAATCACAAATAATATAAATTACATAAACGTCGCTACCTTGCCTTGTTAACATAATTATAGGCAAAACATATTTTACGCCTCCACTGCCCTTTGAAAATCGCAGAAATATCTTTGGAATAGGTGGCCATTAATTCGAAGGCCTTCATAGTAGTCAATGTTTGTTTTTTGCAGTTTACTCGTAAACTCGTGGCGCTACGATCACGTGTTGCCAACATGTAAATGACATGATTTTCTAGACTAGTTATAAACTAGATACACTAGACTGGATTTTGTTTTTGTAGGTAAGGATCCTATATGTGATCTACATCTTCTTATACCATAAAGAGGTAACATTTTATATTTTTGTTTGTCATTTTTGTATCAAAAACTACGTTATCAGTGAGAAACATTATGTAGGATATATTTTATTTAAAAAATGTTTATATATAAAAATGAATCCAATTTCCCTTAGTCATAGCATCACACGTGAACGGCTGAACCGATTTTGCTATGTTTTTTTTGTCTTATTCCATAATGTCACGAGAAGATTCTAATGAAATAATTTTTTGAAATATCTAATAATTTGACAATACAACGTTCGTTGGAAAAGCTAGTTTAGGATAAAATATATTTTATTTAAAAAAATAGAGAATTTAGTGTCCTCTTGGTATCAAAAATTAGCCTATCAACATTATGCCTACCCATGCGAAGCCGGGGCTAACTGCGAATGTATAATATTTACACAATCAATATATTATACCATATTCCAATGTTCATTCAAGTCAGTTCAGTTCAGCCAGACATGCAACCAAACCATATTATGTATTAATAGGTAGAACTCAATAGGTATTCAAGATAGTAAGATAATGAATGATGATTATGATCGAAATTTCTTAAATGCGTGGTCGATTGCTACTATACCTAAAGTAGTTTTCGAACGAACACGATAATTTATTCTACAACTTTAGAGCGCAATAAACTTTTGCACTAAAGGAAAATTAAAATAGTATATTATGCAACTAGTGAATAAAGGACGGATTTAAAGCGAGGGCCGTAGATGAGTCACGAGCAAGTGAAGGATTCTAATGATTGAATCACGAGCGCAGCGAGTGATTCAACTGTTAGAATCCTGAACGACGCGAGTGATTCATGGCCCTCAATATAAATTCGTACTTTATTCAGGAGTTGCATACTATACTTTATACCATGACTACGAGAATATTTATTTAATCTAATGCCAAACTCCTTGTCGCAAATATCGACCAATCAAATCTCGAGAATTTATTTGCACCAAAGAGTTTTGAATTTCGAATCTCAGCGCAAGGAGTTTGTGTAAGCATTGAAATAGAGACCGGATATATTTGTGTTCCAAATTCAAACACCAAAATAGTGAATAAAAACAAAACAGTGAATAAAAGGCTTTTTTATTCACTGTTTTGCGTGAATAAAATAAGCTTTTTATAGTAGGTATGGTATAAAGTAAATAAATGAATAATGGTGACACATCGCCATTAAGCCCCAAATAAAAAAATAAAAATAAATGGTGGACATTATAAATATCGCCATAGCTTAAGTAAAGTTTGTACTATGGAAACCAGATTTCTGATAGAATACATAAATACTTTTTTTTTTTAAAACTATACATATGATACATTATAACACCCAGACACAGAACAAACATCCATGTTCATCACACAAAATTAAATGTTTATCCCGGGTGGGGATCGAACGCACTACCTACAGCATAGAAGGCAGACTTACTACCAACTGAGCTGTGAGGCCAGTCAATTACATGGAAGTTTCATAAATTGAACAATCGCATTTCTCTGAAATGTTCAGGAGTTCAGGACGGATATTAGGGTTCAGCGACGACCGTCCGTTGGTTGTAGCAATTGCAATTATACCCCGGAAAAGGTGGGAGTTTACCTTATCTACCTGATCCTGTTTCAGCAGAACGTCAATTACTGAAGTTGGAATTGGTCTGAGGAAGTATATTGCCTTTTACCGTTAGACTGAAGTAATTTTGCTGGGAGACTGTAGGTAGGCTTGTTATTAGAAAAGAATAACTACATCATTATTAAAAAAAATAAAAAATAGGATCACCACTGTAATCCCCAAGTACAGACAAGTGGGGGTAGTCAGAGGCGGTAGGAGGGGGGGAGGGGGTAGGAGAGGTCATTATATTTGGCACATGCCCACATTTTGCAGTAGTTAGCATTCCATACGTGGAATACTAACTGGTTTCCTCACGATGTATTCACCGTTTTGAGCACGCGTGTTTATCTAAATTAAACAATTCAGTTCCCTAAATTACCTAAATGGCTACAAATAGATTTAAACATTAAGGCGCTCCCAGTCGACGATTGTTTTTGTTCGAAACGAAAAAATAAATACTTGTGAACAAGCCACATCTCCTATTTTATAATGTATAGTATATGTGAATAAAGATGTACCCATCTTTAATCACTTCGATAAATAATCCTACCGACCGCTGCAATGACGACAAACACACGTCGGCGCGTGGTCCGCCTTAGCTTTTCAAATAAGATATAAATTATGTATAATTACTTATCAAAAATCTATTCTAATAGAAATCTAGATCTACATTTACCTATCTTTAACAATAAATCACAAGTTGATTTTAATAGTAGGTATATAAAATATTTCGATCATAAATTCTAAAACGTATCATTTTGAAATAATATTTTTATCGTGAAAAGTTTCTGCTATTATGTTTTCAGCTTAATAGAAATCTAGGTAGGAACCTGAAGTAATATACTTATAAAAATAGGAGATGTGGCTTGTTCAGAAGTATTTCTTTTTTCGTTTCGAAAAAGAGCAATCGTCGACTGGGAGCCTCTTAACGAAGACTATCGTCGGTAAGCAGAGAGACATGAGTGAATTTGAGCCGGCGCTAACACATCGATCTGTTATTCAAACAATTTTTTTCGCAAACCGACGCGAATAACATCTGTGACTGCCTACCGATTACGTAATAAATAAAAATAGAGCGTGGAGCAAGATTATGTCTGCTAATAAATCGCACGACGAATCTACTCTATTTATTTTTGAAAACTGCGATGTTGCGTATCGCCGACAGATCAATGCTTATCCCTTGTTTATCAGAAGTGGTATGGTAGGAAGTGGGATAGATGTGAACTGACTTATTGCAGAGCCAATTGGTTGTAATTATTCTTAGCTATAGATTTTAACACGGGTCTTTATCACGTTATTATTACCTTTAATTTATTTTCCCGACGTTAGACCCGAGTAAAAATCTATAGTTAAAAAAAAAAACTTGGCGTACTTTACACACAATACCATCTAGCCCCAAACTAAGCAAAGCTTGTACTATGGGAACCAGATAACTGATAGAATACTTAGGTATGTAATTTTTTTTTTGTAAATACATACTTATTATACATAGTAACACCCAGACACAGAACAAACATCTATGTTCATCACACAAATGTTTGCCCTGGGTGAGGATCGAACCCAGTAATGTCTATGTCTACTAATCACGATAGTTTGAAAAATATAATTATTCTGATGTGAAAAATTGTATAGATTTTTATTTTCAACCGATGAAAAGGGGACCTATATTCGGGGGGTATCTATATGTTTTGAAACGTCAAATTTAAATTGCATTTATGTAAGACTAAAACTTATTTATGTCGTCGCTTGTCTTTTCAATTGGTCTTCGATTGAAACATTTTTATCAGTTTTATTATCATAACTAGCTGACCCGTGCCCGCTTCGCTGTGCGTAAGACATTTCTAATACCATCGCGGACTTTATTGTAGAAAAAAAAATGTGTTTATTTACGACATCACATTAGAAACCTCTAAAATTATCAGTGTTTCTCTACTATATTATGCATGTATTATACATATAAACCTTCTTCTTGAATCACTTTATCTATTAAAAAAAACCGCATCAAAATCCGTTGTGTAGTTTTAAAGATATAAGCAAACATACATACATACATACGCGGGAAGCGGAAAGCGACTTTGCTTTATACTATGTAGTGATAAAAATAATTATTCTGTACCTGTGTTTGTCATCTAACTCCTCGGACCGATTTGGTTAAAATTACGTATGTATTGCAAGGGTTCCTCGTTGGTTTAAAAACATAATTGGACCCGGTAGGTGGCGCTGCTTGATTTGATGTAGTACGTTCACCGGGTCAGCTAGTTAGTTTATAAAATGTAATTATTATCGTCTCGACATTCACGTATCTAGTTGTAGACTAGTTGCGAAACATGTTGCTCGACTTGTTCCCAATTGTAACTTAGGTATAGCAATGCAATGGTGTACAAGCATATGAATTCGGCCTATCAATTTAATGTCTGTTCTCATCCATCATCAGACAGAACCCGGAACTCTGCCAGGAAAAAAAATGGCGATAGCCAAATAGCCACTCAGCGTGCCAGGGATCTACGCGTTGTATGACGTAAATGAATTAGTTTGTGTTCAAATAAACAGCAATGGTTCATGATCGAACATTGAAATCTGAGATCACTACATAGTATAAAGCAAAGTCGCTTTCCGCTTCCCGCGTCCGTATGTATGTGTGTTTGCTTATATCTTTAAAACTACACAACGGATTTTGATGCGGTTTTTTTAATAGATAGAGTGATTCAGGAGGAAGGTTTATATGTATAATAACATGCTACCCGTGCGAAGCCGGGGCGGGTCACTAGTAACAAATATAACTAATTTCAAACGACTGCAAAAAAATAATAGGATCATGACTGTATTTCCCAAAAACGGTAGACATACTTTCAGGTCTCCAGGCTCTGAGATCCTAGAAGACGTCTAAAGGGGTTAGTCAGAGACACGTCTGAACCATATGTTGGGCATAATGCTCACATTTAAATTTTGGGGTTGGCCACTCTTATCACCTAGAGGTATAAAAAATGCCCTACGACCTATTCTCATACAAAACAAACACACAAAAAAAAACATAAAAACGTGTCAAGCTGTTTCGGAAGAGTTTGGTTACAAACACTGTGACACGAGAATCTATATATTATATATGTATATATAAAAATGAATGAACTTCCAAACGACTGCACCAAATTTGATGATTCATTTTTTACGAGTTTCTTAATGTCAGGACAAGGTTTGTATAAAAGAAAATTTCAAAAAATCCATTGTAAAATTGTAATTTTCGGAAAAAATGTAGAGTGCTTTTTCTACGAGACTATTGAAATTTGACAGGACAACGTCTGTCGGGACAGCTAGTTTTATATATAAGACTAGAGACCCGCCCCGGCTTCGCACGGGTAGCATGTTATTATACATATATAAACCTTCCTCCTGAATCACTCTATCTATTAAAAAAACCGCATCAAAATCCGTTGTGTAGTTTTAAAGATATAAGCAAACATACATACATACGCGGGAAGCGGAAAGTGACTTTGCTTTATACTATGTAGTGATGTATATATAAAAATGAATGAACTTCCGAACGATTGCGCCAAATTGAATGATTCATTTTTTACGAGTTTCATATTGTCAGGACAAGGTTTGTATAAAAGAAAATTTCGGAAAATCCATAGAGTAAAATTGTAATATTCGGGAAAAATTGGGAGTGCTTTTTTCTACGGGACTATGGAAATTTGACAGGACAACATCTGTCGGGATAGCTAGTTTTATATATAAGACTAGAGACCCGCCCCGGCTTCGCACGGGTAGCATGTTATTATACATATATAAACCTTCCTCCTGAATCACTCTATCTATTAAAAAAAACCGCATCAAAATCCGTTGTGTAGTTTTAAAGATATAAGCAAACATACATACATACGCGGGAAGCGGAAAGCGACTTTGCTTTATACTATGTAGTGAAGATGTATGTACTTCCGTAACAGCAGATACTGATGTTTATACACATAATCCGGTAGTCACATTGGTACTGTAAACAGGAGTATTGCGGCACGGAATCGAATCCAGGTCATTGCAGAGTAAAACCATGGAAATGGGTCACGTACGCCACTCAACAAGTAACGGTGCATTCACACTTGACGCTTTTAAAGCCTTACTCCCATATATTTCGTTGTTTGTAGGTACTTAACAATGCTGCAAAATGTGGGAATGTGCCAAATGTAATGTTTGGACGTGCCTCTGTGACTAACCCCTTTAGACATCTTCAATGGTCTGAGCGCCAGGAGATTTGAGAGGATGTTGACCGTACTTGGGGATTAGTCGTGATCCTTTTTTTTTATCACTAACTTTGTTTCCAACGTTCTTACCTTACTTTCAATCATTAATTCTTTCTAGGGCCTATTACTAAGACTTCGCTGTCCGTCTGTCCGTCCGTCTGTCTGTCACAGGGCTGTATCTCATGAACCGTGATAGCTAGACAGATGAAATTTTCACAGATTTTTCGGTTGCTGCTATAACAACAAATAGGTACTAAAAACAGAATAAAATAAATATTTAAGGGGGGCTCCCATACAACAAACGTGATTTTTTTTGCCGTTTTTATAGATAATGGTACGGAACCCTTCGTGCGCGAGTCCCACTCGCACCTGGCCGGTTTTTTTAAATTAAATTTCAGTTAACGTCCATTAACTTTAGAATAAAATAAAACTATCTGTTCAGCGCCGTTTCTGATAGATGAGGCGTATGTTAATAGGAAATGAGAAAGCTGAATTTAGGACTGATAACTCGCTGTAAAAAACTCATGATCCGTTCTTGCAGTGTGCAGGCCACATTAACCCGCTCTCCCGGAATAGAACGAGTTGCTATGTCGCTACGAACTGTCACGAATCGTGTTAAATATTGACATAATACTTGTGTTTTTACATAACTATAGTTTTTAAAGTTTTGTAGCTTTTTGTAAAGCCTTAGGCTCTACATAATTCAATTAGTTGTTTCTGAAACAATACTCTTATTTCATTACAGTTCCTTCACCAGCAGTTAATTCTACCAAAAAAAAACCGGCCAAGTCTATAAAAAACGGCAAAAAATTCACGTTTGTTGTATGGGAGCCCCACTTAAATATTTATTTTATTTTGTTTTTAGTATTTGTTGTTATAGCCGCAACAGAAATACATAATCTGTGAAAATTTCAACTGTCTAGCTATCATGGTTCATGAGATACAGCCTTGTGACAGATAGACGGACAGCGAAGTCTTAGTAATAGGGTGCCGTTTTTATCCTTTGGGTACGGAACCCTAAAAATGGTTGTCTCTTCCATCGCAAAACTTTTAAATAGCTAGGTCAGCGTAACACTTAACACTCAATTAGTCACTCACAACAAAAAAGAAAGTGACATAATATTGCGTACTTTTTTCAAAAGAAAATTGACGATTAATGTCGTGTCATTTCGTATTTTACTGCGCTTTTACTTTCACTATGAGCTCTGATAATTCTAAATAGAACAGGAGCCATACCACAAGCTCTTAAAGTAATATCAAAACAATATTAATCGCGGTGCGAACGTGACAACGTTAAACGAGTCACTTTCGCACCATGAGTAATATTGATTTGATAATACTTTTGAGCTTGTGGTACGGCCCTAGTCACACATATAGTAACACTATTATTACGTCTTAACTGGCGCAGTCGTAAAACATTTATGTCACTGACACGGCCAATAAACCCATTTAAATCCGAAAACACAGAATTTTATCAAAATCAAAATACTCAGAAGCGGTTAAAGTTATTACTTTTAAGATAAAGATACTGTCAGAAGATTTAAAGTTAAGTCACGTATTATACTATTCAATTTTTTTATATATATAAATATAAATAATACTATTGATATATAATTATATGAATACTAATTATCAAATCAAATCAAAATCATTTATTTGCAACTATAAAGGTACAACTATAACTATTTATTCCTAGGTACCTACAATTAATTATGATGTACCTAAGTACCTAACAGGACCCATGTACTAATACCAATGCTACTTCCCCTATTCATAAGACCTATATACCTTACTATGTATTGTACATGATCCAAATGAATAAATAAATAAATACTAAGGGAGCGTTTCCATCTAAAAGAAGCAATGCGGATCTGTGCTAAGCTATGTTGTACAGACAGACCAATGACAGCGTTCAAATATTCGAGTTTAAAAATGTCAAGAGCTATGTTCGGTCCGCTCCGCACAGCTTAGAGCAGCTCCGCGTGGAAACGCACTCTAAGGGACATTTTGTCCCACAACACGACGCGCAACGTCACGTAGTGAAAATCTACGATTTGTTCCTTCTAGAAACACTTTGCAACATTCCGACGTTGCAAAATTCCAGTGACCCGCAACATTTTACGTACCGAGATAACTAGGGCGACATTTCTATAAACACTTAGTAGTGTGGCCTGTATAAGGTTCACAACATTGTCCCCAAGACATTCACGTCTGTTGTTGATCGAAATGTTGCGGAACATGTCAATGTTAAAAGGCATTAATTATCATAAAATCAAAAGGATCACTTTACTTTCGTTCCTCGCGACCAAGCCTAGAAGAATCAGGCAAAAAACACGGCTTGGGGCCTATCATTTTTTTCAATGATCCTTTCATGCTATGTCGCTTCATTTGTCCCCAGATGTATTCGTGGCTTTACAGTGACACTATTCAGCAAGTGCGAGTAAAATAAACACGATGCGTGTTCCTTACGTTGACAGCAGTCATTTTTAGGGTTCCGTACCCAAAGGGTAAAATCGGAACCCTATTACTAAGACTTCGCTGTCCGTCTGTCTGTCCGTCTGTCCGTCTGTCCGTCTGTCCGTCTGTCCGTCTGTCCGTCTGTCCGTCTGTCCGTCTGTCTGTCTGTCACAGGGCTGTATCTCATGAACCATGATAGCTAGACAGTTGAAATTTTCACAGATTATGTATTTCTATTGCTGCTCGAACAACAAATACTAAAAACAGAATAAAATAAATATTTAAGGGGGGCTCCCATACAACAAACTTGATTTTTGCATTCCAGCGCCATCTAGTTTCATTTGATGTTACTACGTATTATAGGTACTTTTCGCGGTCTCATGCGACCGCTCGGGGTTTGAGAGGTAAGATGAAAGAGGTTTGCGATTCCGCTGGCAGGTGGCGCTATTTTACCACTATCGGTAAAGTAAGTCGGTAAATAGGTGGTACTTCACATGATCGAATAAAAAGTTTGAAATTGAATTATTGAATTCATGTAGTTAGGTAAATAGGTACCTAGGTAGATATTATTAATTTCCAATTAATTTCGAGTTCGAATCCTGGCCGTGCATCAATGGATATTTCTGTTCGAAAAATGTACCTATATGCGCGTTACACGTGTTTATAACAGTGAAGGAAAACATCGTGAGGAAACCTGTTAGTATTCTTGAAAGCGGCGACGGGATTGCAACCTGTCACGTGTGGAATGCTAACTACGTAGTTAGGTAAATAGGTAGGTTACGAGATATTATGAATTATTTTTTATGTTTCTAGGGTTCCGTATCTAAAGGGTAAAAAACGGGACTACTAAGACACCGCTGTCCGTCTGTCTGTTACCAGGCTGTATCTCGTGAACCGTGATAGCTAGACAGTTGAAATTTTCACAGATGATGTATTTCTCTAAAATCAGCATAAAATAAATATTTAAGTGAGACTCCCGTACAACAAACGTGATTTTTTTGCCGTTTTGATAATAGTACGGAACCCTTCGTGCGCGAGTCTGACTCGCACTTGGCCGGTTTTAAATTTTTCTTTTGAACTTTCATCAGTGAACCGACATTTTGAGTGGCTACCATAAGCAGTTATGAGAATTACTTCATTAGGGGCTTAAATATTTGATTAACGACTTGGTATTTATGGAACCTTGGATATGTTAAGGGTTTCTGAGTAAAATGCCTTTGATGGACAGTGCCACAGAAGCTTTTAACATATTTATTTGAATTTTTAACCGACGACAAAAACAGAGGAGGTTTTCAGCGACATGACACGACACGTATATTTTTTTAGAATTTCGTAGTCTTCAAGAAACCCTTATAGTTTCGCCATGTCCGTCCGTCCGTCCGCAGCTTAGGTCAGAGAGTTTAAGATGTAATTTGGCATGTATATTCAAATTAGAAATGTTACCGGTACGATTAAGAAATGGTACCTCCCCTACACCTAAAGTGGGGATGTTATTTATGTTAGACCACGCATAACTTTTTAGAGTAGACCAATTTTGATCATTATTTTTTTATGAGTATTATCCGTCTGTTTTCTTTTTAGTTTTCTAACCGTAATTATTAGTATGCTACTCACGACTAATATCTACTTTTTAGGATTCAGTACCCAAAGGGTAAAAACGGGACCCTATTACTAAGACTTCGCTGTCCGTCTGACTGTCACAGGGCTGTATCTCATGAACCCTGATAGCTAGACAGTTAAAACTTTCACAGATGTATTTCGGTTGCCGCTATAACAACGAATACAATAAATATTTAAGTGGGGGGCTACCATACAACAAAGGTGTTTTTTACCGTTTTTTATAGATAATGGTACGGAACCTTTCGAGCGCGAGTCCGACTCGCATTAGGCCGGTTATGTTTTATGTATGCCACATTTTCATACACGTCTCCACCTTAAAAATGTCCTGCATTTTTGATTTTTATGGTGTCCGATAGCGTGAACACGGATAATATGGCCGTACTTCTGAGAAATGGCGTGCTATTAAACTATTAACAGTCACCCCAGTTACATTGATTTATTTATGTTAGTAACCAAAACACCTGACTATAAGGAAAACAAAAAACTTTTATATTTCGGGGTTGCTGCAATTTTTATTATCACTACATAGTATAAAGCAAAGTCGCTTTTCGACTTTTTCCCGCGTATGTATGTATGTATGTTTGCTTATATCTTTAAAACTACACAACGGATTTTGATGCGGTTTTTTTTAATAGATAGAGTGATTCAGGAGGAAGGTTTATATGTATAATAACATGCTACCCGTGCGAAGCCGGGGCGGGTCGCTAGTTTTTAATAGAAATACATTTTATCTTGTATTGCTGATTTTGCTGTTTTATATTTCAAATTATTAACAACCACGATAGTTTTTATTATGGTATGAAAATCATTGTTGTTTTCTAATTTTGGTCATCCTGATTTACCAAAATATTATACATTATTAGCTGTCTCGACAGACGTCCTGTCAAATTTCAATAATCCCATAGAAAAAATCACTTTCAGTTTTTCCCGAACTTTACGCCACCCTTATAACTTAGGTGTATAAAAATCGACCTACAACCTATTCGTAGACCTATTGAATGTACACAAGAAAATTATAAAAATCAATCAAGCCGTTTTCGATGAGAATTTTATATATTAGATTTAACACTGACTCATTTTTGTTCTATAGCAAAGACACAATGTTTTGTGCAACACTAAACTCAGCGTCTAAAAATATTTGGAAGTGTAAACATACAAGTTTGCCGGAACAAACAACTTAGTACTTCGACAAAAGCTTGTTAAACCAAACATTTTTAATAATAACATACTATTGGTCGGACTTTAAACAAACTGATTGTACAAATGCATATTAAGGTATCTACACACCAACGCCGGCCTGGCGGCACAACCGGCCGGGCAAGGCCGGCAGCCTCATTTTGAAACAAGCTTGCCGGCGGCTTGCGCCCGCGTCTGTTTCCCGGCGGCACGTCCCCACCTCATTTAAGCCCACGGCCCAAGGTCCCACGGCGCGTAAAACGACGGGCCGCGCCGGATGACGCTCCGCCTGTGCGTCCGGCGCGTCGCGTACAGAGCGTTCTGAGCACGGGCCACCACGGATGCATCGTTCCCACGGCGCGTCCGTCCGCCTTGGCGCGGTCTGGCGCGTGAAAACGCGGGCCGTGGGACCCCGGCATTAGTTGCCGTCTGTCATGCCAAGTTATCCGACTTACAACTTTCAGAAACCGCCGGGTTAGAGCCGTCGGGCCGCCGCTTTGGTGTGTAGACAGCTTTATATTATCATAGTTAGGTTATATATTTATATGATATGACCTATGTCTTATGCTGACCACTTTAGTCTTGGCAAATTATACAAAACACATAATTTTTATTGTTATAAATCCGAAAGTTTTAGAGGTGAATAAAATGTTTTATGTTTGTGGCTCAATTGCACTTAAACGATCAATAGGATTTAGACGAAACTTGGAATGTAGCTTATGTCCTGAAATAGCATAAAGACTGTATTTTATCCAGGTAGGTACCATGCGAGCGATATTAGCAAATATTTGTGTGATGAACATAGATCTTTGTTCTGTGTCTGGGTGTGTAGTATGTATCATAAGTATGTATTTACAAAAAAAAAAACATATATAAGTATTCTATCAGTTATCTAGTTCCCATAGTACAAGCTTTGCTTAGTTTGGGGCTTGATGGCGATGTGTAAAATGTCCAAAAAAAAAAAAAAAATCCACCAATATTATTTAGTTATTTATTTATCTAGTATCTATTAATCTAGTATCTAGTATCAAAATCAACGTGTTCACATCGGTGGTTTGAATTGATTGTTGAATTGGTCGTTGAATGGAGAGCGTATCGGTTTAATGCAATTCAAGAACAAATTCAAAAAGCAACCGGTTCACATGAGCGTGCTTGTTGAACGCGCTAGTGAATGGACACGCGTCTGACCGCACCTTTAGGTATTAAACTGCACTTCAGATCTTTGCTCAGAGGGGTATGATTTACTCGTGCGTATGCTTTAAATCAGAGGTTCCCAAACTATTTTGTCTTGTAGACCACTTGCCATCTTCGATATTCGGTAAACCCCCTACCCTAACCAACTCAGCCCCTGCAAGTTTTTAGCTTTGAGTGTATTGCGAACACAAAAACGAATGCGTACAACTTACAACTTGTGAACCCTCAATTATTTTTTTCGTCTACGTAGACCTAGACCCCCCGTCGAGTCTCCCGTGGACCACAGGGGACCTAGACCACTTTGTGAATCACTGCTTTAGATGTAGAATATAAACGGGGGGTGAGTAAAATGTCAGAGATATGACGTAACTTCAGGCTATTGATATACCTACTTGTATGTTCCGCTGATAAGTTGATTGATGATATATAAGCAAGTGTACGGTTTCATCTCAATTTTCATGTGTTCATGGCGAAATATAGAGAAATGTGATGTCTGACACAATAGATCCATCAATGTTCGCAATGAATGTTTACCTGTCACGTAAGGAATGCTACTGCAAAATGTGGGCATGTGCCAATTATAAATGTTTTTGCCTGCTTCTGACTACCTCTAGACATCTTCAAGAATCCAAGCGCCTAGATATCTGAGAGGATGTCTACCGTACTTGGGGATTACAGTCGCGATCGATCAAAGAAACAATGGCATGGTTCTATTTTAGATGGTTTTAAAAAGATAAATCCTTCAGGTGTTAGAGAGAATCCAAAAATCCCGTTCTTTTTCCTATTTACGAAAACTTAATACCAAACCGACTTATGATTTGACTTCTTTACCTAACCACTCTTTAATATTAATGCCCTACAAAGGCCGAGATCTACCCTCGTATTCAAGAACGACACTATGAGAACACGCGCCCACAGTGGACGAAATAATTTTTCATAAAAATCACTTTATGTGTTGTGCGACACTGCATAGTGTGACTAGAGGCACATTGTCGTGTGCCTCTAGCCAAAGTTGAGCTCTAAAGGCACACGGTAGCGTGTGCCATAGTGCCGCTTAACACATAAAGTGATATTTATGAAAAAATATTTCGTCCACTGCGTTCGTTCGTTTCGGTGCGTGTTCTCATAGTGTCGTTCTTGAATACGAGGGTTAGTCTGTGAATAACAATTAATAAATGAAATAATCTTTGATCAACAATAGTAACTGTTGAATTGAAGGAAATAATAATAATGTATGGACATGTCTTTAAGACGAGTAATACATTCTTTTGATGAATGTAAAATAGTTTTTTCTCAATAACCGCAAAACAGACAGTTTTGTTTTTTATGACCAAGATAATTTATGGATATAATCTAGATAAATTATAGACAGAAACACGATTGGTGTAACTTTTATCTATTTTTTTATTTTCCAAAGTTGGTTCTTCCAAAACACTAACTTCGTTTTTTGTTGTCTACTTGCTTGGAAATTACAGTCGTGATCCAAGAGTTCTGTTCGAGTGATGATGGCTATAAATTTTCTTAACAAACCATTATTTTCACACTGGGTTTGAAATAAGGTCACTAAAATTCTTGATTAACAAGCGAACTAATGTGAACATTTGGTATCTACAGTTCATATCTACTGGAAGTTTGCCAGTGATATAATAAACTGTGGACCAAATGCAGTCTACGCGTTGGTTGGTCTACCTACTGTGTCATAGAAGGTACTTTAGACCAAACTATAACTATATTTTAAAAACCATTCTAGATTATTCAGTAGTGACTGTGGAACCCATAAAAAAATATTATTTTCAATTCTGTTAAGTATTGGCCCTAAAAATGTAAATTAAATATTATCAGTTTAAATAACACGCAAAAAATGGCGTCGCACTAGTTTCTGTGACGTTATATGCTTGTCAACACATGACATATTGACAAGCATGTTACGTCATCGTCGATTCGACCAATCCTGATAGTTTTGTGTCACGTGACTGGTGTTTGAAAATTGATAATATTTTAAAAGGGTTTTTAAATAAATCATTGTTTATTTTCAAGTTATTTTACTCCATAACGCTTTATGAAGACATAATTTACATAGATTACTATCAACACTGTCTTTATCATACTGTCAAGTAGCATATTTTTGGTACGCAGCTAAAAATCTACTTTACATTTGAAAACGACAAAAATGCCATCTCAATAATATATTGTGAAGATGAAAAATAATTAACTACCAAAGTAACTTATGACTGACAAAGTAAACCTAACTACGTAGGTACCTACACTACCTACTTAGCCTTAGATGGCAAAAATGTAATAGTTGGGTTAAGAAATATATCTGTTACTAGTTGCTCGCCCTAGCTTTGCGCGGACCACGCGCCGCCCATGGATCAGTACCACGTGCAGCGGTCGGTAGGATTATTTATCGAAGTGATTAAAGATGGGTACATCTTTATTCACATATACTATACATTATAAAAATAGAGATGTGGCTTGTTCAGAAGTATTTATTTTTTCGTTTCGAAAAAGAGCAATCGTCGACATACAGGGCCTTAAATAAGAAATCTCTTTTTTTGAACACAATCAGAATACCTACAATTCTCTGAGTAAAACCGTTTTCCTTAACAATCTTCCTTTCAATCAAACTCGAAGCCACATATCGTCGATTCATCAGGAGAAACCAAACAATACTGATCGATCTTTCAAACTGAGGTTACCGAGTTCAAGGAACGCTATATATAGACTCACTGTATTCGGCTTTATATTCATATTCGTTTATTAGGGTTCCGTACCCAAAGGGTAAAAACGGGACCCTATTACTAAGACTCTGCTGTCTGTCTGTTTATCTGTCTGTCACAAGGCGGTATCTCATGAACCGTGATAGCTAGACAGTTGAAATTTTCACAGATTATGTATTTCTGCTGCCGCTATAACAATAAATACTAAAAACAGAATAAAATAAATATTTAAGGGGGGCTCCCATACAACAAACGTGATTTTTTTGCCGTTTTTAGGGTTCCGTACCCGAAGGGTAAAATCGGAACCCTATTACTAAGACTTCGCTGTCCGTCTGTCTGTCTGTCTGTCCGTCTGTCTGTCACAGGGCTGTATCTCGTGAACCGTGATAGCTAGACAGTTGAAATTTTCACAGATTATGTATTTCTGTGGCTGCTCTAACAACAAATACTAAAAATAGAATAAAATAAATATTTAAGAGGGGCTCCCATACAACAAACGTGATTTTTTTGCCGTTTTTATAGATAATGGTACGGAACCCTTAGTGCGCGAGTCCGACTCGCACTTGGCCGGTTTTTTATAAATAATGGTACGGAACCCTTCGTACGCAAATCCGAGTCGCACTTGGCCGGTTTTTTTATTTATTTAAGTCACGTTCATTTTAGTTCCGGTGTCATGCCGGAAATGGTTTTATACTTTTCTAAAACCATCTGCTGTCTAAATATGTAAAACTTGCTTCCGCCCGCGGTTTCGCTCATGTGGATAAAATATATCCTATTTGTTATCATAGGCTATGTATATTCAAAATCCGTTTGGGCGTGATTGAGGCGCAAACATCCAAACTTCTATGACTTAAGTTTATTGTAATGTTTGTTTGTTTAACGTCATAACGGCTAGACCTATTGGAATGAAACTTAAAATGGATGTATTTCGTGACCAGCTTAACAATAGGCTAGTTTTTATCCGGGTGCCGCAAAAGGCTGTTTGTAATATTGAATTTATGTATCGGTTAGTGCCTATAATTTTTTTAATGATTCTTTCCATAATATGTAGAGCTCCAGTATGGTGCCGATCGAACAAGGTGAAAGCTCAAACAAGACTATTAAATAAAAGTACTAACCAAGTACGTATAACAATAAAAAATGAACTAAAGAGCTGCACTAGGTGGGTATATCAACCCAAGTATACCTACATAGAGAGTTACTTAATTACGTAGCTATTTCTACATTGAATCATCTTGTTTAGTACTAATATGCTATCTGACTTTGAGATTAACTAATATAATGAGATCACCGATAAAATCGAGGGTAAAAAGCTTTATTTAAATCCACCTTCACAGCCCATTCCATTCACGGTCTCCTTTTATGACATGACCTTTATCTCCAAATAACGTATGAGCTTCCAATTCAGTCGTAAAAACTACGAAAACAGATGTTGCGACGTGAAGCTGTGGAATGAGCACGAATCACTATCTTATCGACAGTGGCGGATTTACCACCAGGCTGAGTGGGCCGGAGCCTAGGGCGAAACCGAGATGGGCAGCTAATGTTGATAACCTACTTTATGTATATAAGTAGAACTAGCTGACCCGTGCCCGCTTCGCTGTGCTTAAGACATTTCTAATACCATCGTGGACCTTTTTGTAGACGTTTTTAAGGTGTACAATACTGTAGTACATTATTTTGATATATCTCGTGGGGTTCAGCCAGCATTTGCAATGTAAGCGCAAAAAAATGTGTTTATTTACGACATTACATTTTTTTTTGATAAATGTAGGTTAATTTTTTCAAACATTTTATTTATTAGCCTTTATCGTCCCACTGCAGGACAGATGCCTCCCTCCCTTCCTTCTTGGCCAATCACTTGATTTTGCCAAATGTCTTACAGGAATCACCACTTTTAACTAAATCGTTAAAAGATTAGGGGGGGGGGTACAATAGCCTTCTGGCGGCATGTGTAAGTCCGCCACTGTGTATCGACATCGTATCTAACTAATTATAATCCTACTAATCCTTATAATATTAAAAGCGAAAGCTTGTGAGTTTTTTTGTATGTTTGGGCCTCAATCAGGCCTAACTAAACTTGCTGTAGCTTTAGATATTATACCAGAATAAAACAGAGGTATTTATAATCTGAAAAACACCCCCAATATGTAAAAAAAACGCAAAAAGGATGATTTGGATATATGTAACGCTGGTTTGCAAAAATACTGACATCAGTTTTGGATTTTTATCCATGATACATGCGGGCGAAGCCGCGAGCGTAAGCTAGTTCTGTTATAAGTGTCTAGTTTGACGTTATGACGATACGATAGTGATTCGAGCTCAGGCCACTGATTGAAGCATTCCTGGACGCGAGATTTTACCAGTTTACATTAAGGAATCTACAAGAAGTGACAAGGCTATGTCTTGGGAATTAAGTGCTAATTTTTATCTCTCCAAAGGTGCTCATATCGCCTTGTTTCATTCACGGTCACGGTCTAGATTATAATTTAAACTAGTAATATGCAGTTACATGACTGGAACAATAAATATTATGAATATGTAAACTATAGGAAAACATCGTGAGGAAACTAATTTGTATTTTTATAAACAGTGGTAGACTTGCAACTGATACGTGTGCAAAATGTGAGCATGTGCCAAAAGTATTATTTAGACGTGCCTCTGACTACTTCCTTAGATATATTCAAGGCTTTAAGCGCTTGGAGATTTAAGGTATGCACTTGGAGGTAGGTATCTAACAGACTAACCATGCTTGTGTCAGTCTTTTCAATCGATCCAAAGATCAGAACGTTTGGCGGGTCCATACCATAGTCTAAGTAACCTATTACATTTCTGTCAAACATGATTGTGAAAAGCATAGCATCAACACAGTCCGTGAACGAACACGTTGTTCAACAAAAGAATATGCAAATGTTATAACAAAGAATAGTCTAAAGTAGGTATCTAACACGTAGGTACTATCTAAGCCATGATAATGAAACTAGTGTAAACAAAACAATAAAGACACGTAGGTATAAAACAAGCAAATGAACCACACTCAAACTGTTTGGTTTACGCTTTCAGAGTTGCATAATTTACGCAAAAACTGACAATGTGCGTATTAGAATAGCCACTCAAATTGAATAGAAGTGGCCTTGGGCTATGATTACGGCGGAGCACATGGCATGAGCGAACTAAAAGGATTTTAGGTTATTTACCTTTAAAAAACCTTGATTATTACTATCGTTTTGTTGTTTCTGGCGGGTCTGGTTGCGCATCTGAGAGAGTAGGTTTATCTTTAACCTCGTAAGGTCTAGGGCTGCTAATCGTCCACTTGTTATTACGACCCAGTGGTTTTTCCTAAAGGTCCACACAAAAGTCACTACTTTTATTACTCCCAGCGCATTCCAGTGTCATCTCATCATTTCATATTATTATAGCTTACAGTATCAGCTATAACTAACAGATTTATATTTTGTTTTCAGGCAAGTAATCTCCCACATCAAGAACATCCCCGAGTTGATACTCCTCGGCAACGTCTCCCCCACTGTCCGTCGTCTACCCATCTTTAGCTTGATGGTGAAGCATCCTCGTGGCACCTTCCTCCACCATAACTTCGTCTGCGCAGTCCTGAACGATGTCTTCGGGATCCAGGCGAGAGGAGGGCTCAACAGTAACCTGAATTACGGCTCTGATGTCCTGGGGATTGACAGCCAGCTGTTGAAGGAATATGAGAAGCTATTGAATGTAGAAGTGTAAGTATAAACTAAGGAATGACTCTTTCAAACTTAGATAAATACAAACAAGTGCGAGTCGGACTCGCGCACAAAGGTTTCCGTAACATAATCTATAAAAACGGCAAAAAAAATCTTGTTTGTTGTATGGGAGCCCCCCTTAAATATTTATTTTATTCTGTTTTTAGTATTTGTTGTTATAGCAGCAACAGAAATACATAATCTGTGAAAATTTCAACTGTCTAGCTATCACGGTTCATGAGATACAGCCCTGTGACAGACAGACGGACAGACAGACAGACAGACGGACAGTGAAGTCTTAGTAATAGGGTCCCGTTTTTACCCTTTGGGTACGGAACCCTAAATATATGGTAGAAGCTATCATTTCATATACAAATTCGAGTAAGGAGATTGTGAGGTTCGCGCTAGATTGTGTGGGTGTAGTTTATTACGGCCCTTCTTGACAAACAAGGTACTCCTGATCCAGTATCGATCGTCTTATAATGATTTCGTTTTAGAACAGTGACGCATTCGAGCAAATTCTTTTACGACAAAAATACTGATAGAGATACGAGTATCTAGTTCATACCTACGAGAGAGGGAACTAATGTGCTATATGGAAATTAGAGACTTGATACGCTAAGCGCCTTTCAATCACATGCCATTGAGCAAAGTATTTGGCTCACTACATTTTTACACATCTATTTCATATGTCTTGGCTCTTCACGGCAATCATCTGGATGCATGCCAGTCACCAGTGTCTACAAATATCCCAATTTGTCCATCTATTACACCTAAACAGACTAAAGGTGTTTACGACATATTGATTGATATTAAACATACACTAAAAACTTATATAAAATCTATGTATCAGTATTTTTGTGGAACTAAATAATTAGACCACAAATGAAACAATTTGAACTTTACGACTTGAAATCTATTTGAACAAATTCTGCTATAATTCCAAACAGAGTTATCAAGTAATATGAGCACAACAGTGCGAGAACATTGTTATTTCGAATCGCTGTTTCCAATGTGCTAATTGTATCAAGGCCAAATAGTTTAGCAATAAATGTGTGATGTTCATATTGATTACAGGCAAAAAGAGATCGCGCGTGTTCGGAGAATGAGCGACATTAGGGCGCCAGAAATACCCATCCACAACGAACACCTCAGACCTGGGTTCTGCAGAATATCATTACCCTTCTTTATGTCAGAAAGCGAACTGGCTTTCGTCCTTGAAGCGTTGAAGATGGTTGCGACAGAAGGCTGGAAGATTTTACCTCAATACGTCGTGAATTCAGAGACAGGGCAATGGAGACATCATTCTTGCTCCGTGCTAAGAGATAGAAAGTCTCTGAACTCTCTAAGGTTCAATGATGGAAATATAACGACACACGAAAGGAGAGCGTCTGGTAAGGTTCACTCCGGAAAACGAAATTTTATGTTTATATTCAAGAACTAGCTGACCCGTGCCCGCTTCGCTGTGCGTAAGACATTTCTAATACCATCGTGGACTTTTTTGTAGACGTTTTTAAGGTGTACAATACTGTAGTACATTATTTTGATATATCTCGAGGGGTTCAGCCAGCATTTGCAATGTAAGCGCAAAAAAATGTGTTTATTTACGACATCACATTAGAAACCTCTAAAATTATCAGTGTTTCTCTACTATATTATGCATGTATTATACATATAAACCTTCCTCCTGAATCACTCTATCTATTAAATACATACGCGGGAAGCGGAAAGCGACTTTGTTTTATACTATGTAGTGATTTGGTTCCTAAAGAATTACTTTTTTTTTAGGTCCAGGAATATTTCCACAGACGCATACAGAGTGCTTGCAAACGGCGAGGAATCTATTCAGTAGAGCAAGGAAGCTGGCCATGAAATGCTCAACGGCAGAACCGACAGTAATCTTCAATCCTCGAATTGACTACCTGAGATGGTTTATGCTGCCAAAGGAAGCTCATGATCTATTGCTTGGCAAATCAGCAAACGTGAAACACATCGTACCGTTCGACCCCTCCGGGTACACTGGAGCGAGAAAGAGTCTCCACTTTAACAACAGGTCTTCCATTATATCTTCGCCAATCTTAGGGTCGTCCGCGAGGCATTTTAGTCTTTCGGCCATAGACGACTGCCAAATATATAGACTGAAGCAGAAGCAGAAGGCATTCGCAAGAGAATCTAGTCTAAGAGAAACGCACAAAGAAGACACTGTCACCGCACACCCAGTACATTTTGCAGTTGGTGAATCTGTTTCACCGTTACGTTTAACGCCATTCAATTCGAAACCATTGCTCGTCAGATCGAGGTGCTACAGTCTTGGCTCTGATAGTCCACCGGCAGCACTAAGCTCACAAGCAAAAATGAACCTCGGATTAAAAGAAACAAGCCCAGGTATTCCAAACGAAAAGGTTAGCAGTTTCTGCAACTGCGGAAGTCAGACTGATTTACCCTCAATGCTTGATCATGAACCCGGAAAGTCATACAGCACCCAAAGCAGCACATCGATATCAGACTGCAGTCAAGTAGGGCGGTCATCTCCAACATTATCACTCAACTCTCAAACTTCGGAAGACATTCAGGCATACGTGGCAGAGATGACGAAGGAAATAGCCACAGAAATCAAATCAGAGATTCGTGAAGTCATATCTAAAGTAGACGACATTTTAGAAAACTCTGAATCGCTAGAACAATCAAATGCAAGCATGACCTCAATTTCTAGTCAGGTTGATAGGAACTCTGTGTCAGTAGTTGATGTAGCTGAGTATTTAATGGGGATGTCGAGAGCGATGGCTTCTGAAGTCAAAGACGAAATCCGAGAGATGGTCAATCAAGTTGATGAAATGATTTCCCCAGACTACAACTCTTTAAGGAGGTGTTCTCCACCTCATGGTCGAACAAGACTAGGATCTGGTCCTGAATTAGGCCTGGCATTGAAACCGACTCAAGTTCTCAGAAAGTGTCCTACTAGTCCAATACTACCTGTCACTCCGTTCGATGAGGACGACAGGATGTACACAAGATCACCTTCGTTGAATTCTCCCAAGTCTGCCCAATACACGCCGTTGCACGAAGCTTCTGGACCCAACAGTATTTCCTTTAACTCCAGCGAGACTTCTACGCCTGACACGATAATCCAGGTGGTGACGACATCCAACTCTCCAAATATGCCCAAATCTCTGAGCTCCAACAAACTGTCTGATGATGATACTAGCTGTTCAGATGCTAGCTGCAGGCTGTGCATCAAAAAAATGTGGTGTCATAATCCTTCCATCAGCTCTCAAGACAGCGGAATCAACATGACATTTACGGAAACTGACTCTCTCGATGGTGAGTAAAATTTCAATTATAAATTATTGAACAGACAAACTATAACAATTCACGGGGATCGTTGACTTGTTGACCCCTTCAGGTCGTATTTTAAGTGGTGAGGGCCGTTTTAGGTATATGACCGAAGCCATTTGCATTCATTTATAATACAGCTATGTTCTTCATAAATCTGGTTTAGCTGACTTCTACCAGTTTTAACAACATTCATAGATTTATCGCAAATAAAGACGATGATACTTGACTAGAGTGCAAATTGATTGATGATTCAAAGCGTCTTTATTTAAAGGTGAAAATTGCAGTGTGAAGGAGAATACCACATGCTAAATCATGATAATATTTATGACAAAGTTACTTCGATGTCCCAGGCTTATGATACAACTCGTAACAAAACTTCAGTTTAAGGCACGATAATAATTACATCATCCAATTCACACTAAGCGCTTACCCTCGTCCAGGTATAGAACATCAGTTATTTCTATCATGTTACCAAGAAAATAGCGCAATCGTAAAAACTTCATCAACAGCATTGGCCATTAAAGATGCTTACTTTTAGTAAAACTCTCAAAATATTACAGTAAAATGGCGTACATCCTCAGATCCTAACAAAGGACGGAGGCTTCAGACCCGTCTCCGGATGTGCCAGAAGTATGAAACACCGGACATCATTGAGGGAGTTCCTGTCTGCTCCGAGGACCTGGCGCGGGCGAAGAGATACGAAAAGAGTGAAGAGACGAGGGTCGTGTTCCAGATACCAGATGATAATGAGAAGCAGAATAGGTAAGGATATTAAATTACTATCTTCCTGTCCGTATCTGGATAAAAAGTACTGTTTATGCTATTCCAGGTCATAAGCAATATTTTAAGTTTTTTTTTTCATTTGAGTGTGGTTGAGGTATATTCAAACATCCTCAAAGAGCTCTAACTCATAAAGACTAATCTGATTAATAATATAATAATAATGAGGTACATATAAATATTTGCTAAACATAAAAATGGAACAAAGGATTCCACAAATACAATTAAAAAAAAATATTCCAATTAAACTGTTCATTAATTTTCATTAAAAAAAACTCTGAATCACTTTTCCATAATGCACATTAAAACTAAACCGGGGAGAAGATGAATGAACTCTTCTTCTTGCGCTATTAAGATAAGCCAAGAAAAAGAAGTTTAAATTGTAATTATCCATGCAGACAGAATTTTGGACGTAAACCAAAACTTTTGTCGGTATTCTCATATTTCGCAAAAAGCAATTTTTCATCTTGACAGCATACTAATGAAAATTCATGTCGTTATCACAATGCTACTGTAAATTTACTTCTACAGCATATTTAAAAGTTTGTCCCAAATCTAAAATTAAAAAGTATTTTCCTGACTGACTGACTGACTGACTGATCCACTGGTCCTAGAACTTGAAACTTGGAAAGTGGTTTCGCAGCAGGAGTCTTGAAGTCTGCTTGAAAATAATAACTAAATAACGAAATCGCAAAGGTTTCCACTAGATACCTCATATAATTCCTCCGACCACATCCCCAAAACTTACTTAAGCTAATTCTAAATAACCCTCCACAGAGGTACAGCGGTTAGTTCGAAACGCTCAAGCCGATCGTCTAACGCGTCCTCCAGCTGTTCCGATCGGTCTTCCAGATCTAGTGGCTACGGCACTGAGAGGTCTCTGGAGGAACGGTATGATAGGAGGTTAGTGTTACGAGTGTATTGCTGATGTGATAACTAATACTAAGATACAGGTGTCCTATAAAATAGTCAAGCAGGAGTCTGGAGCTAGAAGCATTCATAAAGGTAGATAGTTCCGTTTGTTTGGTCTGAGAATGTTCTGCCTCTGGACTTTTGGACACTGTGTCATAAACAATAAACATAATTCTGCAAAAGCAATTGAAGGCTCCAGGAACTCCTCATAAAAGTGCGTACTGCGTCAGTTTCTTTCATTCATTCATTATTTCATTCTAACGTGCACCTTCTAATACAACATTTTCCTAGAGTTTTCTTGTGTTGTTTTTTTCTTGCTCTTACTTCATTGTTTGTTGTCTTTCGTTTTGATAACTAAATGATTTTTCATCAGTTCTTCTTCTTAAACTTAAAAAACTTTTATTTTGTCCACAGCGAGTCAGAATGCCGGGCCTTCAAGCCGTTCAGCTGGGAGGAACAGGATGATAGTAGCGCTTGCAGTGACACTTCACTCACTGACTTCGCCTCTGACGACGAGGGCAAGTGGCATTGCCCTCCAAAGGCTGTATGGAAGGCTACTGTTGAGGTAAAGATTCTTATGAGACAAATAAATGTTTATAATACTTCGATTTCGAACATCATGTATTACGTAGTGTTCCAAATACATAGAGTTCTTATCACGAAGTCCTGCAGACGAGGCGATGCCAATGTAGTGTAGTCGTTTTTTGAGACAAAATAGGGTGGTTACATAATTATGGGTAGGTCTACCTACTAACTACTCTAGTAGCATCTCGATTTACACATTTTAAATCTGTCCGGCCATTATAAAACACATTTTTTATACATATATTTTTGATTCGAAAATATATTGAATACATAATGTGTAATGCATTCAATATTGTCACCTCTCCCATCTCAACCGACCTAATCTCAACCCAATCTCAATAGCCCTCCACGTCGTCAAATGCCTACCTAATGTGTATAAATTATGAATATATATAGATATACTAGCCAGAATTCGGAAGCAAGTCGATCTCATAACTATTTTCTATGATACAGGCAATCCAGGAGTTCAACATGATCAGACCAGGCGACAAAGTGCTGGTTTGCCTTTCCGGAGGGCAGGAGTCCATAGGCCTTCTTCACACCATGCACCAATACCAGTTCTATGCCAGGTCTAAGGGCATGCACTTTAGTATAGGTAAGTTTGTTCCGCGTCTATATAGTTTCGGTGTGGCTAGATATAAGGCCAAAAAATAAGATCCTCTATATGGCCTTCGCATTAAAACGTTCTTGTTGAAAACAGATGGGCTTGCAACCTGTCCCGTATAGAATGCTAACTACTCCTAAATGTAGGTATGTGTCTCTGATTTTAGACACCTTCGGTGATATCAGCGTCCGTAGATCTGATCTCTCTTCCGTACTTGGGGTTACAATTTATGTCATATTTAATTTAATTGTTATATTCACTCATGAATTATTTTATTTTTCCAGGAGCCCTTTATGTCCACGAGCCAAAGTCCCAAGTGGATCCGTTACATCTGATGGCGTACTGCAGAAACCTCAGCGTAAAGTTCATCTACCAGGACAAGCTGGAGAATGATGAAACTGATAGTACGTACCACTTCTTTCTATCTTAGTATGGATGTTTTTTGCTTTTAACAGCTTTCTGGCTTAGGGTCTACTTATGCATTTACTACCAGTTTTGTAACAGCTGAGAGTGAACTATAGACAAACAGAGCCACTGTCAAACCGCTTTACTATGGAGTTGCCATAGAATACAATCGGAAACCCTCGCGAATTTCTTTCATAGTACACCCCTACACAGCAAAAATAAACCCACTAAATTTCGGTTAGTATAAATATCCATTTCAAATAATTATTAATATGTGTTGTAATCGCGTGTGATTCAGAAATCAAGTTCCTCTTCCATCCTTGTGCACTAACACATTGTACATTACGGCTTTTGTTGTTTCCAGGACGTTCCAGTGTATCAAAACTGTCATCACTCCACCGCTGGTCGTGTCATGGGATCCGTCGTGTCGCATACACTGCGATGTGCGCGCATGGGTACAGTGTCGCATGCGTCGCTCAGAACCTGGATGATGCTGCGAGGGCATTTATTGCTGCTGCGTTCCATGCTGCCTCTATTGGGAGCTTAAAAGCGCATTATAAAGTCAGGTGTGTAAACGACGTTCGTTTGAACGTGCCCCTGACTACCGTAGGACTGCAAATACCTCCATAAAACATTAAAAAAAAAACTTTAGAGGTGTCAAGGGACACCCGGATGGAACGAAGTTCTCACAAAATAACGTGGGACAAGGGAAGGGGAATCAACTTTGACTTCGACTTCGACTTCGACTTAGACTTCGACCTCGACCTCGACCTCGACCTCGACTTCGACTTCGACTTCGACTTCGACCTCGACCTCGACCTCGACCTCGACCTCGACCTCGACCTCGACCTCGACCTCGACCTCGACCTCGACCTCCACCTCCATCTCGACCTCCACTTCCACCTCGACCTCGACACAATTAATAGATATATATATTAATAGATATACTATAGCAAAAAAGTGTCGTGACAACTTTTCGTGACAACTTTTCGTAAGAATTTTTTCCGTCTAGCCCCCTTTCACAACGCGCGATAAGGAACTTAAATAATAAACTTTAGTGGACATTTCACACATCGCCATCTAGCCCCAAGCTAAATAAAACTTGTACTATGGGATTTATAGGAACCAGATTGATGATGGAATATTTATATACTTTTTTTTTGGGTTCCGTACCCAAAGGGTAAAAACGGGACCCTATTACTAAGACTTCGCTGTCCGTCTGTCTGTCCGTCTGTCTGTCACAGGGCTGTATCTCATGAACCATGATAGCTAGACAGGTGAAATTTTCACAGATTATTTATTTATGTTGCTGCTCTAACAACAAATACTAAAAAGATTTAACATTTTAGGGGGCTCCCATATAACAAACTTGATTTTTTTCCGTTTTTATAGATAATGGTACGGAACCCTTCGCGAGTCCGACTCGCACTTGGTCGGTTTTATTTTATAAATACATACATACGATACACCCAGACACAAAACAAACAACAAAGAAGAAAAACCTAATATCGTCACTTGACTTTTCGATTTGTCAAAACATAGTAGTCGGTTTTCTTTTTAGTTTTAATAACGTAATTATTATTATGTTCACAGAGAACACGATGTTCGCATCGTACGCCCATTCATCTACGTTCGCGAGCGAGCTTTACAAGCGTTTGCGTGCGCGCGTTCATTGCCCGACTTCAGATCGCCGTCAGGCACTTCTTCGCCGACCAGCCCGGAGCATAGCAGTGATGATAGCGGAGATAATGGGTAAGTAATTTTCATACTGCCTAAAGTCGTTGAAAACAATGAAAGAACTAATAACACGATTTATGAGAACTACGATGTAGTAATGAGGATTGAGAAAAGTATGCTTAGATGGTTTGAGCAAGTAAAGAAAATGAACGAAGGAAGATTGACGAAACAGATATACAAGGCAAGTGTGAATGGGATCGTTACATAAGCAATGTTCATCCAAATCCAGTCGTGATTGAAGCACAAACATCCAAACATTCTCACAAACTTTCGGATTTATATGTTAGTAGGATTATGATAAAAAAAGGAGTCTTTCTTGATTATATATGAATTAAATCTATTTTATTTCATTTCCTTTACAGCAAAGATATGCCTCATCTAGACCGATCAGCTTCCGAACCGTGTGGACAATCAGACAAGACAACAACTCCTCGCAGGTCTCTGGACAACTCCTTAGCAGAGGAAACCATGGGAGACCCGATAGAAGCGGCGCGAGAACTGCTGATGAGCCAGGAACAGGTGTATCCGTATCTGTTCGCGAGTCTGAAGAATGCTTTGCATCCACTGTTTAATGCAAAGTGAGTTTATAAAATAGTACTTACTTAATAATCATCGCATTCATAAGTACTACTGAATCCACACTCTGATAGTTTTTGTTCGTATCAAACTTGGTTTTAAATAAAACTTTGGCAGAAGGGGGTTCATTAAATAATTGTATGCATAGCATGTCTTAGATAATGCCATATTTGTGTTATAAACTTGAATAAGAGAAAGATTCAAGTCTTGTAAGTTACGTCTTGTATGTAACTTTACAGAGACAGGCAAAGACAAAGACTTAGTTACAGAATAAAAGGGCCTAATACTCTGTTTAGTAAATATAGCACGAAAAAAGATGTAATTTATGAACCGACGTTTGTGTCTCTCAGGGTAAAAAGCTAGGACCCTTTTTGTTTCCTTTTTACAAAAGAAACTAAATAACTGCCATAAGAACCATTTTATTAGAGTAATTGAAAATTATGCTAGCTAGGACCTTTCCGTTTCTTTTTAATAATGTAAATGTTGCAAGCATCTGTGATACGAAATAAATTATAATTTATGTTTAAATTTCCACAGAATGATTGAAAATGAGCAGAAAGAGCAGAGACACAGAAAGAAGTCCGTGATTCAAATGAAGAATGGATCCCCAGTGTACGATTCCGAGGAGGGAACAGACGAGGAGCCAGTGCCATAGACAATAACTGTCGAAGTGACACCTGTCGGAAAAGTTTCAATGGCGTTTTTATTAAACATCATTCATGTTTAGAGACCAATATGTGATTAAAATAAATGATCGGTTACTTGTGATTGTTGAATGTTCAAGTGTTAGGTTTTAAGTGGTGAACAATTTATTTTTTGAGGTTATTCAGAGTTGCCATGTTGATAATTATTTTTACTATGTTGGTATAATGTAAACTGTGGAATTGAAAGTGCATTTGATGACGTTAAATATTGTCTGTGAAATATAATATATTGCGACGTGTCGTATTATTCAAATGTTCTACACTAAAGATTATTGTAAAAGTATATAAGTATGAACTGTTAAATAATTATTCTTACTTTTAAACGCGTTATCTATTTTTTATATGAGTAAACTCGCTAAGACATGTATTTACATATGCGTGAATACCCTTATAATCATTATATTCATGTTTCTTGATGTTCGCGTAGATTTAGATGCTTTTTATACGATAATTTGTAACTATATTTGTTATATTTATATTGAATGTTCTTTTGTTACATTTGAATGCAATTATTTACAACGATGTTGAGTTAAAGATAAATAAGAATATAAAATAGCATAATCGGCAACCAGCTTCGGTTTTGGAATTTAATTCCAAAATCCAATATGGCTGACATTGGCGTCAGATTAAGTTTTGTCTAATTATGAGATAAAATCTACATTTGCGACTATTGTAATCGTTTTGTAGCGATTATCTTCGAGTAGTTTTATTAGACTTTGTTTTGCTGCTAACGTTCTTATTGCTATGGCTATAAAGTATATTTTAACATATTTAGAACTTAAGCAAAATTCCTAAGCTACTCTAAGATTGTATCGATGAATAAATTAAGCATGAAAAATAGTATATGAATTAAATGTAAAAGAAGTCCCATTCATTGCTTCCATTGAATTGTATTCATATATTTTGTCGAATATAATAAAAATATGTTTTACCTTAAAATTGTTTTTATTTTATGCATTATAATATTTAGATCGTTCAACGAGGTCATCATTCTTATTTCTGCTGCCAAGCAGCATTGCTGTGTTCTGATTTTAAGGGTACCTAAGTAATAGTTGCCGGTTAAATTACAGGCGCAACATGTGCCTATGCCTAAGTTTTTAAATGTTAGGTTCGCCGCACACAGCCACCTTTCAACGCTTACCATACACTAGCCGACCCGTGACAGACTTTGTCCTGCCCAAAATTCAATAGTCGCATAGAAAAAAAAAACACTTTCAGGAAACTACAAATGTTTTCCCTATAAACCTTGTCCTGATAAAATAAATTACGAATTTTGGTAGAATGCGGTAATCATTCGGTAGTCAAGTTGATGTCAGATTTTTTTGACAAAATGAATTTCCAATACTTACCTTGGTAGGATTCAACCTTTTTGGTAGAATGCGTTGCTATGACAACTCAATGTTATCGGTCTAAGATGTCTAACAAATCAGCGCCATCTATACCAAAATCATCCTTTTTGCGTTTTTTATCTAAATGGGGTTGTTTTTCGTATTATAAGTTCCCTCTTTATTTGTTCTGATTTTTTATCTACATACTACAGCAATTTTCGTATTAATACGTTTTGTCGTTTATTTTTTATTAGGGAAAATGCAACCTTACTACAAACTTTCGCATTTACAATATTATTAGGATAGGATATTAGGATATTAGGATTTTGTAGTCGTATCGAGTGGAGGCTATTTTTTGTACATACAGGGTGTCCAAGAACCTGGCGTCCAACTGGATTCCCACGATGCCCCAAGTTCTAACAGTACTCAGAAAAATATTTTAAAAAATCCACCCCATGTACTTACAGAATTATACTGATTTCAAAAAAAAAGGGGAAATGAGCACCCTGTGACATACTTTTGAATGCTGTGACTGCTAATGCTGATAATTTCGATATTTCTTGGAGGTTTTGTAATCTAGGGTATTGCTGTGTCTAAATAGAATGTAAAAATAAAGTACTTATTGTACCATTTTAAAATAAAATATTATTTTAACTAAAGGTGATATGGAAAACTATTGAATTTCGCAACTTTGACCGACTGTAGTGTAAAAAAAATGTACCAAAATAGTATGGCAAGTGACGTCAAATTTTGACGCGTTTATTCCTCTTTTTAAAAAGGTATAATACTTACACATTAATTTGAAAAAAAAAAAATTTGATAATATTTTTACTCAACAACCCAATTTTTACGATGTCTTACAGAATTCTTAGAAAGAAAAATTTACGACGAATTGAATCTAACCTCTAAAGAATTACTATTGTATGCTCATAAAAATAACAACAGGCCTCTCAAAAAACAGGTTAGACCGTAAGGGACGGTATGTGCATGCATCTCACCATAGTGATTCGTTATTACAACAGGAGGGAGCAAGACAGAAACTATCTTTGCGATTTGCTGGTTCTTCTTTATGGTACCCCATTATTCAGGTAAGAGTGAGGGAGAAAAAGGTTTAGGATAACAGTACGGTCAGTACGCGTCACTGCCTCCTGCCGTTACTACGCACCTCTCTCTTATTGTTACCATTGATCACGTACTACGATTTAAAGCTTTGTTTATTGGACTCGATTACTCTTTGTGCTCTGGACTTTGAAACGAACTCTTTACGACGACCTTTGCCTGTGTTTGGACAGTTTGTGTTTTGTGTGTGCTACCATGGCGACCTACACTCCGCAAGAATACGCAAATATGCACTACATTTATGGAGAGTGTAGAGGTAATGGACGAGCTGCAGCGAGACTTTACAGAGAAAGGTATCCGAGGGCTACGCGATATCCCGACCATCGAGTTTTCATTAATGTGCACAGATCACTATGTGACGGGCGGTTCCCCAATCAAGTAGCTGGTGAAGGACGACCCGTAAATGACTTCATACGCGATGAAGTTTTAGAGGCGGTGTCGGCAAATCCAAGCATCTCTGTGCGAGGAATAGAAGCTGATACGGGGATACCGAAGAGCACAGCACACAGTATTCTCCAAAAAGAAGAATATCATCCGTACCACGTACAGCGAGTGCAAAGTCTTTTACCTCGAGACTATCCGAGCCGAGTCGCGTTTTGTGAAACAATCCTGCAAAAACATCGAGAAGACGAAAACTTTATCGACAAAATTTTGTGGTCAGATGAATCAACATTTAAGAAGGATGGCTACATGAACCTACACAACTTGCACGAGTGGCATGTGGAAAATCCGCACTTGATGCGAGAAGATAGATCCCAGTACCGGTTCAAAGTGAACATGTGGACCGGTATTCTCTGTGGGAATATTATTGGTCCATTTGAGATGCCCGAGAATTTGACTGGCGAATCATATTTAAATTTTCTTCAAAATGATTTGCCAAACTTACTAGAAGAGACCCCACCAGATATGTGGTTCCAACACGACGGCTGTCCAGCACATTTTCGCGTATCCGTTAGAGAGTTTTTGGACGAGCAATACCCGAACAGGTGGATTGGGCGATCAGGAACAATCCCGTGGCCAGCCCGCTCACCTGACTTAAATCCGCTGGATTTTTTTTTTCTGGGGAACTATGAAGGAGCTCGTTTATGCGAAGCCCATTAATGACATCGCTGACCTTCGTGAGAAGATAACACAAGCAGTGCAGGTGATACGTCAAAAAAGTTACTCGCGAAACATAAAGCGGTCCTTTTTAAGGAGAGTGAGAGCTTGTATTGCCGCGGGTGGTCAACATTTTGAACATTTATTGTAATAAAATATCTTTAAACTAACATTCTTTGCTTTTATTCTACTGGGAACCCATCTACCTGTGTGTATTTCCTTCTTGCTCACTCTTGGAACCGAAGTAAATAATAGTAGTAACATAACAGTTTCTAAGATAAGAAAGGGTCCGACAGTTACCGTTAGTAGGTAGGCACTTCGTAAAAATTGGGTTGTTGAGTAAAAATATTATCAAAATTTTTTTTTTCAAATTAATGTGTAAGTATTATACCTTTTTAAAAAGAGGAATAAACGCGTCAAAATTTGACGTCACTTGCCATACTATTTTGGTACATTTTTTTTACACTACAGTCGGTCAAAGTTGCGAAATTCAATAGTTTTCCATATCACCTTTAGTTAAAATAATATTTTATTTTAAAATGGTACAATAAGTACTTTATTTTTACATTCTATTTAGACACAGCAATACCCTAGATTACAAAACCTCCAAGAAATATCGAAATTATCAGCATTAGCAGTCACAGCATTCAAAAGTATGTCACAGGGTGCTCATTTCCCCTTTTTTTTTGAAATCAGTATAATTCTGTAAGTACATGGGGTGGATTTTTTAAAATATTTTTCTGAGTACTGTTAGAACTTGGGGCATCGTGGGAATCCAGTTGGACGCCAGGTTCTTGGACACCCTGTATAGAAAATGTGTTGGCCGAGTGGGAGGTACCTCGACATTCAATCTGAAGGTCGTGGGTTCGAATACCGACGTGCATCAATGGATTTTTCTGTTCGAAAAATTTATATGCGCATCAAAAACACGTGCTCAAAGCGGTGAAGGAAAACATCGTGAGGAAACCAGTTAGTATTCTTATAAGCGGCGGTGGGCTTGCAACCTGTCACGTATGGAATGCTAACTACTGCAAAATGTGGGCATGTGAAAATATAATATTTGGACGTGCCTCTGATGACTACCCCCACTAGACATCTTCAAATGATCTAAGCGCCTGGAGATCTGAGGGGATGTCTACCGTACTTGGGGATTACAGTCGTGATCCTATTTATTTTATTTTATTTTATAGAAAATGTTAATTTGCGGTTGAAACAGCTATTAGTTATTATGGGAGATCGCATTACGCCAATTGCAACTTCACTACATAGTATAAAGCAAAGTCGCTTTCCGCTTCCCGCGTATGTATGTATGTTTGCTTATATCTTTAAAACTACACAACGGATTTTGATGCGGTTTTTTTTAATAGATAGAGTGATTCAGGAGGAAGGTTTATATGTATAATAACATGCTACCCGTGCGAAGCCGGGGCGGGTCGCTAGTTAGGTATATTTACCAAGTGCTCTTGTCTAACCCCTTTAGAAATCTTCAAGGATCTGAGAGCCTGGGCTGGGGATCTGGAAGGATGTCTACCGTACCCGGGGATTAAATTCAAATTCAAATTCAAAAACCATTTATTTCAATAAAATCACAAGGATCAATTGAAATGTCTTAGGAACTAGGTGAAGCTACGCCGATTCCACGCGACCAAGCCTAGAAGAATCAGGCAACAAACACGGCTTGGGGTCTAACTTTTTTTTAATGGTCCTTTCCGCTATTTAGAGCTCCAGTGTGCTCCCAGTCGCTGATTGCTCTTTTTCGAAACGAAAAAAGAAATACTTCTGAACAAGCCACATCTCCTATTTTTATAAGTATATTACTTCAGGTTCCTAACTAGATTTCTATTAAGCTGAAAACATAATAGCAGAAACTTTTACGATAAAGATATTATTTCAAAATGATACGTTTTAGAATTTATGATCGAAATATTTTATACTATTAAAATCAACTTGTGATTTATTGTTAAAGATAGGTAATATGTAGATCTAGATTTCTATTAGAATAGATTTTTGATAAGTAATTATACATAATTTATATCATTAATTTATTCGAAAAGCTAAGGCGGACCACGCGCTTACGTGTGTTTGTCGTCATTGCAGCGGTCGGTAGGATTATTTATCGAAGTGATTAAAGATGGGTACATCTTTATTCACATATACTATACATTATAAAATAGAATATGTGGCTTGTTCACAAGTATTTATTTTTTCGTTTCGAACAAAAACAATCGTCGACTGGGAGCGCCTTAAACAAGAATTACAGTCGTGATCCTATTTCATATAGACGAGTTGTAAGGTAGATAAATAAAACGATTGATTGAGTTGCTTACATCATTTTAATTTACCATTCTACATAGAGAAAAAACATTATATATGTGTGCGTGCGTGCCCACAAAGTATTCCTTATATTAGTGAGTATTACGAGTACTTCCTTTGACGACAAAAGCTAAAAAATTCAAACACCTTACAAATAGATACTAAGCAAAGAGCAAAACTATCCTATAAGCTAAAGATACACTCGAACTAAACGAGTTAATAATTTAAATATTTCATTTCATGACACACAGTATTATAATGATTTAGATAAAAGAACTACATTTTACGGATAAGCTACAGTTAGGAGAAGCCCATAAGAAGAATATTGCGAACAAACAGATCTATGAGATCCTCCTCCATATCGTCACTCATATCATCTGGGTCCGGGTCCTGTGGACAATGAACATTTTATTATATTACTTTCGACCCGCCCTGGCTTCGCACGGGTGCAAAGCTGATACCAAAATATATTACAGAATGTCTTTGTATACTCCATAACAGCATTTAAAATTAAAAAAAAAGTCGCGGTAAAAAGTAAAGGATAGAAATTGATTATTGTGGGTTATCCCTAAGAGATAAACATATACCAAGTTTTACCTTTTTAAGGTATACAATATTTAGTACATTATTTTGATCTATCTCGCAGAGTTCAGCCAGCGTTTGAAATGTAAGCGCAAAAAAATGTGTTTATGTTTAATGTGTTTATGTCTAGTCTAGTGGTTCTCTAATATTTTAAGCATGTAATTATACATATAAACCTTCCTCCTGAATCACTCTATCTATTAAAAAAAAACGCATCAAAATCCGTTGTGTACGTTGTACCGTTGTGTAAACCCTAAAGCCGTGTTGGCCGAGTGGGATGTACCTCGACTATCAATCTGAAGGTCGTGGGTTCGAATTCCGGCGTGCATCAATGGATTTTTCTGTTCGAAAATTATTATTATAAACACGTGCTTACAACGGTGAAGGAAAACATCGTGAGGAAACCAGTTAGTATTCTTATAAGCGGCGATGGGCTTGCAACCTGTCACGTATGGAATGCTAACTACTGCAAAATGTGGGCATGTGCCAAATATAATGTTTGGACGTGCCTCTGACTACCCCCACTAGACATCTTCAAAGGATCTAAGCATCTGGAGATCTGAGAGGATGTTTACCGTACTAGGGGATTACAGTAGTGATCCTATTTTTTTTTTTTTTTTTCAAAACTAAAAAAAACTATTCTACTCGATTCTGATCAGTTAAAAGACATTGCACTTACTAGGAGTGGTAGAATATTTCTAATTGGCAGGTTTACCGTGCCCATTGCAGGCACAGTTCGGGCCACAGGAGCATTTGTCGCCGCACGCCGCTGCCCCTGTGCCCGAGCACGTCTCTGCAACAAAATTATATATATGTACTAGCAGTCCGCCCCGGCGTCGAACAGGTGTAATAATGATTTTATGGGTAATTTTGTTACACCTTGGGTTACATTATCGAAGTTTTCATACGGATCCCTAATAGTTAGACATATAGTATCATTAACTTTTTTGTAGATATTGATGATATCTATAAAACTGTAGTACATTACTTTGCTCTATTGTCAATAATTACCGCAGCGTAAGCGATGTAAGGATTTTTTTAGGATTTTTTTTCACACGTCGGTTTACATTATCGAAGTTTTCATACGGATCCCTAACATTTTTGAAAATATTCTATAGCCTATGTTCATCAGGGATAATGTTGGATTATAATGGTGAAAGAATTTTTCAAATCGGTCCAGTAGTTTCGGAGCCTATTCGATGCAAACAAACAAACAAACAATCAAATCTTTCCTCTTTATAATATTATAAGTAAATAAGTATAGACTAGCTTCCACCCGTGTTACCTAGTAGCCTTCTTATTCATCTTATCCCGTATCTTCGTGGAGTCGGGAGAACAAAAATGAGAACAGATGTTGCAAATGCTACAAATACCGATTTCTTTAAAATAATTTGGTAATCATATAGGTACTCCATCAACTAGAATAGATACGGCCGCAATCACAATGTTCTACTAATTTTCCCTTTTCACTTAATATATGGCTTAGTTATACAATAATTTAAAAGTTTAGCTCCCCGTCCAACCTACCTCCATATTACCCTCAATTCTACCCTACGCAGTACTCCGAGTTACGTAATGCCTAGATTCTAAAAATAGACCATCTAGGCTAGGCTATTGATCGGAGGGGACGGACATGCGCAGTTCCCGAGGTTACTGGCTGGTACGAAACGGGATTATGATAACCTCTTTTATGAAATCAAATTAAACCGAGGTATACCTACAATCTTATTTGAGTCATAGCGGCAAATCGAGTGAGAATAACTGTACCTAATGGTCACTGGCTAAAAAACACAGACAATGATGATACTTATTAAGAATTGTATTTCTTAGTTAAATTTGTTTATATGTCAGAAATAAATAAACACCCATCATTTACATGTTGAAAAACTCATCAATTTTTAGGAATTCGGATACTATTTATGTCAGTAGCTAAAATCAGTTTGAACCAATTCTATTGCTAATCTATACGGTATTTCCAACACTATGATGTTTAGTAACGAAAAACAAGATTTGATATTTCTTCATCTAAAATACTATTTTGAAATTTTGTCCAGTCATTGGTTTCTGATGTTGATTATAAAAATATACAATCTATGCTCAGGTATCATAGTCAAGATGTATTGTGTCGTAAGTACCTAAAACCAAAGGTACCGTAGAACCTTAGGTACTACGCTACTGTGTTCGTCAAGAAACATCATGAAAATAACATTGAATATTGTTGTTCTTAATTCCTTCTATAAAACAAATACGCAACGTGGCTACTAATAACAACATTACATACATAAAATCATGCCTATTTCTCAGAGGGGTAGGCAGAGATCACAGCTTTCCACTTGCTACGATCCTGACATACCTTTTTTGCTTAAATAACAAAAATATCTAAAAAAATGTAGCACAAAGACACAAAACACGAAAAAGACACTAAAATAGTAGCACAATTAGCAATAAAGTGATCTTCAATAGTGCTTACCCTTGCAAGCTTCACACGGTGCAGGCATGGCTGTTATGTCTAGGCTCTGGGTTTAGACTAGGAGCTAGTAGCTAGAACGGACTGGATATTCTCGAGTACACGCGTGCGCACTAAGCGACTTCTGGCGGGTCAATAACTGAGTCGCGGTGGGGAATCAGACGATCGGAAATTTAGACTGGAAGATGGTGGTATATACATCGGGCTGAGTATAATTGCGATGTTTCTAAATTGTATGTAGGTAATCGATGTTTTTTTTCTGTCTGGCTGCTATAATGTATTATTTGTAAGTATTTACAAAAGAAAACAAAAAAACCGGCCAAGTGCGAGTTCGACTGGCGCACGAAGGGTTCCATACTATTATCTATAAAAAACGGCTAAAAAACATTTTTGTTGTATGGGAGCTCCACTTAAATATTTATATTATTATTTTTTTAGTACTTATTGTTATAGCGGCAACAGAAATACATAATCTGTGAAAGACAGACGGACAGACGCACTGACGGACAGCGAAAAACATGGAAACATCTTTGAAAAACATAGGTACATTTTTCGTCTTCGTACCGATGTAAATAGAATGCTTTAGTTTTATATTACCAATAGTAGTTAATTTAAAACTTTTACGCAAGAAATACAAAAGAGATTTTATTGACATAAAGACTACAACGCGCTCGCGTCTATGAACTACTACGAAGTAAAATTTGTATTAATAATTGTGTAATAAAAATATATATTTGATATATATGATAATATATGTTTAAATTACATATGTATGCAAAATTTAAGCTTCATTAAGGATCAGGGGTAAATTGTTTACAATTATTTTGTAAGATTAACATAAACATACTAAAGAATGTAAAAATAATATTACAAAAATGAAAAGTTTTAGAAAGTCAAATAATGTACCGCTGTAAACTTGAGCTCCTGGTCTATAAAGAGATAGTTGGTTAACTTATAGCCATACAGCCAGGTACTTATAAAATGATCGGAGGGACGTGAATAAAAACAGGGACTGCGGTAACCGGTCTTACTCTTTAACAGTGTTTTTCAACCTTTTTAGTCTCCGTATAAAAAAATATTTGCGACCCCTACCACTAGTATATATTTAAATATTTATATTCCGCTGTTTTTAAACTGTATTTTATATTATTATACAAATATCGAATTCAAACATCTTTTTAACCGACGAGAAAACAAGATGTTTCTAATTCTACGTGTATAAATTTTTTCTCGTTTTTTTATGTATGAAATCTTCTTTTCTGGTGATTCGATTTCGATGATTATTTTTATATTGTGTAGAGAATGGTCTCAAACCGATTCCAATTATTATACTCATGTAGGACTCATTGTTCTTTTATAAAACTTAAAAAACATTTATCGTCCCTTGACTTTTCGATTGGTAGATACATTTTCGTCGGTTTTCTCTTAAGTTTTTTAAACGTAATTATGACACATCAAATCCTACATATTTTTAAAGCGCCAGCAAGTTTATTTTTATAAAATTACAAAATTGTAAGATTTGTGATGTCACTGCACCAAAATTTGCTTTACCGTAATATGCTTTATAAAACAACTGCGACCCCCTTAAGACGCTGCCAGTCGACGATTATTTTTGTTCGAAACGAAAAAAGAAATACTTGTGAACAAGCCACATCTCCTATTTTATAATGTATAGTATATGTGAATAAAGATGTACCCATCTTTAATCACTTCGATAAATAATCCTACCGACCGCTGCAATGATGACAAACACACGTCCGCGCGTGGTCCGCCTTAGCTTTTCGAATAAATTAATGATATAAATTATGTATAATTACTTATCAAAAATCTATCCTAATAGAAATCTAGATCTACATATTACCTATCTTTAACAATAAATCACAAGTTGATTTTAATAGTAGGTATATAAAATATTTCGATCATAAATTCTAAAACGTATCATTTTGAAATAATATTTTTATCGTGAAAAGTTTCTGCTATTTTGTTTTCAGCTTAATATAAATCTAGGTAGGAACCTGAAGTAATATACTTATAAAAATAGGAGATGTGGCTTGTTCAGAAGTATTACTTTTTTCGTTCCGAAAAAGAGCAATCGTCGACTGGCAGCCTCTTAAAGAGGCTTCATGACCCCCTGGGGAGTCGCGACCCAAACTTTGAAAAACTCTGCTTTATACTATACCTTACTACCTACCTACCTATACCTACCTATGCTTCGATTATTCCCTTGAGGCTGGCGTTTCAAAGAAGTTTGTTGCCTATTTTGCATGATAGTTACTTCAAATTATATTTTTTTGTATGGAAAGAGTCTATTCGGATAAGACGGCAAAAATGATAAAAGCGTAGGTACCTAGGTATCTCCAAAAGTATGGCACAAAAAAAATGATATTAATTAGGTAGGAACTACGAGTGTCTACTAAATTATTTAAAAACTTGCTTACGCTCGTGGTTTCGCTTGCGTGGTACCTGGATAAAAAGTATATCAAATAACAAGTTCTCAAGGTTTTTTTATATATAAAAAAAACAATTGTGTAATGAACATGGACGTTTGTTCTGTCTGTACGAGTACCAATATTTATTTATATATTTTTTGAAAAAATTACCGCTGTTTCTATTATAGATTATAGAACTATCCATCCGAGGAAGGTAAGTCATAAGTAAGAAAAAAAGCTTTTTTAAACATTATTGTCATTGAAAACAAAAATGTTGTGCTCAACCACCCTTGAAATTGAAGGTCAGAGTCAAGGTTGCACGAGTTCTCCCCTAACGGCAATTCATCCCAAATATTTATGTTCTTTTAGTTTTTATGAGGGGAATATTATGTTTCAAGGTCAAACATAGTATGTATAGTATACATAATATACCTTTAACATTAAAATAAACCAATCTAAGATTTAAAAAACTTGAGAGGTGTCAAGGGACACCCGGATGGAACGAAGTTCTCACAAAATAACGTGGGACAAGGGAAGGGGAATCAACTTTGACTTCGACTTCGACTTCGACTTCGACCTCGACCTCGACCTCGACCTCGACCTCGACCTCGACCTCGACCTCGACCTCGACCTCGACCTCGACCTCGACCTCGACCTCGACCTCGACCTCGACCTCGACCTCGACCTCGACCTCGACCTCGACCTCGACCTCGACCTCGACCTCGACCTCGACCTCGACCTCGACCTCGACCTCGAACTCGACCTCGACCTCGACCTCGACCTCGACCTCGACCTCGACCTCGACCTCGACCTCGACCTCGACCTCGACCTCGACCTCGACCTCGACCTCGACCTCGACCTCGACCTCGACCTCGACCTCCACCTCGACCTCGACCTCGACCTCGACCTCGACCTCGACCTCGACCTCGACCTCGACCTCGACCTCGACCTCGACCTCGACCTCGACCTCGACCTCGACCTCGACCTCGACCTCGACCTCGACCTCGACCTCGACCTCGACCTCGACCTCGACCTCGACCTCGACCTCCACCTCGACCTCGACCTCGACCTCGACCTCGACCTCGACCTCGACCTCGACCTCGACCTCGACCTCGACCTCGACCTCCACCTCGACCTCGACCTCGACCTCCACCTCCATATCGACCTCCACCTCGACCTCGACCTCGACCTCCACACAATTAATAGATATATATATTAATAGATATACTATAGCAAAAAAGTGTCGTGACAACTTTTCGTAAGAATTTTTTCCGTCTAACCCCCTTTCACAACGCGCGATAAGGAACTTCGTTCCAAAAAAATCATAGGTAGGTTATATTGCCTGTAATCTACATTAGTACGGGCGTACCTAACTTCTAATGTAGATTATACATAAGCAATTTAGGCTTGAAAGATGGGGCAGAAAGCAATAATTACATTTAATTACTAGCTGTAGGTATTTATCTTATCTTAATCTTAATATTATTATAATACAAAAGTTTGTGCATGTATGTTTAGATATTAGTGTCTCAATCAAACGATGTAAAACCATGGGCGGAAGCTTGTTTTTAGGGTTCCGTACCCAAAGGGTAAAAACGGAACCCTATTACTAGACTTCGCTGTCCGTCTGTCTGTGTCTGTCTGTCTGTTTGTCTGCCTGTCTGTCTGTCCGTCCGTCCGTCCGTCCGTCCGTCTGTCTGTCACAGGGCTGTATCTCATGAACTGTGATAGCTAGACTGTTGAAATTTTCACAGATTATGTATTTCTGTTGCTGCTCTAACAACAAATACTAAAAACAGAATAAAATAAATATTTAAGTGGGGCTCCCATACAACAAACATGTTTTTTTTGCCGTTTTTATAGATAATGGTACGGAACCCTTCGTGCGCGAGTTTGACTCGCACTTGGGCGGTTTTTTTTAATATCTTCATCGAGAACTAATCTATTCGAAACAACAAACATCAGAATACATCCTCGATGTCATCGACCTTCCGCCATACCTCCATGGAGGTTTATAGCGAGAATTAAATTGTTATTCTTACCTACTGTTTTTTATGAAAATTCGTCGCTGTTTTTATGGCATTTTTTATTGTACTCCCGTAGTGCCTAGCTACTTAGATGTTGTTCGTATTAGGTATCTATTTGATGCGTAGGCAGGTAAGCTCGATTGACTGGCGTAGACGAGCTGACGTAGCTGTGTAAAACGAGCTTCACGTCCCGAAAATACACGTAATGTACAAAAATCAATCTTAAAGGTATCAGCAAAATGGGTAAATTTTGCTTGAAAGTAAGTTCACGCGAACGAAGGCACCTTGTTCCTACTAGTCACTACATAGTATAAAGCAGTCGCTTTCCGCTTCCCGCGTCTGTATGTAATAATATGTATGTATGTATGTATGGTTGCTTATATCTTTAAAACTACACAACGGATTTTGATGCGGTTTTTTTTAATAAATAGAGTGATTCAAGAGAAAGGTTTATATGTATAATACATGCATAATATAGTAGAGAAACACTAATAATTTTAGAGGTTTCTAATGTGATGTCGTAAATAAACACATTTTTTTGCGCTTACATTGCAAATTCTGGCTGAACCTCACGAGATATATCAAAATAATGTACTACAGTATTGTACACCTTAAAAACGTCTACAAAAAAGTCCACGGTGGTATTAGAAATGTCTTACGCACAGCGAAGCGGGCACGGGTCAGCTAGTAATTTATATATATATTATATATATATATATATAATATTATAAAGAGGAAAGATTTGATTGTTTGTTTGTTTGTTTGTTTGTTTGTTTGTATCGAATAGGCTCCGAAACTACTGAACCGATTCAAAAAATTCTTTTACCATTAGAATCCTACATTATCCCTGATGGACATAGGCTATATAGTATTTTCAAAAACGTTAGGGATCCGTATGAAAACTTCGAAAATGTAACCCAAAGTGTGAAAAAAAATCCTAAAAAAATCTTTATAACGCGTACGCTGCGGAAATTGTTGACAATAGAGCAAAGTGATGTACTACAGTTTTAAAGAGGACATCAATATCTACAAATAAATCAACAATACCATATATCTTACTATTAGGGATCCGTATGAAAACTTCGATAATGTAACCCAACGTGTGATAAAAAATCCAAAAAATTCTTTATATCGCGTATGCTGCGGAAATTATTGACAATAGAGCAAAGTGATGTACTACAGTTTTAAAGAGGACATCAATATCTACAAATAAGTCAACAATACCATATGACTAACCATTAGGGATCCGTATGAAAACTTCGATAACGTAACCCAACGAGTGAATCAAAAGCAAAAAAATCCTTATATCGCGTACGCTGCAAAAATTATTGACAATAGAGCAAAGTGATGTACTACAGTTTTAAAGAGGACATCAATATCTACAAATAAATCAACAATACCATATATCTTACTATTAGGGATCCGTATGAAAACTTCGATAATGTAACCCAACGTGTGATAAAAAATCCAAAAAATTATTTATATCGCGTATGCTGCAAAAATTATTGACAATAGAGCAAAGTGATGTACTACAGTTTTAGAGAGGACATCAATATCTACAAATAAGTCAGCAATACCATATGTCTAACTATTAGGGATCCGTATGAAAATTTCGATAATGTAACCCAATATGTGAATAAAAAGCAAAAAAATCCTTATATCACGTACGCTGCAAAAATTGACAATAGATCAAAGTGACGTACTGCAGTTTTAAAGATTACATCAATATTAACAAACTAGCGACCCGCCCCGGCTTCGCACGGGTAGCATGTTATTATACATATAAACCTTCCTCCTGAATCACTCTATCTATTAAAAAAACCGCATCAAAATCCGTTGTGTAGTTTTAAAGATATAAGCAAACATACATACATACATAAATACATACAGACGCGGGAAGCGGAAAGCGACTTTGCTTTATACTATGTAGTGATAAGTCAGCAATACCATAATTATGTCCAACTATTACAGTTACGTCACAATAACTACTTTTTCATGTTAAAATATGCAATAGTAACGCCGCCTGTACAAACTAGGCCACATTATTCGTACCTGGGTAGTATTTAATCCTTATCCAAAAAAATCACTTCATTTTTAAGGCCATATCACTGTAAATTACTTTTTTTATTATACCATTCCCAAATTCCATACCATTCAAAAGTTATTATGAGTGTAATAATCTATAGGTAGGTACTAATATTATTACGAGGAATGATGTTTTGTATATTTGTATGGAATAAATCCAAAAACTACTGGATAGATTTCAAAAAATCGTTTACCATTAAAATGCTACATTATCTCTGAGTAACATAGGCCATATTTATTGTTTGAAAAAAATAGGGATCCCTATTAAAACTTCGATAATGTAACCTGGGTAAAAAATACCCATAAAATCGTTATAATACGTTACTCCCGTGCGGAGCCGGGGCGGTCTGCTAGTAATTTCAGTTCAGAAATGCATTTATACGATTCTAACTTCCCGCTAAATATAAAAAAGTTATAAACTGTGAATTTTTCAAAGGTCCATTGGGTGTTAACGAGTACCTACAAAGCTGGAAAATGGGCTGGGCCGGAATGGCCATGTTTGTTGAGTAGGTACCAACAAATAAGTGGGCCTTACGAGAATAACTTATTATTGAAAAGTAAAGGTTTTACAAACGATACAAACGATACATAGAAAAGCATACAAAAATACATTTATTTGCTCAAACTCGGGATTGGCGCTGTCGACGATCGATATAATCCAAAACCGGGTTCTTACTAGCGAGCTGTTACTGTAACCAAACAGATACAGTGATACAGACACATTGGACTTAATGTACTACGTACTAGAGATGACACCACAAAGTAATAATTTGCGGTGCGCCTTGCGGTCCCTGGACCACAGTGGACTCAGTCCGAGTCTAACGCCTGTGACGCGCGAACGTGTTTTTCGTGGCGCTTACGACCTTTTTGATTGAAAGTAACTTAAGCCATTCAGCGGTCAGCGCTTTACGTTTCAATGTTTCGTTTAGCCATATAAATATTTATTTTATGCAAGCGGACTTTGGCTTTAATAATTGAAAATTGAGCAATTTATTTGGCTTGGATAGCTCCTCTAGTACGTAGTACATTAAGCTCAATGTACAGACACACTTCAGTTCAGATCTAGTGTGTACACATAGGTACAGGTGCATATAGTTCTCGTGTGTACACATTACACTTCGCTCTCGATAACGAAAGCCTACATCGGATAGCACACCTCACCACATAACACACTATGATATTTTGTAACACTAACGTGCAACGGTTACAGTTACAGCTACTGAGTACCCAGTTTATAAGACTGCCAGACAGCCGCCATGACAGTTGCGCACGCACCTTTCCACATTTCGAACAAAGAAGTCAATTCAATTATTTTTTTCTGGCAGAATTGAAGAATGCATTGAAGCAGAAAAGACGTTGTCAAACTCACCTATCCATTGAAACGCGTCTCATCCGTCTCATTTTCACGAGGTGAATAAGCCGGAGGTTCATTAGGCACCACGGGAACAGCATAAATCTCTTGCCAGTTAGGCAGAACTCTGCGGACGGCGAAAGCCCCCACAACAACCATAGCAATGGAAAATATCAACGAAGCTATGTTGTTCAGAATGCTGGGCTCCGTTGGTTGGGGGCATGCACCAGGGCCGCAGACAAAATCAGGGGCGTTCATCTTGCGGATGCACGGAGCTGACTGCCGCCCGGGATAAAGTTCGCGCGTGCGCAGTGTTGCTGCATCCTTTGATGCTGCGTTGAGACGTTAAAAGCCTTTGCCAGTGGTATTGCTCGCTTGGCACCTGGATAAAAAGCCTAAAAGTATAATATTGGCTTGCAAACGGACACTTATAGATAGATAGATAGATAGATAGATAGGTTCACGACTGTAATCCCCAAGTACGGTAGACATTCTCTCAGATCTCCAGACGCTTGAAGATGTTTAGTGGGGGTAGTCAGAGGCACGTCCAAATATTATATTTGACACATGCCCACATTTTACAGTAGTTAGCATTCCATACGTGACAGGTTGCAAGCCCATCGCCGCTTATAAGAACACTAACTGGTTTCCTCACGATGTTTTCCTTCCCGTTTTGAGCACGTGTTTTTGATACGCATATAAATTTTTCGAACAGAAAAATCCATTGATGCACGCCGGGATACGAACTTACGACCTTCAGATTGAAAATCGAGGTAGGTACATCCCACACACTTATATATTGCTAAATTCTGGAAAATATGTGCCGTATGTAGGACGTGTCTTTGATTAAGGATTAGTTGGATAGCTTTGTCATCTTCAAGGGTCTGAGCGCCTAGAGATCTGAGAGAATATCTACCGTACTTGGGGATTACAGATCCTATCTATTTTTACAAAATATAAGTCTTGATTGAACTTATATTAATATTACGATAGTTATAATATATCTACCTACTTTTGCAATCACGAACTCATTACAGGTACAATCAGCTTTATACTAAACTAGCGACCCGCCCCGGCTTCGCACGGGTAGCATGTTATTATACATATAAACCTTCCTCCTGAATCACTCTATCTATTAAAAAAAATTGCATCAAAATCCGTTGTGTAGTTTTAAAGATATAAGCAAACATACATACATTCATACGCGGGAAGCGGAAAGCGACTTTGCTTTATACTATGTAGTGACTAGCAGTCCGCCCCGGCCGGCGCGGCGTCGCACGGGTGTAATAATGATTTTATGGATAATTTTTTTACACCTTGGGTTACATTATCAAAGTTTTCATACGGATCCCTAATAGTTAGACATATGGTATTACATACTTTTTTGTAGATATTGATGTTTTCTATAAAACTGTAGTACCTACATTACTTTGCTCTATTGTCAATAATTTCTTCATCAAACGCGTTATAAGGATTTTTATTGGATTTTTTTCACACGTCGGGTTACATTATCGAAGTTTTCATACGGATCCCTAACGTTTTTAAAAATATAGCCTATGTTCATCAGAGATAATGTAGGATTCTAATGGTAAAAGAATTTTTGAAATCGGTCCAGTAGTTTCGGAGCCTATTCAATACAAACAAAAAATCAAATCTTTCCTCTTTATAATATTAGTATAGATATAGACAACATTTAAAAGGTAGGTACGTAAGGTAAGTTTTTATGGCAATTAGTCTCGCCATGAGGTCAGTGATCTGAAATCGTCGTGGTTTTTGATCAGAAGAAAAGATTTCGAGACGTTAGATCGTAAATTACATACCGACGTGTTTTTGTTGCTGCAATCATATTGTTATTAGTGTTTTGTTGTCTGTTACTAAAAACCGGCCAAGTGCGAGTCGACTCGCGTACGAAGGGTTCCGTACCATTATCGATAAAAAACGGCAAAAAAAAAACACGTTTGTTGTATGGGAGCTCCGCTTAAATATTTATTTTATTCTGTTTTAGTACCTATTTGTTGATAAAGCGGCAACAGAAATACATTAATCTGTGAAAATTTCAACTGTCTAGCTATCACGGTTCATGAGATACAGCCATGTGACAGCCAGACGGACAGCGAAGTCTTAGTAATAGGGTCCCGTTTTTACTCTTTGGGTACGGAACTCTAAAAAGCAGCGATAGGCTTGCTTACTAGATAATTATGTTATTCAAAATGTTAGCGCTGCAAAAGCAGACCAATTTTGAAACGATAATAAGAACATAAAACACAAAAAATGGTACCTACTTACACTAGAATTGTATAATTTGGCACGATAAATAAAATAAACGTAAAATATAGGTAATTCAATTTATTGATTTAATAACAGGGAAATAAGTTATCTTACATTTATGTCGCTAAAAATAGAAGTGCATAGTTATAATTTAGTGCATTTAAATAAGGCCAAAACTAACTGTACAAGATTTCAAAAGCGCAGGTATACCATTGTTTGGTTTGAACATGGTCAGTCAATCAGTCTTCGCTTTCATGGTCATCTTTTTTGACCTCAACATCATTCTTCTCAGAACAGAGTAAACCACCCAAAATACCAGGTACAGCTTGGAGTCAGTGCTGACCATCAGGTACATAGCCAGGATCGCAATGATGATACCTGCTGCGTAGAATGCCATCTGCAAGGTCTTGGAGGACCTGGTCTTGCAGGGGCAACCGGGGGGGCAGACGGTCTTGCATGGACAGTCAGGTGGACATTCTGACTGGGTCTGGGGGGAGATACCAGGTGGACAGGGGTCGGAGACTAGTTTTGGTTCTAGCTTCTGCATTGGTGCTTTGGCAGTGAATGTAAGGGTTTCTGGAAGATAAAAAAAATTATCGCAAAACAAAACATACAAAAAAGAAAAAAAAGTTTGTTGAATAGAAATAGAATAATACCTAATATTGAATGAATAATATTTTTTTCGCTGGATCCAGTTCATTAGTGCCTGCGTTATCTATTACACAAAACATTGGATTTCAAAAAAAAACGATACAAAAACAGTCACAAGTTGACCACCCTTTCTTTTCAGTAAGGGCTATGTATAGATTTTAATAGCAGGTAACTGATACCGGTATGCTGAGGAGCCTGAGGAAGGATAATCCTCAGTTCACTAGTCCAGTAGCCTATTTGCTTTTGCTAGCGCCTGCTGTTTTTGATTTTAACTTTTTACAACAACATTGCTAAAACTGTTGGGTCAGGCGCAAAATTTCTCTAAAATTACTGCTAATCGTCTAATATGCACTACTTGACTTGCTTTCCCATAAACGTAAATTTTCTTGTCTTATAAAATCTGTGGAGTAAAGAGTAAAGCCACGGATACACTAGGAGACAAATGGAGCAACATGTTCCGCAACATGTTGCTAAACAATCACGTGAATATCTTGGGATTTCTAAAAACACTACTCAGTGTTTATAGAAATTTGTGAGAATGTTGTGAGACATATTGCGGGACACTGTGCAACGTTGCAGCGTCACTAGTTTGAGCGTTGCGCGTCATGCCGCGGGACAAAATGTTCCCTAGGCTTAAGTAGGTTGTCTATGACTTAAGTATTATCATCTACCATACTTAAGTAATACACTAAAAACACAATTAAGAATATCCTTACCTAGAGTCTGTGTAATCGTAGCCATGGTTGCAGCTCTAGTGATCAGATGATAATGCAATCAGTAAAATTAATTTTAATCTTAAATATCGAACCAAATAAAGACTCAAGGATTTAATAAAAAGGCCGGAAGTTGCTTGACAAAAGTACCGGAAGTGACGAAACGCTGAATTCTTCCGTAAATGAACTCGTGTAGAACGTAAACAAATTATAGTGTCTACCGGAATGCTGAAAAAGCTGGATATACCTACCTACCTAGATGTTGCTTCAAAATGTTTTGACTACATTAAAAATACGAGTATATATTGTTTTATTTAATTTGTATCACATTATCCAACCTTTCCGCCCCGTAGACGATTCTAACAACGGTGAAGCGTGAGGAAACCAGTTAGTATTCTTGTAAGCGGCGACGGGCTTGCAACCTATCACGTGTGGAATGCTATATACTGAAAAATGTGGGCATGTATCAAATGTAATGTTTGGATGTGCCTCAGAAAGGGTTAGCCCTTTAGACATCCTTCAAAGGTCTGAGCGCCTCGAGATCTGAGAGTCTGTCTCTACCGCACTTGGGTATCACAGTGGTGATCCTCATCCAAGCCGATCGACGTCAACTGCTGGACATAGGCCTCCTCGAAAGTCGTGATTCTATTGCATTTTATTTAATTGTCTTAGACCAGTGTTCCGCAAAGTGTGTACCGTGGTCATTGGTTGGTGTGCCTTGGAAAAATAAGGATATCTTATAAACGTATTTTTAGCAGCCCTGTCAACGATTACTTCAAATTTAGACCGTTTATCTCAATTAAACAAGCTCATGTTTCGCATAGATACCTTTTCTGCAATTTAAAGTTTAGTTTTGTTGATTAATAATAAATGTTCATTAATATTACTTAAAAACCGATTTATAATGTGTGGTGCACCTCAAAAAAATTTATTTTCCGAAATGTAGGTACCTTGGACACAAAATGTTTGCGGAACACTGTCTTAGACGATACTTCAGGCGATTCAGTCTTGCATCCGTAGAGCGAAAAATCACTGATATTCGTAATCAGTTTCAACTATCGAAATCCCGATGTGCTTTAACAGTTGCACAATTCAATTTACAGTTGTAGCTAATGGTGGCGATACGGTGGCGAGTCTTGTGTCCACGCTTTAGTTAAAATTCCTAAAAACTATCAATCTTATTTCTTTTAAGCTAAAGTTTAAAATAGCGTAACCTCATAGTTACAGTTCTAAAACATAGAATAGTTTTGAATAAATTTACGATTTTTATAATAGATTTAGAAACGTCAAGCTAAATTTAATCAACATGTAAATTGGTGTTGACTAAGATGACACTTGGTTGTGTCAAATATGCGAAATAAAATAGGAGAAACGGCTAAAATATCCCAAGTTTTAGGACTGTCATTTTGATGCGACTCTAATTTAGACTTTAATATAAAAGGAATAAGATCGATCGTTTTTGTACGAAATTTTAAGTTTAGCTTGGACACAACAGAATCGCCACCATGGCTAACTGAACTCTCGCGTAAATTGCCGATCGGCAATTGGTGTGTCGAGATTTTCTTATCTACACGGCACGATGTCTATGTATGTGATGATAGACAATAGTGACGTGAAGGTGTGAAAACACCCTTAGGCACCAGTGGATAATATAGAAAGCAGTACATTATTGAATAAGCTTTTCTACCGTAAATGCCGTGTTTATTACCTTATTCTTCTAGGCTTCGTGGCGAGGAACAGGCGTAGCATCACCTACCTCCTAAGACGTTTCAAAGTGATCCTTGTGGTTTTAACCTTTTTAGGGTTCCGTACCCAAAGGGTAAAAACGGGAGCCTATTACTAAGACTTCGCTGTCCGTCAGTCCGTCTGTCTGTCACAAGTAAGTATTTCATGAACCGTGATAGCTAGACAGTTAAATATTTAAGTGGGGCTCCCATAAAACAAACGTGATTTATTTGCCGTTTTTATAGATAATGGTACGGAACCTTTCGTGCGCGAGTCTGACTCGCACTTGGCTAGTTTTTACTTTGACTTTTACTTAGACTTTTCTATCATGGGCAAGAGGTACAGTGTCTAAATTCTCCTTTAAATTTTGCGACTTTTATTTAGCTGTGTGACAGTATGATATAGTTACCTAAATTCATCATCACTTCGGTTTAACTAATTTATTTAACTACAATATTTTATGGTAGCTTCTACCAACCAATACCAACCTGGATGAAATGTAGCTCAACATGTTACACACCGGCCCATGAACTATCTCTATGCAAAACAATATGTCGTTCCTATCAATAAATACACTTTCGCAATAGGCTATTTGACAGTATGAAAAATAAAGTGTTGTTGATAGTAATCTATGTAAAATATGCCTTCATAAAGCGTTATGGAGTAAAATAACTTGAAAATAAACAATGATTTATTATAAAACCTATAATTAAAATTATCTATTTTTAAACGCCAGTCACGTGACAGAAAACAGTTAGGAATGGTTGAATCGACGATGACGTAACATGCTTGTCAATATGTCATCGCCTGCCTTGAAAAACCATTTGCATAAAGCGTTTTTGCGGGTTATTTAAATTGACAATATTTAATTTACATTTTTAGGGCCAATACTTAACAGAATTGAAAATAATATTTTTTATGGGTCACTTGTGTTATTAGTCACTACTGAATAATCAAGAATATTTTCAAAATCTTGTCAAATAGCCCATTATAATAGTATCTAAGAATTACTGGTATTTTACCACTGAAGCGTAGATTTCAGCATAATAGACATAGGTTTTTCACCAGCCTTGCTCTACTTATCTTGCGGTTTTTACGAACATTTTGTTGTATAAAACGCCAACCCAAATACAATTGAAGCATAGTCAGATAAATCCTCTGTTCAGGTATCAGCCATGCCTTCTCCTTGTGAACCTTGTAAAGGTAAGTTAAAAATGATTTAATAAGTTTCTAAGTTTTAATAAAGTTTGAAGGTATATTTTTACCGACGAAAAACGGTTCCAGTTCCCAAGTCGACGCGTATATATATTTTTTATGTATGACCACGCATATCTTTTTACTTAGTGATCCGAGTTCAATGTTTTTTTCTATTAGGACTGACAGAGTCCCACAACTTAGGACTATTCTCTACACTTCTCTTCTTTCACTTCTCTTCCTTCTATAACTTAAAAAACTAATATCGTCCCGATACGGTCGTGTGATACATTTTTGTCAATTTTCTTTTTAGTTTTTTTAATCAAGGTACCTATCTCAATAAAATCACAAGGATACTTTGAAGCGGTAGTGAGAAGAATCGGGCGGGTAAAGCGCAATTATCGAGTTACCATGTTTAAAATATAATTTTCTTTTTTTTTCTTTGTAGACTCCTGCCAGGACGGATCGTGCACCGATCAGTGCGCTTGCAAGGATAAGGGCTGTAACGACTGCTCATCCAAAGGTAGGCTATATTAATCTTACATACATACATAAAATCACGCCTGTTTCCCAGAGGGGTAGTGCAGAGATCACGGATTTCACTTGCTATGATCCTGACATACTTCTTTAGCTTCATTCACTCACATCACATTCCTCATGCATGCTCTTCGGTTTAGAGCACTCTTGACTTGGCATTTTTTCAAAACGTCGCCAATTAATTAATATTAATCGTAAATTATTTTTATCACTTAACTTTCAACTGTGCTGTGAAGCCAGTCATACATAAATATGAGTACATACTTATTAAACACTAGTTAAATTTTAGAATTATTTTAGCCTTAGATAACATTATTGCAATTTTAACAAGGATCACTTTTTTTTTTAAAACAACATAATTAGCCTATTTTACTCGCTTTTTATGTAGCTTTTGGTTGGTGATAGATTTTTTAAAATTGTTCCATTTGATATTTAGTTAAACCGGTACAAACAAAAATACAAATTTAACCCCCTAGTATAGATTACCTAGCCACTGTTGTAGTCTAACATTTATGGTTTTCTTTACAGGCGGTTGCTGTTAATACATCATGGATCGTGAACACCCTCGCAGGAGTCGCTTCTACTCCTTCCCCAGGATACTGGAGAACTGCTTCCCTGTAGCCTTCTGCACAGTCTTCATCATAACTATTGTACTATTTTACTGTATTATATGAGCCTTTCTTGAACATATCCTTTGTTTTTTTTGGACATAAAAATCACTGACTTACCCTCTGCAAAGTCCTCTATTCTCCTGTAGAATTTCAAAGGTGAGCATTCCAGAGATAACAACCAAGTTGTACAACAAAAAAATATAGAAAAGTCGGTGGAATTTGGTATAATTTAGTATACCATCAGAAAAACTGATTGTCGTGTACAACTCGGTCAGAATATCTGTGCACCTCGCTGGAATGCGGCGCCTCTCCCGCTTCCGCTTCTTCGTTGCCGATATGAGAGAGACCGCCGATATGACGTCACGAGATCAGGTGCACAGATATTGTGACCGGGTTGTACGTGTACGTGTTCCCGTTTGATTACGAATTGAGGAAGGGAACCGAGAAAATATCTAAAGTCTGCTTGGTTACTGAAAATTCTGGCTTCTCGTTTTATTCACAACGAAGTTATAGGGGGTCAAAAATGAACTGCTTCGAGAAAAAGATGTTACGGTATGGTACTCCAAAGAAAAATGCCTCATGTTTGGTATCGTAAATCGATATTTTGGAGGTTCCTCAATTACTCAGTTCAAGGAGATTTTCACAAACCGCGTCGTTCAGTAGCTGTCAAGGAATGTCATGAATGAAAAATTCTTTCACCATTAGAATCCTACATTATCCCCGATGAATATGATCATCAGGGATGATCATATGTCTAACTATTAGGGATCCGTATGAAAACTTCGATAATGTAACCCAAGGTGTGAAAAAAATCCAAAAGAATCCTTATATCGCGTACTCTGCGGAAATTGTTGACAATAGAGCAAAGTGATGTTAAAAAAATTCGATAATGTAACCCGGGAACGGGAACGGGAACGGGAACGGGAGCGGGAGCGGGAGCGGGAGCGGGAGCGGGAGCGGGAGCGGGAGCGGGAGCGGGAGCGGGAGCGGGAGCGGGAGCGGGAACGGGAACGGGAACATTACGTTACGTTTACGTTACGTTTACGTTACGTTTACGTTACGTTTACGTTACGTTTACGTTACGTTTACGTTACGTTTACGTTACGTTTACGTTACGTTTACGTTACGTTTACGTTACGTTACGTTTACGTTACGTTTACGTTACGTTTACGTTACGTTTACGTTACGTTTACGTTACGTTTACGTTACGTTTACGTTACGTTTACGTTACGTTTACGTTACGTTTACGTTACGTTTACGTTACGTTTACGTTACGTTTACGTTACGTTTACGTTACGTTTACGTTACGTTTACGTTACGTTTACGTTACGTTTACGTTACGTTTACGTTACGTTTACGTTACGTTTACGTTACGTTTACGTTACGTTTACGTTACATTTTTGGTAGAATGTGGATCATGCAGTCGTTAAAAAATGATGTCAAATTAGTACACCAAAGCAAATTTCAAATTATTTAACTTTACTATTTACACATGAATTTCATAAAATACGCCTAAGGTATAAAATTAATATATCCTCTCAAAATTTAGTTCAAACGTTTATCGTTAGTTTATCGTAGTAGTTTATCTAGTTGAGTAGTTTCCTAAGAGTATATACTTCATAGTTTCAGTTTTCTGGTAGGGAGGTGCGGTTAATTTGTGGTACTTTTTTCAGGTTCTCTAAATTTATTTATTTAATTTTGTTTACTTGTGTATTTAGTGTATTTATTATCTTGTTTATTGTATTATTTTATTTTTATTGTCTTATTTACAGTTTTTCATTTAATTTATTTTCGTTTCTTATCTATTGTATTCTTATTTTATTGTACCAATTTACTGTACTTTTCCAGGTTCTTTCCAGGACAGTTTTCTACTGGAGTATTTTACATTAGGTTGGACTCTTTGGGAGCAGATTGGCGGAATTTGTTGCTATATATCTTTGTCCGTTTAGTTTTTTTTTAAATGGATTTCCGCAAAGTCACGCCTGAATCAATCAATTACATTAGTTATGTAATCGGCATTTAGGAAAAATACCAAATTAACAAGTAAAAATAATTATCTACCACATTTGTTTTAGTTTTATAAATAGAGTTTTCGGTAGTAGTATGGTTATTATTATTACCTGGATATAGATAAATTAAGACCTAGCTAGATTTTTAGGATATATCCAGGAACTAAGCGTGCAGATATGCATTAGGCTAGTAATTTACGTTATGACATACAATAGTATATTATGTACAAGTGAGTAAAGTTGCTCATTAGGTATGCGAGGGCGTAAAACAGCCGAGTGTCTAATGAGCAAGTTGCTCAAGAGTTTCATACGCATATTTTCAACACACTTGCGGGAAAAAACAAACATGTATTGCATAAATCGTTTTACCACACAGCAACAAATGCCATACAAACAAAATGGCGCTCAAGTTTTTTTTTTCTTTTTAAAAACTCTTGAAACTTACACGTAGGTACACGGACACGTAGACTTCTGTCGCCCGTAATAATATTTTTAACATCCGCAATGTTTTTTGTAGATTTGAAGAAAAATAAAAAGTAAGTAAGTATTTTAAATCAAATAACTTTATTACATTCACGAGATCCTTACAACTGGTTTAATGTTTTATTGCGGTCTCCACTGCAAAGGTTCTTAGCAGCAGCCACCTGTAATAAAATGAGAAGTTTTATTTTAGAACTCAAAAGTGCTTAAACATTTTTAGGTATTATAATACAAACATAGCACTTTTAAAAGATATCTTTTCCGCTATTAAATTAATTATTGTTTTCCTCTTGCATGTTATGTCGAGGTGACGATTGTCGTTGTTCCCAACGAAAACTAAAAATCTGTCTGGTATATGTTTTTTTATTAGTGACTGCCTGGGAGAAGCTTATATATTTCGGATTTGTGTTACTCTTATGGAAGTCGGTTCCTCTGCCTGGTGGTATATGGTATACTATGTTTGTTAGTATTTTCCTATTAAGGCTTGAGGAAGATACTTGTTTAAATTAATCATTTGTTTTTTATGCGCCAAATATGAAAACGATGCAGATTTTTGGATTTCATAGAGAACTCAGTATGTCGCAGTAGTTGTATCATGCTCTTGGTTTACGTAAATATATTGAGGACATTGATAATGAATTCACCTTCGCTGGAAGAGCAGTCGGCAGGGCATTTGTCATCACATGAGGTGTTGCAATCATCCACGCAGGCGTCTTTGCAAGAGTCTGGAATGCAAGAAGAAATTACAATTCAGGCCAAAATTACATTCAAATATTTTTTTAAAGAAAGTTGAGTTGTGATGAATTAATGTCAGTTTAATGTCAGCTTTAGGTCTATTTCACAGCAAAAGAAACGTTTTCTATGAGAGATCAAACCCCATGGCTCGACAAACGGCTTTTTTGATGTGCAACTATGGAAGTTCTGGTGTCAGAAATGTGGTATGGTGATGGTGAAATATGGGGAAAAGTATTTATATATTTGTTGTTAACTTTCCAAAGAGGGTTGACGTCAGGCTGGTTGTAAACATAAACCAAATTCTTGTTTAAACATGTTGAGCTGACCCCACATTAAGTGGGAAAAGAAAAAGAAACTTACCTTTGCAGGATTCAGAAGGGGCAGGCATTTTGTATATCTTTGAGTAACTTAGCACTGAAGATCAAATATGAAGGTGTAAAGTACACTATGATCTAGCAGTGAATTCACAGGTTTATATACTTACTGAAAATAATGAAAAAATATCACAAAAAACAGAGCAATAGCTGTTCAATGAAGATATCGATAAAAACTAGGTGACAGAAGGACCTTAGATTTTTTCGGATGCACTTCATGTTACGGTCTGGTGGTCTTCGACGTCATCAGGTGCAAGAAGTTTATCTACACTATATTCTACACCAAGAACTACTTTGTATTTTTGTTTGTAAATTGATAAACCAAAAAACTATTAGACCAATAAAAAAAAACTACCTATTAGAAGATTAATTATCAGCGAGTAACACTGGCTATTTTATTTAAGAAAAAATAGAGATCCTTTCGAAAATTGCAATATTAAACCTGCGAAGCCGGGGCGGACCGCTAGTTTTAAATAAATGACAAAATCTCAATCTCAATCTCTAGCTTAATTTGACCAAACTTAACTTGATTTTTGCAAATGTCTTACAGGAATTGATTTACTGTTATTAGGCATTAAGTAGACTATTTCGGCGTTCCGTGACTAATTTGGAAAAATGCAACGTTTACTATGACCTGTTTTTCATATTCTTACTTAGACCTTGCTAAGGTTATCTTGGTAGGTTATTTATTGTAATTACTACAATTGGTTTTGCTACGGGCTGTTCGTTCCGACTCACTTAGCTTACGGTGGGTGACAATGACAATGTCATTAAAAAAATATTTGAAAATTATCCTATTTATCCAACTATTAATTATTAACTACTAGCAGACCAGGCGACGCGTTGCTGTGTCAGCAGTATGCAATAAAATAATATTGCGACTATAAATTGGTTTGATTAAAATTGGTAAAGTAGTTTAGGAGTCCATCGCGGACAAACAACGTGACGCGTAATTTATCCGCTGATACTAGAAACTTTGGAGGGTGTATTCTTTTGATTGTGTAGGAATTTAGAGAAATATCATCCTAAGGGGTGAAAAGGGGTGAAAACGTTTTTGTGAAACCTTATTCACTGAACTTATAAACTTGAAATAAATACCTACTCTACTAACAAAACCATTTAAAAAAACAAACAAAACCATTTAAATAATTACATTGTAAAACTACTCTAAACCTGAGGTAAATATGTATACTGAGATACTTAAGGTCGTCGTATAGTAGCGAAGATACAAAAAATTGCGTTGTATTAGGACAAAGCTGTACCATCTGTTAGGTACAATAGATACCTACCGCGAGCTACCTGTTACCAATTGTATAGTGTTTTTATATTCATCATTTCCAATGTCAACTTCTTTAAACGAACTTGAAGGAGACATAACAATGCACTTTCTGCTACAAATCGTAGTGTTGTCTATTTGATAAGACGTGATTAGTTTCATTTTTATTGCAGCTGAAATTGTAGGTTTATTATTTAGTGGCAGCATTATTGTCTTTGGTGGTAGTTATACCTACAACCTACATCACGTAAAAGACTCGTGTTACGACAAAATGAAGGTTTTAGATAAAATTAATGGTAAGTTTCAGGTTAAGGTATTTTTTTCTACACATACCCTCGTATTCAGAACGACACTATGTGAACAGGCACCCACAGTGGACGAAATATTTATTCATAAACATCACTTTATGTGTTGAGTGGCACTATGGCGCACGCTACCGTGAGCCTTTACAACTCAACTTTGGCTAGAGGCACACGACAATGTGCCTCTAGTCACACTATGCAGTGTCGCACAACACATAAAGTGATTTTTATGAAAAAATATTTCATCCACTGTGGGTGCGTGTTCTCATAGTGTCGTTCTTGAATACGAGGGTAAGGGCCTGTTTCACCATCTTCAAGTAAAGTCATAAGTAAGCTACTCGGCGATTAGCAAAATCGAACGTACCATTTGACATTTAATAGTTTTGACACTTTTATATATTAATTTAGCACTAGAAAGTAACTAAGCAACACTTTACTTGAAGATGATGAAACAGGCCCTAATAGTTTAAATAGGTAGAAAATTTGTGTTTTTGTTTGTACTGGATAAACTAAAAAACTACTTGACCAATTTCAAAATTTCTTTCACCTATCAAAAGCTGCATTATCAGCGAGTAATATTGGTCGTATTTTATATTCAATAAAATTAGAGATCCCCACGAAAATTGTAGTAATGTAACCTAAGGTATCAAAAATTTGCCTATAACTTTCTGTCTATTTTTATGGAAAACAAACAGCACAAATAATAAAGCGAGTATTTTTTAATAATTTCAGATGAAAAACCCAAATCCCCATGGAACTCTGATTGCATACCTGGCTGTGACTGTCAAACCATACATATTGATGGTAAGTAGCTATATTATAAACAACTGCTCGCCCCGGCTTCGCACGGGTGGTAACTGGATAAAAAGTAGCCTATGTGCTATTCTGATGTCTATGCTATATTACTGTAAAGTTTCATTTTAATCCGTTCACTAGTTTTTGCGTGAAAGAGTAACAAATACACACACGCACACACACACACGCACACACGCACACACAGACACACAGACACACCACGCACACACAACACACACGCACACACAGACACACACAAACCACCCACAACTTTCGCATTTATTTATAATATTAGTAGGATAGGAAAATTAATAATGCATGTAGTATTATTAATTTTAATATCCATGAATTGCATAGAGTTATTACCTTACTAATAGGCAGGTAGGTACTTTAGTCATACAACTGTTCAAATAACAAATAAAACTTGTATACCACTTGTCAGACAAGTAGACATACCTACCTATGTATTTAACAAACACATAGGTAACAAGTCTACATAAGTATTTAATTATCTATTTAACAATGATGTACTTATAATACCTACAAGATAGTCGTATAGATAATAGAAGTAACTACCTACTTAAAATGAAGTCTTGTTTTCAGGTTCGTGCATAAGTTACTAAATAGAAAGTAAAATGGAGGCGATGGGCTTGCAACAGAAATGGAATACTACTGGAAAACGTGGGTATACCTATACGCCAATGGTTTCCTCTCTAAGGAGGGATCAATAAAAAAATTCGTGTTACTAGTAGAACAGGATTGGGTTGTACCTATTTAATAAAACTACTTTTAAAAGAGGGTCGTTAGTTGGTTGTTTTTTTTTTTAATGAGATCGATCCCTATTTGGTCCTTCCTACTCAGATCAGGTACATAAATGTTATCTGGGGAATTGCTACTTTTCTCGTGAAACGATAGGCTAATAATAAAAAAGTAGGCATTTTCGTAGATAAAAAAAATATCGGAAATAAAACAATAAATCATCTACTCTAGAACTTAATTCATTTTATTATGTAAATTGAAAATTCTAACGTGTAGGTAAATAACAAGCTTCTTGGCTGAAAAATACACCAGAAATCGATATTTAAATTTAAACATACTTAACTGACTATAAAATTATTTTTATGAAATTGCTTGTAATTTTTGTTTAAAGTAATCATAATCTGACACAAGGTATTATAAATGCTACTCATATAAAAGATGCTTTAGACGATCCATTGTAATTTTCAAGTATACGTCTTTAGTGCACATTGACAACGGGACCAATTTATTGATCGTTTTAGAGGTTAATTGGTTGCAACTACATGATCAACTGCCTCTGCAAACGATCAATTGTATATAAAGGAAAGCTAGCCAATATTAGAATTTGCCTAGATAACTGTCGCTAATATACGTTGACAAGCTTGAAAAATACGGGTTATGAACGTCGAATAAAATCCTAGTATGTAAAGGCACTAAGTGTAGGCGCACACGGGCGACACGCCACAGCCACAAACACGGTCACCAGGATCTAAAGCAGCTACAAAAGTAGCTGAAGCGCGCGATAACCACTTATGTGTATGCTATTATATCATACGGTAACGACCTCAGACAAGTGTTGGACGCCCTCCGTCCAGGTGGAGCAACGATCTTAGAAATATCGCCGGCAAAGGATGGATGAGAAGAGCCGAAGACTGGGCTCAGTGGCATACCTATGTCTAGCAGTGGACTACTATAGGTTGATGATGAACGGCCTCAGGAAGCTAGAAGCGGCGACTCAGTGGCGTGTGGCGGCCATCCAAAAACTGCAGTTCGCAGCTCGGTGGCGTCTTTCTGTGGCTGTCGCGAGTGGCCCGTGTGCGCAAACATTAAAATGACTATGTCTAAACTGAAGTTTGGCTAAAGACTTTTATAAAGATAAAAGCTAAAGATGTTTCGTGTCGTTTACATGGCGTTATTTCTAGGCTTTTTCATGTCACTGGTTAGTGGTTACTTCTTGGTCTTGTCGCCAGTGTCTGGCGTGGTCTTCTTGCAGCTGCAGGAGCACGAGGAGTCGCATTTGCAACTCGTGCTGCACTGGCTGGTGCTACATTTGCAACCTGAAAGAACAAACATTTATTTGACTGACATTAATAAATAATAATAAATATTGGTGGACATTTTACACATCGCCATCTAGCCCCAAACTAAGCAAAGCTTGTACTATGGGAACTATAGGTCTAACTGATAACTACATAGTTTAGACTAGATGGCCTTGTGTGAAATGTCCAAAAATATTTATTTATGAACAACTTTCTGTCTGAAAATCGCTGCAAAAGTTGGCGAATGTAGGTACCTACCTAATTTGGACGTCTAACCTTTTAGTGAAAGTTTGTTAGTGTGGTTACTGCGTATTTAATTTACCTACAGGTTATCGTTTTGTGAAAGTAATACTTACCACTGTCTCCACTATTTCCTACCAGTGAGAATAACAAGGATTTATTTAAAAAAGTATAATTTTATTTTATTTGTACTCGTTTCCAGTTCTTGGATGACCTGTGATATGTGAAATGTTTGGTTTTTTGTATGCGCTGAGACTACTATAAGACGGAAAAAGTGATAAAACTGCATTATCTTGAAAACCATCAGACTTAAAAAGAAACTGTCTATAATTTACTTAGCTAGTATAATTATCTAACAATTATATAAAAATGAACTGTTTAGCTATTTATAGTTTGTTTAAAAACGAAACTAATGTTTTTGAAGAGCCAACTTTGGAAAATAAATCTATCGAGAAAAGTTTCACAAACCTTATGTTATCTTTGTCATAAAAAACAAAGCTGCATGTTTTGCGGTTATTGAGAAAAAAACGATTCTGCATCCATCAAAAACATTTATTACTCGTCTTAAGTATTTATTTCTACCTCTTGATGACATGAAGTGTCGTCGATTTTTGTGAAATGATAAACTCTACTAATTTTGTAACATAATATATGATCGCAAGTAGGCTATTAAATAAATAAATAAAAATACTGGATTCCTAATTAAGCAAGACAGATCAAGGTAAGTAATTATGATTCTTCACGCTCCGTGAAACAAAACAACTGAAACGGTCTGTAATTAGAATACCTAATCGATTAAGTTGGTATATAATATACCTAACTAGCTGAAACCTAATAACTATACTACCAACGAGTTTTAGTAGAAAAACTAGAAATATTTTAAAGATTTTTATCTAAATACTAACTGTCCCGACAGACGTTGTCCTGTCTTTCAATAATCCCACAGAAAAAAAGCACTTTCAGTTTTTCCCGAACTTTACGTTACTCTTATCGCTTAGGTGTATAAAAACGACCTGTTCTCATACTTACCAAATATACACAAAAAAAATCATAAAAATCGGTCAAGCTGTTACGGAGGAGTTTGGTTGCAAACACTGTGACACGAGAATTTTATATATATCTTAATATATACAATTCTCGTGTCACAATGTTAGTTACCTTACTCCTCCAAAACGGCTTTACCGATTTTCACCAAATTATATATGTATGCATATTCAGTAGGTCTGAGAATCGGCCAAAATCTATTTTTCATACCCCTAAGTGATAAGGATGGCGTAAAGGTCGGGAAAAACGGAAAGTGCTTTTTTCTGTGGGATTATTGACATTTGACAGGACAACGTCTGTCGGGACAGCTAGTGATGATATAAAATCTATCAACGCACAGCCTAAACCATTCTTAAAAACTTGAAATTTGGAGGATGTATTTCTTTTGGTGTGTGCACTAAGGAAATATTATATAAGTATAAAAAATAATTTTCATGGCAAAACCGCTGGCACTTGGAACGAACAAAGGCTACTTTTATTTCCAACATTTTCTTTTCATTATCAAGAATTTCCATGTTTTACGATAAAGTCATCAAAATCGATTCCCTGAATCTATGCTGACGGTAAAAGCTAGTTATCGAATAAAATATACAAGTTTTAAATAAAGCAAAGAGTTTGAATACTCACTATCACCGCAACCTCCGCAAGGCATGATTCTATTTTCGAAAATTAAAAAGTTAACTCGATAAGAAGAAAGCGCGCGTTCACAAACGCAGCTGCAACTCGTATGCAATTTATAAGAAGCGTACGTGTTGTTATCGTTAATTTTAGCTGCAGTCCGTTCGGAAAGCTGATGCGGGATTAAATAATAATTTCAATATTATGGATCTGTAGATAATGTTTTATCAATAAATTCGTTGATTCGATTCATATTTGCATACATTCGAATCCAAAGAGAACAAAAGTAAGTTAGATACCTACTTACAACTACTAGTTTGTTATTTACTAGCTTTCGCCCGCGGTTTCGCTTGTGGTACCTGGTAAAAAGTAGCTTATTTGCTATTTCAGGGTATAGCCCCTATAGTAATTTAAGTTACCTATACTTATTAAATGTTTCATCCAAATCTGTTTGGTCGTTTGGGCATTATTTACAGATAATCCTTACAAACTTTTGGATTTAATACAAAGTAGATCCTATAGGCATAGATAATTAGTTAATTAGCAAGCACCTGTACATACTGGAAAGTAAATTAAAGTATTCTCTTTGTTATACTTATGTATTTTAATAGACTTACCTACTTAGTGCCCTAAAAATAGACCTAATGCTTACCTAAGTTTTCGTCTGTTCGTTCAAAAAGTTTTAAGAGTGTGGTGCAAAAATATTATTAATCTTCCGTTTTTTCCATAATTTATACCTATTTTATATTTATTTACTTTTATGCAATAAATAATGTATTGTAGTTTCGTTGAGTAGATTCCGAACGCACCAGTAGCATGCACTAGATAGGTACCTGCAATCGCATCTTGATTGTTCTAAGTAGCCAGGTAGGTATTCTATCTGAATAACTGGAAAAGATCGTTTTGTTTAAGTTTCATTGACTGTTTTAGTTGCTTCATTATTATGTATGGAAGTCTAATCTTGTACTGTTCACTTATTTTCAATACATTTATGCTTATAAGATCGTTTACCGAAAGTACTCAAATCTGTGGGTGTATACTTGATATCTACACTAATATTAAATAAAGAGTAAAAAATATATATTTTGTAGATTATTTTTTTTGCCACTTTACGCACGCGCACTACAATATCCTAATAATATAAAATAAATAAAAATAAATGAAAATAATGTGTGGTAATAGAAAAAACTTAACGTAAAACTAGCATAACACACTTTTATTTAAAACATTATATATTAAAGGAGAAAAAAATTAAGCAAAATCACAAGAATAAGATGAAAGTACCTATTGCTGTGTCCTACACTACAGCATAGCTATGTGCTTGTATGTTTGTTTGTAGGTAATCTAAAAAAAATACTAAAAGCCAGCAATGTAAACCGTTTATAGCAATATAGACTATCTTAGTTTTCTAGAAGCATCCGTTAGGGTCGTGTGCCTTTGTTTTGCACACAACCCACAATAGGGCACTTGTTAGAACTTGTTACTAACTCGAGTTGTATTATTTGTTATCTTGATGCATCCAACTTAGATGACATTCGGCTAGATCTAGCCAAAAATATAATGTTCTCCTGCCTTTAAACTAAACTTGAAGACCTAAGGTGTGGTGGGTGATGCCCGCTTAGACGCAAAAAGTACAGGTTAGATCCTGGGGGATAGCATAAACCACTATCGTATCGACAACGTATCGTCCAAATGCCAAAACAGACACTTTTAAAAAAAGTGCTAGTTTTGACATTTGGACGATAGGTTGTCGATACGATAGTGGTTCGTGCTCAGGCCACTGCGGATGGATATACAGTAAAACATCAACATTGAGCAGAGTGAATGTATCTAAGAAACTGAAACCCTGAAACGCTTTTACCTAGATTTCAGGTGTGTGGGTATTCCGAGCCTTATGATGAGCTCATAATGTCACTGATCTTCGCAAAATTTCCAGAAATTTAAATATATTTATAAAACTCTCGCGTTACTACCTAACCTAAATGACTGACTGATCTGACTGATCAACGCACAGCCTAAACCACTGGAAAACCATACTTGAAATTTGGAAGGTGAATTCCTTGTGGTGTGTAAGGGAGAAAGAAATTTAGGGGGTGTATCGGGGGTTAAAGTCTATTTGAAAATAACTACACGTGAGCAAAGTTGCGAGGGTTTCATAGCAACATATAGTTACCATAATCATATATTTTTATAGACGGTTCAGTACTGTTACATATTATTATACTAGCTGCTTGCCCCGGCTTCGCACGGGTGGGACCTGGATAAAATGTAGCCTATGCGTTATACTGATGTTTAAGCTCACTGTAAAGATTAATTTTAATCCGTTCAGTAGTTTTTGCGTGAAAGAGTAACAAACTCGCACACACACACACACTCACTCACTCACAAACTTTCGCATTTATAATATTAGTAGGATTATTGTTTGGCAGTTTGTGGCCATTTATTTTTCTCCTCAGCTGGCAACATTGACTGCATGCATCGCCTTGATGTCTCTGATAAGTTTGTTGCTCCCATTCAACAGTGCCTCACAATGTTCTCGGTTACAGTTCCATGTTGTCTTATTTAGCTTCGGTTTACTGAAACAACAAATTAATAGAACTGAATGTTTGGAGCCAGACTTTTGGTGGTCACACTTAACTTTAGATTAGATTAGATCGCACTTATTAATAAGATATTTATACAAGATTTTTTTTATTTGTATCTATGTCACGAAAATTGTAATAATGTAGGTAATCTAAGATATCCAGAATTTGCCTTTAATCTTCAACCCGTGCGAAGCCGGGGCCAATATAACTCTAAGCTATCCGAGTTTTCCGAAATAATATTAATACTTATTATTAGGACATTATTTATTAATAGGATATTCATAGTTTTGAAACAAATATTTTATAGTTTTTTTTTAGTATGCCACCTACAAGTATTTCAAAAATCGCACTACGCATTTTTACGCTGAGCGACAATGATGACGGACATCTCCAAGATATGCCACAAAACTGCCGCGAACTTAATATGAGATCATTGATCGATAGACCATAGAACTGTCTGCAATTATATAAGCACAGAAAAACTTGGAGACAACCAGTCTGATAGCTCAAACCTGTCTTCATCACGAGCGTGGGAACATGCTTCATAGCATCGCTTAAGAAAAATCAGATTCTCAGAGGACTATGTATTTTTCTTCTTTTAAGGTTCCGTGCCTATTAAAAAGGGACCTTTATAGAATGATTCGTGTGTCTATCCGTCCGTCCCTCCATTCTTCCCGCCTTATTTGACCCAGTTGCCAATTCGTTTATCTGAAACCTTCATGGAAAGTTTCCCTAGATACCAGTGGCGGATTTACCATCAGGCTGAGTAGGCTGGAGCCTAGGGTGGCAGATTTCAGGGGGCGGCTAATTTGGGTTATTTCTTTCAAACATCTTATTTATTGTAGCCTTAATCGTCCCACTGCAGGACAGATGCCTCCGTCCCTTCCTTCCACACATCTCGATCTCTAGCTAATTTTGGCCAATCATTTAATTTTGCCAAATGTCTTACAGAAATTAAAAAAAAACATTAACTCTTATTAGGTATTACTTATTGTAAAAATAATCTAGGTCTAGGTGTAATAGCCTACTGGCGGCAAATGTGTAAATCGGCCTAGAAGTGCTAGATACACTTCGCTTCACAGTGGCGCCTTATGAAAACCCAGAAACGGAGATCGCCACAGTAATTTTGTTAACTATCTAGTATTATCCAGGCGTTTGTACATTTCTACTAGACAATAAATGACATGGCAAAAATTCAACCGCTGTCGTGAAATGTCCCCTAGGACATTTTGTCCCGCAACAATACGCTACAACGTTGCACAGTGTCTAGAGACATGGCCCGCAACATTTTACGTGAGGCGGGACACCTCCTGCTCCTCCTCCTATTTTTAAAAACACTGAGTAGTGTGGCCTTTAAAAAGTTTCACATCATTATTTTCTAGACATGTCATGAGAAGGGAAAAAGGTCATGTGACGAGAGGATGTTAGGAATGACAGTGGATGTTTACACTCGTAAACTAGAGGTAGACCAAAGAAAAGTTGGCTGGACTGCATGAAAGATGACATGGGTTAAAAAGGAGTAAGTGATGAGATGACTGCTGATAGAGGGCTATGGAAGAAAAATACATGTTGTGTCGACCCCACATAATGTAGGACCAGGTTAGGAGAATGATGATGACATTTACGAGTTGATTATACCCTAGTGTATCCGTGGCTTTAGGAATGTTTCACAAGATTTTTGGATATCCGGTTTACCTACGATAAAACCATCGTCATTGTTCCGGAAGTACCTCCACTGAAAAACAACGGTATCTAATGATTCACTAAATTCAATCTTTCACAGTAAACGCTCAAGTAGCGAACGTGAATCAAGCTGTTATCAAAATACGAAGAACAAAATGTGCTATCTTGTGATAGTACAAATGGGTAAGTAACATCGACTACATAGCCTAATAGACGCCTAAGGGTGACAAATCAACATCGAGCTATGCTGCGCTGTACTATGTTTGGTCAACTCGCTCGTCTAATATTTTAATGAGGATACAAACAAACCATGCTCTGCTGCGCTGTGTGAGGCTACGCTCTGTTTAAAAGCGCAGCAGTCTCGAGCGAGGCGCGCTACCCGCCGTGCTGTGCCGAACTGTGCTATGTTTTTTATGGAGCTCTGCCATGCTGCGCTGTGTCTAGCTATGCTAGGTTTGGAGCACGCTGCGTGCCCCTCCATCGCCTTCAGACGTCTCTCTCACTCTCGTACTCCCATCTCGCTCGCACTTGCGTATGCGCGCACAAAGAAACAAGAACGAACGAGTAGATTGTTAAAAAAACGTAGCTTAAGAAACACAGCACAGCACAGCGCAGTACAGCGCAGCATCGTTTAATTGTTAAAAAAACGTAGCTTAAGAAACACAGCGCAGTACAGCGCAGCATAGCTCGATGTTGATTTGTCACCCTAATGGCTTCATTTCTTCAAACAAACAACTCTGTCAAGTCAGTGAGGTATGAGGTACGGGGGGAGCCGGAAAAAGCATTCTAATTTCAAAATGACGTGATTCACTAGGGATGGGAAGTGTTGACATGAGTTGTCGATAGCAGTCAGAGGCACGTCCAAATATTATATTTGGCACATACCCACATTTTGCAGTAGTTAGCAGTCCATACGTGACAGGTTGCAAGCCCATCGCCGCTTATAAAAATACTTACTAGGTAGGTACTGGTTTCCTCACGATGCGATGTTTTCCTTCACCATTTTAAACACGTGTTTAAAATGGTGAATGTATAAATATCAATTGCTGTTCGTTAGTCTCGCTAAAACTCGAGAACGGCTGAACGGATTTCTTTTATCTTGGTCTTTAAATATTCGTGGAGGTCTATGAAGGTTTAAAAGGTGAAAAAAAAATCGAATAATTGCCGGGAAAACCTAAAAACAGCCCTTTTCTTTTTCCCATACAAAAGTTAAAAAAACTTAGAGACCATTTGAGCTTTATTAGGTTTGATAGTACGGGAACGGGAACGGGATCGGGATCGGGATCGGGATCGGGATCGGGATCGGGATCGGGATCGGGATCGGGATCGGGATCGGGATCGGGATCGGGATCGGGATCGGGATCGGGAACGGGAACGGGAACGGGAACGCGAACGGGAACGCGAACGCGAACGCGAACGCGAACGCGAACGCGAACGCGAACGCGAACGCGAACGCGAACGCGAACGCGAACGCGAACGCGAACGCGAACGCGAACGCGAACGCGAACGCGAACGCGAACGCGAACTAATTCAAAGCGATAATATGATAAATGCGAATAGCAAATAGGTTACTTCATATCCATGTAGGTACAACGCGAGCGAAGCCGCGGACGGAAGCTAGTTGGCAATAAGTAGTTTTACTAGTTAGGTCCAACTGTTCTTGTTACTACTATGTAGGTTTATCGATCATCAATTATTGAGTAGTGATACAACACTATTGACTTTCGACAAGGAAAATAACCAGTCTAACTTGAGCTTGTGGTAATGGTTTTTTAGCATAAACAGACGAGATGTGCACGGGTCAAGGAAGTGGTCGGTACTACTGCAGTATTGACGCGCGGTATTTTTTATCGGCCGTATAAGACTGATCTTTTGGATGTCAATGTTCGCCTTGCATGCGGTGTCTTTTTGGGCTGTGTAGTCGATGGTAAGTAAGTACCTACCTACATAATGGTAAAAGATATTTCACAAAGTCACTTACAGAAAAAAACTAAAATTAAATTAATTAAATAAATAAATAATAAATAAATATTGGTTTACTTTTCGCACGGCGCCATCTAGCCCCAAACTAAGCAAAGCTTGTACTATGGGAACCATATAACTCATAGAATACTTATATACGTTTTTTTTGTTGACAACAAACATCTATGTTCATCACACAAAAAGACACCTTCCCAAAAAAGATTTTTTAAATTTTTGTGGGTAGTTTTGTGCAGTTGCGTTTATTTTGTAGCCCACCGCAGACGGGCACCATTGCTCATTACAGTCATAGTCACAGACTATACCACAGGTTACTTGCAACTCATAAAAGATTAGTAGGTACTCATTAGTAGATTTTTTTTGAGTTGTACATCAAACGTCTTATTGTTATGAGAGCTAAGGGGTTATCGCGCAATAAGTGTATCTATATACTTGACACAACTCGATAAACCTGTACGAATAACAGCAGATTAGATAAATCATTTCAATTTATGCATATAGTTAAAAGACCACAGATGCCGCTCATACGTAAAACTCATTCAGCGTAAATTAGATCATCATTTTACGCCAGTGGAACTTAATAAGCAGGGCTACGATTAGGGCAAAGAATTTGGCACACCTAACGTTCCTATTTGTTATCTTATCATATCTCGTAGATAAAGCATATCGCAGAGCACACAACCCACACTTCAGTCCACCCGTACAATAGACACGCACCTGTCGTTACAAACCTGTATACCCAAAAAGATATGATGAGGATAAAAAAGTGATAGACATTAATATGGGGGTCAAACGTCTAGCTTTATTTGTACTTTTATTTGTAAGTGTATGTGCACAGGAAGCGATAGTTGAAGACAAAATTATAAGTGATAATGTGATCGAAACTGAACCTCAAGCAGAGGTTATAGATGTGAAAGAAGTAGAAGCAGTGGCAGACGAAAATGGATCTCCTTTAGAAGTGCAGCCGGGTAAAGAAGAATTAGAAGTGAAAAATGGGAAGTATCAGCTGAGCGATGGATTGGTTGGAGAGGAGATGGTCAATCTGGATGCAGTCGAATCTGGTATCACCTCGAATAACAATGTGGAGAGTGAGAGGCAACTGTTGGTTCCACCTACCACTATGCTAACGAATAACGAATATGGTAAGCTACCACCTATCACAGGAAACCATTTATTTTGAGATGTATATTTTAAGTCCTTCGACTTTAACAGAACGTCATATAACCTATTCTTGGTTAAGCCTGGTTTCCTAGTAAGTTGTGAAATTGATAATATAGATTACGCTATCAATGGTGATGCGTCATTATTGATTTCCATTGTGTTTAGAATGTACTAACAGCACTTGGCCTGTAATGAGTGTACAGAGAATTAATTTGGGTCATCTTTTAATGCCTTCATCATACATCACCACATCTTTCTACAGTGCATTTTGTTCCAACCTATAAACTCCATAACTCACATTATTATAAACTTACTTATTTTATAGTTGCATTAATCATCTCTACACTATGCCATCCGATCTTATCCTCTAACACTGTTTGACCTGCAGTATTACTGTCTTTGTTTCTTAATGTGTACCTTTGTATAAATGTTGAGACCTTTTCTCATTTCATTCTCCATTGTAGTGCCTTTCTATCACCGAAGACTGCAATTTTGACTTATTTGCTTAGATTTTACAAGTACATTTTAATTTGAGACAATAATTGTCTATTTTTTCAAAACTTATCAGTGTTGATCTCTGCAACACAGTCACATTGTTTTATGATACCCTTACCTGTATGACGTTAAGTTTATGTATATTATGTGTCACATCTCTGAGTCACTGTAAATCATTGTGTACATAAACTGAGAGTTACGTTCATTCATTATTAGTATTGTTTATCTTTACCTACCTATAATAATTATTTATTTACTATAATAAATATTTGTTATCAGGCATTACCTTCTTCCCCTTTTTGTCATAATTGAATTTACATGAAGTATTAGTTACTTTTACATTCCCGATAACTAAAACCATGCAACTTGATCACAGATGATGATGACAGAAAAACCGAAACCCTGATGCCTGAATTATAAGTACGTTTTCCAAAACCTTTCATCGCTATCATGCAGTTATATTTAGAATAAATAAAGTTGTTCATGTTTTAAATTGATAGACGATCTGTTCACTTTTCATAATATTTTATTGAACTCCTATCAAACTATACAAGGTAGATAGAGTCAGATAAGGGCCGCACCTTGGCTTGTTTAAACAAAGTAATTACAAAATGCTTCTCTGCACCGAATACAAAAACGCCTTTAACTTCATATAAAATAAGTTTGTTTATACCAAAATTATAAAAGATAACGAGGGTTTTATCAACGCAAAGTTAAACAAAGCCAAAGGCTATTTCAAAATTGAACAGTAAAGCATGATTTCATCGTTGAGTTTACTATAGGATGACGGATTTTGGGTCATTCGGAGATGTAATCTGGCACAACATTGGCATCTTAGGTTTTGGAACACAATTACATTTGAGATTAATAAAATAAATTTTCATTTTACATACATAAATACAAAAAATCACGCCTTTTTCCCAGAGAGGTAGACACATGACAGGCAGACCACGGCTTTTCACTTCCTACGATCCTGACATACCTCATCAACTCATCATATACTCATCGGTTTAGAGTACTCTTGACATTTCTAAAACATCACCAATTTAGTCTAAGAAAATACGCCGAGGTCTTCTTCTTTTAACGGTTCCATTCACTTCACACTCGCCTGATATGAAATCGCCTGTTTTATCAATCTTTAATTTATTCTCTCTACTTGCTCAAACCATCTAAGCATACATTCTTCAATCCCCATCACTGCGTTACATTTTACTTCATGTGACATTAATAGTGATAATCTGAAAATGCTTGTTCCAGTTTATGTCTTAGTAAGTTTTTGCTTAAAGTGTTTGAAGCAGTAGGTAAATAACGATGTTATCTTTACCATTTTTTCGAAAACTCCTTTAATGCACGTGCGGGATTTAAACGCACGACAATCGGATTGTAAGTCGAGGAATCTCCTACTTTGCCAACACGGCTCTCAACACATTTACGCACTACAAGTACATAGTACCTATCGGTCGGCCCTCGATATGATAAGTTATCGTATCGGGCAGGTTGGGTGATGTCACCTTGCATCGCCTCTTTGTTTCTTGTTTGTGTAGCTTACTGGAATTTCTCAGAAATATAATTGTGGTTCCTCATTAATCATGAATTTGTTGTGCTGAGTGCTGGATTTCTACCGCCGTCATCCTGGCTCTCCTTACGATCTTCATGACCATCTTATTTCGCTTTAATTGCTCTTTCTGAGTAACCATTCATCATCATCTTCATCATTCTTGCCTTTATCCCACTTCATGTGAGGTCGGCACAACATTCTGTAAAAGTAGTTGACTTTAGGACACCAACCCTCTTTTGGACCAACCACTATTGAACATCATGCTTTCATTCCTTCCCTTCCTCTAAAATTATTCTAAGAGAACGTTAATATGTCAGACCCGGCTTTAAAAAGTCGTAGGTATTCTATGACGGTAGCCACAAGCACTAACTATAATAAATAGGTACAACAAAACCACACATTAAAAGTCTTCACTCTTGGAAGCATCTATTTTAAATATTATAATATCTATCCACAGCTCACATCGACGGTCGCATTCTTCCTGCCACCACCTACCAGAATAATGGGCAGCCCTATATCATCACAACGCAACGGCTTCAGCAGATTCGTGGCAACTTCATGTACTGGTTCTACGACCAGGGTGGTAACGAGAACCATGGAGACTACCAGCGGGATATACACACATCCACTCCACAGATTCATAAGAACTTCAACTTTCAACTGCCTTTCTTTGGGTTCAGATTCAACTACACTCGGGTATGTGTAACTATACATTAAGTCAGACTATATAACTATGCCACTTTTAAATTTTCTTCGATCATAACGTATGTTTTCTTCAACAGCTTTCAATGAATGGCTACCTTTACTTCAGTGATCCTCCAGACCACTACACCTACCGCCTCACGTTCCCCATGAAGGACTGGCCTAATGTCAATGACCCTTCGTTCATTGGAATTTTCTTCAGCAAGTGTAGGATTGGAAACCAGCGCCCCGAAGATCCTGATCAGAGGCGGCCTGGAGTTTATTTTAGAATGGATAGGGATTTGCAGGTAACATTGAGCCCTATACTTGTAAAAAGCCAAATAAAGACTAAATAGTATCTGTTTATTATATTCATAATGTCTTTCATAATTGATCTTAGGGCATATTTATTAAAGCCAACCACATCTTAAAATTGTAATTGATTCAATGTAAGGTGACAATGGAAAAAAACAGTGATACGAGTCGAAAACGAAGCTATAGATGTACAAGATGTATAGATAGATATAGATGTATAGATGACAAACATCATTATTTGGGTATTCATAGAAATAGCTACTCAAAGACTGAGTACTTAGATATTACTTAGAAAAGACATAGGGTTTGACTGTTTTGTTGTTGGTTGTTTATTTCTTGTATTTATTTTCTAGACCCGTACCGATCAGCTTGGTGTAGAGATGCGCGAGAGGATCACCTGGGATATCCGTGAGGGTGTCATCGGCTCGGAGAACTTCTTCCCGAAGCACGCCATCACCGTCACTTGGAAGAACATGTCTTTCGCCGGAGGTATCGACAATTCTTTGTTTATGGTGAGTAGATCCTTTTTACTTAAAACATTTTGACAGTATTCTGTCATCTGTGGTATGGCCAATAGTTTAGAAACAACTAGGAAACAGTTATTTATAACATACTGATACATACTGATAGCTGCTACCTGGATTAAAATTCTACCGATTTTGTGCAAAGTTCACATAAACCATCTACTAAATAGTCCGAACAAAGCCTAAACATTTGGTTGTGATAGGTGAACCCGTTCTTGAGTTATAAAATTACAACGATAAGTTGCATTGGTTTTTATATATATAGATTATTTTCATACATACATACAATACATTACAGGGACTGTTAAGCTCATGACTTTCTTGTTATTCGCCCGTAGTCGATAAAAAAAATTGCATCAGAATAATAAATAGATTAACAGAACAGAAGAACACTTGTCCTTTTACCAGATTATATTAACTATTTTTTGTATCAACGAATTGATATGAGAATTTAATGTATAAACGTGATCAAAGGTTCAAAATCTTTATTTAAATTATTATAGAAATCAGAAAAAAATATGTTGCATTAAAATCCACCCATTATTTCCCTTATAAACAAGAGACTTTTCTTTCAGACAAATACATTCCAAATGGTTCTGGCAACCGATGAAGTTTTTACATACGCCATCTTCAACTACCTCGAGATTAACTGGAGTTCCCACACCGAAGCCGGTGGTGATACCACTACCGGAGAAGGTGGTGTGCCTGCTTATGTAAGTATTTTCTTAAAAAAATGTCTAAGTACAACCTTACCTTCTTCTTTCTGTCTTTTCATGACATAAGTGGGGTCGGCACAATATTTATATTCTTCTTCTTTCATGCCCATATCATCTTTTACACAATCTTCATCCATCCACTTTTATAGCTATCATTTTTCTCATCACGTACCTTCTGATACCTCATACCCCTTGTTAACTCCATAAAATACCAATAGACTGGGTTTTGGGTCTAGTCAACATTTTTTGTGTCTGCTAAAGTGCTGCTTCTCAAGAGCCTGTAAAGTGTTTATGCAGGCTCGGTGTGGTGACCGAACACACTAGTTCAACAGTGAGACTCTTTTAATGTTTATGTTATACCACAAGGGATAATGTTGATAATGATAAATAATAAAATAACTCTTCTAGATTGGTTTCAACGCTGGCAACGGAACGCAATCCTACGAATATAAACCCTACTCCCAAGAGTCGGTGCTTCGTGATTTGACTGGTAGAGGGTGGGCCAATGGCTTCCCAGGTCGACACATCTTTAGAATAGACGAGAAGATATTGATGGGCACTTGTAATAAGGATATTGGTAAGTTAACTTTCAAAATGAAGTTTATGAAAGTGAAATTGTATTTATTTTCTCCGAATAACTGAGAATGATCGCAGATGGCTAACTGTTTCTCTGAAGAAGCTGTGCTGCCAAGTTAGATTTTGCATATTGTTATTTATGCTAAACTATTCCTGTTTTATCCCACAGACGGCGCCAACCTCCCTTTAATGTTCGCCCCAGAAAGTGGTAATATGTTGGGCGGTACTATCGTCAACATCACCGGTCCCTGCTTCAACCCTAACGACAGAATCACCTGTCGATTCGACACGGAATCCGTTACTGGAGCTGTGGTGGACGTGAACAGAGCCATCTGTGTCCAGCCTCGGTTCTGGCATAATGGCTACGCTAGATTTGAAATCGCGATCAATAATGAGCCTTATAAATGGAAAGGAAAGTTCTTTGTTGGTAAGTGTTATATATAACTACACATTACAACAACTCTATAGATTCTACGCCATTTGGAAGTTTCAATTTTGTTATCTACCTCGCATGATTCTAGACCATTTCAGTTGAGCAAATTCAAATTTATAAAGAATTTAATGGCCTCCTTACCAGATTGCCTAGCGTTGACGGTTCATAGTCTAAAATCCATTCCAATTTCACAGAAACTCCAGCCACAGCGACCGAAAAGATCTTTTTCCCTGACAACTCAGTCCACGAGCGTTATCCTCCAGAGGTTCGGATCACCTGGGACCGTTTCAATCTCACCACAAATCTAAACGTTCAACTGCAAATCAGTCTTTGGGGCTACAAAGAGGTCACTATCAGACCTCAGCTGGAATACATAGATATGATAGAAGTGGGCGTGGCTAATACTGGAGAGTATATTATCAACCCGCAGAACTTCAGGAATAGGGAGAATATCATGCACAACGATATGCAGTTCGGTTTTATTCAGATTAACTTGACCACGCCGGAGGTGTTCAAGGGTGTTTCGATTTCACCGTAAGTATATTTTTAACTTCTTTTTGTGATAATAAGATTTGCAGCAAGTAATTATCCTTATAAAATCTTAGCGAAGTATTTTCCTAATGATCTTTTCAGAAAAATATCTTATCTTTGCGAACTAGTAATCCGCTAATGGCTATTTTTATTTAATTAAGTGTTGCATTGCAGTTGAATGTGAAATTAGCATTCTGTAAACTATCAAAAGACAATGCAAATTTGAAAATTAAAGCCGATTAATATATCCAGTTCAGTAACATATTCAAGGAGGTTGATTTGACTTATCATACTATCCAGATGCTCATGTTTTCACGACATTCAAATTTTCCATAGGATCCTCTGGTCTCGTCCAATCCCTCTCGGCTGGTACTTCGCCCCGCAATGGGAGCGGCTTCACGGCCAGCGCTGGCCACAGACCATGTGCAACAACTGGCTGCGAACCGATCGATTCCTCAAGAACTTCGCTTCTCAAGTCTGGGTCTGCCCTTGTACCCTTGAGCACGCTTTATTGGACAAGGGCCGGTTTATGCCGGACTTGGCTTGTGACAAGGATACTAACCCGACTTGTAGATACCATTGGGGAGGTGTTCATTGCGTAAGGAGTGGTGCTCCCAGGTTTGTAATGGTTTTACCTACCTAAGCGTTTTCAGTGCCAAAGATCCGCACGTAGTCTATATAGTCAATATATGAAGGAATCGTTTAATTCTACATTGTTGATCATTCATCTCAAAAAAATCATAACTTGGAGAATCTTGTCTCAAGCACTGAACCTAAGCAAATAAAAAAACGAATTACTAACAAATTGACAATTTTAACCAGAGTCTCAATCGCTATAAAATTCGTACGAAATTCGAACATCTCTTATTAACATGGCATTTTGTTCTAGTGCGGAAGGATCTGGTCAACAGTGCTGCTACGATAAGAACGGCTTCCTCATGATGTCCTACGATCAAATGTGGGGTTCAAGACCTTCAAGGTCCCATGACTTCGGATTCACTCCTTATAATGAGGCCAACAAGGTATAATATTGCATGCACAGTTATTGTTCATGTCCATAATCCATATATAACATTGAACTTAGTTTTTCTTCCTTAATGCATTCTTTTAAATTATTTTGTCTTGTCTTATTCAGAGTATTTCTTCAAATTGGTTTTTATAAGGTGTTCGTTTTGACAGGTGCCATCATTGTCCCATTGGTTCCACGACATGATTCCTTTCTACCAGTGCTGCATGTGGCAAGAAGAACAGGCTGTCGGATGCGAAACTTTCAGGTAAGACCCTCTGGCGTTCAAACACTAAGATATCTAATGAAAAGCTAAGTGGTAATAGGTTTGTCTTCTGCGCTGTAGAATATGGGTTCGATTCACATTATACCAGAAAAAAACATTTATCTGTTTAACATAAACGTTTGTTTTCTCTTTGATTTTATTTAAGTATGCATTTACAATAATGATTCCTAAAGTTATTTTAGAAAGCTCTATTTTTTTTAACATTTAATCAATTTTGAACAGGTTTGAACGACGCCCATCCCAAGATTGCGTGGCGTACCAGTCTCCAGGAGTTGCTGGTATTTTTGGAGATCCTCACATCATCACCTTTGATGATCTTCAGTATACATTCAACGGCAAAGGTTAGATGCGTTCTATTTTCAGTGAAGGTCAGATGAGGATACTTCATCCTCTTTCTATAAACGTGGCAGTACCTATCTAAGTTTATATGGGAATGTCATACAAAATGAAAGCCAGAGCTTAGGGAAGTCTGTCCTCTCAATAAAATTATCCACCTATTTACAAAGCGACCAAACGAATAGCGTGAGTTTCAAAAAGTATTTAACTACGTATTTTATCAGTTTGCTAATTATTGTCAGATAGATTTGTTAATAGTTTAATGTCCTAATTTTAGATGTATTTTAGTTTCTTTAAGTGCATAATATTATATTCTTATTATACAGGTGAATACGTCCTGGTGCGAGTAGACCATTCTCAGCTGAAACTCGACGTGCAAGGCAGATTCGAGCAAGTTCCACGCAATGCCTATGGAGTCGTTAACGCCACACATCTCACGTCCGTTGTCGCTGCTTCGAACAATTCCGTGCCAATTGAGGTAAATAACATTCCTTCAATAAGATGTATTGGTGCTCGATTTTAGGTCGGATTGAAACCCATAATATTTTGATTGAAAGTCGAGGCACTTTCATTTTGTGTTTTTATTTTATATACTTCTGTGGGTCTGGCATAAACCCTTTTGAATAACTAAATTTCCATTTTCAGGTCCGCCTCCGTCCAACACACGCACAATGGAGATATAGATTAGACGTCTTCGCTGACAACAAGAGGGTATACTTCGATAGAACTGCCCTTAGAGTTCAATACTTCCCAGGTAAATTGGTCTTTGCAGAGAAAATTATTATAAGAAATTTTTTATGCAAAACCTAAATTATTCATGTATCTTAGCTAAAATGAATTTTGCATACCTACCTGTCAATTTTCAATAACAATAAACAAAATTAAGGTAGCAGCAAGCTTATCTGATGATTTAGTCAGGAGCTGTTCATAAAACTTCCTGAGCTTTAGGTCTGCTTGGTTGTCCCTATATTTTGATCCAATTTCACTGGCTTACCTGTTTTATCTTTGCTTCAGGTGTTACCGTCTACCAGCCTATGTACATCCTCAACCAATCAGAGATCGTTATCATGTTCGCTTCCGGCGCTGGAGTCGAGGTCGTCGAGAACAAAGGCTTTATGACAGCCAGGGTTTATCTCCCTTGGAGTCATATGGTAAGGATTTTTAATATGAAGTCACGATTAGCGCACCTGACTTCGAGAGCTATAATTCTTCATACCTATGCTGGCATCTTCCATTAAAGACTGCTCCGTCTGCTACTGCTCTTTCATTGTATTCCAGTTTTGATTCATTCTAATAATACACACACGAGTTTATTTATCTCTGTCTCGCCTCATTCTGACAGGATGCGACATTAAAGACTGTCAAAGTACTGAATCTAGCAAGTGTTGATCAATGCTCTCCTATATTCTTGTAATCTCATCCAACCGTTGATCATCTGGTTTTCATTGTCTGATGAAATGTTTGTTTTCAGAACCAAACGCGAGGTCTATTTGGAAATTGGTCTCTGGACGTAAACGATGACTTCACCCGGCCAGATGGAACAGTTACTAATGTGGATCTGAACAATTTCCAATCGGCACATCGAGATTTTGCACAATATTGTAAGTAACTTACATATTATTTCATTCTTATCTTTTCTTCTATACCACAAGCCGCAGTTGTTGCCTGATTCTTCGAGGTTCGGTTGTGAGGAACATGCTTAGCTTCACCAAGTTTCAGAGGGACAATTTCAGTTTCCTGCAGATAATTTGATCTGAACTGTACTATCCTGTCTCATGTGATATTTTCTTCCAGGGCAATTAACGGATCGAGAACAAAAAAATATAGGCGTGGCGTTATTCACTCGAGATTATGGTAAAACAGCGTCCTATTACAATGACAATTCATTCATACCAAACTTTATACGAGAACCGGTGGACTTCCTACCAGTAAATCGAACGTTTGACGTAACAAGAGCTATAGAGATATGTCAAGATTCGTATCAATGTCGCTATGATTACGGGATGACGCTGAATCGGGATATGGCAGAGTTTACGAAGAACTATCTTGCTTCTATTGTGAGTATAATTTTCTACAAAGATGTTATTACTTATAGCATTTTTTTATCTTCCTATTGAATCAATGTCTGAACGGAAAAGATGCTGAGTTATGCTAGGAAGTCAATTCACCATTTAGGTATGGTATGTGGTATGGGTCATATTATAGAATGATTCATACCTATCGCATATTACTGTCATTATTTCATTTTCACTCTAAGTATGAGATTTTCCCACGGTTTGATTAGACTGCTTTAGTAGAAACCTAAGTTCATATTTGGGGGCACGGCAGTGCCCCCGCCAAGTCGAGCGCGAAGCAAACACTGCCGTACCATCCTTTACTGGAACCATTTCGCCGCATTTTCAGGCCCCTATTTGAGAACCTCTGGATAAGACCAGAACGCTGAAATTTTCGTCATCCAGTAAGCCATAATCACATACTTAAAATCCAAAATTTGAAGTCTGTAGGTCATTTAGTTACGAAGTTAAGCGAAAGCAAAGTTTCGCATTTTAGACAGACACTCACTCACTCACTCACTCACTCACTCACTCACTCACTCACTCACTCACTCACTCACTCATGATCATCAGAATAGAACTAGTACTTCCCATAAACTCAGAGAGCTGAAATTTGGTACAGAGTTAGGGTTTAATGGCCACATAAAGGGAAAACCATAAAAACTAGGATAATCGAAGATCTGGTGGTACCTGGTGACCCTGATAAGAAAACACAAAAGCCTAACCAAACTATTAGAGATCGACATACCGCCTTTACAAAAAATATTCAACTACTGGACCGATTTGAAAAATTCTTTCACCATTAGAATCCTACATTATCCCTGATGAACATAGGCTATAGTATATTTTCAAAAATATTAGGGATCCGTATGAAAACATCGATAATGTAATCCAAAGTGTGAAAAAAATAAAAAACAAATCCTTATATTGCATTTGGTGCGGAAATTATTGACAATAGAGCAAAGTAATGTACTACAGTTTTAAAGAGGACATCAATATCTACAAAAAAGTATGCAATACCATATGTCTAACTATTAGGGATCCGTATGAAAACTTCGATAATGTAACCCAACGTGTGAAAAAAATCCTTATATCGCGTACTCTGCGGAAATTGTTGACGATAGAGCAAAGTGATGTACTACAGTTTTAAAGAGGACATCAATATCTACAAAAAAAGTCTGCGATACTAAATGTTTTATTAGGGATCCTTATGAAAAATTCGATAATGTAACCCAAGGTGTAAAAAAATTACCTATAATATCATTATTACATCCGTGCGACGCCGGGGCGGACTGCTAGTACGCAATAAAATTAAAGGAAAACTCTGGAAAACTCTGGATAAGACTAGACTGGCTTTTATACCTACTTAACTTATACTTACATACTTACAAGTTTACAAGAAGAAATAGTCGAACGATTAACTTTATTCTACTCGAATATTACACAAATTGAATAAACAAATTAACAAATGAAATAAACTAAAATATGAATTTCGCTCAAAATTTGATCAAAATATAATGCATTGGACTAAGAGTGGCGGTGATACCCGCACACGTTGCTAGATGGCGCTGACTGTATTTTAAACGCGCTTACGATTTGTTTTTATAATAAAAAAACTACTCATAAAAAGAAAAAAAACTGTGTCAAATAAGAAAATCTAATAAAATAAATCAATAAGCCCACGTTTCTACAAAAAGAAGTGAAATCCCACCAAAAACATTCTTGTAAAAAACTAGCCAAGTCTCGATGGAGCTGCTTGTTTATCTCTAAAAAGTAATGAAATCTAGACAAAGTCGTGTCAAGTCTGAGGTTCTTTACTGCGATTTCTTTATTATTATAGAATGTTATGTGACTTGGCCGTTGAAGAGTACACAAGGGTATAAAACCAGGTGCTCCATGACACCATTGCACCAATCTGTCGCCAGAACCGCTACCCATTAACGATGAAAAATTGCCACTTAGAAAACGTTGATTCAATAACCAGTCAATTGTAGGCTTGATAAAGCTGCGTATTTCAATAACACTTATGTAAAGGCGAGCCTGAAACAAACAGTATAAAAAATACGTCTATTTTATGTTAGATCGGTGGTCGATTTGACGCTCCAAAAAGAAGACAGCAGAAGTCAGCATTGTCAATGCTGAATGCATGTGTTGCACGATCAACAACAGCCTAAAATAAGACACTAGCGTCCAATTACCAATACCTGTATTGGCTATTATCTCGCTTAACAAACATAGGTAGTTACAACAGATATAACATTATGCATGTGTTGCACGATCAACAACAGCCTAAAATAAGACACTAGCGTCCAATTACCAATACCTGTATTGGCTATTATCTCGCTTAACAAACATAGGTAGTTACAACAGATATAACATTATGCATGTGTTGCACGATCAACAACAGCCTAAAATAAGACACTAGCGTCCAATTACCAATACCTGTATTGGCTATTATCTCGCTTAACAAACATAGGTAGTTACAACAGATATAACATTACGTGTAAACAAAATTGACTTGTACCCACTAACGTATAAAGAATGTTCAACGGCCAAGTCACACAACATTCTATAATAATAAAGAAATCGCAGTAAAGAACCTCAGACTTGACACGACTTTGTCTAGATTTCATTACTTTTTAGAGATAAACAAGCAGCTCCATCGAGACTTGGCTAGTTTTTTACAAGAATGTTTTTGGTGGGATTATTTAGACATTATCGAGGCAGTTTTATATTGCACTTTGCCGATATTACTACACACGTCAGTCATTTACATACCCATTCTAGTTTGGGGTCAGCAAACTAGAATTCCTTAGGTCGTTGGTATTAAAAACTACACACCCAGACTCAAAACAAATATTGCAAGAATAATTTACCAACATTGGTTTGGCCCATAATCCTTATGGAAGTTATATAAGGGTCATCATTATAGTTATTTAATAGTAATTATAATCTGATTCTCGTTCCATTTCACCCATTTTGATAAGTATTTGTTAGTTCTAACTATGTCATAATTATAGCAAAAAAACCCTTAAATATGCATTTTCCCACGAATAGCGTGCCTCTAGATGCGTTTTGTTCATTGTTCTTTTAATTATGTTGCATCGGTCAAGGTATTTTATAGGTTTATCTTTGAACCATAGCCAGTTGCATCAGTGTTCGTTTGACAGTCGTAAAGATTGTTCTCTACATAATATTTTATTACTTTATGTTATTGATTTTTCTGTAAATATAAGATCGGTAAGAAATCTTTGTTTCTCACAGCTTATTTGGTAGTATTTTGGCCTTCTGTGAAAATGTATTCATCATCTTCTCTTAACTGGGGTCGTACTCACTTCATCTGGGGTTGGCGCAACATGTTTTTCTTTTTCATTTACGTTCCTTCGTAAAAACATATAGAAATATTTAGCTTGAGATGTTATACAACCGGCCACATGCTTGACGTCAACCATCTTTGGGAATACTTCTCTGAAAATGTATTATTTATAGGTATTATATCAGTTATTATCATTGGTTATAATTAATGTTTTCCTTTATGATCAATAGATGAACATAACTGTAGATGGATAGACTACAGAATTTTTAAATATCTTAAAATCCTTCGCGAGACTATCATTAGCACAAACTGTAATAAACCATAAACAAAATAACAACAAATACAAAACAAATACAATACAATACAATGTACATAAACTGTATTTTATTCTAGACGAATATAAAAGAAGAAAACGCTCGTAGAGTCACCAGTTGCGGAATATTAGAAACTCCTCGCTTTGGAAGAAAGAGTAACTTCTTCTTCACGCCTGGCACTAGAGTGAGTATTTACTTTTCTTATTGTATCATCTAGCTAGAGGTAAAGGTCGTGAACTTTTAATTTTAAAACGTAATTCTCGAAAAATATAGTTGTTTGTTTAAGGGGCTCCCAGTCGCTGATTGCTCTTTTTCGAAACGAAAAAAGAAATACTTCTGAACAAGCCACATCTCCTATTTTTATAAGTATATTACTTCAGGTTCCTACCTAGATTTATATTAAGCTGAAAACATAATAGCAGAAACTTTTCACGATAAAAATACGTTTTAGAATTTATGATCGAAATATTTTATATACTATTAAAATCAACTTGTGATTTATTGTTAAAGATAGGTAATATGTAGATCTAGATTTCTATTAGAATAGATTTTTGATAAGTAATTATACATAATTTATATCATTAATTTATTCGAAAAGCTAAGGCGGACCACGCGCCGACGTGTGTTTGTCGTCATTGCAGCGGTCGGTAGGATTATTTATCGAAATGATTAAAGATGGGTACATCTTTATTCACATATACTATACATTATAAAATAGGAGATGTGGCTTGTTCACAAGTATTTATTTTTTCGTTACGAACAAAAACAATCGTCGACTGGGAGCGCCTTAATAGTCAAATTTCAATTAATTTTTGGTGATTCAATTTGTAAACAACAAACTTGTTTATTTAATTTTAATTGGATTTTCCTGTTGACGCATCTATGAAGTATAACTTTGGTATGGGAATTTCCATATCGTAAATCATCATTTTCTTTATAGAGTTCATGAATTGTTTCATTGCTAGGTCAACTTCGAGTGCAACCAGGACTTTATTCTGATCGGTGACAAGCGAAGGGTTTGTGAGGACAACGGTAACTGGAACATACCTGATTATGGTTACACTGAATGTCTACGTGAGTACCTAGCTTTAAACTCATTATTTTTGAAAATTTACTATCTTCTAGGTAGTACTATTTCCTTTCAATGAGGGCTGCCATTTTTAAGGTTGTAAATCTCAACAGTTTTTTTCGTTCAGTAAATGGTAGCCCTTACTAAAACATTTGTTTTGATTTGTACTAATTATATTTGACCGAACCCTTTGGTATCCAGGTAACCAAGAATACTCGCAACGTGCACTGTTCTTGACTTGGGGCATCATATTGGCAGTTATTATACCCATCGGCCTCCTCATCTGTCTACTTTGGTTCTGGTGCTGGCACAAACCCAGATCGGAAGGCAAAGAGGGCTTCAACTTTGCGGACATACCACGTTCTAAATCCGCGTCTCGTCTAAATCTTAGATCACAATCAATGGGGAATATCACTGATACATTAAAATCATCAACGCTTCGTAGCGATTCTGAGATAAAACCTGCACTACCCGAAACTCCTACAGAGGAAGCTCCTTTGGCTAGAGCAGCTATGCTAGGCAGGGCAGCCCCACCTATTCCCACCGAATCACAAGATGATAGCTCCGGCATAGGCTACCCTGACTCCAACAAAAGCGACTCTGGAAAGTCTGACAAGTCCAATCCGAAAAAGCGACGCGCTTACGACAAAACTTACAGAACAAACGAGCCATTGCCCAACGCCCCTGATGTAGGATTCCCTGAAAAACTATGGGAACTTTCTGAGGAAGATCTTCTTTCCTTAACTTCTCCATCTGATTCTGAGTCCAATCGAGATTCAACCCTAACACGTCCTGCAAAAGACATAGAGTACGTCAGCAGGCCTCGTCAGACCGGGCGTCACGCTTTAGCTAGTGACTCTGGCCTGGACTCAAAAGAAGGTTCCGAAGACCCTTACGGCAACAGATACGAATCCCAATACAGTCCTATTCCATCTGCTTATTCTCCGACTTACTCTGAAATCTATTCCCCACCTCTTAGCCCAACTTCTGACATCAGCCCTAGAAGCACTTACAATAACCCTGGCCTCCCAGAAGCTCCTAAAAGCGCTCCTGCTGATGAAATAAAAACTTTTACTATGCCTCCTGGTAGAGGAAAGTCTTTAGAAACTTTAATAGATCCTCCGGTGGCAGAGGTCCCCACTTTTAGCAGTAAGTCCACTATGGTTTAGGCTTTAGGTCTTTTATATATTCTCTTACCCCACCTTCGAGAACAGATGCCCAAAATAGACAGGGATAGAAATTCTCACTGCCCATTTGAATGACAATAGAAAATAGCAATCTTACAGTTAGTATAGATATAATTTATAGACTTGAGTATTGAACAAATACAATCAAATATAAGTATTTTCCTAAGTTTAATTAGAGTAAGGTTCACGAATTAGGGTTATATTTTGCACTTTCTATCTTCAGTATTGTCCAGTATTTCAGTATTGTGATTTTTCCCATTGTTAAATGTCTATGATTGTTATTGATGTAAAGTTTATCAAAATAAATTATTATTAATTACTTGTTGTCTCGTCACAAGAAGAGGAAATTTCTGTTCCGTGGGTAAAATAACTTTTAATATGACTGCTGGGTTTTAGAATAAGAAAGCAAGGAATAATATTTTTTTCGGATTTGCGTCCACGCTTTTGCTGGACAGTTGTGACCACTTTTTTGTGGAATAGAAATTTTCTCTGGTTTGTGATGTGTTTTATTTTGACTATGAAGTTATTACTTGCTTTCTTATCTTGTTTACACAAAGAATTGGGGTCATAACAGGTGAGTGTGTCAATTTTTTATTTGATGTAGAGATAAGTTTAGCGTTGCGAGATAAGAAGCAGATAGCGCGGGGTTTTATGTTGATAAATTGCGATATAATAAGTTTTAGTAATGGGACACCGACAACGGTGACCAAGGGCAGAATAAACTGGTAGGTAACATGGATAAATTAATTAAGTTAAAGTATTTGGTAGGTAAATAAAATACTATACTAGTAGGTAATTGAAGAGTTTTCATGCCCGGGCTGCATGGCGAACTGCTCGACGAGCGTCTGAACGTAACATAAGAACAATATTTAGGTACAAAATCTTTAATAGATACCTACCTACATAAATGGTTCAGTATACTTCAGTAACTAGTAACTACCCAAGATTCCTTAAAAATATAAACTGGTAGGCATGTAGGTAATACCTACATACTGACTAGGTGTCTAAACCTAGATAGAACTATCGTTAGGTTATAATCTAAATCTAGAATGAGTTATCTTATAAGTGTAAATATATAGATCAAGATCATCGAGGTAATGCGCTGCGTTTCCAAAAGAGATTCCCATATAAAAATAACTAGGTAGGCAGGTATGCATCTGTAACATTATTACAGACACCATAAAAACCGAATGTTTTGCAATAAATAAAGCAATATAAACCTTAATCTCACAGGCAAGCAGGAATACTCTTCGCGAACCCTCGGCGCGACATGGGGCATAATCAGCGCCATCATGGTGCCGATCGTGATCGTGCTGATCTGCATCGGATGGAGGATCGTCCTGCGACGGAAACAGGAGGAGAAGGATGAGGACGAATTCAACGTTGTCAGGTACCAGCTTACAACTATAAATAAAAACCCTGAGATGTTCTTCAGATATTTTGTTTAGGTACCTACTGATTCCTAAATTAAATACTGAAGGCATAAGCACATCCACACCTACCAATGCTCTTAGTGAAATTGATGTTCAACTTAGGTAAAACCGTTTTTGTATCGATTCGGAAAAACTACAAATTGATTTTTCAGAAATCCTATGATAATAGCATTGGTAAAAATACTATTTTCATTCAGGCAACCTAATCTAAAAAGTTATGAATACTAAAATAATTAAACAAATTATGTATTTGAAAAACTCGCCACTACCTCAGTTTCTACCAAGCTCACACCTACCTACCTACTAAACTTGGAAAAATGTTCGGTGGAGCAATATTTGACAGAGTTGACGTCGTACCTTTGATCATGACCTAAATATGTTAGCCTTATTAGGCCCTTTTAGATAAGACTTTGAACACGAAAAAAAACAAGTCGTGCACCTACCTAATTGTCTCTACATCTACGAGTACCTACATAGTGGGCAGGTAGATAATATACCTAATTCTTGGTAGATTGCAAGTAAATCTTTACATGCTTATTTCAACTTCACCTGGTCAAATCTTGCAACTGAATTGTATCGAGTTCTCCTCAACCGATAGATAGGTATAGGTACTAGAGAGGTTCCCTAAAATGGAAAATAGGTACCTAGGTTTTTTATAGCTTATCTAAACTTTTGCGTTTTTCAGATCGCGTGCCATTGACCCTGATGAGTCAATGAAGATCAATTCTGATGACGAAAGCATCCCATACAAGAAGGATATAGAAGACAGTCCGGAGCCGACAGACCCTATCAGGGTGGTGGACAATGAGAACCAGGCATACGAACAGGGCTACCCTTACGGAGACCCTGAAATGCCACCACCACCACCCCAGCCATCAGTACCGCCACAGGGTAGAAACTGGGCCGGGGAGACCGAAATAAACTAAGTTTAGATAGTACAGTAGTGTCAATTCTGTTGGCGCCAAACTAAACTATTAGGACGTCCTAAAATTATTGCTGTCTCTTTTACTCTATTAAGTCTATACGAACCTGAAAGAGATGAATGCCGTTTAGTTTAGTCTGGCATCAACAGAATTGGCACCACTAGGTACTTTTAAGTTAGTTGAGGGTACAACTAGGTAAATAACTTCTAGCGCCGTCTATTGGCAGTTTTATATCAACTTTAATATGCTATGAAACTAATTATTTTGTATTTGTTTGAACAAATTTTAATACATTAACTTAACTGGTAGGAGGAATTAGAAATAATGTAAGTTGTGTAATAATATGTACCATTTTATATTTGATAAAATAGGGCCCTCTATCTACACCTATACCAATAGCCATTAAGGCCGATCATAATACAAACGAGAAGAGGGCATAATTATTTGTTTATGACTGTTGACGATCGATCAAGACATTAATTAATTCGATCGTGTGGACAGCTACGCAATCATGTTCCAATCTAGGGGCTACCAACTACCAATACTATTGGTACTGAATGCCATAACATGATAATCATAGTTTTTTACAAAATAGCCCCACTGTATTTGCCGGTGGTTAAAGAGCCAAAAATATTTTACTTCTTAGTCGAAGAATCCCACCATTTTTAAGAAAAATTGAAAAATGTAGGTAGGTAGCTAGATAAATACTAGGTACTTACAGCTACTTTAATTGATGTAGGTATCTAACTTAGTTTTTGTCAATAAACTTCGTATTTCGAAAGATTTGTTGTTTTTATGAACCAGCCCACATTTTATTTATTTAGTACCTACAACGACAAAAATCACTGGTTTTAGGTAACTTGGTACCTAACTAATTAAAAATATTGTGTTTTCCTCATCGAGCTATAATAATAGATCGTTGGTTTTACTAAATAAGTAGATAGGAAGGGAATAAATAGATTTGACCTGTTACCAATAACTAGAACATCACATGCCTCAACTAAACTAAAATCAATAAAATCAAAACTTGTATACAATTTTTAAAAGGAAAAAAAGAAATACCAGATAAAAATTGATTACGAATTATTTGAAATTGTATGGCCCTGGTTCTAACTGAGCCTGGTCTTATCATAATTTAAAAGACTTTTATGTTTTTCTATAGGTAGGTAGAATGTCAGTTTAATCACATTCAATTTAACATGACTTTGACACTTTTGATAGTTCATCAGCAATTCATTCAACTCGATCAACATCAAAAACAAAATCAATCATAAAAAAGTACGAAAAGGGTCAAAAATGACGAAACTTTCGAAATTTTCTGTGAAAATATAAAAATAATGATAATATCTACTTTTAAACAATACTAACTACCATTGGCATTAATCTACGAGCATAATAACCGTGAAGTTTTATGTTATCCATACAAAACGCCGCGTAATTTGCGTCAGCTGTAAATATGGATTTCCTTTAGGAACTGTCATGCCCGCATAAAACAAAATACAGGAAGCTTACGTGGTAATAGCATAATACTACTATGAGGGCTAGAAATGTAGTTCCGTGCCTATTCGCTCGCCCTGGTGTTGGAGTGCCTCTAGCCATATGGCTGGCCGTGTCATTGATGTACTGCTGGTGGCTGATATCAAAGATAAGTGTGTTGGAGACTCAAAACAAGGCATACAGAACACAACTCAGAATCTCGCAAACAGCCATGAGACAGATGTCCGTTGACTCTGCAACTACTTACCAAGTACCTGTTGTAAGTGTTATTATTTTATATTATTAAGGTTCCGTAACCAAAGAGTAAAAACGGGACCCTATTACTAAGACTCCGCTCTCCGTCTGTCTATCTGTCCATCTGTCTGTCACATGGCTGTATCTCATGAACCCATAGCTAGACAGTTGAAATTTTCACAGATAATGTATTTCTGTTACCGCTGTAACAACAAATACTAAAAACAGAATTAAATATATATAATTTGGGCTACCATACAACAAACATGATTTTTTGCCGATTGATATTGTCTTGTCCAAATTTCCATAAACCCAATGAAAAATAGTACTATTTATTACAAGTGGTTAGGTACATTATTTGTTGACTGTACTGAAGGTCCCTTTACTTAGTTTATTAAAAGTTTATTTTGTGTCAACATATCTACTATAGCTAAATAACAATGGCATACATAATAACAACAACATTTATTCGCCGCTGACAATGACGAAGTGCACCAAAAAGTATTCCTATTAATTCTTCCTACATAATAAATAATAATCTTTACAATATAAAGTGCCCTACAAATAAGAAAATTCAGATTCCAGATGCTGTTGGCACACTATGCGAAACTATTCACATAGCGCTGGTATGCATGGGCAAATGTACCCGTCAGATCACTCCCATGCTGAAATCACTCCTGAAACATCGACAGAACCAGATACACTTCCACATGATTGTGGATACAGCTTCTCAGCATACAACCAGCAAGCTGTTTGACACCTGGGACCTGCCTGATGGTAAGAACTTTTACCTCTTAAGATGTGAAAAAGAAAATTCTATTATCCAAATAGGTTTTGAACTTACCTTGTCCTCAGTATGGAGATGTATTAATCACTATCACCGTTCTAGATGAGATCCCTTTTTCTAGATGAGATGAGAGAGAAGAAAAAGGTAGAGATACTGATATTTGTTGTTAGGTCTTTTTTAAGGCCCTTTAATTAATATTCGACTGGCCTCACAGCTCAGTTGGTAGTAGCTCTGCCTTCTGCGCTGTAGGTTGTGGGTTCGATCCCCACCCGCGCTTTTCACAGCTGCTTTGCTATTAAATAAATGATAAACAATTATTGATGGACATTTCACACAGCGCCATCTAGCCCCAAACTAAGCAAAGCTCGTACTATGGGAACCAGATAACTCATAGAATACTTATATACGTTTTTTTTGTTGTAAATACATACATACTTATTATACATGACACCCAGACACAGAACAAACATCTATGTTCATCACACAAATGTTTAGGTATCCATGGTGGGGATTGAACCCACAACCTACAGCGCAGAAGTCACCAACTGAAAAAATAAATAAATCATGTGAATGAAGTCTCGAGTGTTTCCACTAGTCAAGACAAAATACTCCTAAACTTTTAAACATCTGTTGTCTAGTAAAATACACCTGCTACAACGCCCAGAGCCGGTTATCTCACGTCCGTTGGATACCCAACAGCCACTACTCCGGAGTCTATGCTCTTGTCAAACTGCTCTTTCCGGATATCCTGCCCGCGACATTGAACCACGTGATCGTGCTCGACTCGGACTTGACGTTCCTTTGTGACATTGCGGAGCTGTGGATACTGTTCAGGAATATGACTCATCATCAGGTAGGTACAGAAGCTGTACCACAAGCCCCAAAGTAATATTACTCACGGTGCGAAAGTGAAAACGCTGTACAAGTTTGTATTGCGTGAACTGCAAGTAATATTGTTGTGATTCTGAACCTCGTTGGTATGGTACAGTGCAACGATTAAAGTTATGCGTCTCGACAATTTTCGTTTGTGTATGATTAGCTTCCGTCCGCGGCTTTACTCGCGTGGTACCTGGACGTAGCGTAATTGCTATGTATATATCAAGTTTCATCCAAATCAGTTTAATCGTTTAAGAGTGATTGAGGCACAAACATCCAAACATCCTCATAAACTATTAGATACCCAACTAATAATGTATTTGACTACTTTACCAATACTGGTACGATATTTAATAGAGAGCTGTTATGTTATCTAAGATGTCTCTGAGATGTACCTTAGGTTACCTGGAGATAACAGTTATTGTAACCCTATTTAACTTCATTTGGCAATAGGCTATTTGACAGTATAAAAAATAAAGTGTTGTTGATAGTAATCTATGTAAATTATGCGTTATGGAGTAAAATAACTTAAAAATAAACAATGATTTTTTAAAAAACCCATAATTAAAAAAATCTATTTTTAAACGCCAATCACGTGACACAAAACGGTCAGGATTGGTCGAATCGACAATGACGTAACATGCTTGCCAATATGTCATCGCCTGCCTTGAAAAACTTGACGTTTGTTTATTTGTTGACAAGCATGTAACGTCACAGAAACTAGTGCGACGCCATTTGCTTAGAGAAGCGTTTTTGTGGGTTATTTAAATTGACGAAATTTTTAGGGCCAATACTTATCAGAATTGAAAATAATATTTTTTATGGGTTCCACAATCACTACTGAATAATCTAGAATGGTTTTCAAAATCTTCTCAAATAGCCCATTATCAATTTTAAATTTGATACATTTAGTTTAAATGTAATGTGTTTAAATAATATTAAATTCCAGCTCATCGGCCTAGTGGAGAACGAAAGCAACTGGTATTACGACGACCAAGCAAAGCGGTGGCCAGCATTAGGCCGCGGCTACAACACCGGAGTGATGCTACTGGACCTCAACAAGATACGCAGGAGCATAGACTGGTCTACTCTATGGCACGACGCGGTCATAGACAATATTGTCAGCTTGAAACAGACAACGTTGGCCGATCAGGATGTTATAAACGCGCTTATAAAGACAAACCCAAATTTTGTTTATAATATCAGCTGTCAGTATAATGTGCAGATGTCCACGAAGACCTTGGCCAAGAATTGTTATGGTGAAGACACGGGGAATGTTAAGGTAACACACCTTTGATTTATTTATTTGAAATAATATATATGTATATCGTCAAGTGGGATGTACCTCGACTTTCAATCTGAAGGTCGTGGGTTGGTCAATGGATTTTTCTGTTCGAAAATTTATATACGCATCAAAAACACGTGCTTACAACGGTGAAGGAAAACATCGTGAGGAAACCAGTTAGTGTTCTTATAAGCGGCGATGGGCTTGCAACCTGTCATATGGAATGCTAACTACTGCAAAATGTGGGCATGTGCCAAATATAATGTTTGGACGTGCCTCTGACTACCCCCACTAAACATCTTCAAAGGATCTAAGCGTCTGAAGATCTAAGAGGATGTCTACCGTACTTGGGGATTACAGTCGTAATCCTATTTTTTTTTTTTTTTTATCAATAATTACAAATGTCATCATCAATCATAAATTGGTCTGGCGATTTTTAGGGTACCGTGCGTCCGAATGAAAAACGGAACACTTTTCTCTTTTAGAAGATTTTTTTGTAACCAGACATTATAGATTTTTTTGTTTAGACATAGTTTTTTACTTTTTAGATAATACACTGGAACTCTCCAACTAAATTCAACATAAAGATACGTGACGCAGAGTTTTTCAGGAACATCCACCAGTCGTACGTGAACTTCGATGGCAATCTGTTGAGAGAGAAACTTCATAGATGCGATCAAACTGAATCTGTTACTTACAAGGTAATATTTGTCTATCTACACTAATCTATGATATAATTAAGATTTTATTGTATTTTTAAAAATTCTTCCATCATAAAGCTTGCATTATCAGTAAGCAATTAGTATTAAAAAATATATATATATATTTTCAAATTATTAGAGATCCACACGAAAATTGCATTAATGTTGATATTCAAAATCAATCCTAATAATATTATAAATGCGAAAGTTTGTGATAAGGCACACAAAACGGATTAAGATGAAATTTGCTGTCGTATGTAGATAAAAAATCAGAATAAATAAAGAGGGAACTTATAATCCAAAAAACAACCCCTAAATGATAAATAAACCCAAAAAGGATGATTTTGGTATAGATGGCGTTGGTGTGCAACAAATCTGACATCACAGACTAAAAACATTTAGTCGTCATAGCAACGCAGTTTTTACTAATGAATGATCTGCATTCTACCAAAATTCGTAATTTATTTTATTGGAAGCTGCCTGAAATTGCTTTTTACTATGTGATTATTACAAAAAAAATTGACAGAACAACGTTTGTCACGGGTCGGCTAGTTTAGAATAAACCAACTTAGATCTTAGATTCACCAATGAATCAACTGAGATTCAGTTTCCTCAAACTTGTCCAGTGTCCACCCGCTGGTTTCCAAAACTACTGAACCACAATTTTTTTAAACAATACAGAAATTAGTTATTTACTTAAATATTACAGGAAACTTTAAAAAGTTTATACGAAACCCTCGGTGCGAGAGTCCGACTCGCACTTGTCCGGTTTTTTTTAATGTATCTTGTTTTGGCTTATCATCCATAGATGAACTACTCAGACCTCTGCATCAGCTTCCGAGCGGCGCAACGAGTAAAACTACGCACACATCTTTATTACATGGACTATAGCTACGATGACACTGACAACTTTGACGTTACTCTAGTCTTGCAATTGTCTATGGATAGATTGCAGTTCCTCGAGCGCATCGTCAAGTACTGGGAAGGTAAGGAACATTGTACTTCCGTACCCAAAGAGTAAAACGGGACCCTATTATTAAGAATCCGCTGTCCGTCTAACTGTCTCAAATTCAAATTCAAAAATCATTTATTTCAATAAAATCACAAGGATCACTTTGAAACGTCCTAGGAACTAGGTGAAGCTACGCCGATTCCACGCGACCAAGCCTAGAAGTATCAGGCAATAAACACGGCTTGGGGTCTACCTTTTTTTTAATGATCCTTTCCTTAAAGCTATGTAGAGCTCCAGTGTGATGCCAATCGAACAAGGTGAAGGCTCAAACAAGAATAATAATTAAAAGTACTACTCAAGTACGTACAACAATAAAAAAAATAACTAAAGAGCTTCAGCACAACAGTCTGTATGTTACTAGGCTGTACCTCATAAACCGTGATAGCTAGACTGTCGATATTATATAACACTAATACTAAAAACAGAATAAAATAAATATTTAAGTAGGGCTCCCATACAACAAAAGTGTTTTTTTGCCATTTTTTATAGATAATGGTTCCGAACCCTTCGAGCTCGAGTCCGACACGCACTTGGCCGGTTTTTTTTTTTAGTTTTAAATATTGTGATGTCTTCCCCAGGTCCCCTCAGTGCAGCCATCTACCTATCCGACTGCGAAGTAACAAAGCTGGAGAGCTTTATCAGAGACTGGTCTGATACTTTGAGCACCAGACGTAATATCGGATATCATCTCGTGTTTAAACATGATTCGGTAATTTATTAGGGTTCCGTACCCAAAGGGTAAAAACGGAACACTATTACTAAGATTTCGCTGTCTGTCTGTCTGTCTGTCCGTCTGTCTGTCACAGGGCTGTATCTCATGAACCGTGATAGCTAGACAGTTGAAATTTTCACAATGGTGTACTTCTGTTGTTGCTACAACAACAAATACAAAAAACAATAAAATAAATATTTAATACAACATACAACAAACGTGTTTAGTTGCCGTTTTTTATAGATAATGGTACGGAACCCTACGTGCGCGTGTCCGACTCGCATTTGGCCGGTTTTTATACAATAGCTACTACACTAGCACTACTTCCACCCGCGGCTTCGCTCGCGTGGTACCTTAATTATAGCTTTTTTGATATTCTATGGCTAATATGTATGGTTGTTCCTCAATCAGGCCTAAACGACAAAACGGATTAAGATGAAATTTGCTGTAGATGTAGATATTATGGCATAATAAAAGATAGACTACTTTAAAATACGAAAAACATCCCCAAAATGATAAAAAAACGCATAAGGAATGATTTTGGTGTAAATGGCGCTGGTGTGCAAAAAATCTGACATCGGTGTTGAAATTAAAATATGCGATTATTGTAATTTGGACATGACAACGTCTGTCGCGGTTCTGCTAGTAAGTTATCTATAAAAAAACGAATGCAAGTATTATATCGGATTACTAGTTACCATAGTACAAGCTTTGCTAAGTTTGTGATTTAATGGCGCTGTGTGGAATGTTTACCAATATTTTTTATATTAAATTGTTTTCAGGTACATTACCCCGTGAACTACCTACGTAACGTAGCGTTGGAGAACGTGAATACTCCCTACGTGTTCCTAATGGACGTAGATTTTGTACCAATGTCCGGCTTGTATGAACATCTGAGGAATGCCATCAAACTGATCAACCCTTATCCTCAGAAAAAGGTACCTATTATTACACAACTATTATAAAGCGATAAAATTTGTATTTAAGTTTGGATAAAATAAAAAACCGGTCAAGTTTGAGTCGGACTCGCGCACGAATGGTTCCTTACCATTATCTATAAAAAACAGCAAAAAACACGTTTGTTGTATGGGAGCCCCACTTAAATATTTGTTTTATTCCGTTTTTAGTATTTGTTGTTATAGCGGCAACATAAATACATCATCTGTGAAAATTTCAACTGTCTAGCTATCACGGTTCATGAGATACAGCCCTGTGACAGACAGACGTACAGTGAAATTTTAGTAATAGGGTTCCATTTTTACCCTTTGGAAACCTAACCCTAAAACTCCTCCCTCGACTTTAACAAACATTTAAAAAAATATATCAAAATCGATTCAGAGTTTTTAACGAACAATAGATAGAATTATTATTTGTGTTTAAATGTTAAGACATTAATGTTAGCAGAAAAATAAAGATTTATTATTATTTATTTATAGTGTTTAGTAGTAGCAGCATTTGAAACTCAACGTTACCGCGCATCGCCGCCTCGAAGCAAAACCTCCTTACTATTACGCCTCGCTACAACCCACACGGCTGGAGATGTTGCCCCTTTTAGGGCAAGGGAATGGCCGAGGGGGCATAGGCCTACCAACTACACGAGATGGCGGACCGCGCAGGAGCCCTATGAGGTAACTAGCTCTAACATTTTGAATACAACATTTTTAAGAAAACAAGAAAAAGAGCCGTTTACTTTTCATTTTATTTTAACAAATATCCTATCCTAATAATATTATAAATGCGAAAGTTTGTGAGTTTGTATGTATGTTTGATCCTCAATCAGGCCTAAATGACAAAACGGATTAAGTTTAAATTTTCTGTAAATGTAAATATAATGACCGAATAAATAATAGACTACTTTAAAAAAATAAAAACATCCCAAAAACGATCAAAAACTCAAAAGGGATGATTTATGTATAGATGGCGCTGGTGTGCAACAAATCTGACATCACAGATTAAATATATTCAGTCTTTTCTATTCGATTATTGAAATTTGACAGGACAACGTCTGTCACGGGTCGACTAGTATTTCCATAAACAAAATATCAATTGTAAGTATACGAAGTTACCAATAAGAATATAAAACAATATTATATAATAACAATATATACAAATTACAGTCAAAATATGAAAATAATAAATCTATCTATATCTATATATACTAATATTATAAAGAGAAAAGTTTTGATTTTTTGTTTTTTTGTATTTTTGTAATGTATAAACTCAAAAACTACTGAACCGATTTCAAAAATTATTTCACCATTACCAAGCTACATTATCTCTGAGTAACATAGGCTATTTTTTATTTTGAAAAAGTAATAAATTCTTTATAAGAATGACGATAGTTTGAAGCAAGGTGTAAAAATTGCTAAAAATTTTGCTTTCTTCGTGTGCGCTACAAAAACTTTTGAACGGGAATTGTAACAGGAAAGGTAACGGGAACGGGAACGGAAGACAACATTTGTTAATTCTAAAGCGATACGAAGTTCGCGGGGTCAGCTTGTCATGTAATAAAGATATCAATGTCAAAGTATTCAGAAGTCAAAGTTGTGCCACAGAATAAATGCGGTGCCTAGTCTTAACGGGAGTGAGATAGTCAATGTATGACAAAACTCCTACTTATTTAATTAATAAAGATTAAATAAATGCGGTACAGAAGATAAATAAATGAGACTTTATTATTGCTACGACGTAATAAAGTACAATTCAGTTCGCACAGCGCTACCTACCAATCATATTTACCTATAACTTGCCCTCTCTTTCTATCGCGTAACGCTGTCTCTTCTGACGCGGCAAGTTTTACGTTATGGTTGTCTTCTTAGTATATACTAGCGACCCGCCCCGGCTTCGCACGGGTTTAATACATATAAACCTTCCTCCTGAATCACTCTATCTATTAAAAAAAACCGCATCAAAATCCGTTGTGTAGTTTTAAAGATATAAGCATACATACAGACGCGGGAAGCGACTTTGCTTTATACTATGTAGTGATTTATTAAATATGGCGTCCCCCTTCCCAAAAATGGGTGCCATAATTATTTTTTAGCAGTGGAGTTTTATGTTTTTATAATAATTTGTTTTATCTTAGTCATAGTGATGTTTTCTGGTTAGTTAAAGATTTAATGTCTAGTGGCAATTTATTTAAAATGTTCAGATTTATATCTCCTGATGACAAGTATTATTTACTTAAAAGTAGATCATAAAAACATTATTACTTCTCGAAATATGAAATTTCGGTATAAGTGAAGCTCACTGAAGTGATACTCACTTGGCCAAGTGAGTATCACTTCAGTTTTGTTTGCTGTTGGGAGTCGTCCTGCAAAAACTTTCGGAAAAGTCCTGCAAGTATTTAAAATTGCAGCTGCATCTTTATATAATTATTATTTTATTATTATAGATACTTTGTGCAGTGTTGCAATATGTAGGATTTTTTTGTAATATTCTAAATTAATAATTTATCTTTCAGGTGGATTGGGAGGCAGATTACGAACCGTACCTCGTCGTTCATCGCACAGTTCCCAAATATGACACTCGATTCTCTGGATTCGGATGGAATAAGGTATTATCAGCAAGTAACATCCTAATAATATTATAAATGCGAAAGTTTGTGATAAGGCTGCTATGTTTGTGCCCTAATCAAAAATAAACGACAAAACGGATTAAGATGAAATTTGCTGTAGTATGTACATAAAAAAATAAGAATAAATAAAGGGGGAACTTATAATCCGAAAAACAACCCCTAAATGTTAAAAAAACACATAAAGGATGATTTTGGTATAGATGGCGTTGGTGTGCAACAAATCTGACATCAAAGACTGATCTGACATGAATATGAATGATACGCATTCTACCAAAATTCGTTTTTTTTAATCAGTACAATGTTTGTAGGGAAATAATTGGAAGTTGCCTGAAATTGCTTTTTCCTATGCGATTATTGAAAATTGACAGGACAACGTCTGTCACGGGTCGTCTAGTCTAATATAAATCTTTGTCTATTATCTAAATGGCCACCAATAATTACTTATTTTATATACTTTTAGGTATCGCATAGCGTAGAACTCCGAGCTCAAGGCTACCGTGCCGTAGTACTACCAGCCGCCTTCGTAGTACACACACCCCATGCACCCTCCAGAGACATCTCCGCATTCAGAGCTGATCCTCATTATCGCATGTAAGTGTTCTGTTCTGATGATGAGTGATAACTCATCATCATTTTCCAACAGCCTTTATTGCGCAAGCACACTGTGGTAATTTTAAATTAAATTAGATTAAATATTGGCGGACTTTACACACAGCGCCATCTAGCCCCAAACTAAGCAAAGCTTGTACTATGGGAACCAGATAACTGATAGAATACTTATATACTTTTTTTTTTGTAAATACATACTTATTATACATAGTAACACCCAGACACAGAACAAACATCTATGTTCATCACACAAATATTTGCCCTGGGTGGGGATCGAACCCACAACCTACAGCGCAGAAGGCAGAGTTACTACCAACTGAGCTGTGAGGCCAGTCAATCTATCCTATCTATTGATTTATACGGTTCTTTATCTTTAATTTATTTTATTGATGTTTCGACTGTGTTATGTCATTGTCGCCGTAAAATGGATCCGTGTAAAAATCAATAGTTATGTCCATGATCACGAATGTTTAAAAAATATTATAGTAAAATTTTCATTGTGTAACTATCAAAAGACAAATTTCCATTGTGTAAGACATCGGTTACACGATAATTCTGGCGTCAGTTCAATCCATCATTCTGGTCAGTATGACGGGAGAATTATCGTGGAACACGCGGACTGATGGACTGATGGTCTGGACTGATGAAAATGAAAATGTTTTAGATAATATTCAAGTGAAGGAAAACATCGTGAGGAAACCAGTTGGTATTCTTGTATGCGGCGTCAGGCAACCTGTCACGTGTAGAATGCTAACTACTGCAAAATGTATGCATGTGCCAAACATAATGTTTGGACGTGCCGCTTACTAACCCCTTTAGACATCTATTTAAATTTACATCGTGTAACAATTTCACTAGTATTAGTGAAATTGTTGACAGAAGCATCGAGGTTTTTTTTCTTTTTTATAATACTTTTGATCAAAGCGAGCAAATCCGAGGGCGGACACCAGTTAATACATGTAGGGTATGAATGCTGGTGTGTATCCGATTTAATTATGACAGAGACATTTGGTAGATGATTGAATGACAGTATCCGAACGTAAAATATGAAAGAGGCGAGTGAAAGAATCCTAAGAAAAAAAGATGGCGAGATACGATTTTGGTGACGACGAACGACGAACGACGCATATTGGATTGTAAGATTATTCTCAAAAATACAAGCAGTTAAAATTGTCAATAAGTGTTTATTTTGCTTCCGCTATCCCACATACATTAATGTTGTTGTTATGTTAAATTCTCAGATGCCTGGCCCTGCTAAAGCAAGAGTTTATGGACGATCTCAAGCGTAAGTACAATGTGACTCTTGACGATACAGCTAAAACCGACGACCTTGGCCAGTCAAAAAACTTCATGTTCAACCAAGCTAGGAACGAAGACATAGGTACGCTCTAAACTCCATACTCAACCACACCCTTTTAAATCAGACAACGGTTATATTAAAACTATCGTGGTTGCTAATCAGTTTAACTAGAAATACGGCTAATTACCACGTTTAACCTTGTATTGCTGACGTTTCGAGACATCGACAACACAGCCTAGACTACTCGTGCAAGGTGAATACTGTCAGACAACACATATGTGCTACATATCCTGTGTAAACCACCGAGCGCTAATCACGACGCGCAACGCAGCGCACCTCAACGGACAGAATGGTTTGTTTGAAGAAATGAAGCCATTAGACGTCTTATTGGGCTATCTGATCAATGTTTGGAGGTAACAGAATATGCTCTTCATCATGAGCATCGCCCGCGATCAATGGTAGATCGGCTACTACGGAGTGCGGGTCTACTCGCGAACTGAAAACGAAATTTTTTTTTTTTTTTAAGTTACATTGTCTCGACTTGAGAATCGAAATCCTATGAGAGGGGGTACTATATCCAGTAGCCTAGTGGCTGAAATGAATAATAAGGACAGCTAGATCTGGTACATACATTGGGAACATCATTTCAACCCCTCTCTCTCTTTCTCTATCTCTCTCGCTCCCGCTTGATTTAATTTAATGAATAAGTTGAATAAATATCTAGAGAAAATGTTCTCTATTATATTTTTGTATAGTTTTTTGTTTCAGTATTGTTTTGTTTGGAACTGTGCGAAAGAGTTAGTAAGTGTAGCATGCACTTTAAATAATTATAAATATTACAACGGCCATTTTATATTTATGTAAGTAGTCTGTAAAAGTAGTGTAAGTACAAATAATCAGATTTTTTTTTTGTTTATAAAACGGCAGGTACATAGGAATATATACCTTATTTCGATTGGATAAGTATTAAATTCAATTGATAAATTTTAAATACTGCCGTCCTGTCCGCCTTTGTGCGCAGGCCTATTCTCATTCCAGTGTCGTATGTCTGTCTGACTGTCTGTCTATCGCACTTGTTAAGCTCTGGAAGCTGTTGTGTTTAACAGTCATTCTTGTGATAACAATTTCTGTTAAGTATTCTGTGAGTGAATAATATTATTCTGTTGAGTAGCTATGATGTCGCATAATATAATTAATGTCATCATCAGTATACAAAACCGGCCAAGTGCAAGTCGGACTCGCGCACGAAGGTTCCGTACCATTATCTATAAAAAAACGGCAAAAAAACCCGTTTATTGTATGAGCACCACTTAAATATTAAATATCTGTTTTTAGTATTTTTTGTGATAGCGGCAACAGAAATACATAATCTGTGAAAATGTCAACTGTCTAGCTATCACAGTTCATGAGATACAGCCCTGTGACAGATGGACAGCGAAGTCTTAGTAATAGGGTCCCGTTTTTACCTACACTTGGGTACGGAACCCTAATAATGAAACCTAGCTAATTTAAACTAAAAAAAAATACGTTAGATAGATTTATCGCTCTCGAAACCCCCTGAATACTAAATTTTATAAAAATCCGAGATTCAGATTGTATAGAAATGCTCGTTTAATGGTATTATATAGATATATTCTAGTTCACAGGTACATAGTTATAAGTAATCGTCTAAGTACATTTAAGATTATAATTTATACAATGTGAATTGTATTATGTACATTTTAGTTACAGCAAGATAATGTAATTTTTTTATTATTTTGTTCCTCTTGAGCCAAAGATTGTGGAATTTTGTGATTTATTTTGTAAAATTTTATAATTTATTTTGTGTTATCTATATGTATACAGTCTATAGACATTGTCTTTTGTCTATTAGACAATACCTTATTGGTTACGATTCTGTTGTGTCCACGCTAAAGTTCAAATTCCTAAAAACGATCGCTCTTATTCCTTTCAAGATAAAGTCTAAATTACCGTAACCTCAAAGTGACAGTTCTAAAACATGACTGAATAAATTTACGATTTTCGTAAGTGATTTAGAAACGTCAAGCTAAATTTAATCAACATGTTAATTGGTGTCGACTATGATGTCACTTGGATGTGTCAAATATGCGAAATAAAAAAATGGCTAAAATATCCTATCAAATTTAGACTTTAGCGTAAAAGGAATAAGATCGTTCGTTTATACGAAATTTTAAGTTTAGCTTGGACACAACACCACACAACAAAAAACCACCAATGCCTCTCTGAATAATTTCACTAGACTATTTAGTTTATCATATTTATTTTTGATTAATCATTTGTACTTATAGGAAATAAATATGCCCCAGTATTAAACTACGAGACCAGATATTTTGTTAATTATGTATGTTGTTAGTAAAATCCGATAATAATCAAAAGTTGGAACAAGCAGTCATTACAAGCCAAGAGCGGATCCAGGGGGGGAGGTCATGGAGGTCGTGGTCCCCCCCCCCCCTGGGCTGGGTCCAGGTCCATGTAAAACTCTTGTAAAATGACTTTGAAGTTTTGCCATAGTTAACGAAATCCATTATTTCGATAATATTTTGCCAGAATAACGTTACCAAAATGTGTATTTAATTATGTATCTTTTTGTCTTTGGACAAATTCTCGAATTTAAATTCGGTCACAATCACAATCACGCAAAACCATGGTCTACATTATTACATACTTCAAATCCTGATTAAAGCTAACATTTTGCCCAAGTAATGTTCACGTGACCCCCGCCCCCTGGCGCCAAAGCTGGATCCGCCCTTACAAGCCCCGTTTTGTATGGAATGAGTAACTTGATCTCCAAGCGCACAGATCCTTGAAGGTATTCAAATGGGGTAGATAAAGGCTCGTCCAAATATTACATTTGGCATATGACCATATTTTTCAGTAGTTAGCATTCCATACATCACGGGTAGCAAGCCCGTCGCCGCTCAGTGATTTAAACTAGATAATTGTGTCAATTATTTTGGCACAAAACTAAACAAACGATAGGTAGATGTTTCTAAAACTATTGCTGTCTCTATTACTCTATACGAAACAGGAGATGGAATGGATGCTGTTATGTTTAGTCCGGCACCAACAGAATCGGCACCAAATATTATTGTTGTATTTATCATCATTATTTAAGTAAAGGTATTTAATAGATTTATCATATCCACCTAATGTTGTAAACCCTGTAGTTAAACTATCCCAATTTATCGGGACATAGCCAAAAATAAATAATATACAAAGTTTGCTTTAGTTTTCTTTATTACTTTAGTTTCTAGATGAATTAAAATACCAATACAATGATCTATATAACTAGTGCTCCGCCCCAGTTTCGCACGTAGACTGTCACCCTGGTTCACTTGTCCTATCTTGACAGTGTAACCAAATCCTATCAGTATTAAAGTTTGTGGGAATGTTTAGATATATTTGTCGATCAAACGCGTCAACGGCTGAACCGATTCGCATGAAACTTGGAACAGATAAACTCGTAGTTACATAGTTATGTACATCGCATTGTTTCTTTTGAAAGCTTTAATACATATACGAATACCTATTAAATATTGGCAAAAACTTCACTGAAATTAGTACGCCTCAGTACCAATTGTTCTAGCCTCTGTATTAGTAAGGAAATTGTTACTATTAGGATTCTCCTTAGTAGTAATCAACCACATTAGGACAATGATCTGAAAGTCCAAGTCTTGGATATCCTTCTTCAGAGTCGATACCGCTTTCTTCGCGGTCACTAGCGGAGAGTTGTCGTTCATAGACGAACCTTTAGACTCTGTTCTCTGCTTGATATTCTCAACCTTAGCCGTCAGTTCATTGAGGGTTTCTTGGCGTTCTGTCACGCCTACACTGACATCCTTGTATTCATTGGTCACCTTGTTCAGTTCGTCCAATAAAGAGCCGTATTCATGGACTATCGGACCGAATTGCTCGTTTAAAATGTTCTCCCTAGCCGCTACTTTGTCCATAACAGAACTAATGTTGCTGTGAAGCTTGTTCAACTGTGAACCTGAAAGAAATACAATACAGTAAATAAAAATGTAAAATGATGAAAATGAACAGAAAATAAAATGTGTTTATTGAATTGGCAACAACTCGGCCTTCTTTGCCTGATCCGAGGACAAGACGCTGTTTTTCAGTGTTGCCTAAGGGGGGGTAGGAAGAAGGATAAGAGATAAGAGAGATGGGGGGATAAGGAGTTAGGTGTGTATAACTGAGTGTAATATGTATATGTGTAAATATATATAAGTATGTAAGTATGTAGAAGCCAAGATTTGACATGAGAGGTTTGAAAATACCTATAAGTGTGTATGGGTATGTATGGTATGTGTTTGTGTAGGTAGGTATAGGTACCTGTGGTTTTATATCTCTCAAATAACTCGTCTCTATAAGTCCTCATTTGGGAGTGTCTGGCCCTCCAATCCCTTCCGTCAGCTGATATCTTCAGCCTCAAAGCTGGTGCTACCCTTTCCAACTCCAGCTTCCAAGCCTCCCAATCGTGCACCTTATTTGTTAAGGCACTAGGTTCATTTTCCTCTGCGTATTCACCTTCAGACTCTTCGGAGTATATCGCCATTTCCTCCTCCACTTTGTCGAGGATGATCTCAGTTTCGTCTTCTACCTGGTCGATGTCATCGGTGGTTTCCTCAGCTTCAGGGAAGTCTAGGATTGGTTTCTGCCATTCAAAGTTCTCATTCCTTAATGCTTCATCAGCTAGGACGTTGAGGATGTAGCAGACCTGGTCTCCGAAGCCTTGTTTAAGCTTGTGTGAGGAGAAGTCGATCACTATATCCTTTTCACGGAGTACATCGATGATAGAAGCTATGGTTGAGTTGGGGTCATCTTCTTCATTCGGCTGTTCGAAATCTTTACCAGTTTTTCTCGTGAGCCATGCGGCTATGGATGCGAAGACGAAGAACTGTTCTCCAGGGTTGGTGGCAGTCACGAAGTAGTAGCGGCTCATGGGTTTCATTTTGATTTGTGGGCGTAGTTCAGTGTCGATCTTTAGGAGACGCAGTTTGTCTATTATTTTCAAATCCATTTTATTAGAATTCTTAAATTATTCACTTTAATACGATTCCAATAGGATACGTTCCCTTAACTATAAAATACTCTGTAATATATGGCTGCTGTGACTGATTGTCACAATTCTGCCTGTGTAATAGTGGTTTTAACGTTTGTTTTGACATTGTTTCCATGACAGCACAGTTGGTGCATGCGCACTCGGTTCGATGTTTTTACTCGTAGGTTTTATGCCGAAAAAGGAAGGTCTTACTTGACTCGTAACTAGTTTGGCGCTAGATGGCGATGTGTGAAATATCCACTAATATTTATATTTACTAGCTTTCGTCCACGGCTTCGCTTGTGTGGTACCTGGATAGAAGAAAGTAGCCTATTTGCTATTCCAGAGCATAGGCTAACAAAGCCAAGTTTAATTTAAACTCGATCAGTGGGCCGGGCGTAATTAAGGCAAAAACTTTCGTATTTAGGTATAATATTAGTAGGATGTGTTCATTATGCATATTAGTTAACCATTGTTTAGTTAAGGTACCTATACCTACCATGCGTTAATAGTTAGGTCTCTTATGACGGAAAAATGTTTAAAAATATCAAAAATAACCACAATGTATTATATTCAGTTTCAAAATTATAATATTTCCTTATATCTTATATCCTATTGAATGAAATTGAATTTTCCTTATTCTATTGAACTTTAGTAAGTGCCAAGTAGTTGGTTAGCGTTGTTATTCGTTCGGGTACTCCTAATAAGTATAGTTACCCTGTATCTATAGAGCGTCTGAGGTCTTTTCTTTTAAGGACTTTCTTAGCTAACTACATCATCAATAACATATCTATTCCAGGTAGGGTTATAGACCTGGTTGTGGTGCCTAGCCTGGCATTTGAAAGTTTTGGTGTCAATAACTAAGCATAGCAAACAAACATAATACAATTATTTGTCTATGGTCCGTTTTGAATAGTGACATTTGTGGTGCAGTGAGCAGTGTATCTCTAGATTGTTTTGCCCACAACCAATTATTTCCCGTTTTGTCTATTTGAATATGAATAAATAATTAATAAATATCGCCTGTTACCAAACCTTTGCTTAAACTAAGATAAATTGATAAATACTCTATTCTATATAGATAAATACTCTATTCTATGTTAACTGACTGGCCTCACAGCTTAGGTTGGTAGTAACTCTGCCTACTACGCTGTAGGTTGTGGGTTCGATCGCCACCCAAGGCAAACATTTGTGTGATGAACATAGATGTTTGTTCTGTGTCTGGGTGTTACTATGTATAATAAGTATGTACATATTTAAAAAAAAAAGGTATTTATGTATTCTATCAGCTTTGCTTAGTTTGGGGCTAGATGGTGTTGTGTGTAAAGTCCGCCAATATTTATTTAATTATACTTATATTTAATTATAAGTACCGTATTTTTTGAAAATGCAAATGTTGTTAAAGTGCCCACAACCAACGTTCATGCCCTACCTACTGCAATGTCAAGTTTTGGCTAGTTCTACCTAAAACCATCCGCTGATGAGTAATTAAAAACTAATACGGAATCCTAAAAATGAATCATCGCCAATTCAGAAATAGCCTACAATTAAATTAAAATCTATTTATTTCAATAATGAGTTGGTAAGTTACCATATCGCTTACGTAGAGGTCAAGTGACTAAGACATGTGACACACAGACCGATTGTTCGTCGAGGAAGATTACTAACATTAATTTGGAATACTTAGTATTTAACGTAACTATATTCTTGGATATTTTTAATTGTATGGTCGTAGGTATAGGTAAATAAATACAAATAAATACTGGTGGACATTTTACACATCGCCATCAAGCCCCAAACTAAGCAAAGCTTGTACTATGGGAACTAGATAACTGATAGAATACTTATATATGTTTTTTTTTTGTAAATACATACTTATGATACATACTACACACCCAGACACAGAACAAAGATCTATGTTCATCACACAAATATTTGCTCTGGGTGGGGATCGAACCCACAATCTACAGCGCTGAAGGCAGAGTTACTACCAACTGAGCTGTGAGCTGTGTATAGTAATTTTGCGCAACTTGAGTCACAGTGGAAAAATAGCTAAGGTATCAAATTTTAGTTAAATTCCTCTCAATGCTTAGGTACCTAGTGTACCTATTTAAAGTTGGCACATTAAAAGGTAACTAAATTGTGATTTATAAAATTAATAAATACCAAATAGGCTTACGACTGTAATCCCCAAGTACCTAAGTAATTGAATCTTTTTAGAATATAACTTTGGTATAGAGAGTGAATATTTTTGATTAACCTACTGCATCAAACCCCAGCAGTTTAGTTTAACATTGATATCCATCTCTCAAATCCTGACTCATCCTTGAGATTATACATTACACCATCCTCTTTCAATTGATTTTTCCACCAATTTTTGTTTGCCCGACCACAACCCTCCTTCCATTAAGCTGCTAAGATGTTGCTACTTTCCCCCCTTTCCCTTTTTTGGATGTACCTAGGTATCTACTCTGTTTATGACCCACTCAACCCCTTAATAAACTGCCTAACTTGACTTGAAAATTATGTTTTTTAAAGAAGTGAAACATATAAAACTTACAAATGATGCTCTTCGTTTTACACGTCAGTAGAGCACAGAGCCGCAGACACAACCGCGCGCCTGCCTACTAGCTAATACGTCTTCTTTGCCTTAAGGCGCTCCCAGTCGACGATTGTTTTTGTTCGAAACGAAAAAATAAATACTTGTGAAAAAGCCACATCTCCTATTTTATAATGAATAGTATATGTGAATAAAGATGTACCCATCTTTAATCACTTCGATAAATAATCCTACCGACCGCTGCAATGACGACAAACACACGTCGGAGCGTGGTCCGCCTTAGCTTTTCGAATAAATTAATGATATAAATTATGTCTAATTACTTATCAAAAATCTATTCTAATAGAAATCTAGATCTACATAATTATTACCTATCTTTAACAATAAATCACAAGTTGATTTTAATAGTAGGTATATAAAATATTTCGATCATAAATTCTAAAACGTATCATTTTGAAATAATATCTTTATCGTGAAAAGTTTCTGCTATTATGTTTTCAGCTTAATAGAAATCTAGGTAGGAACCTGAAGTAATATACTTATAAAAATAGGAGATGTGGCTTGTTCAGAAGTATTTTTTTTTTCGTTTTGAAAAAGAGCAATCAGCGACTGGGAGCCTCATAACAAGTTTACCTTGTAACGGTATCTACTGGTTTTTAATCTATATCTATTAATAAAACAGAACTGATAAGAAAAAAAAAAGATAAAAGCCTCAACAAAAACTGTCATCTATAAAAGTAGGAAAAAAAGTCGTGCGCGTTGAAGTCTTTTGTATCGGGAAGTAGAGCCTTCGAGAGAAATAAACTTGTGATTGTGAATCGAAGTTTAAATGTAAGATTCTCCTTTCGCAAAACAAAATAAAAGAAACTCAATAAAGACCGGCTTTATCTCGTGTTACTGGCACGATAAAATTAGAAACGTAGTCGTCTGTGCGCGCGCTGCCTCAGTCGCGACTCAGCGCTCGCGGCGGGCAATACTGACGCATCGAAATTAAAATTTAGAACCATTAAAATTGTTTTTTGTTTTGCATTTTTGCGTCCAGTGTGTTACGAAACAGACTATCTTGTGAGTGAATTGAGTGCCAGTGAAATTCGGTTTTCAGTCAGGAATTAATTTGGATGGTGTGTCTTGTGATGTAAAGGTGTTACAACACAGTGAGTATGCGTTGTTTTTTTTTGCGAAACTTTATGTTTTTGTAGGATACCTACGTGGTTTTTATGGTTCCGTACCCAAAGGGTAAAAACGGAACCCTATTACTAAGACTTCGCTGTCCGTCTGTCTGTCCGCCTGTCTGTCTGTCTGTCACAGGGCTGTATCTCATGAACCGTGATAGCTAGACAGTTGAAATTTTCACAGATTATGTATTTCTGTGGCTGCTCTAACAACAAATACTAAAAACAGAATAAAATAAATATTTAAGGGGGGCTCCCATACAACAAACATGATTTTTTGCCGTTTTTATAGATAATGGTACGGAACCCTTCGTTCGCGAGTCCGACTCGCACTTGGCCGGTTTTATTAGTCCACGTTCGCGTTTGCAAACGCATCCGCCTGCAAGTCAGTGGGTTAAAACTTTCGCAACGCGCGGACGACATATCGAAGATTACCGACTACGAGTGGTATCTTGTTTTGCAAGATTTACAAAGAGCTTTCAGTGAACGTTACACGTCTTCGCAAAAACATCGTGAGCAAATTACTATTGTTTGCGGCGACGGGCTTGCAACCTGTCCCGTATGGAATGCACAACTGCAAACGGACATGCGTTTAATATTTGGACACGCCTCTAACCAACCCTTTAGATATCTTCAATCATCTGAGCGCCGAGAATTTAAGAGGACTTTATATTTTGCTTTGTGATTAGGTAGGTACAATCGTGATCTAAAAAAACTATTTATTTTTCACATAATTTTAAGATTTGTTGTATGTAAGTAGGTAATTAACTATTATAAATATAAATATACATTATTATTTTCCTGATAATAATCATGTATTTATGATTAATTATAAGTACTTAAATTGTAGATAAATAGGTAGTTAGTCAATACCTACTGAGTATGCTATCCATATCAGTTTGATAAACTGGTAATTATTCGATTATTGTTGTGAGTACACGATTTGATGCCGTAAATCTTTAAATCAAGAAAAACTTAAATCAAGCATCACCTTTTATCGTCGTCATCGATACTGGGCTTTTTAAGACTTGTATATCTGGCTTAAACTCTAAATGAGGGTAAATAGGCAATTTTAATAAATGCATAGGAAAAAGCAACTTCCAATTTTTTCCCTACAATCCTTGTACTGATAAAATAAATTACGAATTTTGGTAGAATGCGTATTCATTAGTAAAAACTGCGTTGCTATGTTTTTAGACTGTGATGTCAGATTTGTTATCATTTAGGGGCTGTTTTTCGAATTATAAGTTCCCCCTTCTGTTATTCTGATTTTTTATCTACATACTACAACAAATTTCATCTTAATCATGTTGGTCGTTTAGGTTTGATTAGGGTACAAACATAATACAAAGGTTGTCTGAAAGAGATCGCTTTTAGCGATAAGTTCGCCCATTGTACATTTATTTTTGTTGTTATTTACCATTTGTTTTCTTTGTGTGCAATAAAGAGTTCATCTATCTATCTATCTTTCTATACAAACTAACAAACTTTTGCATTTATAATATTATTAGGATAGGAAAAACGTCATGGAAATAATTACGAGATAAATAATTAATTATGCAAATTAGTACTTACGTATAAAATGCTTATCTAAATGACTGGTTTGATTTTGCCGATATGTTTACAAACCTAACATGACCTAAGTTATCGGAACCTAAGATATTGGACCTAGTTAATAAGAGCTAAATGGTATTCAGCAATATACCTTCTTAAATATATTATTAATAAGAGATTATTTTTATTTAGAAGTACCTATTATGGGGCTGCCAGTCGACGATTGCTCTTTTTCGGAACGAAAAAAGTAATACTTCTGAACAAGCCACATCTCCTATTTTTATAAGTATATTACTTCAGGTTCCTACCTAGATTTCTATTAAGCTGAAAACATAATAGCAGAAACTTTTCACGATAAAAATATTATTTCAAAATGATACGTTTTAGAATTTATGATCGAAATATTTTATATACCTACTATTAAAATCAACTTGTGATTTATTGTTAAAGATAGGTAATATGTAGATCTAGATTTCTATTAGGATAGATTTTTGATAAGTAATTATACATAATTTATATCATTAATTTATTCGAAAAGCTAAGGCGGACCACGCGCGGACGTGTGTTTGTCATCATTGCAGCGGTCGGTAGGATTATTTATCGAAGTGATTAAAGATGGGTACATCTTTATTCACATATACTATACATTATAAAATAGGAGATGTGGCTTGTTCACAAGTATTTATTTTTTCGTTTCGAACAAAAATAATCGTCGACTGGCAGCGTCTTAAGTACGTACTATAGGTACTTCGTGTTTTTTATTCATCGGTAAGTAGCCATATTTACATCATTCGGAATTGAAAATAATTGACAACCTTTATACAGGTAGGTACTGGGGGTGTCCTAAAAATAGTGTCAAATGGAAGTTCAGAAGTCGAGCCAGTAAAAAAGGCCCCAATTAACTTAGAAAAACACCCTAAGTAAGAAAAAATAGTGTAAAATCTACACTACGATTACTTATTATAAAGCGGTAAAAGTTATATTTTTATTTGTAATGGATTAACGAAAAACTACAGCACCAATTTAAAAAAATATTTTGTCAAACAAAAGCTACATTATCAGTATTAACATAGGGTAAAAAAGGCCTCAAATAACTTAGAAAAACACCATAAGTAAGAAAAATATAGTGTAAAATCGACACTAGAACCTATTAAAAAGCGGTAAAATTTATATTTTTATTTGTATTGTATACCTATAAGTAAAACTACTGCACTAATTTAAAAAAAATATTTCACCAATCGAAAGCTACGTTATCAGTATTAAAATAGCCTATATTTTATTTTAAAAAAGTAGGGATTCCCACGAAATATACAATAATCTAACTTAAGGTAAAAAAAAACATTATTATACTGACATCCATGAGAAGCTTGTAAATAAATAAAGACAATGGCCAACGACCTACAGAACGTTCACACTCACTTATCGTTCGATTGCTTCGATCTATTGATTGATAACATCTTACATTTTGTCAACAAACCACCTAAACAAAGGGAAAAGCGAGTGTTAATACATCAATACAACAATTTCCTTCTTCAAACAAACAAGACATCCGTCGGCACCCTTTACTGTACTCTAGATTCAGACAATGCAAATTTCCGATCATAATATACAAGTTAGTGTTCTTATAAGCGGCGATGAGCTTGCAACCTGTCACGTATGGAATACTAGCTACTGCAAAATGTGGCATGTGCCAAATATAATGTTTGGACATTGTAATCTGACATCACAGACTAAAAACATTTAGTCGTAATAACAACGCAGTTTTGACTGATGAATGATACGCATCCTACCAAAATTCGTAATTTATTTTATCAGTACAAGGTTTGTAGGAAGTTGCATGAAATTGCTTTTTTGTTTACGATTATTAAAATTTATCAGGACAACGTCTGTCACGGGTCGGCTAGTACAGTATAAATATCCAACATTACATTTTAAAAACCTTTGGCGCTGAAATCACATGATACTAAATTCTGAATCGACTAGAACAGTAGGAGTTGCTCACATAGTCACAACCCAACAACAACTAGAACAGTGCTGGTAATCTTTAAATAGCTGGCTTCCGTAAAAATCGAACTCCTTTTTAAGATTATCATTACCATAGCTTGGAAGAGCCTAAGCCTGCCCTTTTGCCAACGCGCCAAACTCTTGCATATAATAGCAATTACATGAAGAATTCATTAGTATGCTCTTGTTCGAGTTGTTATTAATTATCGTGTCGTGACATTTAAAAGTCAGCAACGAAAGTCGCTGAACACATCTCTAACTGTAGACATACGCAAGGCCTCATCCATGGGAATCCTCAAGTCCAAATTATACCAACATTTTCTCTCAAAATACTGATCTAATTTGAGCATCTATATATATTTGTAGATAAGTACTATTATGGTATATACAAAGGTAAGTTTATGTATTTCTATTTATTTATTTTTAGTAAGTACGTGTATATACATTTATACATATATAAATAATTAAATGATCAATCTCTTTCAAAGCACTACCATTCCCTTTCCAAATTACACAAAGGTTAGCTGGAAGAAAATGCTAATTAGCATTAAGTTCGCCTATATACATGTTCTTGTAGATGTATAATGTAACAAACCCCATTCATTCAAAGTGATATTTTATGGGTTTAGTTTTTTCCTTTTGAGGCATGGAACATTAAAATTGAAATTAAATAGGATTACAACTCTAATCTCCAAGTACGGTAGACATCCTCGCTCTCCTACTCAAATCCTTGAATATGCCTAAGGGTATTCAGAGGCACGTACAAACATTACATTTGGCACATGTCCACATTTTGCAGTAGTTAGCATTCCATACGTGGATTCCATGCATTGACCAACAATGTGGGAAATGGAACAGAGGTGAAGTAGATGCGCCAGAAACTCGTAACCATGAACAAAATGTAATAACTTTTGGTTAGTTATATTGACCGGCTATATATAACGGCTATGGGCTTGCAGCCTGTCACATGGAATGCTAACTACTGCAAAATGTGGGTGTGTGCCAAATGCAATTTGAACGTAGTGATTATCCTTAGGCATATTCAAGGATCTGAGAGGATGTCTACCGTACTTGGGGATTACAGTCTTAGTTTCAGTCTAAGTTTCGTGCCTCAAAAGGAAAAACAGAACCTTATAGAGATCACTCGTGTGTCTGTCTCCCTCCCTCCAACTCCCCCTCTTATCTCCAAAACTATTGTGACAATATTTCAAAAAAAATACAGAAAATAGTTCTTTACATAAAGATCGGTGTCATCACCCTCGGTGCGCGAGCCCGACTCGCACTTGTTCGGTTTTATTCAAAAGGTTTCATGATAAAGGTGGCTAGCATCAAACGATATACACGGAAGCAGTGGAATATTAAATGTTTTTTTATCTAGGTAAACTTGTAGATACAATTTTTTGAAAAAGTATTTAATTTTTAAGAATTTCGGAGATATTCGTACTTATCAAAGTTTCCCCGAAGTTGTTTTTTTTTTTGCATTAATTCCGCCTTTTTGTATTTATTTATTGCAATTAAAGTAGTAATTATACTAGTAAAATAGGTACTTACATAGGTTTTTCCACATAGCAGATTTATTTTTAGCAGATCCTATCGGATAACAGTGGGAATCGACACCGGCTGCGGTCGATTCCACACAGATGTTCAGCAAAAATCATTAGCTGTTTATTAAATACTATTTTTAGATCGCTTCAGATATGAACTTTAGTAGGATCACACAACTGTACACCCCAAAGTGAACTAGAAGAAACTATTTCAATAATTTAAGATTAAAAAAAAATGTATTTAACAGTAAAAAAAACAGAGAAATGTGAGAAATACTTAACATTTGATATACCAATGCTTCCGTGTTTCACGTTTGATGCTAGCCACTTTTATCTGAAGTTTATTTCAGCCGTTTTTTGCGACCACTTTACAAATAGATCTGTCCGACCTCGGGGATAAATCTTTTAACCTTCATCGGCCCGGATCAGATATTCTGAAACATTATCATTCGTATTAGTCTAACTAAGAGCTGAATTACGGTTTTAAGTTCGGTATTTTAGGTTTTTCTCTCTTTCTATCCATTGGAAAAAGGGAGAGAGGGAATAGAGATGATACGTCCCGTATGAAATTTAGTTAGTACCTATGATTATTTAGAAAATAATTGTTCTGCAGTTAATAGTTTTGAGTAAAAACGTAAATATAGTGTTTTGGAAAAACAAACTTTGGAAAATAAATCTATCGAGAAGTTTCACCAATCGTGTTTCTGCTCTTTATTTATCTAGATTAAATCCTTAAGTTATCTTTGTCATATAAAAGCAAAACTGCATGTTTTGCGGTAATTGAGAAATAATTATTTGTTATACAAGAGTGCAAAGTTGCTTTTTAACCGCGTGTTCAATTTTGATGACCGAGCAAGCGAAGGATTCTAAAATTGAATCACTCGCTGGAATCCTGAGCGTTAGCGAGGGAATCAAAAGAGCACGACGTGAAAAATCTTTGCACTCGAGTGCAACACGTTACTTTTCATTCCACCTCAGCGAGGAAATGACTAACTGCAAAAAAAAAACGTTTACAATCACAAGATAGGTAGGTACTTTTATTTCAGTTTAGGTATTAACTACTACATTATGACAGGTAAGTATTACAGAATAATCTTAATAATGACGTGAAAAAATGCCGCGTAAAGAACCGCGTACAAAGCAAATTGAAAAAACCGGCCAAGTGCGAGTCGGACTCGCGCACGAAGGGTTCCGTACCATTATCTATAAAAACGGCAAAAAAATCATGTTTGTTGTATGGGAGCCCCCCTTAAATATTTATTTTATTCTGTTTTTAGTATTTGTTGTTAGAGCAGCCACAGAAATACATAATCTGTGAAAATTTCAACTGTCTAGCTATCACGGTTCATGAGATACAGCCCTGTGACAGACAGACAGACGGACAGCGAAGTCTTAGTAATAAGGTTCCGTTTTTACCCTTTGGGTACGGAACCCTAAAAAGAACACCAAGAAGGTTCCGAGTCTGAGTTTTTAACAAATTAAAAAAAAGTTGTATGATATATTCGGCACCATAGAGGTAGCAGTAAATAGGTTTAATGATTTTTTTAATTCACAAACTTAGTGCACACGATGTTCTAAATTCAATTTACTTTATCCTCTAGAGAATAAAAACGGCTTTTGCACTCAGATATTGAAGAGCAAAAATACTCTTTCCGAGATGGTGGGATGAAAAAACTATTTAGCATACATGAAAAAAAAAATCTCGTCTTCTAGAAGCATCTATTAAAAAGTTAGAAATGAGGAAATGTTATGAGAAGAACGCATTCTTTTTTTTATAGGTAGAGTAAGATTATAACGTCAAATATTATAAATTCAGATTAGATGGTGACATCACAAATGTTGTGAAAGCTGTGTGAAAAATTATAGTTATATAATAAGGCAATATGACGGTCGTTAGCAAAGCACACCTATTAATAAATGCGAATTTATCGATATTCGTTTGTTATTCAATCATCACACTAAACCGATTTCGATGATGATAGATAATGATATAATAATATGATAGATAATAAACATATCTTAGAAACGCTTCCGACCGGTAGCGATCTAGATCAGTCAACGGTCAATAGCTCAACTGTTTTGTATCATAATATAAGTATGTTTATTATACTTACATACTTATATTAAGGCGCTCCCAGTCGACGATTGTTTTTGTTCGAAACGAAAAAAGAAATACTTGTGAACAAGCCACATCTCCTCTTTTATAATGTATAGTATATGTGAATAAAGATGTACCCATCTTTAATCACTTCGATAAATAATCCTACCGACCGCTGCAATGACGACAAACACACGTCGGCGCGTGGTCCGCCTTAGCTTTTCGAATAAGATATAAATTATGTATAATTACTTATCAAAAATCTATTCTAATAGAAATCTAGATCTACATATTACCTATCTTTAACAATAAATCACAAGTTGAGATGTGGCTTGTTCAGAAGTATTTATTTTTTCGTTTCGAAAAAGAGCAATCAGTGACTAGGAGCCCCTTAAGATATTATATTATAATTATTCAATGTTTTTGTCACCTAACCTCTCCTAAACGGCTAGACTGATTTGGTTGAAATTTCGTATGTATATTTCAATGGGTTCCTGGATGGTTTGAAAACACAATTCGACCCGCTAGGTGGCGCTGCTGTCGGTATGTCACCAAATATGACTTGCTGTAGGTACTCTTATGTAGACGGTACCTACAACGTTCGCGGGATCAGCTAATATTTTATAAATATTCTGTACTTAATATGTTATAATAGATGGATTTAAAATTATGATACTTTTTGTCTCTTAAAACAACCCCTAAAGGGATTAAAACGGGACGTCTAGGTTTGTATGAAAAATAACGCGAACGACCAGTCGATATTAATAAATGAATATTTACACCACTCTATTCACAGATAAAGTCCGCGGTGAAACTTCTTAATAATAATTTATTTGATATAATTTAAATATTACTAATATATTAATTTTATTTTGGCATAGATAACGTAGTTAGGTGCTATGGTAGGTAAGTCTATTGTCTTTGATATTAGTACTTATCATGGTGAGTAGGTATTGTTGATTGGAAAAACCAATTACAAAATATCAGGCAATTAAACATTAATTGTAACCTAACGATCTACCTACTCTAGATAAGTAGATACATCAACTCCATTAGAGTGCTTTTAAGGAAAGAAGTCCGTGCTTCAGAATTTTCAATCTCTGTTCTGCTCATCTGCTCATCTAACAAAGATAAGGCTGCCATCTCTAAAATTTGGCAACTAGGACAAGACACGTGAAAACCTCGGATTTTAGAGCCCAGAACCCGGACATGTTAACAGAGAGACCTCCCCCCCTCTCGGTTGCAATTTAAAGTTGATTTTACAATTCCGGCCTGCTTGTGTCGCGGGTGGCCAAATTTTAAACCCGGACTACAAATGAAACCCCGCCCGGACGCTCCCCGGACGCCCTCTAAACTACGACAAATCCGGGGAGGCCCGGACGGATAGCAGCCCTAAACAAACACAACATGGCTACTCAGTCAAATTTAGTTCCACTAAATTGCCACGGGATTACCTTCAACTTGCTCTACACCTCAAACAAACTACTAGGAGCCAAACGTAATCCCGTAAGCAATGATGTGAGTTCTCGTCAGTTCAATACACCATGAGTCACCCTCTCGGCATCCCAATCATTTGAACACTTCACTGCAAATCTGACCGGGATACTCGACGGCCCGTTCTGCGTAAAATGGACCGTTTTTGACAGATGAATGTTTTTGTTTCAATAAATAATAAATATTGATAGACATTTCTTTTCTACTTCTTTCTTCTTTTATATATCAAAATGAATAATCTTATATAAAATAAAGTTAGTATAGTTGTCGTTAGTCTCGCTAAAACTCTAAATCTAAATCGTAAAAATCCAGAAATTCTGAAAGTGCTTTTTTCTATGGGGTTATTGAAATTTGACAGGACAGCGTCAGTTGGGACAGTTACCAATGGTAATGTAAAAATGTCAGCTAGGACATTGACTAAACTATTTTATATGAAAAAGCGAAGTTATAAAAGGTCCTCCACCACATCATTAGCACCAGCAATATAGGTTCAGCATGTAGCACCTACATCACCTTCTTTCCTAAAAAGCATTAGGTATAATATAGGTAGGTAGGTAACCCCATTAGATACCTTCAAGGATCTGAGGGCCTGGAGATCAGAGAGGATGTCTATTGTCTACTGTACTTGGGGATTATAGTCGTGATCCTATTTCATTTTACCACCTATATTTATTTGACCTCTCACAACACAACCCCCTTTAAAATCTTAAAGTATCTGAGCACCTGGTGATCTGAGAGGATATCTACCTGGATTACAGTCGTGATCGTGTTTCACAGTTTTTTTTTTCATAATTTTTATTATTTTGGATTGGCACAACATGTTATGAAAGAATATGTTTTACATCTGGCCGCCTTTGGAATATTATTATTCTAATAAATAAGTTATCATTCTACGACTGATTCTCGGAGCGTTCTAATTCTTGAAGCAACATCTAGAAATTCTAGAATAACCAATGCGTATTATGTTCGAAACGTACAACGCAGCTTGTTTCAAAAGAAATAAAAAATTCCGCGTTGTGTCTCGCTAGCTCCAACTTATTATTCCACTCGTGCTCCTTAAATGGAACAGGCCATGACTGGTCAGCCATTGTTGAAGTGTCAACAATAAAACCTATTTCGTTGCCTACATAAGTGTAACACCATGTGACTTTATCGAGAGAACAAGTTTGGAAAGCGTATTCCGGTCGTTGAACTTACATAAACATTCTCCTATCAAGCGGGTTCTGTGACAAACATTTTGGCTTTTATAATATAAAAAAAAGAAAACGATGCAACCTGTTTGGTGATTCATGAATGCCAACCTCTTTAGTAATGGAATGGAACCTTCTTGGATGTGGCTATATTCACCTCCCCTCGCTGTTTGAATGTTGTCATTATCATCTTTTGGTCTTCAACACATTTTGTTTCTTCCTTAGTTAGTTAGTACTTACGCATCTCAGAAGCTCAATGAATATTCATCTTCGCTGTTACGTCATGGAATGCACGTACACCGGATGACCACATATAAACAATAGTAAACTAAAGTATTTGCATAGATACCCATCATAGTAGGTAGCCATAGGTAGACCATGACGTAGGGCTCCCGAATGATTGACGTCGTACTTCTACCGTGCCAACTGAATCGCCTCGATTGAAACAATCGAACTAATTCAGTCTTAAAGTTGCACTTCCTTGATCGTGCGTCACTTAAAATAACGACTAAAATTTAATATAATCAATACGACGTACGATTAATCCAGCGTAAAGTTCTGAAAAACTGAAAGTGCTTTTTCTGTGGGATTATTGAAATTTGACAGGACAACGTTTGTCGCGACAGCTTTAATAAAACCTTTTTCTTAGCGGCCTCCTTAGCTGTAAATACTGACAGATGACTCTGATGTTAAAAAAAATGTACCTAAATAATTTTAGCGCCAAACACAAAAATTCCTAAACCATTTTCATAATTCGAACAAGTTGTTTTACAAGCTGCCAGTTAATTTGAAAAGGTTGCGTGCTAATTTCCGCACAGTAATTCATGGAAATCGATTTAACTTCAGTGCGTTCTCAATTACGTTCCTAGTTTTATGTTATGTTAGAATTCATAAGTGCATTGGACAGAATAAACTGATTGCTTCGAACGGTGCCAAATAGAAAGACGGTTAGGTATGATGTGATTGTGGAAATGACCCCATTGCCTGTGTTCACTAAGAAGAAGCGACAAATGTTAGTATCTATAAAGCTACCTATAGTCTGTTTGCAACTGTCTTTAGATCGCTCGACTGGTTCTTACGTATTTCGTGAATATTCTATAATGTAGTACCTACCTATGTTATTTAATGCTATGATTTTTTTATTTAGGTACTTATTATTTATTAAGTACCTACCTATTTGTTTTGTTATAAGTTGGTAGGTAAGTTTATTAATAAAAAAACCTTTAAGTACGAATAATCTCCAGTGATCATTGGTTGAATTAATATTTGTATTCTCACGAATGGAAAACACAAACGACATGCTCGTACGAGGTAGGTACCTACTCTACTTTTTCTTTCGTACAATTTAGTAGGTAGGTACCTATGGAACGTGTGACCTAGAGACGTTAACATTGCAAATTTGTAAACACTACAATATACTTATGCCCTGCCTCTCCATTTTGTATATTGAACTATTTTGCCATACTTATAATAGTAGGTAAGTATACGTATCAGTATCAATATCACGAAAGAATTTCACCTTGAAATGCGAAAGCCACATAGCAATTAAATTTAATTCTATTCAAAATTAAAGCTTATTGTTATAGTGATAGTCTATATTTTACAAGGATACGTAAGGCCGTGTCGTGATAGATCATACGCATTGTACAACAAATATCTATACTAATATTATAAAAATGCAAAAGTAACTCGTGTCTGTTTGCCTGTCTGTGACGTTATCACGACCAAACTTCACGGCCGATTGTGATGAAATTTCATAGAAATATTTTAAAGTTTTGGGACAGACATAGACTACTTTTTTCCCCAAAATTTACTTGTTTTACGAAAAAGTCGTCAAAAAACATTTCCTGATTCTACGCAAAACCGAGGGTAAAAGCTAGTTATAAGATAAATGTAATGCAAGGCGAAATAAACCACCTAAGTAGCTCCTAGACTACATTTACTTTTAAGTCTAGGACGTGACCTAGAACTGCCTTTCATCCTAAAACGTGTTCTTTGATCCTTGGATAAAGTCAGGTACCAACCTTCTCGTTCCTAAGTAGTGACTTAGTATAAAGAAGTATGATCATAAATTTTTATTAAAATTTACCTTCACTCTTTAAAGAAAAAAAAACATAATCACGTGCTCATGATGAAGAGCATCTGAATTGTCTCAAAACGTCAGCAATACAAGAAAATAACGTGGTAATTAGCCGTATTTGTATTTAAAAAGAAAAAAAAACATTCGAAAAAGTGCGTTTTAAAGCAGGTTCTTTTCATTTCTAAGTAGGTAATACCTACCCAAAGAGTTTGCATGCGAAATAGTTATTTGTTATACAAGAGTGCAAAGTTGCTTTTTAACCGCGTGTTCAATTTTGATGACCGAGCAAACGAAGGATTCTAAAATTCGCTGCGCTCGTGATTCAAAATTAGAATCCTGAGCGTTAGCGAGGGAATCAAAAGAGCACGAGGTGAAAAATCTTTGCACTCGAGTGCAACACGTAACTTTTCATTCCACCTCAGCGAGGAAATGACTAAATGCTAAAAAAAACGTTTACAATCACAAGATAGGTACTTTTATTTCAGTTTAGGTATTAACTACTACATTATGACAGGTAAGTATTACAGAATAATCTTATTAATGACGTGAAAAAATGCCGCGTAAAGAACCGCGTACAAAGCAAATCGAAAAAAGAACACCAAGAAGGTTCCGAGTCTGAGTTTTTAACAAATTAAAAAAAAGTTGTATGATATATTCGGCACCATAGAGGTAGCAGTAAATAGGTTTAATGATTTTTTTAATTCACAAACTTAGTGCACACGATGTTCTAAATTCAATTTACTTTATCCTCTAGAGAATAAAAACGGCTTTTGCACTCAGATATTGAAGAGCAAAAATACTCTTTCCGAGATGGTGGGATGAAAAAGTACTACTTTTATTAGTTGAGCTACTTAATACTGTTTGCAACAGTCTTTAGAAGGCTCAACTGGTTCATAAGTATTTTCTAAATATTCTGTATTATATTAGTATTAGATGTTATTTGTTTCTAAAAGCTTACTTTTATAACTTTTTTGTCCATTAAAAAAATAGCAGTCGGAAAAGAAGAAAAAATCTGTGCTCACAGAGATGAAACATTAAAATGCCGTTAAAAACGTTCCAGCATTTTCAAACTACTACGATAGTAACACAGCTAGTTCACATTGAAGCAAAATAGGCCAAGGTCATAGGTTTGATGAGTTGACCTATATTTTAGAGGACAGTACCTATTTACCTTAGATAATTGCTATTGTGAATTCAATTGACTACTCCAGTTAATAAAAATATTAATTTTATGACGGTAGTCGGGACTCGGGGGATAATTCGTCAGGAGATAATGCTACTGTAGTTTGTATTTGTAGCATATTATTATCGTAAATATAGGTCTAAATCTGTATCTGTAAAACAATAATTAAATAGGTACTTACATACTCACTATTTGTTAATTTATATTTTTAAAACTCACTATTTATAATCAACTCACAAACATTCCTCATTTTGCTGCCGCCTTTTTTTCCTTCTACTCTAATCATTTTTGACCACCGTCAGTTATTCACTCATTCTACCAGTAAATAATAAAGAGGGTTTACCAAAACGACAAATCAGTGATCTCTGGCTGGGTTAAAATGATGCATTTAATGTAGGAAAATACTTTAAATTAGTTAGTAAGAAAGCTGACCTAATTAAGTTAAATATTTTATTTATTATTGTTACAGATCGTCAGACATGATCCACGTTGACGAAACGGATCCTGTTGGAGGTAAGATACCCACATTTTTTTTTTTAAACTTTCGCTTAATAAAATCGAAATTATTTGCACGAAATTCTAATAAAAACATCATCCATAAACAAAAGAACATTATAGCTCAGGGGCGTATTAAGGATGAATTCGGGGGCATTTTTTTCTTTTTTATTTCACTTGCCCATTTTTTCCCTGTTTATTTCATATTTAAAATCGATCTTAAAGGTCGTTGACATTCTGAAGTCTCGATAATTACTTCTCGTAGGCCTCTCCAGTCATCACTAACAAAATAAACAAACACGTTTTGGCAGTCGCGCGGAATTCGTCTTTATTTTCGACTCGCTTGAATGTCGAGACATGTCTACGGTGACAGTTTAAAAGTGAAAATCATAATCTTTAGTGCACGACGTATTGTTACGTAGAAAAATGGTTAGCTACAAAAATACATTTAGAAAAAAAACATGCTTAAACCACTAAATACGAGATTCTTAAAAAATAAAATAAATATTGGTGGAAACACCCAGACACAGAACAAACATGAATGTTCTGTGATATGAATTAAAATGCCAGGAATTTATGATGCATCAGCAAAACATAAATCACGTTGCAAGATTGGCAGTAATAGAGTCGAATTGGCGTTTAAAATCATCATAACCGCTAAATGACGTCACTTTCATTAAATTAAACCACAAGAGACGATTATTTAGCACCTCCTGACTCAGAATAAAAAACTTACAGAAGTAGGCTTCCGGTGACGCTAAATGGTTTAATATAACGGGATTGTTTAGTAAAAACTGGATTGGTTAGTTCATTGGGTATAAAACAAGGGTCACTGAACTCTATTAGGTTTAGATTAAAATAATGCCGAGACGAATTAACCTAAATACATTTTAATGGCAGAGTATTGAATCGCATAAAACATCATTACACAATTAGTATTGTTATAAGCGGCGATGGGTTTACGACCTGTTACGTATGGAACGCTAACTACTGCAAAATGTGGGCATATGCCAAATGTAATGTTTAGACGTTCCTCTGACTACCTCCTCTAAACATCTTCAAATGATCTAAGCGCCTGGTGATCTGAGAGGATGTCTGCCGTACTTGAGGATTACAGTCGTGATCCTATTTATATTTATTTTTTTATTTTATATAACATGTTTAGGTTCAATTAAGATATAAGACAACTAGGAAAGCAATAAAATTATTCTTGTAATTATATATTGAATTGCGAATTTTTATGTTACAGAACATAATCAAGACGAAAAATTATAAAATAAATACTTGTCAATGATAATAATAATAATTATTATTAATATATTAATGTACTCGTAGTAACTACCAAAATATTACATTAGATAAATTATATTATAAATGAGAAAGTTTAGATGTTTGTTTGTTACTCAGTTACATTGAAATCCGTTTTTAAACCCCTCTCGGATAGTTCTGTGCCCATAATTTAAGAACAAGCAAGTTACAGATTGTAGTCAAACAAAAATAGCAACAAAGAAGAATAGAGCGAAAAAAAATAAGTAATAGCAGAACTACTTACTAATACTTAGTAGGTAATGTTAATAGCTCAACTATAGTACTCGTACAAAATTATGATGATAGATGTGTGAGAGTGTGTGAAGTGTGAGGAGATCTTGGAGACCTGGCTACACTCTAACCGGCAATCATTAAGTACGTACTTACGTACCATACGTAAAAGCAAAAGACATCATTGTGTTTCTAAGGGGCAAGCCAGACAGAAGAGACGTAAGACAAGAACACGTCGCAAACGCAGTGCCCCTTAGATGTACTTTTATACTTGACTGGCCTCACAGCTCAGTTGGTAGTAACTCTGCCTTCGGCGCTGTATGTTGCGGTTCGATTCCCTCCCGGGACAAACATTTGTGTGATGAACACGGATGTATGTTCTGTGTCTGGACTCTGGGTGTTATAATGTATCATAAGCTTGTATTTCCAAAAAAAAAGTATATATGCATTCTATTAGTTATATAGTTCGCATAATTACAAGCTTTGCGTATTTTAGGGCTAAATGGCGCTGTGTTAAATTTCCACCTATATTTATATTCATTTATCGCGACACAAAACGTACAGAAGAGACGGGGCGCGTACGCAACGCGTTGACGTTTGTGCTCTTTCATGACGAGTCTTACGTCTCCTCTGCCTGGCTAGCCCCTAAGACCTTGTTTCGCCTGTGAATCACGACACGTAGCGATAACAATAAGACACTGACAAATTGTCATTGCACAAACCGCTTCCCGGCTGAAATACATTTCTATAACAATACTAAGCACGTGTCGCGCCGCTTATTGTGGCCAAGAATCCAAGATAGTAATAGAACGTATATATTTGACGGCATCGATAGCGAGGTGGATGAGTATCTGACTAAAATGGATGACGTGCTGGTTCGATGTTTGCAGCAGGAAAGTAACATAAATAAATATTGGCGGACTTTACACACAGCGCCATCTAGTCCCAAACTAAGCAAAGCTTGAACTATGGAACCAGATAAAAAATACAGAAAATACATAAATATTTGTCCTGGGTGGGGATCGAACCCACAACCTACAGATCAGAAGGCAGAGTTACTACCAATACCAACTGAGCTGTGAGGCCAGTGAGATGACATGCTGGTTCGATGTCTGAGGAAAATGTTTGTATGATTTTTATACGGGTCCGGATGTTGTGGTAACCATGCTCATAGTTTCTGATTCAAAGTTACAGAGAATTCTAGTGAGGGGTCAGGACTCTCAGGACTATTTTGTGACTGATGCCTGCGACACGTAATATAAGTATTCTATCAGTTATCTGGTTCCCATAGTACAAGCTTTGCTTAGTTTGGGGCTAGATGGCTCTGTGTGAAATCACTAATATTTTATTTACACAATTTAGCACTTCTGCAGGCATCATCGTTTTTTGGCTGTTTTTGTAACAGTTTTATGTGCTTACAATAAATATATTTTGATTTAGACTGTTCGGTGTCCAATTTTAATGAAATTCGGAATCTGATAGATATAGGTATTGACAACTTTATACATAAATAAAGGCGCAAGCGCAGCCCCGAACGGGTTTTCTGTATTTCTGTATTTTAAAATAGATTATGGTATAGCTGTCTCTACATGACAGATTGGCACTAAATTGTTGTTTTCACCGGATGTTTTTGACAATGTTGATTTTAGAACAGTTTTCAACCACACGCGACTGTACCCAGTCAGTAAACTCTGTTAGATCACAGTATGAAGGTCGCAAGTCTTTGGCCGATTGTCCGTCCGGCCATTCATAGCTACTTCTATTTATACCAACATCTAGGTATTACAATCACAATGGAAATGTTTTGTTTTATCTTTTTTTTTTCTCTGTGTCTGGGTGTTAGTGTGTATCATATGTATGTATTTACAAAAAAAAAAAAAAAAAAGTATATAAGTATTCTATCAGTTATCTGGTTCCCATAGTACAAGCTTTGCTTAGTTTGGGGCTAGATGGCGATGTGTAAAAATGTCCACCAATATTTATTTATTTATTTATTTATTTATCATTCATAGTTGGAAGAACTGTTTCCTTCGTCTTTCCAACGAAGGAAATATTCAAATTTATTATACTATTATATAATATATTAACATTATAGTATTTATTACCTCTATTTCTATTTTATTTGTAGGAAGTCGTGACTATTAGAGAGCCTTGTTTGACGTTATCCTTTCTTTTAGACAGGTGCGAACTAAGGAGACATGACAGGGGCAAAATTACAGAAATAAATTGTTTATCATTTCAAGTTAAATATCGATTTTAGACATTTTTAAACTAAAACTGAAAATGAAAAACATTTAAATAACATTTATTATTGCGATAAGTAACTGACTTTATACGGAATAATAATAAATAATAATTAAGCTATATTTGAATTTTTCATAGAAATTAAATAAAAACGTATGAAAAAAAAATAACATGACGCTTCGTACCTTTCTGTTAGTTCCTATTGGTTTAAACCTCGGATAACAATAGTCTTAATTTAGATTAACCTTACAAACTAGTGACGGTGTCATGACACGAGTTGAATGCACCTCGTGAGGCGCCGCGTTCGTCCACCTCGATGTCTCATCGATCGATCTCAATCAATCTTTGTCTACGCTTCATTATATCTATTTAAAATAATCAAAATAAAAAAACTTAATAAAAAAACTATTTTAAGGGGCTCCCATTCGCTGATTGCTCTTTTTCGAAACGAAAAAAGAAATACTTCTGAACAAGCCACATCTCCTATTTTTATAAGTATACTAGCTGACCCGTGCCCGCTTCGCTGTGCGTAAGACATTTCTAATACCATTGTTGACTTTTTTGTAGATGTTTTTAAGGTGTACAATACTGTAGTACATTATTTTGATATATCTCGTGGGGTTCAGCCAGCATTTGCAATGTAAGCGCAAAAAAATGTGTTTATTTACGACATCACATTAGAAACCTCTAAAATTATCAGTGTTTCTCTACTATATTATGCATGTATTATACATATAAACCTTCCTTTTGAATCACTCTATTTATAAAAAAAAACGCATCAAAATCCGTTGTGTAGTTTTAAAGATATAAGCAAACATACATACATACATACATACCTACATATTACATACAGACGCGGGAAGCGGAAAGCGACTTTGCTTTATACTATGTAGTGATTACTTCAGGTTCCTACCTAGATTTCTATTAAGCTGAAAACATAATAGCAGAAACTTTTCACGATAAAGATATTATTTCAAAATGATACGTTTTAGAATTTATGATCGAAATATTTTATATACCTACTATTAAAATCAACTTGTGATTTATTGTTAAAGATAGGTAATATGTAGATCTAGATTTCTATTAGAATAGATTTTTGATAAGTAATTATACATAATTTATATCATTAAGTTATATCATTAATTTATTCGAAAAGCTAAGGCGGACCACGCGCCGACGTGTGTTTGTCGTCATTGTAGCGGTCGGTAGGATTATTTATCGAAGTGATTAAAGATGGGTACATCTCTATTCACATATACTATACATTATAAAATAGGAGATGTGTCTTGTTCACAAGTATTTATTTTTTCGTTTCGAACAAAAACAATCGTCGACTGGGAGCGCCTTAATCAATAAAAACATTTTAAATACTTTTTTACATTTACACATTATTACAAATACATCTTTTAATTTTTTTTTTTATTTATAAATCACGTCTTAGCAGCACCGTTTATTTAAAAAATATCACTGCTCACGTCTTGAGATAAGTATTTATTCTAGTTTCGACATGGCTTTAATAAAATTCAATATTGCTATAGTTTTCGACTCTATATTTTATACACGAAGTTACTCAAAAGTCAAAGCTTAGGTAATCATTGATATAAAAATGTGCTGGCCAATATTGGTATATGGTTATCCAGCGTAGCGATCCCGGAACTACCTTGGAAACGATAGTAATCCGAATCAGTTGAGCTAGCTAGACCAACTGGTTTTTGTATGTTTTGTTAATAATTGTGTATTATTCATAGATTAGATGTAGGTACGCGTACATACCTAATATTCCTTATATCTATATATCGATATTATTATTTTTAACCATATTTCGAACTTAAATAGCAGCTCTGCCGCTAATCTTACTCTCGTATTCAAGAACGACACTATGAGGGCACGCACCAACAGTGGACGAAATCTTTTTTCATAAACATCACTTTATGTGTTGAGCGGCACTATGGCGCAAGCCATCGTGTGCCTTTATGTGTTGTGCTGTCGCACAACACATAAAAATTTTTTATGAAAAAATATTTCGTCCACTGTGGGTGCGTGTTCTCATAGTGTCGTTCTTGAATACGAGGATTAGATTAATGCTGTCTTAGCAAAAAAAGGGTAAAACGCTATTTTACAATAGAAAAAAAAAGAATACTGGCACTTTAATTTTATAATTTTTGTATGAAACCTGAAGGACCTCCTTTAAGAAGAGTTTTTATTGTATGTAAATAAAGTTAATAATATGTGTGCATGTGTCTCATCTCGGCTTGAGCATACAGACTAAACAATAGACCGGCCAACTAAAATAACAAGCGAAACGTGCACTTTTATATTAACGTTGAACTGATGCCAATATGCAACTACACGACAAGCGCGTTTTAATACACTCCTCCTACCAATCATAAAACGCTGTCTGAATTTCTAACTGAATTTAGAAATGAAGGAGGTTATTAATTTGGCCATTATGTACTTTTTTATGATTGTACGCCGATATTTTTTTATAATGATCCCGAGATCTTAATTTGTCTTTTTTTTTGTAAAAAGTAGGGTATTTATAATTTATGGCGATCGAAACTGTGTCGTAATTTTGTGGTGTTAATTGTTGAGAAAATTATTTATTACATATTTGCAATAATTGCGTGGTATATTTGTAATCTTGCTACAAAATTGTCTCTACCTGTACCTAATGTACTTGTTAGTCCATTGTATTTAAAACAAGTCCATAGGTGTATAAAATGTAGATCAATGAGCTAATCTCGATATCTGTAAAAACCAGAGATAACATTATCAGATAATAAACAAAAAAGATTATTCATAATAACAATTTTCCTTCCAGTTTTTAATAACACAATGTGTTTAATCATTTTAAATACCCACTTGCGTTGCGTGGCCGATATGAAATATTTATACATAAACGCTGTTCCGACAGACTTTGTCCTGTCAAATTTAAATAATCTCACAGAAAAAATCATTTTCGGTTTTTTCCCGAACTTTACGCCACCCTTATCACTTGGAGGTATAAAAAATACCCTACGACCTATTCTCAGATCTACCGAAAATACAAAAAAAAATATATAAAAAGCGGTCAAGCCGTTTCGGAGGAGTTTGGTTACAAACACTGTGTGTGACACGATAATTTTATATATACTCGTATTAGACAGATATACCTTCATGATTCTCTTTGCCTACATGTAGGAAACAAAAATACGTTACTTCATAACTATCATAAGTGACTAGTAGTGGCCGGGCTTCGTACGGGTGTACTAATGCAGATTTTAGGCAAACTTTTGATACCTTAGGTTACATTATAGCTATTACCGTGAAACCTCTAATTTTTTGAAAATAAAATGTAGCCCATATAAGATACTTGCTGAATGCTGATAATGTAACTTTTGTCAGGAGTTTTTAAAATTGGTCGAATAGGGTTTGAGTTTATCCATCACTACATAGTATAAAGCAAAGTCGCTTTCCGCTTCCCGCGTATGTATGTTTGCTTATATCTTTAAAACTACACAACGGATTTTGATGCGGTTTTTTTTAATAGATAGAGTGATTCAGGAGGAAGGTTTATATGTATAATAACATGCTACCCGTGCGAAGCCGGGGCGGGTCGCTAGTTACAAACAAAAATACAAATGTTACATCTTTATACCTAACTAGTTTTTACCCGCGACTTCGTCCGCGTAGATTCTGGAAATAAAATTTTGACGAATTTATCATAAAACATTGAAATTCCTGAAAATCTATTTTTTTGGGAAATATGTACCTAGCCTATGTCCGTCCTAAGACTTTGAACTATCTTTAAATGCAGATTCATCCAAACGGCCCAGTGGCTTGGCCGTGATAACGTCACAGACAGAATTACTTTCGCATTTACAATATTAGTATTGATAGTTGTGTAGATGCAAATATAAATAATGTTATTGTTTTTGTTTCAGAAATCGAGCCACCATTTCCCTGCCGAGATGTCGCTATCAAACGGAGTACAGATGTCAACGACAACTATGAAATGCTTTCAGAAATTGGCAGGTTAGTCAGCCTGATTAGTGATTAATTGTTTCAACAAATGAAGTAAGACGTGATGTCATAAATATAAGTGAACACTTATAACGATACAAAATTTAGTGTTTTGCTCTAGTAGGTACTAGATATCTTTTATAGATAGGTAGGTACTTCATTATAATTATCTTGAGTTGTTTTATTTTGTTCTTTATCAAACGCACTAATTAAATAGTTGTGGTAGGTGAATGGGTTTTTTCAACACAAATGATGGTTTAGATCAAGTTTGTACTTTAAGTATTAATTTACTGAACCAAATAACCAATTGCATAGATCTACATCTAAAAACAGCATACAGTATTGTATAAACAGTAATTTCAAAGCATTTCCCTCAACAAACCTTAAATTTTCTGTTCCTAGGGGCAAATTCGGCACAGTCTACCTATGCAGGGAGAAAAGCACTGGCCTGGAGCTGGCCGCGAAGCTCGTCTCAGTGAGCCGAAGAGACGAGAGACGGAATGTGGAAAGAGAAGTCGACGTGATGCGCCGACTACGCCACCCCAGACTGATACAACTTTACGACGCTTACGAGTGGGGGAAGTACATGTGCGTCGTGCTTGAATTGTAAGTATCTTCCAGCCAGTGCCTACTTTTATACGCCCGGTGCTAACTTATATACCTAAGTGCGCCCCCGAACCGAACCAACTCAGTAATCCCCACCTCCCCCCGCTCGGCAGCAAATCATACTAAATTCTAGTGACTATCAGACCCCTGTAAAAAACCTCGTAGCCCCCCCAATTTTACGCCCTGGGCACACACCTTTTTCGGCACTGCCTCCAGAACACCTAGCATAAAGACCCTAGAAGTTTATTTTACAGAAATACCTATAGACAAAAACCTTATTAATTTTTTGTGTTAAAAGCAGCTTTTGAACTGTTTGAGCATGGCAATCGCAAGAATAAACGAAAAAGTTATTTCTAAACTTGCCTCGACCAAAATTCCACCTCTCTACACGTTACTACGGCCAAATTTAATTCTTGTCTATTCTTTCATAGACTAATATTTTTTTCAAATCACAGCGACAAAATTGGATTTGGTAAAAAATCCTTTAATTGTATTAAATTTTTTAAAAGTATGTTGTTGTGCTTACTTTTTATCCAGGGCTGAACTAGGCCATTCACGTAAGGGCAAAGGAGATCAAACAAAATCAACTCATCATAAATTTTGATGGATTTTACGAAGCTGCAAAACTGATAAAGCGAAGTTAAACTCAGTCAGAATAACAATTTAATTATAAATAAACACCGTCTGATATGTATCATGTTCAAGATCATATTGTTCAGTCAGTAACCCTACAAAAATTTCAACAGTTAAAAACAAACAATGCATTAACTTCAAAAATGTGTTTTTTAATTAATAAACAAACCTTAATGGACTGACGAATCCTTTATTTTCGTGAAAAAGGAACATTTCCTTTTACGAAACGAAATAAACAATGCCCACACTGCATACAAAACACGAAAATGATTCATACAACGCAATGTCATGTGGCTTGCTACTTGTAAACTGCACACGCGCGCTATTCTATCAAAGCTGTGTACCTACGAGTAGGTATATTATACTAATATTATAAAAAGGAAACATTTGTATTTTTGTATGTTTGTAACGAATAAACTCCAAAACTACTAGACCAATTTCAAAAATGATCCCTACAAAAACTTCAATAATGTAACCTATGGTGTAAAAAAATAGACATAAATTCATCATAACACCCGTGGGACGCCGGGCGGACTGCTAATCTATCTGATAAGGTGAAGTCGTCGAGTGAGTAGTATCTTCTTCGACTTTTCTTACAATTATTATTTCAAAGATAGATCATAGTCGACGAAACAAGTATCACGCGGCACTCAGGCACATTCTGTTTCAATTTTAAAATAACATTTCCGTCATTCGAGTTTATTTCTACACTATTCTGTACATAAGCGCGCGTTTATATTCGTAATTATTTATTTATATGTAGGTGTTGTTGAATCACATGTTCTGTAATGTTATAGGACTTCTAATTTGGCTCCATTCAAACCGAGAGTAGGTACTAGGGCGTGTAAAAACCGGGTTGTTTAGAAAAACCGGGTTTTTCGGTTTTTAATTTTCAATAACCGGTTAAACCGGTTAATCGGTTATTTTTCAAGTTTTTTATATAGGTGTCTTAGGACATAATAAAACCATACATTTTAATGAAAATTAACTTATTATTCAAATAAGCAAGCACCAATTAAATTAACTTGTTAAATTTCAAAATATTTTGATGTACTTACTCAAAACTCACCCTTACTCGAATAAAGTAATAAAGGCAAAAATATGATAAATCAGTCATAATAGTTAACAATAATTCATAATTCTTAGTTGTAACCTCAAAACTAACTTCATTCAAACTCTTCTGAGGCCCCTCCAATACCCCTTGAAAAGTACTTCATGTTTTAACACGGGTGTTTATCACGTAATTACCCTTAATTTATTTTCCCGACGTTTCGGCTATGTTCCAATAGCCATGGTCGCTGGCTGACTGGAGAACACGGTGCCACCGTCGAGAAGCGGAGGCAGTTGACGAAACTACCCTCACTTGGTCTTCAGAAATAGAAATGTCCATGTTCGTATTACGACACACCACACTAACTGTATCTACGCACTGAGATGGTCTGTCACGACGCCCACATATAGTAACCACAGGATTCCAAGAATTAGAGTCTATAGCCGTCTTCACGATTTAAATTTGAGTACTTCTTGATTTCAATAGCTTCAGGGTGTCAGACAAAATTGAAAATGTGTTGAGGAGATTTTCAATTAAGTCAGTTTTCACTCCGTTGTCTAAGGTGACTAAGCAGTTACGGATTCCGAAGGATGTTGTACCTTTGCAAATGCCTGGTGTGTATAAGATAGACTGCAGTTATGGCCCTTCATACATTGGGCAAACAAAAAGAACTATAGCCGAACATGTCAAAGAACATATTGCAGCTGTCAAAAATCGCCAGGTAAAACAAGTCAGCGATCGCAGAGCACTTAGTAGATTCGGGACCGTCTCACTGGATTGAACTACATGACCCTAAAGTTCTGTCTAGTGAACGCCATTATTATAAGATAATAGTTCAGGAAGCTATTGCAATCAAGAAGTACTCAAATTTAAATCGTGAAGACAGCTATAGACTCTAATTCTTGGAATCCTGTGGTTACTATGTGTGGGCGTCGTGACAGACCATCTCAGTGCGTAGATACAGTTAGTGTGGTGTGTCGTAATACGAACATGGACATTTCTATTTCTGAAGACCAAGTGAGGGTAGTTTCGTCAACTGCCTCCGCTTCTCGACGGTAGCACCGTGTTCTCCAGTCTGCCCGCGACCATGGCTATTGTAACATAGCCGAAACGTCGGGAAAATAAATTAAAGGTAATTACGTGATAAACACCCGTGTTAAATCTATAGTTATGTCTACTAATCACGATAGTTTGTAAAATAATACTTCATGTTTGCATCTTAAATCGATTTTTTGGAGTTTTCTCAATTCCTTAAATTACCTGTGTTGGTTTCTAAATGTCACGAAAGTCAAAGAAACGTTACACAGTCGTTTAGAAGCTGTCGAGGAATGCTCAAGGTAGATCGCAAGATACCTTGAGTTGATAGTTTCTTCACTGAGGAAATATGTTGAGGAATCCTCGACATGAGGCAAACTCGAAGTCATTTTATTAACTACAACTACTAAAACACGGTTACGAGGTCGAGTCTAGGTGAGGATATTTCTAGGTAACAACTAAGAATATAGGAATAAAAATAATTAACTTTTTTAATTGGTAGTATTAAAACTCTTTCTCGTACATACTCAAATCCTAATAATATTATAAATACGAAAGTTTGTGAAGATGTTTGTATGTTTAAATATCAATCAGGCCTTAACGAAAAAACGTACTAAGATGAAATTAGCTGTAGATGTAGATTATAATGCCCGATTAAAACATAGGGTGGTTTATAATCCGAAAAATATTGCCAAAATGATAAAAAAAATGCAAAAATAATGAATTTGGAAAAAATCGAATATCCGGTTATTTTGCCAAAAAAACCGGTGAAAAAACCGACCTAAAATCAGTCGGTTAATCGGTTTTTCGGTTAATCGATTAATCGGTTTACATGCCCTAGTAGGTACTCGTACCTAGTAATTGTGATTCACTGAAATTTGTAATTTTCGTACTGAGTCAAAGTCAATTGGGTATTTATTTATTCACGAGGACACTTTGAAACTTCTTAGAAACTAGGTGAAGCTACGCCTATTCCGATCTGGGTTAAGGGCGGCTCTGGCTCATTTTAAACCTTATTTTAGCACTTTTAATTAGCACTATCTTTGTAGTGAACGTTACTTTCTCTCTTCTGGGTCATATGTAAAATGCAAGGTAAATGAACGGTTCTCACAGATTTGCTTCGATCAATCTAAAACCAGTCACCATTAAAAATGAGCCCATTATAACTCTTTTATCAAATGACAAAATTGTATTTGCTGGTTTCCCCTTATTGTCACAGTGTCAAAGCACCTGTCATCGCTTCACTTCATTCAACCTGTCAGGTAGCTTCCGTTTCAGCAAAGAAGATAATTCACGAGTTTATTATTAGATAGAATCCAGGTGTTATAATTAGGTCGTTGACAGCAGAGTGTAATATACTTGTAGTATTATATTATAGCTTTATAAAGTCGTTGACAGGTCGTAGTGGACAGGTGGGACACGCCTTTTGGACATTCATTATGGAGTTTTCACTTTTATAACGAGTTACCCACTCTATCTGATGAAGTGACGTACGGACTGCCATTAGCGTGTGTCAAGTTGTTTTATATAAATTCATTTCACCTTTGATTCATTAAATTGTCTAAAAAAAGAATAATAATTGCATTAGGCTAAAAAGTCTTCAAATAAAATGACGATGACTCGGAAGTGAGGTTTTCAAATAAGCTTTTAATTTTACAACAAACTTTACTTTATAACTAAAACTCTAATGAACCGTTAACTAAATGTCTGCTGCTCTAAATAAGATCAGCGACATGTCAAAAAGGTGAAAGTTAAGTCAAAAGCTGATGAGTCACAAGTTACTTTCCTATCATTTGGAAAGTAGTAATACAGAAATGTACAGTTAATCAAACATAACTCGGTTTTCTTATCTTGGTCGCGGTTTACCGCAAGCTTTACTGCAAGCAATTGTGTTCATTTTGTTTTAAATTTATGTGATTCACACTCTTTGGTAAAACTTTAATTTGAATTTCGAAAACATACTTTTGCTGGCATCTGTCAAACTTGATAATAACTTTTCTCCGGAACATACCTTGGGAACTCAAGTAGAACACCTTTTTGTACTTATTGGTAATCATATTTGCCGGCTCACTGAGGGTTATGTTTATTTCTAGCTGGCCCGCCCCGATTACGCACACATACCAACAACTTGCATGACAATACAACCATAAAAAAATATTTTTAATTCAAACCTCTAACCAAACCTCAAATTATGTAAAAATCTGCAAATAGCTATTTTGAAAAATACAATAGAAGTAATGTTTTATTCATATTTGAATCGTGCTCAATTGACACCAAGAGCATAGTAGATATTCTCAAGAGTCAATTTAAGCAGGATGTAAAACAAGAATTACACACCAAACTACTACCTACTTATGAATAAACTCTTTGCTGTATCATCCCACTTATGTTATGTATGACGCTTTTATAGCACCTAATATTGAACCGACACAAAGTCAAGTACCCCCGTAAATGGCGACGGATAAACGTCTGCTGAATAAAATCTGTGGCGTCAAGCTGCGTCAGATATTACCGCGCATAGTTGGCGCGGCGCCACGGCGACCGACGCCATCTTTGTTCGGCGACGAATGCGAAGATTATGATCAAATGTTGCCATTACGCTGCTTATTATTTTCGCCTTTCAAAATAAAACTTTAAAAATTACTCATACATAATTATTTAGAGGCATGGATCATTGAAAAAAATTATAGGCCCCAAGCCGTGTTTGTTGCCTGATTCTTCTAGGCTTAGTCGTAAGGAACAGGCGTAGCTTCACCTAGCTCCTAAAACGTTTCAAAGTGATCCTCGTGATTTTATTGATATAAATACCTACCTACCTTTTGAATTTGAATTTGGATACAACCGGCTTTTAAACAAATAAATCATCATAAACAGATAATTTACACCATCGTAGGGAGAACCATGGTAAAAGTAGGGCAATAGCAACTATAAACCCTATTGGGGCCGTAGGTACAGGGCCAGGCAGCAAAGATTGCAAGAAAGCAACCATGGCCAAAACCAAATTTAAAACATAAACGTACCTACCTAATGAGTTCCCTCTTGTCACGACGGATGACCATGAATTTGAAAAAGCGAGTCTATATTTCAATCAACACTCGTTTCTCAATTTAACAACGTGAATTTACGTCATAGTTAGGTTATCAAATTGACATATTGTCTAAAAAATATTATGAGTAAAATGTAAGTGACATCATCACGATGATCGATCGCTGTCTGAATTCAGTTAGACCGTGTAGGATCTACATCAAGCTGATATTTTGCCAATTTTCTCCTGACCTATCTATTACATTTTTAGCTTATCACTGTCTATTTTTGGCAAAGATACATAGCATTTCAATTACCTACCTACTTAGGTTAGGTTAGGAAATTAGGAGTGAGAATTGTATGTAAAAAAAACAATGCTTCGCTTTATATAATAGTAGTATTTTTCGAAATGTTTTAATTATATTTTTTTAGCAAGCCTGTCTTAGGAAGGCGTATTGCAAGCACATTTGCGCACAAAGAAAACACCTGTTCCCACTATTTACACACTTGCCCCCGTCACCCAATGGAATGTCTACGTCAAAAATATTTTCAACGCATAAATAATTTTATTTTGCCTTTGGAAAACGGCGTCACTGGAACATGGAAGAACAGTTGACGGAGCTTCATTCAAACATTCTAAAATTGTAACGAAAACATGACGTTTCTCTGCCGTAAGAAGTAAACAAACACGAAAACGTCAACTGTGAGTGACCAGACAGTATCAGAAGATGCCTTAACTATTTACTAAAAAAACGTTGCGTTTTAATTTCGTACCGTTTGGTATGTAGAATAATAGGTCAAGGCAGGATGTGTCGCTAAATATGTTAGTGTTTACTGTTAGGAATGCCTGGATGTCTAATTAGTAAAAATTTGTACCTATTGTTTAACGTCGCGAAGTATTATGTTATCTGGTAGAACATGTATAATAAATTAGGAGTAGGTTAACGACACACGCAATCATTTATGGCACTTGAGACGTTTATATATTAATAAAAAACGTTTGCTGTGGCAATGAGCAACATTATTTGCAGATGCTGTATCCTGCATAATAAAATAAGAATTGTAACCCTCGTTGTTAACGCAAAAAATCGCAAACTATTGCTGTGTTGACGTATTTTCCCTTGATATTGTTATTTATTTTGACATTTTCAAGCAAGTAAAGAGAATTATTTTAGATTATGTGCATTCAAATAACTTTTTAATTTAAGAAAAAGTTCGCGACACTAATAACCCTTCAATCATCCTGAAAACGACCCTGTTTTAATTTTATGATTATAAACTTTTTTAGAAAGTATCAACCTAGTGACGCAACATAAAAATGTATTCTACCAACTGCCATTTTTGCCATCGATCGCTCAGAAATAAATAAATAAATTGTTACAAAAGTGTATAATTGATACAAATTATTTAACTGACATTAATTTAGCTCTGCGATTAGAACTAATGTGATACTGATGACCGGAGTGGGATGAAATCGTAAATGCGTGCTCTGTTTTTGGTCTCCAAAATTGGTACGGAACACTACGAATGTCTGACATCGACCTTGCCGTTTCGTAGTCCCTAGTTAGTTTATTTTGGCGCCAACAGCCGCCTCCATACGTCGAAGCTCATTATTTTGATCAGCAACAAACATTTTGGCAACGTTTCCTTATTACATGTTTGTGTTTCGCGCACTTTTTAAAAATATTTGATGTTAGTTTTATGTTTCTTTGATCCGAAAAATGTTTTGATGCAAAGACTTTTGTTAAACCTAATGATGCTAACCTCCTTGCATCGTAGAAACATTGTGGGACCGAAATAATTGTGTATCTGCATTATTGTGTTAGCTTTTTATAAGTGATTTATATTTTATCGAGAACCTAGTGATAAAACAAACCTTACTTAGGTTTAATAACACTATTTATCCATTAAATGTACCTTTTCTGTGTTGTAATAAATAAATAAAATAAATAAATAACAAAACCAACCAATGTTACCAACACACTAAACTTAGGTAATAATAATTTTACTTCGAATAGGCGTGCTTTGCTTTTATGTATATGTATGTTTGCTGTGTATGAGGTTGTATTTACAAACAAATCTTTTTATTATCTTTCCAGGATAACGGGCGGAGAGTTATTTGAGCGTGTCATAGATGAAGACTTTGTGCTGACGGAAAGAGCATGCACGGTGTTCATGCGGCAAATATGCGAAGGGATCGAGTTCGTTCACAGGCAGAATATACTGCATCTTGATATGAAGGTAATGGAAGGTATAGATAGGGATTATCCTAATCTATACATCTATACTTATATATTTCCCTTAGAAAGAAACCGAAAGCAAGGAAGGCCAAAAAGGAGATGGAGGGACATTTTTGTACAACGATGCGGACCGGAATGGATGAGGAAGGCAAGAGAAAGGGATGAATGGAGGGACTTAGGGGAGGGACTTAGGGACTTAGGCCTACGCCGCCGAGGCGACTATTGTGGAGGAATAGTGACTAGTTTTAAGTTAGTTAAATTATGTTTAATAAGATTGTGATGGCAATAGAATAAAGGCTTTTTTATTTTTATTTTTACATCTATATCTATATCTATATATCTATATACATATAATAAAACTGTAGAAGAGTTCAATTCTGTACATTGAATAAAAACTAAAAAAAATACTACTAGGGGTCTTCATACAAGTAACACAAGCCAAAAAAAAACATTTTGAAATTTTTGTCTGTCTATCTGTTGTCTGGCTTTCACACAAAAACTACTGGACGGATTTTGATGAATTTTTTTTTGTTATATAGCTATTAGTCTTCGGCAACATAATAGGCTATAATTTATTTTGAAGATTGGAATACCAGATGTGAAACTATCTGTCCCCCAGCGAAGCGGGCACGGGTCAGCTAGTAATACTATAAATCCTAAAGTTTGTGGGATGTTTGGATGTTTATGCCTCAATTACTTACGAGTTACGACCAAACGGGCAAACGGATTTGAATAAAACTTGGAATATAATAGCCTACTATGTCCTGAAATAGCATAATGTTATAGGCTACTTTTTATATACGGGTATCACAAGAACAAACCCGCGGGCGGATGCTAGTAATATTATAATATCTTAGCGGCATATTTCTTACTAGCTGACCCGTGCCCGCTTCGCTGTGCGTAAGACATTTCTAATACCATCGCGGACTTTATTGTAGAAAAAAAAATGTGTTTAATTACGACATCACATTAGAAACCTCTAAAATTATCAGTGTTTCTCTACTATATTATGCATGTATTATACATATAAACCTTCCTCTTGAATCATTCTATCTATTAAAAAAAACCGCATCAAAATCCGTTGTGTAGTTTTAAAGATATAAGCAAACATACATACATACATACATATTACATACAGACGCGGGAAGCGGAAAGCGACTTTGCTTTATACTATGTAGTGATAAAGGTCTAAATGGCGAAATATGTCAAAATAGTTACATTACCAGAGCAAGGTTTAAAACATAATATTTTCCTTTTTTACTCAAATTCAAACGATTAATTCCTTACCGATCACTTCCAAGCTGATAAAAACAATGCAAGTCTTATCTTGGTCCACATCCAACTCGTAAATCAACATGGCGGAAAGGCATGCGCGGGAGTTTTATGATTGCATGACAGACAACGATGATTGTTGCTGGTTTTATTTCTGTCGGGTTTTATGTTTTTCTAAACAAAACAGTGTTTATGGGTTTACGCCGCTCTTAGACTTCAGATTGAGAGATGTTTTGCTAATCATGTATGTAAGGTTTAGCTCGTAATGAAGTTTTATTCAGTCACATGGTTGGTTTGACAGTCACACCTAGCAGTCAGTACCTAGATACTAATGACGATCTAATATTTTTTTATCTTGGGTATCTCATCTACATCATAGATGGATCATTAGGCAAGTAGGTAGGTATACCTTTTCACCAATGATTTGGCACACTTGTTTGTATTCATTAGGTAATTTACATGTGCGAAGTCGGCGCGTGCAAACCAATCACTACATAGTAGGTATAAAGCAAAGTCACTTTCCGCTTCCCGCGTCTGTATGTATGTAATATGTATGTATGTTTGCTTATATCTTTAAAACTACACAACGGATTTTGATGCGGTTTTTTTTAATAGATAGAGTGATTCAGGAGGAAGGTTTATATGTATAATAACATGCTACCCGTGCGAAGCCGGGGCGGGTCGCTAGTAAAAACTAAAATACTAAACCCCTTGGTCTTTTCAGCCAGAAAACATCCTCTGCCTCACAAAGGCCGGCAACCGGATAAAGATCATCGATTTCGGCCTCGCCCGATTCTACGACCCGGAGAAGAAGCTTCAGGTCCTCTTCGGTACGCCAGAGTTCGTCGCGCCGGAGGTGGTGAATTTCGACCGGATCGGTTATGAGACTGATATGTGGTCTGTTGGAGTTATTTGCTATGTGCTGTGAGTATTACTCTAAGTTTTGAGCCAACATTGTGTCGATAGAATTTTAAATCTACAGGGCTGGTAGCTCTTCATGTCGCTGATGTTGCTAATGCCAATAGACGATAGTAAACGTTTTCCATGAGGTGTGTTGTAATACCCGTTTGCCTCCAAAGGACATGAAAGTAAAACTTTAAACATCTGACAGTCCGACTATAGTCACACTAGGAGACAGTGTCCATAAAGTAGCACACACCCAGACACGATTCAAATATTTGCAGATCATGCAAACATTAGTCTATGACACAGGGAAACCTATTTATCCACTACACTCTTTGTGTAATTGTAAACATCTTCGATTTAAAACAGCTTTTCCAAACATCTTTCAACTTTCTTTTGCCAGGCTATCAGGATTATCTCCGTTCATGGGAGAGACGGATATTGAGACGATGGCAAACGTCACAGTCGCTAAATACGACTTCGACGACGAGGCTTTTAATGAAATCTCCGAAGAGGCGAAGGACTTCATCAGGAAACTACTCGTGAAGGATAAAGAGTAAGTTTCGTTTACATTCTCGACGCATTTTTCCATTTCGGTTACAATGGAAATAGGAAGGACGTTCGGGGTTCGGTTTTTGTTCAAACTTTTGTACTGAATCAAGCATGTTGATGTTGATGATTCGTTTCTTGTTTTAAGCCTGTCGATAAAGACCCTACGTTATTGTTGTCCAACACTGATAGAATCCAGTGACTAACATGCACGAATTAGATTGAAACTAATTTTCTAATATCCAAAATTGCAAAACCTGAGTAGTTTCGTGCTAATATTCATAGAATCGTTTAATTTAAAGCCATGTTTTAGAAATCAGTAGAATAAAATCCAATCATAAAACTCCCCAGCTTCATCCAGTTCGAATCCCATCCTGAAAGGTGTTGGGGTGGTAAATAACGAGGGTCTTTGTCGCAGGTCACGGCCGAGCGCGACTGAGTGCCTCCGACACCGCTGGCTTCAGCGAAGATCCCCACCCAAGAAGGAACCAGCCCCACAACCCTTGCCGTCGCCAAAACACGAGCTAGACGTCGCCAAAGACAACCTTCGACTGTTTGTCGAACGGTGGAGCGAACACCCTAACTCGCCGTACGTGTTCGATAATGAAGCGCACGAAATCACCTGCTTAGCTAATGGAAACTGCGAGAGATCTTCCATTGGCGGTTGCTCGCCATCTCCCAGAAGCTCGCTATGCAGTTCCCCGGATCGAGTCTTCGACGAGGATGACTTGGAACCACCCCCTCCTCAAAGAGAATCCATGCTAGCACCAAGATCGCACCCTGTAGAGAGAAGAGCTTCAGACAGCAGCTGCTTCTTGCACAAAAGACACGACGTGTACGTTCGGAAAAACTTGGCAGAGGAAATCAAGAAGCTATCAGACCATCTCTTCATGTTGTCAACCATGAACACGGATCTAACCAACAACAACAGCGTTAAAGAATTGGACAAGAACATAACAGAAACAAAAGAATCGACAGAGGAGAAACTGACGAACGGATTCAAAAGGGAAACAAAACTAACGAGATCGGTTACAAATGGTGACGCTTCCAGTAACAGCAAGAGGATATTCACATCAAAATCTACGCACAAAATAACGTCATCATTCTTATCAGACAGAGAGCCTGATAGACCGATGACGAGCAAAATGCCGTGGGCCAAATCCGCATCGTTCAGATCAAAACGCGTGACAAACCAAAGCAGAGATGTGCCAGACCAGCCTGTAGAGAAACGCAACACTTTCTTCAGCGAATTCGACAAGAGACGAGAGAAGATAGACAAATTAGTTAACGGCTCAGAGAATGGACGACAAATGCCTTATCGGCGCGGCGATGACAACGCTCATAGAACAAAAGACCTCCTTTTACACCTCCTGGAGGAATGGGGAGGGAATGACCAAGGAGAGAGGACTGCGGGAGGAACTTCAAACGGTGGAAGACACCAGTCCATTTCCCTAGAATTCTCTCCAGCGAGCCAGTTGGCACAAAACTCCATGTCGAGCCTACATGCGTTCTTCAAAAGACAAAGTTCGGATGAAAAAATGCAGCGGAAGAAAATGGAGGAGGCGCAGAAATAACTTTTAATTTCCAATAAAACAAACCGACTTCAGATAACTTGGGGCTGCTATTAATTTTCATAATTACAAAAGTGATGAATGAAAGAAAAATGTGTAATGTTGTATGTGATTACATTTTGTTTTAATTTTAAATGAAGTCGGTTGAAACAGGGACTTTGTGCCATGACAATGTTACCAAAGTAACAGGTTTGAGATTACAATTTTGGTTTTAGATTTTATTGTTCTAGTCTTCAAAATTTGGGTTTCTCGTTCGGCAATAAAGACTGAAGTTGCTAAATACTTCATGCATAATGACAATAGTTTTAGGTATTTTGTACATGTGAAATATTGCAATTTTTGATAAGAATAAAACATTTTTTAGGTACATAAAAAATTTAGTTACGATTTTTGTTCCTTATTTCATGTGTAGGTGATATAAAGTGTAGTTAAGTCAAACATAATGTAATTTATTGTTATAACACGAAACGTTGTTTAAATATAAGAATGCTTCATTATTTGTAGTTTATTTGATTAATAGAACAGAATTCCCCCTTCTTGAATTAAAATACATACCTTCTGAAAGCGCTGCCCCCGTTCCCGTCCTGAGTGCACTACTGCACATAGTGGATTGATGCCTAAAACAAAAGAATGAATGCATTAATGCAGCCTAGACCTACAAGACTTGGACTTGACCATTACCTACCTTTATCATCCATGCATTACTCTAGGAGCTACCTCTACTAAGAAACTAAATTTTGTTGACGTTACAAAATTTGATGACTTCAAATTGCCAGAGATTGCCGTGAGTGGCTCACAGCTCATTTGGTATGGTACCTAGTAACTTTGCTTTCATCGCTGTAGGTTGTGGGTTCGATACCCGCCTTGGACAAATATTTGTGTGATGAACATAGATGTTTGTTGTGTCTGGGTGTTAAAAGTAGGTAATGTATTTTTACAAAGAAAAGAATATTATTTAGTATTTATCAGTTATCTAGTTCCCATAGTACAAGCTTTGCTTAGTTTGAGCCTAGATGGCGCTGTGTGAAATGTCCACCATTATTTATTTTATTTATTTATTGGAGCAAAGCAATGTGTGTAAAATAACAAAATAGTCCGTGTGCATAGAACCCAGGAACCTACATAGACATAGGTACATTATTTATTACAGCTATTATAACTACCTACCATTACTCTTCCCATTTGTGTTGTCTTCTATTTGTGGCCTCACAGCTCAGTTGGTAGTAACTCTGCCTTCTGCACTGTAGGTTGTGGGTTCGATCCCTAACCAGGGCAAATATTTGTGTGATGAACATAGATGTGTGTCTTTGTCTGGGTGTTAATATGTATAATAAGTATGTATTTACAAAAAAAAAAGTATTTAAGTATTCTATCAGTTATCTGGTTCCCATAGTACAAGCTTTGCTCAGTTTGGGGCTAGATGGCACTGTGTGTAAAGTCCGCCAATATTTATTATTTCTACAGAGAGCGTCTTCAAGCAGCCGACACCCTGACACACCCGTGGTTGTTCCAATCATCACTTTGCACGGAACTCGTTGTCACAAAAGCGAAGTTAAAGAGATACGTCATCAAGAAACGATGGGCGAAGGCTGTAGCGGCGGTTATCGCTCTAAAACGGATGGGCGCCAAGTTCGAGGATGTTCGTGATACGCCAGAGAGAGACGGAAATGGAGAAAAAGCATGAGAAGAAAGATACGCGAAGAAAATGCGGATGTGGATGCTTGAGCGAGGCAGAACTACATTCTAAGAGCGTTTACACATGATATCGCAACGGCATTTTCGCCGCGGTATCGTAAGGGTCCATTTATGGGTGGATATACAGCGACGTCACGCGATGGTAGCGGTGGGCATGTGTGAACGCCCTAATTCGTATGAGAATTTATTAGTTTTCAATTTAGCTACCTCGAGCAACCACTTCGGTATTCAATGGAATAGTTATACATCTGTAGCTGCAGCTACACATCTGTTTGTTTTTAATAATATCTTATATATTTTTTTGTGTATGGACAGCCGCGTCCACATTAGGACTTGAGTATACAAGTATATCATATGCGTTCATTTTCGTCCCTCAAAATCAAAATCAAGATCACTTGGAACTGAATTGCATAACGGACTTCTGGAAAAAAGTCCCCTGCGCATATCTCAGTTAACTCAACTCAAGCACAAATGTAAAAAAAAAAAACATGCAAAAAACTTAGCCGATAATGGCATTCAAGATCTGATAGTAGATCTTACAATTATTTAGGAACAATACCTACTTACCGAATCTTTTCAACTACCTAAACCGGCTTAGAGAAGAGTGTTAAGAGGCTCCCAGTCGCTGATTGCTCTTTTTCAAAACGAAAAAAGAAATACTTCTGAACAAGCCACATCTCCTATTTTTATATGTATATTCTTCAGATTCCTACCTAGATTTATATTAAGCTGAAAACATAATAGCAGAAACTTTTTACGGTAAAGATATTATTTCAAAATGATACGTTTTAGAATTTATGATCGAAATATTTTATATACCTACTATTAAAATCAACTTGTGATTTATTGTTAAAGATAGGTAATATGTAGATCTACATTTCTATTACAGTAGATTTTTGATAAGTAAAATTATACATAATTTATATCATTAATTTATTAGAAAAGCTAAGGCGGACCACGCGCCGACGTGTGTTTGTCGTCATTGAGGATTATTTAACGAAGTGATTAAAGATGGGTACATCTTTATTCACATATACTATACATTATAAAATAGGAGATGTGGCTTGTTCACAAGTATTTATTTTTTCGTTTCGAACAAAAACAATCGTCGACTGGGAGCGCCTTAATAAGTTTGAACTTAGATTTACGAGTTTGTTAGTTATAAAAATATACCGCTAGATGGCTTACACCTCATAAAGCTGATTATGAGCGCCAAATTAGATAATAATAACTTAGTTTTAGTAATGTAGATAGGCCTAACTGTTTTTACTAAATAACTAAAAGACATTAAACACTAACTAACTTGTGTGACCAATTATTTTTAGTTTTGATAATAAAATCTAAAATCTCATAATAAGCTAAGCACACGTTCCTTTATTAAGGCTATCTTGAATCATAAAAATAATCTCATTTTACCTTTATAAACTTATTTCAATTATTGCATTTATGTTAAAGATTAAAGTTGTGAAAAAATACTTCCCGAGTTTTTATCACTACCTACATGCCTTCCCAGTCCCACCAATATAAAGAGAAGTGGTCCCGCCATATTGATGTTCACTATATAACGGTGATCCATAAAAGTATTCCGGGCCTCTTTTAGTTAGTTTAGATTAGACTATACTATAGTCAGTCGGATCATAGAAGAGCACAGATGCAGGCAACCACATAAGTTTGTTTGTGTGCATCAGAATGGCGGGTGTAATGTTGCAAATCAGCATAAAACAAATATGGGTCGAATCTACCTAAATCTACCAATAATAATAATGAAAGTACCTCTTTGAATGCAGAGTTATTATAAAAAATAAAGTGAGCCGTCAACCTGACGTCAAGATGGCGGGTGTATTTCTGTTTCTGAATGAAAAACCAATTGTTTGTGTATGGATTCATTGTCATATGAATCTACCTGTTTAGTACCTTACAATACCATAATCAAAACTTGAATCCAACGTTTGGATAAAGAGTAATTTTAAAATAAATATTTGCATTTTTTTAGCAAGTTACAAGTTTTTAAGTAATAGACGTAATAGTCGACCAACTTAAAAAATGTATTCGATGAAGAAATAATCATTTTTTTTTGTAAAAATACCATTGAAAATTACTTTATTTATCGTTGTTAGCTGTGTCAACTACGAAACCCTACATTGCGCGTGACCCGACACGCACTTGGTCGGTTTGTTTTTGATCTAGTGCCTAAATCATCATAGCACGTCCATTTACTTTGTCTATAGCAATTCGCTATATAATGTCCAATGCTATTCAGATCGTCTTTTGGTCCTGAAGGTAAAAATTCAATAATAACTATAAACATATTCACCGGGAGTCTTTTCTAAATAGCAAATTAATTGTAGTACCTACTTGCTATACCAATTTGACAAGCACTAAAAAAATGCAAATATTTATTTTCAAATTACTCTTTATCCAAACGTTGGATTTAAGTTTTGATTATGGTATTGTAAGGTAGGTACTAAACAGGTAGATTCATATGACAATGAATCCATACACAAACAATTGGTTTTTCATTCAGAAACAGAAATGCACCCGCTATCTTGACGTCAGGTTGGCGGCTCAGTTTATTTTTATAATAACTGCATTCAGAGGTACTTTCATTATTATTATTATTGGTAGATTTAGGTAGAATTAAGGTAGATTCGACCCATATTTGTTTTATGCTGATTTGCAACATTACACCCGCCATTCTGATGCACACGTTTGTTTGACTAGTTTGACGCTCGAACTAGCGAGATTTTTTTCACATTAGTTCCAACTACTGACACAAACCGCAGATCGGATTCCATGATCTTTAGAAATATGGATGCAAGGTGCCTTTTTGATAGACCTTTTTTCATATTGGAAATATTCATTTTCACTTAGCTTAATACCTGGGAAATACATTCCTAGCAAAATGGAAAACTTTTCCTATACCTACTCCTATCTACACTAAATTCAACAAACTTCTATTAGCAGTTACTTTTACAAACTGACACTGCCTTAGAAAGATAAATTTAGACCAGACATACATAAATAAGTCTAGGCAAAATTCACAATTATGTTTTTACTACTACAATAGACTACTTCATTTTTGAGACTAACCATTACAATTTCAAGAATTCTCAGGGCCCCATACTTTCCAAAAAAATAAAACAAAAACATACGTTTTTTTCCTTATTTTATTCACGCAATGCTATTGCACTCTCGACAAACAACAATGCAATAGCAAAGCGCGCAGTATTGTAGATTTTAACGGTAAGATTTCTGGTATCTTGCGCGGGCGCCGGGACCGCCAAACTTCTTGGGCTCGCAGCGACGAGGGTCAGCAACCAGGAGACTCCTATCGTATTGTACCAGAATGTCTTTGATCTCCTTCTTGGAAGCTTCATCTACATCTGTAGAGGAAAAAATATATCAGGCAAGCTTTATACAATTATTTTTGACCGTTGTACTAATGAAGATTTTAGGCAATTTTGTGGGAAAACTCTTAGTTTTTCTGAAATAAAATATAGCATTATGCATTATGTAATCGCTAATAAGGGAAGAACCCACACTACATGATCTGTTTAGGGGGGGAGGGAGTTTTAAAAAATACCACGCATGTTCACAGGGGCGGGGGTGATATTACGTTTTCGCCACGTAACCAATATCCTCTAAAAATCTTACGTTTTTTCGAGCTATATTCTTAGCAAATACTACGGGTGGTCACCGAGAGCCCCCCCTCGGGGTATGTTCTCTAATATAGCTTTTGATAATGATAATCGTACGGAACCCTTCGTGCGCGAGTCCGACTCGCACTTGGCCGGTTATTATTATTCTATTTATATTTTTACTCAACCAAATATCAAAACTTAGAGGATATTAATTATAAGTCAATTCCAATTGGCATACTAACAAAATTTATGTTGCCGAACACATCACGAAAATCGAAAAAATTATCAAATCTATCCCAATTTTGAGATTCACTCTAAGCTTTGCACTGATTTAGAATATAATGAGAACAGATTATATTATAATCGTATTTACTTAATACAAGCCTACAATAATTTTAATATAGGACTGGCCTCACAGCTCAGTTGGTAGAAGCTCTGCCTTCTGCGCTGTAGGTTGTGGGTTCGATCCCCACCCGGGATAAACATTTCTGTGATGAACATAGATATTTGTTCTGTGTCTGGGTGTTAATAAGTATGTATTTACAAAAAAAAAATGTATTTAAGTATTCTATCAGTTCTCTGGTTCCCATACAAGTTTTGCTTAGTTTGGGGCTAGATAGCGCTGTGTGTAAAGTCCGCCAATATTTATTTATTTTAATATTACTTTTTAAAATTAAATAGTTGTGTCGTGCACATTTCAAACTAGCAAGTTATCAAGAACACTTGCAGTTTGGTAAATGTCACCATTTTTCTCCCTTTCCTGAAATGACTGACCCACAAGGTGTTGAGACAGCTTTGGAAGAAAGGGTTGAACGCGAAAATTACCAATCGCAGGGAATCGAACCTGCGACCATGCATTTTAAGGCTATATAATGTCCATATACAACCCCACTAGACCACATGGCAGTTTATATCACAAACAAAACTTTGGGTTATATTGTACCAACATCGTAACTAAAAAAAACTGTACAAGTGCAAGTCGGACTCGCGCACCGAGGGTTTCGTACAAACTTCTTATAGGTATTCCTGTAATCTATAGGTCTATATCCGTATTTTTTTCTAAATTTTAGTAGTTTTGGAAATAAGGGACATCACATGAGTGATCTTATAAGGGTTCCGATTTTTTCCTTTTGAGGTATGCAAAATGAAATAGGATTATGACTGTAATCCCCAAGTATGGTAGACATCCTGTCAGATCTTCAGGCACTCAGATCCTTGAGCATGTCCGAAGGGGTTAGTCAGATGCACGTCCTAACATTACATTTGGCACATGCCCGCATTTTGCAGTAGTTGGCATTCCACATGTGGCAGGTTGCCTGTCGCCATCGAGGTATGGAACCCTAAAATATATTTGAATAATCAAGTCGCTTACATTTCTGGTAGAAAGCTATGAGCGCCTTTGAGATAGCTTGTCTGATAGCGTAAACCTGTGCGACATGACCGCCACCCTTGACTGTCACTCTGATGTCGACACCGGCGAACTTTTCCTGAAATCACATACAAAAACATGTTAATAAGAGTGTTATTGCCAAGCACGTTTCAGGATTGATGGATTGAATCAGATGAGAGTTATGACTTCACATTCAAAGATGCTCAGGTTCGGAATAAGTTTTGATCATCATATCATTTGCTTCATTAAAATAACTGCGGAGCAGTAGTTTTAAATCGAAATAAATCGAAAGTAACTCTGCCTGTTTCTTTCTCTGAAAGTAATTCTGTGACGTTATCACGGCCAAACCGCTGGACCGATTGTGATGAAATTTCACATTGGTATAGTTTTAAAGTCTTGGGACAGACATAGGCAAATTTTTTTTTCGATTTTCAGAAACTTATTTCTTTTACCATAAATTAGTCAAAAATAGATTTTCTGAATCTACGCGAACGAGGTCGCGGGTAAAAGTAGTACTAGCATTGGAAATAAAAACTATTTTAGATAAATAGTTTTTATTTTAGATGTAATGTAAAATCTAGTTTAATTTACGTGCAACTAATACATTATGGTTATATACAAAACATCAAAACAATGTTAGTAAATAAGATTTATATAATGTCAGTTTATGTAACTACGTACTACGTTTATGGTACTACTCACAAGTCAAACAAATTGCAGTCAAAAAAACATTCAAAACATAAGCAACTAAGGATGTAAAGTGCATTAAAGTGAGATGATGGTATGAGTGATCATGAACTAAAATTAAATAACAAAACTATAACTAGATTTTAAAAACATATATCTACAACATGCTTACCTAAAACAGAACCACTAAGTTGATCTAAAGTTTGCAAAGATATGTCTTTTTGCAAGTCACTTGCAATAATCACAAGTTCAATTTCAAAAGAGATTTTTATAAGTAACAAAAATGTTATCATTCACACGGGATTTAAAACCACAAAAATCCCACACGAGTTCACATCAAGTGCAGGTAAGCTTATATACTTACCAAATAAGAGTTTTATTTGTTCAGCAGCATGCATTCTTAGTTTTCTGACATCAGCTGTTGTTTTCTTACCCAGGTCTACAACATGCAATAAGCTTTTTACCTTGCCGAGCAGTAGGATGGGCTCCTGGAGTTTGTACTGCAGGAGACGGGGCTCCACGAGGTCCAGAGGGCGGCCGTTCACACGGAGCACTCCATGACCACGCTTGCAGTATGCAACAGCGGTGGCTGTTTTCTGAAATACAAATATAATATATTAGTTTTATATCTTGTGTATGGATTTACAAAAGTATTTTATAAGTTTTATAGTTCTCATAGTACAAGCTTTGCTTACATTTTTTTCAGCATTATCAGAGAACATAACGTCTTGCTTGTTTTAAAAAACCGGTAAGTTGTAGGAACTACTTTGGTGGGAATTTAAAATACTTTCCTACATTGACTATATATAAATTGAGGTTATGCTGTGGGTTCTGTTGATGCAAACAACAAGTCCAAATGGTTGGTATTTTATGAGTTTGGTAAGAAATTATCGAGTAAATAACATGGTTTCAGTTCAAACTAAGCAGAAAAATTAGATAATAGGCTCCAGTTTCACGCACAACATAATTGATTCACAGGACACACCAACAGCAACAGAACGCAGCGGACATCGGGTCATAAAATATAATAATGAAATTCGGTCGAATATTGTAGCTTTATAATCACATACTTGTTAAAAAATAGTTTTGACCCAGTAATCAGCAAAACATGCAAATATCACTAGAAAATCGGCACAAACACGTGGACGACAGAAACACTAACCTTGCGTCCGAAAACTTGGACGGCCTGAATTGGATCACGTCTCGCCTGAAATCAACAATATGCACATTATTTCTAAACTGAATTATCGCAATAAATGCAAATAAACCACTTGATTTAATAAAAATTTAACATAGAAAATCGGCACGCACCTCTTGCACGGCAGCCATTTTGACAGAAAGAAGGACCGAATGAACGAGGATTTGAGAACAGATTATAAAATAACAAGACAAGACAAGACATAATAATGCCGCTTTCACATGAAGAGCACTAAACCGGAATACATATCACGCCATCTAGTGTGGAGTAGAACTTACTAAGTTTACACTTTTTAGCTTCAGCTGCTAGATGGCGCTAGGTGTTGATAATATATCATAGATTATGTTTAGTGGTGGCCGTGGTAGGTGAGTCAAAAACTATCGCAATCGCATCGCGTTGTGAACTACGGACGAGTCGAGGTGCGTTGCGTGCGTGTTGTTTTGTATTCGATGAACGTAATCGGTAGTGTCGAGTCGTGCGGAATGCGCCACGGTAGAGCACGAACAGAATGCGCCGCGAAAAAGTTACACTCTCGCGTTTCTTTAGAACTTGAATACAAGTGATAAGTGTTATAAAACTGAAATACGTAAATTTGTGTTTGTAACTTTAGGAACTGAGTTTAGTGAATCATTTAACTGGATTTTTAGTATTTATTGTGAGTTGCAGATAAAGCGTACAGAATTGAAGGTAAGCGAATATTTTTTTATTATTTTCAACATAATTACCTACCCTATCTACTTATTCGTAGCTAATATTGTGCTTATAATTAAAAGCTTACCTACCTGTTGTGAAATTATTAAAGTTATAGCTAAGTTAGTACCTACCTAATTAAGTAGTAGGTAGATTGTGTACGAGTAGAACTCAACGCTTTTGCCTACCTAATTAGGTATATATTACATACCTACCTAGGTTACCTGACCTAGGTTACCTGTAGGTATGTATATAATTAAATTAATTAACTATATAGTTAGTTAGTTATATATATTAGTCAAATCGATGAAATAGGTGCTTGCTAAAACCTAGGTTTTGAAATGCTGAGTAGGTAGGTGTAGGTACCTAGGTAGTTTTAAAACCTTTTACCTTTGGGTCGATCTTTATTACTATAGGTCTGATAGAATTTTTGATAAGTAGGTAGGTACCTACCTAGGTACCTACCTACCTACTTATCAAAAATAATTACCTTTTCACATGCAAAAAGTTACCGTGCGTTCAGCCGTGTAGGTATTCAAATTACTTATAATAGGTAGGTAGGTATAGGTAGGTACTTGATACCTACTTATCTTCATAATTTAAAATAATGTAAAATCTCTTGTTGGATTGTTGAAGTGTCTCCAAGTGAGTCACGCAAGAATGCGACTCGGTGACATAAAAACAAACCCATAATAATATGTTTGTACCTACCTAAGTACCTACCTACAACGTAGTAGGAAAAATTAGGTTTGAATCTAAGGGTTATTTCTATGCCATGCCATGACGAATGTTACACGCACGAAAATTATATATTTTTGTTTTTGTTTATTTGTTTAACTTATGTAGGTACACCTACCTAGGAACGACGCATACCTAGGGATTTTATTTAGGTACTTAGGTACCTACATAGCTTTTATTTTAATTGGGAATATTGATAGCCTAATAGGTAAATATGAATTTTAAAAAAATTTGGGAGAGGTAAAAGCGAATGGAGCTTTATGTTGAAAAGCAAACAATTAAGTTACCGGTATTTGAATTTATTATATAAAAACCTACAATTAGGTTTATCTAAGAATTAATTATACATTGTAAAAAAACATGAATTTAATGAATAAATAATTTAAAATTTATTTTAAAAATAGTCTCTTCTATTGTTTTTTTTTTAAAGAATAATGGAACTACCTACCCTTCCAGGACATAAGCTTTGTTGTACTTAAATTCCAAGTTCTATCAAAATCCATTTGGCCGCTTCAGCGTGATTGAGGCACAAACATCCACACAAACTTTCGAATTTATATTAATAAGATTAAAATCTAGTTTTATGATTGTTTACTAGGTATTTATAAAGACTATTCAATTTGAAATTTAGTAGTAGAACTCTCATAGCTAATTTAATGTGCTACCTATTGCTCTAGGCCTCTAACCGTCCTTATTAGGCAGGTAACTTTTTAATCTCATAGCAGGCATGGCACAGTACATCATTCTACCTCGGTTCTACCGTTTAGTGACCGACTACCCTCGTAAGGCTTCCTGTGAGCTAAGCGCGTAATGAGGTCGCTACTGATCCATTTGTGGACTAAATTTCACGATTGAATTGATGCGGTTACGTTTTAACTTGCTGACAGGCTTGTGGAATAATGAAGATACCATCGTTTTTAGGATTCCGTAGTCGACAAGGAGCCCTTATAGTTTCGTCATGTCCGTCCGCAGCTTAGCTCAGAGACTTTTAGTACTAGAATGCTGCAATTTGGCTTGAATATACATATTAGTGACGCCGACAAAATGGTAAGATAAAATCTTGAAAAAAAAATTTTTAATACCTACCTTGCCTACAAATTAGGGATGTTTTTTTATTACTCGCTGTGTAAACTAAGCACAACTACTAGGTATATAATGCGCGTGGCCCGACACGCACATGGCCGGTTTTTAGGGTTCCGTACCCAAAGGGTAAAAACGGGACCCTATTACTAAGACTTCATTGTCCGTCTGTCTGTACATAATCAGTGAAAATTTCAACTGTCTAGCTATCATGGTTCATGAGATACCTACAGCCCTTTGACAGACAGACGGACAGCGAAGTCTTAGTAACAGGGTTCCGTTTTTACCCTTTAGGTACGGAACCCTAATTACTCGTTTTTCTAATTACTAATTAGGGTTCCTCAATCGCAAAAGGGCAAAAAGCGGATTACCATGCAACGTTCCGGTTTGAAAGGCACGATGAGTCGGGGAAATCATGTTCGAAAGACTTGCCAAGTGATCAATATGGCTGTGGGATCAATAATTACAATAGCAGGCTAAATTTTGTTAGTGTAATGTTTTTAGGTGGTAACATAAATAAATAAAAATAAATAGGATCACGAGAATCACGACTGTAATCCCCAAGTACGGTAGACATCCTCTCAGATCTCCAGACACTTAGATCCTTTGAAGATGTCTAGTGGGGGTAGTCAGAGGCACGTCCAAACATTATATTTGGCACATGCCCGCATTTTGCAGTAGTTAGCATTCCATACGTGACAGGTTGCAAGCCCATCGCCGCTTATAAGAATACTAACTGGTTTCCTCACAATGTTTTCCTTCAGCGTTTTGAGCACGTGTTTTTGATGCGCATATAAATTTTTCGAACAGAAAAATCCATTGATGCACGCCGGGATTCGAACCCACGACCTTCAGAATGAAAGTCAAGGTACCTCCCCCTCGACCAACACGGCTTAGGTGGTAACAGCGCTGGATTTAGACTTCGGCGGCCCACAGGCAGGGCATGTGGTGGAGGCTCTCAAATCGTTCATATTGTTCATAAAAAATTGTGTTCATATTTCGTGCTGATCTTTGAAGATCTTTTTTCGTGTGAAGATTTTTAAATGTTAACTTATAAACCCCCCCCCCCCCCCCCCCCCTCGCGAAATAGAAATCATGAACACCTCGAGTTGACGTCAAACAGTGAATAGTTACTATGAAAAGTGTACAGAATTAGGTATTCTCTAACATTAGGCATTATGCGTTGTTTCCTTGTGTTGTTGTACTTAGGTTTGTATCAGCCTGTGCCCCAGTGCGTAATTTCTACTTTTATAGACGTAAACAGACAATTATGGTGGGAGTTTATTAAATTATTTTTCCTTGTGTCCTACTGATTCACCCTTCGACCAGGGCTATTTAAAAAAAACATGATTATCAAGTTATGATGTTGAATGCAATTCCTAATGTTAGAGAATACCTAATTCTGTACACTTTTCATAGTAATTATTTACTGTTTGGACCTATATCTACGCTTCTGCGTAGGTATTGCGTTGGAAGCGTAGGTATTATGGCATTCAGTTCCAATAAATATTGGTATGAATATCATAACATGATAATCATGTTTTTACAAAATAGCCACACAGATCACAGTACACCTTACTTATTCGATCATTATAGGTACCTAGGTACAATAATGTTTCATGCAAAAGATATCAACGCGCATCTTTACTTGTCTTCTTTACTTATATTTGTATTTTTGTATGTTTGTAACAAATAAACTTAAAAACTACTGATCCGATTTCAAAAATGGGACCCTATTACTAAGACTTCGCTGGCCATCTGCACTCGCACTTGGCCGGTTTTTTATATATAGATGCGCTCAATCAATCAAACTTTTGGAAAATTGCTTGTCAGTATACTTATCAGTTATCAGGTAATGTATCAAATCCCAGTTTGATCCATTTAGTACAATGCTGATTGCTGACAGATTGCAAACCAGTGCACATTACTTTGCAAAAGGCTTCTTTAATATCATTAGTTTGAAATGCACACAGAAGCTATACAAATGTAGAAACATCTAACTACTGACCGACTGAAGAAAATATTAGATTATAAAAAACAAAACTAGTTTTTGCCAGCGGCTACGATCGCGTACTTGGATAAAAAGTAGCCTATACTAGGGCTAAGACTATTTATGTAGGTAAGTATATTTCAAGTTTTATCCAAATCGGTTTGGTCGTTTGGTAGTCAAGCAAGAAACATACAAACATCCTTACAAAGTTAATTAGTATTTAATAATAGAATATGCATTGCGGTCAGTACCATTTAACAAAAACCTCATTATAATAAAAAAAGTTTTTTATGTAAAAAGGTTCTATGGTAAAAACATTGTAAAGTGAAATTATATTAGTACATTTCAATATAGTTTTGTGATTGGATAAAATGATAAAAAATGGGAACTAAAAATGCTTTAACCCAGTTTAAACTGATAGCGGGTAATGTACTGTTTACACTTGATAGGTGTTAGGTGCACTTTATCAATCGTGTAAATCCATATTTGTATAACCCACTCCTTACTTTAAATGTGATTGACATCTATAATATAAAAATAAGTCGGGTTTTCCTTCCTGACGCTATAACTCCAGAACGCACGAACTGATTTCCACGGTTTTGCATTCGTTGGAAAGGTCTCGGACTCCGTGAGGTTTAGAGGTGAAGTTTAGAACGGGAACGGGAACGGGAACTTAACACAGCATTTGTTAATTCCGGGTCAGCTTGTATAATATGTAATATAAAACTAATATAATATAAAACTGACCTAATCTCTGGCCTCACAGCTCAGCTGGTAGCTGTCACCGAATTACATAAGTATGCAACATTTCAGCTCATTCGATTGGGGATATCTGCTTCAAAATTGAGTTGCAAGATTCCACCATAACAAACATAAAGTTAAATAAAAGCTTGTAAAAACGATAGGCACGTGCGCCGTGTTCCATGATTCTTCTAGGCTTGGTCGCGAGGAATAGGCGTAGCTTCACCTAGCTAAAACGATTCAAAATCTTCAGAAACATTACGTTGAGGAGAAAGTATTTGGGTAATATCAAATTATTTAGGTATTATGATTATTTGGGTCTTAAATCATACTAATCCTTCATAAAACCGGAATGTAATAACGAAAACGTGTTTCTCTGATGATTCTCACATACTAGATAACTAACCTGCTTTAATAGGTACTTACATAATCTTGTTATGAATAAATAAGATGATATTAACTACTTTGTAAGGAATATTATTTTTATGATGACATTTTCGATACATTTTACTTCCGTAGGTGAGTTTGATTTCTAATTCTTCACTTTGCGTAATACCAATCAAAATGTTAAAAGTTTTTTAAAATTTTATAGTAGAACAATATTGCCTAAAAGCAGGGACTGAAAGCGGTAGAGGTTAACGGTATTGGTACCGCAAAAATATAACGGTACCGTTATTCGATAGCGGTTGGGCCATACCGAAATTATACCGGTATGGAATAACGGTATCGAAAAAATCTTGAGTGTCGTTCGTCGGCTATGAGAGAAGGGAGGAGGGGGGGGGAGGGCGCGTGAGGGGCAAAACTCAGAGCGAGTTCGTTTGTTGTGAACGCACACACACGTCTTTGTCAATCGAGCAACACACAGGTTAATAAAACTTTGTTTGTTCTGTTCTGTTGCGCACGCGTTCACGCACAGTAGGTAGGTACCTACCTACCTTTAACTATAGATTTTGACACGGGTCTTTATCACGTAATTAAGTACCTACCTTTAATTTATTTTCCCGACTATGACGTCTGCTCGCGACCATGGCTATTGTAATTATTTGTAGGTAAGTAACATAATCGAAATGTCGGGAAAATAAATTACCGGCAGGTAGGTATTTACATAATAAATACACATAACTTCTCTTTTATTTCTTTATGATAAAATTTAAATTAAAGTAGGTGGCGATTCTATTGTGCCCATAAAAAAATTTCGGTATCCTAAAACACCATCGCTCTTATTCCTTTACGTTAAAGTCTAAATTTGCGTAACCTCAGGATGACAGTTTTAAAACGTAGGCTAGTTTTAAGTAATTTAACTATTTTTTTACGTAAATCTAGTCAATAAAAGTAAAGTGAAATTTTGATTTTCTTATTTATTTCGTTCATCAGAAATAAACGAAAAAAAATAATTCCAAATTTAAAATTTTGAGATTACTCAAATTTAGACTTTATTGTAAAGGAATAAGAGCGAAATTGTTTTAATTGTTTATTTTTTTGGAAATTCTAATTGTAGAACGTTGCCAACAGAACAATTAATTACTGATTAGCGTATTAGATTATGACCTGTATTTAAATATAGGACAATTTTTATCTATACCCGGTCATAGTCTATCTATAAACCAAATTTCAACCAAATCTGTCTGTTTAGTAGTTGAAGTAGTTGTAGGATGGATGTTTGTTACAGTGCAGTCGGCGGATCTAGGCACTGGTGATGTTAGCCGTTTGGATGCGCGGCAGACAATTTTCGATTTTATACAGTGACATAATAACCATTTGTGCGTTTCTACGGCTAACTTCACGAGTGCCTAGATCCGCCGACTGCACAGTAACAAACATCCATCCATCTACACAAACTTTCGCATTTATAATATTAGTAGGAAATATAAAATAAGTAATAAAGATAACATTAATACATGTTTAAAATTTGCATAGTTTTTTTATTTTTAATCAATTTTGTTGTACATCTAGTGTTTAAAAGGTGGATAAGTTACTTGGATTTCTTCGCCCATTTTATGTTGCCCTTTTACTGCGTCAACAATCTTTAAGATATGCCTATACGCCATGTTTCGCATACATGGACGTACAAATTGTAGCTCATCCAAGAGCATGTGACAGAAATGATAACTTCCCTTATCAATTTTATTTTCTCTGACACAATCATCGCATTCGAAAACACATTCAGTTCCTGGTTTCTCTTTTTCTTTTTTCGGCGACGGCATACAGTTCTTCAAATGTAAATCAGATTCATATACAGGGGACACTGGGGCTGATGGCGATCCTTCATCAGATGAATTAGAAACTCGTCTATGATCTGCTTTTTTGCGTTTGCTAACTGTCGGCAAAATACTCTGCGACATTCCAACATCCAAGCCGCAAAAAACATCTGATGACAGACGTCTTTTTCTACCTAAAAAAAGGTTATACACATTGAGAAGAAATAAATAAAACCCACATACCATTTCCCACAAATTAATACAGTTTTCTGCCCGTCCATATATTTATTTATACTTATTTTGATGGAGTTAGTCATCTGTGGCAGTTATTATAATAACAAATAGATTTATGTTAAACTAATAAATAAATAAATAAATAGATATATATTGTTGGACATTTTACACATCGCCATCTAGCCCTAAACTAAGCAAAGCTTGTACTATGGGAACTAGTTAACTGATAGAATACTTAGGTAAATAATTTTATACTTAAGTAGGTACATAAATAATTATGATAGATATAGTTAGGTACTAACACCCAGACACAGAACAAATATCTATGTTCATCACACAAATATTTGCCCCGGGTTGGGATTGAACGCACAACCTACAGCGCTGAAGAAATTTTAAGTTTCGGTTTAGGCTGTGTGTTGATAGATCAGTCAGTCAGTAGGTAAAGCAAAATTTTTATATATGTAGATAGGTAAGTAAATACGATATAAACTTCGAAAAGTGAGGCATCTATTCCCAGTCTTACCCTTCACTACACACGCACAACAGTGAGGCATCTATTCCTAGTCTTACCCTTCACTACGCAACAGTGCATAGGTGGGTGGTGGGTCAAACAAATATCTACCTATTATAAATTTTTAATTATAGGTAGGTATTAGGTAACCTATACTTACCTACCACATACCACATAATATTTATACTTTAATAGTAAGTAAAGTACATAGGTACTACCTACTCTATACGGCTTTCAATGCAGTTTAGGTGAAATAGGTAGGTAGGTATTCTCTAAAATTTATGAGAATTCCAATTTATATGTCCCACCTAAACTTCATTGAAAGCCATAACATGATAAACATAGTTTTTACGAAATAAGCCGGCTGACCCGGGTTGGTGGATCTTGTCATCTGTGAAGTGAGCTGTTTGGTTGCGCGGCAGACAATTTTCGACCTTATCATGGTTTTGTGTCACTGACACAAAACCATTTCTGCGTACACACAGCTAACTACACGAATGACTAGACCCGCTGGCAGAACTGTAGGTAGGTACCTACCTACCTAGGTGGGTAGGTACCGAGGTAGGCAGGTACCTACATTCAATAGGTACAAAACATAGTGAGGCAGGTAAGGTCAGTAGGTACCTACCTACCTACGTGCCGTGTCACAGCAAGAATGGTTATGTGTCACTGGATAAGGTCAAAAATTGTCTGCCGCGCAACCAAACAGCTATCTTTACGTAGGTAGGTAGATACTTACCTAACTAAACTAAGATCCGCCGACAATACCTACTAGGTAGAGGTAGATACAGTACCTACTACGTAGGTACGTAGGTAGGGAACAGACCTATCATCTAAGTAATGAAATTTTGAGTTCGATTTTGAATTTGCAGTTCGCTATAGGTATAGTTCGTATGTCGCATCACACACAACTGAAACTGACACAACACAACAAAACAAACGTAGTAAGTCGTTTGATGCACCGACCGCCGCCGCCGCCGCTCCCCGCCGCGCGGGGAGTGAGAAAACCTATAATATTTGGGTAGAAATTGCGGTATCGTTATTCAACCTTTAGTATACCACTATGAATTTCGGTAGAAGCTTTTCGGTACCGTTATATTTTTAGGTATTGAAATATATGGAATACCGGAATTTATCGGTATGACGTCATATCGATAAATAGAGGTATCTTAATTTTTCGGTTATTCGGTCCCTGCCTAAAAGTATTTAATACTGCTACCTAGCCACAAACGACGTTGACATAAAAGATTGTTTTGAAGATACGTTTAACGTTCCGATTTACGTTAAACTAAAAAACCGGCCAAGTACGAGTCAGACTCGCGCACGATGGATTCATCTATAAAAAACGGCAAAAAAACACGTTTGTTGTATGGGAGCCCCACTTAAATATTTATTTTATTATATTTTTTTATTTGTTGTTGTAGCAACAACAGAAGTACATCATCTGTGAAAATTTCAACTGTCTAGCTATCACGGTTCATGAGATACAGCCCTGTGACAGACAGACGGACAGACAGACGGACAGCGAAGTCTTAGTAATAGGGTCCCGTTTTTACCCTTTGGGTACGTAACCCTAAAAAGTAATCCGACGAAAATATTTCGACCAATCGAAAAATCAAGAGACGATATTAATTTTTTAAGGTTTTTTGGAAGAAATGTTCGCCAATTACATAAATACAATTTAAATGGGACGGATAAAAAATAGGGGTAAAACGACTAGTAGACATTCTATAAATTTATACACGGGTTTTTATCGCGTAATAATGAAGATTCTAGGAGATGGTAGCGAAACAAATATCTACGTAGTTTCCATGTTTTCTCATGTGTTCCAAAACTTTTGTTTAATATTGTATTAGCACTACTCAGTACTCATCCTTCACAAAGAGCTACTAGCCCTAAGGTGGTCCTTTCCCAACGTCTCGATTACAAGATGTAGAGAATTCGCCGAAGCTAATCCCAGTGCCGTAAATGGACTCGAGCTGTGTCGGGATAGGCTAAAGTTACCGCTACTCTTCAAAACAATGCCATACTTGATTAATAGTTGCTTTGATAGTGTTATTTTGTGCAATCATTTGCAAGAGTCCTTATCCCACTTCATGTGGAGTCGGCACATCATATAGAAAAACATGTTTCAATAGGATTTTGCTTGTTGTTTTAAACCGGCCGCCAGCCAAACGTCAACCCTTTTTGAGAATTTGACACCTAACTTAAGGGGCTGCCAGTCGACGATTGCTCTTTTTCGGAACGAAAAAAGTAATACTTCTGAACAAGCCACATCTCCTATTTTTATAAGTATTTTATTTCAGGTTCCTACCTAGATTTCTATTAAGCTGAAAACATAATAGCAGAAACTTTTCACGATAAAAATATTATTTCAAAATGATACGTTTTAGAATTTATGATCGAAATATTTTATATACCTACTATTAAAATCAACTTGTGATTTATTGTTAAAGATAGGTAATATGTAGATCTAGATTTCTATTAGGATAGATTTTTGATAAGTAATTATACATAATTTATATCATTAATTTATTCGAATAACTAAGGCGGACCACGCGCGGACGTGTGTTTGTCATCATTGCAGCGGTCGGTAGGATTATTTATCGAAGTGATTAAAGATGGGTACATCTTTATTCACATATACTATACATTATAAAATAGGAGATGTGGCTTGTTCACACGTATTTCTTTTTTCGTTTCGAACAAAAATAATTGTCGACTGGCAGCGTCTTAACCTACAACTCGTATTTAGGAGATGTTTTTTGTCATTACACTATTATTATAATGCGAAAGTTTGAAGGTTTGTGTGTAATTATCAATAATGTAACAGCTAAGTAAAATTAGTATTTATATCTGAACTAAGGTACCCGATCCCGTTCCCGTTATAAAAAGTCCTATGTCCTTCTCCTGGCTCTAAGCTACCTCCCCACCTATTTTCAGCCAAATCTGTTCAGCCGTTCTTGAGTTGTAAATAGTGTAACTAACACGACTTTCTTAAATATTGATAAGCGTAATAATATTGATAAAATGACATGCAAGATATATAATATCTCTCTTATTATCTTCCTGATCTTATCCCACTTAAGTTGGATCGTAGTAACATGTATTCTTCTTCCATTTTCCTCTATCAGCACTCACTCATTCATTAGTATACAATCTTTCGATGACGATCTTTGAGTATTTTCTTTGGCCTCTAATTCTACATCTATCTACATACATTATATCCTTATGACATGCCAATATCACTGCCTAGCAGGTTATGTGTGATGGATACGAGGAAGGAAGATTCATAAAGAATGACCACCCATTAAGAGATAATATTCTGAATACCCGGTACCTCAACATTGAAACTTAATATCGTTCATCCGTTATGATAAGATTAAATATACTGTTACAACTCTCATATTAACATACACCTAACAGAAGCATACTAACTAACCCCACAAGGATCCCATGACACATCTTACTAATCTTGCTATCCTAATAATATTATAAATGCGAAAGTTTGTGAGTTTGTTCCTCAATCAAGCCTAAATGACAAAACGGTTTAAGTTGAAATTTGCTGTAAATGTAGATATAATGCCCGAATAAATAATAGACTACTTTCAAAAATGAAAAACATCCCCAAAACGATTAAAAAACTCAAAAGGGATGATTTCTGTATAGATGGCGCTGGTGTGCAACAAATCTGACATCACAGACTAAAAACATTCAGTCTTTTCTATTCGATTATTGAAATTTGACAGAACAACGTCTGTCACGGGTCGGCTAGTAATATTATAAATGCGAAAGTTTGTGAGTTTGTTTGTATGTTTCTGTCTCAATCACGTCCAAATGACTATACGGATTTAGATGAAAGTGGAATAACAGGATGCATTTATCCAGGTACCACGCGAGTGAAGCCTCGGGCAGAAGCTACTAACACAATAATAAATAGTGATTGTAGATTTTCGCACGCTCATCTCAACGATACAAACAGTATCGCTTTAAAAGTATCATCAATGATGATTGATATTGCCTTGAATTCTTGTCGAAGAGTTATGATTGACAAGACAACCGATGGTTTTTATCTAGTAGACAGATTCGTACAGATTTATTATGGTAGCGGAGGATTATGTACATACCGTGCTATGCCTTATAAAATAAATGACAGTTCTCTTGTAAGTTATTATAAATTATATAAGTTTTTTGTTGAAAAATATTTTTCAATGACAAGCATTTGTCAAATCATTTAAACCATCGAGCACCTGGCAATATAACATTGTCATTGGACCTTGACAAGAATGCAGTTTTTACTCAATCAGAGTAATTACTAAGGAGTCCCGTTGTAAGTGTCTGTTGAACAGCTTCTGACTCCATCATCAGATCAGCTCACTGTCACTGTATTATTGCTTTGTTACTTAAGTTACATAAGTATGCCAAATTTCAGCTCAATCAGTAATAACTGCTTCAAAATTGAGTTGCAAGATTCCACCTTAACAAACATAGTTACATACATACATTGCAAGTTAATTAAAAGCTTGTAAAAAGACTAGCTATCCGGCTAGCTGACAGGTGTAACAATGAATATTATAGGGTTTGTTTTTTTTGAGTAGTACTCTATTTTTTCGAAAATAAAATGTGAACGTAAACCATCGACAATCCAGCCTTCGCGTCGCGTCGATGCCTTAAACCGATATAAAATTCGAATAATACATTTAACCGACTTGAAAAGTAATCCATCTAGAATGAGATACGTTAAACGAGTAAGCTTTCTCCAAGTACTTAACTTGTTATTACCGAAACACATCGATTTTATTTAAAGAAACTTTAAACGGCTGTATTTTATCATTTCCATTAGTTCTGCTGTTTGAGGTAATATATTTTTTACTAACTTTCACCCACGGCTTCGGTGTTACCATTAAAAGCTGCCTGCTAAGACGAATAATTTTTTTGTAAGTAGTAATTGATGTTCATGAAATGAGAAGAAATTCAAGAATGATAATATTTTCAAATGTTTAATGATACAAGCGTTACTTGTTTGTAAGATATTTGAAGACTGTTTAAAAACAATTGATTCGTAATTGTTAAACAGACTTCAACCCCCACTGCAGCCCCTTAGGGGTTGAATTTCGGAAATTCCTTTCTTAAATGACCCTCTACACATCAAAAGGAATACATCCTCAAAATTTCAAGTTTCTATGACCAGTGGTTTAGGCTGTGCATTGATACATACATCAGTCTGAATTGCAAGAGTTTTATTTATATAACAAGCTAACCTGGCGAACTTCGTATCAATGTTGTGTAAAGTGCCCGATCCCGTTCCCGTTAAAAAGTATCCTATGTTCGTCTCCTGGTTCTAAGCTTCCTCCCCGCCCAATTTTCAGCCAAAACGGTTTAGAGTTATAAATAGTCTAACACGAATTTCTTTTATATATATAGATACTAGCTGTCCCGAGTGTCCCGTCAGACGTTGTTGTCAAATTTCAATAATCCCACAGATAAAAGCACTTTCAGTTTTTCTCAAACTTTATGCCACTCTTATCACTTATAAAAATACACTATGACCTATTATACTAGACTCATAGCTACCAAAATACACAAAAAAAACAGAAAAAACGGTGTAGCCATTTCGGAGGAGTTGTTTACAAACACTGTGACACTAGAAATTTATATTTAAGAAGATTCAGTCGAGATCAAGATTATTAAGATTTTGATGGATTATAATAAACCCTTCGTGTTATCATAATGGGTATTATAACGAGGTGATTGTATGGTAAACTGGGTTATGGGTGCAGTGCGTGTGACTCACTAGTTTGGTGTGCCGGTGACTTATTGCTAGAACATGTTCTGGAGAAAGCACTTCTTGAAATAGACAACAATAATCTAAATGAGACTGAGCTACGAGTACCTACATATAGACTATATTCCCACGGGTTCGATCCCCACCCAGGACAAATATTTGTGTGATGAACATAGATGTTTGTTCTGTGTCTGGGTGTTACTATGTATAATAAGTAAGTATTTACAAAAATAAAATAAAAAAGTATATAAGTATTCTATCAGTTATCTGGTTCCCATAGTACAAGCTTTGCTTAGTTTGGGGCTAGATGGCGCTGTGTGTAAAGTCCGCCAATATTTATTATTTATTATATTTAGACTGCAACTGTCATTAGATAGCTCAATTAGTTCTTGTGTATTTTGTAAATATTCTGCAGTTATACTAGCCGACCCGTGACAGACGTAGTCCTGTCAAATTTTAATAATCGTATAGAAAATTCTATAATCTAATAGTATAGAAAAACAATTTCAGGCAACTTCCAATTTTTTCCCTACAAACCTTGTACTGATAACATAAATTACGAATTTTGGTAGAATGCGTATCATTCATTAGTCAAAACTGCGTTGTTATGGCGACTAAATGTTTTTAGTCTGTGATGTCAGATTTATTGCACACCGACGTCATTTATACTAAAATTATCCTTTTTACGTTTTACGGATTATAAGTTCCCCCTTTATGTATTCTGATTTTTTATCTACAGCAACTTTCATCTTAATCCGTTTTGTCGTTTATTTTTGAATAGGGAACAAACATAGCAGCCTTATCACAAACTTTCGCATTTATAATATTACTAGCTGTCCCGACAGAATTTGTCCTGTCAAATGTCAATAATCCCACAGAAAAAAGCACTTTCCGTTTTCCCGATCTTTACGCCACCCTTATCACTTAGGGGTATGAAAAATAGATGTTGGTAGATTCTCAGACCTACTCAATATGCTCACAAAATTTCATGAGAATCGGTCAAGCCGTTTCGGAGGAGTAACTAACATTGTGACATGGAAATTTTATATATTAGATTAGGATTAGATGTTACTTATTTCTTAAATATATTATTGACACAATAACTCTTGCGTGACTGACTGACTGATCTATTAACGCACAGCCTAAACTACTCGTCCTAGGAACTTGTAATTTGGAGGGTGTATTCTTTTTGATGTGTCTTTTTGGACCCCCAATAAGAAAGAATTTCTCGAAATACAACGGCTAGTGTGGTTGAAGTCTGTTTAAAAATAACTTCACATGAACAAAGTCTCGAAGAGTTGATAGTCTATAATAAATCTTAAATATTTTAACCTTTTAGGTAGATGGCATGTAAAGATTTTTTTTCATTTAGTGTAGATACCTGGAAAGGCAGGGAGACTAAGATTTCGACGAATTCAAAGTTTACTTATTTTAAGAATGTTGCTCATTATTATTCTAAATTTTTTATATTTTAACTTCTATGTATTCTCAGTTACTTTTAATACTCACTAGTACTAGTAAACTGACGTTACTTTTACAGAAACTAAGTATTGTTAAAATTTGATTGAGTGAGGGTAACATTTTCTGAAGTAAAAAATATAAAAATAGTAAAAATGAATTTTGATAGTGCGGATTCACGAGATTATTTCTCGTATTCTTCGAACTTACATTAAGAACTTTGTTGCCAATCAATTAATCCAATTTGATTGATAAATTTGTCGTAATTTCTACTATATCATCGATCAGGACCGATCAAGATAAAATCTACTGAACGATAGCGAATATTTCATTAGAAAATCCAATGTTTCCGTCCGCATGTCCGTCGAGGTACGCTCAGTAGTTCCGGGAAACAGCTGTCAGTGTCACTGAGAGCCTCTTAGCTTACACTTACTAGTTACTAATACAGGTAAGTTTCACTTGTGGAAACATGGACCACTAGGTAGGTCAGCTGTAGAAGTTTATGACTTTGTGACTGACGAAAAGTCTCAATTCGACGCGTATCTATAAATTATTTTTGTTGTTGCCATATTTATGTATGATTTTGAAAATCGTAGAAAACAGTCCAAAGTTGGTCCCATTTTAATTGTATTTGTGTAGGACTAGCAGTCCAGCAGATGGGATGACCAAAATATCTGGACAAATTTCAAAAAGTCGGGATTTTGGCATAATTATCTTGACAAATAAATATTACGAAGTAAAAAGTTATTTTTATTATTAAAATGTGCCGGGACTCTTGAGATGTCGAGACAATCCCGACGAATCCCGACCATCTGGCAACCCTAAGTCAGCCACAGCTTAAAACTACTCAACGGGTTCTGTAGTTTTTTAGATTACAAACAAACATACAATAATATATTATTTTCTCTTTATAATACCATCTAAACATACTTGCGCAAGTTTGAAACTAAGCTAAATTAAAATTAAAAGCAAGATGACACATTAATAACCATTTTCTACGTTTAATGTTGTTCGTGGGAAACGAGACGTTAGAAAGTAATAAATATAAGTTCAAGTACCTCTCAAGAGCAAGTTATGCAATATTGATACAAGAAATTCTCAGATGTTACTTCATCATTGTATTATCTTGATAATGCTTGGACTTGCCTTGCTTATAAAATGCCAGGAGATTGTCAAAATAGCCATGTTGGTTTAGCTTACAAAGTTAAGACTTATTAGACTATGAAAATCACTAAAGAAATATGTCGTCTGCACCAAACGATTTATCCTACTTCCTACTAATATTATAAATGCGAAAGTTTGTGAGTGTGTTTGTTACTTTTTCACGATTTTTTCCTTCACCGTTTTGAGACATTCTTTATTTCATTCGAAATCCGCAACATTGTCACTAGCATTTGACTGACCACTTCTTGGTTATGGGTTCATTTAAATCCAGTTGAAAGAGAATGAATTGTGTGAATTGAACGTTAAAAATCAGAATTTGTACAAGGGTTCCCGAGATAATCGCATTAGAAAGTGGTCACTGATTTAAAAGCAACGAAAGGATAATTTTTATTTCACTTTCAAAACTTTCGTGAGATGTACTACACATTATTACAACAACGGGAAATTACTCACGTAAATGATAAATTGTCAATGAGGACACCGACAATGTTTCGATTCATCTAGAGAATCTTCTTCAGGGTGAGTGGACCATAACGCGCGCGCTACCCTGCTCGCATTGCCGTCTCGCAATCAATCATTGACAATTTATCATTTACGTGAGTAATTTCCCGTTGTTGTAATAATGTGATAATTTTTATGTTTATAATCATAAATTTAAAAAAAGGATCACGACTGTAATCCCCAAGTACGGTAGATATCCTCTCACATTTCCAGGCGTTCATTTGCATCCTACTATAATATTTGGAAGTCCTCTGACCCCCTTTAAAAATCAAATCAATAAACATAAAAGTCGAATAGCGTGAGTCACAGTAAAATCTCGCTAAATTGTAGTTCCGTAAGATAATTTGGGTTCTCGGAACATACCCGACATTCTCAAGACACCTCACCTCAGCTTTATGAATGAAATACGTCACGATGAGTCACCGGTGAGTGTACGGTGCCCTCAGTTATATTTATTTTTATTTTATGATCTGCGATGATGAACCTTGAATGATTTTGACAAGCTCGATTGTTTTTTATTCGCAGGTTATGAGTTTGATTTTGAAATCTTTATGTGCACATTTTGTTGAACTTTTCTCCGAAATAATAAAAATATATTTTCGATGCTCAATTGACTTTTTAATAAAATAAAATAGTTAGAATAAACTGTAAACATGTCTCGAAAGGCAAATCGTTAATCAAAATCCAATTTGTTATTATGCTCTTCACAATCTTTCGCTCCAAAACCATCTGTTAAAATCTTGTCGGAATGTCAGATGTATTGATTCAATAACTAGGCATGGCACAGCACTTGAATTCTACCATAGAGTCGCTTAGAGGTGATATAGTAACTAAATACTTATTTTTCCTTTACTGTTTCAATACAATAAATATATAAATATAGGTGGACATTATAATAATAATAATAAATATTTGTGGACATTTTTACACCGCGCCATCTAGCCCCAAACTAAGCATAGCTTATATATGTTAGTCTGTAAGGTATTTAGTATTTATTAATATGGACCTCTGTTTTTGTATTTTACATTACTGTTGTTGCCTGACATTATTATCACACAGCGCCATCTAGCTTAAAATACTGTACTATGGGAAATAGATAACATAAATAATACTTTTACATAATACTTGTTTGTATATACATATGTACATATTAGACATTTTAACACCCAGACACAATACTTAAGTCTCTTTTATTTACGGCTGTGTGAATGTAAACAGCAAAAACATAACATTTTGTATTCGGTAAACAATTTGAATTGTAATAACATGTAATGGTAACACACGAAACATTGCATGACGACAAAACCGGTCGATATTTTAGTAATTGTCTGTTTTCTGTTCCAACGAAAAACCTTTGCTATTTTGCTAAAAAAACTTAATAGATTCGTATTTGCACGACAGGTACCGATGGATGCCTAAATCACATTAATTATTTTCTAATATGACATTATGTAATTTTACTTAGTCTGGTTAACTTTCATTTTTAGGCTTTAGGGGGCCTAAAAACTCCGCCACCAGATCTTTGTTACTTTTTTATTTATTACGGAATTTAAATATTCTTATCTCTTTCTTTACTAACTGACTGACTGATCTATCAACGCTCCATAGCTTAAACCACTGGTTCTAGAAATACTATACCCTACAAATTTGGTATATTCCTTTTTGTGTGGGGTGCACTAAGAAATAAATTCTCGAAATTCAACCCCTAAGGGAGTGCAGCGGGGGTTGAAGTCTATTTAAAAATAACTTCACGTGAACGAAGTCGCGAGGGTTTACACAAGTCTAAATAATAGACATTGTACCCTAAAAATCATGCAGGGTTATTCTTGGTCTAGTTGATTTCTACCTAATTGTCTTTGTCTACTATCGGTTTTTTATAAAAAAAATATTGCCCGTTTGGTTTTTATAATCTGCTATTAAGTAGAATACGATAGGTACTCGTAAACATTATGATGAGTAAGCCGGATGAGATAACACTGTCAACAATACCTACTGGCTACCTAAACTATTATACATAGCCTATTCAAACTGTGTAATTGTGTCACTACTGACTAACACTCTATGGAATAAATAATTTAAATTATACTATTTTGTTTACAACTTATTTAAATTACTATAAAGAGGTAAAATTTGTAGAATAGTTTGTAATAAATAAACAAACTCGACCATTTAGAAAAATATTTAATTTATCAAAAGTTACATTATCAGCGACTAAATTAGGCCATATTTTATTTAAAAAAAAATAGAGATCCCCGCGAAAAATGGAATAATGTAACATAAGGAATCAAACATTTACCTGCAATCGTCATTCGTTAATGCTGCAAAGCAAAGCTGAAGCGGGTAGCTGAGATGATGAAAATAATTATTGTCCAGTACTTAGTACTAATTATACTACTTTTATGAATATTAGTTTATAATTAAATTTAATATTAACGATGTCATAATAAACCATGAACACACTCAACATAATTCCTAAAACTAGTAACAGGTAAAGTTTTTCCCGATTCGAAATTAATATGTTTTTTTTCCCGATTTTACGTCACTAATGCAATTTCTCCCAATATTTTTTTATTTTACCCACTCGAGCTCATCGCTCATGGGAAAGTGATAGTTCTATCGCGACAATTTTTTTCTGTATTATGTAGATAATGATGGTTTGATGGCCGGATGGTGTGAAGAATCGATCAGCTTGCCTACTGAGAAATTACGTCAGTTACATATTATTTTGGTGAGAAAATTCCTTTAAGCTAAGCACCCACTGACTCGCAACGGTCGCAACGAATTTTATGCATTAAATTAGGGGCAAGAGACACTACTATGAGATTCCTTTTGTACAAATGCTCGTAAAATATGCTGAGAGCAAGAAAGGAAATCTTAGAAATGCGTTGATGCTTTTTGTATGACGAAATGGAACACTATCGTGAATTAGGCTCTTTAGTCGACTGGGCCCGCTCGAACTAGTCCCGCGGGCCCAGTTGACCTAATCATATTAAGCCTAGGACTGAATATTCTCTAACTCGCTCTATCAAAAATAATGATAAATTTTCTTTTTATATGAAAAAAAACAAGCATGAAATTAAATTTTATGACGATCCTAGTGATTTCAATGAAAATGGTTTTTTGACTTTGATTGTGAACGATTGGTTTTTAATAGTAAGAGTACCATACTAGCAGTCAACAGTGAAATCGTGATCCTCACGTCATCGTCATCCTATGCTGTTGACATAATGAGGTCGGCAATAAAAGTAGGCGCTTAACAATACAAACGTGCCCACACACCCATAGCTACATATTGGTTGCACTTTTTTCTGTTAGTAGAGTGATCGGTCCAGTAAGTTTATAATATCTATTGGTACGAGACTAACCAAATCTACTACAACAGATAATGCTGAGTGTCCATAGGTAAAAGTGCCAATACATTGTTTAGTAGCGTAAGCTTGTGTGTGCGTTGTGTACCTACGTACTTAGGTACTTACTACATATGTAGTAGATAGGTAAGAAACCAAAGACAAAGTAAAATACATTTTTTTTACATACAATGGAAACAAGCAATCTTTAAACCCCGCTGCTCTCTCTTAGGGGTTAAATTTCGGGAATTCCTTTTTAGGCGCCCCTAAACCCCTAGTCACCAAAATTATTGAAAGATCAGTCATTCAGTAACACGAGAGTTTTATATATTTGGATTTGTCATACCTATCACTAAAACATTTAGATAAGAGTAATAAATACATAATGTTCTAATACTCAATGCAGTATCAAATTCAACTTCCTTGGTATGTATTCTATGTATGTATAGGCCACGACTACCACAGTAGCAAAGTACAGAAGCGGTCAATCGTGCCGTGGAGCCAACGTGATGTGATTCGCATACTGACTCATTAGGATTCTAAAATGGTTGTCCGTGACTTGATGTGCACCATCGACCACACAGCATAGACTGTAAGGCAAACACTGTCAGACAACACATATGGGCTACAAATCCTGTGTAAACCACCGAGCGCGGTTTACGATGCGCCCCGCGGCGGGTTGTGACATTGAACCGGCCAATGAGAATGCATTTTTTAAAAGCTTTTATTAATCTTGCAATGTATGTGTGTATGTAACTTAACTATTTAACTATGTTAAGGTCGAATCTTGCAGCTTAATTTTGAAGCAGTTATCTTTAACCGATTGATCTGAAATTTGGCATACTTATGTAACTTCGGTGACAATGCAATAATAAGCGAGCTTATCTGATGATGGAGTCAGGAGCTGTTCAACTGTCATCTGTCACTCACAACGAAACTTTTTAGTAAATACTTCGATTCAGTAAAACTTTGCATTCGTGTCAAGTTTGAAACGAAATGACAAATTATGTTATATGATGTGACAGGTGACAGCGCGCTGGTGCTCGATGGTTGATTTTATTAAAGCTTGTCAAAATATTTTTCAATAGAAATCTTATTACCTATCGCTCCCCCTGACACGCACACCTCAGCGTTTTGACAGAAATGTTTGTTTGAAGAAATGAAGCCATTAGGCGTCTATTGGGCTATGTGGTCGATGATGCGCACTGAAATATGTCTTTGAATGCGAAGGACCTCGCTTCTATGCAATGCAGTCTTTTTTGCAAATCAATATAACACTTTGAAAGTTTACGCAGTACCTAAGACGATCCATCAGACAGTCGCTTTGCAAAATACAATGGTGGAGATTCTGTTGTGTCCACGCTAAAACCTAAAACTCCTATAAAACTATCGCTCTTATTCCTTTAAGTTGAAAGTCTAAATTCGTGTAACCTCAGAGTTACAGTTCTATAACGTAGATTAGTTTTAAGTAATTTAACGATATCTTGCATCATTTTACGTAAATTTAGACAGCATGTAAAAAGTTTTTGCACCTCCAAAATATACCTAAGAAAAAACAACGACATGTCTAAAATATTCTAAATTCTAAAACTTCCATTTTGAGGTTACGCTAATTTAGACTTTAACGTAAAAAGAACAACGAACGTATTTTTACGAACTCTGCTTACATGAAGTTATCCCTTTGGCTGCGCTGCAGACAATTTTCGACCTTATGCAGTAACACAAAACCATTTTTGCGGTAACAAAGCCAAGATCCGAGCGTACTGCTGTGAAATACCAAGTCATTTTACAAATATTCCGATATTTCCGATACAAAACTAACAAAGTGGACTCATCATTTAGCTCCGCTTGTAGGTATACCTTAAGGATATTTGTGTTGACAGGCTTTGTTGCATACAATCAATTTAGAACTCTAAACTTTAAGGGCTAAGGAATAAAATACAATAGCCATAGATAAAGCTCTCGATGACTGTTACAATTGACCAATCCAACAAGTCATTTGTGCATGACCGGCAATGTCCTATCCTATAGTTGTGAGCAATGCAGAGCAAATGCAAATATGCCAGCTAAAGGTCTAATAAAATAAAACTGACCAATTGAGAGTCAGACTCGCGCACGAAGGGCTCCGTACCATAATCTATAAAAAAACGGCAAAGAGCGTGCGAGTCACGCGCAATATAGGGTTTCGTAGTTTACACAGCTAACATCGTTATATAAGTAACTAGCGACCCGCCCCGGCTTCGCACGGTTTTAATACATATAAACCTTCCTCCTGAATCACTCTATCTATTAAAAAAAACCGCATCAAAATCCGTTGTGTAGTTTTAAAGATATAAGCATACATTACATACAGACGCGGGAAGCGGGAAGCGACTTTGCTTTATACTATGTAGTACTAGCTGACCCGTGCCCGCTTCGCTGTGCGTAAGATATTTCTAATACCATCGTTGACTTTTTTGTAAACGTTTTTAAGGTGTACAATACTGTAGTACATTATTTTGATATATCTCGTGGGGTTCAGCCAGCATGCAAGCAGCAATGTAAGCGCAAAAAAATGTGTTTATTTACGACATCACATTAGAAACCTCTAAAATTATCAGTGTTTCTCTACTATATTATGCATGTATTATACATATAAACCTTCCTCCTGAATCACTCTATCTATTAAAAAAAACCGCATCAAAATCCGTTGTGTAGTTTTAAAGATATAAGCAAACATACATACGCGGGAAGTGGAAAGCGACTTTGCTTTATACTATGTAGTACTATGTAGTTTATTCAACGATATTTGTACTAAAAAGTTTACAAACACAGCCCTAATCTTCTTATATAAAAATCTCGTGTCAAAATGTTTGTAACTAAACTCCTCCGAAACGGTTTGACCGATTTTGATGAAATTATTTGTGTATATTTGGTAGGTATGAGAATAGGTCGTAAGATATTTTTTATACCCCTAAGTGATAAAGTTCGGGAAAAACTGAAAGTGCTTTTTTCTGTAGGTTTATTAAAATTTGACAGGACAACGTCTGTCGGGACAGCTAGTACTGTATTAGCTGTATTAAGCTAGTACTTCTAAACTAAAGGTTTTCGCTCAATTAATTTAATATTATTGGTTCAAAACTCAATCTAAAAATGAATTGGTACAATTGACACAATGACTTTTCAAGGATAATCGACACGTTACTATTTTAGTTCCTGATACATCGTTTGTTACTTACGAGTATGTAAACCCCAAGTGCGGTAGACACATCCTCTCAGATCTCCAGACGCTTAGATCCTTGAAGATGCCTAGTGGGATTAGTCAGAGGCACGTCCAAACATTATATTCGGCACATGCCCACATCTTGCAGTAGTTAACATTTCATACGTGACAGATTGCAAGCCCTTATAAGAATACTAACTGGTTTCCTCAAGATGTTTTCCTTCACCGCTTTGAGCACGTGTTTTTGATGAGCATATACATTTTTCAAACAGAAAAATCCATTGATGCACGCCAGAATTCAAACCAACACCAACACGGCACCATGGTCATTATTTGTTTATGATAAAGATAATCTATACTAATCCTAATAATATTATAAATGTGAAAGTTTGTGAGTTTGTAGGTATGTATGTTTGTTCCTCAATCAGGCCTAAACGACAAAACGGATTAAGTTGAAATTTGCTGTAGATGTAGATATAATGCACGAATAAATAATAGACTACTTTAAAATATGAAAAACATCCTAAAAACGATAAAAAAAACGCAAAAGGGATGATTTCTGTATAGATGGCGCTGGCGTGCAACAAATCTGACATCACAGACTAAAAACATTCAGTCTTTTCTATTTGATTATTGAAATTTGACAGGACAACGTCTGTCACGGGTCGGCTAGTATTATAAATGCGAAAGTAATTCTGTCTGTCTGTTACGTTATCACGGCCAAACCGTTGTGATAAAATTTGATATAGAGATAGTTTAAAGGTATCTTTTGATTTTCAGGAATTTTAATGTTTCATGATAAAGACGTCAATAATCCTAATTCTACGCGGACGAAGTCGTGGCCTAAAGCTAGTACATAAATAAAAATTCAAATTCAAAAATAATTTATTTCAATAAAATCACAAGAAACACTTAGAAACGTCTTTGGAACTAGACTAGGTGAAGCTACGCCGTTTCCTCGCGACCAAGTCTAGAAGAATCAGGCTTGGGGTCTACCTTTTTTTTCAATGATCCTTTCCTTAATGCTATGTAGAGCTCCAGTGTGGTGCCGATCGAACAAGGTGAAGGCGCACAAGAACAAGAAAAACTCATGTGTTACCTGACTGATCTATCAACGCACAGCCTAAACCACTGCTCCTGGGAACTTGCTCTGCACTAAGGCATTCCTAAAATTCACCCCTTAAGGGGGTGCAGTAGGTGTTGAAGTCTGAAAATATCTTCTAGTGTCGCGAGTTCCGATAGTCTATTTATAAAAGGACTGAGACTAAGTATAAAATAAAATTGACATTATGAAATATTTAAAAAGGTTAAAAGGATTTATCCCGCTTTACCACCCAGGTAGTCCTTCGGGCCAATGAACAAACCAATTATGTATAAGGTCAGTGTATGACATTTGACCTAATCCTGTTCCGACGAAGACTTTGAAGTTACTACTCAAGCTTTCCAACGCTAATAAGTCGACAATTAGAACCAATTAGTAATATTTACAAAAAAAAAATACCTCGGATCATGAATGTAATCTCCAAGTACGGTAAACGTGCTCTCAGATCTAAAGGGGGTAGTCAGAGGCGTGTCCAAACATTATGTTCAATACCCACATTTCGCAGTTAAATTAAAGCTTGTAAAAAGTTATCAATTTTTCATTTTAAAAACTTTTCGATTAAATCCCAGTAACTTTTGATATGTATTTTTTGGCTGATATTATATTTTTGCATATTTTTTGCCTTTATGTAGCTACCTACCTAGTTTAGCCCAGCTACCTAGTTTCTTTGTTTCATAAGTATGCATTTGTATTCTACCAGTTTCCAGACAAAGACATCACCTGGCGCTGTAAAGAGGTTTTTTCTGCTGGATTTAAAAAAAGTTAAAACTAGTCTACCCTGAATAGGTGCTCATGCACACCTTGTGAAGCTGCAAATACCAACACAACAGGGCAATAGACCTGGTTGTGGTGCCTACCCCAGCTTTGAGCATTTTCATCTTTGGCAGTCAATAACTAAGCATTGCAAACAAACTTGTTGTAAAGTCTATAGTTAATAAAATTATTTCTTATACCTCTAAACGCCTTTTCTATTTAAATATGAATAATTATTATAAAACGTGTTACAAAATACCCCGTAAAAAATATAATTAATTATAATTTTGTCAATCCTAGTAAGCTGTCATGTCAGGGAACCAGATTATTTAACAGAAAGGCCTACTTACCTATTTTACCTAATAATTGTCTACTTAAATAGTTTTTTTATTTTTCATTCATAAATATTCTTTTTTTGCGTTACTACGGTTCTTAAATAATTGTGAATGAACTCGTTATAAGGCCCCATTTAACCTCCTTTCGGTTTTACGGGTAGTTTTGTAACATATAAATATCGCCCGATACAAAACCTTTGCTTAACCTAAGAGATAGATAAATACTCAATTTTATGTTGTTTAAAAATCGTCGTTTTAATAATTTTTTCAATAAAATACATTTATTTGAAGATTAAAATGTTGTGCCCACAACCAGCGCTCTCACCCTACAATGTATCTTAAATTTATTTTCTCGTAAGTGGACCAGGTGATCTTACACTCCACTTGTCGCATTCCGTAGTCGGTTCAATTATGAAACAATGCAGTGTAATTGAACCTTATGCAATGGTAATAGATGCTATAATTGTTTATGTAGGTATGGATGTGTATAACTGTTTATTTACTGTGATGTATTGTTATTTCAACGCATCAACGATTCTTTGTATGTTATTTTGAGGTACAAGTTTCATCTTCTTTCATGTTTAATTTCCTCGTCGGGCGAGTGCTTGATTGAAGATGCCGGTTCGATCCCCGTGGCGCGGGACAAATAAATAAATATTGACGTTGCCTGCCCTATCCAAATTTCAATATCACATAGAGTAACGCACGTTGCTATGACGACTAATGTCAGATTTTTTGCACTCCAGCGCTATCTATACCAAAATCATCCCTTTTGCGGTCTTATCATTTTGGGAAGGTTTTACGTATTTTAAATTAGTATAATATTAGTAGTATCTAAAGCAAATTTTATCGTTTATCGTTTAGGCCTGGATTGAGGCACAAACATACAAATAAACTCACAAACTTTCGCATTTATAATACTAGCTGCTCGCCCCGGCTTCGCACGGGTGGTACCTGGATAAAAAGTAGCCTATGTGTTATTCTGATGTACAAGCTATATTACTGTAAAGTTTAATCTAAAATCCGTTCAGTAGTTTTAGCTTGAAACACTTTCGCATTTATAATATTAGTAGGATTAGGATCTTTCTAATAACATAGGAAGCTAAGTTTTAGGCAAATGCAATGGAAAGTAAATTAAAGGTAATTACGTGATAAAGACCCGTGTCAAAATCTATAGTTATGTCTACTAATCACGATAGTTTGAAAAATGCAATAACATTGGTTTTGATGTTGTATTATTGTTGTATACCTTGAATTTATGGAGAAATAGGACGGTTTAGGTGACTGATAACAATGACAATAATAACCGAATCTCATAATCTCACGGACTTTCGGTATCTTTATCTAAAACGCGTGGTGATTAGATAATTTGACTATCTATCGAGTGCCCAGAATAGAGACGCAGTAAAGATAATAAAACAAATTTCAAATAGATAAGGTCTTTAAGCGGTAGTCCATTATGCACCTTATGCACATTCAAAACTACCCTGTGTTAAAAAAGTTAAGCTATTTTATTTTTAAATTACCCTCAAAAATTCAGGAAAAAATTATTTTAACTTTTCTAAGCAATGGTTTTCCTAAGTTCACTTTTCAGCTAATTTTGAAAATGTATGTACTTACATACGTCTGTTTCCCAGAGGGGTAGGCAGAGATCACGGCTTTCTACTTGCTACGATCCATACATACTTCTTTCGCCTTATTCACTCTCATCACATTCCTCATTCATGCTCGTCGGTTTAGAGTACTCTTGACCTGACCTTTTTTCAAAACTTCAATATGGTCCAGGAAAATACACCCGAGGTCTTCCTCCGGTATCTTTCTCTTGATACATTTCAAAAATTCGATGGTTCGGCGTTCAACACTCATTTCGTGACAGGTTGCAAGCCCATTGCTGCGAAAAATAACTGTTAACTTGTTAAAAAACATTCTCAGAGAGCAATAGCTATTTTATAAAAATATGTTGAGTAATCTCAGCGTTTTTTTATAATAAAAAATAAACTATACATACCTAGTTAATACGCTGTGTATTAATCATGAGACTAGTCTGGTTCAGTTGCAACTAGACCATGGGAAAACTATTGATAAGAAGAAATAATATATTCGTAGAATACGAGATACAAGAATGATGTCTTGATGCAAAAAATTGGAGCGTAATGATTGATAGGAAGACAGGTTTTATTGAAAGAGGTCATACTCTAGAACCCTTGTAATAAATTGGGATGGTTGTTAGATTTTTAAATGGCAAAAATGATATTATCGCGGTGTAATAAGACATTTTTGCTATTTAAAATCATTTTTGTTCACTACCTAACAAAATGTGCGGCGCCATTTTGTTTTTCCTACTATTTATTGTATTACAAATGTTGCGAGGGCAGAGAATAATTTTGATAGACCATAAAAAAAAATAAAAAAATACTTCAACTTGATTTTGTTTGAAATTGGAACAAATCGCTGTAAGAAAAGTTTTTTTGGTATAGTTCGGCCGTTCAGAGAATGCGTTCCTGACACCTATCAGTTAGTCACGACTAGTGACTATAATGTTGTAATAATGTTGTTTTAATGCTCATCAATTGTTAAAACGGTAAACAACCAGCAAAATATTTTTATCGTAACTGCAACGCCATTACAAAGTTACGTCGTCAGTTCAATCGCGACGTGTCAGGAACGCATTCTCTGAACGGCCGTAGTATAGGAATAGTTATTAACTTTTAAAAATTGGAAAAAAACGTTGTAGGAATAGTTTGAAAGAAAAATAATTGGCAAAGCAAGGCGTGTCCATTCTACCTTATTTTTCCAAGCTATCAAGTAGCTACGCACACTTTGCACGTGTGAATACCAGGGCCATGATTAACGCTCCAAGTAAGGAAAGAACTGGACAAAGAGAATTCCATTACGGCAGTAGGTTCAAATGTATGGAAGGAAACTCAGAATTTGATAGCGTCATCTATAAATACCGTCTTAATCATACATCGAAATTCCACCCATTGATTGGATTATTGAAAATCGATGATGTAAAATGAAATAGGATCACGACTGTAATCCCTAAGTACGGCAGACATCCTCTCGAATCTCCAGGCCACCCACATTTTTTGGTAAAGCATTCCAAACATTAATGTAGACAATAAAGCGACCATTACACCAAGCCACATTTTCGCGGTTAGCAGCCCGTTTTCCATTTAAAAAAAATGGTTAAACGGTTAGTGCAGAATTGAAAAGTGCTCCATACACGGTCAAACATCTGCCCGCGGTCTACAAGAAGTAAATGCTCACCTGCCCACCGTTACTAAATGTCAAACGCTGGAAAAATATTAATTTGTTTCACTAATACAAACGATAAAACTAGATGATCGTCGAATTATTTAGCGGTTATGTTTGACATTTGACACTGACAGAAAGTGTCACATTGGACTTTTAAAAGCATCTAATTATGGCGTTTATAATTGAAGTAGACTAACTTTTAGACTTCGTCCGCGTAGATTCAGGAAATCGATTTTTGCCAACATTGAACTTCCCGAAAATCAAAAGAACATTTTGGGGAAAAAAGTAGCCTATGTCCGTTCCAAGACTTTAAACTATCTCTATATTCAATTTTATAACAATTAGGCCGATGGTTTAGCCGTGATAACGTCACAGACAGACAGACAGACAGAGTTACTTTCGCATTTAAAATATTAGTTAAGAGATAGTATAGGTATAAAGAATTGTGACTGCCGTGAAACTATAGTCCTCTTATTTAGCAGCTGGATCAATTAATGTCAAGAGCCACCAAGGTCGTTCCATTTGATGATCAAAGTGATCAACTGGCCATAATTACGTGTTCAGCCATGTAATTGCGCGGATATGACTAACGAACAGGTATTCGCTCGCCATTAAGAAAATAAGCTTATTGGATACGATCGAACGCTGATTGGCTTGATTAAATAATAGACTATTCCAATTACGAAAGTTGGCATGAAACTAAGATACTGAATCTAATAGGTAAGGTACACTAGACTTGTAAAAATTGTTCTATCGCGATATTTGACAGTACAAAAGTATTTAAAGAATAATCGCCCCTTGGATAAGCCCCTTAATAAGCAAACATTATACGAATGTTCAATACATAAAGATGGCATTATCCAATAAAAAATACTAAGTAAAACTGTAATATGTCATGCGTATATATAAATCTTTAAAAAAAACTTCACAGGTAATGAGGCCACACCTCGAATTAAAAACGTAACTGCCGGCACGTGTCGTGGTCTGATCGCTTTTTTTTTAAAGGCACGCGCTGCATATCGGCCATATGCCACACGTGCCCTATGAGGCGAGGGCGGGGAGGTGCATTCAACCAGCCGTGGCACAAACTGATATGATAAGACCAGGAGTTCCGTAACCAGCTGGTGTAAATACGGGAATGAAAAGTGTTGTTCTGTCTTTACAGAAATAAAAATAAATAAATAGGATCACGACTGTAATCCCCAAGTACGGTAGACATCCTCTCACATCTTCAGGCGCTCAGATCCATGAATATGTTTAGAGTTAAAAATACTATTATTTGAAAGCGTATAGTTGAGGCATGTCGCATTACATTTTTGACAGATGCCAATCAAAATAGACCAAACTATTGTTTGAATAGGGGCACGACCATAAATCATAAAAGTCTCTTTTTTATTTATTTCAGCATTGTAAAGCTATTGTAGCATATGTAAATAAGTTCACTATGATTCTTAAAACAATTTTGTTTATAGAAAACTATCGCTGACCATAGACTAGAATTTAAATTTAAACTATTTTCCGCTGGACTTATTGTACAAACATTGCGTACAATGTATTTGAAAGGGCATAGTAGGGATTACCGACGCTTCATTCAGAAAACCAACTCTATTGTATTCGAAGATCAACGGGAGATACAAACTGTCATCACCTTTCATCCAGATCGCATCCTGCAGTGACATTGACATTAAAGTTGACAAAGCTATGCAAATAAGGGCGTCCTAAATTCAATGTCACCCACATTAAATTTAGGAACGTAGAAGCTGTTTTGGTATGTTCGATTCTTTACATTTTTTTACAAGCTTTTATACTAACTTGCTATGTATGTATGTATGTAGGTATGTACTATGTTTGTTCGGGTGGAAATATACAAAATGGCGTCAAAACTTCTTGGAAATAAATCTTCAACTAAAGCCCAGAATTTTAAACAAGAGATGCGCAACGAATTTGAATGAGATAGTTGTGAAACAAAAGTTTAAAATAAGTAATAAAATATACAGATATTGGGTGTGGCAAAAAGATTTGCCAATAGGTAAACAGCTTATGAGATTAGACCTTAGAATCTCAGAAAGCAGATGTCTGTTTGCGATCATTTAAAATTCTAACATATTTATAAGTTTTTCGACACCTTGACACTTGACACTTACTTAGATTGTATCCATCCAATAAGTGCATAGTTATTTACCCTGGATTATAAAAATAATCATAAAAATCATAGATTTATAAAAAAAAATACATAAACCATTATGGCATTAATTTTACATTTTACCTACCAAAACATCCTAAAGTGTACTGCGTAATTTTTTTTGTAAGCACTTTTTAGTTACGTAATATAAAAAATAGATTTTTTGACGTCGTTTTTTTGAAGCCTGGCTTATTGAGACGTCAAGAAAATAAATTAAAAATACGTGATAGACCCGTGTATATTTGACAGTTGTTAATTGCTTTCAAAAGCAAAGCAACATCATTGCCATCACACAAACAAAACTGACCGTTTAATATAGTATATATATAAGTATTTTAAAAATGTTATCTAATATTATATATATTTATTAGTATGCACCATTGGATGGTACATAATTATCAAACGTTACATAATATTGGAACTTTCACTGTTGTTTGCATTCCGGAAGTCCCGTCTCCGTCCGCAGAGAATCGATATTATCATCGATTTAGATACAATATCGATACTTTCAAATGCATTGTGAGTATTGTACGGGCAGATGTTAGGGAACCGGTATTGCATTTGAGGGTTCGCGATAAAACAGGGGCTTAAACAATGCACTTTACGACATACAGGCTGATCTTTTATTTGTAACTTTGAATTTTACATAAGATTGCATTTCGCCGCGTACGAAACCGAAAGAACAATTCATATTTATATTATTATACTAAATAGTTAGTAATATCAAGGAAACCTATTTTTATTTGTAATTTGTCTATAAAAAGTATGTTGAATAAAAAAATGCTTCGATACATTTTATTGGAACGAAGTTCCTTATCGCGCGTTGTGAAAGGGGGCTAGACGGAAAACATTCTTACGAAAAGTTGTCACGACACTTTTTTGCTATAGTATATCTATTAATATATATATCTATTAATTGTGTCGAGGTCGAGGTCGAGGTGGAAGTGGAGGTCGAGATGGAGGTGGAGGTGGAGGTCGAGGTGGAGGTCGAGGTCGAGGGCGAGGTCGAGGTCGAGGTCGAGGTCGAAGTCGAGGTCGAAGTCGAAGTCAAAGTTGATTCCCCTTCCCTTGTCCCACGTTATTTTGTGAGAACTTCGTTCCATCCGGGTGTCCCTTGACACCTCTCAAGTTTTTATTTAATTCATTATTAGATTCTAAATGGCAACAATAGTAAAATATTTGATAATGAAAATGGCTATGGATTTAAGCATCATTCAACTGGTAGATTTCTGAGATGTGGATAGATATGCTAATCAATCCGTTTATGACAAGAGTTATTGTGTCTGCATTATCAATTTGCATTTAGTTACGCAATACCAACAATGATCACCATATAAATTACTTAGCTATGAGAAATGTCATGTTATTTGCAAAAATAATTACGTTTAAAAACTAAAAACAAAACCGACTTCATGTTGTTATTAAGTCCAATACAAAATGTAATCCCTTATTTTTTGACCGTTACGGGAAGCAACAAAAAAATAATATTTTTCAAATCGGTAAATAAATGACGGAGTTCTGAGATAAAAAAATATACAATCTACTAGAGAACCTCCTTCGTAAGTAATCTTTGGACATTATTCTCTTTTAATTATTTAAATTAGACTTTTGAATTTAAAGGAACCAAAAAGGAAAATCACTATATGAATTAATTTTCCTTACAAACTCCATTCTTGGACGCAAACGATACGAACATTTAAATATGATTTACCTGTATATGAGTCACGTGAACACTTTAAATGTAATTTACGAATAATCATTTAGTTGTTTGTGCAGGTGGATATGTTATTAGTTATTACTTTAAAATTACAAATTAAAAAAATATATATTACATAATAGCTTCTCTGACGCACAATTTCGATTTACTTACGTAGGTACAAAAAAAAACAATAGAAAAAGTAAATACATACATTCCTCGCACATTTGGTTTGATTAAACTACACGTATGTAAAACCTTAAATTAAATCTACAAAGTTTTATTCGTATTATAAACTAGCTTTACCCCAACTTCGCGTAGATTCAGAAAATCGATTTTGACGACTATCGTATATTACTAAACTTTCTAAAAATACTAAAATTATTTTTCGAAAAAAGTAGCTTAAGAGGCTCCCAGTCGCTGATTGCTCTTTTTCGAAACGAAAAAAGAAATACTTCTGAACAAGCCACATCTCCTATTTTTATAAGTATATTACTTCAGGTTCCTACCTAGATTTATATTAAGCTGAAAACATAATAGCAGAAACTTTTCACGATAAAGATATTATTTCAAAATGATACGTTTTAGAATTTATGATCGAAATATTTTATATACCTACTATTAAAATCAACTTGTGATTTATTGTTAAAGATAGGTAATATATAGATCTAGATTTCTATTAGAATAGATTTTTGATAAGTAATTATACATAATTTATATCATTAATTTATTCGAAAAGCTAAGGCGGACCACGCTCCGACGTGTGTTTGTCGTCATTGCAGCGGTCGGTAGGATGTTTTATCGAAGTGATTAAAGATGGGTACATCTTTATTCACATATACTATACATTATAAAATAGGAGATGTGGCTTGTTCACAAGTATTTCTTTTTTCGTTTCGAACAAAAACAATCGTTGACTGGGAGCGCCTTAAGTTCATCCAAAGACTGTAAACTATCTCTATATGAAATTTGATGGTAATCGGCCAAGCTAAGCAGTTCGGCCGTGATAACCTCACAGACAGACAGAGTTACTTACTTTCGCGTTTATAATAATTTAATTATTATAGATGATGTACAAGTTATTGACACACCCTGTATGCTAATCGACACGCATCCAAATAAGGCCAAGAGCACACCCGGAGTAGGGCGCCAACAACCCCTTGCGCGTACGCAGAAAAAAGCGGAACACCTGGCCGTAACCATAGCGATCAAATCACTACACTAGTCAAATTCAATATTAAAAAACCTTTATTACTATACTCATAAAGACTATATTGAGTTTTGAATAGTAATTGATTGGTAGCGATTCTGTTGTCCATGCTAAAGCTAAGATTCCTAAAAAACTATCGCTCTTATTCATTTTACGATTAAGTCTAAATTCGCGTAACCTCGGGATGACAGTTCTAAAATGTAGGCTAGTTTCAGGTAATTTTACGTAATTAAAAATGAAATGATGACTTTTTTATTTCTTTTTGCTCATCCGAAAAATACGAAAAATAATACTAAATGTCTAAAATTTTCTAAATTAATGAACTTCCATTTGAGGTTACGCTAATTTAGACTTTAACGTGAAATAAGATCGATCGTATTTTTACGAAGTTTTAGTTTTAGCGGACACAACAGAATTGCCACCATTATGTTATGATGGCACGATTATCGATCGCGCGTGTGAATTATAACGGCTTTCTTTTGTTTATATTTTGACAGCTACCGGTGGAAATCTAGTTTGTTAGGTCAATCGTTGGTTGATGAGCGTTGTGTAATATTGTATAATATAAACGATGCTGGTTTACATTCCGAGCTTAAACTTTGTTAATTTCTTACCTAATTTTATTATGAATGTTTATTATTCGTTTATTTTTACATCTGATCAAAAAAAAGGTACATACTTAAAACCTGAATAATAGTGTTTTTATGATCGCACTGGTTAACCTCCGAGGCCTACTAGAACAAGATGGTCTTTTTGGGGTTCCGTACCCAAAGGGTAAAAACGGGACCCTATTACTAAGACTTCGCTGTCCGTCTGTCCGTCTGTCCGTCTGTCCGACTGTCCGTCTGTCCGTCTGTCTGTCACAGGGCTGTATCTCATGAACCGTAATAGCTAGACAGTTGAATGTTTTACAGATTTTGTATTTCTGTTGTCGCTATAAGAACAAATACTAAAAACAGAATAAAATGAATATTTAAGGAGGGCTCCCATACAACAAACGTGATTTTTTTGCCTATTTTTATAGATAATGGTACGGAACCTATCGTGCTCGAGTCATACTCGCACTTGGCCGGTTTTTTAAGATAACAATCAGAAAATGGTTTCTTTATTATTCACCATTCCGAATATCTCAAATTCTTAGAATTTTTACCGTTCTCTATGTAAAAAATCCCGAAACTCCTCTCGTTTCTGAGATGAGACCTAAAGCCTTATTATGGATTCCATAAAAGATAGGTATGTTGTAAAAAAAAAAACTATTGCTTCCTTTTCCAAAATAGAACTGGCAGCCAATATCCGTTAACTCGGCAAAAAATCCAACGTGTTCGATTTTCGAAATTTGACAGCACTTTTTTTATATGGCACGAGGCACAGGGCGCGTGCCGTACAGTCATGCGTGGCGTATGGAAGAGGCAGATGACAGTCGACCGTTATGCCAGGTGCACTTCGGCTATTGGAATAGGAATATAGTGGCGTGGCATGTTTGCAAATGATAACGAAGCGTACTTGAAAAGGTTAACTGGTTGTTGCGCTCAGAATTTAATCGTGTCGCCTGAAATTTATCGTTTTACAACTTAAAAACGTTGACATACCTTGGAGACATTTGTTGATATTTAACTTTATCTGTCAACGGTTGAAAACAAAGGTAACATATGTATGTATTTAAAAAAAAATAGGATCACTATTGTAATCCCTAAGTACGGTAGACAATCCTCCCAGATCTCCAGGCGCTCAGATCCTTGAAGATGTCTTAAAGGGTTAGTCGGAGGCACGTCCAAACATTATGTTTAGGTACATGCCCACATTTTGCAGAAGTTAGCATTCCACACATGACAGGTTGCAACCCCGTCGCCGCATACAAGAATACTAATTTTTATTTCACTCGTAACTAATTAGTACATTTTTGTAACCGGGTTACCTACTTTCTATCACCGTATGTAGATAAGAAAAAAATTAAATAAATAGATATAATTTGTAGAAGTTCAGAGCTATGTGTGAAATAATGATTTGTATCCGCAGCTTCTCTAATGGAGCAAGTCGGATGGAATTATCAGAAAACTTGGTCATGCTTTCGCCGCTACGCTAGTTTTTAGGGTTCCGTACCCAAAGGGTAAAAACGGGACCCTAATACTAAGACGTCGCTGTCCGCCTGTCTGTCCATGAACCGTGATAGCTAGACAGTTGAAATTTTCACAGATTATGTATTTCTGTTGCTTCTATAACAACAAATACTAAAAACAGAATAAAATAAATATTTAAGGGGGGCTCACTCTTATAGATAATGGTACGGAACCCTTCGTGCGCGAGTCCGATTCGCACTTGGCCGGTTTTTTATTTACTTGCCTAGTTTGTCAACTACACTCATAGTAATAATAATAAGAGTAATTGCTTTCAACTGTATTCTTTTTTACAAGTTTTTATATAACTTGCAATGTATACGTATGTAGGTATGTCTATTAAGATGGAATCTTGCAACTCAATTTTGAAGCAGTTATCCCCACCGATTGAGCTGATTGTTCATACATAAAGTACACATAAAGTGATGTTTATGAAAAAAGATTTCGTCCACTGTGGGTGCGTGTTCTCATAGTGTCGTTCTTGAATACGAGGGTAAATGATTTTACTAAAGCTTGTCATTGAGAAAATATTTTTCAACAGAAAACTTATTAACTACTCAACTACGAGTAACCTATACCCTAGTACCCTTATTGGGTTAAGAAATTTGCCGGATTAGCTTGTAAAAAAATAATTATTCAGCAAAAATTCGAATACTTATGAATGCATATTCATTCAACCTGAATTTTATTCAAACAAAGAGTACCTAAGTAGGTACCTATGACGCATGACGAAAATTCAAAGTCAATGTCTTGTGATCGTATTGTTTCCACTCAACCGTATCTTCGGTACCAGGCGCGCAGAAAGCGGAGGAAGTAGACAAGGGCCTGTCACACGAAGGCTTCGAGATTACGTCAAGGTTCACTTCGTTCAGGAATTGACCGAATTCTTTTATCGATATGAATTTTCGAATAATGAGTACTAATTTCCTTATTTTTTTTTTACTGCTATTTTTTTTTAATTGTCTTTTGTCTTTTTTTATGTTGTTAAAATAAAATGGTATATTAATTTAATCCCAAAAAAATACTTGTATTATACAAATTACGTGACTACAGATAATTTGGATTCAACGGTCGTTTTGTCATAACAAACGTTAGCCCGCATAAAAGCCCTTGAAACCCTTATTCTTATTGAGTAGGTAGGTACTTTACTTTTTATTATTATAATAATATCTATATATTTTTATGAATTAACGACAAATTTTCAAAAATATCTTGACCGCTTAGGGCTTAGATGATAAGTTCTTCAGTACGCTTGCTATTTCAAAGTACTTACCGCATTTAATAATTAATATGTATGATAATATGTTTGAGGTATCAAAGCAATTAGCACTATTAACGAGTGCAGACAGCTATTAGTGTAAAACTGTTAAGATTTCGACATAGAGCCATGGGCTCAAAACACTACCAACCAAGTGACATGAATAAGACTTACCTACATAGAAAACTACTTATCTACTAGCTCCATCCCGCGGCTTCGCTTGCTTGGCTAAAAGTATTCGAAAAAAAAAGAAGCCAATGCCGGTTACGAACTATGTCATAATCACATTCATATCGCCAAGCGGTTATGGCGTGAATGATAAACTATTATCAAAGACACCTTAACAAACTTTATAATTTACAAATTTTACAATATTAGTTGAATATTTGATGCATGACTAACATAGTCACTGATAGTCAAACAAACCTGTAAAAATCCTTGAACTCTAATACAAACGCAATAAGAACTAGAATAAAAAATGCTAACCATGATAACCACAGTCTGTGCTATTTATTTAGTTGTTATAACAAAGTGATTCAGCTTGACTCAGACCGCAGTGACCGAGTTTGTAAAAACACTTTGTAGGTATTGACGTCTAATGAAACTAAGATCAGAGTCTTTACCTAAAGAGAACAAATTCTTTTCAGCTACAGAATGTTCGGGGCTTCGCACCCACGGGTGTGCTAATAAAGATTATAGGTAAATTTTAGATACCTTAGGTTACATTGTTTCAATTTGCAAAGCTTTTGATAAGAAAAATATTTTTTAAATTGGTCTTATAGTTTTTAGTTAACCCATCACAAACTTACAAAAATACAACGTTTTTTTATCTTTATAATATAAATGTAGATGTCTATCTTCATCAGTATAGCGCTTACAATTTCAATGACCAGTTCTGGCACCAAGCTTTAGGTAGGTACACAAATGTAAATCTGTCTCGAAGCTTCTTTACAAAAGGTCGGGTCTACATTATTCTTAAGCTCGAAGGGGACGAAAATCACAGTCGCGAACACCCTTGCATTCTGCACAATAGACCTTACAACGGTTTTTAACATCTGCCGGCTACCTTGGACCTCGAGATATACTACAACCCATTATTATTACAGCCACTACATGTGTCTACATTTACAATACTTTTTGTCCATTTTCAATTTCAATCGGTGAGCAATCAACGCACAAAAACAAATTCCCATGACTGTAAAAAAAACAAACATAGGTAATGGCCTCGAAGACGTCACGCGCCGAAGCACACGCACCTCCTAAACTCCTCAAAAACTGCTCATAATGGTCCAAGAAATTACGTCATTCCGATCATTATAACAATTCCCACGAAGGTGTCGGGTGCTAATCTATTGATTTTTGTTTCAGAATGTCGAACTTCCAACGAACGCGGAGCAAGGTTTGGTGGGGTGACGAGCCAGCCGCGGGCAGTCCGGTCGCACAACCCAGCTGGAACAACCCGGCGAGGGAACCAGACTGGGAGCCACAACTGCCACACTGGATCGCGAACCAGCCAGAACAGGAGAGGAACAATATCGCTGAAAACATACCACAACCTAATGTGCAGATACAGATAAACCAATGGCCACTCAGACACGGCAGCCCCGGCAGCCATAAAAGCCAAGACTCCGGTTTCTCAGATTCAGATAGCTCTCCGCCACCTTCTCAGTATTTCGCTTCACCGAATAACAATGATTCGACGAACAATACTAGCAGCAGTGACTCCAATAACAATGACAACGTAACGGTAAAGCAGGCGATAGACTTCCAAAATACACCACCTAAAGATGTTGTTGACAGTCCGAAGGAGCCTGATGTGATCAGCTCCGGAGCACCGACTCCGAAACCGCGAAATCGAAGCAGCAGTGTCATACAGACTCCATATGATTTACAAAAGTACTATGAGATCCATACCGATGAAGAACATATGGATCTTCTCAAAGACAAGGATCCAGAAGACTTGAATAAGACCGTACCAAAGTATACTACACCTAAAAATATAAACAATGAAAAACTTAATAAGTTAAAATCGACGAATGTGAAAAATACTAGCCCCAAAGTTACTAAAAATAACATCAAGGCAGATAACAATTTGACCCCATCCAAAAATGTAAATAATCAAATCACTTCAAACAAAAGTGCAATACAAAAGGAAACCAAAGACGTACCTAATAAAAATCTTAATATTATTAGTCCGAGTAAGAAATATCCTGTAAAAGCTTTTGTGTCAAGTCCAAAAGATCCCACTAAACCCATAAAAGTGGCCACAGTGAAAGACCTGGAGACGAGTAAGAATAAGTCTGATGAGAGTTTTGAAATAATCAAGCTGTCTGACAATAATGAAATTGCAGTCAACAATCAGCCTAGAATGCGCACTCCTATATCAAACGTATCTTACGTGCCAACTGAAAGGTCCTCGATAGCTAAAAAAGAATATAAGCGAAGCTTCTCACATGAACTTGAAAAGCCTATCACAACAACTCCTGTATTCCAAAGGACAAGGCTCAACAAATCACTCAATTTCGAAGGTCAAAGATTAGATCAACAAATATTGGACATCCAAGAAGGCTACCATTCGCTAGGATTCATCGATGAAGATGCCGACGAGGAAACTTTTCCTGAAATCGAACCTATTCACAAACCTAAGAAAGCTTTGTTGGGCAAAAATATTATGGACAGTCTTCACCTGAAGCCCCAAAAGAAAGTGGGTCCTAAAGCGAAGCACCGCACCAATAAAGCTGATAAAACTAAGGAAATGTTTAGGATATTCCCGAAAAAGGAAAAACCAACCAGCGTAGAAGATCGTGCCGGTGGAATTCTCAGCGGTAGTAGAGTACCGTCTCTTGGACTTCCTAGATCAGACGAGCACAACTCTTGGGTTTTCGTTGGCTATCCGGCTGAGCAAGAGATGCTTATACCCCACTACAACGAGAGGCTTATTGGAGAAAGCGATGGAAAGAGTGCAAAAGACCAAGACGTCAAAGAAAGAATAACACCAGTGACACCACCACCTCAGTTCCAAGATGAAAGAACAACCAACGAAGTCGACTTCAAATCGGGTAAAGATCTTTTCCACGATTCTAAGAGAGAGAAGTTAAAAGATCGACGGGATGATGGAAACTTCGCTGAAGTTCGCATGAATCTTGCCTCTACTTCAACACCAAAGATGTTAGCACCTCATGAATACATGAACGGGTTGCAAACCAGTGACAGGAAAAGTCAGCGGAAAGCTAATTTATTGGACAACTTTAATGGGTAAGTCAGTTTAGCATACCGCTAAATATCATAATAACCAGTTTCGAATGTGTAATATTGATATATATTTATTGATATCTTCTGCCATATTTCATCGCTAAACTGCCTGTATTTATAGTGTAAACAAATTATTTGTTACCAAACACTTTTCGATCAGGAAATGATTTTATACAAACATTTTGAAATAATGTAATCCAGGCTGTAGTTGCATAATTGTATAGTTTCCTTATAATTTAACTTTCCCCCTACTTTGTAACTACCTACGAGTATAATCATTGTTTCAACACATTTAACTCAAAATTGAGTTCCAAACGTAGTTTTTACGCATAAACCCTAAACCTACCCCTTCGGCCGCGTACGAAACCAGAGATTCGTATACAGTTACACTAAAAAATCATCTTTATACGTGAGATAGAACGACTATACTAGTTTCTGAATATTTTTTTTTTCCTTCTGCAGCTAACATCACTGCTATTCTTCCTTTATTGAAACCTTTTTAGCAGCTTTACAAACTCCTTGTCTTTTACAGAGTGATCCTCAACAACCAAAACGAGATTCTTTACCGGGAACGTAGCATCGACCAGACAAACCTAGAGCGTATTTGCGAGAGAAGACCAGAACCTGTCCAATATTGGTTGTGCGATCTCGTCAGTTCCTCAGAGAACGAGTGTATGACCACACTTCAGAGTAAACCCCTCGGCGCAGAGATGAAAGCCCAGGTCTCAGCCAGCTCGGCAACAATAACAGGGAACATCAAGAAGGTCCAAACCCATGGGCAGATTATCGTGCATCAGTACAGTGATGTTCTAAGGTAACTTTAGTTTTTACTGCATTCATATTCATCCTACTAATATTAAAAATCTGAAAGTTTCTGAGAATTTTTGTGGCTCCGTCACGCCTAAACGACGAAACGGAAAAACTAAAAGTGGAGTTTCTATGGATTTATTGAAATTTCACAGGACAACGACTGTAGGGACAGCTAGGATAATATCATAATGAAGTACTCGTTATATTAATAAATTTAATATTATTATAATTATAAGCTTTGCCACAATATTATTTAATTAATTTCAGAGTAGTGGAAAAGTAAAACGAATAGGTTGTGGTGCCATGGTTCTAGTAATTTCTGATATGCACAGGAAATAATAGTGGGAAAAGGGGTTATGCATTACTATTGTGTGTTTAATTGTTTAAATTAAATAAAATGCATTACTATTGTTTAAATTAAATAAATAAATATTGGTGGACATTTCACACAGCGTTTTCTAGCTCCAAACTAAGCAAATAATTACTTTGAGATCGATGACTTTCGAAACCAATATTTTTCTAACCTACAATATTGTCCTACTAGGAAAATCTCCCCAAAGATTATCTTAATATTATATATCATATTATGGTTATATTTCATATGTATATAAATATTACATCATATTCGTTTTATTAGTATAGTAAGGAAATAGGAACAAGTTTCCATCAAATTGGCTATTAATCACGCGTGACGATTATGTTAAATACAAATTGCATAACGCAAATCAAACATTCACTTTTACATTATTTATGAAATAAATCGTGATCTAGTTTGGATTCTTGATATTCAGTTCATTAGTAAAGGGATTGGTTTAATCTGCAATTACGGTAAGGCTTTCATATTTAAAAGTCATTTTGATCGTGTTTTTCTCAATATTTGCGAAGGGAAGGGAATTTATTTATTACTTTATATATTTTTTTTAAATTAGGGTTTCCTTTGCTTATATACGACCACTTTGACTTCATCCTCAGACAAACTTTGGCGGCCCAGGGTTTTTTTTTTAGGATAAACAGTCCTGTCGTAATCTATCTACAATTCTTCTTCTTCTAATTCTATCTACAATTATATCTCCAATTCTATCTACAATGTAGATAGATTCAGATAGATAGATAGATTTAGATACAATGTAGATAGATTCTACATGCTAAATCTCATCTCTCTCATCGATGTGTAACAAACAAACATTCAACTTTCGTTACAATATTCAGTCAGTTAGTTTATTTTCCCCATGAAATTTGTTAATATTCTGTCCTAATTTTGTTTAAAACGTCTCCATTTGTTACCAGGCAAATAGAGTCCAACCAGACCAGCGAAGACCAGATCTGCCTCCTGGTGGCGAACATCAATGAGTTCGTGCTAGCCCACAGCATAACCCTCAACACGAAGCCCCCAGGCGAAACCCCCGAACGATGGAACAAAATTAAAAACTCCCTTCAACAATACCTTCAGAAGCTGATAGATATCGGTGAAGATGTGAAGGTGGAGCTTAATGAGACCAGCCCTGAGTGGAAGCTGGTGATAAAGCATTTGGATACCCTGATTGGTATCTTCTTGGAGACGACTAAGGCTGTGCTTGTACAGCAGATGAAGGTATGTGATATCTACCAGATTAGATGTTTACATCTTGTTCTTTACCTACTCGTAAAAAAAATGCTGAAATTCTCTTTTCTCTTTTTACTCCGGTCTACCGATAAACGATTATTATCGTGATATTTGTTTTGTTTTTAGAGATGATAAAGTATGGTTAGAGATGATTGACAAAATAAATTACGGTCGTTCTTGACATAAGTCATCCACTGTTGCAAAGCGAGACGCGAACAGATGTGAAGACTCGTTTGAGGATAATCCTTTGTGATGCTTTCATCGGAGTCTATACCTACGTAAAAATTCCCGTCTAACAATTAATGAATAATGTAATCCACGTCATTTTCCACAATAAAACCCCATTTATTCTGAGAACTAGAACATAACTTTGGGTTTTTTTCTTGCCTTAACATAAAATTTAAATTAAATTAAATTTATTTATTAATTCAGACATACAGAGGTCCATTTTTTGTTAGTATCTTTGTCTTAAAGGCTATGATTTTTTTTTAAATGTAAGCACTCTAAAGTTACAATCGGTAGGTATGTAATTGAAACATTTAAAACTGTCCGTCCTTCGCGCAGCTGTAACATAACAACTAATGACGATTATATGCAATTTTTTGATACCTTTGGTTACATTATTGCAATTTTAGGGGGGATGTCTAATTTTTTTTTATATAAAATATAGCCTATGTTACTCGCTGATAATGTAGCTTAAAATATGTAAAATAATTTTTAAATTTGGAATAGTTTTTTTTTTTTTATAATTAGGTGAGACTAAGAACCTCAATAAATTAATTGTTTTTTTCCAGACTCTAGTTTCAATAATCGAGGAACCGCCGTCCGACCTCATCCTCAAGAGCACCCTGACATCCATTGGACATCTGGCCATGCTGAGCGAAGGCCCAGAATCGGCCATTCACGAGAAATGCTCGAAAATGATGAAAGAGATCACCGAGCCCCCGTTCGTGGACTGCGGAGTCCCCAGGGCTCTTCTAACGGCCATTATTGAGAGCAAAAAGAGCTCTATAAAAGCTCTTTCGTTGAGAGCGCTGGCTACGGTCTGCGTTACCGCGGACGCTGTGAAGCAATTTGAAGAGGTAAGACAGCAAAGATTCTTGTGATTTATAAGATTTATAAATGTCAATGTCAAAATTATTCCACGAAAATATACAATTCATATAAAGTCATTTGTATTTTTGTACATTTTATATGTTGGTCGACTATTACGTGTATTACTCGAAAACTTGTAACGCCTACTTAGCTATTATAGTTTTGCTTTTAATTTCTGTATAAGTACAACAAACGTGAATTTTTTCACACCCCCAAACCCAATAGTTTTGCTTTTAAGGGGGTGGGGAGGGGGACACTCGACAAAAACTGGCAACTTAATATTTCACAAACAAATCCCTTATTCGAAAAGTTCCTACATTTGTGTAGGAAAGGCAAAAAAAATAGAATAAAATTAAGAGAATGAAAAAGGATAACGACTGTAATCCCGAAGTACGGTAGATATTCTCTTAGATCTCCAGGCGTTCAGATCCTTGAATATACTTAAGGGGTAGTCAGAGTCTCGTCCAAACATTACATTTGGCACGAATTAAGAATGAAAAATTATGACACAATAAACTTAGATTATGCATGCAACCTTTTCTGTGTTTTAAACGTGTCACACGAGCTTATTAGGTCATTATCATTAGTAACCGATTATATATAAGAAATGTACCTGCTTTGAATCACATTTTTGTGGTCTTTATGTAATTTCTCTACCATTAAAGTAACTAATTACGTGGGTTAATGTAGGTAATTGCTGTTAATGTGATAATAATGCGTTAGGTTACGAGTTTCGGAATAGCATAGCGTGATAGGTACAACTTGAAATACTGCAAAATCCCATATTTAATCCCTTTATAAGTATTTTTTCTTGTGCCATACATAATGGTCGGACGTGTCTCTGACTGCCTCTGAGACATCTTCAATAATAATAATAATCATTTATTTGGAACTAAATATTTTTGAAGTACAGAAGTACAGGTATTCAAAAACAGAAGTAGGTATATTAGTAGATTTTGTAGACATAGGTACAACAAAAATAATTAATAAGTAAATTAGTGGTTTACTAGCCCCCACACTAGGATACCCTGTGTTGTGGCTGGCTGGATTGCTTTTTCGTCATTTAAATAATAACTAATAACTATTCGTTGATGGCAGTTTTCAATTTTATTGCTTACAAGCTTCCACCCTCGGCTTCGCTCCCGTGTAACCTGGATAAAAACTGACATATATGCTGTTCCAGCTATGCATGTTCTAAGTTTCTACTAAATCCGTAATGTCGTTTGGGCGTGATTGAGGCACAAACATACAAACAAACTCAACAAACTTTCGCATTTATAATATTAGTAGGATTATCTATAAAGTACCTATTCGTAACACTATGGTAATAACAAAAAAAATTAGATAAATATCACTTTTTAATGTATAAGTATAACCCATTTGAAATTTAATCGTCACCGCCTACTTAGGATGTTGACTGTACCCACCTACTTGTTGTATGGTTAGTTTAAACAATATCTAGTGAAATTGCACAAGATGAGGGTAGGTATGTTAGCAGTAAATACATTCGCATTTGCATAATTTGCGGCTTCATTTCACATCATTACCTAAAACAATAATGAAATTAGTTCCTAGAAACTACACCTAAGTGTTTCGCTTTCAAAAACACACACAGAAAAGCTTTTTCTTTTCATAGTTTCAAATAAGATATTTTAAACATTTAATTTTTCTTCTTTAACACCAATGAAAACTATGAAAAGTTAAGTTATGGAAAGAAGCGTAACAAACGCTTCTTTCTATACCCAAATAAACCTAATTTTTGTCTAATCTTTCATAGACAGATCGCTGTCTAGGGTTCGTGCTTTTCCTTAGGGTGTGGTTATAATAACTTAGGTACTTACTTACATGGCTAACAATTAAATTTCTTCCCCAGGGTGGCGGAATAGAGATTCTATCAGACATTCTCTCCGACCGGTCAAACCCCGAGCCTCAAATGCGAGAGGTCATCACAGTCCTGACTCAGATCACGGCCCCCTGGCTCCGGGGACATTACGACCTGATGCAGCTACACATGTATTTAGACAGCATCGTCGAGAATATTACTGGTGAGTACTAAATATTTTGTAGATACCTCTAGCGCCATCTAGCGGCGAGTAGCAGACTAACGCCGATAAAATTGTGCCTGTAAATAGAAACTTTGTCGTGATATAAATTGAATACAGCTTTTAAAATATTTTAGTCGAGAGTCGAGTTCTAATTGTGAAGCTATGATAATATTAATACAGAACAGACAAAAGATGTTGTTCTTCATGTTCCGTATCACGAATGTATCCACAGATAATAATAATATTAATCATATGACCGAATGAGATCCGTCTGTAGAATGACATTCATACTCTTTGCTTGATTTCCATCAGGAAAAAACTTTATCTTCTACTTCTATCTTCCAATCTTTTATTCTTCCAGATTTATAACGAAGATAATTTAAATAATGACTTTCTTACAGGCATCCTATCCCGCACGGAATGTTGCCAGCTCCTGCTACTCTGCACGGCTTGTCTCGTCAACTTGGTCAGAGAGTTGGAACTCGAAAGAACTGAAGATAGCAAACCCACCTCGGACATAGTGGAGGTGATCACTAGACATCGAACAGTTGAAAGACTGCTGGATGCTGTGAAACGACGGGGTCCAAACATATCCGTGTTTTTGCAAGTGAGTTTGTTTTATTGTTCATTGATGATTGACCGCTTATACATTTTCAAACGACGAAAAAACAGAGCTTTTCTTAGTAGGTATATATTTTATTTTATGTATAATCGTGCATACCTTTTAACCTGGTAAACTTTTCAATTGGTCGAAACATTTTCGTTGGTTTTTTTTATTTTTAAAACATTATTAACCTTATTTTTTAAACTATCGTGATTAGTAGACGTAACTATAGAATTTCACATGGGTCTTTATCACGTAATTACCTTTAATTTATTTTCCCGACGTTTCGGCTATGTTACAAGTCCTAATCTTATTCCTCTTTCCAGGAACAAACAGCATCTCTGCTAGTATCTCTCTCCCGGATCCCTCGCTGCATATCTATGTTGTCAAGCGTGCGTGCCGCGAGTGTGGCGCTAGTGTGCTTTGCGCGAGCTGCGCCTGCGCCGGCGCCGCGCCCTCATGAGCTGCGCGCGCAGGCAAGGCTGCACTGTCATGTCACCGAGGCTATATCTAGGTAACCTAAATAGGTTAACTCATATATTAAAATATGATATTTGCTAAGCAGTAAATGTTAATATACTAGACTGTGTTTAGATATATTAATTTATGTTCAATAAAGACCTTTTCAAACAACAAACAAACAAATGTTCATAAAAAACTTGATCTTTTTTGACAGTTAAAAGTTACTATTATAGATCTTCATACTTTACGGTCATTTGTAGATGACAAAACAAACTTGTAAAACGCAGCATCGGTATCGGAAGTTCCGATACTGATGAATATCAATCAGAAACCAGGTTTAAAATTATCATAGCTAATTAGAACTGCCGAACTACGCAGTGAAGCGCACTTAAATGCTCTTTGGTGAAGCTGTTGGTTCGGTCCGCCATTTTGAATTAATGTGCTGCCATCTGTATTCGGCCGATGAAGTTAATGATATCCATTCTACCTACCTACCCTACCTACTAAAGCTATGCATTCATACTCAAACAATATCCTATTTTACCTACAGTCAACTAACAATAAGTACTTTTCTTCCACAGACTATCAGTAATGCCAGACGTGGCCCACCAGATCGTTCAACTAGAAGGTGTTCCGCACCTAACCCGCCTGGTTAGGGCGCAGAGAACCCGTCCTACAGTCGACACAAACCCAGACCAAACCCTCATCCATTGCCTCAAGGCACTACGGATCTTATACAAGCACTGTCCTCTGGCTTTCAACGATTATACCAAGGATGTGGAAGACATGATCAGGCCGCATTTGATGGAATCGCTCATGCTTTTCTCGGCGAAACAGGAGAGTTATGTTTGAAAGTATCTAGAGACACGTTTGAACATAAATATCTAGAGACATGTTTGAACGTACCTAGAGATATATGTTTGAACGTATCTAGACATATATTTTGAAGGAAATAACAGCAACTTGGTAATGTTTCGAAGATTGAAAGCCCAAAAAAGGCGTGAATATAACTTTCTCTTAGCGATTGACTGCTATAGTTGGAAAATAGATATTCAATTTGCCATTATTTTCTTCAAAACATCTGCATATAGGGACTAACTACTTACCTAGATGTATGACTTTGAATATATTACATACTGTATGTACCTACTCTATTATACCAGACTGATTCGGATATTACCTAGTTATTTAGTCCAAACTAAAATATTTAAAAGAACGATTGCACTACTTATGTATTGGAAAATTAATTTTAGTGTAAACGTGAATATTAGAATTTGGTTGAAAGTAAACATAAAAAGCGCGGCACTTTCAAAAAATACCAGCATTGCAACCCCAAAATGTTGCCATACTGATATTTTTAATTTATACAGTCTGCACTTTCATTACCCTGAATTGTTAACAAAACTATTCAGGTTCAAAATAAAATAATTCAGATGGTATCCCTACAAACCTTTCTACAATCGGGGAAAATATCGTAGCCAATGTTGCCAACCAACGCTACTAAACCAAAAAGCTTGTGTGCATTACCCCAGCAAAATGTTGGCTCTAATCAGGATTTGATGTATGCAGTAATATAGACCATGGTTTCGTGTAATTGTGACCGAATTTTAGAATTTGGGTGTCCACAGGCAAAAAACATATTAATTAAATACACATTCTGCTGCGGTAACGTTACCGCAGCAAAATGTTATCGAAATAATGGATGTATCCAAAAAGTAATTAGTACGTTGGGTAGCTAAAATTTGTGTGCGCTTATGAGCCAAAAATTTAACTCTGTGTGTCCAAGGACTCCAAAGATATTCAGGATTTTGTTAAGTATGGCGAAACTTTAAAGTCATTTTACGAGAGTTTTACATAAGTGAGAGAACTGATATGTTTTACACAAAAAAGAGTATTACAACAGCTAATTATTTTAAATTTTTCAGCGAATTACAGCGAGTGATTTCAGAAATATAAATGAAAACTCAAAAACAAACCATAACCGACAAACCCGACTAACAACGAAAGACACTTACAAGGTGGCGCTACGGTACATGATGGCGACCTTCGCACATTGTTCGCACTATAATGAAGTAACTGATATTTACCATAGTACAACATGTTCTGGAAAATAGTAGCGCAATGTTTTCAGTGCCATCACGAGCATTTTATTAATAATCTATGTAGGTATAGACCTGCAGGCTTTATACCGTAAAAATCGATCTTCGTTTTTCGATTTTTATTAAGTCGATCGATCAATGTAACTACCTATTTCATAGTAACTAATAAAGAACCATAGAGTTGAATACGTAAAGTATATATTTCATAATAGTTACCTACTATGAAATAAATTTGACGGGTTTTGTCTGAAAACCCACAATGCATTTTAATGCGTCATATAAAGGTAACCTAAAAATAATTACCTATGTTGCTGTTTGAATAAAGTCGAGGTTTCTACTAGTGGCCTATAAATTCATGTTTAGTTATAGGTATAACTAATATAGGTATAACTAAACATGAATTTATAGGCCACTAGTAGAAACCTCGACTTTATTCAAAGGTAGTTACATTGATCGATCAATGTTTAGAGCTCTGGTAGGTTGGTAGATACTTAATAAAAATCGAAAAACGAAGATCGATTTTTACGGTATAAAGCCTGCAGGTCTATACCTACATAGATTATTAATAAATGCTCGTGATGGCACTGAAAACATTGCGCTACTATTTTCCAGAACATGTTGTACTATGGTAAATATCAGTTACTTCATTATAGTGCGAACAATGTGCGAAGGTCGCCATCATGTACCGTAGCGCCACCTTGTAAGTGTCTTTCGTTGTTAGTCGGGTTTGTCGGTTATGGTTTGTTTTTGAGTTTTCATTTATATTTCTGAAATCACTCGCTGTAATTCGCTGAAAAATTCAAAATAATTAGCTGTTGTAATACTCTTTTTTGTGTAAAACATATCAGTTCTCTCACTTATGTAAAACTCTCGTAAAATGACTTTAAAGTTTCGCCATACTTAACAAAATCCTGAATATCTTTGGAGTCCTTGGACACACAGAGTTAAATTTTTGGCTCATAAGCGCACACAAATTTTAGCTACCCAACGTACTAATTACTTTTTGGATACATCCATTATTTCGATAACATTTTGCTGCGGTAACGTTACCGCAGCAGAATGTGTATTTAATTAATATGTTTTTTGCCTGTGCACACCCAAATTCTAAAATTCGGTCACAATTACACGAAACCATGGTCTATATTACTGCATACATCAAATCCTGATTAGAGCCAACATTTTGCTGGGGTAATGCACACAAAAGCTTCATATTTTTAGGGAAGTGTGTAGAGGTTTTAGTTGCAATGACTAAAAATACTCCACCACATCGTACCAATACTGCCATCTATTGGCAAGTAGCAACGAATTTATGATAAATGGGACTTGAAAATGAATTTCCTCGATAAATGCCATACATCCCACTTTTTCAAATAAAAGTGTTATTGTATATAAAAGTTTATCTAATCTAACATTGCTTTGTACATACTGCTTTAGTTTGGTATAAACTATTTATATTTTAGTTCTCATTTTGAGGCCATACGATTATTATATCTCGCTAGTCTTGTAGTATGGTTACAAAATCCAGTATCCAATTCGATTTATTGTGTAAGATTTGAACCACCAATGTATTTTAAGCAATCTACCCGCATTTGCTTCAAAATTTTGTAAGGATTGTTTTTCAATCAAGCTGTACCGCCTAATGTGATTTTGGTGTAACTCGGAACAGTTGTAGTCCATGGAATAGCATACTATGTTGTTACAATGTTTTATCTAAATATAATGCAGTCTTGTAATCAAATATTTTACTTTTCTTTTTAATTCTATCATAAATAAAAACATTGTTAGGAACTAACCCAATTACTTTCATATAAAACAACAGTTTTTTTGTGTAATAGTTTGATTTTATTTTGTGTTATTATTATATAAAAATCATGTTTGAAATTTCCCAATAAATTGATATCTTACTTACTAATTATCACTTTTTTGAAGCACCACCTACTTTAATTTAAGGATTTTTGAAAAGACATTATGTAAAGAAATTTGTATGAAATTAGCAGTTCCCTGCAATACTGTTGGATGTTTATGAAATAAAGTATATTATTCATTGAATCGGTGTTTGTTTAACCTAGTTTCTTCTAGTTTAGGCTTAATTAAATTGTTTTTTAATAAAAAAATATAACAAAATATTTACAAGTGGATGTGACACAAAATGTTTGGAACAAGTTAAAAAGCTGATGGTAACATAGAACTTATTAAAAGTAACAAAAGGTTCAAAATTAAATGTGACAGGTGTCAATCCCATTGTTTCATTTTGCTAAAGTAACATAATTTTACAGAGTTAAAATTATATCCATTGTGACATGTTTTTTTTATCTATTAAAAGAGACTTCATTTTTAGTGTAATAAATTTAGGTTTGTTAAGAATCAAAACCTAACATAAGCCCAAACACATTGATTTGAAAATTTCAGTTTTTAAAACAACATATTATATGTACAAACCTTCAAAAAAATAATTTACAAAAATCATCCATTACTCTGTCTCACATTCTTCGAATGCACTATGTCAACTGTGGTCTCGTGACAAGGTCTGAGGTCCATGTCATACATTCCTAAGCAGAATTTGTTTTCTGGGGCCTTGTAGAAGTCAAGACCTCGTCCTATCTTGATTATCCAGCCGGAACTTAATCTGAAATGGGGAAAATATATTTATATTACTTACTAGTGGAAAACCTTGCAGCTTCGTTCACATGAAGTTATTTTGAAACATCCTTCAACACCCATTAGGGCAATGGGGTTGTGTAAATCCTTAGTGGTTGAATTGTAGGAATTCCTTTCTTAGTCTACCTTAGCATACTAAAAGGAATACACCCTACAAATTTAAAGTTTCTTTGACCAGTGGTTTAAGCTGTGCATTGATAGATCAGTCAGTCAGTCACTCAGTCAGTGATGCAAGAGTTTTATATATATTTCCATCATACAACCAAGGAAACTGGATGGGAATTTAGCACATGTTTATGTAGGACAGAATGCAATTATTTAGAAAATTAACGGCTTAGTCACATTGATTGTCAACCTTTTTGCTGAGAATCATAATTTTTAATATTCCGATAAGCTATATGTCTGGTAGGGATGGTCCAATCCAGATTAGACTAATCTCAGTAGGCCTGTATCAAAGGTATTTTAAATTACTTACGTAATCTGTCTATCATGAAGTGTGTCTGAATATTCTATTCTCAAATTGACATTATACTTCTTAAGATCCTCGGTTAGGTTAAAGAATCCATCCCGCTGGTCTCTCTCTGTTTTATTGTCTCTGGATGTGAGAAGTTCTATGAGCCGTATGTTTGAGCAGGAGCGAACTATTAACTCACAGAGGCGAAGAAAGTTTTGACACTGAAATTTGTAAGTATTGGTTATTCTTTTTTATATAAAAATATCATGGTGTTTGTGGTAGCACTCCTCTGTGTAGCGGCTCAACTGATTTTTATGAATATTTGTTAGGTATGAGAACAGGTTGTAAAGTATATTTCATACCGCTTTTTGACAAATGTAAGTGCTTTTTTCTGTGGGATTATTGAAATTTGACTGGACAACGACTGGCGGAACAGCTAGTAATATATGTTAAAATTAAATAATAAAACCAGGCAAACTATCGCAATAATCAAGTACACAAACCTGATGATAACTCCTGATATACGGATCTTCAACCAACACAAACTCAACCTCTTCATCCAAAAACCGTCCAAAAAGAGTCTTGTAACTATGCCCTGTTGAATTATTCTCTATATGCACCTGTTCGTGGAACAAGCCAGCATCTTTCTGCTGTAAAACTATCTTCTTGATTTTCTCAGCTCTATTCATGTATTCCTCCACCTTCTTTCTAAGATAATTCCTGGTTTTTTCATCGGATTCATCTGTAAATAGGTAGGTATATTAGTAAGATCATGGTTGAGTAAGAAACACACAGTAAAAATAAAACCTCTTAACACTTTTTGAAATTGTTAGCAAATAATCTGATAGAAGAAATATTTATAAGTACAGAAGAGAGAGATCTCCTAACACAAGTATACGTATCTTCTAACAGGAGGGCTCAAACCCTCGTAATGTTATATAAAATAAGTTACAAAAAAATATTTTTGTTGTAGGTACCTACATATTGTTTAAAATAATTCTTTGTTGTTGTACCTTTCATTTTGTCCACAAGTATTTGAAGACCCTCTTGGTAGCATATTAAAGCTTCTGTGTATCGCTTCTTTGTGTCCAAATCGACGCCACGCTTTAGTATATTTATTGCAGTACTATTGATATTCATTTTTACAACATTTGTGCACGAAATTCTTGTTTAGGTGTTCACATTACAAGAGGAACAAAAACAATCGGAATCAGAACCGACTTCGGTATTATGTACATAAATACATTCAGTTGTGTATGTGTAATTGTGCTAATTGTGTTCTTCCCCGAAAAGAAAATATCAAAACAAGTGTTTTTGAGTGAGGAGAGGACTAGTCTTTCTTTTTACAGAATACAAATTGTCTCATCTCAATCTTCGTGAAATAGAATAAAATAGACAAGAGATGTCAAACTTTGGTTGGGTGGCAGTGGCAGATGCACGTGCAGCTGTCACTTACTATTTGTTTACTCATCTAAAAAAAGTTTGCTAAGGGTGGGGTGGGGGGATTGTAATTACGTTCCATTCAGCCCATTCCTTATGATTGAGTATAAGTAATTTTGAATCTGGTTTACAATGCTTAAATGTACTGGTATTTCAAATATTTGCAAATTACGTCATTACCTAAAGAGTTGAGCTATCTCGATATAAAAGCAGATAGTATGTGATGTGAATATAAGTGATTTGTTTTGGGTAGAACGAAACGTAAAAAAAATGTAAACATCTAAACATTGGTTTGGATTTGGGAATTGGGATACAATACAAACAAATATTCGTTCTACGTTCTACATTAGTTTTTTTTACATAAAACTTTCCGAAATAACCACCAATAATTTACAGGATACAATAGGCTACCTTGACGTTATATAGGGATATTCTCATAAGCCTGGAAAAATACAGTAAACATGTCCCACCAGCTGGGACGTGTAGTATCAGTAATTCTGCACCGGTATTTCGGTGAAATTGTACAAAAAGTGGGCGATGATTTGTACTCATACGGTGTTAAACCTATTGCTCTGATAGTAAAGTCGTCGGGACTGCCTCGGTCACAGGTATTTTAGTTTTTAGAAGTTGATAAATCTATAGGTTATGTTTTCACATGTAGTAAATTCCTTGCGGCTTGAAAGCACGAATTAAATCTCTATCTATTTATTTATTTTAACTTAAAGTTTATACTAAACTACTTTTACAGGTCATAGAGAGTCTTCGCACTCTACTGAAGTTTGATTTGGCTACTTTTGAACCTTCGGCAAATGAAATAATTGCTGACTACAAACTACTTCCTGAAAATGTGCTGCTACTTATAAGATATCCACGGTAACAACTCGTTATAATAAATAAGATTGTAGAAAAAAAACAAAATTTTGTTCTTTGGTGAACACTTTCTTGTTACTAAGAACTACACTATTTACCTATCATTGTGAATTTTAGGTACCTACTTCAAATGAAGAGTAAATATGGCACAGAAGCAGAGATCCTGGTTGAGGAGTTGCTGCAGCAGGCTGCCTGCACTTCCACAGTGCTGTTGGTCACTGTCGCTAGAAAGTATAAAGATGACAAGGTAAATAAGAAAGAAAGAATAAATTTATTTTGTGTCAACATAATCTCTTAAAACTAAACAAAAAACACATATTGGTAACATTGACAACAAAATTGGTCATCACTCAGCTATATGCTGCAACAGCGAGAGTTGATGCAGCGCTGATTAAAAGTTACAAATCAGACACAACATTGTTCTTTGTAGATAACTATTATGCCTACAATTCTATTATTTAGTGGTTTCCTCACTCTAGTTCTAGCATGTATCAAGGAAACAAAATTTATTTGTTAAAAATCGAAAATTTTATTAAAACAAACTATGATTCATCATCCCTGATCCAACCCAACTAATTCTTTAAAATGCAACCAATTCCCACAAATGAGTCCTCTGATTATGTTTCTTTCAGATGTCATAGTGTAATTGCAACTTGGTTGTATAATATGACTCAAATAAGCACTTAGTTACTTAATATGAGTAATAAATGTTTTTGATGAATGCAGAATAGTTTTTTCTCAATAACCGCAACACATACAGTTTTGTTTTATATGACAAATATAACTTAAGGATATAATCTAGATAAATTACAGACAGAAACACGATTGGTGAAACTTTACTCAATAGATTTATTTTCCAAAATTGGCTCTTCAAAAACACTAGTTTCGTTTTTAACCAAAACTATAAATAGGTAAACAGTTCATTTTTATATAATTCGTTCGATAATCATACTAGCTTTCTTTTTAAATTAGATAGTTTTCAAGATAATGCAGTTTTATCACTTTTTCTGAAAAAAGTCAAAAATTTCAACAAATTTCAATAATTTTCAACTCTCAAGTTTCTATAAAACGGGTAAAAGCGCATAGTCAAAAGGTAAGCCTTTTCCCTTAAATTAAATAAAATAAAAATGAAAAAAAATATTAGGTAAGTAATTTAATAATACACAAAGTTACAAATCAGACACAACATTGTTCTTTGCAGATAACTATTATGCCTACAATGCTATTATTTAGTGGTTTCCTCACTCTAGTTTTAGCATGTATCAAGGAAACAAAATTTATTTGTTATAAATCGAAAATTGTATTAAAACAAACTATGATTCATCATCCCTTCTTTTTTTTTTACGATGGGAAAATGCGTTACGCATCCCCTACAGCTCGGGGAGAGCTGAAGGGGTATGTCGGGCTCTCCGCCAGCTACTAATGCTAATGAGACACTACTAACCAGCGGCATACCGACTAAAAACCCATCGATGTTCAGTCGCTCACCTAAGTGCCAATGCATCGTCAAACCATTCGCCGTCCGACAAACGGTTCGACTCTGCATCAGCACTTGACTGAGCCACGGGGTCCCTTTTGGATTCTACCGCGACATCATCCCTGATCCAACCCAACTAATTCTTTAAAATGCAACCAATTCACACAATTTTGTATTTATATTTCTCTCTCAAAAATTTCAGGAAAAGAACATAAACATAGTGAAGCTCAAAGACACATTCATCAGCTTGGTCACTGCTGCCTACATTCAACAATCACCCGTAGCTGAGCTGAGTGAAGGCAGTGAAATCCCTACTCTAGTGCCCGTAGCCACAATAGTGCCCGAGTTGGACACAAGGGCACTGATCCAAGCTACTAATACTGGGGATATTAGTGATATTCATGATAGTGAGTATTGTTGATGATAGGTTTTACTCAAATTCAAAAATCATTTATTTCAATAAAATCACAAGGATCACTTTGAAACGTCTTAGGAACTAGGTGAAGCTACGCCGATTCCACGCGACCAAGCCTAGAAGAATCAGGCAATAAACACGGCTTGGGGTCTACCTTTTTTTTAATGATCCTTTCCTTAAAGCTATGTAGAGCTCCAGTGTGGTGCCGATCGAACAAGGTGAAGGCTCAAACAAGAATAATAACTCAACTATCCAAGCTGCAACAAAATTGCAAGCATTTGCTTTACCGTGGTTGCAAACAAACTATGTTTATATAGGAAAAGTTGCATTACATGTTGTGTTGTTTATACTATGTGCGTGGTTCGAAACTAGATTAATGTTTTTTAAGTATACTCAAAATACTTGTGTCAAAAGAGCTGGCTCATTCTGAAGTTGACTAAAACTAGGTCATGGGATTTGTCATAATGTGTCAAAATGTTTAATATATGAGGGTTGTGCTTTCGCAGAAAGTTTCATTAAGTTTCGGTGGTTTGACCACAGAATGTTTTTTTTTTTCAGAAATCTACTGGCGTGTGAACAATGACAGATTCCACCAGGACTTTAGAGATGATATAATGGTTAAAGCTGTCACACGACGAATAGATGAAAATGGTAAGTGAGCTTATTATTGGCTGTATGTACAAGCTGACCCCGCGAACTTCGTATCGCTTTAGAATTAACAAATGTTGTCTTCCGTTCCCGTTACAATTCCCGTTCAATAGTTTTTGTAGCGCACACGAAGAAAGCAAAATTTTTGGCAATTTTTTACACCTTCCTTCAAACTATCGTCATTCTTATAAAGAATTTATTACTTTTTCAATATAAAAAATAGCCTATGTTACTCAGGGATAATGTAGCTTGGTAATGGTGAAATAATTTTTGAAATCGGTTCAGTAGTTTTTGCGTTTATCCATTACAAACATACAAAAAAACAAAAAATCAAAACTTTTCTCTTTATAATATTAGTATAGATGAATGATTTACAGCTGGTGAACTTCTCCATATAATGCTACAACACATGTATGCCCACTCCCCCGCGTGGGCAGCAGTCTCCAATCCCACGCCCGCTTTGGAGCTTCAGGAGTTCTGTCGAAGGCAACCCGACCGCCCACTGCTGGGACAGTACCTGAACCAGTACCTAAAGGTCTTAGGTAAGGTTAAAAAAAACCTGATTACCCTAGTGAAACTAAGAAATAACTACATTAGCGACCCACTTAATTACAGGTTAGAATTATAATAGACCGAGGCGTACCGTATAATCCTTACTGATCCTAAAATACTGAAAACTACGGGCATGTGCCTAAGCGCATTTCACATATTTTAAGATTTTAACATTAGTGTTTGGACGTGGCTCCCCTGCCTTAAAGAGGTTAAGGCATCTTTGCAGATTTGAAAGGTAATCAAAGGCAATTACAGTCATAATGCTTGTTTTTTTTATAATAATGGTACTTATTTGTATTTGTAGAAAATAGGTTTACCATAATTGGGAATAGGCTATTTGACAGTATGATAAATAAAGTGTTGTTGATAGTAATCTATGTAAATTATGCCTTCATAAAGCGTTATGGATTAAAATAACTTGAAAATAAACAATGATTTATTTAAAAAAACCCATAATTCAAATTATCTATTTTTAAACGCCAGTCACGTTACACAAAACGGTCAGGATTGGTCGATACGACGATGACGTAACATGCTTGTCAATATGTCATGGCCTGCTTGAAAAACTTGACGTTTGTGTATTTGTTGACAAGCATGTAACGTCACAGAAACTAGTGCGACGCCATTTGCATAAAGAAGCGTTTTTGCGGGTTATATAAATTTTCATCTTTAGGGCCAATACTTAACAGAATTGAAAATAATATTTATTTATGGGTTCCACAGTCACTACTGAATAATCTAGAATGGTTTTCAAAATCTTGTCAAATAGACCATTAAGTTGTGATACTATTAAATTTTTCTAAAAAGCTTTATTTTATCTTCCAGACGAAAGCGGTAGTGGCTTCATAAAACAGATTGGTGATTCCGCTGGTGGCCAGTACGTAGTAAGAACCAAACATGCAGTAGAACAACTCTTGTACGCGGCCTTAGACCATACTGTGACAGAGAGATTGGGGTCTAAGGCCGCTAGGATATTCAGGTAATCCTTATGTGGAATGGAAAGCTAGAATTTATTATTTACCAGCTATCGAGATAAAAATTAGCCTATGTGTTATTCTAATGTATAAGCTATATTACTGTAAAGTTTCATTTTAATCCGTTCAGTAGTTTTTGCGTGAAAGATTAACAAACACACACAATCTTTCGCATTTATAATATTACTAGCTGACTCGTGACAGACGTTGTCCTGTCAAATTTTAATAATCGAATAGAAAAGACTGAATATTTTTAGTCTGTGATGTCAGATTTGTAGCACACCAGTGCCATCTATACCAAAATCATCCCTTTTGCATTTTTTTTTATAATTTTGGGGATGTTTTTCATATTTTAAAGTAGTCTATTATTTATTCGGGCATTATATCTACATCTACAGCAAATTTCAACTTAATACGTTTTGTCGTTTAGGCCTGATTGACGAACAAACATACATACAAACTCACAAACTTTCACATTTATAATATTATTAGGATAGGATTAGGATTAGTAGGAAGTAGGATTTTTTACGTATTTTCGATTATTTGACTATTATTACAATTAAAGTTGAATAACATGTATTTTCACCCTTTTTATATATTTCCAGATTAATAAGAGCAAAGAAATATATAGAAGAAGATGACATACAAAAGAATGCCATGCTACCGAATAAATTATGCAAAGAACTCACCTATAAACTGTTAGAAGAGAATTTCATAAGTTTACAGGTAAGTGCTAACATTATTAATAGTAGCTATTCTACTTTATTGTATACTGGCTACCGTTCACGGCTTTGCTCGCTTGAATTGCTATTATTTTATTTTATATTACCACGTATGTAATCTATAATATAAAAATGAATCGCTGAATGTGTTGCTAAGCGCAAATCTCGAGAGCAGCTGAACCGATTTTGCTAATTATTTTTTTGTTGTATTCGTTATTATCAGGAGAAGGTTCTTATGAGAAAAAAATAATTAATTTGACAGGACAACGTCTGTCGGGACAGCTAGTATAAAATAAAATAATAAATACGCGAACGTAATATAATATACAGTCGTGGTCAACTAATTAGGGACACTCTTTGGTTAAACCGAATTGTGAATTTATTTTTTATTTTCCAACGAGTCTAAACCATATTCCATATCTCTTACATGTAAGTATAATTAGTCATTTATGTGCCCGATTATACAAACAATAACAACTTCTTAAACATTAAACCTCTTTACAGTATAGCTGATAGATTATCGTAGTGCTATTTGTTCAAATAATGCTGGCTGGCCATTTAATTAGGGACACTGAGATATTGCGTTCTATTTTCAAAATTTGAATCTCAATACTTTTTTACTTCTTCTCTTATTGTTTCGTGGTAGTTTTGGCGGCAATCCCGATATTTATTTTAAGTTTTGAAAAATATTTTGAAGAAAAATGGGTAAAAATAAAAGTTGCGATCCAACACTACGAAAAATTATCATGAAGTTTGTTGTCGAGCATGGTTGGCCATACCGAAGGATAGCAGAACATTTAAATTGTTCAAAAACTATGGTATACAATGCAGTGCAACATGTCAGACGCAATAACACAGATTTAAATGTGCCCAGAACAAAAAGATCGAGAAAAACAACTCCGCAAGAAGATAGAATGATAACCAGGTTAGCTAAGAAAGATCCGTTTCTAGGCTCTATTTTAATTAAACACGAAGTGTTTGGGACAGACGAAAGAGCTGGTGTCTCAGCGAGGACCGTTCGACGACGTCTGGTAGAAGCAGGGTTGTTCGGAAGAGTGGCTCGCAAAGTACCGTTGTTGAAGAAAGAACATAGAAATGCTCGTTTGGCGTTTGCACGTAAATATGGACATTGGACCTACGCCCAATGGCAACATGTATTATTCTCTGACAAGACCAAGGTTAATTTGATTTCTTCAGATGGAAGGCAATACGTACGGCGTCCAGTAAAAGCGTAAATGAATCCAAGATTCACAAAAAAGCAGGTGAAACATGGCGGTGGAAACATTAAAATGTGGGGTTCATTTTCTAGACGTGGAGTGGGACCTGTGAGGAAAGTTCAGGATAACTTAGACCAACATCAATACAAGGCAATATTGGAGGAAACGATGCTTCCCTATGCTGAGGAGCATCTCCCTATTATATGGACGTTTCAGCATGATAACGACCCGAAACATACCGCCCGTTCAGTCAAGTCGTTTCTTACCAGTCAGTCAGTATCGGTGCTAGATTGGCCAGCAAATAGCCTGGACCTTAACCCAATCGAGCACCTTTGGCACGAAATCAAGAAAAAAGTAGCCACTTATCGTACCACAACTTTAGATGAACTTAATGAAGCTTTTTGTGAGGCATGGGCAAACATTCCTGTCGAAACATGCCAGAAACTGATAATGTCTATGCCACATCGGTGTCAAGCGGTAATTACTAACAAAGGTTTTGCTACTGGGTACTGATTTTACACGTAATAAAATGGAGCTGTAAAGATATTATAATACTGCAGATTATTAGTTTTGTTTAACTCTATTTTTCATTATAGTTTACTGTCCTTAATTAAATGTCCAGCTACAGAATTATACCTTAAAATTGAATACATGTTCAACCTTTGATATTAAATACTTTTTTCTATTTATTTATTCTTTTATTTACAGCCATTTAAAGCATAATAATCGGACCAAATTATGCAAATAATATTTACTGAGAAATCAATAGGGTTTTATATTTGTATGTACATAACCGGTTATTGTTCTTCACTATCTTGCATGTCCCTAATTAGTTGACCACGACTGTATAGGTATACTTACTATATTTTTTTGCTATAAAATCTATTATCATGTAACTAAAAATAGATTTTAAATTCTTGTTTATTTTTTTTTCAGCCCATGAGAAAAGCAGCGTCCTCTGGTGGTATGGCGAAAGCAATATATCTGTATCACATAAAGTTGCATGATGTAAGTTTAAACTCTCACTATATAATTATATTTCAGTTATCTTATAGTACTTTGCTTAATTTGGGACTAAATGGCGTTGTGCGAAATTTCCACCAAGTTATTTATAACTAGCTGACATATGTTTTCCAAATTCAAATAATCCCATAAAAAAGCACTCCAATTTTAAAAATTTTTCTTTCATACCAAATCAGAACTAAGATCAACTAGTAAAGTATTGTGTATTATAACCTAGTGTTATTCTTTTGTTTATTGTGTTGTCCTGTGTTACCTTCTATTACATTATTAGGTAGATATGTACATTTACACGTAATTTGTTTTAACCTTATCATATTTGTTTTACAATTAATTTGTTATACGACAGGTAGCTCACACAGTGCAAGAGATGTGTTACCGCGCGCTACACAACGCGGTGTGTCGAGGATCGCGCACGCGCGGCGCCCACGCTCGCCTCCGCGACAAACAGAGGCGCGTGCGCAGCATAGTGCACGGCATGCGCGCACGCGCAGAGCCAGAGCAGAACATCACTGATGTGAGTGCCATCTGACCTTTGCGCAATCTACACTGTGCACCTAGGGCCGCACCACAAGCTCCAAAGTAATATCGAAATAACTTACGGTGCGAAAGTGACAACGCAATATTATTTTGGTATTAGTTTAGGACATTGTGGTATGGCCCCTGTATCGTAAACTAAGTTAGTATGAGAGTATGCACTATCAATCAAGATCTCTCTTCGTTTAAAATACATGATTTTGCCATCGGCTTAGGTCACGAAGTACCTAGGTAAAATGTAGTCCATATATTATTCTAGGACATAGGCTATGTAATTATGTACTTTCCAAGTTTCATCCAAATCTGTTACTCCGTTAATCACGTTCGGGCGTGATCAGACATTAAAACATCCTCTTAACCTTTCGTATTTATAATATTAGTAGGATAAATAAATATTGACGGACTTTACACACAGCGCCATCTAGCCCCAAACTAAGCAAAGCTTGTACTATGGGAGCCAGATAACTGAAAGAATACTTATTTACTTTTTTTTTGTAAATACATATTAACACCCAGACACTGAACAAACATCTAGGTTCATTACACAAATGTTTGTCCTGGGTGGGGATCGAACCCACAACCTACAGCGCAGAAGGCAGAGTTACTACTTTGCTGTGAGGCCAGCCAAATAACTACAGTAAATATAATATTGTGGGTTCGATCCCCACCCAGGGCAAATATTTGTGTGATGAACATAGATGTTTGTTCTGTGTCTGGGTGTTAGTATTTATCATATTTATCATTTACAAAAAAAGTATATAAGTATTCTATCAGTTATCTAGTTCCCATAGTACAAGCTTTGCTTAGTTTGGGGCTAGATGGCGCTGTGTAAAAATGTCCACTAATATTTATTTATTTATTTATTTTATTCACATTAATAACTGTGGTTTTCAGGTAGAAGAAACTTTAACCCCGCCAGAGAAAGCACTACTTCAAGGCGTGGAGAAACAACTCAAGCAACTCAGCGCCGCAGAGCTAGAGCTAGATCGGAACTTGTTCATACTAAAGTGGTACTTCATTATGTATTCACAATAATAAGTTTTACACAAAACTGTGTAAGTTACAGAGTCGCGGACATATAAGGAATTGAATAGTACAGTATAGTACATATACAGTATAGTATATATAGTATATAGTATATATATAGTATATATAGTATATACAGTATAGTATAGTACAGTCGATGTATAAATGAACGAAAATGCTTTATTGTAGATAGATAGATAGATAGATAATACTTTATTGTACACCAGAAATAAACAAGCAAAACATTAAACAAATAATTTTCGAATTTCGTACAATGGGCGTCCTTATCACTAAAAAGCGATTTCTTCCAGGCAACCTGGGGATTGAAATAATAAAAAATAACTTAAATAAACTTTTACTAGAACAAACTGTGCAATGGGCGGTTTTATCGCTAAAAAGCGATCTCTTCCAGACAACCTTGTAATGGAGTGAATATAAAGATGAATGGAAGATATTCATAGGTATGAGTAAGTAGCCTATAAAAAATCATACTTATAATTGTTGTCCAACGCCAAAATGGCAATCTTATTAAATGTTTAAAAAACATACTCTTTCGTTACGTTTTCAAAATATCTATTCTATTTTCATAAAACCTTGCAAACTTTTAAATTATCTGAAGTGAGATAAAAATAAAAAGGGCATTAATAAAATGAAATTCAAAAAATACATTCTTAAAATTTTATTTGACCCCATTGAAACTCAAGTCATTCGAAACAATTTACAACCTATAGTGTCGATTAGTTTATAATTATAAAATACTCTCCGACTATCTACAAAACAGCTGCGACACACAGAAACACAATTAAATGGCGATCTTAAGCGAACTTACACTACCCAGTATAATGGATCTTAAATGAGGTGGTCTTTTAAAATAATCGGGGATCAAATCTTCCTTCTGTAGTGGCCTGCCTGAGCGCGAATCGCTATCGTATCGACATCATACCTTCAAAATGTCAAAACTGACACTTATTGTATTGTATTGTATAACATTAAGAAGACTAATGATTTCAAATGTCAAATCGTACTCGCCTTCCGAACAGAGACAATGATTCAGCTGTTAAAACGGCTAGCACAAATAACTAGATTAGAATATTCGTCTAAGAACGCTAGTTTCAAGTATTTGTTCTTCATTTTCTTTTTCAAAAGTCAAACACTAATTTCAACTTTAGAATATATCGTTTGGCGCGTATTCTGGGGGGACTAGCACGAATCATTATCACTGTATTGTACAAGTGTCAGTTTTGACGTTTTGATGATACGATGACGATACGATAGTGAATCGTGCCAGTCAAACTTATGTCAAACCACATTTATAAGTAAAACAGCTATAGCTAACTATGGAAGTGAACTTTATAACTAAGAATCTGACACACCTCATTAATAATGGGCAATGAATCAACATCATTATAATCATTAATATTAACAAGTATATAGATTATGTACGTAGTTAAACATCTGTTATACAGTGACACCTAATATTTTTTTTATAATTATTAGAATATTATTCTTGCGTGTGTTGACAAAGACTTTGAAACAACCATCCGGTATAAAATTTAGGTAATCTAAGTGATCTAACTTTCTTAGTGGATTTACAACAATTTTATTGCGGAAAAGATCTAAAATTTCACAATAGTTTAGCCTAATGCGGGCTCTACACTCGCGATTACAGCTCACATCGTTCAAAGTTTATTTCGCAGTCTCACACTTTTTATAGAGATGGGCGTATAGTATAATGCTTTATGTGCATGTTGGTGTGTTGCTATTATTTGTACCTATTGAAAAAAAAAACAAATATTTAGAGATGAAAAAGATAATGGAAACATACACAAAAAAAACAAGTAATAAATATAATTAGATTGCTTATATCGTGTTCGCGTACCTATATGTTCGCATCCCAATAGTGGATGTCTTGCATGCCTACTTCGTGTTCCTCCTTTTTACAAGTCGAGATACCGACACTGAACAGGAAACGCCGCGTCTAACCCTCGTATTCAAGAACGACACTATGAGAACACGCACCCACAGTGGACGAAATCTTTTTTCATAAAAATCACTTTATGTGTTGTGCGACACTGCATAGTGTGACTAGAGGCACATTGTCGTGTGCCTCTAGCCAAAGTTGAGCTCTAAAGGCACACGGTAGCGTGCGCCATAGTGCCCCTCAACACATAAAGTGATGTTTATGAAAAAATATTTCGTCCACTGTGGGTGCGTGTTCTCATAGTGTCGTTCTTGAATACGAGGGTAAGAATCTTAGTTACACTTCTAGTTTTACGCCTTTCGCGAACATTCACAACACGAGTGTAGAGCCCGCTTAACACATATTGTGCCATGAAATGAAGCTAACACTTCCTTACTTAACATTCGTTCTACATATCACGCAATATATGTAAAAGTACCTATATATACCTTCACACCAAGTACTCAGTTTCGCTATTAGAATTGAATGTCATAGATCCGACATCCAAGTCCTATATTTGCTTTTGAGTCAATGTCAACAGCACAGAACCACTTGAAGCTAATTTAATACTAATATTCGTCTAAATTAGAATATGAATATTTACATATCGAATCGACCACAGCTTGATGTCACATACACTCGGAATTTTACTAAAAGATTAATTCTAAACAAGCAATATTTAGGATTCAACTATAATCGGATAAGGAGACGCTTAAATGCACAATTAAACACCCATTGATATAGGTACAACCCATAAACTATTTATATATTTGTAAGTATATATAAACTATGATTTATTTGCCTACGAAAGTGATTGACAAATTCCTGAGTAAAACTTATAAATTTAGAATAAAAGATACAATATTAATCCGTCAACTTTCACACAATTTTGTTCCTTAGTTTGTGCGTAGGTGATTATAGTTAAAAATGTGCTATTCACCTAAAATATTAAGTAAATTTGACATCAAAACATGTGGCACGCTTTGTCAGATTCAAACTATTCTATAATATTAAAATACAGTGGAGACATCAATCTATCCGGCCTAAATATCACCTTAATGCGATTTTCACCTACATATTCTATACACACTATAATGTTACAAAAGCATTTTAAATTAGATTTAATGGCGATTTTTTTGAAAATTACTTCCACCCACTTTCTTCATTTCGGAATTTTCTCGCAATTGAGAACAAATCTTAGAACCATATCAGAGTAATGCATGCATTATGTACATATATAATTTATTTATTTATCAAAATAACTATGTAGCAAATAATATACACCCTTCTCAAAATGTCACAGGGATCCCGATTCTTACCGTTTGAAATTCTGAAATTTGAAGTGATCAAATTGCTATTTTGATTAATAAATAAATTACAGAAAGCATACAAATTCTCCTCATCTAATTTGTGCTGATTATATTAGAGATATATTTTATTATTTTATATCAAAAGTGTTTTCAACGGCCCTAATGTCAAAAACTGATTTAAAAAAGGAAAATTAAAAAAGCGATAAAATAAAACATGCAAATAAAGGTTGTATTATTAAATTTATTTATAAACTAGGATATTTTACACAACTTAACAAAATACATACATCAAATAAACAGAGCAACCAAAATGTCCATGCTGTATCTGACAGGCGTTCAAGTTTTCACAAACATATCTAATAAAGAATATTGTTCAATATCAGAGGCCTTACCACACGCTCTTAAAGTAACATTAAAACGGTACTAGGTAGGTACTAGTAGGTACGGAATAGTACCGTTTTATTGTGACTAAGAGCTTGTGGTAAGGCCCCTGTATCCATTTTTCCCAGACCAAGGGTGCCATGTTTTTTGTGTTTCAATGGCAATATAGTCACATCAATTTTCTTTAAATAAAGCAAAACGTTCTACTTTAAACAGATGTAAGTGAAAACTGCAACTTAATACTGGTGGTGAGTCTGACTGACCTTAATTTCAATCGTGAAAATAAATTTGTACTATAACAAATGTATTAACATCTCTCAAGTAATGCTGGGAATAACAAAATCTTATGTTTTTAAGCTTACAGCAAAAAATAAGGCTAAGCCGAAATATGGGTGAAAATCCTAAGACAATTTAAAATTAATAAATTTTTACTATGCAATGCATTCGCCACATAAAATAGTACTAAATACGCGTCAAAATTAAATTATGTAAAAAGTTGTACAAATATTTACAAAACATCAGAAACTATACACATAAAAACCAGCAAAGTTCGAATATGATCAAATAAAAAGCTTAGAATATTAAAAGTGCATGACAATACTTAAATATTTTTCACAGTTCATTTAAACATGAAAAGTGCCCCCGAGACGTTCCATTGTAATTGACGATGGACAAGTTAATGATAGCTTGATTAATAAAATGCGATTGATGGACCTTTGATGTCGAGTTTTATTTCTCGCCTAATTAAAAAGTGTCAATTCGGACACAGTGTCCGAATTTATTGTGTCCGAATCGTCAGCAACCCAACGATTCACAGAAGGATTGTTATTGATACAAGAAAAGGTAAAACGGTATTTTTTTTTAAATCAATTGCATTTAACCACGCCATTGCTTTAATTACATCTGTAAACGATCAATTGACTGCGTCAACGTATATCAATCACGTGACTATTGTCAATTGCCATTGATCGTCTCGGGGACACTCAAGATAAGTACATATTATAATTTCGACGGCTGTTTAATAAATATTCGTTGCTATGTTATTTTTATTTCAAAAATATAATTTTAATACTTAACTTTAGGGTTGCTGGGTGTCAATTCGGTATAATACTTATATTTTTTAAATGAGTCGCCGTGTTTTCTATGTTTTAAAGAAAACACAATTTTGCCAACACATAACTGGCCTTTTAGCCTAATCAATATTTTTGAAATTGGTGGCAATTCTGTTGTCACCAAAAACTGTCTAAAGTTAGGTAAAACTCGATCGGTCCTATTCTGTTCACGTAAGTCTAAATTAGCGTAAAGCCAGTTGACATAGTTTTTTAGTTAGACAATTTTTTTTATTTGATTTAGAAGCGTCAATTCTTATTTAGGCAACATGTAAATTGTTGTTGACTAAAATGCCACTCGTAACTCTGTTCGTATTTTAGTCTGTTTAGTAAAGATAACAGAATTGCCACGATTACATTATTCGTAACTGCCATGAAAATCGATGGTTACAGCTAACGGTCTATTTATGAGATGGAAAAACCGAAGCCAGCCAACTTTGCGAGAAAACAGCTAAGAAATAATTCAATATTGCATGAACTTATCACAAAAGTCCTCCCTAACGAATTACCTCGATTAAACTATTTACATTGCAAACGAAAGTTCACTTACATATTTCGTTACTATATTTAATTTGTCATTTATCTTTTCATATAAATATACTTTAAATTCATTTAAGATGGCCTAAATAATACTAAACATTTGTTTGTAAGTTTCTGTTTTAAATGAAAGCCGATCAGAGGAACTATTACAAACGATAGGCGAGTTTTCTTACGATTAAAAATTTCGAAGAATCTTATTCCGAATTCTGAATGTAATTAAAACTATGTATCGGCAGCATGTCCTACTGGACGAGCTATAATTTACGCGGTGAGGTTACATATAGCTTACGAAGCTATCTAACGGAAAATAAATGAAACTTCCGACACCACTTGCGACATTTTCAAACTCCGAATGTGCGTTCAGAAACCGATTTGTGCTTTTTTAAAATAAACGCTCAAATTGACAATAAATTTCGAATCCCTATTTCTGCATTTAAAAACATCCCAAGTGGTAAGTGGGGGCGACGTGGTATCCTGTCTACACTGAACACATATAGTCCATGGTCGATCGCCGTCTCACTCGCCCGTATTGCCGCTTGTAACGCTCTGTCCCCCTCTAGCAGGCGGCATTACAATATGCTGCAGGCCGCTGTGCAACAACTACTGGAACCGCCTTTACTCTTTTGTCTCTGATCTGAAACGCAAAACATTTAAACTTAGAACCAAAAACAATGAAACAATCATGGAAATATAAAGTACATGTAGTGCTGTAGGATGAATACTAAAGATACTGACGAAATGGATAGGACTTACGCAGAAAGGAGAAAGGAAGGATGGGACGGGTGGGTATGGGATTTGTTAACTCCATCGTACTTCTGAAAAGGTAATAGAAAAAGTTTATTTTCTGTTTCGAGTGTAAATCATTGAGCTTAATGTACTACGTACTAGAGATGACACCACAAAGTAATAATTTGCGGTGCGCCTTGCGGTCCCTGGACCACAGTGGACTCAGTCCGAGTCTAACGCCTGTGACGCGCGAACGTGTTTTTCGTGGCGCTTACGACCTTTTTGATTGAAAGTAACTTAAGCCATTCAGCGGTCAGCGCTTTACGTTTCAATGTTTCGTTTAGCCATATAAATATTTATTTTACGCTGCAAGCGGACTTTGGCTTTAATAATTGAAAATTGAGCAATTTATTTGGCTTGGATAGCTCCTCTAGTACGTAGTACATTAAGCTCAATGGTGTAAATGGGGTTTTTAAGCAGACAGAAAAGTAGAATAAATTAATGTTCTCAAGGTAAGGATTCGCATCCCAACCTCCCAAGCTCATTTATTAAGCACCTTAAGGTTAAAAGCATGACATAGAAGAACAAAGGTAACCGACATACTCGTAGGTCACAGAAACAAACTTTAGATAAAGTGACAGGCGACATCGACCCCGTAACCTCTGTCACTTATGTTGCACACACACGAAATTGACGCAATACAACTCGTATAGCGAGTAATATTGTTTTGATATTACATAAGGACCTTGTGGTATGGCCCCTGGGGTTTGCTCGGAAACGTACGACATTATCCTATTCCTATATATATCTCTCTCAACTATGATAGATTCTATTTTATTATGAGCCGTTCCTCGTTCCAATAAAACATCTTTTAAACTAATCTCGAATGTTTCCCAATCTCGTTCGGTACGAACCTTTACACGCGTTGCGTCTCGCACAACCGATATAATTATCGCCCGAGATTTCGAATTTGAATTTGACAATGTATCGAATGTTACGATAAATTATATCGTTATCGGTTTACGGAGTAAACACCAACAAATATCATAACTATGGGCTACAGTTATGATATTTATCGATTTTTCCGTGCACACTAGTAACTCTCGTGACACGTGCGTGACAGCCTGACAGCTTGCAGTTACGTACCGTGCGAGTTCGGCTCGGGCAAGTGCTCGCGCGGCACGAGATGCATGACGGTGGTGCGGCCGAGCGGCAGGCCGAGGGCGCCGAGCGTCACGGAGCTGTGCAGGAAGCGGCCCTGGTAGATCAGTCGCAGGATCTCCGCGCGGGACACTAGCTCGGCTGCCCAGTCCGCTGGAAAACACAAAATAACCGTTACTTAGACCAGTGTTCCGCAAAGTGTGTACCGTGCTCATTAGTTGGTGTGCCTTGGAAAAATAAGGATATCTTATAAACGTATTTTTAGCAGCCCTGTCAACGATTACTCCAAATTGAGACCGTCTATGCTCAATTAAACAGGCTCATGTTTCGCATTTCGATACCTTTTCTTCAATTTAAAGTTTAGTTTTATTGATTAATAAAAAAAAATATTTCGTTGATTAATAATAAATGTTGATTAATATTACTTAAAAACAGATTTTTAATTTGTGGTGTACCTCAAAAAAATTCATTTTCCTAAATGTACCTTGGACATAAAATGTTTGCGGAACACTGACTTAGACACCTACAACTATTGATACTGCACTCGGATATTGCTTTTAAATTATTTTACGTTTTTGTATCAAGAATAGTAGCACGAGCTTATAACGGTCGGTTGTAAGTTGAATATTAGGAACGGGCGTCAGATTTCCGTGATCTGGCCAGGGACATAGTTACTTTGTTACAGATAAAGGATTTTATAATATGACTACGGCAAATAGTTTCACTGTTACACCTCTGAAAAATACAATTGTATATCATAAAGTCAACTCAACAAGAATGTGATGGTAAAAAAAAACTAAAAAGTTAACTTGATGCCCCCAGAGAGATTTGAACTCTCGACCCCTGGTTTACAAGACCAGTGCTCTAACCCCTGAGCTATGGAGGCTTGCGACGGGTGCGTCGTAAGTGACGAACGCCATCGGAGCGCGCCAACTCACACATACTACGATAATAATAGCAACACAGGAGCGCCGTTTACGAGTGTACGCTGGAGTTTAACTGGAATCAACAGATGGCGCTGTAACAAATAATTGTGGATTCAGTTGTTTAGAAGTAGGTTTTTTTCGAATCTTTGTGTTGGTTGTTGCTTGTGGGTGGGTATTTAAAGTTTGTTTGGAAAAGTAACCATTGTTACAGTATCGGTCGGTTTTACGGTTATACTGTCACCAAACTATTGTTTTAAATTGCTCATTTCATCTTCTAGCGAAGCTGGGTAATTTAAAAATGTCAGCGATAGTCAATATTGTTATTTTACAAATCAAACAAAAGAACAACGATTTTTTTGTTTTTTATTGTGGGTTGGTTTGGTCTGAATAACCTACAAATTACTTTATGGTGAAAATCGTATCGTACTTCACCGCTATCTAAAATCTAATCGCACAAAACAGAGTACTAATTTACCCGAATCTAGCTCATAAAACTAAGTGTGAAATTGAATTCCGCTATCTGCTATGGACGGGGCAGTATTTCAGTGGGAGCCGTACATCCGTGGTAGCTGGCCAATGGTCGCGTGAGCCATCGCACTAATACCGGAGTGGAATAGTGATGTACATGATTAAAACTATTTACGATTAGGTATTACTCGTATCCGGAGAAGAGGTCTTAATAAAAGTAGAATACTGATCCTGCTAAGTATTATAAATCCGCAAGTTTGTGAGGATAGCTAATAGACATCAATATAATTTTCTGCTTTAGCACACACACAAAATTAAATAAAGAATGGCACTTAAAAGAAAATGTTACGCAGAAATGATAATCATGAATCTAACATTGAAAACACAGTATGTTTGTATGTTTATGTCTCAATCACCAGAGGACCAAACGGATTTAGATGAAACTTTGAAAATGATGGATCTGGTTAACTCATGCAAACATTTGTCACGCCACGGTGATCGAACCCGCGCCTTTCGGTATCTATCGGACGGCCGGCCATTTGAACTTACGAGCATCATCATCATCTTGCTCTTATCCCACTTAATTGGGGTCGGCATAACATGTATTTTTCTTCCATTCCCGTCTATCAACCACCACCATTTCCTCCACTCCTTTCTTACCCATGTCATCATTCACACAGTCCCTCCGTCTTTTCTTTAGCCTACCTCTACTTCTACCTTCATTCCTAACATTATTCTCGTTACATTTTGAACCTACGACCATCGGATCGAAAGTAGAAGTATCTATGAGTACTAGACGCCAACACGGCGCGGCCGTCCCTCTTAACGACCAAAGTACTAGGAAAACAGTAAAACTAAGATCCCTTTTAATTTAAAACCCATCCCTTTTGTCCCAGCAAGTTGTAAATCAGACTGGGCAGTACGTGGCGCCACTGTCGTAGTAACTTCGCGCTAACATACAACGACGGTAATGGCAGCCGTGTTCCAAGCTGAACTAAATGCAATTGAGCTGATGGATCGTCACTGATGCGATGCTGGTAATAAACGGGTGAACGTAACGGATGGGTGGGTTAGGGTTGCCATCTCTAAAATTTGGCAACCAGGACAAGACGCGTGAAAACCCCGGATTTTAGAGCCCAGAACCCGGACATGTTTTTTATTTAACCAGATTTTAAACATAGTCAGTGTTATAAAAAACGGGTCAAGTGCGTGTCGGGTCATGCACAATGTAGGGTTTCGTAGTTCGTCGAGTTTCCCCCCCCCCCCACCCCTCTATCAACTAAACTATTGGTTTTGGATATGTGAAAAAATTCACTGTTGAAAAATAGTCGCAAGCGGTCAAATTTTAAACCCGGACTACGAATGAAACCCCGCCCGGACGGACCCCGGACGCCCTCTATCTAAACTAGGACAAATCCGGGGAAACCCGGACGGATGGCAGCCCTAGGTGGGTATAGGGACGAAGTGCAATCAAATTAAGTTTGGTGAGAGAAAACTCAAACTAAATTTAAACTGGTGAAGTGTTGAGACCACTCGTTTTTTATATAAAAAATCAAAACAAGTATTTATTACCGAATTATACTAAAATACCTTCTATGTTGGGATAATAAAAACACAAAAAGCTAATGATCTTTGCTCTATGAACCAGATACAAACAAACTACCCTACGCACCTGTACAAGCTATTTAGCTACACGCGATGTGCCAATTTTTCGTACAAATCTTAGCCTGGGGCTGGTCTAACTATAAGTCATGCACTAAGCTCAACCATGGATAATATAGGCAGCGCGCAAAAAGTTGCCTATATGTTGCTGTATGCCTACGCACGAAAAATCTGTACTAATATTATAAATTTGAAAGTAACTCTGCCTGTCTGCATTTCTGTCTGTCGTAATGACAGCCAAACCGCTCAGTGCGATTGTCATGAAATTTTATATGTAGAGAGATAGCTATTTTTGTTTCTTAAAATAAAAAATGAATTTCAATATTGCACGATAAAGTCGTTAAAAATCGATTTCCTAAATTGACGCGTACGATGTCGCGGGTAAAAGATTTTAGATAATATAGGCAGCGCGCAAGAAGCTGCCTACCTACGCGCATAAACTTTAATCAACCTGATAATAATGTGGTACGCTCAAAAAAAATACCTACTCTAAAATAACTGGTAGGTAACTGACCTCGTGTAACTTCACGCACCGAATGACGTAGGTAGTAGGTACCTAGCTTTACGCTTTAAAACATTAACACGTTGCTGACGCACGGGCTGCCAATACCAGCACCATGCCCAGATTGTCCGACAGTTTACTTTAAAATCAAACTTATTATTAAAAAAAAAAACATGATGCCCGACAATTTAAGTTCACGGTTTTTGTTGTTGTATGTTCTATGGTCTGCGTTTAACGAAGCATTAATTTAGACTTTAACGTAAAGGAATAAGGGCGATCGTTTTTTACAAAACTTTGGCTTGGACACAACAGAAACCATTCATTATTCCACCTACCAAGTACCAACCTAAATAAGTGTACTATGGATATTGTATTGTTTATCATAAGTGACTCACTGGGGGTCGTCAGAGGCACGTCCAAACATTGCATTTGGCACATGCCCACATTTTACCGCAGTTAGCATTCCATACGTGACAGGTTGCAAGCCTGTCGCCGCTTATTTATCTACTGAGTTTCATGATTGTTTCATGATTATTTCATTATTTATTTCCGCCACAAACATTTAACATCTATAAACAAAAGGAAAACAGCTGTTATTAAAAAACAGGGAATTTATAACGAGAAATGGTATTTTCTTTGGGATCGGCATGGCATGACAATGGCACGCACCGTTTGGTCCACGTGCTTGTTATACGACTGCATGGTTCGCTCATTACATTTTGCACGAGAATTTATCTGCTGGCCCATTTCGTAAAAATCTACGATTTTCTTATGATAATCATGAAATCTATAACGATTTCAATAAGTTTTTTTTGAAATATATTTTTAAATTTCATGCTTTTATAAATTTTAGGGCTTTAGTACTCATCAAGACAAATCCAACGAGCCCAAACATGACGTGGTTGTGTAGTTAGGCAGTTCCTATGCTACATTCGAGCTCCATCACCAGACCAGCTCGCTAGTACCATAATTTTATATTGTCACTGGATATCAATCGATATGTATGCAAAGTTTTATCTCAATCAGACTATCTACTGAGGAGTTCCTTACTACAGTTTCTTACTCCATCATCACATCAGCTCGCTGTCACTATATTATTGCATTGTCACCGAAGTTACATATGTATGCCAAATTTCAGCTCAATCGATTGAAGATAACTGCTTCAAAATTGAGTTGCAAGATTCCACCTTTACAAACATAGTTACATACATACATTGCAAGTTAAATAAAAGCTTTTAAAATTATAGACTGATATCTATGAACATCAGTCAATCAATTTAGAGCAGGTATTCTCTGTTGGTATTTCAAAGTAACTATTATAGAATCTATGTAATCTATTTTTATAGTTATGTCTATGAATATCATAGATTTTCACAAAACAAGCTGCTTTTGCACAAAAATACAGAGAGCACCCGGAATATATGAAATCGTTATAAAAGTTTTCAGTTACGTGCGATGTGTTTGACCGAATCTGTTTGAGAGCTCCGCGCCCGCATCGACCTAATTTTAATTTCGCTAGAGTGTTTCAAAGACCGTTCGTACAGTCATTGGCATTATCCTCCTTTTTATTTCGAATATAAAATCACGGAGCCCCGTCACGTTCCCGTCACGTCCGCGCTCCGGATTCCGAAAGCGCCCACGGACTGAATATTATTATTTCCCCCGCGACTCTATTATTCGCTGAAAATGAAGGAGCTTTTTTTACGAAGAAACATTCGCCTGTTTTGTGTTCACTTGGGTGTTGTTCGTTGTAATAGACGTCAATTTTCGCAAACGTATGCCGATTTGCATACACAGTGGCAGAGATTATGGTAATCAGTTTAAAAACCGGCCAAGTGCGAGTCGGACTCGCGCACGAAGGCTTCCGTATCATCAACAAAAAACAGCAAAAAAATCAAGTTTGTTGTATGGGAGCCCCACTTAAATATTTATTTTGTTCTGTATTTGTTGTTATAGCGGCAACAGAAATACATAATCTGTGAAAATTACAACTGTCTAGCTATCACGGTTCAGCCCTGTTACAGACAGACGGACAGACGGACAGACGGACAGACGGACAGACGCACAGACAGACGGACAGCGAAGTCTTAGTAATAGGGTCCCATTTTTACTCTTTGGGTACGGAACCCTAAAAAGTATCTAAGATGCAAAACCGTGCACATGTTAAGAAGAGAAGATTTACATAATACATATATGAAACTAGATATTTTAATAATACAACTACTTTTACATCTCTTATCTTATACATTCTCTCCTATGAACTTATTAAATTAGATTTTTTGAATGGCCCCACAGTTCGGTTGTAGCAGTGGTTCGATTCTCATACAAAACAAACATTTGTGTGATGAACTTATACGAGTATATTATAAGTATTTATACAAAAGTGTCTTAGCAGTTATCTGGCTCACAGAACAATGTTTGGACATGCCTCTAACTATCTCCCCTTGGATATCTTCAAGGATCAGAACGGATGTTTTCTATACTTGGGAATACAGTCGTGCGTGATCCTATTTATAAATATTTTTATTAAGGTGTCCATTCTAGAAGCACTTTGAGAATAGACCCGTGTAATTGGAGTGCTGCAAGGCACCCGGCTGGGACCGCTATTCTTCCTCTTGTGTGTCTGAAGGCAATAATTAGTGAGTTACGACTAATTTGTATGAAGGTGCAGACAACCGAATACTTACGACAGTATCTTTGTTTTATAGTTTTTGCCGTTGCGTAAGAAGGGCATGTCGCCAATAACATTTATGCTTATTTTCTATATGTCCATACTTTAAGTTAATGTTTGAACGTGCCCCTGACTACCCCATTTAGGTATATCAAGGATCTGAGTGCCTGGACATCTGAGAAGATGATGTCTGTCTACCGTAATTGGGAATTACAGTCGAGATCCTTTTTCTCAAAGTAACAGATTTTATGACAATTTGACTTGTATGCTTGTCACGATTCTCGCTTGGACAAATCAGAAAACAGTTCGTATAAAAAAAGAGATAACCTGACATGACAACTATAAACGTGCCTGCGTGACATTTATGCAAAGGATATAAACTCTATATTTTATAAAAAAAAATAGGATCACGACTGTAATCCCCCAAGTACGGTAGACATCCTCTCAGATCTCCAGACGCTTAGATATTTTGAAGATGTCTAGTGGGGGTAGTCAGAGGCACGTCCAAACATTATATTCGGCACATGCCCACATTTTGCAGTAGTTAGCATTCCATACGTAACAGGTTCCATAAAACAGAGTTATTGTAAATGTAAATAAACTAGTAGAAAACACATTTTATGTACGAAATTCATACCTGAGAGAGAGGGTTTCTTTATTTTTTGTCATCGTGTTTTTTTTTCTTTCAATATTTAAGCAAAAGTTATTGTATGCCAAAAAACACTTTAGAATTATATTTATCAAAATGAATGAAATACATTTGGGTAATCTTTTTAGATATTATACTAGTATTATTCAAAAACACTTTTTAGTTTTTAGTTTTAGCTTCAAATCATAAAATGTTTAACATAATATTTTATACAGAATTCGGTAGACGAACGTTATTTTTGTGTTTGAGTATTTTAAGATAATGCGTTTTTATCACATTTTTCATCTTATACCTATACAAAAATGTAATGTTTTTGAGTATCACTAAAAATTACATAAACCGACCATCATCATAAATGTAATTTGTATCGGAAAAGCAATAAAAACAGTAAATGTTTTATGAATATTCGCCAAAATGGATAACGAAACACGTAGTCATTTAGCGACAAAACCTCATTATAGTCATAACGGCATAAACTGCTTTCCATGGCGTCACACCACCCGTGCACCCCATTGAACACCCCAGCGCACCCTTATTTCATATTCGATATTTATCGACCGTTATGTATCCCATAAATAAAAGTGGAAGCGATATTATGAGCATTATACAATTTTCACTTTATGAAAATAGATTCTATCCTTAAGCTTTATTTGGCAGATCATCGTCTCCCCTGTTCCAAAACTTTCCGTCTATCTCCATCTTGTTTACCATTTTGTTTACAAGAATAACATTTGCATTGCCCAGCTCAATTAATTCTCGGAGCTTTCTTTTAGATGTTTTAACATGATTATGTTAAGTTTGTCAAATCAACGGATAAGCAAAATGTTGAAGGTGATGCTTGACATTTTTTTTTTGTATGGACCGAGTCCACCCGGATAAGACGGAAAAAGTGATAAAACCGCATTATCTTGAAAACCATCAAAATTTAAAAAGAGACTGTCTTTTATTTATGTAGCTAGTATGTTTATCGAACTAATTGTTTAGCTAGGTATTCATAGTTTTAATTAAAAATGAAATTAGTGTTTTTGAAAAGCCAATTTTAGAAAATAAATCTATCGAGAAAAGTTTCGCCAATCGTGTTTCTGTCATTAATTTATCTAGGTTAAATCCTTAAGTTATCTTTGTCATAAAAAACAAAACTGTATGTTTTGTGGTTATTGAGAAAAAAGATTCTGCATTCATCAAAAAAAAATATTACTGTCTTAATTTAACACGACAAAAGCTGTTAATTTAAAGAAGAGCGAAGGTTCAATTATGGCAATTAATTCAACGATTAACTGCAATCGGTTCGTTCGGCCTCAACCTTGGTTTTATTGAGACAAAGACTACCGGTTACCTGGAAACAAGGGCGTTTGCGATACTTTTGGCATTATCAACGTCACGTGATCACGTGACTCATGTTGTGGTGTTTCCTGAATTGTAAAGATGGGTCTAGCTTGCTGCGCAGTTTTGTTGAGAATACCTTTTTTAACCCGACTGCGCATAATAGCAGAAACTTTTCACGATAAAGATATTATTTCAAAATGATACGTTTTAGAATTTATGATCGAAATACTTTGATACCTACTATTAAGATCAACTTTTGATTTATTGTTAAAGATAGGTAATATGTAGATCTAGATTTCTACTAGAATAGGTTTTTGATAAGTAATTATACATAATTTATATCATTAATTTATTCGAAAAGCAAAGGCGGACCACGCGCCGCCCATGGTGCCCCGTGTGTTTGTCGTCATTGCAGCGGTCGGTAGGATTATTTATCGAAGTGATTAAAGATGGGTACATCTTTATACTATACATTATAAAATAGGAGATGTGGCTTGTTCAGAAGTATTTCTTTTTTCGTTTCGAAAAAGAGCAATCGTCGACATACAGGTCCTTAATTTGTTTTATCTTGTTTGTATAATACTCTTCCCTCAGACCTATTCTAACTACTGGGGTTTCCTCATCACCTGCGTCATCGCATTTCTATTTGTGATTTTCGAAGATATTAGACTAAATTTGATGACTTAAATCGCCTTCATCATAATCATAATAACTTAGAAATAATAACCCCTAATAATATCGTAAAAAATAATCGCTGCGTCACCCAGCATGTTATTTATCATCAAAGTTAATTAAGGATAATTTATGTATGATCTCACCTTCGGGCCAATTATCGTAGACATGTAACGCGATATCGCCCGCCGAGTCAGTGGGGCTGAAGACGAATTCCTTCGATTTGTTGGAGACCAGAATGAGACGGAGGTTGATCTGAAACAATAATACAGAAAATTGACATCTTAATTATGCAAGGAATTGTTTTTGTTAATAAATAAATAAACACAAAACGTCATATACAGTCCTGATACACTAACCGTATCAGACCTAATGTTGTAAAAATTATGGTACCACCCATACCCGGAACATAATATGTATATTTGCAAGCAAACATTTGTCAGCGGGGATCGAATTCGCATCTTTTGCATCTTGTTTACAAGTGCGTAGAGTATGTATATTAAGTTTGAAGCTTAGAGAGAATCTCGAGATTCTCCATCTTTTTTAATCACAAAACAAATAATTATTGAGGTTTTATTTTTAACGCGTGAATTGAGGTGCGAAATGCAATGCGAAAGTAACTCTTGTCTGTCTCTCTGTGACGTTATCACGGCCAAACCGCTGGGCCGATTGCGGTGAAACTTCATATATAGATAGTTTAAAGTCTCGGGAAGGACATAGGTTAATTTTTTCTCCTAAAATTTTCTTAAAATTTCAATATTATAAGATAAAGTCGTCAAAACACGATTTCTTGAATCTGCGCGGACAAAGTAGGGTATAAGCTAGTTTTAAAATAAATTATGTAGACATGTAATTAACACTGCAAATATAAATTTGAGTTTTGGCGCTGACCTGAAAACAGGAATACATATTTCAATATACGGCAATGCTCTATAAAACAGAGCAACAGGTACGAATCAGGTCAAGGAAACCGACCTACATACATATTATTCGGAGAAGACTCACTCCCCGGGAACTAAAGCGTGCCGTGTTTATTAATTTTTAACTTGCTCACTCTACACCGCACTCCGCAGACTTCTTGACCTTATCTTTAGATCGATATTTTAGCTCATACCTTAAGGCGCTCCCAGTCGACGATTGTTTTTGTTCGAAACGAAAAAATAAATACTTGTGAACAAGCCACATCTCCTATTTTATAATGTATAGTATATGTGAATAAAGATGTACCCATCTTTAATCACTTCGATAAATAATCCTACCGACCGCTGCAATGACGACAAACACACGTGGCGCGTGGTCCGCCTTCGCTTTTCGAATAAATTAATGATATAAATTATGTATAATTACTTATCAAAAATCTATTCTAATAGAAATTAGATCTACATATTACCTATCTTTAACAATAAATCACAAGTTGATTTTAATAGTAGGTATATAAAATATTTCGATCATAAATTCTAAAACGTATCATTTTGAAATAATATCTTTATCGTGAAAAGTTTCTGCTATTATGTTTTCAGCTGAATATAAATCTAGGTAGGAACCTGAAATAATATACTTATAAAAATAGGAGATGTGGCTTGTTCAGAAGTATTTCTTTTTTCGTTTCGAAAAAGAGCAATCAGCGACTGGGAGCCCCTTAAAAGGAAACATAATATAAGCGGAACCGTTTTGACATCCTTTTCAAACATGGTAAGTATTAGGTAGTATTTCTACATACAAAACATACATAAAATGACGCCTGTTTCCCAGAGGAGTAGGCAGAGAACGCGGCTTTCCACTTGCTACGATGATATACTTCTTTTGTTTCATTCACTCTCATCACATTCCTCATGCATGCTCGTTGGTTTAGACTGACCCTCGTATTCAAGAACGACACTATGAGAACACGCACCCACAGTGGACGAAATCTTTTTTCATAAAAATCACTTTATGTGTTGAGCGGCACTATGGCGCATGCTACCGTGTGCCGTTAGAGCTCAACTTTGGCTAGCGGCACACGACAATGTGCCTCTAGTCACACTATGCAGTGTCGCACAACACATAAAGTGATTTTTATGAAAAAAGATTTCGTCCACTGTGGTGTGGGTGCGTGTTCTCATAGTGTCGTTCTTGAATACGAGGGTTAGAGTACTCTTGACCTGGCCTTTTTTCAATATGTAGTATTTCTGTGATCCGTTTTACAATCTGACTATGTTAGCGATCCTCTCTTCACCACAGACTGCTGAACTTCATTTATCTCCATTGTCTAAAAGTTATGAATGGAGGAAGCACATAGAGACACAGGTGGTCAGAAGCACGCCCAAACATTACATTTGTCACATGCATACATTTTGCAGTAGTTAGCATTCCATACGAGACAGGTTATACTTGTATGACATAACAAAGAGAGCATGAATATAAAAATACACAAGAAACAGGTGAGCTATCTAAAGAACGTTGCAAACAATCAGACTTAGAAAGAAGAAAGGAAGAAAAAAGAGAAAGAAAAAAAGAAAAGAAACAAAAGAAAGAAAAAACATTTATTTGCTCCAAAGGCACAACACAATTATTAAATACTAGCGACCCGCCCCGGCTTCGCACGGGTGCAAAGCTGATTCCTATAAACCTTCCTCCTGAATCACTCTATCTATTAAAAAATATAGTTTAAAAAAACTAAAAAAACACGCTTTTATTGCTAATCGAACTAAAAACTAGAAAATAATTTTCGATGACAGAGTTTAATATAACTGTAGTAGAAGAAGAAACAATCAATCATAATGAATCACCTCAAAACAAAATTATAATAAAATTTAAGTTATTAACACAATAATTCAATTCAGAGTAAAAAGCGTGGGGTGCATTTTACTGCGGTTCAAACTATCCTCTCATAGATAGTTGCCAATAAAATGATTGTAATATTTAAAAATATCAAGCACCCCACGCTTTTTACTCTGAATTGAATTATTGTGTTAATAACTTAAATTGTATTATAATTTTGTTTTGTGGTGATTCATTATGATTGATTGTTTCTTCTTCTACTACAGTTATATTAAACTCTGTCATCGAAAATTATTTTCTAGTTTTTAGTTCGATTAGCAATAAAAGCGGGTTTTTTTAAACTATAATTTATTTTTAATTTTTTAGTCTATGCCAAACTCATAAATCACTTTCAAGTAATTGATTTCGTTAAATGGCAAGGGCGGTGAAAGTAATGACGTAGCTAGATAGTAAATAGCCATACTAGGAATATTTCATTGGCAAGTTAATATTAAGTAGGCTTTGCGAGTAGAATTTCAGTAGGCGTTGCGAGTAGAATTTCAGTAGGCACTGCAACAGGATCTACAAAAGAATTTATCCTGGCGATCCTATTAAGGATAATGGGAAACTAATATCAAATTATTGCATTGTCATCGGTCCTTGATATGTATGCAAAGTTTCAAATTAATCAGACTTCTGGAAATTGGTGAAAATTAAGCTCAAAGATTCCGTTACATACATAGATACAACCCGAGCTAATATACGCGTTTTAAAAACCGCATCAAAATCCGTTGTGTAGTTTTAAAGATATAAGCATACATACAGACGCGGGAAGCGACTTTGCTTTATACTATGTAGTGAAAAGAGAACAAAAAACAATCAACAGCAGATTGTACCATGTGGGGGCAAATAGACTTAGGTATATCTTTATCAATCGATCGAGAATACAGTGCGACGCAGTATGTTACCAAGTTATGTATGTACCAAGAAAGTTTACGATACTCTCAGTGGCGGATTTACCACCAGGCTGAGTAGGTGAGTAGGCTGGAGACTAGGGTGGCAGATTAGCCTAAGAGATTAAAGACTAGAGACTATAAGACGAAGCTTAGGATCAATACAATTTATTGGTTGATAGCCATTTCACTATCTTCTCTTTGACATTACAGCTAAGTTGGTGAGTTCGATTAATACCTCAAATAAACATTTTTGTGTGATAAACATAGATTCTAGTTCTAGGTGGTATAAAAAAACTAAAGACGTAGTCAGAGGCACGTTCAAACTTCATATTTTTCAGTGGTAGATTTTAGGAGCGGCAAATTTGGGTTAATTTTTTCTAACATCTTATTTATTGTAGCCTTAATCGTCCCACTGTAGGACAGATGCCTCCCTCCCTTCCTTCCACACATCTCGATCTCTTGATTTTGCCAAATTGCTTACATGAATTTGAAAAAAAAACATTTATTTACTGTTATTAGGTCCACGCACACCATTCAACATATCACCACTTAATATTATTAACTAAATCGTTGGTATGTTTAATATACGTGGAGGGGGGGGGGGGGGGGGGTAATAGCCTACTGGCGGCAAATGAGTAAATCCGCCACTGGATACTCTTATCTACTCGTATTATGCAGTTTACTAACTAGTAACTAGTTCGCGGTATCCTTGACCTTAGCCACTGAAAATCAATGTTCACTTTGACCTAGAATGTAACAAAGCATTTCGTATTCTGAATCATCGACTAGAAATAGCTGTAACTTGCTTGAATAAATAATGACGGATACAAAAAGTACGCGCGGCGATCAATATTTCATCAGCGTTCTATAAAAAATCTCGAGACGGAAAATGAGGATGTGAGAATAAAATCCATATTGGTGTTACACACTCCTGCCCAGATAAGTGGTATGTCATTTTTGAAGGAATGTTCGTTTTGTACACAGCGCCATCTAGCCCCCAAGCTGTAAGCAATGCTTGTACTATGAGAGCCCGATAACAGATAGAAAACATTTTTTTTGTAAATACGATTATAACTTTCTTTTCTTTTATATATTATTTCTATTAGTGGCAGCTTAATTGGTGTATGAATATAAAACTACTATTTAATATTTGACACTACTGTAAAGTACTGTGATACATAATTTCGTGAACCACCACATTTTAGTTTTTTCTTTGTTCTTTATTTTAAGGAACTAAGAGTAGGCAAGTATTTATTGGACACCTACTTAAAATGGCATGACCTTTTAAATTTGGCGTTTACGGTCTCCGATTAACATGACAAAGATGAAACAAGGTTTATATTTAGTAGGAGCAGCTCATCCTCGCCACATTAAATATGTATGTAAATAAATAAGCGGAGGCAGCGGTAAAATCTAGTTTGCATTTTACCACGAAAATATCGCGTAGGTAGTAAAGCTAACAATTACGTTTATTTTGATAATAAGAGGGAAGGTTTTTTTTTATTTATTTTGAACTTAAATACACAATATGAACAAAATGTAAAATTGAACTGAAAATGCGGAATCTAGCAGTAACTAGATCGCGTGGTATTTAATATTAATATTATAATATTAAATCGATGTGTCGCCCGCCGGCCGCCCTAATGCAATGTTAAGTGACTGCTTCGATATTTAACGTTTACTAAAAAGTTTTAATAAGTTGTAAGATAAAAGCACCCAAGGAAAAGTATTTTTGAATGTCCAATTCGGGTTTAAAAAAAAAAAGAAAAAAAAAGCAAAAATGTAACCGACCTTGCCAGGATTCGAACCTGGAATCTTCTGATCCGTAGTCAGACGCGTTATCCGTTGCGCCACAAGGCCTATGATGCTGAGCTCAAAATAAAGCTACCGCGTATAATAGGTTGATATGATGTTTAAATTATTCCGGTTAAAAATAAAAATCGTGTCAGAAAAAACAGCGAGGTTATTGATGTTTAGGTTAATTATTTTATCATTATAAAGATAACTGAAACATTTTCAGTCTTTCTTTCTTTCTTTTAAATACTTAGGCCCAAAATCGGCCAAGTGCGAGTCGGACTCGCGCACGGAGGGTTCCGTACCATTATTTTTATATAAAACGGCAAAAAACACGTTTATTGTATGGGATAAATATTTATTTTATTCTGTTTTTAGTATTTGTTGTTATAGCGGCAACAGAAATACATCATCTGCATCTGTGAAAATTGCAACTGTCTAGCTATCACGGTTCATGAGATACATGCCCTGTGACAGACAGACGGACAGCGAAGTCTTAGTAATAGGGTCCCGTTTTTACCCTTTGGGTACGGGACCCTAGAAATAACTCTAACACCTACTCGCTTTTTTCATCCTAAAAACGAGAAAGGTCTTCGGGGTCGTATTTTACACCTACGCGATGGAACTAAAATTAATGGCGCGAGCGTGAACCTTCCATAGAAAATATTACTTAAATGTAAACGTAGTACATTTTATATTTCGTGGTGGTCACAATTCTTGAGGGACGCAAGATCGGAGGAATATCGGAGGATAATGATAAGAAGGCTATAGGCAGAACGCGCTATCTGACTACGAACTAAGAAAGAAACCTAATATTCACATTATTAGGTTCATCTATGTGGGTAGGTAATTAAATATAGCTTTTACTTTTTGATGCCATTATGCAGCCTAAAAACTCCGCCACTAGAGTTCTAACTCATACGAACTAACATTAACAAATCACTGCAGATTTTTTGGTTGAGCATCTACTTATCATAATAATTTAGTAATTATACGTAATAAACTAACCCGGCGAACATCACACCACTATATATCTCTATAATTCATCAGTATCATCATGTTATGGCTTTCAATATACATAATATAATCTCTAAAATTTATGAGAATACCAATTTCATAGTAATTATAATAGAATCTACGAAATAACTGAAATAAGCTAGCTGCGCTTCTAAAGTTAAAAAACCGACTTTGTTTTGTTATATTAGCGTAGATCAGTGCGATAAATAATATTAATAATAATATACGTAGTAGGTACATTTATATTTTATATCGATGGAGTAGATATAGATTTATTAAACGAATTAGACCATTCTTTTTTAGGGTTAGGGTTTAGGTAGGCACTTCGCTGTCCGTCTGTCTGTCACAGGGCTGTATCTCATGTACCGTGATAGCTAGACAGTTGAAATTTTCACAGATTATGTATTTCGGTTGCTGCTATAACAAAAAATACTAAAAACAAAATAAAATAAATATTTAAGGGGGGCTCCCATACAACAAACGTGTTTTTTTTGCCGTTTTTATAGATAATGGTACGGAACCCTTCGTGCGCGAGTCCGACTCGCACTTGGCCAGTTTTTTATCCCGTTACCAGCTACCGAGTCTCGGTGCGATAAGCACCAAGGCAACGTTGTTTTTTACGGCCCTCCAGCTTGCTTTTTATTGCTCTGACGCGAGTCTTGCGGCGGCCATATTTCATTTTTCCCGCCAACCGGGGAGCTATCCCGCCATTCTTGTATCCACATCAGCGTGGCGGGAAAAATTTTATGCGCGCCTTTTATTTGGTGCCTCTGTCTTTTTAGTTGTTTTTCGGTATTGTGATCTGAGATTAGGCAAGTTACTGCCTGCAAAGGGCTCTGTAATTATATATCACCACTATTATTTTATAATAATACTTATACAAAACGCTTTATGGTGATATGTGAAAACATTTGGTTTTTTGTATAGGCTGAGTGCTGAGTCAACCCAGATATGACGGAAAAAGTGATAAAACTGCATTATCTTGAAAACCATCAAACTATAAAAGAAACTGTCTATAATTTATTTAGCTAGTATGATTTTCTATCGAAATATATAAAAAATAACTGTTGAGCTCATAGTTTTGATTAAAAACGAAACTAGTGTATTTGAAGAGCCAACTTTGGAAAATAAATCTATCGAGAAAAGTTTCACTACCTAAGTAATCGTGTTTCTGTCTATAATTTATCCAGATTATATCCATAAGTTATCTTTGTCATAAAAAAACCAAACTGTATGTTTTGCGGTTATTGAGAAAAAACGATTCTGCATTCATCAAAAACATTTATTACTCGTCTTCGCTCCAAAACCATCTGTCAATTCGCTCTCGGTCGGCGCAGACTGGCGGACGGCGCGGTAGAGGATATAAAATGTATTAATTGAATTTAATAGTTATCCAATGGAAATAAAATGCGCAGTCATGCATCGTCAGGCATGGCACAGCACGTGTAGGGTCATTGCGCTGGATTACGACCGATTAGCGGGGTACCCAACTTTGGGTCAGCTTATTAGTATGAAATATTTACTCGACATTTATTGAAAGGGTTTTGTCATGGTTCCATATATGATCAAGATATATTAAAAACCTTAAATATGTATATATATTATTAGACTTAATTTTAAATAATTTTTATTGAGAAATAGGGTGATATGCTAGTTTGCGACCGATTTTCTTAGTATACGACCACCCCCTACTTTAGTTTACGACCATTGTCTGAAAGGGAAATTACACATAATTGATTAAAAATAATGCTACATTATCATGTTATTATTAATAATTTCTTTATTTCTAATCATCTGTTTTGTAACATCTGTACCAAAACTGTAATATAAATACTAACATAATAGTGGTCGTAAAATAATACATCAAATTATTACATCCAATATGCGACCGTTAAATTCCCATACATTTTAAGATGTTTGTTTAATTTCGGGTAATACTATGGTGCCAATTCAAATAGGTAAGAACAATAGATCTATCCTGCTCTGTATAGACCAGAATTTCGTTTGGAAAAGAGAGATGGAATTCTTAATTTCTTAGTATTTCTGCAGCAGGTCCCTGAAATGGTCGCATACTGACGGTGGTCGCGAAACCAGCGCAATGACCCTACTCTACCATCGAGTCGCGTGTGGTGTGGGTGATTGATAAGATAAGTATGTTAGGTATGTAGTAAAATAAATAACAAATATTGGTGGACTTTACACACAACGCCATCTAGCCCCTAAGTAAGAAAAGCTAAAATACTATTATATTATGATCTCCAAGCGTTAAATTTAATGTACTTCTCTAACCCTCGTATTCAAGAACGACACTATGAGAACACGCACCCACAGTGGACGAAATCTTTTTTCATAAAAATCACTTTACGTGTTGTGCGACACTGCATAGTGTGACTAGAGGCACATTGTCGTGTGCCTCTAGCCAAAGTTGAGCTCTAATGGAACACGGTAGCGTGCGCCATAGTGCCGCTCAACACATAAAGTGATGTTTATGAAAAAAGATTTCGTCCACTGTGGGTGCGTGTTCTCATAGTGTCGTTCTTGAATACGAGGGTAGGTATTTTATCATTTTTTCTGATTATAAATGGTCCACGGTAGAATGTAGGTCACACCGCGATTCTTTAATTAAATTTATTCTTGGTTCAATTAAAACTTGTTATAGACAAATCCAATTTATTCCTGTGCAAATAAACTTTTGTCTGTGTGGGTGCCTGGGTGCACATGAAAATATGCGCCTACTTTAGTTGCACGAGGGTGCAACGGAAATCGGGGGTCGGAGTTGGGGTCGGCATTCGGCGTTATTTATCGTGTACGTTGTCCAAACAGACGTGGTGGGGTGTATATCTACGTATCTAGGGTTACCTACCAGATGGGATGACCAGAATATCTGTGCAAAATTTCAAAATTTCGGGATTTTGGTATTTTATTCGAGACAAATAAATATTACCTACGAATTAAAAAGTTGTTATTTATTTATTATTATTTTTTGTTAGCGTATATTATCATTAATAATGTACTTTATTAATATTACAATCTAGACATATCGAGCTAATGAGTAATTTCACATTGACCTAAATTTGCCAGAGTACAGTAGCTAGAGTAATACCTACTCTAAACTAAGAATGTGTCAGCTGACACTTTTCATATTGTCTCTATTTAAGGGGAAGACACTTTGCTCTTGTGTTCTTTAATCATAGTACTAATTATTAAAATTAGTGTTATTACAACATAATACTTAAAACCGTGTAATTTTAAATTTGTTTTATTTTTTGACGGTACAATTTGTATTTTGTCCGGGATTCTGGACATCTTATAAAATGTCGGGACAATCCCGACGAATCCCGACCACCTGGCAACCCTAGGCGAACCGGGTACTTCTAATATTTCGCTGTAATACACTTCCATTTATTGAATATTCGTAGGTACTTTGGAATTTATCTCCGTCGCTTTTACTCGTGGCTTTAATCTGTTCAAGCGAATTTTGACATAACTAATGAGTAATGAATAATACAGTTGTAGAAGTGGAAGAAAAGAAAGAAAGAAACAAAACACATTTATTTGTCCCACGACAAGCACAACAGATAGCACATTGTGCTATGTGAGGCAAATCATTTATTTCAATCAAATCACAAGGATCACTCTGAAACGTCTTAGAAACTAGGTGAGGCTACGCCGATTCCACGCGACCAAGTCTAGAAGAATCAGGCATTTAGCTGCACCTGGACTCAACTCAGGGGGGTACCTTGGTGAAGAACGGTGCGGCGCTGGTTTAGAAGTGGTAGTGTAACGAATTTGAAAAGCTAAGCTCTCTAATTATGAATAGGTTAATGAAATAGGTGTATTCACAACATACAAATCTATACTAATAATAAAAATGCGAAAGTAACTTTACCTGTCTGTCTTTCTCTGTCTGTGACATTATCACGGCCAAATCGCTGGGCCGATTGCGATGAAATTTCATATAGAGATAGTTTAAAGTCTTGAGACGAAAATAGGCTACTTATTTCCTAAAATGATCTTTTGATTTTTAGGAATTTTACAATCGATTACCTGAATCTACGCGGACGAAAAAACGAAGAAACGAATGAACGACGGGTAAAAGCTAGTTACAAATAAAGCTAAGAATATACAAAAATATGAAATAAACCAATGAAAATTACAATCTGGCTAGACTGGCTGAGACTTGTTAATCTAGATTCTAGAAATAGGAATGGAAGCTTTGTTTCGCCTCGTAGCTCATCGGCCATGTGGTGCAATGTTTACCGAATGCTCCACACATTTTTGTTGTTTTAAATTGTCAGGACAAGATTTGTATTAAACTAGAAAATTATATTTCGAAAGAAACGGAGTGACTTTTTTAGAAATTTGTACAGAAAATGTCTATGATACTTAAGGATAATGCAGTTTTCCATCCGCGAAAGAACTGTTAAAATCGTTTCACCATTTTCAGAGATTACCTTCTTATTCTTCGAGATCTAGTATCTATTGGTTTTCTCCCCTCCTAGTACTTTGGGATGATGGTAGGCTAATAATACACTTAATATACATTTTTAGCATGTAATTAACTAACCCTACCTTAATATGACGCGCTCGAGAATTTCTAATGATACATTTTTTTTACTAATCTGATTTTTTATCCTTGACGTGCGACCACATATAGGGGGCTCATATTTGGTGGAGTTACTTAACCGGGAACAAAGTACCCCCTGTATGTTTATCTGCCGCGCTTTAGTAAATCCCGAAATCCCCTCTTGGGCTCCCCTATTATAGGCGTTGTAAAAATAATTTAACTTATAGAATACAACAGGTCTGATGACCAAATAGACAGCGAAGTTTGATTGTCGACAGGCAGCTTTTCACTTACCCCTCTTGCGTCAGGGGTCAGGGGGTTAAAAACGGTAATTTACGACTGCGCTGTGTGTGATGTAACCATTCACTTTTGGGTCTCTGCATTGCGGCCGCTGGCTCGTAGGGCCTTTGGGACCTACGCTGGGAATTTCGCGGTACTTTACTTCATATTTCAATAGGAATGAATTTTATTAAAAACTTTACTGTACATTCTGAACAGTGTTTTGTACGAGTATGCAAGCTTTTAAAAATATGCGTCAGACAAGGAGACGGAATGCAAGAACGGTCAGTATCTTGCATAGAAATTTGTCGCTTAATGGCCTGCGCACAGTCGCGGAAGTCGAGATGATTTAAAATTTATTAGTTATCCAATCGAAATAAGGTATTCATTTTGTTTATGTAAATACTCTGTGCCTCCGTCCGCCACTGTGCACAGGCCCTACATCACGCTGCAACTACCCCACTCTTTTTTAATTCAAAAACTAGCTTTTCATTCGTATATAAACTATTTTTATCAGATTAAAAAATAGCAAGGAATGCAACTTGACAGAAAATCGATGATAGAAAGGCAATAGAGGAGGCAATAATCGCCGCTTGTGAACTGAATCCAAAGTGAAAAATGATTATCTTCATTCAAGCATCGAGATTTTGAAAAAGAGCCAAATTAAGAAATTGAAATATTAACACTTTTATTTCTGACAAGCTAACCCGGCGAACTTCGTATCGCTTTAGAATTAACAAATTTAGTTTTATCCCGTCCCCGTCCTTTTTCCCGTCCTGTGCTATCAAACTGAACTTACATCAAGGTTTTTAAATTTAATACTTAATTTTTTTGAATGTTTTAATACGTATTCATTATTATTCTATTCCGCACGAAGACAATTCCAAAAACACAAAAATTACACATTAACAATTGGTCCAGCCGTTCTTGAGATATAAATGGTGTAACTAACACTATGTTTTATATAAAAGAATAGATTACATCGTTGATAATCTATTAATAATTCAAGACGCATTATCTAAACAACCAGTTTCAGTTTTTGGGTGTAATATTAATTATTAATAATAATGAATCACTATCAATCACTACATAGTATAAAGCAAAGTCGCTTCCCGCTTCCCGCGTCTGTATGTATGTATGTTTGCTTATATCTTTAAAACTACACAACGGATTTTGATGCGGTTTTTTTTAATAGATAGAGTGATTCAGGAGGAAAGTTTATATGTATAATAAAATGCTACCCGTGCGAAGCCGGGGCGGGTCGCTAGTAATAAATATTGGTATTGGTCGCTAGTATAATTATAAATACACACAACACCATCTAGCCCCAAACTAAGCAAAGCTTGTTGTTCGATAAATAGAGTGGACTGTATTTTTTGATGATAAATTATTGACGATAGCGAGACGATAAAGCTATAATTGATACTTCAATGACGGCAATAGGAGTGTGTTAAAATAAATGCACCACGTACCTGGATGGAGTTGAGTTATTGATCCAGTTGTACCCGTCGGCGTTACGTGATGTCCGTGATGAGTAAGGTTCAGTAGAATCGTTTCAGATCTAGTCAACTATCAAATAGCGAAATACCTACGTCAATTACTTACGCACACCCGAAACAAAACGTATGCCACAAAAGTAGACCAATCAATTGTCGTGGGCACTTTATCACACAACCGTTTTCTTTATTGAAATATCAATATTGGTTATTTCCCGAAAAACTAGGAATTCGAAAATTTGAATTGTTCTTCAGCGACAAAGTTTAATAATTGAAGTGAATATGACCAGCCAAAATGATGTGATCACAACGACTTTTCGACAAGGACTCTCATATAATTAACGATAATTAGTTTTATTTGAATTTTGAAAATAATGAGTGACATCTGACAGAATCGCGATCGATCAGGTTTGACGTAAGTACTGTCAAAACTGAACATTCCGGCCACCAAAATACACAGTATTTTCACGAGGTTAAACACGGTAGATTTATGAAACGATAATTTACGAAAGGAATTTAATATACGAGAAACGAAAAATAAAATAACCTAAACTTAATACTAAAGCCATTCGACGAGAAAGTGTTATTGGGTTATAGGCAGAATGCAAAGTTTGACCACAGGCCTCTTGTATTCACCAGACGCAGTGCGTAAGGTAACTACGCGACAAATTTGATCAGCACCTAAATGGAGCTGCGTTACCCTACCAAGTTTCCACTTCATTGGGCTACACTGTTCGTTCGCAATTAGAACGAGAGTTCCGATGGCGATGTTAGGGGCAGTGTCCATCCATTTGTTACGTTGTTGAAGCGTGTGAACGTATTCTAGATGCCATTTGCGCCAGAAATCTTGATGCATCTTTTGGATGAGTTTCCAGCGATGGAGGAGACTGATTTTGTCATCAACCATGGACACTTCCGGGAGAATCGTGAGCGGCTCCAATGTGAGAAAGTGTCCGGGAGTCAATACTGAGAGGTCATTGGGGTCAGAACTGAGAGGGGATAATGGCCTAGAGTTGAGGAGGGCCTCGATTTGTGTCAGCAGCGTGTTGAATTCCTCGTATGTGAGGCGTTGCAACCCAATGACGCGAGCTAAGTGTGTTTTCATAGATTTGACTCCAGCCTCAGCTAAGCCGGAAAAATGTGGACTGCCGGGGGGGTTAAATTTAAATTCAATCTGCTCGGTTTGCGTGGCCTGCAACATCAAGTCTTTCAACACGCTACTGGCTCCAACGAAATTTCTGCCTTGATCGGACACCAACCGAGAGCAACGACCTCTTCGGGCCATGAAACGCCTGAGACAAGCTAGATAAGCTTCAGATGTAAGCTCCGATGCGAGCTCTAAATGCACGGCCTTTGTGGCAGTACAAACGAAAACGCACACGTACCCTTTGTACGTGCGAACGCCTCGACCACGTCCGAGAGCAATGTCGAACGGGCCAGCGTAGTCAACCGAAGCCGACGTGAAAGCCTTGAGTTGACTTATACGATAAATGGGCAACTCTCCCATTTGGGGAGGTGCAACCAACCGGGGTTTTACGCGAAAGCACTTTATGCATGACGATATCACCGATCTTATTGCCCGTTTTGGCGAGAGAATCCAGAACTCTTGGGCGAGAAGGTTTTGTAAGGTCTGAAGTCCCGGGTGCAAGAATCGGCGGTGGTATTCATCTATGATTAGGAAGGTGAGTCGATGGGTTCTAGGCAAAAGAAGAGGATGCTTTTGATCGTAGCCCAACTGACTATGGGAGAGGCGACCGCCCACCCTCATCAGACCACCTGTATCCAGGAATGGACACAGTTTGCGAATTGACTTAGGGAGCAGACGAGAGGTACTTTTAGTCAGAGCATGAATTTCCGACCCAAATACGCGTTCCTGCACATGTCGAACCAGAAATTTGACGGCTCCATTGGTTTCGTCAGAGGACAGAGATCCGTTTAACCGGGCATGCGGAGTTCGTAGATTGTGCATGTATCGGAAGCAGTACGCAACGATGTTAACAATTCGCTTATACGATGAGAATCGATTTAGAAGAGCGTCGATAAGGTTGGCATTGTTTGCCGTAAAAAGACTGAAAATCCTTTGCTCTTCTAACGCTGAACCGTCACTAAATGTCGACGACTGGGGCCAGTGATCTTGAGGGCGTGACAACCATGCTGGACCCGACCACCATGATTCGCATGCGACCAGATCGACAGGGAGTAGCCCACGAGAGCCGTGATCCGCTGGATTATCCGTTGTGGCGACATGTTGCCAGCACTCAGGAGGGATGTTGTCCTGGATCTCTGTAATTCGATTGGCTACGAAAGTTTTCCAACGGGATGGACAAGAGCGGATCCAGGTCAAGGTGACAGTGGAATCTGACCAGGCGTGGATATTGTCGACGGACTGGATTCCCTTTAAGGAATGAGCAACCGAAGCTACGAGATTGGACAACAAAACTGCTGCCATCAATTCTAATCGCGGAACTGAGAGTCGTCGAAGCGGAGCGACTTTAGATTTTGCCGCGTAAAGGCGAACCGCGATGGATTGGTCTGCGCTGATAGTCCGACAATAAATGACTGCACAGTAACCGCGTTCTGACGCATCACAAAACCCGTGGAACTGGAGGGTGGAGAATGAAGATACTACCCTACGAGGCAACGCTAGTGAGCTCAAAGACGATAATTGAGTTTTAAATTTGAGCCATTCGCGTGCCACGTCCGAAGGGGCGTCCTCATCCCACTCCACACCAGCCAACCACAGGAGTTGCATCAGGAATTTGGCTAAGAATACGGAAGGCGATAATAGACCTAGCGGATCAAATATCCGGGCTATGTCGGATAAAATGGACCGTTTTGTGCAACGACAGTCAGTCGCCACTGTTTTGAATGTGAGTTGATCCGCTTTGGGCAACCACAACATTCTGAGAATTTTAAGAGATACGTCTTGTATCTCATCGAAATTGTGGAACTGTTCCACATACATGTCAGCAGATTGTAAGCCTTCGAAGAAATCCTCATGATTAGAGGTCCATTTACGGAGATGTAGACCTGCCGACGACAAAATTTCGCTAAGATTTCGACGTATACAGACTGCTGATTCGACGGTGTCGGCTCCTGAGACAACATCATCCACGTACGTATCCCTCTCCAGCACCGCGGCGCCAACTGGAGCACGAGTCGCGAATTCTTTGGCCAATCGAGAAATGCACCACAAGGCTTGATAGGGAGCACATGAAACACCGTAAGTGACAGTTAGCAGTCGAAAATCTCGCAATTTATGGTCAGGGGACGGGCGCCAGAGGATCCGCTGGTAATCGGTATCAGCAGCTGAAACGAGAAATTGACGATACATTTGTTTGATATCCCCAGTGAACACGACAGCATGCCACCGGAATCGAATCAACAAGTCGAAAATACTCTTTTGTAGCTTAGGTCCGGGCAACAACACGTCATTCAACGACCTGCCCTCTGCGTCCGTAGCACTAGCATCGAAAACCGTCCGCAGAGGCGTTGTAAGCGAACCAGGTCGCAAAATGCCGTGGTGCGGGATGTAGTAATAGTGACCAACGTTTGACGAGGGAGGAACGACTTCTTCCATATGTCCACATTTCAAATAGTCGTTCATGAAGTCCACGTATGCGGTTTGGAATTGAGGATTGACCTTGAATTTCCGTTCCAGATTAAGAAATCGTTTAAGAGCGATTTCCCGGGAGTTCGAAAACTGAGGTTTGTTCTGGGGGTCGGCAAATGTTAATGGTACCATCAACCGACCCTCAAACGTTCGACAAGCGGAATTTTCCATGTGAGTTTCACAGGCTAACTCCTTTTTGGACAAGAGTAAAGGTTTGGGCGGATCGATAGTTTCCAATTCCCAAAACCTTTTTATCGAAGTGTCTAACGACAAATTCGACACGAGAAAACAGTTCCGTTGATTATCTCGGGACCTGTATCGAGAACGAGAAGGGTCAGTGTCCACCGTGCATTCACCCAACAATATCCACCCGAAAATAGTGGGGATCGCGATGGGTTGACCTGGCCTACCCTTAATTAGACCAGGCTTTAATGCCGCAGCAAGAATGTTAACACTAACCAACATATCAACCGGTCCTGGTTTATGGAAGTCAGGATCGGCGAGATCTAAACCTTTGATATGCAACCATGAAGAGATGTCAATCACCCCGGATGGCATGTCAGGACAAATTGTCGGAAGCACAGAAGCTTCCAAGCATATTTTATTCGAAAAGTCCCTGTTCGTAGGGACCAACTCACACTGAACTGTTCCAAGAGTATCCGTTGTAACTTGGCCAATTCCATTTACGGACTGCCCCCCAGAATTGATTGGAAGTCCCAAACGTTGTGCACAAGAATGCGTAATGAAATTGCAGGCGCTGGCACTGTCCAACAGAATACGTGCCTGAACCAGCTCGTTGGATTTGGTTTTCATTAAAACTAGGGCTGTTGAAAACAATGCCTCTGATTGCGGAATATATGCCGCCAATGACACCTGAGCACTTGAAGAGGTTGATAGAGACGTTGAAGGTTCAGAAGGTTCAACCACTATTTCAGTTTCCTCAAAATGAAGAAGTAGATGATGGCTGAAACCACATTTACCACACTTGGCCTTGGAGTTACATTTTTTCACCGAATGAGAAGGCCGCAGACATAGGATACATAACCTTTTATCTTTTGCAGTTTGAAACCTTTCAGACGGGGATTGTTTCAAGAACCTAGGACAACCGTCTATTTTATGTCCCACTTCTGAGCAATTTGCACACTCTTCGTTTGGAGCGACCAGTAGCGAAGATTTATTTTTATTTGTAATAGGTTTAGTGTGGACCGACGATTTGTAGCAATTTTCCAACGCACGAGAGCGTTTATCAATAAAAGACATTACATTTTCAAACTGAGGAATGTCCACATCTGAATCCAATTGAAACTCAAAAGCCTCTCTAGTAGCTGAATCTAACTTAGACCAAATTAGCTGGAACAACATAAAATTCTGGTCAGGTAAATCATACTTTGATAAAATGGCCAAATTTTCATCGAATGTTCGATGAACCCGTTCCAACTCTGAACTACTTTTATTTTTCACTACCTCACAGTTCAGCAACCGATCATAATAATTGGTAGCTAAGTTTCGTTTCCGATTATAATATTTATTCAGAGCCCGATATGCCACCAAATAATTTGAGCCTGTTAATGGATAGTTTTTGATTAAGTCATGGGCTAGACCCTGAACACTAGACAACAAGTAATGTAGTTTTTCTACGTCTGGCAAATCTCTATTATGAATAAGAGAGTCATATAGTTCCTTAAATGATACCCAATTGTCTAACTTCCCATCAAATGGCTTCATAGTAATTTTAGGTAATTTTGCAAAACTACTATGACTATGTTGGGTTGGCTTTGTATCAGCCTGTTTTAAACGTGCCGTAAGACTGCGTACTTTTGTGTCGAAAGTCACCGTATGCGCAAATTCGGTATTCCGTTCAGATGTAGGTACTCTCACTAGGACCCGTTTCTGAGCCGTGTGGAATTCTGCCGCGAGATCGACTATATCCTGTTGGCAAATACCCACTAAATCTGAAGCATCCATGAGTTCAATCCGCATAATAGCGTAATCACGCGCGATCCTGTCAGGGTCTCCCACCTCTGCATCCTTACTACCTTTTCGTGTGTCCATCGGCATAATTGTTTGAGAAATTAAACAACGAAGGTTTTTCTCAACACAATAACAATGCTATTTATACGTAATTGAGTGAGTTATTATGCAAAGAATGAACGTTAATGTCGACAGCTATTCGTACGACAAGCAGAAGGCTTAAACAAACGAATACCAACCCAATAAAACAAATTATCGATTGCTTGAAGTGATGTGGTATGGTTGAACGAATAGAATGAATGATTTGTTAGCAATCTGTCAAACGATAAAACAAAACATCAAAGTCACTGATAGTGAAGTTGACACGAAAACGACAAAATTGACAGACCGCTAAGAAACCAAATCAACCTACCTACAGTAAAAGAACAATTTAAACTTTCAGAACAATGACCAGTGAATAAAATATTCGAATAAGTACCCTAAACTTTTATTAATCTCACGACAACGAAAAATTCAGATTTTAACAAAAGTTACAAAAGAAATGGATTTCAAACATTAAATTCACTAAGTATTCGATCTGTATTACGACCAAAGGGGTCAAAATGTCCGTAGATCCACTTTACAATGAATCCGGCTCGTAGGACCAAAATGTTCGATAAATAGAGTGGACTGTATTTTTTGATGATAAATTATTGACGATAGCGAGACGATAAAGCTATAATTGATACTTCAATGACGGCAATAGGAGTGTGTTAAAATAAATGCACCACGTACCTGGATGGAGTTGAGTTATTGATCCAGTTGTACCCGTCGGCGTTACGTGATGTCCGTGATGAGTAAGGTTCAGTAGAATCGTTTCAGATCTAGTCAACTATCAAATAGCGAAATACCTACGTCAATTACTTACGCACACCCGAAACAAAACGTATGCCACAAAAGTAGACCAATCAATTGTCGTGGGCACTTTATCACACAACCGTTTTCTTTATTGAAATATCAATATTGGTTATTTCCCGAAAAACTAGGAATTCGAAAATTTGAATTGTTCTTCAGCGACAAAGTTTAATAATTGAAGTGAATATGACCAGCCAAAATGATGTGATCACAACGACTTTTCGACAAGGACTCTCATATAATTAACGATAATTAGTTTTATTTGAATTTTGAAAATAATGAGTGACATCTGACAGAATCGCGATCGATCAGGTTTGACGTAAGTACTGTCAAAACTGAACACTTGTACTATGGGAACCAGATAACTGATAGAATACTAATTTACTTACTTTTTTTTTTGTAAATACATACATAATATGCATAGTAACACCCAGACACAGAGAAACATCTATGTTCATCACACAAATGTTTGCTCTGGGTGGGGATCGAACTCGAACCCACAACCTACAGCGTAGAAGGCAGAGTTACTACCAACTAAGCTGTGATAAATTAATACATTCTAATACAGTATAATAGAGATATAGAAGAACATAAATCAAGAATTCAAAAAATATTCCAAGGAATATTCGTGGCCATGACCAGCATTTTATTTAGCATAATGTATGAAAGGCAAAAATGTATTCAAGCGTTGACCGCGTTTGGCAACCAAAATGCTGCATCGCGCGACCTTGGAGGCGAACCCTAAAGATCGATATGCATAGCAGTTTGGCATAGTGGGCGAGAACTTTCTTCAACATAAACCTAGAAAAAACTCTCAACAGAACAGCTCTCGTTTTATAAACAGGGTGATTACTCCGCAAAACGGTTTTAACAATACGACAGTGCTCCGATATTATCAGCCACACCGCACTCTTAGAAATCGCCTGTCGTATGTATGATGTCAATTAATTATCAAAAGTTATGTCAGTCGTTTCATCGTGTCGGAAACGATTTGACGTTTGTCATGATGTATCGTTTAACGGTTGGCGGAGTAAACGTCAATACATTTGTTATTCAGAAGTTGCTTAAACAACTTTACTAGCCGGCCCGTGACAGACGTCCTGTCAAATTGCAATAATCGAATAGAAAAGACTGAATGTCTTTAGCGCCGCCACCAAAATCATGCCTTTAGCGTTTTTTTTATCTTTTTGGGGATGTTTTTCATATTTTAAAGTATTTTTAAGTTTTATTCGGGCATTATCTACATCTACAGCAAATTCCAACTTAATCCGTTTTGTCGTTTAGGCCTGATTGATGCACAAACATATACAGTCGTGGTCAACTAATTAGGGACACTCTTTGGTTAAACCGAATTGTGAATTTATTTTTTATTTTCCAACGAGTCTAATATAATATTGTCTTTATCTTACTATAACATTTGCATGCTAATTTTAGTAGAACATAATTGAATCTAAAATATTATTTATTATCATCTGTGTAACCTACATTGTGTTCAAGCAAATAAATGATCTTTATCTTTATCTTTATCTTTATCTTATCTTTATCTAAACCATATTCCATATCTCTTACATGTAAGTATAATTAGTCATTTATGTGCCCGATTATACAAACAATAACAACTTCTTAAACATTAAACCTCTTTACAGTATAGCTGATAGATTATCGTAGTGCTATTTGTTCAAATAATGCTGGCTGGCCATTTAATTAGGGACACTGAGATATTGCGTTCTATTTTCAAAATTTGAATCTCAATACTTTTTTACTTCTTCTCTTATTGTTTCGTGGTAGTTTTGGCGGCAATCCCGATATTTATTTTAAGTTTTGAAAAATATTTTGAAGAAAAATGGGTAAAAATAAAAGTTGCGATCCAACACTACGAAAAATTATCATGAAGTTTGTTGTCGAGCATGGTTGGCCATACCGAAGGATAGCAGAACATTTAAATTGTTCAAAAACTATGGTATACAATGCAGTGCAACATGTCAGACGCAATAACACAGATTTAAATGTGCCCAGAACAAAAAGATCGAGAAAAACAACTCCGCAAGAAGATAGAATGATAACCAGGTTAGCTAAGAAAGATCCGTTTCTAGGCTCTATTTTAATTAAACACGAAGTGTTTGGGACAGACGAAAGAGCTGGTGTCTCAGCGAGGACCGTTCGACGACGTCTGGTAGAAGCAGGGTTGTTCGGAAGAGTGGCTCGCAAAGTACCGTTGTTGAAGAAAGAACATAGAAATGCTCGTTTGGCGTTTGCACGTAAATATGGACATTGGACCTACGCCCAATGGCAACATGTATTATTCTCTGACGAGACCAAGGTTAATTTGATTTCTTCAGATGGAAGGCAATACGTACGGCGTCCAGTAAAAGCGGAAATGAATCCAAGATTCACAAAAAAGCAGGTGAAACATGGCGGTGGAAACATTAAAATGTGGGGTTCATTTTCTGGACGTGGAGTGGGACCTGTGAGGAAAGTTTAGGGTAACTTAGACCAACATCAATACAAGGCAATATTGGAGGAAACGATGCTTCCCTATGCTGAGGAGCATCTCCCTATTATATGGACGTTTCAGCATGATAACGACCCGAAACATACCGCCCGTTCAGTCAAGTCGTTTCTTACCAGTCAGTCAGTATCGGTGCTAGATTGGCCAGCAAATAGCCCGGACCTTAACCCAATCGAGCACCTTTGGCACGAAATCAAGAAAAAAGTAGCCACTTATCGTACCACAACTTTAGATGAACTTAATGAAGCTTTTTGTGAGGCATGGGCAAACATTCCTGTCGAAACATGCCAGAAACTGATAATGTCTATGCCACATCGGTGTCAAGCGGTAATTACTAACAAAGGTTTTGCTACTGGGTACTGAATTTTTCATTATAGTTTACTGTCCTTAATTAAATGTCCAGCTACAGAATTATACCTTAAAATTGAATACATGTTCAACCTTTGATATTAAATACTTTTTTCTATTTATTTATTCTTTTATTTACAGCCATTTAAAGCATAATAATCGAAACAAATTATGCAAATAATAGTTACTGAGAAATCAATAGGGTTTTATATTTGTATGTACATAACCGGTTATTGTTCTTCACTATCTTGCATGTCCCTAATTAGTTGACCACGACTGTATATACAAACTCACAAACTTTCACATTTATAATATTAATGTAATTCTAGTTATACGCGTTCAATATTACCCTAAACCGCTTATCCGAAGAATGTCAGCCATGGCAGTGATCAAAGCAAAGGAGGGCAATTAAGACGCTTAATTAAAAGTCCGTGATCGTTGCCTACCCCTCCTGGAAACACGCGTGGTAAGGTATTTTCCTCGTATGCCGACTAAGCTGAGAGGTTTGTACATGTACATTGTACAATTGTACAATGTACATTGTACATTGTACTGGGTAAGGGCAAATCATATCTCAGCACTAACAGTTCTATCTGACCCGGAGTATATATCTAATACTTATATAAAATACTAGCGACCCGCCCCGGCTTCGCACGGGTAGCATGTTATTATACATATAAACCTTCCTCCTGAATCACTCTATCTATTAAAAAAAACCGCATCAAAATCCGTTGTGTAGTTTTAAAGATATAAGCAAACATACATACATACAGACGCGGGAAGCGGAAAGCGACTTTGCTTTATACTATGACATAGTAACTATGTAGTGACTAGCCGACCCGTGACAGACGTTGTCCTGTAAAATTTAAATAATCGAATAGAAAAGACTGAATGTTTTTAGTCTGTGATGTCTGATTTGTTGCACACCAGCGTCATCTATACAGAAATCATCCTTTTTGCGTTTGTTTATAGTTTTTGGGATGTTTTTCATATTTTTAAGTAGTCTATTATTTATTCGGGCATCTTCGGCAAATTTCAACTTAATCCGTTTTGACGTTTAGGCCTGATTGAGGAACAAACATACGTACAAACTCACAAACTTTCGCATTTATAATATTAGGATACTTATATAAAATATTCGTGTCACAGTGTTTGACCCCAAACTCCTCCGTAACGGCTTGAACGATTTTTATGAAAATATTTTCTTTCATCCACAAATGTGCAATAGGGTTGGATGTTGTCGTACGATAAATCCAGTGAAAAGTTCGGGAACAACAGAAAGTGCATTTTCTGTAGGACTATTGAAATTTGACAGGACTACGTCTGTCGGGATCTGTTCGGAGTCATCAATATAAAAATTGCCTTACTTCATATCACCAAAAGCATAAACAGGTAAATTCAAAGCAAAATACGCCTTAGCGTAAAAGGCGCATCGTAATAATTAAGCGTGTTTTGCATGGAAATGCTCTCGCGGTTTTCCAAATTAAACTTGGCCCAACTAGTTCCTGAAACCTGTTTCGAAACTGGGAATTACTAATTTTACAAACTAGGAGCTTTGTAATAAAACAGATTTTGGAAGCTCATAGCGCATTCTGACAAACTTTAGTATGCGAGTAAACTATGATTAACATTTAGCACGTAAATATCACCAGCTTTTGTTTCAGCTTATTTATCACTAGCTGACCCGTGCCCGCTTCGCTGTGCGTAAGACATTTCTAATACCATCGTGGACTTTTTTGTAGACGTTTTTAAGGTGTACAATACTGTAGTACATTATTTTGATATATCTCGTGGGGTTCAGCCAGCATTTGCAATGTAAGCGCAAAAAAATGTGTTTATTTACGACATCACATTAGAAACCTCTAAAATTATCAGTGTTTCTCTACTATATTATGCATGTATTATACATATAAACCTTCCTCCTGAATCACTCTATCTATTAAAAAAAACCGCATCAAAATCCGTTGTGTAGTTTTAAAGATATAAGCAAACATACATACATTCATACGCGGGAAGCGGAAAGCGACTTTGCTTTATACTATGTAGTGACTAGCAGTACGCCCCGGCGTCGCACGGTTGTAATAATTAATTTATGGCTGATTTTTTAACACCTTGGATTACATTATTGAAGTTTTAGTAGGGATTCCTATTTTTTTCTAGTAACAAATAAGCCTATGTTACGTGAAATCGGTCCAGTAGTTTTGAGTTTAAAAAAAAACATACAAAAATCAAATGTTTCTTCATTATTATAATAGTATAGAAGTATAGATAAGTAGCAATCGTTATGGAATGAAGATTATTGATAATTTCCCGAACCAGAAACTAACTCTGGTGACGGAGAGTTCAGACCGCCCGACCTCTGTCGGGGCTTACCGCACGGTAGGGGCCGTCCTTGATTCCACCTTGAAACTTGGCACTCGTCTTTGGCGCGACAAGCTGACCCTTGACCTCATAATATATGCTCATACTGAAATGTCATAACATAAGATTGAACTTCACATCACGTGTTATTCCATAACATCTCTGTGTGGTAGTGGTTTTTTTCTTGGACATTACGTATTAAAATACGGTCAGAAAACAGATTGAATTGAGAACGATGGTGAAAAAAACCAGAGTAGTGAAAGGATTCGGTGTGCCTGGATGGTCTTCCTAGCTGAAGGTACCTCTTTGGTAAATGTATATTTAATATTATTTAACAAAGTCGAAACTCGAACAATACACTTCATCAAGGAGCTTCGTTACTACTCACTCAACACAGAGACAATACCAAATTCCCAACTTTTGTTACGTTTTTATATCTTTTTCTGTGACCTTGTTTGAATATAACAAACCTTGCAATCATGCGATGTTTTAGCAAATATGTTTGTTTATGAGCTTGCCTAATAAAATTGTGAACATGCTATGCTCAACCCGGGTTGGGTTAAACAAAAAGGTTACTTCTTACCCACCCCCTGTGAATTGCAGTTATTTTGAACCCTTACCATAACAAATTAAGCTCTAACAGGGATTTTCTTTTAAGGAAAAAGAGAGAGAAAACTGTTTGATTTAGTTGCTTTGGCAACACTGGCTCCGATTTTGTCTCTGATTTCAGGGAGGTGTGTAGGGGCTTTAAGTATTATGGTTTGTCCCGTTGTGTAACCTTGGCGTTTTCGTAGTTTTAAATACGAATGTTTCAAAGGTTGAAACTTTTTTACCATAAGCTTGACAAGACCAATCCTAAACCATTATTCCAGCAGTCCAATAATGTTGAGCATAGACCTTCCCTTAAGATTTCCGACCAGTATATGTGCGGCCTGCATCCAACGGCTTCCAACAAACTTTATCAGGTCAACTTTCTATTCACTGAAGGCTATCCTACGTTTTGCTTTGCGGTACATGATATTTCCTCGAGAACCTTTCTGCCCCCACGGCCGTGCTCCACCCATTGCGACTTTAACTTGCTAATTATCTGGGCTATATGGTGACTTAAGTTAGTCTACGTGTCTCCTTATTTCCGAATCCATCTCGTAGAGAAACGACAAGCTTACGATAAGCTCCCCCGTAGCTTGCTAAGCGACCTACACCAGATATATGAGGCATAAATGTCCTGGTTAGGTAGTACTCGTAGTTCTCTCGACACAGCCCGCGAAAATGGGGCTTAAGGTGATAAGTGAAATTTTTGACTTTTTGTATGGGCTGAGTCTACCCGGATAAGACGGAAATCTTGAAAACTAACAAATTTAAAAAGAAACTGTATGTAATTTACTTAGCTAGTATGATTATCTAACGAATTATATAAAAATGAACTGTTTAGCTATTTATAGTTTTGATTAAAAACGAAACTAGTGTTTTTGAAGAGCCAACTTTGGAAAATAAATCTATCGAGTAAAGTTTCACCAATCGTGTTTCTGTCTGTAATTTATCTAGATTATATCCTTATGTAACTGTATGTTTTGGGGTTATTGAGAAAAAACGATTCCGCATTCATCAAAAACATTTATTACTCGTCTTAATGTCATTACTATGATTTCAGCAATACCTCTTTGTGAAATACCTACCAATTCAAAACACCTTGTACAGTCAGAATTCGTATTGTTCAGCTCTTTGTGTTTATTTCGCTGTGATCCATCTTGGAACTCTTTGTTACATTAATGATTCAAAAGAGAGTGAAGCCTTAGCATTTTCTACTTTACATGCCTGAAGGTAAACGCAATCCAATAATGCGTGGGCGGCCTAAGCGGTGCCGGTACGCACTAGTATGTACAATGTACGTTCTAGTATGTACAATGTACATTCTAGTTACCTATCGTATTAATAGTACTTACTGAGTTACTAATTCTACGCTCAGGCAAATGTGTATTCCTATAAATAAACTTGCAAAAAGTCATTGTGGTGAAATAATTGGGTGCGCTTCGCCGAGAGGACTTTCATGGTTCTGCTACTTCTTCTTTTTCGAGTTTCGAGAATTTACAATGATAATAGTAGGTAATGGTTTTCATTTCAACTCTAAACAATAAACAGAAATGGAAGAAAGACTGGCCTCAGTTTAATTGGTCACTCTGCCTTCTGCGCTGTAGGTTCTGAGTTCGATTTCCGCCTAGGACAAACATTTGTGTGATGAACATGATATTAACAAAAATAAAGTATATACATACATAGTACAAGCTTTGCTTAGTTTGGGGCTAGATGGCGCTGTGTGATAATGTCAAGCAATATTTATTTATTATTTAATTTACGATGATAATAGTATATTAAATTTAAGAGGCTGCCAGTCGCTGATTGCTCTTTTTCGAAACGAAAAAAGAAATACTTCTGAACAAGTCACATCTCCTATTTTTATAAGTATATTACTTCAGGTTCCTACTTAGATTTCTATTAAGCTGAAAACATAATAGCAGAAACTTTTCACGATAAAAATATTATTTCAAAATGATACGTTTTAGAATTTATGATCGAAATATTTTATATACCTACTATTAAAATCAACTTGTGATTTATTGTTAAAGATAGGTAATATGTAGATCTACAATTCTATTAGAATAGATTTTTGATAAGTAATTATACATAATTTATATCATTAATTTATTCGAAAAGCTAAGGCGGACCACGCGCGGACGTGTGTTTGTCATCATTGCAGCGGTCGGTAGGATCATTTATCGAAGTGATTAAAGATGGGTACATCTTTATTCACATATACTATACATTATAAAATAGGAGATGTGGCTTGTTCACAAGTATTTCTTTTTTCGTTTCGAACAAAAATAATCGTCGACTGGCAGCGTCTTAAGGTAGGTAATGGTTTCCAACTCTAAACACTAAACAGAAAAGAACATCGTCATAAAGAGTTGTCAACTCAAATAGTAGAAGAAGATGTAACAAAGTGTTTATTTACAAAACGTACTGCGGCCTATAGAAGCGAAACTATTCGTTGGCCGACGGCCAGCGGTGTAGGCACAGAATATGCGGACATATAGACAGTCTGCAGCCTAAATACTCTATTACTCGATATGTAAAATCGTAATTCGTAATGTAAAAACCGGCCAAGTGCGTGTCGGGTCACGCGCAATGTAGGGTTTCGCAGTTTACACAGCTAACGTTATAATAAGTAATTTTTATTATTTCACAAACGAATTCCTTAAATGAAAGTTGTTTAAACGTGCCTCTGACTACCCCCACTAGATATATTCAAAGGATCTAAGCGTCTGGAGATCTGAAAGGATGTCTAACGTACTTGGGGATTACAGTCGTGATCCTATTTATTTTTTTTAGAAGCACAAAAGCGATATTGACATACAGTCATGGTAGCTCAATTTCCGATAAAAATAAACCGCTCATATTCTTTGGGCGGAATTCAAAACACTCGCTATAATGATCTAAAATAAGCGTGATAAGGGCCATTTTACCTTGATAGCTAATTTTTATTGATAAACTTGGGCTTACATTGTATTTTTTAATTAAACTACAATGTTTTTTAGGAAGACTTTAAAATTAACGATGGGAATTAAAGTGCTCTGTTGTGAAGTAACATTTTCAATAAATAAAACTAATTTAGTAGTTTGTTATTTTGAATTACCTTGAGCTTGAGAGAGCCACCGAAGTCGTTAAAAAAGCATAGGTATTTTTTTTGATAAATTTGGAGCCATTGAAAGAGTCTTCGTTTTTAGGGTTCCGTACCTAAAGGGTAACCCTAAAAACGAAGACTCCGCTGTTCGCCTGTTCGTCTGTCTGTCTGCCACCAGGCTGTAACTAATGAAAACCGCGATAGCTAGACTGTTGAAATTTTCACAGATGATATATTTCTGTTGCCGCTATAATAACAAATAGTAAAAACAGAATAAAATAAATATTTAAGTGAGGCCCCCATACAACAAACGTGATTTTTTTGTCGTTTTTTATAGATAATAGTAAGGAACCCTTCGACTATGACTCGCACTTCTCCTGTTTTTTTATACAGTTCAGTTCCTGTTTAAGTATGAAGGAAGGTTTCATTATGAACCTTTTCCCTTATGTCATGTCAATCAAAAGGTCACACCTGGTAAAGGTGTGACTTTACAAGTTGATCTCAAAACTTTAGGATTAACAATTAAATTCGTTTGTTCTTATTTATTATGCGTCGTGTTCAGTTACAAGCTCTGTTTTCGCATTGAATTCTGTTTATCAGAGGGCCTTACCGCAAGATCTTAAAGTAATATTAAAACAGTAACACTTAAACACAAAACTGTAACACAATTTATAAGGGAATTTGACAGTTGAAGCCGTTTACGATTACCAGTGAGCTTACCAATAAGTCTGCCGGTCTTTGAACTGAGACAGAGTGACAAGAACAAGAATTATATAGGCCAATAGACCCGGTTGTAGTACCTACCTCGGCTTTGGGAATATTCAATTTTGGCAGTCATTAATAAGCATAGCAAACAAACTAGTTAAAGTCTATGGTGGATTTCGAATCAACGACAATACCTTATTTTGCAATGCGCTTGTAACGGTCTTACATCCTATACCCATTTCCTTCCTTCACGCACGCGCGCCTATCGCCGTCTCGCTCTGACGGCCGACCGCACTAGCAACGCTTGCCGAAAACACTTCGGCTAACCGCGCTCGAACGTTATTTTTACGAAAGAGTTGCATTCTGGACGCCATCTTATACGCATACAATGACTGCGCGTGCTTCTAATTTTCACCAATTTGTGTAATATAGTGATAACTGAGTGGTTTAGTGTCGTTACGAACCTCTGAACTGCTATTTGGTGTCGCCGGGTCACGCTGACCCTGGCTCCGAGACTTGGGAACCCAGATCCTGGACTTCAAGATCTACAGGTACGTGCGTGCTTCCTTTCCTTTATGGCTGCTGTATTTTATTCCTGTGTTCTTTCCCATATGCAGCAGTGGTTCGTCCTAACCGTTAGAAGATCGTTACAAGTGCTATTGGTATTTTCTAGGCCTGTGTCATCGAATTCTAACTCGCATCAATACAGTCCACTAATCTCGCCCTAATAACTCTTCCTGAGATATCGTAGAAACCCGTGTGAATATCTACCTACTTTATTCGCATCCCCCTATGGTTGGAAAGTAAACTTTTGAACCAGCAAGCTACTTACTTTTAGTATTTTCCACCATAAGTGGTCCTTCGAGCCGGATCATAAGTGTTTATTCCACACCGGATAACATAAGTGATTCATAAATACCGAATATTCAATTTAAAATATTGTATTTTAACGCTAAATATCATTTACCGCCGGACATTTGAACTTCATTTCAGTCCGTATAACGACACTAATTAGTAACTGCTCAGTATATCTATTATTATTATATTCCGCTAGCTAGGTGGTTATACCTACGTACCTAAATCCTGCTGATAAATTAAATAGGTAAGTTGTCTACGTTCCTTTGTTATTCGCACCCGCACCGCGTGGACAACTTATTCAATTCATTTATTTCTCCGCAAATATCAGTATAGGAGATTCGTATTTATACCTACCTATCTATTTTATAACCGCCTCCCGCTATAACACGTTTCTTTTCGTGTTTTGTACGCGCATATTACTACCTATTATAGGTACCGCACCGCACCCGCACAGGAATTATTTTCTGTTTAATTTACGAGTTAAATTGTCGAGGTATTCATTCGTCACTACGATACTTACTCGCAACTACCCGCTAACATTCGTTTATTTGTTCGTAACGTTCTCCGCTGACTCAAGTTGCCTCGTTCGATTCATACGTACCCGCACATCGCACCCGCTCCGCTAAGCTGCTTGGCTTCCGCTCTGTTGCTAAGTCGCACCCGCTATACTAACTATTGCGCAAACTATAATTTACTCGCACAGAATACGCAATAGTTAGTTCCCAAACGCAAATTTCACGCGTACTATTTTCTAATCTGTGGCAAGCTATTTATAACTTACCCGATCCGCTAAGAAGATAGGTTTTGCTTTACTCATTTTTAACTTTTGTTCTACTAGGCTTATTGAAGTTTTTCTTTTTGATTTCGCATTTATTCTTATTGCTGATTCACAATGAGTAAGAAAGATAAAAAAGAATCTTCCGAGTTGGATGATAGTTACGATGAGGACAAAGGTCAGCAAGCTATATTCGAGTCTAAACGCGAAATTCTATTTGCTCGCATGCAAGGAATTTATGACCTCGCTAAGAAAGCTGAAGCCGATTCTACAAAGGTTATGGCTTTGCTACACACCGCTTTTAACATCGATCAATTGCATAATGACTTTGAAAGGATTTTAGATTCGTATAACGCTATTTCGCTAAAAATAAACCCTAAGCATGTTATTAGGTACCAAGAGTGGACAAACTTTGACATCATGTACTGTCTTGTCAAGCAGGTCATTGCCACTCATTCGCCATCCAAAAAAGACGAATCGCCCCCGCAAATAGAAAAATCACAACCTAAACTTCCCCGCATAGAATTATTATCATTTAATGGTGATGTTCATTCATGGCCGCTATTTTACCAACAGTTTAAATGCACTGTTCACGAGAACAAATCGTTGTCAGATAGTGATAAGGTATATTACCTGATTGGTAAACTGTCTGGACCCGCTGCGTCCGTTTGCGCCCGGTTGCCTCCGACCGCTGAGAATTACCCGATTATTTGGGAGGCACTAGTGAAAAAATATGACGACCCCAGACTTCTCGCTAGCTCATACCTTAATCAGTTGTTGAGTTTCAAACCGCTAACCTCTAACACTGCCACTGGTCTCGAGTCATTTCTTAATAACTTCGACACGTCTGTAGAAGCCCTTAGACAATTGAGTCTCGGCGACTTAACCGACTTCATGCTGCTGCATATCGCTCTTCAGAGGCTAGATTCGGAGACTGTCAAATTATTCGAAATAACGCACCGCAAAGATAAGATTCCTACCTATTCAAATTTAATTGAATTTGTTAAAGAACAAAGTAAAGTTTTGTCTCGATCAGCTGGCCCGATTATAAATCCGCAAGCGCAGCACAAGGTACGCAATACGCAGTCTACGCACATACCTACCCCTAGCAGTAGGCAGGCTCAAACCAAGGCATTTGTAAACACTGATCAGGTGTGTGGTTCAAGCAATGGGAATAGGTGCACTTTGTGTCAGCGCGATAAACATGATCATATGTACCGCTGTTCTTCTTTTATGAAGTTGACTCCTTTGGATAGGTATAAATTCATAAAAAATAACGCATATTGCAACAACTGTTTAAGTGTAAAACACAACGCACAAGCTTGTATTTCCAAGCACACCTGCACCCATTGTTCGGGCAGACACCACTCGCTACTCCATTTTGGTTCATCCGCTAGTAACAACAAAACTGTTGATACAAAACCCGCTACCGCTCGTGACTCGCGCCACACTGCGCCTGAGCATGTTCGTGCCGAGTCCAAAACTCATCCGCCCGCTAGTGTAGTCCTTGCGCCCCATGCGCATAAGGTCGATTATTCGCTACCCGCTCCCGCTAACGATCCCAACAGTAACACGTCAGTTTGTACTGTTTCTTATGATCACAACTCGCACACAATAACGACAGCGTTATTGGCCACCGCAAAAATAAAGGTTCTTGATAGCCTTAACCGCCCTCACTTTTTGAGATGCTTGGTAGATCCCGGCTCTCAAAGTGAGTATATTTCCGCTGCATGTAGTAAGCGCTTATCGCTTCCTATATCTACGCAAAGCCGCTTTTCTAAAGTCCAAGGCATAGGAGGGGCCTCACAGAAAATTCTGGGAGTGACCTCACTTAGATTCACATCCCGCTTTGATGACGGACCTGAATACCACATTCAGCCCATGGTCGTAGATAGTATTACGTCACAACTTCCTGACTCGCACATCGATGTCAGCGCTCTGAGCTACATACGTAATTTACCTATGGCTGATGATGACTTTTCCGTTCCCTGTTCTATTGACCTTCTCTTAGGTGTGAATATATATTGTCAAATCCTCCTATTTAATAAAATTATCGCTAATAATAATTTACCCGCTGCCTTGGAAACAACTTTAGGTTACATTGTTATGGGAAACGCACCCGTTGTACACCCGCGCGTCTCTTCGCATACCTTTTGTGCATTTACTGCTGATCCGCTACACCAACTTGTGGAAAGGTTTTGGTCCATTGAGGAACCACCTTCCCAGACGTTTTTAAGTCCTGACGATCAACGCTGTGAAGAAATTTATACTTCGACTACTACGCGAAATGAAGATGGCAGTTATGTAGTACAACTTCCGTTCAAAGACGATCCGCTGAAGCTAGGTAATTCTTACATAACCGCGAAGAAAAGGTTTGCATGCCTTGAGAAGAAGTTTTCACGATCGCCCGACTTGCATCAAAAGTATAATGAAATCATTACTGATTATCTAGACAAAGGTATTTTAACGCGCGTTTCTCCCGACGAATGTATGTTACCAGGTTATTACCTACCGCACCACCCTGTAGTTCGGGACGACAAGTCCACGACTAAGGTCCGCATCGTTTTAGACGGCAGCGCTTCGACTGATTCAGGGCTGTCTCTGAACGACATTTTGTATAAAGGCTGTAATTTACAAGCTGATATATTTAACATTTTGTTAAATGTTCGCATACATCGCATAGCATATTTTGCAGACGTTAGGCAGATGTATTTATGTATTTATACACACCCCGCTCACCGCTGTTACCAACGGATATTATATCGGTTCTCTCCAACCGATTCCTTGCAAACTCTTCAGTTTGAGCGTGTCACTTTTGGCCTTCGGTCATCTCCAATGTTGGCAATGCGTACCTTACGCCAGCTAGCGCGAGACGAAAGAGAAAAGTGGCCTATTGCTGCTGACGTCATCGAAAGAGACGTGTATATGGATGATCTCGCTTCCTCTTCTTCTTCAGTTGATCAAGCAGTCAAAACAGCACGGGAATTGATCCAGATCTTCAAATCTGGTGGATTCGACTTGGTCAAGTGGACTAGTAACTCGTCTGAGCTATTGAAACACATACCCGTATCGCATAGGCAATCTGAATCAATTTCATTCGATGACGATGACACGTTCAAGATATTGGGGCTACGCTGGCTCCCCGCTTCAGATAACTTCATCTTTTCGACTTCGGTCCCGCCGTCCGCTCTTACAAAAAGGGCAATCTTGTCCATGACCGCACGTCTGTACGATGTCCTAGGTCTTGTAGGACCCGTAATTCTTTACGCAAAATTGATAATCAGGAAACTGTGGCTTTTGCACATCAACTGGGATGACAAGCTACCCTGTGATATCACCATCACCACGCTATGGCAAAGATATTTATCTGAGCTACCGCTAATCTCGCACCTCAAATTTCCTCGTCACATGGGGATTGAGGAAACTAATTCAAAAATCTCGCTAATCGCATTTTCCGACGCAAGTGAAAAAGCTTACGGCTGTGTTGTATACTTATATGTGTCTAATGGTCATCAGCCACCGTTGATTTCGCTTGTTTGTTCCAAATCCCGCGTCGCATCAGCCAAACCAACAATTACGTTGGCTCGTCTTGAGTTAAACGGCCTAGTGTTGCTCGCTAAGCTACTGCGTTCCGTTTACGAATCGTTATCCGCACGTTGTCACATTGATAACGTTTTTATATTTTCTGATTCGACTGTCGCCCTGTGTTGGGTAACTTCCTCACCACATAAATTTCAGACTTATGTCGCAAACCGCATTTCAGACTTTCAGTCTACCTCGCCATCGCAAAATGTATATCACGTCGCAGGAGTGGAGAACCCTGCTGACTTGGTCTCTCGTGGACTATTGCCCTCGCAAATTCTAGACAATGATCTGTGGTTTCATGGTCCCCCTTGGATGTCTTTGCCTCTGGCAGATTGGCCAGTTGAGAGATTCTCCCCCACGCAAAGTCAACTGCCTGAAGAGAGAACTATCTCTCATGTCACTCTGGCAAAGGAGGAGAATGTACTCTTAACTTTAGGATCCAAGTTCTCTTCGTGGCTAAAGTTTCTAAGATCTACGGTCATTGTACTTCGCTTTTTGAAGGTCCTACCTCGCAATAAAGTTATCACTGCCGAGGATCTGGACGCAGCTGAACACAGAATTATTCTGGCTGTTCAGCAAAGCTGTTTCGCTAGTGATATACATAACATTCGAAATAACAAATCTTGTTCAACCGCTATTAGGAAGTTATCTCCATTTATTCCAGATGAAGTAGTTCGGGTTGGAGGGCGCCTCTCGTATTCCAGTCTGGATTTTAATCAGAAACATCCCGCTCTTATGCCTAAAAATGGGCACATCGCTGAACTTATTGTGGACTGGTACCATCGTGAAAACAGTCACGCTGGCCCACAATTACTAATTTCAATATTACGCCAAAAATTTTGGTTTTTATCCGCAAGGCGCTTAGTGCGCAACCGCATTCACAAATGTATTCAGTGCTTTAGGCTCAATCCTAAACCTACATTTCCCGCTATGTCAGATTTGCCAAACTGTCGTGTAGAACCATGCAAGGCTTTTACACATACAGGTGTCGATTACGCTGGTCCGCTATATATCACGACGACTAGGAAACGAGGGGTGCGTAGCCAAAAGGCTTATCTCTGTGTGTTCGTGTGCCTGGTCACCAAGGCTGTGCACATAGAACTAGCGTCTGATCTCAGTTCCGCTACTTTCTTGGACGCGTTCAAGCGCTTCTTATCACGACGTGGTCCATGCAACTTTGTTTACAGCGACAACGGCACGAACTTTATAGCATCGCACTCCTATATAAAGGAGTTATTCGACTATTTGAAATCTAACGAATACTACACTCTTTTCAACAACGAACTCGCTAAACATAAAATAACTTGGAAGAGGTCGCCCCCCCTAGGAAGCCATTTTGGTGGAATTTGGGAAGCTAACATTAAAAGCATAAAGTCTCTTCTTTTCCGCGTGATAGGAAAGCAAATCCTCACTTATGAGGAGATGCTAACGGTGCTTAACCAGGTTGAAGCTGTACTGAACAGCCGACCTTTATACGTTTTAAGTTCCGATCCTTCGGAACCGACCGCGTTAACACCGTCACACTTCCTTTCAACTAAACCGCTCTCATTTTTACCCGCTGCTGATGTCAGTGGAGAACGGACAAATTTGCTGTCCCGACACTCCTTAATGGACTCGCTAGTCCAAACATTCTGGAAGAGGTTCAAGAATGAATACCTCCATAATTTGCAAACGCGCGAAAAATGGAACACCGCTACTAATCCACTGACCGTTGGTACAATAGTTCTACTAAATAACGAAAACGCTCCTCCATTGTCTTGGAAAATAGGAAGAATTTCTGAGGTTTTTCCAGGCAAGGATGGTATAGTGCGCTGTGCGCGAGTAGAAACGAGTGATAGCTCGTCTTATATTCGCCCGACAACAAAGTTGTCACCGCTTCCTATGAAGTAGGGTGACCATGTCATACAAATTTCTAGGATATTTAATGTAAACCGCTATCTATGTATATTTATTTTAATTTCGCTATGTCCCGCTAAGTATATCTTTATAAAATCTTTTTCTCTATCATTAATGATTGATTTTTATTACCCGCTACGCTATTTTATATTCCTTTCGCTTTGAAGGAATCCTTCAAGGAGGGGGAGATGGTGGATTTCGAATCAACGACAATACCTTATTTTGCAATGCGCTTGTAACGGTCTTACATCCTATACCCATTTCCTTCCTTCACGCACGCGCGCCTATCGCCGTCTCGCTCTGACGGCCGACCGCACTAGCAACGCTTGCCGAAAACACTTCGGCTAACCGCGCTCGAACGTTATTTTTACGAAAGAGTTGCATTCTGGACGCCATCTTATACGCATACAATGACTGCGCGTGCTTCTAATTTTCACCAATTTGTGTAATATAGTGATAACTGAGTGGTTTAGTGTCGTTACGAACCTCTGAACTGCTATTTGGTGTCGCCGGGTCACGCTGACCCTGGCTCCGAGACTTGGGAACCCAGATCCTGGACTTCAAGATCTACAGGTACGTGCGTGCTTCCTTTCCTTTATGGCTGCTGTATTTTATTCCTGTGTTCTTTCCCATATGCAGCAGTGGTTCGTCCTAACCGTTAGAAGATCGTTACAAGTGCTATTGGTATTTTCTAGGCCTGTGTCATCGAATTCTAACTCGCATCAATACAGTCCACTAATCTCGCCCTAATAACTCTTCCTGAGATATCGTAGAAACCCGTGTGAATATCTACCTACTTTATTCGCATCCCCCTATGGTTGGAAAGTAAACTTTTGAACCAGCAAGCTACTTACTTTTAGTATTTTCCACCAGTCTATAGTTAATACAATTATTTATTATGGTCCGTTTTGATTAGTGACAGTTGTGGTGCGTTATACCTCTAGATTGTTTTGCCCATAACTAATGATTTCCCGCTTTATCTATTTAAATATGAATAATTATTAAATAAATATCGCCTTTTACAAAACCTTTGCTTAACCTAAGAGATAGATAAATAAAATATTTCTATGATGTTGATTTCAATATAAACTGTTTATTTGAAAATTAAAATGTTGTTAAAGTGCCCACAACCAGCGCTCTTGCCCTACGCGTAGTACAAATTACTGTAGCATGCCAAGTTGATTACGTCTTTGAGTGAAAGGCTGTGAGTTTTTTGTTCTTGGCAATGATGTAACTTTAGATCAAGGCATTAGATTGAGTCTTAGTACTCGTTAGCAGTTCATAAACTGTTTTTATAACTCAATTTAGATATAATTAGTATTAGTTGCTATTGCTAGTAGCATTCTCTTTTTCCCCAAGTTTCTGACCTTTTGGGAAAATCTGAAGTGAGATAGCGGCTCTGAATAATAATTGCTTAATCGTAAATCAGATTAAATGCCGTAGAATCGGGTCGGAAACTAGAGGTGGGTTGTACTCGTGTCTTCAAGTACCAGGTCTCACAAATACCACCTTCAACAATACCAGGTTGCTAAACCAGTACTGAATTTAAAATAATTGAGCCCCGAACCAACTGCCTACTTTTGAGCATAAAAATACTTCCAAGTGCAAAAATACTTTCGAGTTAGAAAATACTTCAAAGTATTCAAATTGAATACGCGTCAAAATCGTGACCCATTTGATCGTTTTGGTCATTTTCAATTTTGGCAGTCAATAACTAAGCATAGCAAACAAACTTGTTTAAAATTTATGGTTAATACAATTTGTGTCTATGGTCCGTTTTGATTAGTGACAGTAGTGATGCGTACCTCTAGATTTTATTGACCACAACTAATGTTTTCCTGTTTCGTTGTTTTTCTATTTAAATATGAATAATTATTAAATAAATATTGCCTGGTACAAAACCTTTGCTTAACCTAAAAGATAGATAAATACTCAATTCTATGTTGTTTAAGAATCGTCGTTTTAATCATTCTTTCCATATAAACCGTTTATTTGAAAATTCAAATGTTGAGAAAATGCCTACAACTTCTGGTACGTATTTTTTTACACCTAAACCTGGTTTTCAAACCTGGTCGAGTAAATACGCACCGCCTCTATCGGAAAGCCTCTCGACCCGAATATGGGTATTAAATAATATTAGATCTATTTTGAATTGACTTGTCGTGGGCGTTGAAATTACCTAGAGCGAGATTGTACGATGTGTGGGCGAGGACGAGGCTCTATTTCGCTGAGGCTTCAATGGTTTGAAATGGCAAAGAGGTAGACTAAAAGCCGACCTTCTCGTATAACCACCGCAGTCAAGTTTTCTAAAGGCATTTAATATGTAAAGCATTATACATTCCCTGTAGGTTCACGCATTCAAAGCTAGCTACACTTTAACACAAAAACTAGAGTTAGATTCAAGTTATTGCTTGCTCTACGTTGATTCTTCTCTCTTATGGAGCTTTTAGGGTGAGTTTCCACCTATGCGGAGCTGTGCTAAGATGTGCGGAGCTTACCAAATACAGCGCTCGACATTTTGAAACTCGAATATTTAAGCGCTGTCATGGGTCCGCTCCGCACAGCTTGGCGCAGCTCCGCTTAGGTGGAAACTCACCCTTACTCTGTCATACTGAGCTTTGTAATGTACCAAAGAATATAGAAGGAAGCGCGAAGTGGGAACATGGTTCTGGTAATAATTGCTTGATTTACTGGCACGAATGCCTCGGAATCGGGTCGGCAGCCACTCGAGCGAGCCTTAATTTATTGACGCGAGTCTTCGGCAGAGTCTCGTTCAGGGTATACCTCTGGGGCAAAGTGCTTATTCACGTTGACTCGCGGGCGCGGTGGCTGGCGCGGTCACGAAATATCAAACATATGACGTGATTTCCAAGTGTTCACGTTCAAAACGCACGTGCGGTCTAAGTAGCGAGCTAACTAGCGATACGTTTGATATTTCGTGACCGCGCCCGCCACCGCGCCCGCGAGTCAACGTGAATAAGCACAAAGACGACTTGAATTTTACCTCACTTGTGTTTCGATTTAGCATTAACACTTTTAGATATTAATTTAACATTATTTGTTTGTTAGTAACATCTGAACTGTTAGATATTAGTTCGTTTGTCTTGTCACTTATTCTTTATTGGTTATCGTGTAGTACATACTAGTTTTTAATGTAATTTTTTTGTAATAAATTATTGTCTGTATCCCGTCTAGACGTGTGGTAATCAATCAATAGTGTTATCTATCGAAATAGTATGAGATAAGGGCTAAGGGCTATTGACCGTTAGTGAAAGGTAAGATAAAAGAGAATCATATAATGCAATGTAAGTCAGTAAAGAATAGTAATAGGTACCTAATCGTATGTAAGCTCTGAAAAAAGGCATACCTTCGTATTCAAGAACGACACTATGAGAACACGCACCCACGGTGGACGAAATCTTTTTTCATAAAAATAACATTATGTGTTGTGCGACACTGCATAGTGTGCCTCTAGAGGCACATTGTCGTGTGCCTCTAGCCAAAGTTGAGCTCTAAAGGCACACGGTAGCGTGCGCCATAGTGCCGCTCGACACATAAAGTGATGTTTATGAAAAAAGATTTCGTCCACTGTAGGTGCGTGTTCTCGCAGTGTCGTTCTTGAATACGAGAGTTAGTGACAGATTGTGAAATGACCGATGACCTTGCTGCAAAGCCGTATTCTCGGTCTTGATTGAACATTATGGATAAAATTTTATATTTATAACCTCAAACTGGTGTGATCGTCTTCTGCCCCATCCCCTAAGTACGGCCCTGTTGCGCGATCCTCGATACTTCGGTACCAGATTACCGATGTCATTACAGCATGAATGTACGGCCTCCTTTATTGTGAGACGTTTCTAGAATTCAGAGTTGTTTCACTGGGCTTTGTTAGGTTTTAGACTGAATTGCGAAAAGCGAGTGGATTTAGGAGTTTATTTTTAGTTGGACTTCTGATACTGATCATTCGATACAGACATAATATAGGGCGAACGGTTAAATCGTTTTTAAGGCAGAAAAAATAATGAAGACGTGCGAGGTTAGGAGTGATCGAACCAATAATAAAACCGGCCAAGTATTTCGGACTCGCGCACGAAGGGTTCCGTACCATTATCTATAAAAACGGCAAAAAATCATGTTTGTTGTATGGGAGCCCCCCTTCAATATTTATTTTATTCTGTTTTTAATATTTGTTGTTAGAGCAGCAACAGAAATACATCATCTGTAAAAATTTCAACTGTCTAGCTATCTGACATCACAGGGCTGAGATACAGCCCTGTGACAGACAGACGGACAGCGAAGTCTCAGTAATAGGGTCCCGTTTTTACCCCTTGGGTACGGAACCCTAAAAACGGCAAAAAAAATATACAAACTCACAAACTTTTTAATTTATAATATTATTAAGATTATGTATAAATATATTACATATGCAATGTATATATTATAGATATACGTATATCTGAATAGTACGAATGTACAGTGTGCATTATCTACAGAATATTCAATTATTCGTATATCGTGTCGAGTATAACCGGAGCTGGTAAGTGGCGCTCGGAGTAGGGCAGGAGTGCACCGCAGTTATATCGAGTAGTTTTGCCGGCGGCTTTGTCTACAGTGTAAATGTTTTATGCTAAAAGCTGTCTCTACTAATGGTCTACCCAGTGGCGGATTTACACATTTGCCGCCAGTAGGCTATTGATTGCACCCCCCCCCCCCCCCATAGTCCCCATGTCCAGACATAGCACAGCTGAAGTTAGTGTCGTCGCACACGGGCTACTAGACGCCGACACAAACGCGCGATTCCTTAGATAAGGGCTGCCATCTCTAAAATTTAGCAACCAAGACACGTGAGAACCCCGGATTTTAGAGCCCAGAACCCGGACATGTAAACAGGGGGAAGGAAGGGGGGGGGGGGAGCAATTTAAAGCTTAATATTTCACAAACGGCTCCCTTAATCGAAAAGTTGATTTCACAATTCCGGCACAGTACTTGTGTCGCGGACAAATCCGGGGAAACCCGGACAGATGGCAGCCCTATATAAAATGTATGAAAACTACAGGTAATAAGCCAGTAGCGGCGTTTAGTGGCTGTCGCGTGTGGCCCGTGTGCGGGTAGCCTTACACTGTTTACGAGTATCATACTGATTAAAGTTAGCATGACACGAATGCTGTCATATTTTGACCGACTTCGGAAAAGTTGGGAGGTTTTTAGTTCGGCTTCAATTTGTCAACGTAATTTTCGACGATTTCAATGTTTGTTCCGTTATTCTCATACTTGTAGGTACTGTAGGTAATAAATAAGTGACTCCGAAATGGTTCTATAATAAGTTTTCTGTTGAAAAATATTTTAAAAGCTTTTGTAAAATCATTTAATAAACCTGTCACATCAATAACATTGTCATCGGCACTTGATAAGTATGCAAAGTTTTTATTCAATCGAGTATTTACTAAGGAGTTCCATTGTTAGTGTCTGTTGAACAGCTCCTGACTCCATCATCAGATCAGCTTACTGTCACCATATTATTGCATTGTCACCTAAGTTACATAAGTATGCGAAATTTCAGCTCAATCGGTTGGGGATAACTGCTTCAAAATTGAATTGCAAGATTCCACCTTAACAAACATAGGTTACATGGTTACATACATACATACATTGCAAGTTAAATAAAAGCTTTTAAAAATATTAATGGATTATTAAAAAAAACTATGTAGGGTAACTATGACACGGTTGCGGTGCCTACGCCTACCTCGGCTTTGGGCATTTTGAATGTTGGCAGTCAATAACTAAGCACAAACCTGTTTAAAATCTATAGTTAACACAATTCTTTGTCTATGGTCCGTTTCGATTAGTGACAGTTGTGATGCGTTATACCTCTAGATTTGATTGACCACAACTAATGATATCCCGTTTTGTCTAAGTATTTAAATATGAATAATTAATAAAGAAATGTGTTACAAAACCTTTGCCTAGTCTAAGATATAGATGAATACTCTATTCTTTGTTTATTTGAAATTTAAAATGTTGTTAAAGTGCCCACAACCAGCGCTCTCACCCTACATGCCTACCTAGTTAGAAGATTTGTTTTCTTCAAACGTAATAAAAAAAATCTTAACTTAATTATCCCACTTGAGTGATAACGTTTTGGGTTTCTTTCTTTGTATTTTTCCTTAAGTGACCTTAAGGGAAAATATTTTTCATATTTTTTTTTGTATATTTCCTCAAGTATATAATACTAGCTTCAGCCCGCGGCGTCGCTTGCGTGGTATCCGCATAAAAAGTATCATATAGGCTATTCCAGGTCATAAGCTATGTATGTTCCAAGTTTCATCCAAATCAGTTTTGTCGTTTAGGCCTAATTGAGGCACAAACATACAAACTCACAAACTTTGCATTTATAACTTATATACTACTAGCCGACCCGTGACAGACCTGTCAAATTTCAGTAATCGAATAGAGAAGTCTGAATGTTTTTAGTCTCTGATGTCAGATTTGTTGCACACCAGCGCCATCTATACCAAAATCATCCTTCTTGCGTTTTTTTTACCATTTAAGGGTTGTTTTTCGGATTATATAAGTTCCCCCTTTATTTATTCTGATTTTTTATTTACATACTACAGTAAATTTCATCTTAATCCGTTTTGTCGTTTATTTTTGATTAGGGATCAAACATAGCAGCCTTATCACAAACTTTCGCATTTACAATATTACTAGGATATATATTAACTAATATTTATTTCGCGTTATTTTATCAAAACACACAGTATTTTCGTTGCTTACAATTTTTTTTTGCCCTTGATTACCGTAACAATCATTTCAATCACCAAGGGCACCATCACAGTTCCTGCTACCAAGTCTGGTGTGACGGAGACGACAATCAATATTGACGTCGGCTGCCTTTGTGCTTTCCAATCACGTAAGCGATTGATTAATATGTGTTAGATGCAGCTGTTTATACACTAAGGTTAATTGTCTCAAACATACTTAAAAGTAAAAAAAAATAGTTGGACATTCTTCTCTCCTACCTATTAACATGGGAATTTCGGGTCGTATACCTATAAAAAAAAAATCAATCATGGTTTAACAAACACTAATTTGCTTCAAAAAAAACCGGCCAAGTGCAAGTCGGACTCGCGCACGGAGGGTTCCGTACCATTATCTATAAAAAACGGCAAAAAAACACGTTTGTTGAGCCCCACTTTAAATACGTATTTATTTTATTCTGTTAGTATTTGTTGTTATAGCGGCAACAGACGGAAAGACGGACAACGAAGTCTTAGTAATAGGGTCTCGTTTTTACCCTTTGGGTACGGACCCCTCCATCCTAATAATATTATGAATGCGAAAGTTTGTATGTATGTTTGTTCCTCAATCAGGCCTGAACGTAGATATAATGCCCGAATAAATGATAGACTACTTTGAAATATGAAAACATCCCAAAAACAATAAAAAACGCAAAAGGGATGATTTCTGTATAGATGGCGCTGGTGTGCAACAAATCTGACATCACAGACTAAAAACATTCAGTCTTTTCTATTCGATTATTGAAATTTGACAGGACAACGTCTGTCGGGACAGTTCGTTTGTATATTAAATATATCGACATGGCCGATGTAATTACTGTAGTGCTATCATGTATTCTGTGTACAAGGCCACAAGGGTGGGAACCAGCACGTGTGCAACCTTGGGTTATAAATACTTTGTACTTAACGTCAATTATTTCAACAAAGGGGTTCGGTTTGACGTAGTAGTTAGTTGGTTAATGTCGATAATTTTTATCAGCTATTATTATAACGTCTAATCTATTTTATATTAGCTTTAGTCCGCGGCTTTGTGGATAATAAGTAGCCAGGAACTAGGTTCCTAGGTTCATTTTTAGGGTTCCGTACCCAAAGGGTAAAAACGGGAGCCTATTACTAAGACTTCGCTGTCCGTCTGTCTGTCACAGGGCTGTACCTCATGAACCGTGATAGCTAGACTGTTGAAATTTTCACAGATGATGTATTTCTGTTGCTGCTATATCAACAAATACTAAACAGTTGAGTTAACATTAAAAGTTGTTTTATGTTTATAACGACTCTGATTCTAAGATTCTCTTATGTGCCCGCGTGAGTCCTAATTGAAAATGCTCACATAGAAAGTGGCATGCGACCTAGGTCTACCAACTGTTGGCTAATCTGCGAGTCCTGGACTGGTGGATCGATCGCAGTGTTACGTCAAGTCACCATACGGTCACTTTCACTGAATCGTTTCGGGGAAAGTAGTTGGGTAATAAGTTGTATTAGGCTTCTTAAGGCTCTTGTTCTGGCTTAGAGCTAATAATATATTTCGTTGCTGTTTTTTTAGGGTTTCGTGCCCAAAGGGTAAAGACGGGACCCTATTACTAAGACTCCGCTGTCCATCTGTCTGTTTCAAGGCTGTATGTCATGAACCGTGATAGCTAGACAGTTGAAATTTTCACCGATGATGTATTTCTGTTGCCGCTATAACAACAAATACTAAAACGTTTTTATAAACATTGGTACGGAACCCGTCGTGCGCGAGTCCGACTCGCACTTGGCCGGTTTTTTTTGTTCGAACAGTGTTGATATTGAGGTGTTTATCAAATTTCAACTCGTTTCAGTGTCCTAAGCAATTTATTGATCCGTTAATTTTAAAGTCCCAGGTCAGCAGATGCAGCCTGTCAGTGATCTACTAAATGGTTCCTCAATGCAGGGACTATATGATATAACCTACTCTAACGGGATATCGGGTCAGCCTTACTTGCAAATAAATGCAAGAGAATTGTAAGGACCATGCATTAGACCAACCAATTCAAACCTGTCGAGGTAAACGAGTTGTTGAGTAGAACGTGGAACTAGAAAGCACTGGAAGACATAGAATATAATATTGCTACAGCTAGCGTAGACTGCTTGGCAGCAACTTAGAGCGAGATTCGGGACGCGATAAAGAGCATAGCGAAATTTACTCAGCAGATCCTGACGGTCATAAATATTTCTTAAGGAAACACTAAGGAGAAGTATATTACTTTCTTCATAAGTTAAACGATGTGTTTAATATCACGAGTAGCCAGAGTTAGACACATTTACGCATGCTGCCAAACAGAGCAGTAAGTAGTTTTAGACAGAAGTTATCGCTTACAATCAAGCGGGACCTCTGCCAAATTGGTGCATGGTTCCAATAGTGATACAGATCTGCTTGAATTCATTTTAGAGCTTTTATAGCTCAATAACGCGGTTTTGTGCGAGATAAATTTGAACACGTTCCTTTCATCACCCAAACTCTAATCATGGTAGTTAGTCTAGACCAGTCAGTTAGAGCGTCAAAGGATCTTGTATACACACACAGGCAAACAGTTGAGACTAACGCTGTTTGAAATGTGTAAAACGATGGCTTACGCTTACGTATTTAAAGTATTTGCACTAAAGCCTGTTTCACCATCTTCAACTAAAGTAAGCTACTCGGCGATTAAAAAAAACGAACGTACTATTTGACATTTGATAGTTTGAACACTTTCATACGTTAATTTAGCGCTAACTGGAAAGTAAATAATCAACACTTTACTTGAAGATGATGAAACAGGCCCTTAGTAGGATAGTACTACAGTCATCATCATCTCCTTGCACTTATCCCACTTCATGTGAGCACAACATATAGTAAAAACATGTTGTAAAATGATTTGGCTTGGGGTGTTTTACAGTTCTGTTTTTCTCGGAATAAAACTGCCCTCTGCAATAAAAGTGTTCTCTGTATGGCCGCACGTCTATATAACCATCTTCCAAAATATGTATTAGATGCACCTAACCAGAATATTTTTAAAAGCTTCTACATATTGTTACATACCCAATATACCCATATATCGCAATAATAATTTGAGTTTGAGTTTACAACTCGCCGCATGTTTGACGTCAAGTCAACCCTTCGGGAATAGTACTGCAGTGTAAATCAATATAGAATTCGAGCTAGAGAGACTAAAATATAACATAAGAGTACATTCAGCAATAAAAATCCAACGTCAAACGACGAAAACATAGCACTTTCTGATCAGCATTTCGAAATAAGTCTATTTTACGACTGGCCCGTATCGAATTTTACAGCTATAGCAAAAGCTAAGAAATAATTGTGCAATTCCATAGTAAGAACGCGTTAGCTCAACCCTGTTATTAAATAAATTGGAAACCATAGCGATAGCGCAATCCAAATCCAACGGTTTTCTGTTATAACTACTAGGTCAAGGGTACCGGTAGCTAAAACTACACAGTGGTATGTGTAGTTTAGTAGTCTTGTATTTTAGAGGTGTATCAAATACATTGCTGACTAGGTACTGCTGAATGCAACGCTCGCAAATCGCGAGGAAGCAATGTGCTCGTCATCCAGGCTGATGTACAGGAGTGGTATTACCGCAAATCGATATGTTTTTACTTTATTTCAAGCAGATGACCCAGTTTCAGCGAAACGTCCAATTATAATGAAATAACTGCCCGTCTCTGTCCTGATTTACTTGCATACCTACGTTGATACGGAAATGGTACGACAGTTCTGCTGTCAGAGTATACGTAGTAAATATGATAGATCGTTCTCGTATATTTTTGGTCTTAATTCCTACACATTTTTCCCATGTCTATTGTTATGCCGTGGGTGGGCTAGTGGAAGACTTTTGGTTTGAATTCCGGTAGTGAATTGGATATTTACGTAGATCTTATCTATTAAAACATTATTATCCACGTCCTCAGATGCTAAATTTGAGTATGTGTCAAATGTATTGTTTGAACGTGCCTCTGACTAACGAATTAGACATGTTCAAGTGTCTGAGCTGAACGCCCGATGACCTGAGAGGATGTCTACCGTACTTGGGGATTACTGTCGTTATCCTGTTTCACTTTTTTTTCATCACTATATCATTTACTCTGTCTGGGATGCCACAGGTACCTTATTATTATATCCGAGCCATGATGAGTGTTCTCCGTTCGTTACCTGAAACAATAACAGTTACGGAATTAGTAGTTGTAAGGTTTTGTAAGGTAATAACTAATAACTGTTAAACAACTACACATGTTATTTAGATCCAAAACGAAAAAAGTGTTTTTTATCGAAACACAATAGATCAGGAAGAATATAACTCGCATTCTAATGATAAAAGTGAATTAATCGGCTGGAACTACAATAAAACTATTTCTGGCGTCAAAATAAAACAAATGTGACATTCAAGCGAGTTATAAACAAAAACAATAGAGTTTCCGTAACTCTGTCGTAACTGGCTCTGCGCCAGGGTTAGTCTAATTAGTAGTAGGTGTGCCATGCCTTGTATGAGTGTATCGTCCACCACACATACAGACACTCAACAATATGAATAGTACAGCATACATTAAAGTTAGTAGGAGTTACTAGACAACCTAGTGACGGTTCATAATATGCTGTCCGTTTATCTACATCATGCATGACAATCAAATTCAAAAGGTATTTACTTCAATAAAATAACAAGGATCACTTTGAAGCGTCCTCGCGACCAAGCATAGAAGAATCCTAGGGCCTAGATTTGTACATTTGGGCTTCTAGGGTGAGTTTCCACCTAAGCAGAGCTGCGCTAAGCTGTGCGGAGCGGACCAATGACCAAGGACGGATCCAGGGGTGGGGGGTCATGCGGGCCATGACCCCCCCTGGGCTGGGACCAGGTCCATGTAAAACTCTAGTAAAATGACTTTGAAGTTTTGCCATAGTTTACAAAATCCTGAAAACCTCTGAATCTTTGGACACACAGATTAACATTTTTGCCTCATAAGCACACACTAATATAAGCCACCCAACCTACTAGTTAGTTTTTGGCTACTTTCATTATTTCGATAATATTTTGTCAAAATAAGGTTACCGCAGCAAAATGTGTATTTAACTAAGTATCATTATTGTTTTTGGACACTCGAATTTTAAAATTCGGTCACAATCACACGAAACCATGGTCTACATTACTGCATACTCTCAAATCCTGATTAAAGCAAACATTTTGCCCTAGTAATGTTCACGTGACAGCTGTTGTATCCGAACACCAACAGATTTAAAATAAATTATAATAAAAATAACTGTGTTTGTGTTTATTGTCATAGTAAAATATTTTATGTCCGCGCTGCGCCGCTTTTATAAAATGAAACATAGATTAAATAGTTAGAAAGCAATTCCATCAGCTAGATTAGATCTAGATTGCGAGCGCTACTAAATTGTCTTTTTATTACGTGAAATATAGTCCACTATGGAATGCGTCAGGCCATTTTAATATATTAACTAGTGAACAGGTAGCGTTGTAAGTAGAAAAAATCAAAAGTTATGAGATTTTTTTAATACCTTACCATAAAACGGAAAATGCACATACTTATATTCGTTTTCTACAAGTTCTTGGTTTTCCTTCAAGTAAATCGAAAACAAAGCGATAGCAATTTGTCAAAAAGTGCCACTTGTCTACGCATTTGTATGGAAGTAACCGAAGCTATCGATTCGTATCATGGAATCGACAGTACTTATATTATTATCTACCAAATATCTATTCGTTATAACATTTCATAGCTTATATTTATATCCTAGACATAAGGATTTAGGATACTAAAATGATACCGGCCAAGTGCGAGTCGGACTCGCGCACAAACGGTTCCGTACCATTATCTATAAAAACGGCAAAAAAAACACGTTTGTTGTAAGAGAGCCCCACTTAAATATTTATTTTATTTTATTTTTAGTATTTTTTGTTATAGCGGAAACAAAAATACGTCATCTGTGAAAATTACAACTGTCTAGCTATCACGGTTCATGAGATTCAGCCCTGTGACAGACAGACGGACGGACAGACGGACAGCGAAGTCTTAGTAACAGGGTCCCGATTTTACCCTTTGGGTACGGAACCCTAAAAATAGGTAAATATAAATTTGGGACTGAACGTCATAGCACGATCATAGTATTATGGTATAGCATCGTTTAAACTTCTTCATTTGAGAAACCACTAGGATCGTCTTAATAAATAGACGTAGAGTTAAGGCCTGATTCATGAAACAAAGCCAACAAAAACAGGCAACAACTTACTACGACATCATACTTGCCCGGCCAGCTGGCTTATTTTGTAAAAATCTATGGTTATCATATTATAGATTTGAATGCAGTTTATGTACATAGATTCTATAATAGTTACTTTGAAATTGATATTCTCTAAAATTTATGTTAGCCATGACTATGGCTATAGATGATTTTTACGAAATAAGCCAGCTGGCCTAGGAGGACCTACAGATTTTATTGATCGAGAATAGTTTGGCCAATGGGCTATAGCGTATTAAGGTGATAAGTGAAATTTTTGACGTTTTGTACGGGCTTGGCCTACCCGGATAAGACGGAAAAAGTCATAAAACTGCATTATCTCGAAAACCATCAAATTTAAAAGGAGACTGTCTGTAATTTACTTAGCTAGTAAGATTATCTAACGAATTATATAAAAATGAACTGTAGCTATTCATAGCTTTGATTAAAAACGAAACTAGTGTTTTTGAAGAGCCAACTTTGGAAAATAAATCGAGAAAAGTTTCACCAATCGTGTTTCTGTCTGTAATTTATCTAGATTATATCCTTAAGTTATCTTTATCATTAAAAAACAAAACTGTATGTTTTGCGGTTATTGAGAAAAAACGATTCTGCATTCATCAAAAACATTTATTACTCGCCTTAAGCCCACTCGCCCGATGCTTAGCAACCCGTGGCCACTTCAGTCATCACTGGCCATTGTGTAAGTCTTCAAGCTGAACAAACACAAAGAGCCATGGCCATTAATTCCACGAAACCATTTAGCCTGCGCATTCTTTCTATATGATCGGGGCATAACTTATGCTCTGACATCCACCCCCGTTACAGAAACTAGTTATAATAGCGTTAAGAAACGCAACTCCGTTATCAAATCCTCGCGGCGCGATTCAATAAGATCCTATCCTTTGAAATGCAACAACGCTCGCTGTAGTTTGTCGGAGGAATCAGGATAATTTCGAAACTAAAACTATAAATTACGAGTATTCATTATCATCAGCAAATTTATAATTAGTTGGCCATATCGGCCACCCTCAATAAGCATCAATAAGTCTGTTTTTTGATCATTTGAATCCATACTATTGGTATTCAAAACGGAAATAGGATCCATGAGGATCTTACTAATATAATGCGAAAGTTTTTAATAATGTTTATGTTCGACGTTCAATTACATATTAATGGCTTGACCGTACCATAGTTCGTGATCTGAAATAGCGATTAGACTAGGTTGTTTGTTGTAACACGCGAGAGAAGCCGCAGACGGAAGATAGTACTTAATACATCCTTTTATTGAAGTTTCGCTTCTATTAGGTAGGCATTCGTTTTACTAAATGTTCTAACACCAACTTACCCCCCTCTCCTCTCCTTACCCCGTAGAGGGGTGTTGAAGTGACGTCATGGCACACTGCCCGATAGTCGGCAGCCAATTGGGTCAAGGAAATCCTAATTATTTATTATCACAGTTAAAAAAGTAAAATAATACAATTTATAATTTAGTTTTTATGCATTAAGGCGCTCCCAGTCGACGATTGTTTTTGTTCGAAACGAAAAAATAAATACTTGTGAACAAGCCACATCTCCTATTTTATAATATATAGTATATGTAAATAAAGATGTACCCATCTTTAATCACTTCGATAAATAATCTTACCGACCGCTGCAATGACGACAAACACACGTCGGAGCGTGGTCCGCCTTAGCTTTTCGAATAAATTAATATAATTTATATAAATTATGTATAATTACTTATCAAAAATCTATTTCTACTTCTAGAAATCTAGATCTACATATTACCTATCTTTAACAATAAATCACAAGTTGATTTAAATAGTAGGTATATAAAATATTTCGATCATAAATTCTAAAACGTATCATTTTGAAATAATATCTTTATCGTGAACAAAATTCTGCTATTATGTTTTCAGCTTAATAGAAATCTAGGTAGGAACCTGAAGTAATCACTACATAGTATAAAGCAAAGTCGCTTTCCGCTTCCCGCGTCTGTATGTAATATGTATGTATGTATGTATGTATGTTTGCTTATATCTTTAAAACTACACAACGGATTTTGATGCGGTTTTTTTTATTAGATAGAGTGATTCAGGAGGAAGGTTTATATGTATAATACATGCATAATATAGTAGAGAAACACTGATAATTTTAGAGGTTTCTAATGTGATGTCGTAAATAAACAAATTTTTTTGCGCTTACATTGCAAATGCTGGCTGAACCCCACGAGATATATCAAAATAATGTACTACAGTATTGTACACCTTAAAAACGTCTACAAAAAAGTCCACGATGGTATTAGAAATGTCTTACGCACAGCGAAGCGGGCACGGGTCAGCTAGTATACTTATAAAAATAGGAGATGTGGCTTGTTCAGAAGTATTTCTTTTTTCGTTTCGAAAAAGAGCAATCAGCGACTGGGAGCCTCTTAATATGAGTTACAGTTCATTGTATAATATAGTGGCTGAAATATTTGATTCAAACTAAAAATGATTTTATCTATTATACAAAAATTAATCTCTATTTCCAATGACGGAGCATATTTTGCTAATTCTTTTTTTGTTGTATTCGTTATTGTCAGGAGAAGGTTCTTAGTTCTTTTAAAAGAAAACTTTGAAAAATCTAATAATTTGGCAGGACAACGTCTGTCGTCGGGACAGCTAGTTACTATTCTAAGAACACATTTGTTGAACACTATAAGACCTAACCACTACTACCTAAAGTCATTTGTAAACTTGTATTTGATAAACTTGTTTGGGATATAAAACGTAGACAATTTCGTTGACAGATGGAAAACCCACTATCACAGTTTCGTCATGTCTCTATTTCTCATACCATACCGTTGTTTGACACCATTTGTCAAAAGAAACTGGCACAGAAACAACACGACTTTGCTATAATATCGTATTACCACACTTACCAGGGGGTCTACTCGCGAATCAAAAACGAAATTTCGTAACAATATTCGTATCAAAGTTACATCGTTTCAACTAAAGTTTGAACGATGGAACAACCATAATTCAAAAAAATAGGATCACGACTGTATTCCCCAAGTACGGTAGGCATCCTCTCAGATCTGCAGGCATTCAGATCCTTGAAGATGTCTGAAAGGGTTAGGTCAGAGGCACGCCCAAATATTACATTTGGCACATGCCCACATTTTGCAGTAGTTAGCATTCCACACGTGACAGGTCGTCGCTTTACTATTGACAATCATCGATGTTCGTAACTCTCCTCACAAATCAGTACAAACTATAGTCGAACGAAACGAAACGAACACGAATATTGTTACGAAATTTCGTTTTCAGTTCGGGAGTAGACCCCAGTTTCGGTTTGGCACTATAAAACTGATATTCCCCCACGTTTGGTTAAGGGTGGATGGCGACAAATCAAGTGGCTGAACACGTGTCGATATGTCTGCAGTGCACTTGGAACCAAACATCCTCGGAGGCGGTATCAACCTTTTTATCTTTGAATGTAAAACAAAAAGCCGTGTTGGCCGAGTGGTAGGTACCTCGACTTTCAATCTGAAGGTCGTGGTACCGAATATGCGCATCAAAAACACGTGCTCAAAACGTTGAAGGAAAACATCGTGAGGAAACCAGTTAGTATTCTTATAAGCGGCGATGGGCTTGCGTATGGAATGCTAACTACTGCAAAATGTGGATGTGCCAATATAATGTTTGGACGTGCCTCTGACTACCCCCACTAAAAATATTCAAAGGATCTAAGCGTCTGGAGATCTGAGAGGATGTTTACCGTACTTGGGGATTACAGTCGTGATCCTATATATATTTTTATGTAGACTAACAGTATTTTTTGGAAGTTCTATACCATTGGATTGAAACCGTCCAATGGTTGTGAGGGTTCGAATTTCGAATATAAAAGTGCATCAATGATTTTAGTATTTAATAAAATACATGCGCACAAAACATAGTGAAAAAACTATTTAGTATTGGGCTTGCAACAGCTTGCATATTGATTATTGATTATAAGATAGGTGGTACCACATCATCTTCTTCCGTGCTCCGTGATAGCAGATCTTAGGATGCAGTGAACTGAGAAGGCGTACTCTAAAGTACGCCTCGAGAGACGGGATAGAGTGTGCTGGTACTGGTCCATTACTTTGCTGCAACTCAGTACGCTCAACCGTAGCAGCATATAACGGTTCGTTCGTTCGTTATTTCTCTCACTAGAGACTACCTAGAGTTTGAGAAGGGGTAGGTGTATTAAGCATATGCAAAATATTTTATGTTATCAGGTTACTGAACCCACTCCACTTGATTTTTCTGTAACGTAACATAAATTATTTGTTTTAATAAAATAAATTTAAAATAGAACTAAATTTTGACTATTTTCTACACAATAGTTAAAAAAATACATCCAAATTGGACCTGGTAAGTAGACCATAATAAATAAAAACCGGCCAGGTGCGAGTCGGACTCGCGCACGAAGAGTTCCGTACCATTATCTATAAAACAAGGCAAAAAAAAAAACACGTTTGTTGTATGGGAGAGCTGCAATTCAACATTTATTTAAATCTGTTTATAGTATTTGTTGTTATAGCGGCAACAGAAATACATAATCTGTGAAAATGTCAACTGTCTAGATATCACGGTTCATGGGATACAACCCTGTGACAGACGGACAGCGAAGCCTTAGGTACCGTTTTTACCCTTTGGGCACGGAACCCTAAAAAGAGCAACAAAAAAAATATATAGACGGGTTGAATTTAAAACCTCCTTTTTCGTTGGTTGAAAAGTATGAAAACTTATCGAAGGAGAATACATTTTATGTAATGTAAATCAAAACAGCAGTAAAGTCCTCTAATGGATGTTTACGTGCAGCACGAACGATTATAAGTTTCAATTTAAACCTTAATTCGCTCGTATCTCATAGTTTGTTGGGAACATTGTCGCAGTACTACCGGAGTGCCAAGTACATACTATTCCTTAATCTGTTGTATATTGTTACAAACTATGTAATAATCTGCGGTGCACAGGTAGTTACTAATAATGGATCTGTGGTTAGAAATATTGTGAGAAACGTTGTGGAAACGTGACTAGTTTATTTAGTTGCAATTGCAAGAAAGCTCGTTCAATAAGAAGCAGGATTTTTAGGGTTCCGTACCCAGAAGGGTTAAAACGGGACCCTATCACTAAGACTTCGCTGTCCTGTCTGTCACAGGGTTGTATCTCATGAACCGTGATAGCTAGACAGTTGAAATTTCATCTCAGATGATGTATTTCTGTTGCCGCTATAACAATAAATGTGTTTTTTTGACGTTTTTTATAGATAATGGTACGGAACCCTTCGTGCGCGAGTTCGACTCGCACTTGGCCGGTTTTTATTAATCAGGCAGGCTATGAAACATCCAAAGAATGCGGGAATGCTAGATGCTTTTAATAAGATTTATAAACCGTGCTATGCTCGAACAAAGATAGACCCAAACTCTTTTGAATGTGCCAGAATAAATTCAGACAAAGGCAAAACTTTGCCCGCATTCTAAAAGTTCGTCAAAAACTTCGAGCAAAAAGAACTACTTCCGTTTGGAAGGGTCCCTTCCGGAAGCAGGATGTTCGAAGGCTTTGAGCGCGGGAAATAGCCGATCGGAGCCTAATGAGGGCCACGGGATGGATGCCTTTGGTATCCTGCCTAATGGTTCGATGACCGAACCTTTATAAAGTTCCCGGAGTCGCGGTTCCTATTTTCCGTTACGCGCCATTTTCTTTTTAAGGTTCGATGCGATGTTGAATGCAATTACCTAATGTTAGAGAATACCTAATCTGTACACTTTTCATAGTAACTATGCACAGTTTATGCACCTATACCTATGCTTCTGCGTAGGTATTGTATTGGAAGCGTAGGTATAGGTGCCTAAACAGCATAAAAAGCGTAGGTATTATGGCATTCAGTACCATAACATGATAATCATGTTTTTACAAAATAGCACCACTGATATGTTGTTATATGGATTATTTTTTTTAAATTGCGTAGAGAATAGTCCTAAGTTGGTTAGTCCTAGTTCCTTCATAAAACTTAATATTGCTTTTTGATTGGTCGAAACATTTTCGTCGGTTTTCTTTTTAGTTTACACGTAGTTTACATACACCACACTATACACAACACGTATACCTAAACTATTGTATTAACCAAGCATAGTATACATCCTCTCATATCTCTAGACCTCTTTAATACCTCAAGGCCCATTAAGATGTCTAAGCAAGGTTAAAAGCTAAATTATTTCGGCGCGGTAAGATATATTTCAGCCTAATTCTAAGGGGCGTTGAATATAGGATGTAGTATAAGCCAAAACCTTAAATAATTTCCTTTATCCCAGAGAACCCGAGCAAGATAACATGTCGGGCGAGCAGATGATTGATGACCGCGCGAATTTGTGCGCAATTTGTAACCCTGCTACGGTGTCTTCCGGCATCCCGCAAGTGATTTGACATGTCAACCATTGATTTATCGATTACTGGTGAGACTTGAGACGCCCACGAACTCGCTTGCATTTTCAGTCTAGGCACGCCACGACTTTTGTTAAAGTGCAGTAATTATAGTGTTGTGAATTTCTCTCTATACCTACTTATCTTGGGTTTGAATCTTGGAAGTATTTTTCTAAGAGCTTTAGAGACATTTAGTCTCAGCTCAGAATCTGCGTAATTTCAATCAGTATGTTTTAAAACTAAATAAATGGACCTCTTAAAAGTAACTTCACAAATTCAAATTCAAAAGGCATTAAATCAATTTGAATCGTCTTAGGAGCTAGGCGAAGCTACGCCTGCTCCTAGCGACCATGTCTAGAAGAATCAGGCAATAAACACGGCTTGGGGCCTATAATTTTTTTCAATGACCCTTTCACAAGATACAGTAACTAGTAGACACGTAAAATCCTCAACCAGCCTCAGTCTCTCGATAGTGCGGTGTCAGCAGTTTCGAATCGCAAGTTACACTCTTGGTTTGAGGGTCAGAGCATTGCTTTATAATAAAGAGTTCCAGTGGCCTAGTTGGCACACGTCCCGGGCCCTCGAGCACGGCCGTGACGTCACCGTGCACTTGCACTAATGGCTGAACCGGGGCACGACACAGTGTGGTGGAACCAGTGACGCAACTTCACAGCACTTTGAGGCTTGACTGACCTGACCACTTGTTTGGGCTGACCTAGCACTGCCTAAGAGATATGAACCACTTTCAGGACTGTACGACTGTAATCAGCATCTTATTGCGTCAGCTTATGAATATCGTTATCACATTATTGAGAAAAGGTGGCCGATCATAAACATATTTCCATATTTGATATAAACCTCTTTGTCATGTATTGTAATGCATGACGTGTTTAACAAGAAAAAAGAAAGAATACAAATATCACGGGAATCTCGTACATATTTGCTTATGATAATAATCGCGAATGCGCCAAAGAGATCCTTTGTAAATTTTTCAAAGCCTTACTTTACATGTATGGGCATTTGTTGTATGTCGCGCTGGGACTCAGAACCGATCGCTTGGCAACGTAAGAATCGAACATTCTCGCTCGAGCCGAGATCGACGCAAATTGGATTTCAATTCGGCGAAAGAAGTGATGATGGAGTGGCCTTCCAGGAAATTGCATTTTGCCCGGAATCTAAAGCAAAGAAAGAAGAAGAATTGTGCCATTTAACTGTCGATGCAAATTTTCAATCGAAGGACAATAACTTTTCATCTGGATTTTTATTCCTAAGATTCATTTTCTTGCAGTGTTTTTGCATGGAAATCATGTGGAAAAATTTGTGGTTTAGTCAGCTTCGTATTTATTAACCACTTATTTCCTAGGTGCCACATACCATCCTTATGTGTGCATTATTTTCTATTATTCCGAAACTGTGCTTATCTTTGACTAAGTTTCATAAATTAGTGAACACAGAGAGCAGAAACTTTGGCTGCACTCGGGAGCGACGAGTTCCTCGGCAGAGTTTCCTGAGATAAGCCGATATTGATCTTTTCATTACTATCAATGAGAGAGCGAAAATTGCCCGATGAGTGGTTGTCCGTTGGACCACGGAAACGAGACGGAGCATTTCTACTTTTACGGTACTTTTTATTACTACGTCGAACAGTTAACATCTTCCTACCCACTGTGGGTACTGGGTACGAATATAGGATACCCATAGGATCTATATAGAAGATCGAAAGATGTTACGATTGTTGTTACCAAATTTAAAGCACATGTACACAAGTTATGGAGTTCGAGTTGAGAAATGACGCCTCATCTAAATCATAAAAAGCTGTGTTGGCCGAGTGGGAGGTACCTCGACTTTCAATCTGAAGGTCGTTGGTTCAAATCCAGGCGTGCATCAATAGATTTTTCTGTTCGAAAAATTTATATGCGCATCAAAAACACGTGCTCAAAACGGTGAAGGAAAACATCGTGAACGCGGAAACCAATTAGTATTCTTATAAGCGGCGATGGGCTTGCAACCTGTCACGTATGGAATGCTAACTACTGCAAAATGTGGGCATGTGTCAAATATAATGTTTGGACGTGCCTCTGGCTACCCCCACTAGACATCTTCAAAGGATCTAAGCGTCTGAAGATTTGAGAGGATGTCTACCGTACTTGGGGATTACAGTCGTGATCCTATTTATATTTTATTTTTAAATCCAAACTACGAATATATCTAAGGGTTTACGATAACCTCCCTTCTTTCTTGCTGTGGCAACATTAGCACACATAAAATATACAGAACAGCTCCACTGTATCAGTGTGTAGTATCCACTGTTTCACCCGGTCAAATAGTTACCCCGCCGTCTCTTCCTGTGGAAACCAGCCTCAAACTTTGCTCGGCGTTCAGATGATTTATAGCTGACGGTGCAGAACATTATTAATATTCCCTTTCGTTATTATTAAGGCTGACGGCTATTAAGTCCCAAGATAAACAAGCGTATCTGCCCAGTTATAAGTGAGCGATTGAGCAGCTTTGTGGCTTATTTATTTGTTGGTTCTACATTGTTCTGATCTATCACTGATAGGGATTTATCAAGAACTAGCTGACCCCGCGAAATCGTATCGCTTTAGAATTAACAAATGTTGTCTTAAGTTCCCGTTCCCGTTACCGTATTATCAAACCTAATAAAGCTCTGACTCTACGTTTTAGTTAGAAAATTTTGTATGGGAAAAAGAAAAGGGCTGTTTTTAGCGTTTTTCCGGAAATTATTCGATTTTTTCTCACCTTTTAAACCTTTCCTAGACCTCCACGAACATTTCAAGACCAAGATAAGATAAATCCGTTCAGCCGTTCTCGAGTTTTAGCGAGACTAACGAAAAGCAATTGATTTTTATATATATAGACTACTTATCTAGATAAAAGTTGTTTTCGGTCGTTGCATGCTACATTCATTATGAAATGCTTAAACAAAAAGAACTTTGCTAGTACAAAAAGACGTTGTGTCATGTCTTTTACGCCTCAATGGAATTTTTAATTTCCATCTCGCAAGGCTTTGTAATTAAATTATTAACGGAATTCCTTATAAAACCATTTCAAAACAACCTAACAAATCAAATAAGTAGGTATTTATTTCAAACATAAAATGTCAGATAGTAAGTATTAACACAACAAAATATCAACAGAGAATCTGTTTTATTTTTCGCTTCATCTAAGTAACATTGATTAATAAATTATTTTTCGCAAATTTCAATTCCGCCTAAAGCCAATTGAAGGGAGTTCATTACAACAGGATAAAGAACGTTATTTGATTCCAATTTGAAGCGCTTTCCTCTTCAATGAATATTTTTTTCCTCTTTGTATTTATTTTATTGTTATTCGCTAAGTCGACATCGGATGGAACCTATGATTTTATATTTTTTATGACAAGCTTAAAAAGTACGTTATAATATCGGGTGGTACGTTCGATGAATTTATTGTTCTTCTGATCAAGAAAAACACCGGTCAAGTTCGAGTCTCACTTGACCAAGTAAACCACTTTAAAACTTTAAGAACCCCTATCTACGTAAGTAAATAAGAAATAGGATCACGGCTGTGATCCCCAAGTACGGTAGATATCCTCTCAGATATCCAGACGCTCAATTCCTTGAACATGCGAAACGGGGTTATCAGAGGCACGTCCAAGCATTAAATTTGGCATCATTTACATACTTTTTGCAGTAGTTAGCATTCCATATGGGACAGGTTGTAAGCCGGTTAAGTACTAACTGGCTTCCTCGAGATATTGGCTTTCGGCGTTTGTGGAGCATGTGTTGGCACTTATAAATTACTAGCTGACCCGTGCCCGCTTCGCTGTGCGTAAGACATTTCTAATACCATCGTTGACTTTTTTGTAGACGTTTTTAAGGTGTACAATACTGTAGTACATTATTTTGATATATCTCGTGGGGTTCAGCCAGCATTTGCAATGTAAGCGCAAAAAAATGTGTTTATTTACGACATCACATTAGAAACCTCTAAAATTATCAGTGTTTCTCTACTATATTATGCATGTATTATACATATAAACCTTCCTCTTGAATCACTCTATTTATTAAATAAAACCGCATCAAAATCCGTTGTGTAGTTTTAAAGATATAAGCAAACATACATACATACATACAGACGCGGGAAGCGGAAAGCGACTTTGCTTTATACTATGTAGTGATTGTTCTTATTGAAAAATCAATTAATCCACAGCCGGAATTCGAACCCAAGACCTTCGGAATGAAAGTCCCTCACTAGTATAGACAGGCTTTGTGATTTTGCAAAAACATTCCTAAAATCTATTCGATGCTACTCAATCTCACAGAAATCGTTACTCGTAGTAATATACGATGCAAAAACTGTTTGGAGCAATTTTGGAGATAAACATGTACTATCTACGTCTGCAATATCCCTATCATAGTCTGGAGGTATAAAGCGAATATTGCTTCAGCCAATTTCGGAACTGTAACTGAATCCTTTCAATATCTCACAATCACGCCGCCTTCGCCGCCGGCTCCAATCTTATGCCAGACGAAACCATCGAAAGGTTTCTGGTTTCCACGACCTTCATTCGTCAAATTAAGGCCATCATTAGGCCTTGGTAGGGCGTGGAACTTAGAGGGGTTCCAGAGACTATTCTACAGACAGATAAATAGGATCACGACTGTAATCCCCAAGTACGGTAGACATCCTCTCAGATCTCCAGACGCTTAGATCCTTTGAAGATGTCTAGTGGGGGTAGTCAGAGGCACGCCCAAACATTATACTTGGCACATGCCCACATTTTGCAGTAGTTAGCATTCCAATACATGACAGGTTGCAATCCCATCGCCGCTTATAAGAATACCAACTGGTTTCCTCACGATGTTTTCCTTCACCGTTTTGAGCACGTGTTTTTGATGCGCATATAAATTTTTCGAACAGAAAAATCCATTGATGCATGCCGTGATTCGAACCCACGACCTTCAGATTGAAAGTCGAGGTACCTCCCACTCGGCCAGCACGGCTTTAGGTAAAGATAATATTTATTTACAAATGATGATAGTTTCACAATCGGTAATGGAACACGCACACGCACACGCAAAGGGAACAGGGATATAATGGATCAAATTCAAGACTTCTAGAAAGAAAGCTACCAACACGAAAACAACAGCATTGGATTAGGTATCAGATTTTGAAGTAGAACAATCGACCTGCTTAATGGATGATTACGGATTTGGGCACATTGTCCGTTGTCCGCTATGCTAAAACGGAGGTTATTGAAACTAGCAGTTGTTCTGTACGAATAGCATTTCGGCGTTAAAAATTGTGCGCATTGTGTCCACGACCCCATTCCATGGGCCGGGCGTAATTGACACCGGTATTTTTAATTACATTTCGGTGCGCCTGTTCAGAAACTCGAGCCTCCGACGGAAACGGAGATCGAGATTTCACGATTACCAGTGCGTGATGGTTGCGAGAGAAATGTTTCGTAGAATTACATCTGAAAGATATATAAATAGTAGATATATAATAATATAAATTAGGAGTTGGCTGTTCATTCATCAGCGATCTCGAATATGCTGTAAATCCGTACTAATCCTAATAATATTATAAATGTGAAAGTTTGTGAGTTTGTATGTATGTTTGTGCCTCAATCAGGCTTCAATGACAAAACGGATTAAGTTGAAATTTGCTGTAGATGTAGATATAATGCCCGAATAAATAATAGACTACTTTAAAAAATTAAAACATCCCCAAAACAATAAAGAACGCAAAAGAGATGATTTCTGTATAAATGGCGCTGGTGTGCAACAAATCTGACATCACAGACTAAAAACATTCAGTCTTTTCTAAATTATTGAAATTTGACAGGACAACGTCTGTCACGGGTCGATTTTAATAGGTACCTACCTATACTGACAAAACTTCGTACCTACTTCGCATTCGCATTCATCCCATAGGTACCTAGTACCTACCTACCCTACCTATCCACAAAAAGTCCCGCATTCAATTTCCAGAAAGTTGGCCGCCTTATGTTTGTTACTCTTTAAAACTACTGAACGAAAATTGAAAATCTGATTCAAATGAAACAGTTATATAGCATAGACATCAGAATAACACATAAGCTACTTTTTATCCAGGTACCACCAGTGCGAAGTCGGGGCGAGCAGCTTGTGCTTAATATATCGTCAACCCCAACCTGATTGGCTTAGTAATCAGGGATCTAGAGAGGATAATGCTTGAATGATCTTAAGAGGCTCCCAGTCGCTGATTGCTCTTTTTCGAAACGAAAAAAGAAATACTTCTGAACAAGCCACATCTCCTATTTTTATAAGTATATTACTTCAGGTTCCTACCTAGATTTCTATTAAGCTGAAAACATAATAGCAGAAACTTTTCACTATAAAGATATTATACAGCAACTTACAGACACAACACACAACCTACAGCTCGATACAGCAACTTTTATTTGGTGTAATAGAAGTGTCATTATACTTTTAGTTATTGGTTTATTCGATTAGCTTTTCCGTGTAGTAACTGTACACAGTCAAGAAATAATATAGTGTCTAGAAGTCTGCTTGTGGTAACGTCGTTTTAAAATAAAGAGCTACTAAAATCTTGCTAAACAGCACGATTTTTTCGTCGGATTATGATGACAAAATGTACTCGGCATTTGCACTCCATATCTAACCAACTTCATAAAAGCCATGCAGATCATTTACATTTTGTCTAAACTAAAGAGATAATAAAACGAAGAAAACTGCGACCTTTTTTTTATTCCTGACATGAAATACGGCAAACGTAAGTCTCCTAGAACGTGGTACGGCGACAGTTCGTTTTTCCTGGCCATTAGTTTTTGTTAAGACCAAAATAAAACCAGTTGCCAGACAGAACGCAAAGCGGGACGGATGAGCATAGTCTAGTACTGCGTAGTCTTTTAATCCATTATTCGGCTATCTTTTCTGTCTTATTAGGACAATGCCGTGGTTTCTCAATATGCGTGAAGAGTGGCCGCACAGTGCTCGCTCCACTTATGTGTGGCTAAGGCATTATTGACATTTTCTCGGCACTAATACATTTCATGTCACAGCCATTCGTCCGGTCATTAGGCTGAATGTCTCGTTTCATTAGAGGCGGGTTGTACGAGTAGGTACCTATGAAATATTCTACTTTAGTTCGTTTATGTGTACGTGTTCTGTATATAAGGAGCTGCTTTAAGAAGCCGCTGATGAGCTGATAAGCATTTGGATTTGCCATGGATTGTCGAAGGTCCCTGGTTCATGAGCGCTTGGAACTAGAACACATATTTTTAGGGTTCCGTACCCAAAGGGTAAAAACGGAACCCTATTACTAAAACTTCGCTGTCCGTCTGTCTGTCTGTCCGTCTGTCTGTCTGTCACAGGGCTGTATCTCATGAATCGTGATAGCTAGACAGTTGAAATTTTCACAGATTATGTATTTCTGTGGCTGCTCTAACAACAAATACTAAAAACAGAATAAAATAAATATTTAAGGGGGGCTCCCATACAACAAACATGATTTTTTGCCGTTTTTATAGATAATGGTACGGAACCCTTCGTGCGCGAGTCCGACTCGCACTTGGCCGGTTTTTTTGTTTCTTTACGGAAAATTCTGCCTTCAAACTGAAAGATAGGTACGTACAGATATACGTATACGTAAGATAGGTACAGATATCATCTTGCTCGAGAAAATAAAGCAAATATTGAACTTGAACTAATAAACCGAGATGTTTACGAACGTGAAGATAATTGATCATCAGTAAAGCAGCTCATTCGATCATAAGCACGTACAAATGCGCAGTACCCTTAATGAATAAAATGCCTTAACATATCAGTCTGCTATAAAAGATGTGGCACTGTTTTAGTAATGTATCGTTTAAAAAAAGGTTTCTAATCTAATATTTTTATGCAAGCGTTTTCTTTGTTGTAAATGTGTAACCAGACATAACGCGGCAACCGCGCACGGCTAGCCGCGCTATGTTTGCAAGCTACCTGCTACGGTCTAAACTAGTCACGCGGCAATGTGTCCTGCGAATGCCGCGCAATGTCTGGTCACACCTTTAGAGTGTATAATATGTATAAATTATAGTGTGGTAACTTATTATATTATTATTTTTTTATCTATGTAACCTCTTCTGCTAAATCTCATTCCTAGTATACCTATAATGTGCCGTCTCTAATAAAAACTTTTTCATTCTTTGATAACGTTCAAACAACCATGTTAGAACGCCAATTTCGACTTGCTATTTTAATACTTGTTTCGCGCGACAATATAACAGAAACTTTATTTCAAATCTACCCAACGTGCCCTTCTGAAAGTACAATAATGTTTCACAAATTAGTTCATGTTTACACAGACTTGTTCAATTGGCGTTGTTTGTCTAAATATAGCGTACTAGCGCAGATTAAATTTACATCACAGCTCATTCGCTCAATTAGAACTTGCATACGGTCAATTACGAGGCATCCGGCTCAAAGGACCAATGTGGATTGTTGACACTTGAAAGCTTTGTTTGTTTTAAATTGACGTTTCTGGCTAGAACTAACTATTTTCGTAATGCGATTTAGAAACACCAAACTATATTTAGCCAACATGTAAATTGGTGTTGGATAATAAGAGACATGGATATGCAAAATGTGCGAATTATAACAGAAAAATAACTAAACGTTATATATGTAGATAGGATATATATTTTTATAGATCTACCCACATAATCCTATAAAAGCCACAAACATTCAGCAACCAAAAATATCCATGTAATATAATAAAAGCGAGAATTTCCACCAGAGATCTCAAAAGCTCTTCTGTACTGACTGACCATATCGAGGGGTTTTAAAATAAGCATTCCAAATTCAATTTTCACGTTCAATATTAGTAATGTCGTCGAGCAACGTACGGGCACCGATCGCCGATATGAAATCGAGACGCGAATCGCGAGCGTAATATGATTTTCAGGAAAATGAATGGACCGAACAATGTTATTAGTGAAAAGGAAATTTTCATTTTAAAACATTTTTCATCTGTGCTCTCCATGGTAATGGCATAATAAAGTATGAAATCTCTTTAGTCATTACGGTCTGTTCGCTCAGTTTTAATTTTAGCTGTGTAGGAAAATTACATGGACTGCTGACTGCCACTCATAAAAGTTTCGTATTATTTCCAAACTTATAATTAGACAACTGAATAAAGTATTATTACTGGAATTCGAATAGTGGAGTCGGCACCGGCGTCACGGAAGAAGAAGAACTCGCTGTTGTCTTTGTGTCTGTAGTTTAGTTTTAGTTCCTCAAGCCGCAGAGCGTTTTCTTTCGTGACTCTAGATTTTATGAATTCCGCGCAAATTTGGGTAAGTTAACTTGAAATAGAGAGATATAGTGGAAGTGGTGAGTATTTACTCGACCAGCGTAAAAGAACCGGCCAAGTGCGAGTCGGACTCGCGCACGAAGGGTTTCGTACCATTATCTATAAAAACGGCAAAAAATCATGTTTGTTGTATGGGAGCCCCCCCTTAAATATTTATTTTATTCTGTTTTTAGTATTTGTTGTTAGAGCAGCAACAGAAATACATAATCAGTGAAAATTTCAACTGTCTAGCTATCATGGTTCCATGAGATACAGCCCTGTGACAGACAGACGGACAGACAGACAGACGGACAGCGAAGTCTTAGTAATAGCATCCCGTTTTTACCCTTTGGGTACGGAACCCTAAAAATACGTACCAGGTATGACGTCACGGTTTTGACACGAATTAAATAAGTCTTGAAAGTATATTTTGTAGTTTAAATGTTTGAATGTGGTGCAGGCTAACACTTCAAATCTGGAATACTTTAAAGTATTTAAATTCAACAAGTATTCAACCTGGTATTTATCCGACCTGGTACTTGAAAACACGAGTACGACCCACCACTAGGATAAGAGGTTTGAAAAAGAAGTAGTTTAGGTATTTCGTAACATGTTTGGTGCAATATCTTTTATCAGCAGAATGGAATTGAAATTGGAATGCAGAGGCAAAATACTGCATTGGAATTTTAATAAAGATCTATGCAGGAATTCATCGCATTGTAATTCAGAACTGTTAAAAAACTACAGATTTTGCCTTTTATTTATGCAGATTATTGTGTTGTGTTCGGTGCGTGACAGCGCTTCAATCGTCAATTGCATATTAAACTGGCAAATGGTGACGCAGTAAATTCAGACTACTAGAAGCGCAACTTCCTAGTTCGATAAGTAGGGTTGCCAGATGGTCAGAGTTCGTTGAGATTGTCCCGACATTTCATATGATGTCCAGAGTCCCGGCAAAATGCAAATTGTCCCGACAAATAACAAAACACAAAATTTAAAAATACAATGTATAAAAATCACTTCACTCTTTCGATTGAACGAAACGCGCTTGGTGCATGTTGCGTGTATTTTATTGTACAACCCGGTCAGAATATCTGTGCACCTCGCTGGAATGCGGCGCCTCTCCCGCGTCTCCCTCTCTCCTCTCCTCGTGCGCGGAGAGCGATAGAGATAGCTATAGCGATACGTCACGAGGTCAGGTGCACAGATATTGACCGGGTTGTAATAACTTTAATTTTAATAGCAAAATTCGTAGTATCTGTGGGCCCCGTCAAGTCGAAGCCCCCCCAGAAGCCTTAATTTTTAATAACTTTATTTATCCCGAATATAATCCCAAAATGTTGTCATATATATTTTTTTTTAATCCAAAATCCCAACTTTTTTAAATTTCGCCCATACATTTTGGTCATCCCATCTGGAAACCCTATCGATAAGCCTCATACATAACAGTAAGTTATGATTATTTTCATTCAATGTGGGTGTCAGCATTTATTATTATGCCGACTGTTGGCCAAAAACGACTATCATAAAAATAATTTAATCTATATTCATTGAGGGCTGTGATCACCGTGATGGCTCAACCTATTATTATTAATAACCCCATATTATATCCTATAATATTGTCATCGGGCCAAATAAGTAGGTTCGAATATATCAGAATCTATTTTTATATATATAAAACAAAGTCGTGTTAGTCATTTGTAACTCAAGAACGGCTGGACCAATTATTATGATTTTTGTGTTTTTGGAATTGTATTCGTCGGGAATAGGATAATAAGTATTAAAACATTCAAAAAGCTAAATTAAAACAATAAAAACCTTGCAGTGAGCTCAGTTTGATACCACGGTAACGGGAACAAGAACGGGAACGGGAACTTAACACAACATTTGTTAATTCTAAAGCGATACGAAGTTCGCCGGGTTAGCTTGTAACCTTATAAATTAGGGACGGAATACATAATAGACACTTGCAATATATTTACGCGTGTTCATATCGCACGTCAAATTGATTTAACGTATCGAAGCGAATTTGAGATACTGCTTCCCGATCTACTTGTCAACATAAATGGTTCGGGTACACAATGCTATTGCTGTGTACACAAATATGATGTTTGCATGGCTATAATTTGCTTTGTTAGTAATAGTTTAGAACGTGAAGTATCGCCTTGACCATTTTTCATCTGTATGTATTCTACGAGTATTATTATAATGAGGTAAAATTGTATTTTCGTTGAAATAGAAAAACTAAAAAACTACAGGACTAATTCTAAAAATTCTTTTACCTATCAAAAGTAACTTAAATATTTTATTTCAAAAAAAAAACTGAGATTCCCACGAAAATTGCAATAATGTAACCTAATAAAGATAATAAAGATTATAGGCAGATTGTAGACTGTGCGAACTGCTAGATACGAGTATATTATAATGAGATAAGATAAAAAACAATTATGACATTTCTTAACTTTCAATTTTAGTTTGTCTGTTTTCTTAATGTCTTCAGATTACGAGTCAATGATCTAACGGTAGGTCGTTCTGACACTTTTGTCTGCTACATCACCTTCATCAAAAATGTTCAAATTTGCTGCATCATCATTGTCAAAATAGTTTTTTTGTGAAAATACTGAATGAGAAATAATACAGTAAAGGTGTTAAAAAAAATCTCGTCCTTAAAACAATGTCAAATCTTAAACAGTTAGGTACTGAAAGGTACTTAGGTACTTAGGTAAAGAAAACTGAACTAAAACTGTATAAACTGAACAAAATAATTCGGTTACTTACACACAAAATGCAAAAGTGGGAGAGTTATAAAGAAAGTATTTAATTGTAAAAGTTTCAGATCACACCGCAGGGGATGAAAACCTACTGGATTATTTCGAAAAATCTATGATTTTCATAGCCTTAGCCTATGAATAGGGGGTACCCATTAGACATCTTCAATGCTCTTAGATCCTTGTGATCTGAGAGGATTTATACCGTAATTGGGGATTACAGTCGTGATCCAATTTCATCTTTAATTTTTTGAAGCCAACTTTTAATGCAGAAATTCTCGCAGAACATTGCAACTTATAAATATTCGTAAAAGATGAAATTTAAATGTAAATTTTGTAAGGTCTTTTTTCCCTGATAAATTATTGCTCATTTTATCCATGATTCCAGTGTAACTAATAGGAAAGTGTGTGCATCTCTGCTACCACTTGCGATAAGCCCTATGTGCCTGAGCACGCTACGTTTTTTAAACGCAACGTTGACGCGCGTTGTAGCGATACAGACGCGATAAGCACGCGAGTCATACGCATTCTGTACAACTTTGCACACCACGTATCGATACAAACGCGACAAACTGATCCCACCAAAAACATTCTGTAAAAAACTAGCCAAGTCTCGATGGAGCTGCTTGTTTATCTCTAAAAAGTAATGAAATCTAGACAAAGTCGTGTCAAGTCTGAGGTTCTTTACTGCGATTTCTTTATTATTATAGAATGTTGTGTGACTTGGCCGTTGAACATTCTTTATACGTTAGTGGGTACAAGTCAATTTTGTTTACACATTGTTATATCTGTTGTAACTACCTATGTTTGCGAGATAATAGCCAATACAGGTATTGGTAATTGGACGCTAGTGTCTTATTTTAGGCTGTTGTTGATCGTGCAACACATGCATTCAGCATTGACAATGCTGACTTCTGCTGTCTTCTTTTTGGAGCGTCAAATCGACCACCGATCTAACATAAAATAGACGTATTTTTTATACTGTTTGTTTCAGGCTCGCCTTTACATAAGTGTTATTGAAATACGCAGCTTTATCAAGCCTACAATTGACTGGTTATTGAATCAACGTTTTCTAAGTGGCAATTTTCCATCGTTAATGGGTAGCGGTTCTGGCGACAGATTGGTGCAATGGTGTCATGGAGCACCTGGTTTTATACCCTTGTGTACTCTTCAACGGCCAAGTCACATAACATTCTATAATAATAAAGAAATCGCAGTAAAGAACCTCAGACTTGACACGACTTTGTCTAGATTTCATTACTTTTTAGAGATAAACAAGCAGCTCCATCGAGACTTGGCTAGTTTTTTACAGAATGTTTTTGGTGGGATTTCACTTCTTTTTGTAGAAACGTGGGCTTATTGATTTATTTTATTAGATTTTCTTATTTGACACAGTTTTTTTTCTTTTTATGAGTAGTTTTTTTATTATAAAAACAAATCGTAAGCGCGTTTAAAATACAGTCAGCGCCATCTAGCGACGTGTGCGGGTATCACCGCCACTCTTAGTCCAATGCATTATATTTTGATCAAATTTTGAGCGAAATTAATATTTTAGTTTATTTAATTTGTTAATTTGTTTATTCAATTTGTGTAATGTTCGAGTAGAATAAAGTTAATCGTTCGACTATTTCTTCTTGTAAACTTGTAAGTATAAGTTATGTATGTATAAAAGCCAGTCTAGTCTTATCCAGAGTTTTCCTTTAATTTTATTGCGTACTAGCAGTCCGCCCCGGCGCCGGCGTCGCACGGATGTAATAATGATATTATAGGTAATTTTTTTACACCTTGGGTTACATTATCGAATTTTTCATAAGGATCCCTAATAAAACATTTAGTATCGCAGACTTTTTTTGTAGATATTGATGTCCTCTTTAAAATTGTAGTACATTACTTTGCTCTATTGTCAATAATTTCCGCACCAAACGCAATATAAGGATTTATTTTTAATTTTTTTCACACTTTGGTTTACATTATCGATGTTTTCATACGGATCCCTAGTATTTTTGAAAATATACTATAGCCCATGTTCATCAGGGATAATGTAGGATTCTAATGGTGAAAGAATTGTTCAAATCGGTCCAGTAGTTGAATATTTTTTGTAAAGGCGGTATGTCGATCTCTAATAGTTTGGTTAGGCTCTTGTGTTTTCTTATCAGGGTCACCAGGTACTCCAGATCTTCGATTATCCTAGTTTTTATGGTTTTCCCTTTATGTGGCCATTAAACCCTAACTCTGTACCAAATTTCAGCTCTCTAAGTTTATGGGAAGTACTAGTTCTATTCTGATGATCATGAGTGAGTGAGTGAGTGAGTGAGTGTCTGTCTAAAATGTGAAACTTTGCTTTCGCTTAACTTCGTAACTAAATGACCTACAGACTTCAAATTTTGGATTTTAAGTATGTGATTATGGCTTACTGGATGACGAAAATTTCAGCGTTCTGGTCTTATCCAGAGGTTCTCAAATAGGGGCCTGAAAATGCGGCGAAATGGTTCCAGTAAAGGATGGTACGGCAGTGTTTGCTTCGCGCTCGACTTGGCGGGGGCACTGCCGTGCCCCCAAATCTGTAGGATAAAAGCGCGCCGTCGATGCGCGTTTCTAAAACGCGGTGTGCACCGGCCCTATTTCCTTCTTATCCCAACATATTTATTGGAACACACACATTACATACACATCGTTGCTCTTAACGAGCGATTTGACCCGCAGCATCCTTGAAGGTTGTGCGATCATTGAGATACTTCAAATTAACGCAAGAGACGATACACCACAAAAGCTCACCTTTAGAGAAATCAATTAGCTATAACAGCTGATAATGGTGATTGGACTGTAGTTCAATCGAGTCATAGCTGTTCATATACGGTGCCCGGTCGGGCAGTAATGTCGCCTCCGCCTGTCGTGTTGTGGTACAAATGCTGCCGTGCCGCGAAAATAAAACAGAGAGAAATTTTTATCAAAATAGATAAGATAGGATAACGACTGTAAATCCCATGTACGGTAGACATTCTCACAAAACAAGGGGAGAGTGTGACTACACGTCCAAACATTACATATGTAAGCTCATGAGATTTATAAGAATACTAGCTGTCCCGACAGACGTTGTCCTGTCAAATGTCATTAATCCCACAGAAAAAAGCACTTTCCGTTTTTCCCGATCTTTACGCCATCCTTATCACTTAGGGGTATGAAAAATAGATAGTAGCCGATTCTCAGACCTACTGAATATGCATATAAAATTTGGTAAAAATCGGTAAAGCCGTTTCGGAGGAGTAAGGTAACTAACATTGTGACACGAGAATTTTATATATAAGATTAACTGGTTTCCTCGTGATGTTCCGTTTCCTTCACCGTTATGATAACGTGAAACAGCACCGCAAGCTGAGTGATCACCGATTTTGGATCTTAATATATGACATAGGTATCTATGTTTAATACGATTACGTTTAGTATTTAAGGTTGTTTGTTATGATACTCTTAATAAATCTTTTCTATTTTATATTCAAAAAACCGGCTAAGTGCGAGTCGGACTCGCGCACGAAGGTACCATCTATAAAAACGCAAAAAAAAAGTGTGTTGTATGGGAGCCCCACTTAACTATTTATTTTACAGACGGACAGATTGACAGACGGACTGACGGATAGATGGACAGCGAAGTCTTATTAATAGGATCCCGTTTTTACCCTTTGGGTACGGAACCCTAAAAATGTTTAAATATATAACTTAATAGTTTTACGGCCGGGCTTCGAACACACAGACTAAAAGTCGAGGTCCCACCACCAAAAAACTAACTCCTATCGCTTCAGTTTTGCAACAAGCTACAATATAAACATTGTAGTCGATTTAAGATACAAGTTATAACGTTAGCCACCGGCCCTTACAGTTAGCTCTAACGATTGCGATTATAATCCCGTACTGGTCTATCGAACCACCGCAAATGGACAGGCAGTATTGTACCTATAACTGGACTTCTGTCTTTATCGTGTAATAATTTCAAAACTACTCGTATAATGGAATTCAGATATTTGCAGGGGCGTGCTAAAAAAATAAATATGAAAATTCATATCCGAGCGCTTTCAATAAACCAATAATTTTTAAATAAAAAATAAATAGGATCACGACTGTAATCCTCCTCTCAGATCTCGAGACGCTTAGATCCTTTGAAGATGTCTAGTGGTGGTAGTCAGAGGCACGTTCAAACATCATATTTGGCACATGCCCACATTTTAGCATTCCATACGTGACAGTTTGCAAGTCCATCGCCGCTTATATGTTTTAGATATAAAATACTGAAGCAAGAAAGTTAACTCTTTAATTATGTGGGTAATTACAATGGATTAGTTGTAATTTGGGTTTTTCTTAATCGGTTTTTTTATAACGTTTGGCCACCGAGGATTAATGTTCAAATAATAGACGTGGACCTTGATCTAGATTATAATAAATAGGCTTATTTTTTTCGAGTACTACGCAAACTTAGCTGTTCTGTGGGCTATAGTTTAATCTACACTAATAGGTACATATTATAATAAGTAGACTGGAGGAAGCGACTTTGTGATTTATTTACGAATTAGTTGAAATTGGATGAATTGGTTGAAATTGCTACTGCAAAATGTGGGCATGTGCCAAATATAATATTTGGACGTGCTTCTGACTACCCCCACTAGACATCTTCAAAGGATCTAAGCATCTGGAGATCTGAGAGGATGTCTACCGTACTTGGGGATTACAGTCGTGATCCCATATTTTTAGTTGAAAATTCATACACTAATAGGAAGTTATCCCTGACTGCTTATGCTTAGCCTATTTTATTCGGATTAAGATAAGTTTTAACGGGGTAAACAGCGAGACGCAGCAAGTAACAAACGTAGTTATCCAGGACACTCCCAGTAAAACTTGGGAAATACATACACTCTTATCCATGCACTAGCTTCTAAGAAAACTTTTTGAAGGGTTATTGCTAGAAAGAGTCATTGCTCCAGTAAACCTTCGTATTTCTTACCAAAAAGAGAACTTTTACTTTATTGTTATTGCACACAGTTAAACTGTGGCAGGCTGTAGTACGACAGAATGTGCGGTAATAATACTTTACGGTTTTAAACCTACAACAATCCCAAGTTCGTAACTGTGGCCATTCACAGTTTTATCATTTTACTGACTTTGTTTATTGCGTTTAAAAAACTCCATAAAATTAAACAGTTCAGATATAAAACTTGGATTAACTGTCTGTTCTCGCTGTATTTTGAGCAAAGATTTACTTTTATAAGTCTGGGGCAAATAAAGTGGGGGGGAATTTTATCTCTCAGGCGACTCGGCACAGTTGATTAAAGAAATTAATTGTTTATAGTCCTTGAATGAACGTGGCGGGGATAATTTTGAAGGGAAACTTTTCCAGAAAACGGTCACGAGGGAATTTTTATTTACCTTTTACTTTTCCCAACTTTCAATGAGTTCGGCGACGTGATGTGTCTGGCAAAATCTTTTAGCCTTTTAAATTCAGGAAGAAGGCAAGGCTTGCAAAAAGGCTTTGAAATGTTTTTCTAAATCAGGTGTAGTGTGTGCTGCCTTTAGAACTTTTGCTGAACTTTTTCTTTTATTATTGTACCTACTTGTTCAGTATCTTTATTTATATGTCTTGTGTGAGCAGGATCATTGAAAAAATGGTAGGCCCCAAGCCGTGTTTGTTGCCTGATTCTTCTAGGCTTGGTCGCGAGGAACAGTCTTCATCTAGCTCCTGAGACTTTTCAAAGTGATCCTTACGATTTTATTGAAATAAATACCTATTGAGTTTGAGTTATTATTTTTAAACAGTACCTGGTACGCGTAGGTAATGTACTTGAAACTGAATCCAGCATTAATGCATCCTACCTTTGCTACCTTTGTCCTTCAATATCGTATCGAGTAACTCAATGCATCTTAGGTTATGTGAAGTTATGCTACATAATATTGTGTTACTAATCTTTGGAGTAGTAAACATAATAATGAACATTTCTGCATACATTTGCGTTTGATATCTCGGAAACACGCAATTCTCTCGCAAACCAGCCTCCGTGATATATGACAATGGTTACGTGATCGATGGGTGGGCAGTTGAAATGCAATCTAAGCTTCAATGTCGGGAACTCGATTACTAACAATTTCTGCTTTGTTTCGCCAGTGAGCAAGTAGACAAAACGAGTGTCGGTGGCCATGAATTAAATTTTGTATCAATTGATCTCAATCACGTAAACTGGGATTGGCAATTGCTTCAATCGCCTTTAATGTGCATCCATCACGTAACCATTGCCAAGTATATTGTTCTTCTCGGAAGGTGTTTTTTTTGTTAATAGTTGTTAAATTAGAGATCCACATTAGTTATTGTTAATATTATAATTAACTTATTTAGCTTTCACAGCCCAAATAGTTCTGGCTACAGCCTGGAATATCTTGAGGTTTAGGTTGCAAAAATTGCCAACCCGGACAAAATATTTGCAGATCATCATCTCTACCGTTTCGGCTAGCCAATGGCGAAACTCGTAACGCAGTTGCAATATAGTCGCCTAAATAAATACAAACTCAAAAGTATCACCATTCCGATAAGTCGTTTCACAAAATATTTATTTCCGAATGTCGCCGTCGGAGAATCTCAAGGCTTCAGACGGATATTAAAGCACACGTGCATAGCGCTTAAATAAAAATATGAAGCTAAATTTGCAATTACCTAATGGTTTCATTACTCGGCAGAACCGCTCTTCATCACATGCAAAGTTAATTACCCTGGAAGTTAATAACAGGCCATTGTCTGGGACCGTCATCAGTGCTTAGCATCCCTTTTAGCAAGCCCTACACTTATTGTCCTTTTAGGGTTGCTAGCAAAACGGCAAAAAGGAACTGTTTTAAACGACTATCGCCGTGAAGAGTCTACCTCGGTTGTCGTGTCGCTGCTTCTTTCTTAGTCACCTAGGGCAACATTGTGACCGTTGGTGAAAGAATTCAATCTCTCTTAGGCTCCTTTAATGCTCTGACGGCTAACAACGAGATCGAGTGCAAGATAATCAATTGCTTTAATCACGTAGCAGTTACAATAACAAAACCATCTTCTTATGAGATGATTTCTGATATTCCGTACTCTCTTGCGTTACTAACTGATTGTTTTAAAGCACAGTATAACCACTGTTTCTAGAAACTTGAAAATTGGAGGGTGTTCCTTTAGGTGTGTATGGGTGCAATAAGAAAGGAATTTCCAAAATCCAACATCCAGAAGGGTGCAGTGGGGGTTGAAGTCTGTGTAAAAATAACTGCATGTGAACGAAGTATAACGTAACTCTTCATATTGCTTTTGTGCGTTCAACAGCCGTGTTGGCCGAGTGGGATGTACCTCGACTTTCAATCTGAAGGTCGTGGGTTCGAATCCCGGCGTGCAACAATGGATTTTTATGTTCGAAAATTTATATGCGCATCAAAACACGTGCTTATAACGGTGAAGGAAAACATCGTGACGAAACCAGCTTCTTGGCTTGCAACCTGTCACGTATGGAATGTCAACTACTGCAAAATGTCTGCATGTGCCAAATATAATGTTTGGACGTGCCTCGGACTACCCCCACCAGACATATTCAAAGGATCTAAGCGTCTGAAGATCTGAGAGGATGTCTACCGTACTTGGGGATTACAGTCGTGATCCTATTATTTATTTTATTTTACAAATCCTAAAATGAAAAGCAAGGACCCTCTTTATGTAAATCGACACGGACCTGGCCAGTTTTCCTCTCCTTTGTAACCATGGCTTGTGTCTATTGTATTGTGGACGTGGAACTGTGTTTGTGGATATAAGTGACTAGCGTTACTCTTTATTTTGCGCTAGCGCCGAGGGGAAAATGAAACAATGGTTTTATTTTAGGCTCAGTGCGCAACGGGATAAAGCAAGAGGGTGCCATGCCACCGTTATTAAGGCGCTCCCAGTCGACGATTGTTTTTGTTCGAAACGAAAAAATAAATACTTGTGAACAAGCCACATCTCCTATTTTATAATGTATAGTATATGTGAATAAAGATGTACCCATCTTTAATCACTTCGATAAATAATCCTACCGACCGCTGCAATGACGACAAACACACGTCGGAGCGTGGTCCGCCTTAGCTTTTCGAATAAATTAATGATATAAATTATGTATAATTACTCATCAAAAATCTATTCTAATAGAAATCTAGATCTACATATTACCTATCTTTAACAATAAATCACAAGTTGATTTTAATCGTAGATATATACAATATTTCGATAATAAATTCTAAAACGTATAATTTTGAAATAATATCTTTATCGTGAAAAGTTTCTGCTATTATGTTTTCAGCTTAATATAAATCTAGGTAGGAACCTGAAGTAATATACTTATAAAAATAGGAGATGTGGCTTGTTCAGAAGTATTTCTTTTTTCGTTTCGAAAAAGAGCAATCAGCGACTGGGAGCCTCTTAAGACCGGTATAAGTAGAACTGCTTTCCATGTTTATGGTTGAAGAAATTATTTTTCTCAAAGAAATTTTCTCGGATTTTTTCCCAAAGACCGTCTTTGGGATAACGCCAGGTTGTAAAATACCCCAAGTCAAATCCATATGCAAAATATCTACATGCTGTGATATGCATATGCCGACCCCACGAGAAGTGGGATAAAGCCAAGAGGAAGAAGATCAAGAAGAATTTTGTATTTTTATAAGGTACTATCTAAATAATGTAAGTTTATGTTTGCCACTGTTTCTTTCTCGATCATTTATTTATTTATTTATTTATTTAAGTAACCTAGGATTCACAGTTTTCTTATTGTTAAATATAAATATGTTAAAAATATAATGTTGCACTTAAACCAATTTTAGGGTTCCGTACCTAAAGGGTGAAAACAGCGAAGTCTTAGTAATAGGGTACCGCCCTATTACTAAGACTTCGCTGTCCGTCTGTCACATGGCTGTATCTCATGAACCGTGATAGCTAGACAGTTGAAATTTTCATAGATTATGTATTTCTGTTGCTGCTAGAACAACAAATACTAAAAACAGCATAAAATAAATATTTAAGTGGGGCTCCCATTCAACAAAAATAGTTTTTTTTTGTGATTTTCTAGTAATTCGATTAACATAACTGTTCAACGGAACTACTGGAAATAAATGTAGGTTAGTTGGCACTGAAAATGGCATTACAGATGAAAATCATAAAAATAGCTCAGTTTGTAATGATATTTCAAATATTTCCGTATGCCATTATTTTAATTAATCGATCGGTGAGTTACCCGGAATCACATATCGAACATCCCGACATTTTAATTACAAAACTGAATATTTGCCTGATCGATGATATAATGAATGTTGTTAGCCTGCGTGCGGCACCAGTCTGTAACTTTAAATCGAGTCCGTCGTATATCCTACCTGATAAAATATAATATGTCTACCTACGCATCCCGCGCCTCTCCAGCGTCGGTTTAAGAATTCCGATAGACTCGCAAACGATTTTAAAACGGTCAGAAACTTGTGCTAATGTCGCTGATAATTTCACGGCAAAATGAACCGAACAATACTATGCATGTAATTCCAAAAGCTCATTGATTAACCAAACATGATGGATTAATCCATCAGAACGGCATTCGCCAAAATATTAACGCATTGACCTGAAAAGGAATTGAACATTTGAATTCGAAAAAAAATCTCTTGTTCTTCTTTTTATAAGGAATATCAGGCTGTCGTCACTAGGAACAAATAAAGTTTTATACAGACTTTCTGCCAACACTCAGATAAAAAACATAATACTACAAAAATAAAAAGTATTAACGTAGCACCAAAGTACCTAACTACAATAATAATTTTATTTTAGTCGTATTTTACGTCAAACCAATATCTTTGTAATGTTGGTAATAAATGTCAGTTTTTTGTTTTGATCAAGTTTTGCCGAAGGTTTCTAAATATTTTTATAATTAATGTGTTTTTATTAAAAAACACAGAAATACAGTGAACAGAATATGTTATTCAATTGGCTTGAGTGCGCGGGCCTCGTAAAGGCCCGCTCCGGGCGGTACGAGAGAGATTCTGGGCCTTGCAATTCTTTAGAGGTTATGATTTCGTCATATTTAGGTGTACATAATACAAATAGCTTAATTTAATTACTACGTGTACGTTTGTGTAATATAAAAGATATGGGAGGCAAAACTTTGAGGAAGTGCGAAGTTTGTGGAGTGAGAAGGTTTAGGAAGAGCACATCGGGAATATTTCTAGCCAAATTCCCATTGGAGCCTGAAAGGTAAAAAGTTGACCTATTATCTTATAAAATGCATGGATAATTATGTTTGATTATTGCAGTTGTTCAAAACAACTTGTTTGTTTCTGAAAACTGCATTTTATTATTGCAGTAAATGCCGGTAATAGTGTGGTAAATTTATATCGATATTTTTGTCGATGAATCAGCTGGTTCACCGTTAACCGTAATAACCATTCTAAATACTAGGTACTTACATAGAACGAGTAAATTTGAATAGTTTTGCATGATTTTGTTTTTTTATGTTATATTTTTTGAAGTGAAACTTCTTTATAAAGGGTATTAGTTATTAGACTATGAATTATTTTATAAAAGTTTATTTCTTTGTTGCAGCCACCAAAGTACTGGAATTGGGTCTTCCAGTTTTAAATGAATTTTGCTCAATCACAAATGTACAATTTCAATTGGGTCTTCCAGTTTTGAATGAATTGTGCTCAATCACATGTAAAATTGCACAAGCACAAAGTACAGCAAAATCATTAAATTGTCAGTAACATTGTCTTTGATATTATTGCAGTACTATTTTTTAGACTATGAATTATTTTATAAAAGTTTATTTCTTTGTTACAGCCTCCAAAGTACTGGAATTGGGTTGTTGACTGGGTCTTCCAGTTTTGAATGAATTGTGCTCAATCACATGTAAAATTTTAATTGGGTCTTCCAGTTTTGAATGAATGAATTATGCTCAATCACATGTAAAATTTCACTAGTACAAAGTACAGCAAAATAATTAAATTGTCAGTGACATTTTCTTTGATATTATTGCAGTACTATTTTTTAGACTATGAATTATTTTATAAAAGTTTATTTCTTTGTTGCAGCCTCCAAAGTACTGGAATTGGGTTGTTGACTGGGTCTTCCAGTTTTGAATGAATTGTGCTTCAATCACATGTAAAAATGTCTCACAACAGATTTTTTTTTTAATAAAATCGGTTATAGCTCGTCCCAAAAACAGAAAAAAAGCAAGCATTTTATTTAAAAAAAGTAAGCTGTAATCTGCATGTACTGTCATCGGGAGAAAAGTTTTTTGTGGATTGATAATTTTGTTTAAATTTCGCTAATAACTATACATTTTGGTGACATACTAAGTTTAGATTACCGCTTGCTTTTGATTTCCAAATAAAATAGAATATTTTTTAAAATTATGAAATAACCCAATTTTTTTTTTTAATTTAATTTATCGATATATGTACGATAGTAAGGCACCTCACTATTAATTTGTTATTTCATGATAACATGTTGGTAGTACGCTTTTTCCTTTTCGTAAGGTGTAGCAAAGTCCATACAAAACCTTGACAACAGCTAGTTAGGGAGTGCCGACTCTTACTTATATGCTCTTTGAGGAATATCACAATTTTTTTACATCACTACATAGTATAAAGCAAAGTCGCTTCCCGCTTCCCGCGTCTGTATGTATGCTTATATCTTTAAAACTACACAACGGATTTTGATGCGGTTTTTTTAATAGATAGAGTGATTCAGGAGAAGGTTTATATGTATTAAACCCGTGCGAAGCCGGGGCGGGTCGCTAGTACATAATATATTATGTATATTATCTTGATTATTGAGTACATGATATTATTAATTATTAGACAACCTGTCACGTATGGAATGCTAACTACTGCAAAATGTGGGCATTTGCCAAATATAATGTTTGGACGCTAGACATCTTCAAAGGATCTAAGCGTCTGGAGATCTGAGAGGATGTCTACCGTACTTGGAGATTACAGTCGTGATAGTATTTTTTTTAATTAGATCTGGGTATGTTAGGTGATACAATCCCTACATACTTCAACATGTAGATGTGTCATGTAAGGCTGTGTGTATGAATATTTTTTCTGGGTGCAATTGTAACCAATAATTTAACAGACAATTGTTTCGAGAGAAGCTTAAAAAAGTTGCAAAAACCTAATAAAACGAAACAATCAGGGATTTAAATCACTTGCCGTCCCATTCTGCACGGGCAATAATTTTTGTTCTAAATACAATTTAGCAGTTAAATCAGGGTATGACCCGCGCGTTTGTTACTCATACATTATTCAGAATAATTCTGGGTGAATAACTTGTTTTTCCGTTTCATTCGGGGCGGTTTTATAATTATTTGTTGTACCGTTTTTTAGCGGTACTTTGTATTATTGTACATAAACTCCACAATTATACAATTTTTTGTGGACTTGTTTGTATTTTTGAGTATTTTCTTAAATTATCATTAATGAAAATAGTAGCCAGGCGAGGTGATGATAGGTGGAGAAGGGTGCTGACCGAATGGTGGCCCAGAGAGGGAGAAAGTGGCGTAGGTCGTCCACCAGCAAGATGGGTCGACGACATTGTCAAAAAAGCAGGTCGTACATGGGTGAAATTGGCACAAGACAGAGGCGAATGGCACAAACAAAGGGAAGCCTATGCCCGACAGTGGGAAGAGAAAGGCTTATATTAAATAAAATACTCGTAAATAAATATAAATATTGGCGGACTTTACACACAGCGCCATCTAGCCCCAAACTAAACAAAGCTTGTACTATGGGAACCAGATAACTGATAGAATACTAAAATACTTTTTTTCTTTTCTTATTATACATATTAACTCCCAGACACAGAACAAACATCTATGTTCACCACACAAATATTTGCCCTGGGTGGAGATCGACCCCACAAACTACAGCGCAAAAAGAAGAGTTACTACCAACTGAGCTGATGAGTGAAAATCGACCTTTGGGATACAGACCTCAAACTACCTCTCTCTTAGATCAAAATGATCTAACCCTCTTACTCTTGGTATGCTGTGTCATATGTTTCGCAAGAAAGCTTAGTTGGGTTCTAATGCAACAGCCAACAGTAACTTTAGTCTGTTCAAAGCGAATCACAAACCGCAATTGGCAAACATCCGTGGATCCTACAATCCCACATGACCAAGTTAGCCAACAACCACAGAATCAATAATTGTTACTTTGTTAACGCTACTAAAGGACGAGGACTCTAAGTACTCAGAACGACTTGTTAGTGGATTTTTTAGAACTGTCAGCTGATTTAAAAAAACAATTAAAATAGGCTATCGATTGTGACGGTTTTTTTTATTTTAATTAAAATGTAGGGATGTTTTTAGGGTTCCGTTCTTAAAGGGTAAACACGGGACCCTATTATATGCGCATCAAAAGCACGTGCTCAAAACGGTGAAGTAAAACATCGTGAGGAAACCAGGTAGTATTCTTAGAAGCGGCGTTGGGCTTGCAATCTGTCACGTATGGAATGCTAACTACTGCAAAATGCTGGCATGTGCCAAATATACTGTTTGGACGTGCCTCTGACTACCCCCACTAGACATCTTCAAAGGATCTAAGCATCTGGAGATCTGAGAGGATGTCTACTGTACTTGGGGATTACAGTCGTGAGTCAATTTATTTATTTTAAAATTTATTAAAAAATCTACTGCTAATTCTGGCTTTAACGTAAACAGACAAATATCGATCGTCACCATCTCTTACGAAATTTAAGTTTATAATGCCTTCAAAAATCTAAAGATTCTCCTCCAATGTAAAGAGTAAAAATGTACATCTGACATCTCATCTGAGCAACAGCTGAAAGTCAAGTAGGTTGGTTTAGCAAGTGGTTTTGCAACACGCCATGCGACCGAGTTCAAGATTCAAGGTTTCATAACATTACAAGTTGATTTACTACAAGCAACATTGCATAGTAATAGGAAAACACTATTTACTGATCTAGGTTCAATGAATGTCAAACGTATAATTGGTAACGTAATTACTTGGTACGTAAAGCTAAACCAGATGATGGTATTTCTAGAACATCCACACTCACGGCGAGAACCTTCGAGAACACCCGAGAAGCGTGAGTGAGGATAGAGGCCCAAATTATTTATTTTTGTACCCAAAATTAAATAAATCTATTACAAGGTTGGGCTCATCTTTTAAGTAATAGTGCAGGCGCCAAGAGGATGTTCGTTTGCAAAAATTACGGACCTTATACCGACTTCTGTCATACATACATATATTGTATAGGTCCCGGACATACAATAAACACAATCAGTTTTGTGGTTTAACTCTCCGCCCCCCAAAATGTTATTAATAAATTTGGTTTTATTTACGAAATTTCATTAGAAAATTAGTATCCTTTAGATCTCTATAATTATTGAGTCTATAATAAATACGTAGATAAAAATAATTTGAAATAATCTAAGTTTAGTTATACATTAGGTATAAGTTACACAACGCAGTAATATTTATATAGTAATTAGTAATAAATATTAGGTGTGAGCATGTGTGAGCGTGTGTGTGTTCTCGCTCGTTTTCGTAAATTTAATGTTCTCGCGAGGTGTCTCGCCGAGATTTCTCGCGTGAGTGTGGATAGGCTTCTATAGTAATACCTATTCAATGTTGGTAAGTCTAGTTATTACGATTCAATTGCTTTGGTAATTGTCTCCAGTAGCATTTAATTTTATTGACAGCACGCATCAATTGTAAAACTTCTTTAGAAAAAATGTCAGAGCTTGACTTGATTCTTCTTGCAAAATCTGTCGATAACATATGGATTTTATTTTAAAACTTATGTATTCTGCCTGTATCTTATTTAAATATTTCCTGCGCTGTTTTTGAGCAGCATAGAGCGGCCGCACTATCGATAAAATCGACACAAAATGGCAATTATCGATATATCAGCGCATCTCATCGTCGATTCAACGGCGGGAGCAAATTGCATGAACGAGCATTAATCATCAAAATTTCCGGACCAGTTCACACGTACGTTCTTTGTGCGAATAGGGATGTTTATCAAATTATCGGGATTCGATGTTTTAAGCCGCTGCTTCCATATTGTTTGGGGGTGAAAGGTTCGTGTTCGGAAAACCGATATAAGCTGGTTTTTTGTTCACTTGTACATTCAGCTTTTTAAGTGCCGATTCTACTGAAAATAAATAAAACAAACATTTGTGTGATGAACATGAATGTTTGTTCTGTGTCTGGATGTTATAATGTAACATAAGTATGTATTTACAAAAAAACACGTATCTAAGTTTTCTATCAGTTATCTGGTTCCCATAGTACAAGCTTTGCTTTGTTTGGGGCTAGATGGCGTTGTTCGTAAAAGTCCACTCATATAACAACCTAATATTGACACACATAGTCCTGATCCCACATTAGGATTACTTGTGAAGTGGGTATCAGAAACTATCAGACCCAGATATAAGTTTGCATGATCAGTAAATATTTGTCTCGCCACTTTATGCGTCTCTGTCGGACAACGAAGTGGCGACATCTATCTCTACAATGACTACAATGTACTAAACGGCTACTACTACTCTTCTAGTACTAAGAAGTATTACCTGATGGTATTGATCCTTTCTCCTTGCTGGCTATTGAATAACAGAAAAAGTGACATTTAATGAATGCATGATATAATACAATTAGTACACAAGCAGTTAGATCCAATGGCGGTGATCGCTAATAGGCTATGTCTTCCACATAACTTTAAGATGAAGTGTATTTACATATAGTTTACATTTATATCGATGGAGATTTATAACTATTTACAGAGTATGGAGTTGTGCTTAATGTATGACGAAGCTTTTATACTTAAAACAATGTTGAAATGTGATTTAATGGCCAATTAAAACCGATAAGTCCCCAGTTCTACGACATTTGGTCCGAAATAATAGTTTAACTTCATTATTGCCGTGACAATGTGCACCCTATTTCACTCACAACTAGCCACTAAGTGCTACTTAAAGGAAGTATTTACTCGACCAGGTTTCAAAACCAGGTTAAGGCGGCTGTTTCAAATATGACAGCTCGCATTTTTTGTACTTTTCCGTATTCTGTGGCCGCACACTACGAATAGTGCAAACGCACACATTGAAGCTACTTCACACTTCATTTACCAAGACTAAATAACTAGTCTTGATACTTGAAAATATTTGGTGCAATAGGTATGTCATATTTGTATAGGTATAGGTAGGTATGTACTTAATAATTTTATAGGTTGCACTTGACAAAAAGAAAATAAATATAGAAAAAATTAATATATATTATAAGACAGGTTACAAATCGTAAAGTGCTACTACACAGTTACTAATATTTGACTGTGCAAAAAATATTTGTTAGGTACCTATACCTACTAATAAAATACATTATGACAAAACGGTAAGTATCGTTTTTTTATAAGCTCTTATTTAACTTGCAGTTTATGTACATATTTATGTATCTATGTTTGATAAGGTGTAATCTTGCATCTTAATTTTAAGCAGTTATCCCCAATCGATTGAGCTGAAATTTTGCATACATAATATGGTGACAGCGAGCTGATCTGATGATGGAGTCAGGAGCTGTTCAACGGAACTCTTCACTAAATAGTCGAATTGAGGCAAAACTTTGCATATCTATATACCTGGTCTGATGATGGAGGTCGGATGTAGCCATCGGAACTCCTCAACTACACAACATAACCACGTCGCGTTTGGGCTCGGTATTTTTATCTTGACGAGAACTAGAGCACAAGAATTTACAAAAGCTTGATTTAAAAAATATATTTTTAATAAAAAAACTTATTGTCATCTAAAATCGATGACGGCACCGTCAACGTTTCGAGTACCACTCACAGAAAGTTTTGAAAGTGAAATACTGATAAAATATGTAGGTATGCTTTTGAATATTGTGTGCGAGCTATGATCTCGAAGATCCATAGACAGCGCGTAGCGAGGGTCAACAAGTTCTGGAATTAAACAGTTATTGTAAAATTTTACTAAATAATCTTCCATAATATTTTCTTTCCAGAAAAAGAGATGACCAGCTGCTCTTTTTACAAATTCATATTTTCCATTGTATTTATACTAAATGACATCACAAACCCGCAATACTTTTTAAGACCTATCCAAAGACATGGAGAGTATGCGAGAAAAAAAAACATCTGAAAATATATATTTATTTCTACCACATTGTCGGCGTGACTAGTATATTCATGCCAAATTACAGCTTTCTAGTATTAAGAGTATCTGAGCTAAGCTGCGGACGAATGAACGGAAATGGCAAAACTATAAGGGTTTTTTGTAAACTACGAAACACTAAAGAGCACTTTCAGTATTTCGAATTAAACAATTTTTCAGGACACTTTATTATTTTTTTAATATTTAATTATTTGCATCATGTACAACTTAAGTATATGCCATCAAAAACAACTTGTAAAAATTAAAATAAAAAGCCAATTCTCGCAACGCAACTCAGTTCTTCTATCGTAAAAAGTTGTGAGATTTCAATGTCTGTCTGTCTGTCCAAAAAATGACCTGAACTGTTTCGAGAAAAGGATGGTACGACTGTGCCGCTTTTTTGCCTAACTTGGCGGGGGCACTACCGTGCCCCCAGATAAACCTTGCCTTGATAATAACAAATACCGACCTTTTTAGAAGGTTCAACATTTTTGGTTCAATGCGTATCGTATCATTCGTCAGTCATTCATCAGTCGTCAAAATTGATTAATGCTAGATTTGTTGCACACCAGCACTCGGAGTCTTTTTATAGTTTTGGGGATGTTTTTAAATTAAAAATAGCATATTTATAAGCTAGGGGTATATTTACATCGACAGCAAATTTCAATTTCATCCGTTTAGTCGTTTAAGTCTGATTGAGGTACAAACATCCAAACATACCTAACATCCGCACAAACAAATCAGATTTATAATATTAAATGTAGATAGATAATAAATATAAATTATATTCGTAATCGAAAATTCAGGTAATTTTTCGCATTTTGTTCAGATAAAGTATCAATTTTTTCCATCCATGTATAAAAAAACACGCTTGGTAATATAGGGGAGGCCGGGTTAAAACCGTACTAAGGGTCATGGTACCTTTTTAGAACTTTCATTTCAAAACAGAAATGTATCAAATCATTATTTATATTTATTTAGTAGGACTAATTAGGGACACAAACAGGTTCACATTTTTCTGAAATTTAATATTTTTATTGCAATAACAATCAAATACGAAACATCTGTCAACAAAAATGGACTCCTTATGTCAATGTTGCCCTAATCAGTCAATGTTGCCCTAATCAATCAAAGTTACCCCGATTGACTGTAGTAAAATAGCCGTATTTCTATTTAAAATATTTTTATTTTATTTTTGCAAACGCTCACTCACAAACACATTCACCCAAGCTCATTTACACACACACACACACACACACACACACACACACACTGTACACAAATACGAATTGGTACAGAGTTATACTCAGTATATTTATTTATTATTAAGTAAGCATGTCAGTTACAAGTATTTTTTTTCCCTATATTTCGCTGAATGTACACTGTAGCCACGCTTTTGTAACTCCAGAGGATGGATGTTGAGGACAAACACCGCCCCCGAGATACAGTTTATACTAGTTCGGGGAATGATGAATGTCCAACTCGTGCACCACGGTGGTTGAAAGCATGGCTACAGTTTCTTGCCTTAGGTTAAGCAGGTCGTCTGGAAGAAATCGATTAATCGATAAGACCGCCTTTTGTAACATACATATTTGTAATTGCTTACATTGTGTTACAATAAAGAACATTTCATTTCATTTCATTTCATTTCATTTCATTTCATCTGCTTATTTCGATTTTGCTCCAACGCGACGTATGCAAAAAGGTAAAACCGTAAACTATTATCATACTGTTTCGAAACGTAACTCGATGTAACGCATCTTCTACAAAAAAATCATCCAACTCTTTCATAGTCTGTACAGTGTACATGAGCCCAGCCCTTACAACTCATGCATTGTACCTAACCTTCATCTGTGTGGCTTGCACCAAATTCGTCAAGGCAATATATTATACAAATGTTATCATTAGTTTTGCATGTCCACTATTTTACCCCAGTATCCGGTTATGTCAGACTTCCCCTAAATTCGAAGAAAAATGTGACGTGGACGTGCTTCCCCGAGCGCGTCTGAGCGCTGACTGACGTGCCGACTTGAGGTGAATGTGAGTTTTGTATGGAAAAAATGTATGGATAAGTTTTATTGCATTTTATATTGTTCATAAATGAAAAAGTAAATTATTTGAAAACAAGATAATGCCACGCGGTATAGAGAAATATAAAATCTACAATTTCGTATTATTTTCAAATAAAAATATGCTGTGGGTCTAAAGATATTGGTACCTAACCAGACCCCATTTTTCGACATTTTCAGCGGTTCTTGCGACGGTAAAAACGTATTTTTTTGAAAATGTTGTATAGAACTGGCCAGTTTTTATTATCTACTATTAAAGATGAATATATTATCAGTAATTTTGTATCATTATATCCTCACAATTGTGATTCCTGGTTTTTAAATCGGTACCTGAAAATCATTGAAATACGTGTGTGGGTGTGAGCCGGGCCTTAAGGCGTAAAAAAATACGTACCAGGTATGACGTCACGGTTTCGACGCGAATTTATTGAAAACACGAGTACGACCCACCTCTAGTCGTACTTAGCCTTCTAGTTGATGGCAGTAACAGACATGATACTTTATCGATATATTGCAAACTCATTCGATATTTTTATCGATATCGATATATTAACCATCGTCAGACCTTACTATACCAGCCGCGAATTCCGCAATAGATGCACATACATAATTAATGAAAGAGGAACGAGCTCACCGTTATTGTTCTTTTTTTTAGACTGGTAGTAGTTTTACCTTCTCCATTGTGTGGGTTCGATTCCCACCTATAACTAACAATTAATAATAATAATAATCTTTATTTGGAACATTAAACAAAAGTGTACAGTACAAAAATGGAAACGATGATACCTGCATGAGTTAAAAACTGTGTTATCAACATAGATGTTTGTTTTATTGTTTGTCCTATTTTTGTTATACATAATTTATTTGGATACCTAATTTAATTATGCATTACCTAGTTATCAAAATTGACACTATATTATTAATTTACTCGTATACTAACAAAATATTCCACACAATAAATTAAAAGAAGCTGCAAACATCAGGATAATTTATTATTTAAAATCCGTTGTTAACTTTTTAAATAATCTCACCTTGTTTAGAAAACCTTTATTCATTCTCACCTCAATGGCTACCTAATATAAAAGTTTACCACTGAGCCTTTACTAACCCACAAACGCTCGCGATAGGCGACCACAGCCCCGAAAAACCACCCCTTAACTATATTAACCCGATGACAAATTTTGGTCACGAACCCGCGCAATGGTCCCTCGAGCCGGATACCTATTAATTCTTTAATTAACCTACGCTGGGTCATTGGCGAGGCGAATTAGAAGAAATGGCGGGAGATAACTGCGGCTGGGGGGGCATTTGTCTCCATTCGGGGATGGAGCATCTGTGGGGATGGATGGTGTTAGGGGAAAACATTTGGTTTTCAGGTGATGATAAAACCCCTATAAGAATACTCACCGAGTTTGCACAGTTAATAGATACGGTGACTGCAGTAAAGAAATATGTCGAAAATGAAAACGATACGATATTTTAACAGTAGGTGTTGGCCGCGGCGTTGTAAGCGTAGTATTGGTATCTACATGAAATTTCATTGACAATTAAGGTGTTTTAGTAAAGATTAATATAACATGTCTTATACTAAAAGCACGTAGGTATTTTTTAAGATTTCATAAAAAAACTGCTATACTGTAGATAAGAAAGCTATATTGTGGTGTCATTCTTTTTTGTACGAGTAGATCTACTTAATGTTATTGACATTTTTCATCGATTGATCATCTTAATATATATAAATTACGCTTCACGTTGTTTGTCCGCGATGGAATCAAACTTTGCACACCGTGTGCAGTTTGATCCAACTTGAAAGATTGGATAGCTTTCATCTCAATTTATAGTTGCAATATTATTTTATTGAACTGTTGACACAGCAACGCGTGGCCGGGTCTGCTAGTCATTTATATCGTAATTTTATAGAATACCTAGCAAGATAAAATATCTGAAGTATATGAGGGGATAATACACGGGTGGAAACCCGTGAAAGAAGAACAGATTCAGTAGTTTTGGAATGACCGACATGCGAAATCGCAAGCCCACAAATAGTGTAAAAAATTCACTGACAAAAATAGAATCATATCAATTACACAGTACTCGAATCGTCAAACAAAATTCAACGACAACTGTGAAGTAATAATAAACCAATATTGACGAAACATTTTAATTACCCCGCATCAGAACAGAACCCCTTTGGGGAGTTTTACCGAATTATAATTAGTTGGGAAACGAGTACCATCAAAGGGTTGAAGGGATGCTATTAACTGGATATATTAGGAAAACGTGTTTCATATTTGAAGTAGGGACGGGTGGTGAATGTAATAAATTTTAATAGTGACTTGAACGCAAGGTGGCAAACGGTTTATTCTGGAAGTCGTAAAAAAAGTGATAAACTCATTACGCCAGAGTTCTTCGGAAATATCTGGAACGTGATGGAGGGAGAGAGTGAGGAATTAGGAGAGAAATCGATAGATTTAGAAATTGTATACTAAACCAATTTAGATACAAGAGCGACCAGAATAGATTGTTCTGAATGTATCAAAGGGCGTTGAACAGTTGATCATGCTCCTACGCATTCGCAGAACATAGAACAGAATAAATTACTGAAAGTAGGAAACAGTTTTACTTGAAAATTTTAATGTAAAAATTAAAAGATAATTGTTTACTTGGTCAAACATGAAAGGACTTTTTATAAAATATATAAATATACTCTTACATTTCAAAATTATTTTCATATATTTGTTTTCAACTTTATAGTTTTGTAGAAAATAAAAGAAATCACTTTGAAGTTCAGTTAAGATTGGAGATTACAACTACTAAACAGAACATCGCGAGATCTCACTTCGGTGCGAACTAACCAGTTATCGTAACATTTCTTGTTAATATTATGAGTCTAATAACGTTGGTATAACAAGTAGGTTTGATTTCTAGATATTTACTAACTAGAACACGACGCAATATTGATAACGTACACAATTAAAGAACACAACATGAATACGGAACATTACATAATGTGTAGTTTGCTAAAACCTAAATTTATGCCTGTAGAGGCAGAAATACTAACGTTGAACATATCCCTAAAACGAAATTTCATTTGTCCCAAGTCTTTGTTATGCGATGATGACATTACAACTTAAGGCACTTGAATCCTAAAGACATGAATCACGGTACATTTGCCACAACGCGCGCAGCCACCAGCAAATCTAATACACATCGCAACGCTAATGGTATATGCGAACACTTTCATCCGTTCATTAGCCTAATGGTCGCGGGGAGAATCGTGAATGTGGCTTTTTCAGAAACCACAGGGATTTTTATGAGTAGAAGAACTCCTCGTGAAGGTGTTCGTCAGGGGCAGTATTGCGGTTTGAAAGGTATGGTTACCGGAGGCGTAACACTTGTTTGCCTAAAATTGGCGGATACAAAGCATCGTAGTTCTAGGTGTTCGTGATCTGCGTTGTTATCCTATTATAAATGTGAAAGTTTGTATGTATGTTTGTTCCTCAATCAGGCCTAAACGACAAAACGGATTGAGATGAAATTTGCTGTAGATGTAGATCAGATATACTGCCCGAATAAATAATAGACTACTTTAAAATATGAAATACATTTCCAAAACGAAAAAAAAACGCAAAAGGTATGATTTCTGTAAAGATGGCACTGGTGTGCAACAAATCTGACATCGCAGACTGAAAACATTCAGTCTTTTCTATTCGATTATTGCAATATGACAGGACAACGTATGTCGCGGGTCGGCTAGTGTTCTAGATAGACGAAGCTTTTACCCGTGACCTCGTCCGCGTAGATTTAGAAAATCGATTTTTGTCGACTTTATCGTAAAACATTGACATTCATAAAAATCAAAAGAAATTTTAAACTATCTTTAGGTATATGAAATTTCATTACAATCGGCCCAGAGGTTAGCAGGTAGCAATTTAAGTTCTACCTCCTAGTTATATAAAAAGACTTAATAAGATTCTGATTGTGCTGACTGGAAAATAGGAAATCAATGATTGCAGATTCTTTAGATAGAAATCGAATAACCAATGTCGGTGATATCTACGTGACCGAATTCACGCTTGCCTTGTGTCTACCGAACTCATAACTATAAGGTTTTTCTGAATCCTAAGAAGTCATCTAATTCCAATACTATACTAACGTATTTTGCGTTTCACAATCTTATTTTGTCGGACACAATCAAATTTTTAAAGATACACTAGCTGCTCGACCCGGCTTCGCACGGGTGGTACCCGGATAAAAAGTAGCCTATGTGTTATTCTGATGTTTAAGCTAGATATTACTGTAAAGTTTCATTTGAATCCTTTCAGTAGTTTCTGCGTGAAAGAGTAGAAGAGTAGTTTGTTAACACACACACACACACTCACAAACATTCGCATTTACGTATAATATTAAGTAGGATAAAGATCTATCGATAACCATCGATTCTCAAGTGTTATATGAACACTTTTGACTTGCGCCAAGTTATTTTTGTTACCATGCATACGGATCGGAGCTTATACGATCGTAATATAAAGAATATCGATCGTGAATATAAGAACCCGGCATAAGCAAGATAATATCAATAATATTGTTAGAAATACTATGCATAACATCTGATACGTGACTTTCCTAGACACAATAAACTAAAATCATAAATTAAACGCTCAAGGATGTAAATCGTTGGGAAACTAACTGAGCTTCCTGCACGTGTTCCTGGAGTTACGTGAGAATTATATCTAGTATGTGAATATACAACCGGTATTATTATACCCTAGAATATGCAAATTAGTATTAAAAGGATAGCGGAATTGAACAGTCCAGTCTCAGTTAGTTTGCATTGTTGCAATTTCAACGAGTTTAATGCAATTGGGTTTTGCAATGCAGAGTATAACACATTACACAATACATTATGGGTTCGACCCAGGGCAAACATTTGTGTGATGATCATAGATGTTTGTTCTGTGTCTGGGTGTTACTATGTATATTATGTATGTATTTACAAAAAAAAAGTAAATAAGTATTCTATCAGATATCTGGTTCCCAAGCTTTGCTTAGTTTGGGGCTAGATGGACTTTACACACAACAATATTTATTTATTTATTGAAATATCTGTCTGTCTATCTATCTATCTATATAAATAAAAATGAATCGCCGAAATGTATGTACGCACATACCTTCGAAACGACTGCACCAAATTGGATAAGTAATTATTTTTTTATTGTGCTCGTTATTGTCAGGACAAGTATATAAAAGAAAATTTTGAAAAATCCACCATTAAATTGTGATATTTGGGAAAAACTGAAAGTGCTTTTTTATATGGGATTTTTGCGATTTTGACAGGACAACGTCTGTCGGGACAGCTAGTAATCAATATTATCTTTTACAATCGCGTAAATTTCGTGAATGACATGACAAGGATCAAAAGACACACTTCTTTGTCATGATCCAAACCAGAGCGTTGAGGAACGGGACAGGAAATCATTATAATTTGACCGATGTTTTTAGGAAATAACATTATCGAGACGAATGTGCATTTACGAGCAACTATTTACGAAGTACCCTATCGAAATATTGGTAGTGTGGATCTTTCTATGGAGGCCGGCTAGACTCTCCGATTTTTGTATTGTAGAATTTTATGACAATAATGGTAGTGTGGATCTTCTATGGAGGCCGGCTAGATTTAAAGGGAGAAGCCACAGCGGAAGCCAATGCCGGTGATTCAAGTTTACACTCGAAATGCAAGTGTAAAAATATAATAAGTTTTCTGTTGAAAAATATTTTTTAAAGACAAGCTTTTGTAAAATAATTTAAATCTTCGAGCACCAGCGCGCTATCACCTGTCACATCATATAACATTGTCATCGGAACTTGAAAAATATTGAAAGTTTTTACTCAATCGAAGTATTTACTAAGGAGTTCGATTGTGAGTGTCTGTTGAACAGCTCCTGACTCCATCATCAGATCAGCTCTCTGACACCAAATTATTGCATTGCCACTGCCACCGAAGTTACATAAGTATGTAAAATTTCAGCTCAATCGGTTGGGGATAACTGCTTCAAAATTGAGTTGCAAGATTCCACCTTAAATAGTTACATACATACATACATTGCAAGTTAAATAAAAGCTTGTAAAAATTACCAGTTCATCTATAGCAAACCGTTGCGCAGTTCTGGCGATATTCGCCCGATAAAATTCAAATGTGGCTGGAGAACTAATGTCATCGAAACGGTCGACGGCACCAAACGACCTTACTGCTCGAATATTGGAATAGGATAGGATTCAGTTTTATGCGCAATGTGCAAGGTTATCGGTGCGATATTGCCTTAAATCGGAGGTAAAAATTTGATTCATTTTAGGTAAATACGATTTGCAAAAAAACCTAATAAATATCTAAATTTCAATGGCATTTACACACGAAACCAGTCCTACAACAAAATACTATTAAGGTGATAATTATGTGATTTGTATGGGCTGAGTCTAGAAGGATAAGACGGAAAAAGTGATAAAACTGCATTATCTTGATTAAAAATTATACCAGTGTTTTTGAAGAGCCAACTTTGGAAAATAAATCTATCGAGAAAAGTTTCACCAATCGTGTTTCTGTCTATAATTTATCTAGATTATATCCTTAACTTATCTTTGTCATAAAGAAAAAAAACTTTATGTTTTGAGGTTATTGAGAAAAAACGTTTCTGCAATCATCAAAAACATTTATTACTCGTCGTAAGCCAAATAGTTCGCTAAGAAGTTAAGTTATATACAAAAATTGCTCTCCTAAACCCGTTTATTAAATCTAATTCAGCAATCCAGAGCTTTTATGTAAAAGACGAACGAAACGGAAGTTCCCATTCGTGAGAGGATTGAGTCTGACTTCAAAGGAGTTTAAATCCATTAAATCTTTTCAACCTATCCATTTCAGCTGGACGCTTTGAAAGAATTAACAGGTCTTTGTTGTACTTTCAACTGGAAGAGATTAAGAAGGACAAAGACTCATTCGACGTATTAGTTGAGCTACATCAAGTAGCGTCGAGTCGCTCTTTATGGTTTTACTAGCTGCTCGCCCCGGCACGGGTGGTACCTGGATAAAATGTAGCCTAGATGTGTTTTTCTGATGTATCCTAATAATATTATAAATGCGAAATTTAGTAAGTTTGTTTGTATGTTTGTGCCTCAATCAGGCCGTAACGACAAAACGATTTAAGGTGATAAGTGAAATTTTTGACGTTTTGTATGGGCTGAGTCTACCCGGATAAGACGGAAAAAGTGATAAAACTGCATTCTTGAAAACCTTCAAATTTAATAAAAAAATGTCTTTAATTTAGGTAACTTGTATGATTATCTAACGAATTATATAAAAATGAACTATTTAGCTATTCATAGTTTTGATTAAAAATGAAACTAGTGTTTTTGAAGAGCCAACTTTGGAAAATAAATCTATCGAGAAAAGTTTCACCAATCGTGTTTCTGTCTGTAATTTATCTAGATTATATCCTTAAGTTATCTTTGTCATGAAAAACAAAACTGTATGTTTTGCGGTTATTGAGAAAAAACGATTCTGCATTCATCAAAAACATTTATTACTCGCCTTATGATGAAATTGGCTGTAAATGAACATTGTAGAATGCCCGTAAAAAAATAGATACTTTAAAATACGAAAAATCTCCCAAAAATGACAAAAAAAAACGCAAAAGGGTTTAATTTTGAAAATCTGACATCAGCGTTGATATCAATCGTCATAGCAACGTTGCTATGACGTTACTCTATGCGATTATTCAAATTTGGACAGGACGCGGGTCTGCTAGTAAGCTATATTACTGTAAAGTTTAATTTGAATCCTTTCAGTAGTTATTGCGTGAGAGAGTAACAAACACACAAATCCACTCACAAATTTTCGCATTTATAATATTAGTAGGATTATGCCAGAGAGTATTTCGTATAGGATGACTGCCACAAAGTGCAGTGAGGGTGGACCAAGATTTAGTCGACCGATAACTCGACATCGTAATAGCACTTAATATTCCGTCGACCGATACCTGGTGTTTTGATAAGACAGAAGGCTTCAGAGGATGCACGAGAGAGCTTGCATTGTTAATGATATCGAAAATATTTTTTAGGGTTCCGTACCCAAAGGGTAAAAACGGGACCCTATTACTAAGACATTGCTGTCAGTCTGTCTGTCACAAGGCTGTATCTCATGAACCGTGATAGCTAGACAGTTGAAATTTTCACAGATTATGTACTTCTGTTGCCGCTATAACAACATATACTGAAAAAACAGAAAAAAAACAATATTTAAGTTGGGCTCCCATACAACAAACGTGATTTTTTTGCCGTTTTTTTACGGAACCCTTCATGCGCGAGTCCGACTCGCATTTGGCGACGGTTTATCTTTATTTTTTAAATAAAAGACTTCTCACAAAATCGGGTCGTAGTTGGCTCAGACACTTACGACAGTACATTCAACCAACTATGAAAGCTTTCTGCGTGTTTAAATACAACTAGCTCTTATCTAACAATTAAAATTGACCAAGATTGAACGATTCATTGCATGCAAATATAGTCCTTAATGCCCTTTGAATAGAAGTTTAAGGAACCCTCAATCAATTCCAATCAAATACTGCGTGCTTAGCGAGTTAAGATTGACTCTGTACGTAGTCGAGGTCAATAGCCAATTAAAAGTCTCCTAATAGAAACTTCAAATGATTACCTATTGGTATAAAGCTCTACCACCTTTTTAAAGGTTTAATTCGGATTGTTATGTAAATGAAGCAAGTTTAAATTGGCATTATCTCATAGCTAGACTACACAATCACAAGTTATATCGTTGTATTGTATGAATGCATGTTAAAACACACGAGATAAAATCGAAACAAGACGACAAAAGCCAATAAAAAAAAACAAATAACAGATGAAATCTGATTAAAAAACCGGCCAAGTGCGAGTCTCGAGCACGATAAATTCCGTATCATTATTTATAAAAAAGCGGCATAAAACACGTTTGTTGTTTAGGTGCCCCACTTAAATATTTATTTTATTCTGTTTTTAGTTTTTGTTCTTATAGTGGCAATAGAAATAGATAATCTGTGAAAATTTCAACTGACTAGCAATCAAGGTTCATGAGATACAACCCTGTGACAGACAAACGGACGCGGTCAGAGAAGTCTTAGTAATAGGGTCCCGTTTTTACCCTTTGGGTACGGAACCCTAAAAAAGGGATTCAGAAGGCTATCTGAGGAAAAGGTTTGAAACGGCACTGCGGCGAAATGAAATCGTTATCAGGGCGATTCTCGTTATGTACTCTTATGTTCGATTTGAGATCGACATGAACCTAAACGTAACGACTGATAGGAAAACTGTAAAAGCAGTTTCGATACCACGGAACAAACAATAGGAGAAAACTGAAACCCTAAAAAGATATTGTTTACTCCTGACTCAAATACTTTGTTTTCAATTGACAGTAAATAAGTTTTCTGTGGTTTCCTCACGATGTTTTCCTTCACCGTTTTAAGCACGTTAATGCGCATATAAATTATGTATAATTACTTATCAAAAACCTATTCTAATAGAAATCTGGATCTACATATTACCTATCTTTAACAATAAATCACAAGTTGATCTTAATAGTAGGTATCAAAATATTTCGATCATAAATTGTAAAATGTAACATTTTGAAATAACATCTTTATCGTGAAAAGTTTCAGCTATATATTATGTTTTCAGCTTAATAGAAATCTAGGTAGGAACCTGAAGTAATATATTTATAAAAATAGGAGATGTGGCTTGTTCAGAAGTATTTCTTTTTTCGTTTCGAAAAAGAGCAATCGTCGACATACAGCCCCTTAAGTGTAATAGAGACCAATCCGACGAGTTAGATTGCAATGCAGTTCAATATGTGTAGATGGAATGAGAGATAACGCTTGCAAATGGATCACACGCAACACATTTGAAGTGCAAGCGTAGGTACGCGTAGGTATGCGTAGTTAGGTACAGGAAGATTACTGAACCGAATAAAATGCAATTTACTAGCGAACAGGATAGACCATGACCTGGATACAACAGCATGTATAATGCAGTAGGTGAACTGTAGAATTAATCAAAAGGCGCCAAACCACCCGACGAGGTAAGCACAGTTATTGTAAACAAGTATATACTACGTGATAAACTCATACTAACAATGTGATTTTTCAAGGCAAGTCTATAATTAACTGGGTAAGGATGGAAATTATTGCGAATTCTGAAACAGTTCAATGCTACTTAATGCCTATTTTTAGTATGGGTCCGACCATCGACTACATAGCCTAATAGACGCCTAATGGCTTCATTTCTTCAAACAAACAACTCTGTCAAGTCAGTGAGGTATGAGGTACGGGGGGAGTGGGAAAAAATGCATTCTGATTGGCCGGTTCAAGATGACGTGATTCACTAGGGATGGGAAGTGTTGTCATGAGTTGTCGATAGCAGTCAGAGGCACGTCCAAATATTATATTCGGCACATACCCACATTTTGCAGTAGTTAGCAGTCCATACGTGACAGGTTGCAAGCCCATCGCCGCTTATAACAATACTAACTACTGGTTTCCTCGCGATGCGATGCGATGCGACTGGTTTCCACCGTTTTAAACACGGGATCGGGATCGGGATCGGGATCGGGATCGGGATCGGGATCGGGATCGGGATCGGGATCGGGATCGGGATCGGGATCGGGATCGGGATCGGGATCGGGATCGGGATCGGGATCGGGATCGGGATCGGGATCGGGATCGGGATCGGGATCGGGATCGGGATCGGGATCGGGATCGGGATCGGGATCGGGATCGGGATCGGGATCGGGATCGGGATCGGGATCGGGATCGGGTAGGTTTATCGATCATCAATTATTGAGGAGTGGTACAACACTATTGACTATCGACAAGGAAAATAACCAGTGTAACTTGAGCTTGTGGTAATGGTTTTTTAGCATAAACAGACGAGATGTGCACGGGTCAAGGAAGTGGTCGGTACTACTGCAGGTTTGACGCGCGGTATTTTTTATCGGCCGTATAAGCCTGATGTTTTGGATGACAGTGTTCGCCTTGCATGCGGTGTCTTCTGGGCTATGTAGTCGATGGGTCCGACCGACCGATCTATCAACTAGCATACATATTTATACATACTACTATGTAGGTATTTTGTAATAGTTGCTATGTAAAGTATTCAGCATCGGCCTGTAGGAATAACAAATAAAAGAAAAATAGGTTCACGACTGTAATCCCCAAGTACGGTAGATATCCTCTCAGATCTCCAGACGCTTAGATCCTTTAAAGATGTCTAGTGGGGGTAGTCAGACGCTCGTCCAAACATTATATTTGTCACATGCCCACATTTTGCAGTAGTTAGCATTCCATACGTGACAGGTTCCAAGCCCATCGCCGCTTATAAGAATACTAACTGGTTTCCTCACGATGTTTTCCTTCACCGTTTTAAGCACGTGTTTTTGATGCGCATATAAATTTTTCGAACAGAAAAATCCATTGATGCACGCCGGGATTCGAACCGACGACCTTCACATTGAAAGTCGAGGTACCACCCACTCGGCCAACACAGCTTTTTTTTTACGAATAACTGTCTCATACAAAGTAATGTCAAATCAAACAAGAATGATCTGCCAAATGAGTTACTTATTTGACTTCAGAATTGTAAACATTTCAAAGTTCCAAAGTACACAACGATTGAAATTATACACACAAGGGATAAAAATAGAAGAAATACGAATAGTACTGATGCCATTCGCAGAGGAAATTGCAGCCGATGACCTACTTGGCCGCAAGCAGGATCCTTGTAAGGTACTTGCCAAACGCCGATATGTTCAACTCTAATTTAAAACGATGTTGTCTGTATTAACGCCAAGTTTAGTTAAATATTAAAACTAATCCCTATATTCTTAGTAACCTCGACTCTACCTTGACTCAAAATAGCTCGAGGCCCCTAGAATTTTCCCCCGAAAAGCACCTCATGTTTGGTATCATAAATCGATATTTTGGAGGTTCCTCAGTTACGTCATTACTTCTTCTGTCCGAGGAAATTTTCATCAAACAAACCGTCACACCCATGCATCGTTCAGAAGCTGTCAAGGTAGGTACCTTGAGTTGACAGTTCCGTTGACAGAGGAATCCTCGACTAGAGGCAAACTCGAACTAATTTTATCAACTAAAGCTACCAAAGCACGGTTTCGAGGTCGACTATGGAGATAAAAGATAGCAAAAAATACAAATCGTTTCACAGAAATATTTCGTGGTATTTTTGTAATTTCAAGGCACATTATTTCAAAAGAACTTGGAAGATCTTTGAGTTCTTTTGTACACGCTCAAAAGTTAAGTCTAGGATTTTTTATTCTATATAATTTCAAGCCAAGGATATCAACAAATTTTCACAGCTTATTTTTTTAAGTCACTTACCAGCACTGGGGAAAACACAACTTTCCCTGTCTTCAAAGAAGCTTCGCTCTGTCATTTTAAATTACCTGAAAGCAAGAAAAATTCCCTTTTGAAAACACAGTTCCGAGAAAGTACCAAATAACGAGTAAAGCAAACAAGATACAAGTCTTTTAGAACTTATAACTTCAGCGGAAATTGAAAACAGAGTAAACAGTTGCGAGAAAATATATTTTTCGGTTTGTCCGTAGTATAGTAATGAAAGTATGTATCGTAAAGTCTCGTCGGATGTAATGAAACTGGGATCGGCTTTTGGACAATTTGAAAGGTTATTTTATTTATTTATTTATTTATACTTTAATTGCACTTATAAAATAAATAAAAAAAGGCGGACTTAATGCCGAGGCATTTTCTACCAGCCAACCTAATTGGTAGTGGAAATATGTAGTTGCCAATAAAAAAAAACTTAAAAACTAGGTAATGAAAAATAATATACTTAATTTTACATATATTTAAAATAAATACCACAGAAAATATTATTATAATAATATAAGAATATATATTTATGTACTTATATTAAATTACTGTATAAATGTTGTATAAAATAAGTGCAGTTTCTAAATGAGTTCTTAAAGTCATGCAGGATAAGTAAAGTACCACCTAAAGTACCCAACCAGGGTATTATAAATGTTTAAGGAAATGTTCGCGAGTCAATTCTTTAAAGCACTCTTTAGAGTTATGAGTGTAGTAAACTCCAATATAATGATAGATTCAGAGTTAATACTAATACCTAATACCTAATTTTTTTACTCCCCTTGCACCATTTCGTGGAATTTAAAAAAAACATTAAATAATATTAACTGCTTTAGTAACCTAGTTTCCTTAAAGCGCAATGTTTAGCTATATAATCCGGTTCGAAGTGTACGAACCGTATGAAGCGTAGAAAAACCAAATCATATCATTAAGTATTACAGAAAAATCGTGGCGGCCTCATCGGAGAATACATCTGAATTAAATCGACAGCCACAGTAGCGCTTAGCTTAATCGAAAAAAATCACAAACAAGCGAAAGTGGAACACGATTTCCCTCTCAAAGAGCCTCCGCGTATATTGCTCAAACCGCATCGGGAGCGGTTCACAATTAAACACATTTTCATTACGGTCTACTCATGTATGTTGGGAGTCTAGCAATTGAATTCTGAACCACTCGCAGTTCCATTTCAGTATTTATAAATGGTTTATAGCAATAAGTATAGCTTTTTAGGGTTCCGTACCCAAAGGGTAAAAACCGGTCCCTATTATTTCGCTGTCCGTCTATCTGTCGCAGGGCTGTATCTCATGAACCGTGATAGCTAGACAGTTGAAATTTTCACATAGATTATGTATTTCTGTTGCCGCTATAACAACAAATACTAAAAACAGAATAAAATTAATATTTAAGTGGGGCTCCCATACAACAAACGTGTTTTTTTTTTGCCGTGCGCGTGTCCGACTCGCACTTGGCTAGTTTTTTTTAATTGTTACTGATATCGCGCTTCTTTTCAAGCAATGAAAAGATGTGAAGCAAGTAAACATTTTTAGTTTACTCGGGAAACAGGTGACTTTGTGTAATCAACCAACACTTCTAGTAATATCAGGTCGCATTTAAAAGTCGAGTCGGTCGCAAGGACCAAAAGGCTATGGCATATAGGCTTCGGGGTTAGTGCGTCGCATACGTCGCGTCTAATCAGGGCTGACCCGGATTGTTCTTTGTTCCTGAGGAACGAGGGCGAGAACCGGGAACTAATTGCAAGCCGGCTGACAAGGGCCTTTGTCGGCGTAGCAGTAGCTAGGGGAGATTTGGACAAATTTAGAGGGTGAAATTTCCGGATGTATGAGTTTGGTGTTTTTTCAGCGCAGACCAGTAAGTCGAGATTGGGTTGTTTAAATCGGACGCCTCTCTGAATCAGTGAACACATGACGTCGGTAACATATAACTTATCTAACATTTCCAAGCTTTAGCATACATCAAAATGTTTCAAGATATAATATCACCACCTTGTATGACAAATTAAAAACTACGAGCGTCTTGGTTTAAATAATTCATGAAACATCGTTTACGTCCTCGTATTTTACGTGGGAATTATAATCTTGGAAGTTCAAAGTTTTGTATTAAATTTTACACAACGTAATCCCGGGTGGCATGAGACAAGGTCGCGAGAAACTGGTATATATACGGGCGATTCTCTGTAAACTCGTAATCGACCTGTCCCGACCGATTTTTTCAAAAAGTTATTAAATTATTTAAAATGAAAACACTCCTAATGAAACTTTAAGCCTGAAACTTTACAGGCCCATTGTTTTTAGAACCGTATCTATTTTTATTTTTTTTCTAGACATGACCGAAGCTCTAAAAATACAGTCCCCTGGCTGTCCCCATCACTGTATTCTCGCCTAGAATTTAGATTTACGAAGAAGTTATTGAAACTACATACATTTGGCAGTTAATATCTTATAGAAAAATAATTAAATTATATTATTTTGTAAAACAAGGTCTCATTACGAATTTTATTATATTTAGTTAACATCTGTAAAGTTTGTCCCCAGAATTTACATACAGTCCCCTGCCAAAAATTTAAATCCATAATAAAAAAAAACGGTAATATTTACAAACGTTTTTTTAGTTAAAATAAACGCAAATTGTTGTGAAGTTGGCAACCTTGCCAAATGCGAGGACGAGACGCCATTATGTTAAGTGTCAGATTGTCATTTGTGAGGTGAACACGCGTTTGGACCGCTACCACACACAGTCCTCTGGTAAGTAATAATATGCATGTTAATTACTTTAATTAGCTCTATTATATAGTTTATTGTTTTATTATTTTTGTATTAATTGATCAGTTGATTCTTAAAAAACTATTTTACATCAGTTTTTTAAATATTGTGAAATCTAACCGAAATACACAGTCCCCTGGCAACAGTCCTCTGCCTGAAAAGGCAACAGGGGACTGTTTTACACAACAGGGGACTGTGTATTTTGCGTATTGGTTATTGTTTGTGTAAATTTATCCATTAGTCTGTTTTATTAATGTAAAAATCATCAAAGTATCATTGCTTCGCAATATTTTCCTTTATAAAATTATATGTGTGTATTATATGTGTTCACGATCGCCCTGTGTATAATTAACACAGGGCGATCGTGAACACACGTGATATGGCTCCTAAAAAATAAAAAAGTTGTTATTCTGAGAGGAATTACTACAGAAAAAGAGAGAAGCAGAGCGACTACGATACCAAAGAAAAAATGACCCTCAATAAAGAGAAGAAATGAGAGAAAAGGAGAAGTTAGAAGTTAAAAATGTATCAAAAGAAAGAAAAGGGTTTGCGAAAGTTAGTAAAGAACATCACACCTCGTGAGCAAAGATCTGCCTTTAAAAAAGTGAAAAGAACATTGTATCGTATACCGAGCCAAAATACTAAGACTCTGAAAAGCGTCATATTATACTTTTGTGGGAGAAAATACGCCGTTATCAGATTCAGAAGCAGATACATCTCCAGCTCCAAGCCCAGCAGCTTTCAGTGATAGTTTTCGGCAAAGAAAAAAAGAAACCACAAAGCGTTTAGAGAAAAAACTTGAGAAATACAAAAAAGTATTAGCGAGCTTTAAAAGTAAAAACAAAAATGCTTTTGCAACAGCGGATCTTGTGAGCATTATAAGATTGGCAATATCAATTTTGCTCTAAACCGACCATCTAGGACAGTAAAAGAAGTTTTTACAGAGTCCGAACCGAAAGATCATGAAACTGCTAAGCCTGAATTGATACCTACGCTAAACAAGCCCCCTTATAGTTGGATGATGATATAGCAGGAAAGAGCGGCATTCGGAATTCATGTTACAATACTAGAGATTACGTTCTTGTGAAATATCCAGCTAAAAATGTAGAATATCGTTATGCTGCCGTAATTAATGAGATTGATGACGACGAAAATGACTTATGTATTAATTTCCTCAAGATTTGTGACCAAAAAGTGCAGATCTTTAGAAAAGATGACAATGACATTGCATACGTGTCATTTGACCAAGTTGTCCAAAAGTTGGATAATCCTGACTTGATTTTAAAGGAAAAGAGAATATTTTATGAGTTTTTTACTCAAGTAAACATTTTCGAGCGCTTACTTTTTAAAATGTTAAGTTCATTATGATTAATTTTATTATGTGCCTTATTTGATTTAGAAAATCGTCAGGATATGATTGGAGATATCAGTTGAAATATCATATAATTATTTGAGAGAAAAGACTTTTCTAATAATTATATCAATAATAGTAAGTATTTCAGTCAAATAATGATTAATAATATTAAGTAAGACTTTATCTTAGTGAATACAAAATCATTCTAGCACTTAAGGTTAATTTTTGATATGAATGGTTAAAGAAAGTTACGTTTTCTACTATTTTTTTATAAAGAAACTTTGTTAAATATAAATGCGACATTATGTCATAAAAGTAATAAATAATTTAATAATATTAAATGACTTTTTATTACATCCTCTGTCTCACTTTACAGCTTCCTCTCACGTTTAAAACAGTCCCCTGATGCCTCAAACAGTCCCCTGTCATGATTTTTTGGAAAATCGCTAATAACTCGGAAAATACTTAAAAATTCAGTGGGCCTCCTTATCTAAATAAAATAATAGTTAATTTTCCTCGAAATAGGACACGGTTTTTTGGCAAATGTTAAAAAAAAATGCCAGGACAGCATTTGTATGGGACCTGTACGAGCTTACAGAGAAATGCCCATACACCCATGTTCTAAGACTATCAAAGCGATGTTTGTGATTTTATTGACTTTGATATGATTAAAGTGTTTGACGTTGATATGATTGTTGATATACAGTACTGATTGAAGAATGACAGCTTTAAGTCTTTAAAGTTAGTGCCAAGGAACATTTAGTACAGGGTAGTTTAAAAATGTGTGTCAAGCGGCAGTCCACAGGTAATAGCAGCCTTAGAGGTAACATAATCACACGTGTAAAAAAATAATGTTAAAATCACCCTCAAAGATTTAGGAAGCATGCAGAATTTCAACCTTACTAAAATTATATTTTTTTTAAACGCTTTGGTTACATCTATTTTAACAAATAATTATGCATTCTTTAGGGTTAACTATTTACCTATCTAATTTAGAAAAAAAATAACACAAATTAAATAAAACCGGCCAAGTGCGAGTCGGACTCGCGCACGAAGGGTTCCGTACCATTAACTATAAAAACGGCAAAAATCACTTTTGTTGTATGGGAGCCCCCTTAAATATTTATTTTATTCTGTTTTTAGTATTTGTTGTTATAGCAGCAACCGAAATACATATTGAATTTGAATTTGAATTTGAGACAGACGGACAGCGAAGTCTTAGTAATAGGGTCCCGTTTTTACCCTTTGGGTACGGAACCCTAAAAACAAGTCCATAGAATTTGCCGTAAATAAATAAAATAACCATAATTACCTATAGGCTATTAACGAAATACAGCCTTACCCACAATTATTGAAAGGTTAAAACGATAATGCCGCGTTATTGCTCCATCACTATAATTTTCCGTAATGCCGTTTGGTTGCCCGAGAGACAGTGAACATTTCCTCAGGTCAGATCATACCAATGCAATTCAAAAATTTACTACCTGTCGTCTTTACAATCTGTAACTCGAGTTCTACGGAACGGATTTGTGTTCGATGACATTTTCACTATAAAATTTCATCGCCAATGACGTGAGAAGGTCTGCATTGACTCTCGTTCTCCATTTCGGTAAAATAGATCATGGCTTTAACCCGATAAGGGGGATATTTCGATACATTTGGCGTTAATAATGAATGTATCGTAAATTTGGGATTAAGGTTATGATCTTCCTCGTGTCGCAGTAATCTGATAACTTAGTAACTCAACTACACTGCACAAGTACCTACTCAATAATGATGGCTAAAGGCTGCAGCGTTACTTAAGGCGCTCCCAGTCGACGATTGTTTTTGTTCGAAACAAAAAAATAAATACTTGTGAACAAGCCACATCTCCTATTTTAAAATGTATAGTACATGTGAATAAAGATGTACCCATCTTTAATCACTTCGATAAATAATCCTACCGACCGCTGCAATGACGACAAACACACGTCGGCGCGTGGTCCGCCTTAGCTTTTCGAACAAATTAATGATATAAATTATATATAATTACTTATCAAAAATCTATTCTAATAGAAATCTAGATCTACATTATTACTTATCTTTAACAATAAATCAAAAGTTGATTTTAATAGTAGGTATATAAAATATTTCGATCATAAATTCTAAAACGTATCATTTTGAAATATTATCTTTATCGTGAAAAGTTTCTGCTATTATGTTTTCAGCTTAATAGAAATCTAGGTAGGAACCTGAAGTAATATACTTATAAAAATAGGAGATGTGGCTTGTTCAGAAGTATTTCTTTTTTCGTTTCGAAAAAGAGCAATCAGCGACTGGGAGCCCCTTAATCAAATTTCAAACTAAATTTAACCTCACTAAACCTATACCTAGGAAAGCCAAAATCTGTTAATAGGAATGATGCCGATGTATTCGGCCTTTCTGGTGATATAATGGCATAATTTTGAAAATGTAGTCCAATATGTGGAGCAATAGCTACGCGTAACTCGATGGCAGCTGGGAACACTGGATTACCTTGTGAAACATGAGCTACTGATTCCAATATCAACTGTGCGTGAGCGAAAAGGACGATAACCATCCGATATTGATAAGTCGATGGTACTTGGTACCTCAGCCAATATCACGTTAATATGTTTCGACTAACCAAACGCTATCATATCATATCGTATCCCATGGGAGGCTGTTTTCCTTGACGTATTTTGTGGAAGTCGCAGTCGTTTCGGGTATATCATTCAAACCAGGAATTTTATTCCGACTAGCTGATCCGCTCGCAACTTTGTTTGCGTAGCGTATGTTGTTGCACTTGTTTTTTATAGTTAATCCTGAGTATGATTTACTTTCGAGTTTATAAATATACTCCAAGCTTTGAGATAAACGGACCACGCGTTGAAAATCTCTCATAAGCCCATAACTAATACTGATACCCCTTTGCACCGTTGTGATTTACTTTAAAGAGTATTTTTGTTGTTTAATCAAATAAATGCATTATTGTTTAAGCCTCAATGATATTGTTATGTCGGAGCGTGTCGTGACGTGCCTTATGTATATCGTATCCATACATTTAGTATGATTAGAATTATATTACTAAAGCGCAGCGTTTCGGGACGCTGGATACGATATACATATGGCGCGTCACGAGTCACGGCACGCCCCGACATAACAATATAATTGTGTCTTAAGGCAGCATTAACGCCTACGTAAGTAATGCCAGTTTTTGAGCTCATCCATGTGTCCAATTCATTCTTCTTCCAAAAATACTGTTTATCGCCGTCACTAAGATCTCGTACCAACACTCTATTAAAAATGATACACATTATTTCTTAAAGAATTAATTTAATTTCTATTTCTACAGCAACAAATTGTAAATCGCTAAACGAAATTATGTAAGCTCATGCATAAATAATAAGTTGAATTCCGGCGGAGGCATCAACAAAGCCTACAACGGAAAAGTAATAACGACTTTCTTGGAACTTGGACCATTAAGTTAAGTTAACTTAAGCGTAACAACGTGACGCCAATGATGGTTCATTTAGGAACAAATTTACCTTTGGTTACTGATGGACAACTTCTAATGAGAGCGACCCTGAGATATCAAAGTTTTATTTAAGCCGCTAACCCCATAACACTTAATTTATTAAAAGATAGAACTGGTAGGAATCTGGAAGTAAACGTACGTAGAAAACTTACATCATTGACAAATTTGTTACTTAATAGAGAAACACATAACGAACACATACAACTTGAGGAAGTAACGAGAGAAATAGAAAAACAGTGACAACTAAAAATACCGGGATTAGGCAAGATATAATTATAACAAAAAACCGGCCAAGTGTCCCGTTCGAAAAATTCCGTACCATTTCTATAAAAATGGCAAAAAAAACATGTTTGTTGTATGGGAGCCCCCCTTAAATATTTATTTTATTCTGTTTTTAGTATTTGTTGTTAGAGCAGCAATATAAATACATAATCTGTGAAAATTTCAACTGTCTAGCTATCACGGTTCATGAGATACAGCCCTGTGACAGACAGACCGACAGACAGACGAACAGCGAAGTCTTAGTAATAGGGTCCCGTTTTTACCCTTTGGGTACGGAACCCCTATTATTTTTCAGGTCCGTTCGTAAAACTTTCCATTTAACTCGCAAGTAATTTGTGTCAGCCAACGCATAATTCTTTTAGTTCACTGCATCCCCAATTTGACCTACTTCCCAGAATTGTTAGTGAATTCCCCCACTGATTCAGTCGCTCGTGCATTAAAAGACCCTCGTAAAATAATTTTAGAGTAGTGCGGATAAAAAAAAAACCTTATAGCATTTCTACTTCTAATCTAGGATTACGATCTCTCGATGCCTCAATTAAACTGGTAGATATAAATAAATGAATCAAATAAGCAAAGTCAGTTATCTAATTTGTCGATGGTGTACTGGAATAGTGGAAGTGGCTATCAACTATAAATCTTAGACAAAATACACCATCATCATCATCATTATCTTCTTCTTGTCCCACTTAAGGGGCTCCCAGTCGCTGATTGCTCTTTTTCGAAACGTTAAAAGAAATACTTCTGAACAAGCCACATCTCCTATTTTTATAAGTATATTACTTCAGGTTCCTACCTAGATTTCTATTAAGCTGAAAACATAATAGCAGAAACTTTTCACGATAAAGATATTATTTCAAAATGATAGGTACGTTTTAAAATTTATGATCGAAATATTTTATATACCTACTATTAAAATCAACTTGTGATTTATTGTTAAAGATAGGTAATATGTAGATCTAGATTTCTATTAGAATAGATTTTTGATAAGTAATTATAAATAATTTATTCAAAAAGCTAAGGCGGACCACGCGCCGACGTGTGTTTGTCGTTATTGCAGCGGTCGGTAGGATTATTTATCGAAGTGATTAAAGATGGGTACATCTTTATTCACATATACTATACATTATAAAATAGGAGATGTGGCTTGATCACAAGTATTTCTTTTTTCGTTTCGAACAAAAACAATCGTCGACTGGGAGCGCCTTAATGTGGGGTTGGTATGGTACAACACGTTGAAAAACATGTTGCAAAGAAGATTTTTTTATTTTAGACAAGCATCCGCCCGCGTTTTTCTTGCGTGTAACCTGGATAAAAAGTGTCCTATATGCTATAACTATTAATGACAAAGAATCCTACGATACATTACTTCGTGTATCTCCAACAGTTTAGGCAGCGCACGCTAAGATAGCTCTCAGAGGAAGTTTTTTTTTCGACTTTTAATACTTATCGCGTAAAAACATACCCTCTTTTTATCGGAGTTGGTTAAAAAGTAGCCTAATGTGTTATTCTGATGAATAAGCTATATTATTGTAAAGTTTCATTAAAATCCATTCAGTAGTTATTACGTGAAAGCGTAACAAACATCCATCCATCCATACTTACAAACTTTCGCGTTTATAATATTAGTAGGATTTTTTACCATCAAATAAAATATTACCATTAGGGAGAACACATCTCAGTTCTGAACCCATTTTAGTTTAAGCAAGCATATGCTGCTAAATCACCTCATATTACGAATAATACGAGTAGTAATTATCTTACTAATCCATGATCAGAAATTAGGATCTATTTCGCTAATCCAACCAATTCCCTACCTCATACAAGATCTTAATAATCTCACATCTCGAGATGAGGTATTAATCTCTTATTACTTACGGATATCGATAATAACTATAATTATCGATGTTGTAGAAGCGAATGTTAAAATTTACAATGCGCATCAAAAACACGTGCTTACAACGGTGAAGGAAAATATCGTGAGGAAACCAGTTAGTGTTCTTATAAGCGGCGATGGGCTTGCAACCTGTCACGTATGGAATGCTAACTACAGCAAAATGTGGGCATGTGCCAAATATAATGTTTGGACGTGCCTCTGACTACCCCCACTAGACATCTTCAAAGGATCTAAGCGTCTGGAGATCTGAGAGGATGTCTACCGTATTTAGGGATTACAGTCGTGATCCTATTTATTTATTTATTTTTATTTTTATCGAATGTTTCTACGAGTATAATTTTTTCCGCGGAACTAAACTGCCCACTTGAACAGCAACACAATTCTGCTGGTGTCCTAAGAAAGATCAACATCTAAATATATAAAACTCGTTACTGACTGACTGATCTATCAACGAACGGCCTACATCACTGGTACCAGAAACTTGAAATTTAGGTGCTTATGGGTGCACTAAGAAAGGAAATCCCAAAATTCAATCTCTAAGAAGGTGCGGAGTTAAAGTCTATTTGAAAAAACTTTTACGTGAACGAAGTCGCGAGGGTTTCCACTAGTAAAAACATAAATAGGGTAGTGGGTTCACTCTAGACCACACCACCCACTTGACCTATTCCTAGTAGCCCATGGCAAAGGCCACCCTACTTTCATTCATGGCGTTCTTACTGCCCAGTCTTTGAAATAAGTGTCTACTTCATCGCGCCACCTTACTTCATCGAGTTTTTTTTTTAAACTAACAGTACTCCCTTGCTTCGGATGTATTATTGAAGTTTATAGGCAAATGTTTTTTGCAATTATCGACGGCATCTCGATTTTTTTTTAAATAAAATATAGCCATGTTACTCGTTGATAATGTAGCTTTTGATGGATGTAAAAAAATTATAAGTTTTCTGTTGAAAAATATTTTTCAATGACAAGCTTTTGTAAAATCATTTAAGCCATCGATCACCGCGCACTATCACCTGTCACATCATATAACATTGTCATCGGAACTTGACAAGTATGCAAAGTTTTTACTCAATCAAAGTATTTACAAAGGAGTTCCATTGTGAGTGTCTGTTGAACAGCTCCCGACTCCATCATCAGATCAGTATACTGTCACCATATTAATGCATTGTCACCTAAGTTACATAAGTACACATAAGTGTCACATAAGTATGCGAAATTTCAGCTCAATCGGTTGGAAATACTCCAAAATTGAGTTGCAAGATTCCACCTTAACTAACATAGTTACATACATACATACATTGCAAGTTAAATAAAAGCTTGTAAAATAGGTCCAGTAGTATTTTTAGTTTATCCGGTACAAACAAAAATACAAAATTTTACCTCTTTGTTATAGTAGTGTAGATTAAACTTGCAAGGAACGATTCATAGCTAATTAGGGAGTGATACATCATTTATTTGCTCTAGGTTTAGTTTATAGTGAGCGTGATGTTCCCCAGACTGTGTTACTTGTGAATTCTTTCGATTGCAATTAAGTCTCCATCTTATCTTGCGTTTCGTTTGTTTCTGATACTTCAAAGGGCCCGAGGAAATTGCTCGTTTTGCAAGTATTTTTATTTGCTTAAGGGGCTCCCAGTCGACGATTGCTCTTTTTCGAAACGAAAAAAGAAATACTTCTGAACAAGCCACATCTCCTATTTTTATAAGTATATTACTTCAGGTTCCTACCTAGATTTCTATTAAGCTGAAAACATAATAGCAATAAACAATAAACTTTTCACGATAAAGATATTATTTCAAAATGATACGTTTTAGAATTTATGATCGAAATATTTTATATACCTACTATTAAAATCAACTTGTGATTTATTGTTAAAGATAGGTAATATGTAGATCTAGATTTCTATTAGAATAGATTTTTGATAAGTAATTATACATAATTTATATCATTAATTTATTCGAAAAGCTAAGGCGGACCACGCGCCCACGTGTGTTTGTTGTCGTTGCAGCGGTCGGTAGGATTATTTATCGAAGTGATTAAAGATGGGTACATCTTTATTCACATATACTATACATTATAAAATAGGAGATGTGGCTTGTTCAGAAGTATTTCATTTTTCGTTTTGAACAAAAATAATCGTCGACTGGGAGCGCCTTAAGCAGGAAAACTCCTTAGAAGTCCGACTCGTTTTGTTTTACATTTCAATATAAATTGGGTTGCTGTGATGGATGTTTTTGAAAAACGCCTAAATTGACGACAAAAACCTTTCTATTTTCTGTGTTTTTTTAGGCTAGGCAATTGTTTCGTTTGGATCAATAAAATGAGGTGGCATTACAACTCGGCCTTTTTATAAAACTCTTATACCCCGTTTACACTCGCGTACGAGTGGCGAGACGAGGCGCGAGACGAGCCACGAGCCCTGAGTGTGAACAGACGCTAGCGGCTCGCCTCGCGCCTCGTGGGCACGAGTCAAAGGACCTCGCGGCAGACGCGAGCGCGGTGTTTACGAGACACGAGACGAGACACGAGGCGCGAGTGTAAACGGGGTATTACGTCTAGTTTTTGTGTACATGTCAGATCTCCAGGCGGTCATATCCTTTTATATAACTAAATAAGGTAGTCAGAGGCACGTTCATTGTTTCATTTTTTACATTTATTACATTTGGCGCATGCCCACATTTTGCTGTAGTTAGCATTCCATACGTACAGGCTGCAGGCCCATTACATAATGTAAATGCGATCTTTGGGCGTGAAATTACAGTTCAGAAGATCTCTTGAACGACCTGCATCATGGTAGCCGAGAAACAAGACCGTTCTGATTCGTGTATTACGTAATAACTATAACAATCCGCATAACTCTTGAATATTCATATCTATGGGAACTGTTCTGAGAACTATTTCTTGACAGCTCCATTACTTACACTTTCGCTTTTGTTGCTTTGTTATTGTTGTAATTATTGCGCGAGTTCACTCGGATGTTGTTATTGTTAAGTAAAGCTAGTATTCCAAACATGTAGCACTAAGATTCAACAATATAAATAATTGGCGTAGTTTTTAGTCAAAAACCAAAAGAGGCATGTTGTTTTTTTTTTTTTGTTCAAGCACTGTTTGTACGGAGAAAATAACGTGCATGCAAGTCTAGAGTTATCAGCCTACTTTTAAATGTACGTGTAAAATAAGGATTAAGAGAACCTGGATAAGAACCTGAAGTAATATATTTATAAAAATAGGAGATGTGGCTTGTTCAGAAGTATTTCTTTTTTCGTTTCGAAAGAGAGCAATCGTCGACATACAGGGCCTTAATCTAGGTATTTGTAATTTTACCGTTACTCAACTGTCGAGCGCTTGATTCATTAACGTTTATTTATTGGATAGCTTTAGAACTTTGCTCGTTTATATTAAAATTTCTTGTAAACTTTGCGAATTTACATTTTTCGGTACAACTTGGCAGAGCTGAGCGCGTCACCAACTTGCCAAATGGTTTTGTGTGGAAACAGAACCAGGGTAGGCTGCGAGACAGCTGACCAATCAGCTGCTGATTCTTTAGAAATAGCTAATATAAATAAATAAATATTGGCTGACTTTACACACAGCGCCATCTAGCCAGAAACTAAGCAAAGCTTGTACTATGGAAACCAGATAACTGATAGAATACTTATATTTTTTTTTGTAAGTACATACTTATTATAAATATTAACACCCATACACAGAACAAACATATTTTATGTTTATTACACAAATATTTGCCCTGGGTAGGGATCGAACCCACAACCTACAGCGCAGACTGTGCAACCTGAGCTGTGAGTCAGCTTTCCGAAATATCTCTTTAATGACGTGTGTTGCCAAATAATTATTGTAAATACTGAACGGTGGTGGCCTACTTTTATAGGTGCTTGCGCTAAATTTATGAGGCTTAGTTACATGTTTTAGGTTACAACTAATTGGAGCTATAATTACACAGACCGCGAGAGGGATAAAAATAAATCACTGGCCTGTTTTGGCTCTGTAGGATAAAAAGCTCTTAAAGTAAGTTGTTGTTAAGTACTTAATAAATCTGTCAAGCAAAAATTTATATGCGAATGGTAAAAATCATCGATTCGAAGGAGAAGCTTGTAGAAATGTAAAATATCGCCAGCCCGAAATCAAAAGGATAGAATAGGATCACGACTATAATCCCCAAGTACGGTAGACATCCTCCCAGATCTCCAGACGCTTAGATCCTTTGAAGATGTCTAGTGGGGGTAGTCACAGGCACGTCCAAACATTATATTTGGCACATACCCACATTTTGCAGTAGTTAGCATTCCATACGTGACAGGATGCAAGCCAATCGCCGCTTATAAGAATACTAACTGGTTTCCTCACGATGTTTTCCTTCACCGATTTGAACACTTGTTTTTGATGCGCATATACATTTTTCGAACAGAAAAATCCATAGATGCACGCCGGGATTCGAACCCACGACCTTCAGATTGAAAGTCGGGGAACTTCCCACTCGGCCAACAAGGCAAATCAAAAAGCCTATAACTGTTATAAATCAAATAGTATCAGGGTAAACAATTCAGTGTAAGGGTGTGTTCAGTGTTGTGTTGTTGTAAAGGGAGTAGTACCATGACTTAAGGCCGTGTCCCCATGTATGTGGTGCGGCGTCTTTCAACATGAAATGTTGTGTCGTCGTGACATGAAAAGACACGGCGGCGTGCGACGGAAAGTTGCCATGCAAATCGTAAGTCACCTTTTGATCGCGTAAAAGGCACCATTTCAAGTCACGGCGACCATGAGAAAGCGCGATGCTGCGCCGCGGAAAATCACTGGCGCGGCGTACCGCAGCAAATTTTTTTAGGGTTTCGTAGTCTACAAAAAACCCTTATAGTTTTGCCATGTCCGTCCATCCAACCGTCTGTCCGCAGCTTAAAAGCTGTAATTTCGCATGAATATACATACTCGTATTAGTCACGCCGACAAAGTGATAGAATAAAATCTTAAAAATCATTTCGTAAGGGTACATGTAAAGTGGGTAAATGTTTTTTTTATTTCTCGTGTACTCCATGGGTGTCGTTTGATAGGTCTTTAAAAAATATTGTGAGTTTGTGAAAACATCTTTTCGATCAAGGGAGCCGTTTGTTAAATATTAAGCTTTAAAATGCAAATTTTTGTTGGAGTCGAGTGTCCTCCCCCCCCCCCCCCCCCTCGAAAAGTTAAACTATATGGCTACTATTGGCACTAATAGCCTCTGGGCTAAGCTGCGGACAGACGGACATGGTGAAACTATAAGGGTTTCTTGTAAACTACGAAACCCTACATTGCACGTGGCCCGACACGCACTTGGCCGGTTTTTCGTTGTTTTTCATTGATTTGAATAAAAAAATCGCTCGCTTAATGTAAAGCTAAAACTCAAAAAAAATATTTTTCGAGTTTTTTTAATAAAACGCATTATTTAGATGCAAATAATAAGTTGCGTTCAACAGGCGCTTCAAAGCAAATCAATTGAACAAATATGTCACTAATATTTTATTAAGTCTTGTATTAAAAAATCTATTCACAATAATAATTATTTTATGAAATGATATTAACGGAAATTTCATTGACTATACCTTTATAACATTAAAATTGCCCAAACAAATGTATATTTTTGTATTTATCCTATAATATAGTGTACGGCGAATTCGCAAAACTTTAAACTTGAATTACCAAAAAGTTGAAATTTTGGATTACTTCACTTTATTTATAAGCGTGCGAAAATGTCAACATAAAATTCTTTTGTTTCTTACCTTATAGTTAAACCTAGCATTTTCATGGCGCGCCATCGTGTCATGATTTACGACATGAAATGTCGACATTTACGCCTCGCATGGCATCTCTCCGTGGCAGGCCGCCATGACTTTTCAAGTTGCGGCGACGCGTATTTTCATATCACAACGACACAACTTTTCATGTTGAATGGCGCCGCACCACAGACATGGGGCCACAGCCTAACCCGTCAATATTTCAATTTTACCAACCCATATTAAGCGCAATCCTTATGCTGAATACATACACATACACAGTAATATTGTACCCTCGTCTTCGCGTCAATTATTAAGGGGAAAAATAGCAAGGAACAGGTGATGTGGGTAAAACCGCAAGTGAACCAGGGGATTTGACGTTAAATGTGAAGTGACCTGCCGAAGGCATTTTGTAGAAATTGATTTGAAGCGAGCATTCGAGAATCGTACGCAAATTTTCTATATAAATCAAACGGTAAACTTGCCGTTGTGGCATGTGCCTGTCAGGTACGATTAGGTAATGTTTGGACGTGCCTCTTAATAATATAGGCATCTTTATGCTTATATGTAGGTATATAAGAGAAAGAGTAAGACAAGCTTTTGTAAATTGATTTAAACCATCGAGCACCAGCGCGCTATCACCATCGGAACTTGACAAGTATGCAAAGTTTTTACTCAATCGAAGTATTTACTAAGGAGTTCCATTGTATGTGTCTGTTGAACAACTCCCGACTCCATCATCAGATCAGCCCGACTCCATCATCAGTGACAATGCAATAATTTGATGACAGTCATCAAATTATTGCATTGTCACCGGAGTTACATAAGTATGCGAAATTTCAGCTTAATCTGTTGGGGATAACTGCATCAAAATTAAGTTGCAAGATTCCACCTTAACAAACATAGTTACATAGTTACTTAAATACATAGCAAGTATAATAAAAGCTTGTAAAAAGAAAAGCCTAGACGAACGACCGACTCTCGAATTTTTACAATAAATATCGTAAATACTTTTTTTCGATTAAAACCCCTTTCAATACTAATTCACAGCTCGGATTACAATTTATTCGTCCAACCAATCCTTTCAGGGTAATTGAGCGCTTTTCGAAATGAAAACCCGCAATAGTTTTCATTCCATTCCACGATTTGAAAACAGGTTTTCTCTCTGCACACTCACAGAGCGAGCGTTGGAAACAAGGTAACATTCGACACGTGACCATAGAATAGATGATCGAACATGCGAATAGAAACGTAACTTAGGTGAAACATATGAATGTCCCAGATTACTGTAGAAACTCGTAGATCCTATGTGGCACGTATTCCAATACCAACTATTGCCAGTGTACCACCTGTAATAAAGCACAAAATTCTAAAATATGCAGTCTTATATTAGTAGGATTTTAACCTTTGACGCCACTGACGAGTTCCGGCTCAAAGGACCAATAGGTCCTTCGAGCCGGAACGCGTAGGCAGCAGCCGAAGAAAAATCTACATTCCCTTCCTTGTTTCTACCCAGTATCTAATCGTCACCTCTGTCAGATTTGATACAAAATAAAATTGTGATATTGTTTCATGAGAACTAAGCTTAATCCATACTAGTAAAAGGTTTTTATTGTATTTGCCGAAAATAAATATACACGCATATACTTACGAAATTTGATAGTTTTTGTTTGTGAAAAAAAAATATTTTGAGGGCGGTGGATTAAGATAGTTGCGTTGCGAAATTTGTTTTGAAATCGTTACAAATATGACATTCTACAAGGTATATTATTATCATCATCTTCTGAAACCGGCTTTATTGAGTTTCTCGACAAATACCTAGTCATCATATAAAGATTTTAGTGACAATGGTTTACTTACAATTTTCTTTTTTCTAAACAAGCGAGAATATTGTTTTGGAGGCGTTTGTCCCTAATAGCCCGACTCCTTCACATCGAAAAGGTTACGATTTTATATCTAAAACAACAATTATTTTGAAGCGCCCGAGGCACAAACAATGACTACAGATAGCGGAATAGCAAACTCGAAACTCAAATTGAATCTACAACAATCCCAAAGTCATCAGGGTGACCCGAAACTTGGCTAAAGTGGAAATTGAAATAAATCGCTATCAGCAGCCAGCCTTATCAGAGGCGAAATAGTAGGACAATTAAACGCAAGTTTCACTTAGTTATCATCATGGAAGAATCGGTGAAGTGACCTGAGCGTACGCACTTCATATGACGATCTTTCATCATGTCTCTGGCTATTTCTAGGTCACCATGGCCAGGTTCGTCCAGACCTTTAAAAGGCATTTGTGAATGATAGTGAAAATACCAATGTCAGACAAAAGATCAGTGAGGGTGCCATTTATAATGATAGAATGCTAGTGACTAGTTTTTAGCCTTTTAGTCTGATTTAATTTTTACAGTTCAGCGGGGCTTTTTAGGGTTCCGTACCCAAAGGGTAAAAACGGGACCCTATTATACTAAGACTTCGCTGTCCGTCTGTCCGTCTCTCTGTCACAGGGCTGTATCTCATGAACCGTGATAGCTAGACAGTTGATGTATTTCTGCTGCCGCTATAACAACAAATACTAAAAACAGAATAAAATAAATATTGAAGTGGGGCTCCCATACAACAAACGTGTTTTTTTTTTTGCCGTTTTTTTATAGATAATGGTTCGGAATCCTTCGTGCGCAACTCTGACTCGCACTTGACCGGTTTTTTGTAAAACCATGATTATCATGTTATTGATATTCATACCAATGTTTATTTGCACTGAATGCCATAATACCTACGCTTTTTATGCTGTTTAGGCACCTACGCCTCTGCGTAGGTATTGTATTGAAAGTACCAATAAATATTGGTATGAATATCAATAGCATGATAATTATATTTTTACAAAAAAGCCAAACAGAAGTATTTTAAAAACCCTGAACAAATTATTTGTTAATTGGCAGATTATTTAGAGTGACAAACACCAAGTCCTAAACATTGCATTCTATGTGATTCGTGATCGAGTAGGACTCGTGACCATTGTAGTTGTAAAGTTAAGGTGGTGTTCGGTTACCGCGACGGGCGACCACGACATCCGACTTTACGAGTGGTGAACACAATGTATGGGCTTCGCTTCGTTGATTCGTAGGTAGCGCGACCGGCTATGCGTACGGCTGGGCATACACTCATGGACTTATTTAAATAGTGTTCAGACATCTGGTTTTTTCCCGTATGTGTAGGTGTAATTAGTACTTAGGGGTAACCACCTCTAGCTGTTAAAGGAGGAACTTATAATCCGAAAAAGAAGCCCCTAAATGATTAAAAAATGCAAAAAGTAAAAAAGGTACAGATGGCGTTGGTGTGCAACAAATCTGACTAAAAAGACTCATAGACTAAAAACATTTAGTCGTCATAGCAACGCAAATTGCTTGCATCTTCGTCGGTATGCTTATTATCAAGTCATCAAAAAATCTTTGCGGCATCCGATTCCACTCTTCTAGCTCTCTTACGTTTGTTGAATTTTACTGTTGAATTTGTCGTCCAAGCTTATTCCAAACGTGTTTAATCGGGTTTAGGTTCGACGAGCGTGCTGGCCACTAAATACCATCGATTTCAACCTCTATCTAGAAGATACCCCAAAACTATCGATGCAGTATGGGTTCAAACATTATCTCGCATTAAACGAAAACTCGATTCGGTTCTAAATCGTCCGTTACGTACCGTGCCGCAATCAGGGACGTGTTATCCACGATGCCTCTATGCAAATACCGCCTCATAACATTACTATCCCTCCACCATAAGGCTCTCTTCCGACAATGTTGCATTAAGCATTATCATCGTCACACAACCGGGTGATCTCCATACTTTAACCCTTCTAACGTCTGGCTTAAGACAAAAACGGGACTCGTCAGTGAACAGTACTTTATCCCAAGCATTATCATTCCAGTTTCGGTGTGAACGAGCAAAGTTGGACCGAGCTGCTCTGTGACCTGTAGTAAGAAAGGGGTCTCTGGCCGAGCAGTACACCCCTATTTCGCTTTAAGTTGTCTTCTTACGATTTTAGTGCTAAATGTCACTTGCCGATCTTCCGGGAGCTTAGCTTGATCTCGGAAGAGGTCAAAGTGCAATTTCTTAGAACAGTACTCATCATATCGATCGTCCCTTGCTGATGTGACTGTCTTGCGCCCTTGTCTTGCAAATCTAGTGATATATAGATAGTGATAGATCACAGACTTGGGATCTCGCAATGCTTTTATACCACTTAAATGTAACTGTAACCATTTTTAATTAAAGTTACCTGATAATAAAGTTATACCTGAAGTACGCCGAGATCAGGCATTCCGGCGGAGTATTCCTTTAATTATTTTTCAAACTATTGTGATTGGTAGACATTTAGATTATTATAGATTTTGACAGGGGTCTTTATCGCGTAATTACCTTTAATTAGAAATTAAAGCTGAAGTCATTACGTGTCAAAATCGTATCAAAATCTATAATCATGTAATGTTGCGAAAGTAACACACTACAAAACAATATAGTAAAAAAAAAAAAAGAATATTAATTAGATAAAATGAATAGGCAGTAAAATTAATGGATTAGGTTAATATTAATACGATAAAAAGAGGCTAATATTTTTAGACGTGGCGAAACCACACGAAACACGAAGCGATGGCCGAAATAGCTCTTTCTATTTATTATAAAATCATCCAAGCAAGTATCAGTTACTAATGCCGATCAATGTACTGTACAATAATATTTTTAGCAGCAGTATACGACGCCTGTTATAAAATATAGAAAGAAGTTTTGAATTTGATTACAGAGACATAATTAAATTATGCTGCATTTTAGAGAAAATTTTTGCTAAAGCCTGATTTAAACTACTTATAATAACTGTTCTTTACCTACTTCAAAAGGAAACACTGAAACCATCGATCTACTGGATTTCGGGTCCGCGCTCAAAAGTGGCCAGTAAATTTTCATGACAAATCAAAAAATGCATGACAATCCCGCCTCATTTCGCATTTGACTTCGTTGTCACTTAAACGTCTACAGTGCCGTATTTTGTGACACTTTTTGCGTGAAGTTTGTTTTAGACTCGAAGTCCATTGTGCATATATTCATATTCATTCATTTATTGCTCCAGTTGGTCACAATGGTCTTATGGTATCACAGAGTTTCTCAACGTGGACTAGATTTATAGGTCGATGCACGGAACCCTCATTTTCTCGTCTGTTGAAAAAACCTTTAGTACCAAACTCATGTTTATTTCGGAAAACGTATCGTTTGCAAAATACGTTGATTTCCATTCTTCCATCTCACTACTCGCACCCGTGTTTCAAACGTTCGGCATTCATCGCTCGTCCATCTCACCCTTTGACCGGTGTTTAATTAAATACGCGGTCGTGTTAGGCCGGCCACACACCCATGATACTATCTATACACATGCATGTATAACAGTAACAACGCTATCACTAATAGCATAAAGTAAGGCCCGCTGCTGTTCGCTTGTTCAGACTGTTCTAGAATAATACGTACATGCGATTTAGTTACGGTTTCCACTAAAAGATTTCTGATATAATAGATTTGTAAGTATGTATGAGTGTTTTTGTTTTAAGATGCACAAGAGATTTTTAGGGTTCCGTACCCAAAGGGTAAAAACGGGACCCTATTACTGTCCGTCTGTCTGTCCTTCTGTCTGTCACAGGGCTGTATCTCATGAACCATGATACTAGATAGTTGAAATTTTCACAGATTATGTATTTCTTTTTAAATAGAAATACGGCTAATTACCACGTTTTTCTTTGTATTGCTGACGTTACGAGACAATTCAGATGCTCTTCATCAACGTCAGCAATACACAGAAAAACGTGGTTATTAGCCGTATTTCTATTTAAAATGATTAACAACCACGATAGTTTTAATTATGTATTTCTGTTGCTGTTCTAACAACAAATACTAAAAACAGAATAAAATAAATATTTAAGGGTACGCTCTCCCATACAACAAACATGATTTTTTGCCGTTTTTATAGATAATGGTACGGGACCCTTCGTGCGCGAGTCCAACTCGCACTTGGCCGTTTTTTTTACATAATGTTACTTTAGGCATGCAACGTACCCAGCAGTGCTGGCGGTGTTGCAGGTGTTAATAAGCCATGGAAAGGCGTTGTTCCATTGCTAGTATGTGCACAAAGGGACTACGTATTTTAGTTGAGTGGGTTCGGTATGTCTGCTTCTTGTCCCATATCGCATTAGAAAAAAACCCAGTAGTATGGATTGGACTGTAAAGATGGTATGCATGAATGCTACAGTTTTCATTACACTAACAAGTATAAAGTGCGACCTTGCACCTTAAATTACACCCGTTTGAGTCCAATCCCAACAAGCGGATACATAAACGAATAAGACAGAACGAATCGATCCATACAACCGGTCTGAAAAAAGCTCTATACGATGCGCAGGAGTTATTATCACGTGTGAGAGCATGCCCACTTCACAGTGCAGTGAGTCAGAGCTCGTTGACCTGCCGCGCGCGCCGGCCGTCTCAGTAGTTACTCGATAACAAAACAACTCCAGCTTTCGGTCGGAGATTATGGTCGCGTGCGGTTACAAAAACCTCCTTTCCATGCCGCTAATCCTCGAGTTTCCGCTTGAGAATACATGCGTGAACTTTCATAGCAAAAAAAAAGCATGGATGGATAAGTTCGATAAAATTATGCCATAACCAACACCTTGTTCTCACTCTTCGACACGCAACAATCAACACAGCATTTCTACATACGCAATATAATGTAGTGAGATCTATCCAAATCCGTTTGGTCTATCGGGCGTGATTGAGGCACAAACATCTAAACATCCTCACAAATTTTCGGATTATACAAGTACCTACTAGCTTTTACTCGCGACTTCGTCCGCGTAGATTCAGAATTGAACGTTTTTATTTATCATCGAAAAATTTAGCCTATTAGCCCAACACTTTAAACTATCTCTATATACAATTTTATCACAATCAGACCCGCGAGCTGTTTGGCCGTGTTAACGTCACAGACAGACAGATAGACAGAGTTACTTTCGCATTTATAATATTAGTATAGATTGTATTAGTAGGATTATGAAACTCTTCACAACACAAAAAAACTTAGTGTTTTAAATTACAAGTGAAACATACAGATGTTTTGGATAATAGAGATTAGAGATCGTGCCATACGTCAACCGGTTTTACTATAGTGTAACGCTACACTACACACCATTGTATTATTATAATAATAGCGTAGTACCAACGAATGTACTGTACACGCATAAATACCATAACGGTAATAAAACCATCTTGACCGATATTTGCGTACTTACATTATTTGCAATTGTCGTTTGTTAACTTTACGAGAACAGAATATTTACAACGCAAACGGAGGCAGTATTGTATTAAACACTTGACTTTCTCTTTTGCAATCGTGGATCTGTGCACGCTTTCTATACTCAATTTCTATAGAGGAAATAGTATTATGTATAATATGATTTGCAATGTCAATGAATCACACAAATACCTTTGCATTGCAACTTAGAGTGTGTTTCTCGCTCTCGCTAAATTATCGTCATATGATATTGACGTCAATCTATTTATTTACAAGCTAACCCGGCGAACCTCGTTCCCGTTAAAAAGTATCCTATGTCCGTCTCCTGGTTCTAAGCTACTTCCCCACAAATTTTCAGCCAAATCGGTTCAGCCGTTCTTGAGTTGTAAATAGTGTAAATAACACGACTTTCTTTTATATATATAGATTTATTAAGACTCGCACAACACATAACAACCACTTGGAAATAGGGACCATAAAACTATTTTTTTTTGAGCTGGTTGCATCATAAACATATGTCCGTATAACTTATTCCAGCTTTAAACTTTGAGCCCTAAAACATCGGTTACATGTCTGGTCAGAATGACGGGAGAATTAGCGTGTAACACGCGGACTGATGGACTGATGGTCTGGACTGATGAAAATTTAAAACCGTTTCCATTTTCCATCATTCTGGCATCAGACAAAACTCGAATCGAATGATGGATTGAACTGACGCCAGAATTAGCGTGTGTAATTAACTTTGAAAATCGGCTGCCATGATGTCAAAACCAGAGACAATATTAATTTAATTTACTGGTTCATGAAAGAGCAAACACAATGAATGCAGTGAACGAATAAAAGGACGATAAAGAAGTCAATGATCAAGAGTTTGATGAGAAAATTGAACTAAATAAAGTAGGGGTATGGCACACTCTGTGCATCCGGTACGGTCGGAACATGTTCAGACGTGTTTCATAACAAGGAGTAACAGATGCAACTTATACGTGTTAATTGTGAAATGAAGACTTTCATCTAAGTAAATTATAAGTTTATGACATGTAATATATTTTTTTTAATGAATACAGAATTGTTTTTTTTTTCTGAATAACCGCAAAACATACAGTTTTGTTTTTTATGACAAAGATAACTTAAGGATTTAATCTAGATAAATTATTTGAAACACGATTGGTGAAACTTTTCTCTAAAGATTTATTTTTAAAAGTTGGCTCTTCTAAAACACTAATTTAGTTTTTACTCAAAACTATGAATAGCTAGTTCATTTTTATATAATTCGTTAGATAATCATACTAACTAAGTACATAAATAAAAGACAGTTTCTTTTTAAGTTTGATGGTTTTCAGAATAATGCAGTTTTATCACTTTTTCCGTCTTATCCGGGTAGACTCACCTTTTCATTGCATGCTCGTCGGTTTAGAGTACACTTGACCTGGCCTTTTTTCAAAACGTCACCAATTTGATCCAGGAAAATACGCCGAGGTCTTCCTCTTCCAACGCCTTTCACACTCGCCTTATATACCTGTTTTGTCAATCTTTCTTCATTCATTCTCACTACATGCCCAAACCATCTTTCTCAATCAATACCTCAACCAATACGGCATTAGAAGACACTAGTCTCTAGACTAGAGTGTCTTCTATTGCATATATCCAAGTCTAGATAGAACCAGTTACTAGCATGATAAACAAACAATGTAACAACTTCTGAGCGGAAAACCTTGCAATCTGTTGACAAGACTTGAAAGTTGTGTTCCATAAACGAACTACTTGAAGCTCCTACAAGACAGCAATAAGTTTCACCGTAAGAAATCTGGGGCTGACGACAACCAACTTTGCCTGGGAGGATGTGGCACAGCTTGGGAACAGGACAGCTGGGCCACTAGGTACTAGTTCAAGTGAGATCAGCTTGAATTTAGGCGCGTTTCTTGGTAGATACAATCGAAACCGGAACGTTTTTCGGTTTAATATAGGAACAACTCCTCAGTAGGCTCGTGAACCTAATCCTAATAATATTAAGTATTGCGAGTTTGTGAGTATTTGTCTCTAATCGAGCCTAAACGATAATACGGATTAAGATTAAATTTGCCGTAGATGTATGTAGATACCTAGATATAACGCCCGAATAAAACAACATCAGTCCCCAAAATTACAAAAAAACGTAAAAGGAATGATTTTGATATAGATGGGCGCTGGTTTGCAAAAAATCTGACATCAGTGTTGACATGAGTCGTCATAGAAAAACTCGTCTCGTCGTCAAAAACTACTGAACGGATTAAAATGAAACTTTACATTAATATAGCATCAGAATAACACATAGGCTGCTGTTTATCCAGGTACCACCCGTGTGAGGCCGCGGCGAGCAGCTTGTAGAATTATTTATCACAAAAGTGACGTTTGCGATTCGACACCAATGATCACGAGATTATTGCAAACCTTCAAGTTCACTACTAAACTTTCTATCGTCTTATTTCCTCTGAGGCTCCAGATACTGATCAAACTAATACCTTCCTACACTGCCTCCATAACCTAGCGAGTACCAGTAACCAGGACATCGCTACACCTGAAACTTTTTTACGATGCAGCTCTAGCAAGCGGTCTGGGAAACTATTTTAAAACTACTTTTATTTCACTATTAAAAAGTTTCCGACGATGTAATATACGTTGCTGGTATTACCAAAGTATTAGATGCTAAATAAGTTGGTGAAACAAGTTTGAATGCTTAAATTGTATAGCTGACAAGCTTTCGCCTGCGGCTTCGCTTGGTACCTGGATAAAAAGTAGCATATTTATGCAATTCCATGATATAGGCTATTGTATACTTCAGTTTCATCCTACTAGATGTTTGTGCCACACAAACTTTCGAATTTATAATATTAGTAGGATTAAAAGTTCATTCCTATGTACTTGTTTGGAACTGTTGATGTTTTTAGCTCTACGGCGTTCACTTAAAGACCAAGTTGCGGCATAGAGCTTTAAAGGGTCTCGTGGTCTAAAGAGTTATGAACGAATTCAATGCAAATCTAGAACTAAATAAAAATCATTTTGTAAAAATATCTTCGTTCGAGACTGAATATAGCCCAATTAAAATAAAATCTATTCTTGAAAACAAATAAAATTCAGAGACACTCATTACATTTTACACAGTTTCTTTAGATTGAAGACCTTTCTGTGATATTGAACAACAGACTATAAATATCAAATAAACCGGCCAAGTGCGAGTCGGATTCGCGCACGAAGGGTTCCGTATCATTATCTATAAAAACGGCAAAAAAAACACGTTTGTTGTATGAGAGCCTAACTATTTTTTTTATTGGAACGAAGTTCCTTATCGCGCTTTGTGAAAGGGGGCTAGACGGAAAAAATTCTTACGAAAAGTTGTCACGACACTTTTTTGCTATAGTATATCTATTAATATATATATATCTATTAATTGTGTCGAGGTCGAGGTCGAGGTGGAAGTGGAGGTCGAGGTCGAGGTCGAGGTCGAGGTCGAGGTCGAGGTGGAGGTCGAGGTCGAGGTCGAGGTCGAGTTATTTTGTGAGAACTTCGTTCCATCCGGGTGTCCCTTGACACCTCTCAAGTTTTTTTTTATTCTGTTTTTATTTGTTGTTATAGCGACAATAGAAATACATCATCAGTGAAAATTTGAAATGTCTAACTATCATGGTTTATGAGATTCAGCCTTGTGAAAACAGACGGACATCGAAGTCTTAGTAATAGGACCCCGTTTTTACCCTTTGGGTACGGAACCCTAAAAAGGCCTGGCGCAGTTAACACAACCCTGAATTGACCCTGTCTGACTTTGGGGCATAGACATTAAAAATACGATCGAGACAAACATAAAAAATACACAAAACAGAGAAAATTGTTACAAAATAGACTTTTTATCAAGATACAACATGTGCTGTTAATGTTGGTTTATTTCAATAAAAACCTTTCTTATTATTATTGAAGTCGATTAAAAGAGCATCAATGAGAATAACGAATCTATAAAATAAAATTAATAAATAATTTATTTAATACATTCGATATTTTTTTATCTATGGTTGCACTTCATTTATTTATTAACTTTTAACACGCTTTTATAAGCTTGGGTTGTATGTATGTTATGTAACGGTATCTTTGACCTACTTCAAAACGTCGGATTAATTTGAAACTTTGCATACTTATTAAACAAGTACAATACAAAAAAATATAGCGTGTTTTTTAGTTTTTTTAACTACTTATACTTTTTATTTATTTAACAAATATAGGCATAAGTATTTTTATATACTATTCCATTCTCGTGATCGTTACTAAATTCGCGATATCCAAAAAAGTAGATAGTGTTTATTGTGTGTTTTTCTGCATAACTCAATCCAAGACTTAGTTATAAGTTCTTTACATATATTAGTTTATTATTACATTATAGTTCTTTGTTGAGTTCTGCATTTCTTCCGTTATTTTTTTATTGCTTACCTAACACAAACGATAGCAAATACTTGTAAACACCTTAAAGAAGCCAAAGGATTGAGCCCTCGTGTCTAAATACAAGTTTATTAAACTTAGTTAGAGCGAGGTGACATTGTTTGACCCTGAAAGGTTTTATACAAGTAGGTAAGTACGTACGGAAACAGAGTGTTAAAACAAATACACCATGTTATGAAATACATTGTAAGTACCTACTTTGTAAACCCATCTATGTGAATAAATGTTTTTATTATTATTATTATTATTATTATTATCAATTAAGCTTACGAATGAAGCAGTCTGTATGTTTTCCATGTCATATAACAATCCCGGAAAATCTCAAAGTATATATCACTGCTCGCGAATCCCAGATTTTATTAAGGTTTACATCCTGGAAACCGGAACGTTTCGTTTTATGTGGAATCTATCATGTTTTCATTTGGGATCCTATCAATATTATTCGTAAGTTTGGTGTGCTCGTATAATAATTTGATGAATGTTTGTGGATGAGTTTCAAGCTCTATCTTTAGATATATATAGGCTATCCTAATAATAAGTTTGTGAGTTTGTTTTTATGTTTGAGCCTCAATCAAGCTTAAACGACAAAACGGATTAAATTGAAATTTGTTGAAGATGTAGATATAATGCCCGAATAAAACAAAGACTCCCCTTAAAACATCCCCAAAATGATAAAAAAACCGCAAGGAGGATGATTTTGGTATAGATGGCGCTGGTGTGCCAACAATCTGACATCAGTCGTCATACCAACGTACGTTACTCTATGCAATTAATGAAATTTGGAGAGCACGTCTGTTGCGGGTCCGCTAGTTCTTTATAATATTATATTATCGTGTGCCTTCAGCAATACATATAATGATCTATCACGAACGTCGTCCCAGCCAGCTACTAATATTTTATTACCGCAAAGGTTTCGGGCTTTCTGAAATGTCTGCAGTACCTGTAACAAAGAGAAACTTCGATTTAATTTATGTTTCTGTATTCGATTTAAGCTAGAAAGCCTATAATAAACTACGGTGGCGCACCGGTCTACTTCTGGGAATAGATGAGGCAAACTACGTACATTTCGTTAGCATCAAAGCAAAATGTATGTATTATTTTGCGAATAACCTTTCCTTATATTATCTTGTTATAATTAACACATTATAATATCACGTCATAAAATACATTTTGTAAATTATCCTTGACTTTTAAGGTGATGCTTGAAGTTTTAGTTTTTTTTTGTATGTTTACCCGGATAAGACGGATAAAGTACTAAAATCGCATTATCTTGAAAACCATCAAACTTAAAAAGAAACTGTCTTTCATTTATGTAGCTAGTCTGATTATCTAACAAATTATATAAAAAATAACTATTTAGCTATTCTTCGTTTTGAGTAAAAACTAAATTAGCCAACTTTGGAAAATAAATCTATGGAGAAAAGTTTTACCAATCGTGTTTCTGTCTATAATTTATCTAGATTAAATCCCTAAGTTATCTTTGTCATAAAAAACAAAACTGTATTTTTTACTGTTATTGAGAAAAAACGATTCTGCATTCATCAAAACAAAAAATCACTCGTCTTAATAAACAGATATTATGAAGAAGAATTGAAAGTGGGAGAACATGAAGCAGAAAATAATAAGTAAAAAGATTTGTCTACCGGGTACTGGGTATTCAGTACCGCAGTAAACACAAAAGCGAAGTATCAACCACCCGACAAGAGAGTGGAATAAGTAACAAGCGCATTAGACTAAATATACGTAAATACCTATTTTATTTAAATAATAGCTGTCCCGTCAGACGTTGTTCTATCAAATTTCAATAATTCCATAGAAAAAAGCACGTTTAGTTTTTCCCGAACTTTACGCTGGATTTTCCCGATGAATTTGGTATAGATGGCGCTGGTGTGCAAAAAATCCGACGGCAGTCGTCATATCAACGTTGTGTTACTCTATTCTATGCGATTATCGAAAATTGGACAGGACGTCTATCGCGGATCTGCTAGTTAGAAAATAAAACTTAATATGTGAAAAGTGTAAGTAAATTGCTAAGATAAATTACATTTTGGCTTGACGACACCCCACTTTGAACAGGAATCATGAGAATCGAATCTATCCATAGACAAACTTAAAGTCAAATTGAAAAAGCTGACTTAATATTCAACTTTTAATAGTAAAATAACAAGAAAGTGGGAAACACAAATACGTCGCCCTAGATAGATGGAAAACATTCCAGCGTTGGAAAGGCCATTAGTTTGTGGCTTTTCATCATCAATATAAGCTGGGAAAAGCTCGTATCGAAAATAACTGTCTAGGCTCTTTCATATTATTGGTTGAAGAGGAATTGCCCAATTTAATGGGTTCCGAGACTGATATACTTAGCTATTTTGGATTTTATTGAACCAGTAGCGATGGGCTAGTAAACTGAAATGGTCTGAGAGGTTGTCATACGTACTTAAGAATTACATTTGTGATCCCATTTATTTTCTAGGGTTCCGTACCCAAAGGGTATAAAACAGGACCCTATTACTAAGACTCTGCCGTCCGTCTGTCTGTCACCAGGCTGTATCTCATGAACCGTAATAGGTAGACTGTTTAAATTTTCACAGATGATGTATTTCTGTTGCCACTATAACAAATAAGTATTTAAGCGGGGCTCCCATACAGCAAACGTTTTTGCCGTTTTTTTATACATTATGGTACGGAACCCTTCGTGCGCGGGTCCGACTCGCACTTGGCCGATTTTATTTATATAATAATATGTCAGCAGTAAGACGGTAAAGCGCCTTCAACTTGTCCCAATGTTGCTGTCAGCGCGTTGACAAGTTTATCTGGGCTCTGTGTGCGGTCGTCTGGACTCACTGAGCACACAGTTACGGACAACGAACCTGCGAAGCGACATTTTCTTGTCAACAGGCATTGGCAGAAATAATATTTATTGTAAACTTCTTAGAGATCATAAAATGATAGACGACGACGATAAAACTTACAGATGACGATATTATTACAGGAAAAATAAAACGAAACTTTGACATCTCGTAATAGTTAGTATTACGAGATGTCAAAGTCAAGTCAAAGTGAACTGAAGTGACTGGCCTCACAGCTCAGTTGGTAGTAACTCTGCCTTCTGCGCTGTAGGTTGTGGGTTCGATCCCCACCAAGGGCAAATATTTGTGTGATAAACATAGATGTTTGTTCTGTGGGTGTTAATATGTATAATAAATAAATAAGTATGTATTTACAAAACAAAAGTATGTAAGTATTCTATCAGTTATCTGGTTCCATAGTACAAGCCTTGCTTAGTTTGGAGCTAGATGGCGCTGAGAAGGATCACAACTATAATCCCCAAATATGGTAGACATCCTCTCCGATCTCCAGACACTCCTTTGAAGATGTCTAGTGGAGGTAGTCAGAGGCACGTCCAAACATTTTGTTTGGGTTTCCTCACAATGTTTTCCTTCACCGTTTTGAGCACGTGTTTTTGACGCGCATACAAATTTTTCGAACAGAAAAATCCATTGATGCACGCCGGGATTCGTACCCACGACCTTCGAAATGAAAGTCGAGGTAAGTACTCGTACCTCCCACTCGACCAACACGGCTATTTTCCACAATTCACTCGTTAATATTCCAAATCACGAGCATCTGATACATTATTAACCGACACACAGCAAGCTCTGTGCTTCACCATCAGACCCAATATAATTCCCACTATCGCTGGTATCGTTACATACATTAGACCGGCGCCCGTCGCTTATCTGACACCAGTGGCGTTATGTGGCACTATGCTGCGGGAGTAATGTGCTTGATTGCACTGATAAATTAAAACGTGGTATAGCTGTTCTATTTCACGAAGGCGCTTCTGAGCACACACAATGTGCCACGTACATCTACACACACAATAACGACCAACCCGTCTACGTGAGATAGAATAAAACCTACTATTATCTATACAAAAAGGCAAAAAAATCACGATTGTTGTACGGGAGCCCCACTTAAATATTTATTTTATTCTGTTTTTAGTATTTGTTGTTATAGCGGCAACAGAAATACATAATCTGTGAAAATTTCAACTGTCTAGCTATCACGGTTCATGAGATACAGCCCTGTGACGGACAGACGGACAGCGAAGTCTTAGTAATAGGGTCCCATTTTTACCCTTTGGGTACGGAACCCTAAAAACTGTACCTATGTTATGTACCGCTGTCTTGGCATTGGTTCTGTCTTGGTTACGTACAAAATTGCAAATTATGTATTAAAATGAAATCAAAATTAATTTTAAGGGGCTCCCAGTTGATGATTGCTCTTTTTCGAAACGAAAAAAGAAATACTTCTGAACAAGCCACATCTCCTATTTTTATAAGTATATTACTTCAGGTTCCTACCTAGATTTCTATTAAGCTGAAAACATAATAGCAGAAACTTTTCACGATAAAGATATTATTTCAAAATGATACGTTTTAGAATTTATGATCGAAATATTTTATATACCTACTATTAAAATCAACTTGTGATTTATTGTTAAAGATAGGTAATATGTAGACCTAGATTTCTATTAGAATAGATTTTTGATAAGTAAAATTATAATTTAAAATTATACATAATTTATATCATTAATTTATTCGAAAAGCTAAGGCGGACCACGCGCCGACGTGTGTTTGTCATCATTGCAGCGGTCGGTAGGATTATTTATCGAAGTGATTAAAGATGGGTACATCTTTATTCACATATACTATACATTATAAAATAGGAGATGTGGCTTGTTCAGAAGTATTTCTTTTTTCGTTTCTAACAAAAATAATCGTCGACTGGGAGCGCCTTAATGGTTTAAAAGATATACATAATATATTTAATGTAACTCACAAGTACGCCAGGCATTCTCTCAGATCTCCAGACGTTCAGAGAGGCACGTCCAAACACAACATATGGTACATGCCGACACTTTGCCGTAATTAGCATTCCATACGTGATAGGTTGCCGGCACATCGCCGCTTACAAGAATACTAACCAGTTTCTTCAGGATGTTTTCTTTTACCGTTTAAAAATAATAAAATTGTGATTAATTCACTGTACCTTTCCACAAGTTCATTAATTTATTCGGCACTTTCGCGAAAACCTTAAACAAACGTTTAATTTAACTTTGTGTTACTGCTGTATATCATTCGGCATTCGAGATTGAAATAATTTTATAATTTGAAAGTTGACTGAACTTGAATTTGAGAAAAACAAATGAAAAGAAAACAAATATGCGCTATCTACTGAGAACAGCGAACACAAGTTACTAACTTATAATTACTTTACGTATATAAAATAGCTTAGCTTCGCTTGGTGGTGAACTGATAACATAAATTTTCAAACACGGTATTTCACTGGAACAAAATAATCTTTCGAAGATTAAAGTTTAAGGGTTTTCTTTCTCAAATTGAACAAAAGGGTCTAAAAAGCAATCTAATCGCACAAAACATAATTCGCACCGGTGATAACCATTAAGGTTAAAACGCTGGTCAGTGCAAAAATGAAAAAGTCGGTTCTATTAAAGAGGGACACTTAAATAATTAGTGTCCAATTAGCACGGATATATCGCCTAGAACAGTTTCCGCTTGCTACTAAATGCTAAACCAACTGGTAATGCAAATCCCTAATACGGCTGAGGTCAGGTCAGCCGTATATGATTGCAATCGGATTATTTGTATAGAATATTATTTGATAAAGTTTATGTGGGCATTTGATAACTATTGTACCTACGGATGTCGGAATATCTGTTTTTGGTCACAGCTACGAATATTATTCGAATTTTGAGACGAAAAACGATTCTGATGTTAGATTTTAGCCATATCATGCCACTACTCTTCAGACTAAACCATTTTGCGATTCGACCCGCTCTATCGTGATGTCTAAAGAAGCCACAATATGCGAAGAGTGATGTAGCCAATCAAAAACCATTGGAATATACAGATAATGGATAAGTGGTGTGTTCGACTAGAGTTCGAGTCCATGTATAACAGTTCGATCGAATACCAAATATCAATCCATTCATTCTCAGACCAGAAGCATTGCGGTCGAGCACACGGCTCTAGGGAACGCTACCTTAACTGCAGTGCAGTTTGCAGTCTCATGTAAATAAATGAAGATTTAGAGTCCATTCAAGTACAATAGGCTTTCAAACGGCCAGTGGAATGACAAACAGTCTGAGATATAGCCAGGAATTACACTGAGAACGGTCATTTGAGTAAGTGGCTATTCAAGGACACTGCGTTCAATGCGCGTAACTCACGTTTTGGCTCGTTCTAAGGCGGGCATTGGCTAATGCGTCGAATAATGGTTGGCGAACACTGGCGCACGGCACGGTAGAGGATTTAAAATTTATCAATTGAATTGAATAGTTATCCATCCAAACGAAATAAGGTATTATAATAATACATATAATACCATATAATTATATATTATATAGTATTATATTTCAATGCTCGAGGATCGGTCTCGGATCATCGCAGCGAGATTACCGAGCATTGAAATATATACCTTATTTTGATTGGATAACTATTAAATTCAATTGATACATTTTAAATCCGCTGCCGTTCGGTCTTTCACTGTGCGCCAACCATAATGCACCAGGTTATACTCGTAGCTGTCTGTACGCCAGTAAATGAAACAGTGTAACTGCAATCTATGGCGATTTTATGATTTGACGCCTGCGAACCTTTGTCGTAAAAGATTTCTTGATTACTAGTTGACCCGTGCCCGCTTCGCTGGGGGACAGATAGTTTCACATCCAATCTTCAAAATAAATGATAGCTTATATGTTGCCGAGGACTAATAGCTACATAATAAAAAAAGTTTCATCATAATCCGTCAAGTAGTTTTTGCGTGAAAGCCGGACAACAGACAGACAGATAGACAGACAAAAATTTCAAAATGATTTTTTTTGGCTCGTGTTACTTGTTTAAAGGCCCCTAGTATTTTTTTTAGCTTTAATTCAATGTACAGAATTGAACTCTTTTACAGTTTTATTATATGTGGGCATTTCTCTGTAAGCTCGTACAGGTCCCATACAAATGCTGTCCTGGCATTTATTTTTAACATTTGCCAAAAATCCGTGTTCTATTTCGAGGAAAATTAACTATTATTTTATTTAGATATGGAGGCCCACTGAATTTTTACGTATTTTCCGAGTTATTAGCGATTTTCCAAAAAATCATGACAGGGGACTGTTTGAGGCATCAGGGGACTGTTTAAAACGTGACAGGAGGCTGTAAAGTGAGACAGAGGATGTAATAAAAAGTCATTATTAGTCATTATATTAATAAATTATTTATTACTTCTATGACATAATGTCGCATTTATATTTAACAAATTTCTTTATAAAAAAATAACAGAAACCGTTAACTATTCATATCAAAAATTAACCTTAAGTGCTAGAATGATTTTGTACTCACTAAGATCAACATAAAGTCTTATTTAATATATTATTAATCATTATTTGATTGAAATACTTACTATTATTGATATAATTATTAGAAAAGTCTTTTCTCTCAAATAATTATATGATATTTTAACTGAGATCTCCAATGAAATCCTTACGATTTTTCTAAATCAAATAAGGCACATAATAAAATTAATCACAATGAACTTAACATTTTAAAAGTAAGCACTAAAATGTTTACTTTAGTAAAAAACTCATAAAATATTCTCTTTCCCTTTAAAATCAACTTTTGGACAACTTGATCAAATGACACGTATGCAATGTCATTGTCGTCTTTTCTAAAGATCTGCACTTTTTGGTCACAAATCTTGAGGAAATTAATACATAAGTCATTTTCGTCGTCATCAATCTCATTAATTACGGCAGCATAACGATATTCTACATTTTAGCTGGATATTTCACAAGAACGTAATCTCTAGTATTGTAACATGAATTCCGAATGCCGTTCGTTCCTGACTATATCATCATCCAACTATTAGGGGGCTTTTTTGCGTAGGTATCAATTCAGGCTTAGCAGGCTCATGATCTTTTGGTTCGGACTCTGTAAACACTTCTTTTACTGTCCTAGATGGTCGATTTTAGAGCAAATTTGATATTGTCAATCTTATAATGCTCACAAGATCCGCTGTTGCAAAAGCATTTTGTTTTTACTTTTAAATCTCGCTAATCTTTTTTTGTACTTCTCAAGTTTTTTCTCTAAAAGCGATCTTTTCATTTCTTACTATACTAACTTCTTTCGTCGCTTTGTGGTTTGATTTTTTCTTTGCTGAAGACTATCACTGGAAGCTGCTGGGCTTGGAGCTGGAGATATTGGAACTGAAACTGGAGTGGCGGATCTTGTAGAAGTATCTGCTTCTGAATCTGATAACGGCGTATTTTCTCCCACAAAATATAATGTGACGCTATTCAGTTTAGTATTTTGGCTCGGTATACGATACAATGTTCTTTACACTTTTTTAAAGGCAGATTTTTGCTCACGAGGTTTGGTGTCCTTTACTAACTTTCGCAAACCCTTTTCTTTCTTCTTTTGATACATTTTTACTAACTTCTCTTTTTCTTTCATATCTTCTCTTTATTGAGGGTCATTTTTTCTTTGGTATCGCAGTCGCTCTGCTTCTCTCTTTTTCTGTAGTAATTCCTCTCAGAATAACAACTTTTTTATATTTTTAGGAGCCTTATCACGTGTATTCCCGATCGCCCTGTGTAAAATAATATAATTTTATAAAGGAAAATATTGCGAAACAATTATACTTTGATGATTCTTACATTAATAAAAAAGACTAATGGATAGATTTACACAAACAATAACCAATACGCAAAATACACAGTCCCCTGTTGTGTAAAACAGTCCCCTACTGCATTTTCAGGCAGAGGACTGTTGCCAGGGGACTGTGTATTTCGGTTATATTTCACAATATTTAAAAAACTGATGTAAAATAGTTTTTTAAGAATCTACCGAACAATTAACACCAAAATAATAAAACAATAAACTATATAATAGAGCTAATTAAAATAATTAACATACATATTATTACTTACCAGAGGACTGTGTGTGGTAGCGGTCCAAACGCGTGTTCACCTCACAAATGACACTCTGACACTAAACATAATGACGACTCGTCCTCACATTTGGCAAGGTTGCAAACTTCATAACAATTTGCGTTTATTTTAACTAAAAAAACGTTTGTAAATATTACTGTTTTTTTTTATTATGGATTTACATTTTTGGCAGGGGACTGTATGTAAATTCTAGGGACAAACTTTACAGGTGTTAACTAAATATAATAAAATTCGTAATGAGACTTTGTTTTACAAAATAATATAATTTAATTATTTTTCTATAAGATATTAACTGCCAAATGTATGTAGTTTCAATAACTTCTTCGTAAATATAAATTCTAGGCGGGAATACAGTGATGGGGACAGCCAGGGGACTGTATTTTTAGAGCTTCTATCACGTCTAGAAAAAAAATAAAAATAGATACGGTTCTAAAAACAATGGGCCTGTAAAGTTTCAGAGTTAAAGTTTCATTAGGAGTGTTTTCTTTTTAAATAATTAAATTACTTTTTGAAAAAATCGGTCGGGACGGGCCCATTACGAGTTTACAGAGAATCGCCCATGTATAGATTTTATTGAAAACGTAAGTGGCAGTTCAAGGACACAAAGCACCAATGCGTTTACATTATGGCTCGCTCCCAGATGGTCTCTGGACAATGCATCGGATAAAGCGCAAGGCTATTGCTGTCTCTATGCCAGGAAATGGCTAAACGCACACGAAATCTTTAGGGACCTTTGTCTGGTCTTCAGAGACCAATGCGTAACATTGAGGCTCTAATTTTAGTACTCGGGTGTTCTTTATTAATTCATGTTTAATCGTAGTAACTTAACAGCAACTTAGGTTTGCGGGAGGTATCCTGATAATATAATAAATGCGAAAGTTTGTGAGGATGTTTGTATGTTTGAAAAACAATCGGGCCTAAACGACAGAGCGGATTAAGATTGAAATAGCTGTAGATGTAGATATATATTGCCCGAATAAAACATAGACTACTTTAAAATACAAAAACATCCAAAAAACATTAAAAAAAACGCAAAAGATTTTGGTATAGATGGCGCTGGTGTGCAAAAATTCTGACATCAGTTGTCATAGCAACGTCCGTTACTCTATGCGATTATTGAAATTTGGACTAGACAACGTCTGTCGCTGGTCTGCTAGTATTTTATATAATATTGACACCTAAGGGCTCTACCCTTGGCAAAATAACATTTGAACCCATCAAAAGAGATTTTCATCCATAACATTTTATTGAAATCCTCTATAAATTCGGGGTCGCATTCATCAATTTAACGGTGTCGCCGGACAAAGCCGTATAACCCATAAATCCGCGAGTTTATGAACAGAAATCTGCATTATGGTTATGGCGGTTTGTTGGCGGCTATCGACTATCCAAAAGCAGAGTACAATAGAGACACGCCAGTAGGTAAATATCGAACTCTTCTCATACTACGTATCGCTGATGAAACCCTGTTTGGTGCAATAGTGAAACATATGTATGACTAGCAGACCCGCAACAGACGTTGTTCTGTCCAAATTTCAATTATCGTATAGAATAACGCACGTTGCTAAGACGACATTTTTGTACACCAGCGCCGTCTATACCAAAATCATTCATTTTGCGTTTTTTTATCATTTAAGGGTTGTTTTTCGGATATAAGTTCCCCCTTTATTTATTATGATTTTTTATCTACATACTACAGCAAATTTCATCTTAATCCGTTTTGTCGTTTATTTTTGATTAGGGAACAAACATAGCAGCCTTATCACAAACATTCGCATTTATAAGAACTGAGTTGCGTTGCGAGACTTGGCTTTTTTTACAAGTTATATTTTGATGGCATAATATTATTAGGATTAGGATTTACTTGATTTGTGTAACGTGCCTGTTACCACCTACGACTGTTCACATAGTGTTCGGAAACGATACTATGTGAACAGTCAGCAGGGATATTCCAATAAACATAGGTTTGCTCTAAGAGGCGCTAGCATCTAGGTGTTAGTGCATTTATGAAAGCTACTGGCATGCAAGTAACATTATTTCAATTATAATCAATACCCGAAGGCCGTTTGTCCGCTGAGGTTTAATTTGCCAAATGCAAACGGGCAATTGTATGCATAATTACTTTAGTCAATTGTTTCATTATCATAAAGGACGGTGTGTTGTGTGGTGGTTGAAATGAATAATATGGTTTTATTAAATAAACTATCAATACACTTATGGCTGATTCAATTCAGAGCTCTTTTTAGGGTTCCGTACCCAAAGGGTAAAAACGGGACACTATTACTAAGACTTCGCTGTCCGTCTGTCTGTCACAGGGCTGTATCTTATGAACCGTGATAGCTAGACAGTTGAAAATTCTTACAGATTATGTATTTCTGATGACGCTATAACAACAAATAAAATAAATATTTAAGTGGGGCTCCCATACAACAAACGTGTTTTTTTGCCGTTTTTTATAGATAATCGTACGGAAACCTTTGTGCGCGAGTCCGACTCGCACTTGGCCGGTTTTAATTATTAAGACAAGTATAGGTACTGTTTTCAAGACGTTATATTTTTTTTAATTTAAAAATAATTTTTACCATTTATCCCGCCTGTAATCCCCAAGTACGGTAAACATCTTCTTAGATCTCCAGTCGCTCAGATCCTTGAAGATGTCTAAAGTGTGACCTACAGCGCGTGCTCAATCTTTCTCGCGTTTGCGTCTCACATGCTCACGTGTTTACAGTCAGCTGAGCCATACTTCATACCAGAAGATGCTGCGTAATCTTAGTTTAAAATATTTTATATAAGACTAGCATTCCGCCCCGGTGTCGCACGCGTGTATTAATGATTTTATGGCTAATTTTTTTACACCTTGGGTTACATTATCGAAGTTTTCATACGGATCCCTAACGTTTTTGAAAATAATCTATAGCCTATGTTCATCAGGGATAATGTAGGATTCTAATGGAGAAAGAATTTTTGAAATCGGTCCAGTAGTTTCAGAGCCTGTTCAATACAAACAAACAATCAAATCTTTCCTCTTTATAATATTAGTAAGACGTTAGGCAGTGTTATCTAGTATGGTACGCGGCACAGTATTTTTATTCCAACTTCTATTTTGTTCCGCCTGTCCGTCCGGCTGTCACTAGTTATTTCATTATTTGCTTCACTGAATTCTTGGGCTTCGAGATTCTCCGGCTTTGTAAATATAATGAAAATATAGGCCCTATTGGTTAAGTAAAGTGGAAACCGTTATTCCGAAGAAGCTATCAATCAACTAGCTACCTAATTTTTCTATCTTTCTTCTTCTTGACTTGACGATGCTTCATTTTATTTTTTACTAGCTGACCCGTGCCCGCTTCGCTGTGCGTAAGACATTTCTAATACCATCGTGGACTTTTTTGTAGACGTTTTTAAGGTATACAATACTGTAGTACATTATTTTGATATATCTCGTGGGGTTCAGCCAGCATTTGCAATGTAAGCGCAAAAAAATGTGTTTATTTACGACATCACATTAGAAACCTCTAAAATTATCAGTGTTTCTCTACTATATTATGCATGTATTATACATATAAACCTTCCTCTTGAATCACTCTATTTATAAAAAAAAACCGCATCAAAATCCGTTGTGTAGTTTTAAAGATATAAGCAAACATACATACATACATACATATTACATACAGACGCGGGAAGCGGAATGCCACTTTGCTTTATACTATGTAGTGATTGTTATGGTTTCGAAGTCTACAAGAAACCCTTATAGTTTCGACATGTCCGTCCGTCCGTCCGTCTATCCGCAGCTTAGTTCAGCGACCCTTAGTGCTAGAAACAGAAGGGGGGGTTTTTTAAGCCACAGTCAATTCACAGTATTGTGAATGTCCCTATCCTACTATTTGTTATCTCTAGGATCGCGCAGAATTATTATAATAATAATTTAATAATAAAAACATTTATTCACATAGATGGGTTTACAAAGTAGGTACTTACAATGTATTTCATAACATGGTGTATTTGTTTTAACTTTCTGTTTCCGTACGTACTTACGTACTTGAATAAAACCTTTCAGGGTCAAACAATGTCACCTCGCTCTAACTAAGTTTAATAAACTTGTATTTAGACACGAGGGCTCAATCCTTTGGCTTCTTTAAGGTGTTTACAAGTATTTGCGTTTTTTATCGTTTGTGTTAGGTAAGCAATAAAAAATTAACGGAACAAATGCAGAACTCAACAAAGAACTATAATGTAATAATAAACTAATATATGTAAAGAACTTATAACTAAGTCTTAAGGCCTATATGCCATAAAAAAATGTACTTACACTAGAAATAAAACAGCAAAAAAGTGTATATATATAAATACATATGATATTAATAGAATAAATACAAATATAAATATACATATATATATATAGCCCAGAATTATGATTAGATCTCCAACAAATGTTCTACCTGAGAGTAGTCAATACTTTGTAAATAGTGTGTTATAGCAAATTTACATTCTCGTTGAGTTTTTTGGTGTAGAGTTTCTATTTTACTAAGTTTGTTATTATTATTATATTATTATTCAGTTCATGCTATGCTCTGGGTAATTTCCAGTTATTTCTTAAAACTAAATTACGTTTCATAAATTTCATTTCTAAAATTAAACCAGGATGTTGTGTAAATATGAATTTACTCATCTTCAGGCGTTTTAATTAAAAACATAGTTACTCATATTTCATTAAAAACCTATTCGCATCTCGATGAACGAGTTACAGGAACAAACACAGAGGTTTCAGTCTGGATCCGTGGTGCACAATATAGAGCAACCAAGCAGTTATGACACAAAACATTCATCGTAGAAAGGTAACAACGGACAGGCTATAAACCTTGCATAAATTTACCTCCTTGATTTCTTAGCAATGATTTTTGAGTTAATATCAACAGCCAGAAAACGGAGTGAAGGATGCTCCACAACGCGATTGAGTCATTCTTGGTTACAGCAGAAGGAAGTGGATCAATAATTTATCGTAGTGTCTTGTGATAAAAGCCTATGTTTTGTGGTCTGTTTCTAATTGTAGATAGCTCGTAGGACATCAGGGACATTGCACTAATATTATATGCCAAAGTTTGGATGTTTGGTTTGGTACTCAATCACGTCCTAACAACAAAACGGATCTCGATGATATTTGGTTGAATGATGGAAACAGACACGAGGATGTCCATGAGCGAATTATTTTTTCCAAAAACCCAAGCTTCCTTACTGCTTAGATATCTGGATTGTGTCGGACCACGAGAGCTAGTGAACATTTACACATCCACCACACATCCTTGCGTTTGTTTGAACTCTGATGCAGTCTGCTATTCTTGATATTTCTCTTTCAGCTTTTGCTCATTTCGAAATGTTTTAAAGTGCTTTAAATATTTACTTCTATTCGGTTTGGCTTTTTCGCGTTTGCACTCTAGTTTTATTACGTTAACATTGTTTGCGTTTGCGTACAATAAATAATTAGAATCTCATTTAAATCCAAACTGCAAATTCGATAAAATCTAATTTCAATGTGTCAAGAAGGATGTTCAATCAGCTTGCACCACTCAGCTTCCGAGGCTTAAGTTCACCAAGAGATTAACGGGCCAACTGATTATCCTAAGAAGTAGGATCCCCCCCAGTCCCCCCCCCCAAACTTTGACTAGATGTCGGTGGGTATGTAATGATCCTTTCCTTAAGAGGCTCCCAGTCGCTGATTGCTCTTTTTCGAAACGAAAAAAGAAATACTTCTGAACAAGCCACATCTCCTATTTTTATAAGTATATTACTTCAGGTTCCTACCTAGATTTCTATTAAGCTGAAAACATAATAGCAGAAACTTTTCACGATAAATATATTATTTCAAAATGATACGTTTTAGAATTTATGATCGAAATATTTTATATACCTACTATTAAAATCAACTTGTGATTTATTGTTAAAGATAGGTAATATGTAGATCTAGATTTCTATTAGAATAGATTTTTGAATTATACATAATTTATATCATTAATTTATTCAAAAAGCTAAGGCGGACCACGCGCCGACGTGTGTTTGTCGTCATTGCAGCGGTCGTCGGTAGGATTATTTATTGAAGTGATTAAAGATGGGTACATCTTTATTCACATATACTAAACATTATAAAATAGGAGATGTGGCTTGTTCACAAGTATTTATTTTTTCGTTTCGAACAAAAACAATCGTCGTCTTAATGCTATGTATTTCGAACCACACTGGAGCTCTACTAGCATTAAGGAAAGGATCATTGAAAAAAACGAAAGGTCTCAAGCCCTGTTTGTTGCCTGATTCTTCTAGGCTTCTGATCTTCGAGGAACAGGCGAAGCTTCAACAAGCTCCTAAGACGTTTCAAAGTAATCCTTGTGATTTTATGAAAATAAATGCTTTATTAATTTGAATTTGAATTTTACTAGCGGTTTGCTGCTTACGGGGTTTGCTTGCATGCTGGTGTTTGCTCTGTTTGGTGGAATGATACTCAAATATCAATTTTGAGGCATAAATCTTAGACATCGATGACCGATGGTTAGAATAACCTTTCGTTTATATTGGTGGACACCGGCTTAGGGCTGTCTGGGCTCGCAATAATCGCCGGCTCTATTTCGCCCCCCAGAGCAAATAACGTTAAGAATTTAGATTACTCTCTCCTTTCCCGGTGACCCAATAAGGAATTTGTCCACATCGAATAATTTGTTAACCATCCGCGTGGCTGTAAAGAGGTTTTGGTATTCTATACTACAAAGTACATAGAACGAGAATAGTAGTTAAACTTAACATTATACTGAATAATATTAAGATTTCCGAAAACTAAAACCTGATGATCGGTTATCACCGAACAAAACTGACACAAAAGTGTTTTGGTGAATTTTGCCTTTATGAAGTTAGCGGCTATTGTTGCCTATTGCCTATGTCATAGGGCCTATGGCATTGTCATTATCATACAATTTATAAAAAAACAGTTTTATGTTGGACACCTTCAAGATGCAATTTGGTTTTCAATATGGATATTGGTAGGGGTATTTTTTTATTTCGTTTTCGGAGTTCTCTAAATACACCCAATATGATTTATATTGTTACATTCAATTCAATTTAATTTTAATCTTTTTTTTTTTTTTAATAAAAACGTTGAAAATTACTGCTTTGTTGCATTTCGTAAACTACTTTAATGATAGAATTAAAACTATCGTGATTGTTAATCATTTTAAATAGAAATACGGCTAATTACCACGTTTTTCCTTTGTATTGCTGACGTTTCAGTATTCGCCGATCTGTCGCGGGCGATGCTCATGATGAAGAGCATCTGAATTGTCTCGAAACGTCAGCAATACAAAGGAAAAACGTGGTAATTAGCCGTATTTCTATTTAAAATACTTTAATGATAATCCTACTATCCTACTAATGCTATAAACGCGAAAGTTTGTGAGTGAGTGAGTGGGTGTGTGTGTTTGTCGCAAAAACGGATTAAACTGAAACTTTACAGTAATATAGCTTATACATCAGAATAACACATAGGCTACTTTTTATCCAGATACCACTCGTGCGAATCCGGGGCGGGCAGCTAGTATTTGATAAATTTGTAATTTTTGTACTCTCATCGAATTACCACACAAATAAATTTATTTGCTACCTATTCCAATTTCCGGGACAAAGCAACTATACTGAATAATTAAGTCTTTGGTCAATGAGGAAAAACTTTGATTTTATTTCGGTATGCCCTATTCGTAACTAATCTGTTGCGGACTTGCGGCCTTGTGCGCATTTGGGAATCAGGATTACTTTATCTATCCAGTCCGGATGTTGTATGTACTTTGACTTTGTTTTGTTTTATGAAAATGGACTAAATTCAAAGCGGCAGGAAGTGGGTGGATAATGTAGATAATAACATTAGAATTAAATTTATTCTCCATTAGCGTCGTAGCTTCGCTAGCGTGGTTCCTGAATATATAGTATCCTATGCTAGTTAGTTTTATTCTATTAGTTTGGAGCTAGATGGCACTGTATAAAATGATCATCAATATTTTATTTATTTGTTGTATGCTATTTCAGGAGATAAACTATGTATATAGGTATTGAAAGTTTAATCCCAATCTGTTTGGTCGTTTGAGCGTGATTGAGATATAAATGGTGATGAGCTTTGTTTTTGTCACGTATGGAATACTAATTAATGCAAAATGTGGCCATGTGCCAAATGTAAAGTTTGGGCGTGCCTCTGAATACCCCCTTTAAGATATCTTCAAGGTTCTGAACACCCGAAGATCTGAGAGGTCGTCTATTGTCCACCGTACTTGGGTATTACCGTCATGCTCATATTTTTTATTTTTATTGTTGTTTTTTGTACCTACTGATCAAATAGGTCAAGACAACATTGAAATGCGAAGAATCAGGCATCTACCTACACAATAAACACCTTTGAAATAAATCTTAACTAGGAAAGACCATTTTATAGCTAAAAGAACGAGTTACGATTACATAAATAACCTTGCTTGCAAAAGAATATAAAGAATGGAGGTTTTGATTTACAGCTATTTGTTATAGAATCCACAATCTCTCTTTATTCAAGTTTATTGAAAAGCGAACTTGGGCATCGCCAAGTTTCTCAACTGACCCAATTCAGATTCCGAAGTTATATAGGGTTTGATTTAGAGATTTTTTGGGATTTTCAAGTCGGCGAGTTTAATGTTCCGCTGTGAAAACCCTTGTCACTTAATTTATCCCTTATCCTAACCCTTATTAGCCTAAACAGGTCGCAATCCGCCTCGAGGGAATGCTGTAATAAGCGTTATTGTATCTTACGCGTCCTCGTGATTTTCGAAATGAGTGGGCCGAAGTGGTATTAAAATGTTATACGAATATATTGTATCCGAATTGTTTTAACAACTCAGGGGAAAAAAACCTGGCCAAGTGCGAATCGGACTTGCGCAAGAAGGGTTAAAAATCAAGTTTGTTGTATAGGAGCTCCACTTAAATATTTATTTTATTCTGTAATTAGTATTTGTTGTTATAGCGGCAACAGAAATGCATCATCTAAAATATCGACTGTCTAGCTATCATGGTTCATGAGCTACAGCTTGGTGACAGACAGACAGACGGACGGATGGTAGTCTTAGCAATGGGGTCCCGTTTTTACCCTTTGGGTACGAAACCCTAAAAAGATAAAAAGGTAGCTGTATTTTAGATAATTAAATGAACAAAGCGAACAAAGATCTAAATCAGGGCTACAAATTGTACAGATAAGCAGCTGTTGCGAAGGTTTATTTTCTTTTCACACGCTTATCCAACCAACCTAATAATACTGGTACAGGAAAAATGTTTAAGATGTTTATAGTTCTATCGCACAATAATCGCTGAATCAATTCAGATGAAATTTGAAATAGATTATGGTATATTTCACTTTCAAAACATTCGTGAGTTGTACTACACATTATTATAACAACGGGAATTACTCACGTAAATGATAAATTGTCAATGAGGACACCGACAATGTTTCGATTCATCTAGAGAATCTTCTTCAGACAAAAAATCGCTTTTCAATTAATTACTTTAAAGTAATTCAAACCTGGTTTATCAACCTGGTATTTTACAGACCTGGTACTTGAAAACACGAGTACGACCCAAATCTACACGAAATATTGCCAAAGCATAATTACTTAAAAGTAATTCAAACCTGGTTTATCAATCTGGAATTTCTCAGACCTGGTACTTGAAAACACGTGTACGAGTACGACCCACCTCTACACGAAATATTGCCAAAGTATACTGCCGTGCATAAAATTGGCCGTTTTCCAGCAACAACAAATATGTTGACACGCCTTAATTTCGAACAGGGCCAGGCCAGCCTACCTCTGGGAATCGCGCGAACTATTTGCAGGTTGGGTCATCTATAAATTATGTCACAGCTAGTCGCTATTCTGTGGTCATATTGAGGGAAAGTCCGCTAGGTTCGGAATTTATGGACGACTCTTGGAGTTTATTGCATCGTCACTTATTTTTCTTTTTAGGGTTCCGTACCCAAAGGTTAAAAACGGGAACCTATTACTAAGACTTCGCTGAGACTCCCATCTGTCTGTCACGGGGCTCATGAACCGTGATAGCTAGACAGTTGAAATTTTCACAGATGATGTATTTCTGTTGCCGCTATAACAATAAATACCTACTAAAAAATAATAAAATAAATATTTAAGTGGGGCTCCCATACAACAAATGTTTTCTTGCCGTTTTGTCTAGATAATGGAATGGAACCCTTCGTGCGCGAGTCCCTCTCTAACTTGGCCGGTTTTTTAATTGGATTGCGATAATCAAACGGTCACACGATGTAAAACAAAAATTATATAAATAATATTACGATTAGGGAATGCTTAAAGTTCAAGCTGAAATCTCGCAATATCAGGAATGTTAGTCCCGCTGACATTTGAAATTCTGAATAGTTCAGGCGTCGTTACGCTGTCTTTTCATGTCCGGGTCTATACGTGGTTACTCTGTACGGATGTGCTTCAACCAAACAGATTTTGATGAAATTTGGAATATACATAAACAATGACTTGGAGCAGCAAATAGGCTTTTTATCCAGGTACTACGCGAGCCGCGGATCTAGTAATATTATGTACAGCATTATGTATAACTAGCTGACCCGCGACACATCATTTTTTGCGAATTTTTCTATAGATTTTAAATTGTACTTTTTTTTCTATAAACCTTGTCATTATAAAAATTACGAGTTACTGACCTTCTTAGTAGGTTCAACGGCTATACGCATAATTCAGTCGTCAAAACTGACTAATGTAAGTAATAACTGTCATATTTTGAGACAGCCCTAAGTGTCTGAATAATATTGTCAGAAAAGTACAGTGTGATGCATGGCATGATTCACACGCTAAAATTGCATAGATTTAACGTGCTTGACAAACGCGTGGAAACGAGTGTTTTAATATTCAATTAACACATTAACAGGGTGTTTAAGTATGCATATAGGTACTTATGCTCGTTAATAACCGCACGCGATACGTGATAAACATTTTGAACTGTATTCTATATAGTTATAGAAGATACTTTTGTTTGTTTACAGTTGGACGTACTCGTTAATGAGAATGAAAGTTATATGCATTGCTGGATGTATTAAAAAAAAATTACACGATTGGAATCTACAAGTACGGTAGACAAAAGACATCCTCTCAGATCTCCAGGCGCTTAGATCTTTGAATATTTCTACAGATGCCTTTCTTGTCAAAACTGTCGAACCATTGCATTTGGCACTTGGCACATGCTTACATTTTGTAGTAGTGCATTACTAGTAAACTAGCCGACCCGTGACAGACTTTGTCATGTCAAATTTCAATAATCGAATACAGTATTCGATTATTGACTGATTGTTTTTAGTCTGTGATGTCATATTTGTTGCACACCAGCGCCATCTATGCCAAAATCATCCCTTTTGCGTTTTTTATCATTTAGGGGTTGTTTTTCGGATTTTAAGATACCCTATTATTTATTCTGATTTTTTATCTACATACTACAGCAAGTTTCATCTTAATCCGTTTTGTCGTTTAGGCCTGATTGTGGAACAAACATACATTTATTTTCACAAACTTTCGCTAATATCCTATTAGGATATGACTACTCGCGATCAAACGCGAGAGAATCCGCTGTAGCTCTGTTTGTACTTAGTTATTTTTTTTTATTGTTGTACGTACTTGAGTAGAACTTTTAATTATTATTCATGTTTGAGCCTTCACCTTGCTCGATCGGCACCACACTGGAGCTAGGATCATTAAATAAAAGGTAGACCCCAAGCCTTTGTTGCCTGATTCTTCTACGCTTGGTCGCAAGGAATCGGCGTAGCTTCACCTAGTTCTTAAGACGTTTCAAAGTGATCCTTGTGATTTTATTGAAATAAAATCACAATTTTTGAATTTGAATTTGGTTTTCTATTAAAGCGTGTTTTTTAAGCTTTTTTTTAACTATTATTTATTTGCGTTGTACGCAGTTTTTTACTACAGCTATGTGTCTTCAATTGGTATCGGCTCTCTTAATTAAAGTTCAATTACAGCTTCACTCAATTGACTCACAATAGTTGATAGCTTTTAATTTAAAATTAGCGTTGTGTATAGGGAACAGACGCGAATTGATATAGCCGTCGTTTATATCTGGACTAACCCGTTTCAGTCATATGCTTGTGAACAACTAATCATTAATCAAAGTTTTTTTATATTCGATACAGTCTATTATTGATGAGCCTATTTGGCTAGTAGATCTGTAGAATCAAATATCTCAATTATAGTATGATGATGATCAGTGACTCACAGCTCAGTTAGTAGTAGATCTGCCTTCTGCGCTGTAGGTTGTTAGATCCCCACCCGGGATAAACAGTTGTGTGATGAACTTAGATGTTTGTTCTGTGTCTGGGTGTTAGTATATTAAGTATGTTTTTACAACAAAAAAAACGTATATATGTATTCTATCAGTTATTTGGATCCCATAATACAAGCTTTGCTTAGTTTGGGGCTAGATGACGCTGTGTGAAATGTCCACCAATATTTTTTATTTATTTATTTATAAAAAAACATACTGGTATACTATATAGGTAAACCACCTATGCCTACTACCACGAGTATCAACAATCTACACTAATATTTGTTTGTTTGTAATTAATAAACTAAATAACTACTAGACTAATAATTTTAAAAATTCTTTCACATATCTAATACTACATAATCAGCGAGTAACAAAGGCTACATTTTATTAAAAAAAAAAATAGAGGTACGATTCCTGCAACAATGTAACCTAAGGTTTTAAAAAATAGCCTAATAGTCTTCATTAGAGATATAAAAAAATATTTTGCGAAAAAAAAAATAGCCTATGTTCGTTCTAAGACTTTAAGAGGCTGCCAGTCGCTGATTGCTCTTTTTCGAAACGGAAAAAGAAATACTTCTGAACAAGCCACATCTCCTATTTTTATAAGTATATTACTTCAGGTTCCTACCTAGATTTCTATTAAGCTGAAAACATAATAGCAGAAACTTTTCACGATAAAAATATTATTTCAAAATGATACGTTTTAGAATTTATGATCGAAATATTTTATATACCTACTATTAAAATCAACGTGTGATTTATTGTTAAAGATAGGTAATATGTAGATCTAGATTTCTATTAGGATAGATTTTTGATAAGTAATTATACATAATTTATATCATTAATTTATTCGAAAAGCTAAGGCGGACCACGCGCGGACGTGTGTTTGTCATCATTGCAGCGGTCGGTAGGATTATTTATCGAAGTGATTAAAGATGGGTACATCTTTATTCACATATACTATACATTATAAAATAGGAGATGTGGCTTGTTCACAAGTATTTCTTTTTTCGTTTCGAATAAAAATAATCGTCGACTGGCAGCGTCTTAAGGTGAAATTGTGAAATTTTATCACAATCGGCCCAGCGGTTTGGCCGTGATAACGTTACAGAAGCCGAGGCGAGCATCTAGTCAATAATATGTCATAACATAAAAAATTGGAGAAGAAAAAAAATACACAAATTGGAGAATTTCAAACAAAGTAACAACGATTCCAACTAAACGATGCTGATTGAAGCTACCGGATTAGAAATTTAAATGTCTTCCGAAATAGAATCTGGAATAGCCGAATCGGCTTACCTTTGCTTTCATTTATAAATGATCTGATTGATATTAACTTTGATTAAAACCAGAGTGATCTGAATCAATAGTAGGCACAGTACTAGGATTAATGAATTATGCGCCTCGGCAATTTTGTGTTTCTGAATTACTACGAAAATACAACCAATGCCCGGCCGTCCCACCCATCGTCAGTCACTAACGAACTTAGAGAATGTTGTAACAGTAATTTTGGCTCTCTAGCTCTACAAGCCTCAGATAAGGGACCATCCATAAAGTACGTCACACGTTAAGAGGCTCCCAGTCGCTGATTGCTCTTTTTCGAAACGAAAAAAGAAATACTTCTGAACAAGCCACATCTCCTATTTTTATAAGTATATTACTTCAGGTTCCTACCTAGATTTCTATTAAGCTGAAAACATAATAGCAATAAACAATAAACTTTTCACGATAAAGATATTATTTCAAAATGATACGTTTTAGAATTTATGATCGAAATATTTTATATACCTACTATTAAAATCAACTTGTGATTTATTGTTAAAGATAGGTAATATGTAGATCTAGATTTCTATTAGAATAGATTTTTGATTTGAAGTAATTATACATAATTTATATCATTAATTTATTCGAAAAGCTAAGGCGGACCACGCTCCGACGCGTGTTTGTCGTCATTGCAGCGGTCGGTAGGATTATTTATCGAAGTGATTAAAGATGGGTACATCTTTATTCACATATACTATACATTATAAAATAGGAGATGTGGCTTGTTCACAAGTATTTATTTTTTCGTTTCGAACAAAAACTATCGTCGACTGGGAGCGCCTTAAGGGAGAGATTTAATCATTTATTAATATTTTTTTCATTTTTAAATAGAAATAAAACAAAGGAGATGGAAAATGGTGGGCCCAAATGTAATAAGTTGAGACATGATCTAAAAAAATTTAGATATTTTTTTACCTTAGAATATGAAAAATCACTTAAATTCTCAATCTGGGAGCGGAGAAATATGAGAAAGATAGTTTTCGTGAGATTATCGATTGAGTAATCGATTACACAATAACAAAAATAATATATTTGCACTTGACAGCTCTTGTTTGGTCACTCGTTTCATGTTTTCCGATGCGTTTTGAGTGCTTTCCCGATTATTTTTCATTTTCCACGACCACTGCTTAGTTTTCGTGAGATTATCGATTGAGTAATCGATTACACAATTACAAAAATAAAACATTTGCACTAGACATTGACACTAGACAGTTGCCGACAGCTCTTGTTAGCTCACTCGTTTTATGTTTTCCGATGCGTTTTAGTGCTTTCCCGATTATTTTTCATTTCCCACGACCACTGCTTTGTATTTTATGGATTCTGACCCTGTCTACCTTGTACGACCCTTGTTTTCATACTAGACACCGAAAATCGCTCATACGTTCGACTTGGAATTGAGAATTTTGGATGTTACCGCCGGTTTGTGGATTGGATATTGTTAAAACTATGGATCGCTGTGTGAATTGTGGGATAACAACTAGTCACTGCAATACACTAGACTGACGAGTGACGACCCTTACACGATGAAATAATTCTGTCAGTGATTCGGCAATGGCTTGCACCTCAGTCTGTAAGAATATAATATCCTCATATAATCAGCTACCATCCTGGCAGGTTTAAAATACATATAATTAGAAGGCATATGGAGATTGTTTACATTTATTTCAGGACTCGGCTGTTAGTTAAAGATTGTAACATAACCTCACTTTTCTCTATTTAATATCTCATAACTCTGTTCTCGGATTGACAAAATCCGCAGATTTTTCAGTGAAAGGTTGAGAATATATAAGCTATTAATTGACACCATTTTCATCTGTTTACATCCAGGCCCAAGATTGTATGTAATCGTTTCCGTCTCCTTTCGAAACTACTGTGCTGTAATTTAATAATTTTCTAGATGTATAATTGCAAAATATGTTACGTCACACTGAACGTGGTCTCTCAAATGTAACCAACTATGACAAGGACGGGGGAGGGGTCAAAACATCAAGAAATTAGTTTGACATACTTTATGGATGCTCCCTTAGTAATTTAGGGACAAACAGAGTGACCAAGCAATAATTAAATAAATAGTATCACGAATGTAATCCCCAAGTACGGTAGACATCTCAGATCTCAAGGCGCCTAGATCCTTGAATATGTCTAAAGGGGGTGGACAGAGGCACGTCTAAGCATTAAATTTGGCACTTACGCACATTTTGCAATAATTGATTTATGGGAAAAAAATAAGCAGTCATTTGGATATCGCATTATCACAAGCTCTCGCGAATTCCCAAATGGGGAATTCTAACGCTGAATTGCCGAAACAAGAATGGGGTTCGGTTCGGTTCGGTATGCACGCAATGTTGAGCTGCGTTTGATTATACCCAAACTTTGAGAAGTTAGAACGGGACACGGCATAATTTTATGCCGTTAAATTAGATGCCATCTAACTTGTAAAAAAATAACTTGTAAAAAAAAAAGCCAAGTCTCGCAACGCAACTCAGTTCTTCTACCGTAAAAAGTTGTGAGATCCATGTAATACCAAGTCGGTTAATTTATTCAGTCCTTACTTTAAGGGTCCTTCTGTCTTAAGTTATTACGTAATTAGCTAACCTTTACGTAATAACATAAGACAGATAGTAACATTACATATTTTTTTTGTAAATACATACTTAATATACATATTAACACCCAGACACAGAACAAACATCTATGTTCATCACACAAATGTTTATCCTGGGTAGGAATCGAGCCGACAACCTACAGCGCAGAAGGCAGAGCTACTACCAACTGAGCTGTGAGGCCAGTCAGTTGAATGTATCATCCAGTTTCCAAAATATGTCCCTGCGAGTTAATGAAAATGAAAATCTGCTTTGATTGTTCAGCTGAACGCATTCGTATTATCTGTGGGATTGAAATCGATGTGTATTATCAGCATCGGTTTCTGACGCTGAATGATTCAGCCGAGATCGTGTACGGTTTTGAATTTCTCGATAATGTTTTTAATCTAAAACATCAAGAAAAAACAAGGAAATTATTTTTCAAATTATCGTGATTATTAATTTCATTACATTATGTGTTCAAAGTAAATAAATATAATAAATAAAATGTATCGGGAAAATAAATCAAAGGTAAAATACGTGACAAAGACCCGTGTAAAAAAAATCAATAAAGAATTCTGTAGCAAAAAGATGAGATATAAATATTTTAGCATTCAATTTGTTTACAGCAAACAAAATTGTGGTCGAAGCAATCCCGCGCGTAATTAAAAACTCACCCCTAAGGACCGAGGAGGGCTGCTTCAAGACGAGAAAATATCTAGGCAAGGTTTTTTTTAGCTATGGACTAGCAGTCCGCCCCGGCGTCACACGGGTGTAATAATGATTTTATGGGTATTTTTTTTACACCTTGGGTTACATTATCGAAGTTTTCATACGGATCCCTAATATTTTTGAAAATATTCTATAGCCTATGTTCATCAGGGATAATGTAGGATTCTAATGGTGCAAGATTTTTTTAAATCGGTCCAGTAGTTTCGGAGCCTATTCGATGCAAACAAACAAACAATCAAATCTTTCCTCTTTATAATATTAGTATAGATAGTTGATAAAACTCCATATAAATATTACGCAGCAGCCATGTGCCAGTTCTTTAATAAGCTTATTACGAGTATTGCGAGATTTCGTATAGTAAAATAAAATATTATTAAACTTAACTATAGATTTACGTCGGGAAAGTAAATTAAAGGTAATTACGTGATAAAGACCCGTGTCAAAATCTATAGTTATGTCTACTAATCACGATAGTTTGAAAAATATTATTAAACTTGTAGTTAGCATTTGGCCTCACCTCAAGGCATAAAAAAATAATAGACGCAAACACACACATACCTACAGTCCTATTGTATAAGCTCACTGATACTCGTGATCGGCTTCAACTGACAAAATTGCTTTGTCTTTTGGCAGTTACACAATTGGATTTTTTAAAGGTCGCTGCAGTATATCCAAATTATCGCCCATAATAATTATAGGAGGAAAAAAGCCGGGACTAATGAGAATTAATGAATTATTATTTCATAATCACCTAGTTATATTTTATAAATAAATCAATGAACTCACCAGTTTACCTAAGGCTTTCCTTATTACGCCTCCACGCAACAGTACAACAAAGAGCCAGAATAATAACGCACAAACTCGGAACTAGGGAAACCGGAAGCCGAAACAAAGGACTATCAAAAGCTATGCAAAAATAGTCTTTACGCTCCTGCATTGTCCCCGCAGTGAAATTTATCCATTTGTATTCAAAACCTCAACTAAACCTTAATAAAAAAATCCACAGCGGGCAATTTCCGCACCCCCAGTACCTGCAACAAACAATACGCACGTAAACACAAACAGATCGTTAAAGAAAACCAACTATCTTGCCACAGTACCACAAAATAGGGTTCACACAGTGAAATGAGCATTAATTAAGAAGAGGGTATTAACAATGTTTTCGAAAGAAACAGTTTATATGATTTTAGGGCGAGGATAACGTTAGGATTCTATTTATCTATACTAATATTATAAAGAGAAAAGTTTTGATTTTTTGTTTTTTTGTTTTTTTTGTATGTTTGTAATGGATAAACTCAAAAACTACTGAACCGATTTCAAAAATTCTTTCACCATTACCAAGCTACATTATCCTTGAGTAACATAGGCTATTTTTTATTTTGAAAAAGTAATTAATTCTTTATAAGAATGACGTAAAAAATTGCTAAAAATTTTGCTTTCTTCGTGTGCGCTACAAAAACTATTGAACGGGAATTGTAACGGGAACGGGAACGGGAACAGGAACGGAAGACAACATTTGTTAATTCTAAAGCGATACGAAGTTCGCGGGGTCAGCTTGTTCAAATTAAAGACAGAAACACTAAAGGTGTGCCGCGCTCGATTGCCGCGCTATGTCTGGTCACACTTTAAGAATAACTTAATAACTTTTTTTACAGATTTATTATTCAAATATAACTCTATTAATGTTTCAACACTACCTAGTTAAAACAGTTTATTTTTATATATATTTTATATTTGGTATGATAATGCGTTTTTATCACGTTTTCCGTCTTATCCGGGTAGTCTGCTTATACAGAAAACGGATAATGTCAAGAATCAACTTGCTCTTTGGTTAAAATTCAATAGGGGTACGCATCGCCTCGCAAGCAATTCAAATTCCGTATAACGCTGATTAACTTTGGCCAAATGAAATGGAATATAGGGTGCAATCGATGATGCGATCTTTAAACTTTTAATGCGAATAGCGCAGCTTACAACAAATGCGAAGTGATTGAAATCGCGTATTGAAATTGACAAAGCAATTAAAATACATTTTTATTAACAAGCAAAACTCTCCAATTAATTACCTCCGGCAATTATCACATCACATCAATATATCCAGCAAACATTTTATAAATAACGCATTCATTAAAAGAGACACGGGAATTGCTCACGTAAAAAATATTGTGTTTAATATTTTTTTAGGGTTCCGTACCCAAAGGGGAAAAACGGGACCCTATTTAGTAATAATAAAAGTCTTAGTAGACTTCGCTGTCCGTCTGTCTGTCTGTCTGTCTGTCCGTCCGTCCGTCAGGGCTGTATCTCATGAACCGTGATAGCTAGACAGTTGAAATTTTCACAGATTATGTATATCTGTTGCTGCTATAACAACAAATACTAAAAACATAATAAAAAAATATTTAAGGGGGGCTCCCATACAACAAACCTTATTTTTTTGTCGTTTTCATAGATAATGGTACGGAACCCTTCATGCGCGAGTCCGACTCGCACTTGGCCGGTATTTAAACATGCGTCTACTTTATTATTAAAGACAGCTTTACGGTTCGCGCTATACACGACCAATCCATTGACAATTATAACCAACATATGGAATTTTGAATAGGTATATTTTAACAGCAGGACTAAATCTCTCTAAATCAGAAAATGGTGTAAAATAAGCGTTATAGAGTTGAGTTTAGATCCAAAATGGCGTGATGAGCGCAAACCCTATTTAAAGTTGGTAGACATCTCCGCCAACAACCGTGAAGCAAGTTCGTAACTCTGGTGATAGAGTTTTCAAACCGCCCGAAGGCCGTCGTCTTGGCTTAATATCATTATAGCCGGGACCGAAAACTCAATCAAATCGAATACACTTTTATAAATATGAGTTTTCTCACTAGTTTCGATTTTATACAGCTCAAAATCAAGCAATTCTCAACGCGATAAAAAATTGTAGCTGTCATCTCTGTCATCATGAATCAAGTGCCAACTTTGATCTTATTTCGGTCTCGACAATTGGCTATCATTATCAGAAGCTCTGGACAAACAAACATATTGTGTTGTCGGTGAGACGCTACCGTCCGCTTAATTAAACTATTATTCCGACTGTGGATCTACCTCATTGACCCAATGACCTGAATCAGACTGGATCCAGTTGAACGTTCATGTTACAGAATAACCGAGTTGAAGTAAATCAGCACTCTCGACGGTTCAGTTCTGATATCGGAAACTGGATAAACAAGAGATAGCTAAAGTCTTTATTGTAGGCCGTGACTTTTTTGCGCGTCATAGACAATATCAAGTCGTAAAAAACCCTAAATCATAAAAAAAGCAATACCAAAACGATTTTGATGTTTTTATACATTGCCAGTTTACAGAAAAATTGGTTCTAAATTATCATAAAAAGTGTGCCGGGACCGGAATATTGTGAGTTGGATTTGAAAAGTTTGTCAACATCCGAACAAAACAGTCCGGATTACGGATTGCCAGCCATTACAACAAACAACAATAATTGTTGGAAACGACAGCAAGGACATTACGCGAAAGCAATCAAAACTATCGATCGTTCGCGTTCCCATTGTTTTGCAGTGATCCTTCCACGGTGGTACTGTCTTTAAGTTTCTGTAAAACTAATGTACATTGAAGCATCTCGTGCTCTGCTGGGTAATAAATCTAGAACCATTCTGTAGGTACAGAGGTCTACAAGGGGACCTAGGCTCTAGGTCCTAGAGCCTGAAGATTTTAGTGCAATTATGACTTACGATGGCAAACAGTATTCCATAATTTTTGACACAGAAAGCTTATTTTTGTACTAAATATACGAGTATACAACTCGGGCACAGAACAAGCATTATGTTCATCACACAGATGTTTGTCCTGGGCAAAGGCAAAGCTACCAACTGAGCTGTGAGGCCATTCAAAAAAGCGTAAGTGTAGACGTACAAATGTACTATTATGAGCGTATTGACGGTTTTGTGTCTTTTTCGACGATATAACCTTTATTTCCATGCCATTATTTGTTCGTGACACCTTCGTACGTGAAGCAATACGTCAAAATGCGAGTGTGGCTCGTAGACACATTTTACACAATCGTGCAGTCACCATTGCCGCTCCGTCAGCAAAGCGTCAACATTTGGCAACAGTACCCAGAAAACATGGCTGGTCGCAACGTCTGTTCAGTGGAAGTTGGACCTTAATGCTAGGGAAATACGGGCGTGTATCGCATACCGAATTGCGCATTGTTTAAAGCGTGTTGCCTTTTTCAGCGGCGCGTACGGTCCGATGGGTTTTGAGTTGCTCCCGCTTTGAAATCGCTCAAATCCTGCATTCAATCAACGATGAAGGCTAACGCTGACTAAGGAGGGTAAACGGGTTTAGTTTCTATTTTAGATGGAATTTAGACATTGATCAAGTGTTTTGTGTTTATAGGATCAAAGTTGTTCTTTTTGTTAAACTTTACTGCTTTGAATAGCAAGATACTTACAAAAACTTCAAATGTATAAAATTCATTGTTATCTCAGATACATCCGAGACTTATTGTCGTGTTGCCTGATAGTCTCATTTCTACTGCATCCAATAAACCTTCACAAAGTCATTTCTTGAAAAAAAACAGTACCGTCTTGGGCTGACTAGCACTAAGTAAATTTAGTACAACTCGAGTTAAGTCATTTTAGTGTAGGATAATGTTAACTGAGCCCAGAATTACATGGCTTATCAATGTTGTCAAAACTTAGGTCGCAGAAGACCCGGCTTAGTATAAGCGTAAAGGCTCGTAGTATATTTCCTAGCTAGACATTGTTGGCGATTCTGGTTATGTCCATGCTAAACCTAAGATTTCCTAAGGTTACTCGAATTTAGACTTTAAAGTAAAGGAATAAGAGCGAATCCTAACAGTTTAGCATGGACACAACAGAATTGCCACGAATAAACGGCATTTCACAAAACTTATGACAGTTAAAAGCAGTAAGTATTCAATACTCTTAATAACATCTTATGCTCAATAAAACTGGGTAGTTTCCGACATATATATATATATATTTTTATTAGCATAAGAGATAGGAAGACTGACTTGTAGAATGGCATAAATAGGCGGACAATTTGACGTCTAATCTTAATATTTCACTTTTAGATAACGTAGTAGGAAACTACGACGTAATCATATAGTCGAATAAATTATTTGGTGGTGGTGGTACGCGATAAAAACATATGAATTAATATTGAAAATAGTTATTTATCGCTTTATTATTTTTTTATTTATAAATAATCGTGGTCGCGGAATGCCTAAAGGAAATAATACCGATAAAAGCGATAAATACTAGTTTAAAATGTTATTAATTTATTGTTTTTATATCACACTTTTTGTAATAGGTATAACTCATGTTCTAAAACCTCAGTTTTTATAGAAAATTAGCAATATAAATAGCACTTATCCTTTGACTAGCTCACTAGTCACTCACAACTTAGTCTTGTAGATTTATACAAAGAAAATACTTTATTATTCTTTAATAAAATCTCAAGCGTTTCCTTATTTTCCTATTTTACCGCGGAACAAATCAAACTACGAACTTATAGATTCAAACGCTTCCGAGATATGATAAGCCGTGGACTTTTCCTGGAGGGTTTTGTTTGAAATCCTTACAAGTGCCAACATAACCCCCGAGTTTAATAACATTCATAAGCAAAGAGAAATCTCAAGATTCTTTTATAAAAATCAATGCCACTTTTCGTTGTAATTTTATAACTCAAGAACGGGCTCACCTATCCAAACCAAATGTTTAGGCTTTGTTTGGACTATTTAGTAGGTGGTTTATGTGAAGTTTGCACGAAATCGGTAGTCTTTTTATCCGGGTACCACCCGTGCGAAGCCGGAGCGAGCAGCTAGTTATTTATGTTTAAATAGCCTCTAAAATTATACTAAGCGCTTCGCATGCTTTAACGAATATAAAATAATAATATATTGTTGTGTTGGCCGAGTAGGTAGTTCGAATCCCGGCGTGCATTAATGGATTTCTCATTTCGAAAAAATGTATATGCGCATCAAAAACACGTCCTCAAAACGGTGAAGAAAAACATCGTGAGGAAACCAGTTAGTATTTTTATAAGCGGCGATGGGCTTGCAACCTGTCACGTATGGAATACTAACTACTGCAAAATGTGGGCATGTGTCAAATGTAATGTTTGGACGTTCCTCTGTCTACCCCCTCTATACATCTTCAAGGATCTAGGCGCCTGGAGATCTGGGAGGATGATGTCTATGCCTACCGTACTTAGGGATTAGAGTCGTGATCCTGTTTATTTATTTTTAGTTATAAATAATCAGAATTTTTACAAGAACATTACGTAGCCATTTTTACGAAAGGTCTCGAGAGGTTTTATTCTCATTCAAGATGTCAGCTCAGACATTTCGCTCGACGGGTTGGCCAATCGATCTGACGTATAGAGTGTATCCACAGGTGACGCTGCGGCCCGGGAGCTAGTGGTATTTATCTTACGTTATGCTAATGAAGCAGCTATTTTACTACCCAGCATAACAAAAACCTGCTGCTGGTAACAGTATTTGTCTAGACAGACACGCATACGTCATGAAACTTATTTCTTGTCCTAAACTATCCAAAGTAGCCTACCCATTGCCCTAATAACGGTAGCGACACAAGAGAAAAATCTTTGTCTTTATAATATTTTATCTAGAACGTTCTGTGGATGAAGCATGTTATAACCGGACCGGCATCGGTAACACATTCCTATCAAAACACTCGTATCTACAGATTCCGCCGCTCGCGTCGCGTGAATAGCACGATCATGGTATGATATAAAGCACCAGGTAGACTTCTTAAAACTCTTCTAGGTAATGTGTGCCAATTCCATTGAGAATCTCTGGTAGAGTAGATCGTTCAAAACACTCTCAAGTGAGTACTACTCTAGCCTTTAAGGCGCAGACAGACGATATACAACCACACTTAAATATAAACGCAGTGCAGTATTCCTTCATTGCCATAGGCGATTTACACAACCCCTTAAGACAGAAAGTATATGCTGAGCATATTCTAAAGACGTTTTAGTGCTGAGCATATTATGTTCTGGATAAATACTTTCTCACCTCCTCAATTTCAGTAGTACCTATTACGCTGTAAAATATTAATAGCCAACTCCTGCTCTTGACCTAATTCCGAAGCAGGGCACCAGGGTATACCTATACATTAAGGGCACAGGGGTGTTCTGGCGACAAGCTATTTGCAAATATTGTTTTGCCGCCTACCACAAGAAAAAGCTAGCCATCATCAGTATGAAATGAATATAATAAAGATAAAAGGATCCCGACTGTAATCCCCAAGTACAGTAGACAGCCTCTCAGATCTCCAGGCACTTAAATTCTTGACGATGTCTCAAGGGGTTAGTCAGAGGCACGTCCTAACATTACATTTGGCACTTGCCCAACATTTTGCAGCTTAGTATTCCACACGTGACAGGTTGCAAGACTTGCAAGCCCGTCCCCGCTTATAAGAATATATACTACTGGTTTTCTCACGATGTTTTCCTTCGCCATTATAAGCACGTGTTAATGCGCATATATTTTTTTCGAACGGAAAAATTAATTGATCGAACCGGGATCGAAACCACGACCTTCGGATTGAACATCTGTATATATCAGTTATAATGTATTGTATTGTTGGTTGTCGGTGACTTGTGAAAACTTATCGCGGATCTCTGTGCCTGTGTGACCCAATTCTATAGCGGGTTTAGCGGGGCACCAGGGTGTATAGGGTAGAGGGTATACGCAAATGTTGATTTATTGACAACACTGCAGGTGAACTTTGGCAACTTTTTCGCGATTTAAGGCCCGGCTCACACCCACACACGTATTTCAATGATTTTCAGGTACCGATTTAAAAACCAGGAATCACAATTGTGAGGATATAATGATACAAAATTACTGATAATATATTCATCTTTAATAGTAGATAATAAAAACTGGCCAGTTCTATACAACATTTTCAAAAAAATACGTTTTTACCGTCGCAAGAACCGCTGAAAATGTCGAAAAATGGGGTCTGGTTAGGTACCAATATCTTTAGACCCACAGCATATTTTTATTTGAAAATAATACGAAATTGTAGATTTTATATTTCTCTATACCGCGTGGCATTATCTTGTTTTCAAATAATTTACTTTTTCATTTATGAACAATATAAAATGCAATAAAACTTATCCATACATTTTTTCCATACAAAACTCACATTCACCTCAAGTCGGCACGTCAGTCAGCGCTCAGACGCGCTCGGGGAAGCACGTCCACGTCACATTTTTCTTCGAATTTAGGGGAAATCTGACATAACCGGATACTGGGGTAAAATAGTGGACATGCAAAACTAATGATAACATTTGTATAATATATTGCCTTGACGAATTTGGTGCAAGCCACACAGATGAAGGTTAGGTACAATGCATGAGTTGTAAGGGCTGGGCTCATGTACACTGTACAGACTATGAAAGAGTTGGATGATTTTTTTGTAGAAGATGCGTTACATCGAGTTACGTTTCGAAACAGTATGATAATAGTTTACGGTTTTACCTTTTTGCATACGTCGCGTTGGAGCAAAATCGAAATAAGCAGATGTTTCATATTTGATTGTTATTTTAATAAAAATATTAAATTTCAGAAAAATGTGAACCTGTTTGTGTCCCTAATTAGTCCTACTAAATAAATATAAATAATGATTTGATACATTTCTGTTTTGAAATGAAAGTTCTAAAAAGGTACCATGACCCTTAGTACGGTTTTAACCCGGCCTCCCCTATATTACCAAGCGTGTTTTTTTATACATGGATGGAAAACATTGATACTTTATCTGAACAAAATGCGAAAAATTACCTGAATTTTCGATTACGAATATAATTTATATTTATTATCTATCTACATTTAATATTATAAATCTGATTTGTTTGTGCGGATGTTAGGTATGTTTGGATGTTTGTACCTCAATCAGACTTAAACGACTAAACGGATGAAATTGAAATTTGCTGTCGATGTAAATATACCCCTAGCTTATAAATATGCTATTTTTAATTTAAAAACATCCCCAAAACTATAAAAAGACTCCGAGGGCTGGTGTGCAACAAATCTAGCATTAATCAATTTTGACGACTGATGAATGACTGACGAATGATACGATACGCATTGAACCAAAAATGTTGAACCTTCTAAAAAGGTCGGTATTTGTTATTATCAAGGCAAGGTTTATCTGGGGGCACGGTAGTGCCCCCGCCAAGTTAAGCAAAAAAGCGGCACAGTCGTACCATCCTTTTCTCGAAACAGTTCAGGTCATTTTTTGGACAGACAGACAGACATTGAAATCTCACAACTTTTTACGATAGAAGAACTGAGTTGCGTTGCGAGAATTGGCTTTTATTTTAATTTTTACAAGTTGTTTTTGATGGCATATACTTAAGTTGTAAATGATGCAAATAATTAAATATTAAAAAAATAATAAAGTGTCCTGAAAAATTGTTTAATTCGAAATACTGAAAGTGCTCTTTAGTGTTTCGTAGTTTACAAAAACCCTTATAGTTTTGCCATTTCCGTCCATTCGTCCGCAGCTTAGCTCAGATACTCTTAATACTAGAAAGCTGTAATTTGGCATGAATATACTAATCACGCCGACAATGTGGTAGAAATAAATATATATTTTCAGATGTTTTTTTTTTCTCGCATACTCTCCATGTCTTTGGATAGGTCTTAAAAAGTATTGCGGGTTTGTGATGTCATTTAGTATAAATACAATGGAAAATATGAATTTGTAAAAAGAGCAGCTGGTCATCTCTTTTTCTGGAAAGAAAATATTATGGAAGATTATTTAGTAAAATTTTACAATAACTGTTTAATTCCCGAACTTGTTGACCCTCGCTACGCGCTGTCTATGGATCTTTGAGATCATAGCTCGCACACAATATTCAAAAACATACCTACATATTTTATCAGTATTTCACTTTCAAAACTTTCTGTGAGTGGTACTCGAAACGTTGACGGTGCCGTCATCGATTTTAGATGACAATAAGTTTTTTTATTAAAAATATATTTTTTAAATCAAGCTTTTGTAAATTCTAGTGCTCTAGTTCTCGTCAAGATAAAAATAACGAGCCCAAACGCGACGTGGTTATGTTGTGTAGTTGAGGAGTTCCGATGGCTACATCCGACCTCCATCATCAGACCAGGTATATAGATCCATAGGTATATAGGTATATAGTATAGTATATATTATCTATAGGTATATAGATATATAGATATGCAAAGTTTTGCCTCAATTGGACTATTTAGTGAAGAGTTCCGTTGAACAGCTCCTGACTCCATCATCAGATCAGCTCGCTGTCACCATATTATGTATGCAAAATTTCAGCTCAATCGATTGGGGATAACTGCTTAAAATTAAGTTGCAAGATTACACCTTATCAAACATAGATACATAAATATGTACATAAACTGCAAGTTAAATAAGAGCTTATAAAAAAACGATACTTACCGTTTTGTCATAATGTATTTTATTAGTAGGTACCTAACAAATATTTTTTGCACAGTCAAATATTAGTAACTGTGTAGTAGCACTTTACGATTTGTAACCTGTCTTATAATATATATTAATTTTTTCTATATTTATTTTCTTTTTGTCAAGTGCAACCTATAAAATTATTAAGTACATACCTACCTATACAAATATGACATACCTATTGCACCAAATATTTTCAAGTATCAAGACTAGTTATTTAGTCTTGGTAAATGAAGTGTGAAGTAGCTTCAATGTGTGCGTTTGCACTATTCGTAGTGTGCGGCCACAGAATACGGAAAAGTACAAAAAATGCGAGCTGTCATATTTGAAACAGCCCCCTTAAAAGCAAAATGTCGACGCAACGAGAATAAATTTGCAGGTTTCTCGTGTAACTGGGTCGTTGTTGGTTACCTTTTTTTAACGGTTTTGCCATATCCGTCTGTCTGTCTATCAGCAGTCAGAGCCGTTTTACTCGCAGGTTATTTATTGGTACTAACATGCGGAAGTTTTGCACTTCAATACATATTGGTGACGCCTACTATACTACTTTATGAGAGCCTGCTATATGAGATAAGATATTTAAAAAACCGGCCTAGTGCGAGTCAGACTCGCGCACGGAGGGTTTTGCACCATTATCTACAAAAAAAACCGGCCAAGTGCGAGTCGGACTCGCGCACGAAGGGTTCCGTACTATTATCAAAACGGCAAAAAAATCACGTTTGTTGTACAGGAGTCCCACTTAAATATTTATTTTATGCTGTTTTCAGAGAAATACATCATCTGTAAAAATGATGTAGTCTTAGTAGTCCCGTTTTTTACCCTTTAGGTACGGAACCCTTAAAAACATAAAAAATAATTCATAATATCTCGTAACCAACCTATTTACCTAACTACGTAGTTAGCACTCCACACGTGACAGGTTGCAAGCCCGTCGCCGCTTTCAAGAATATTAACAGGTTTCCTCACGATGTTTTCTTTCACCGTTATAAACACGTGTAACGCGCATTACATTTTTCGAACAGAAATATCTATTGATGCACGGCCAGGATTCGAACTCGAAATTAATAATATCTACCTGGGTACCTATTTACCTCTAACTACCTACATGAATTCAATAATTCAATTTCAAACTTTTTAGTCGATCATGTGAAGTACCACCTATTTACCGACTTACTTTATCGATAGTGGTAAAATAGCGCCACCTGCCTGCGGAATTGCAAACATCTTTCATTTTACCTCTCAAACCCCGAGCGACCGCATGAGACCGCGAAGTACCTATAATAACGTAGTAACATCAAATGAAACTAGATGGCGCTAGAATGCGAAAATCACGTTTGTTGTATGGGAGCCCCCTTAAATATTTATTTTATTCTGTTTTTAGTATTTGTTGTTAGAGCAGCAATAGAAATACATAATCTGTGAAAATTTTAACTGTCTAGCTATCATCGTTCATGAGATACAGCCCTGTGACAGACAGACGGACAGACAGACAGACAGACGGACAGCGAAGTCTTAGTAATAGGGTCCCGTTTTTACCCTTTGGGTACGGAACCCTAAAAACGACAAAAAATCATGTTTGTTGTATGGGAGTCCCACATAAATATTTTTTTTATTCTGTTTTTCGTATTTGTTGTTATAGCGGCAACAGAAATACATCATTAGTGAAATTTTCAACTATCTAGCTATCACGGTTCATGAGATACAGCCTTGTGACAGACAGACAAACAGACGGACAGCGGAGTCTAAGTAATAGGGTCCCGTTTCTATCTTTTGGGTACGGAACCCTAAAAAAACGTCTGTAGTAAACATACATCAATAGGTCTACAAAAAGATAATCCACATAAGCAGGTAGTTATAGTTACACATGCACACATAACATGAGCCACATTCTACCATCACACAACTCGCGTTGTTGTTACATCACGTCTGTCATTTCGTCATGTTAAATACTGCAATAGACATTTCAATTTCTGGAATAGACTTTCTACTCTAGTATGAATGACGAATGTAGTATGAATCGATTTTTCTGTTCGAAAAATGTATATGCGCATTTGCGTTGCGCAAAAACACGTGCTCAAAACAGTGAAGGACACAACAACGTGAGGAAACTAGTTAGTATTCTTATAAGCGGCGATGGGCTTGCAACCTGTCACGTGTGGAATGCTAGCTACTGCAAAATGTGGGCATGTGCCAAATATAATGTTTGGACGTGCCTCTGACTACCCCCAGTAAACATCTTCAAAGGATCTAAGCGCCTGGAGATCTGAGAGGGTGTCTTGTCTACCGTACTTGGGGATTACAGTCGGAATCCTATTTTTATTTTATTTTTATTCCGATAATTTGACGTAGATAACAATAAAATATCCACTAAACACCGATCCGAGAATGTGAGGTATTATAATTTAAATGTTATACTAATACCACGCAAGAAAAACCACACGGGAGAAAGTTTGATATCAATAAAATTTTGATGATATACAACGATGATTCATGAAATAACGCCTCATGCAAACGGTATTATTTAAGTTGAGCCTTAAATAATACGTTTTTTTATCGTGTGGTATGTGAAAATAAATAATTAATTATTAATCATTTAAATATTGGTGGACATTATCACACAGTGCCATCAAACCCAAATTAAGCAAAGCTTGTACTATGAGAACTACATAACTGATAGAATAATAAACTTTTTTTTGTAAATACATTACATTAAAACACACAGACACAGAACAAACATAATATATGTTCTTGTTCTGGGACCGAACCCACAAGCTACGGCGCAGAAGGCAGAGCTACCTACCAACTGAGAGACCAGTCAAAATGTGCTCAACCACCGCCCTAAAGGTTCAAGTATAACGTAATAATGGTAACAAGAACTCTGGTATGACAGGTACAATATCTCGTTGAATTTTAAAGAGAATATTGTCGGCAAATAATATTGGAGATGCCTGACATTTCTGCCTTAGTAGGAAATTCCGAATTAACAGATTAAGACGAGTAATAAAAAAATTGATGAATGCAGAATCGTTTTTCTCAATAACCGCAAAACATACAGTTTTGTTTTTTATGACAAAGATAACTTAATGATTTAATCGAGATAAATTATAGTCAGAAAAACGACTGGTGAAACTTTTCTCGATTGATTTATTTTCCAAAGTTGGCTCTTCCAAAATGTTTTTATTCAATTCTATGAATAGCTAAACAATTAATTTTTATATAATTTGTTAGATAAATTCATACTAGCTACATAAATGAAAGACAGTTTCTTATTAAGTTTGATGGTTTTCAAGATAATGCGGTTTTATCTTTTTTTTCGTCTTATCCGGGTAGACTCAGCCCTAATTTATAATAATAGTGTAGATTAAGTGATTGACTTACCAAGAGACGAAAAAGAACTTAGGTATTTCCAAATTAAAATGATTGCTCACAAAACAAGTGAAAACAAGTTAAAGTTTCTGCTTTTGTTTTAAAGATGGATGATTTATTAACACAAAGAAAGTTAGCAAAATAAATTATCAAAATCTTAAAATTGAATTACGAGAAGAAACGGGAAGAAGTTGCTAAGATTAGTCCGCCATCAGTCAGTAACGCAAGAATTTTACATATTTAGATGTGAAATAAATAAAAACTAAAACATGAAACATCACGTGTTTAAATGGTTATTACTGAACAATCAGCGTCAGTGAACAATGCTTGAGTGTATTCCGGGATCAATAAGCAAAATGATATGTTAAAACAATTTGTAATACAGCAAATAATGGCAGTCATCACTCCTCAGTAACATAATCGTTAAGCTATAATATGTTATAGTATGTCTGTGGTTGCGATTCTGTTGTGTCCATGCTAAAATTGCTAAAATGTAGGATACCTAAAACACGATCCCTCTCAATCCTTTTACGTTATAGTCTGAATTCAGCATAGTTCTAAAACGAAGGCTTGTTTTAAGTAAATCAACTGATTTTTACGTAATTTTACGTAAATCTAGTTAGCATGTAAAAACAGAAATTTAAAAATCCGAAATATACGAAAAAAAATTAATGTCTAAAATATCTTAAATTTAGGAACGTCCATTTTGAGGTTAAACAAATTTAGAATTTAAAGTAAAGGAATAAGAGCGATTGTTTTTAGGATGGACACAACATAATCGCCACCATTATTATAGATGTCAATTAGTCAAGTTTCTTACACAGTGTTGTATGACATTGTTGAATGACGCAAATGCCTAATCTAGTCAGACAAGCAGTCTGCTATTTTCAAGGTTATATTTTTAGAAAATTTGTTTCATCTAAGTATATCGCTATAAAATTATAATTGGTCAATAAAACCCTTCATATTTATAGGCTGTAGCTACTCGTAACATGACGTCCCAAATCACAATGATGTGGAGTATAATAAAAAACCGGCCAAGTGCAAGTCGGACTCGCGCACGAAGGGTTCCGTACCATTATCTATAAAAAACGGCAAAAAATACACGTTTGTGGGAGCCCCACTTAAATATATTTTTTTGAAATATTCTGTTTTTAGTATTTGTTGTTATAGCGGCAACAGAAATACATCATCTGTGAAAAGCTATCACGGTTCTTGAGATACAGCTCTGTGACAGACAGTCGAACAGACGGACAGACAGGCGAACAGACAGACAGCGAAGTCTTAGTAATAGGGTTTTTACCCTTTAGGTACGGAACCCTAAAAATGAGAAGAAATAGAGTTCCTTATAATCCGAAGAACAACCCCTAAATTATAAAACAAAAAGCAAAAAGGATTATTTTGGTATAGATGGCGCCTGGTGTGCAACTAATCTGTCATCACAGACTAAAAACATTCAAATTAAAAAAAAATGCTTTTTTTGTGCGATTATTGAAATTTGACAGGACAATGTCTGTCGCGGGTCTGCCCGTATACTATATTATTATGTGGTCAGGTACGTGTGACATTGCGCGACCTTGTACCCGAGCTGCCGGCAATCGATACTACGGCAGCTAACCCACGCCGGTACATTATTAATCGTCTAATCCGTCTTTAATAGAGTAAGCATTATTTTATCTACAAGCTTTTATATATCTTGCAATGTATGTATGTAACTATGTTTGTTCGGGTGGAATCTTGCAACGGAATTTTGTAGCAGTTATCCCCAACCGATTGAGCTGAAATTTTGCATACTTCTGTAATTGCGGTGACAATGCAATAATATGTGACAGCGAGCTGATCTGATGATGGAGTCAGGAACTGTTTAATGGACACTCACAACATAACTCCTTAGTAATAAGTTCGATTGAGTAAAAACTTTGCATACTTGTCAAGTTCCAAACTCGATGGTTTGAATGATTTTACAAAAGCTTGTCATTGAAAAAATATTTTTCAACAGAAAACTTATTGGAAATTGGAACATAATTTCGTATATTTGTCACTATTTGCGGCATCATTCGCTGGTACCCAAAAAGCTATACAAAATTCAAGGTCAATAAGTCACAAACTATATTATCAGAAACTATATTTTCTAATTTTCAAACCGCAAACATAAATTAAAATAAAGTAGAATGTAAAAACCTTAGTTTAAAGAAAAATACATAAAATAAACTCGTGACTAGACTGACTGTGTGGGTGATTACGTGATTAGTACTGATGATAAATAATCGACAAAGCCACTTAAAAAGTAACGCAGAAAACATTCAGTGATAGTATGTACCAATTTAGGTTACTACCTTTTGGATTTATTAATGCTCCATTGCTATTCGAAACGGGAATTGTTAATAAAGCGCCTACCTTAACTGACATAAAGTCATGTTAGATAAGTTATACACCGAACAATAGTACCTGAAATTCCGAGCATGAATAACATTATTATGAAACAACTAATAACAGAACTTCCACTTACTACTAAACAAACAGAAGGTACGATGAAATATTAAATTAAACAACTTTGCGGACAAGGATCAATATAACTCATCAAACAATTCGTAATTTGCATAATTTTACCTGCGCTTCGCAATCTCGAAATGTTTCTACCAGAGGCTTTAATAAATAAATTCGTAGCTATACAAAGGGTCTTCGCGGAATATCTCATTAATCTTGGTCCTAAGAAATTCTCTTTACGACGCCCATAGGGCAGGAGCGGAAAAATGCGGGAGCCGCAAATTGCGAGCAACAAAACCACTTATGAATAATGTCCTTCAATAAACAATGAAACGGGTCAGGAGGGAAATTATTTTAACACTATCGTTTTTTATGGCGGTTAAAGGGTTAATTCGTTAAATCATAAAAAGAGTAGAAGTATTGGAAGCCACATACATTTTTTTCATCTGAATGTCATTATTTGGTGACAGAACACTCATATGGCCTTGCTGCTAAGTAGGTATCTTAGCGGGCGAAAATATTGAAGTATGTCAAAGTCAAAGGGCATTTATTTATTTCAATAAAAACACAAGGATCACTCTAAAACGTTTTAAAAGCTACGTGAATCTACGCCTGTTCCTCGCGACCAAGCCTAGAATAATCAGGCAACAAACACATCAAAATAATCTGGAACGGTCCAGAAAATTATCGCAAAACAACGAACTTAGCACCCCAAGATTTATAATGTGTGCCGTGTTCACAAATTAAAGCAACCCCATGTATAATACTAAGGGCGTCGAAGCGAAAAGGCGCTAAGGTCCATGACAAAGTCAAGTGACCTCCTGTTCCGCTACGTTTGATTCGAGATCACAGATTTACAGGGGTGTGAGTGAGCTTACAAGCTCTCTTAACAAATGGCTTGTTCCGATTTGTAATACATGCGAATATTTTATTACCTGAGGGGTAGCCTGTTGCCGAAGAACGGGTACTATAGCCACTTGATTAGACATTGGGAGTTGAACAAGTATTTACGGTATAGAATACCTCGTTTAAGGTTCTGTTCTGTAGACAAAGGGGTCATTAATTCCGGAGACAATGAGACCTCAATTCAGACAACACAAGACCCACAGAAGTCCACTCAATTAAATTGAAAAGGTTATCTCTTCCTCACTCAGTGAAAGAAGCATGAAAAAGGCATTGTCACAGAAATTGACTTAGCGTTGAATCAAGAATGGATTCGTATTTTTACAAAAATGTAACTTTACTTTGAAAAGTACATAATACATCCATCGCGAGATCGCAAACGCAACAGAATCGGGTACACAAGTGCAATGCACACAAACAGCGTCGAAAGTGGATCTAGAGAGGGCAAACAAGATAGTAATACCGTTACCAGATCGCAAGAATTGCATACTCGAGAACATGTTCGTGTTGTTCCATATTACTTGAAGCTTCTGCGCTACACTATAATATTGTTGTTCCATTACGAAATGTTGTCATAGTCAAGAATATAGTTTCATATATTATAGGAGATAGCTAGCTTGGCTAGAATTTTTTTTTATCCGTTTTATTGATTGCGATTTTCAATGATAAGTTTATATTGTTTTATATAACTAAAAGGTAAATTTAGTGTCAGGATCTAGCAGAAACGTAAAAGATAAGATATATAATCGTGAATCTAGTAAAAACTAGATTCAATAAATAATATCAAAATACAAGCTTAATGCACTAAACTTTACGTTCATACTTAACTCTCTAGTCTAGAACTTAGGAATATCATGGAATATCAGGTTTGTATGGAAATGTCACTACTCTAACGAAAAATTCTAAAAAGTTAGAAATAAACTTTAAGCATTCAAATGTATGATAAAAAAACATGTCTTCAACAACACATTTATACAACTACCAAACTGTTTTGTGCATGGCCCATCATGCAATCGGAATACTCGAAGGATTACTAAGAGTTTACTAAGTTAATAATGCGGCATTCGTAAACAAAGAGCGGAAACTGGACAGTTGTACGTACTGTGCGTGCATACTCTGTTATGAAAACTGTGTGGACAATGCACTAGAGGCATTCAATGGCCTCTGTAACTTCAATGCAAAAAACGTAGACTAAGATATGAAAAATATTTTGAATAAGAAAACGCCTGTAATTGTATACTAATGTTTTCGCGCTATTCAAAACTGCCCATGTTCAACGATATATTAGAGAAATTATCAAAACTCGTTGCGTCTAGTAAGTTATTACAGAGTTCGTTCACGTCGCCGAGCCACTTCAGCACATTCATAAAACAAAAAGAAACATTGAGAAATGACGAAACTTACCGCACGAATACCAAATGAATGCGAGCGATAATATCTCTTCGGAAATTACATGACAAAGCAGCAGAGGCAATAATTCAGTCAGAACTCGACATTATATCGGGGAGATCTTGTAAACGAACTAAATACGAACACGCATGGCTTACGTCGGCGGAAGCGTAATTAATGCGACGAACCGAGATTCAGCGTTGTGCAACGTTGTTCAAATGAACCGCTCCTATTCTAGGGCCAAAATATTTACAAACGGTATACCATACTGTTAAATCGATCACAGTGGTTTGCTAGAACAAGATTAAACTATTGCGTTTGAAAAGCGTTTCGTGAAAAGCTTGAATGAAATGAATACAACATAATTACATAACGATATAAAGTGAAGACAAGATTAATGGTTTTAATCGTCTTTCGCTTACATCAAAAGTATATTTCAATCATGATGAGTAATGCCTTCAAATCTAAATGTTTATAGAAAGTTCCATACGGATGTTTAAAGGAGTTCCGACCTATTTTCGGTAATGTTAGGCGTACATTACAAGATACCAGAGTTTCGTCTCCATCCATTACCATGAGAAGGTTCCCTGTTCAGTATTCATAAGGTGGCATGAGTAGTCTCCGCACATTACCCTGATCTGGTAGCAAGTAGTTTCGGATTAGGAGTTTGGCCTCCACTCAGAAATGCGTTTTCTCCCAGAATTAAGTAGTTCAAGTACTCGTTGGCAATTTTCTCGGGTGCGTGTTGGTGGAGCGGAACTCACGTAAGCCGTCCATAGTTAATGAACTGTGCCGTATTTCCTATGGCCGGTGGATTGCCTTCCGAAGATTTTATCATTTTGCTTCAAGCCTCTCCATTTATTATTTTACCAGTTCTTAAACATTTTATGGACGTTTCATCAGCTAAACACATTGAAATGCTGGTCAGTACCCAAACAAAAGAGGTGGATTTTGCCAAAATAGTTAGTCCGAAGTACGAATCTACACTAGGAATTGCCTTTGCGCCAATTTCGCAATAAAACCATTGTCAACACCATTGTGGGAATAGTTCGTTATCTCGAAACGATGCAAATAGGGGGGGTCCTAGCCAAAACCCAATCAGTATTTGGATTCGTTGTGCGGACGGATTACGTGACACTCACGAACACCATCAATATTCATTGGCAGACGTGGATGCGATGAATAGTCGATGAGTGTCGATGTCCTGTCGATATCGTTATTGTCAAATCAGCCCTGTCAGGAATAGTACTGTTAATAGGCTAGGCCGAGATTATCCTGTAGGAATTAATGTTACATCGGAATAGATAAATATATCCGGTGAAACGCTTCCATCAACATAAAAAGGTGCCTTTGAACTTCGTTGCGCAACTACAATACTCGTACTTTCTCTTCGGGATTCAAAGAGTGAAGTTTCTAAAAATACGCCACAAAAACTCTAGTATAAAAACCATCTGGCCATTACGCGAGTCTCTGAGCTTTGTTACATTTGTATGTAAATTTTTCATATCTACCCTTAGCGGATGGTCAGACTATCAATCTACAGTCCAGGTGTCTGCCTGTTGTCATGGTAACGGTGTTCTTTGTTCCGGCTACATTGAAGAATGGAGTAACTCGATTTAGAAGCCATTTTAGGGGCCTCTATTGGTAAGGGGTTCGTGATACCGTTAACCATCTTACTATTTTGCTGCCAAGTTTTTATGAATGCTATGAATACCAAACTCACGAGGCAACGTAAAATATTTTCATCTATTTCGATCGTACGCGGTCATAGTCATCGTAAAATTAAAATCAGGCAAACATTTTTAAAGCCATAAAAATAAAAACATCTCTTTTCCCTCAAATCAATCTTGTATTTTTTTCGGTGGCAATGGAACGTGCTCTAAAAACCCCTCGGAGCGTTTGGTTGAAAAAGTGACAAATTCACAGATGGTCCGGACACAGGACAGCGATTACTATAAAAACCGAATGTCCGTTCACGTCGTTTTCACTCTGAAATATTCTGCTTCCGCTTGGAACTCGCACCTTGCAAAACGATATATCCTATCCTAATAATATTATAAATGTGAAAGTTTGTGAGTTTGTATGTATGTTTGTTCCTCAATCAGGCCTAAACGACAAAACGGATTAAGTTGAAATTTGCTGTAGATATAGATATAATGCCCGAATAAATAATAGACTACTTTAAAATAAGAAAAACATCTCCAAAACGAAAAAAAAACGCAAAAGGGATGATTTCTGTATAGATAGCGCTGGTGTGCAACAAATCTGACATCAGTCTTTAAATAAACGTGCGTTATTCGATGCGATTATTGAAATTTAGACAGGACAAGGTCTGTCGCGGGTCTGCTAGTACTACAATAAATAACCGTACCTAGTTTGAATACTAAATCGATAAACGGGAATTATTTCTCAATTAGGAGTCATTGGAGTAAGTAAACCGAGAAGCGAACTTCTAAATCGGACGATCGGTCAATAGACAGAATGAATTAATAAAGCAACCTGACCTATATTTTATAGTAAGCCTTATGCCCTGATTTTCGGTAAGCCCGTGCCAAAATTGGTATTCATGGGCGGAAACGGATCAAACTTTACGACATTGTTTATCGGGCGAGAATAATGGCAATTTGTCTATTGACATGAAGAACCAATAAATAAAAGCTTATCCGAATTGAAAAGTTAGTAAATTTATGGCAAAGTAGAGTCATAAATTGAGAGTTATTACTGTAAGTAGTACACAAATAAAAGTTTGAACAAGAAAATCGAAAGATAACTTAAAACAAGATGAACCATTTATATTCATCTTTGAAACTAACCTACTTGACGTACAAGTTAAGTGATAAGGCTACCTACTTTTAACAAGCGTTTATTTAACTTGTTAGTTATTTTGTTAGTATATGCGGTTCATATCTTGCAATTACATTTTTCCCCCAACCAATTAAGCATACCTGTGTTTACTTCGGTGACATTACTATATTATGGTAACAGTGAGCTGATCTTGTAATGAAGTTAGGAGCTGTTCAACGAAACTCCTTAGTAAATATTGAGTAAAAACTTTGCATACCTGTCAAGTTCCGATGACAATGTAATATTATGTGATAGATGACAGCGCGCTGAGTTGATCTCTAGCTCGGAGGAGATTTATAATACAAAAGCTTTGAAAAAATACTTTTCAACGGAAAACCTAAATGTAGAAAAAGTGGAATAAATCAACCTCCACAAAAACTGGATTACGTCTTATCGATCACACAATTAGTCGCGTCTAGCACGGTGCCTCCATGATCCATCAACGTCAGATTCGACAATGTATGTTCGTGATTGATTGTGAACATCGCGAGGGTCCTTTGAGATATCTTCAACAGAAACTTATGAAGTGTTAAGGCTGATTGCGCTATCCAAACTTTAAAAAGTACCTACTGAGACTGGATGTCAAAGAGTGGCGCCCACGGCCAAAATCTAGTGTTTTTATTTAAGACGTGTAATATTTTTTTTTTTTTGATAAATGCAGAATCTTTTTTTCTCAATAACCGCAAAATATACAGTTTTGTTTTTTATGACAAAGATAACTTAAATATTTAATCTAGATAATTATAGGCAGAAACACGATTGGTTAAACTTTTCTCGATAGATTTATTTTCCAAAGTTGGCTCTTCCAAAACACTAATTTAGTTTTTACTCAAAACTATGAATAGCTAAACAGTATTTTTTATATAATTCGTTAGATGATCATACCAGCTACATAAATGAAAGACAGTTTTTTTTAAGTTTGATGGTTTTCGAGATAATGCAGTTTTATCACGTTTTCCGTCTTATCCGAATAGACACAACCCATACAAAAATTTCAAGCATGATCTTAAAGTAAAGTATTCTGTCCAAAAACTGGAATTGAAATATTTAAACATTTTACTAAAAATATTTTTAAATAATGTAGTTCGTTCGACGCTCTTCATAAGGAAGTGCTACATTCGAGGTCACAGAATTAAATTTTCTAAGTGAACAGCTAGTAGAAATTTCATAATGACTCTACGGATGGATTGGGCTGGGAAATCGGTTTTACTTCAGGTGACAATTTTTTACGCCATTACTGACACCGGCAATTTTTGCTTTCTACTCGTTAGCCTGTTTCGTGGTACAGATTTCACCGGCATTTAGTACTTATGTGACCACTATGGTAATAAATCACGGTTTATTCTTTTCAAAAGTAAAGTGCCTAACGGTTTTTACCGGATGACCTGAATAGTGTTTTGCTTTCTTAGTCATTTTTAGACATTTGCGTTATAAGCAGGACAAATTGACATCTATACTAATATTATATAGAGAAAAGATTTGATTGTTTGTTTCCGAAACTACTGGACCGATTTGAAAAATTCTTTTACCACTATAATCCTACATTATCCCTGATAAACATAGGCTATATTCATAACTAGAAAAAATCAGGGTTCCCTATTAAAACTATAATAATGTAACCCAAAGTGTTAAAAAAAATGCAATAAAATCATTAGTAGAGTGTGTTTGTTACTCTTTCACGCAAAAACTACTGAACAGATTAAAATGAAACTTTACAGTATTATAGCTGGACATCAGAATAACACATTAGGCTACTTTTTATCCAGGTACCACCCGAGCGAAGCCGGGGCGAGCAGCGAGTAATTATATACTTCAGCAAAATATTTCGTCGCGATCAGCTATAGGTACTTAAATAATGCTTCATTTCAGAGTTATATCATTGTTTATCTTGCGCTGCTACGGCTTATTATTCAGTTAGGTATTTGTTTACACCAAAATATTACCGAAACAATACCATGTTTACAGTTACGTTATGCGGCTAGCCTGCTTTATGAACCATAACGTTTTATGAACAACGCTGTTAAACTATTTCCTTGCTTATTGTATGGAGCTAGTGTTAATGGAGTATTTTTTGTAGCTAGACTAAAAATAGCGCAAATGTTCAGCCATTTTTAAAAGGCGGTAAGAAGATTGTTGCTGTGCAGTTAGCTGTGATCCGATGTGTTGCTAACGAGGTATTTCAGATGTTGTTTATCAGTAAGTACTCATAAGGTTCATCGTTTAGGTTTATGAATACTTTGAGGCTATCGGTTACTTCCTGATTCTACCTAAGGCTCGAGAAACAAGCCTATCTATACTATCTCCTATGATATTGCAAAGTGATTTTATTGAAATAGTATAAAAAAACCGGCCAAGTGCGAGTCGGACTCGCGCACGAAGGGTTCCGTACCATTATCTATAAAAAACGTTTAACATTTAAATATTTATTCTATTCTTTTTAGTATTTGTTGTTAAAGCGGCAACAGATACATCATCTGTGAAAACATCAACTTTCTAGCTTATCACGGTTTATGAGATACAGCCTGGTGACAGCGGAGTCTTAGTAATAGGGTCCCGTTTTTACCCTTTGTGTAAGGAACCTTAAAAAAGATCCAAGTTTTTCAAAATGTTAAAGTATTACATAACAGCAAAGCAAAGACTTGTAGCATCATGGTGCCCTTGTCATATAATTCGATTATTTATCCTGCTCTTCCATGTGGAACCGCAAAATGTGCGCAGTGAACCCAAGGCCAACCTCTGGTAACATAAATACCTACGGCACTGCTTGAATGTTTGATGAAGTACAGATTGTAGTGCTCCAGATTCACAGTCCTTGCTCAATATATTAACAATCACACAAACTGTTAGTTTGTATTGTTGTAGGCTTGGGTAATTAATTCCTCCTTCACAAAATATGTAGATTTGCCTTTGAGATTTAACATCTGGATGTAGACATTGTGGGTATTGTGCCAAACGTAATGACGTGCCTCTGGATACCTACTGTGGGATCCACATTCCTATTTACATTGAATAAAAACTTATTTAATTTTAAGTAACAAAAACACTTTACGCTTGAAGCAGAAAGAAATGTAATGTCAGTGAGAAAAAAAACAGTTGAAGAGAATATGGAAGTTGGTTTTTTATACAGAGAAAAATATAAATTTTAAAATCGTTTTGTGTGATATTTTGATTATTGTGAGCACCCCGTCCCCACACCACTTTTAAACATCTATAAGGATCTAACCGCCTTGAGATGTGAGAGTATGTCTACCGTACTTGGGGATAACGTGATCCTATTGAAGACAACAGTACAACAGTAGTATTATGTTGAAGGTATTATGGTGAGGGTGGGCCTCACATGTACTTTTATATTATTGGAAATTTAGAAACTATTATAATTTAGTTCAAAGTATTCAAACCAAAAGATAAACCGATGAAAAGCAAACAATAATCTGTATAAGCAGTGCGAGTAGTTTCCATAATGGAAACCGATAATCAGTTCGTCTCTAAAGAAGTCGGGAAAACGTGACAGCAATTTTTCATCGCCAAGCTATCCGAGATTAATCGAGCGGAAAATGCATGTGCCTATCGATTCTTTCGCATTTGTATCAGTGGGACAGTTATGTTCGCGTGATACGTAACATCTTGATACTAGATTTACACTCGCGTACGAGTCGCGAGACGAGGTGCGAGGCGAACCACGAGACGAGTTTGAATAGACGCTCGTGGCTCGCCTCGCGCCTCTTTCCTTTACTATCGATCATGCGAGGTGCGGGCCGAGACACGAGACGAAGCACGAGGCGAGGTACGAGGCGAGAGTGTAAATCTAGCATGACAGTTGTATTAAATTAATCTTACGCACAGCCTAAACCACTGGTCCCTAGAAACTTGAGATTTGGACTGTGTATTTCTTTTGGTGTGTAGGGATGCACTAAGATAGGAATTGGTTCCCGAAATTCAACCCCTAAGATGATGCAGCGCAGTTTGAAGTATGTTTGAAAATAACTGCACGTGAACGAAGTAGCTAGGGTTTCCAGCATAAAAAGATAAGATAAGATAAAGTTTATTAACACAAAAGAACAATGATCTGGTAAAAAAGTGAAGCACAAAGGAATATTTAACATTATTCACCACTATATCACACTACCTGTGCCTGTGTACCTTGATTAGCTCTGTTATTATATTAATGGACGAATGAATTGATAAATCCGTGCTGACGTCACTCTAGGATACAATGGCTTGTTCGGTTGCTAAAATTAACTCTAGTTCACGCAAAGTTCAGAACGGTCAATTTAGTTTTTATGTTTGTGGCATAGATAAAGTTCATGACCATGAATAACATATAGGCTAGCTATATTTGAAAGTTACGCATAGCCGCGTGCGGAAGTTAGTTCAACAATCTATTTGAATTGTACCTTATGAAATCCATATTTTATTTTGAGTGCGGAGACCAGCTTGGACATTCCAAGCTGGTCTCCGTCTGGTAGTCAAGAGACTAAGACATGATGAAGGATTATGAACTCGTCAGCAAAGCGCGCAAGTGCTACTTGCTAACGTACAGCTAGATTTTTCCATTAGTAGTGCGATACATTTATTTTAGGGGAGTTGTTATTAATTAAAACTATCTTGATTTTTATAAATTTTAAGTATAAATACGACTAATTACCACATTATTTCTTGTAATGCCGACGTTTTGAGACAATTCAGATGCTCTTCATCATGAGCATCGCCCGCGACCGCGATCAACGGCAGAGATGTCATTGTTATTGTTTACTAAGAAGAAAGCAACGTTGCGAAAAGTATTCACTACTGTGCAAAATATGTCCTTGCCAATTCCTTCTAATCCCCAGCTGTTGGAATATTCATTATCGTGTCACTGCTTAGCCCCAAATGAGATTTCACCAAGGTTTCCGTACAGTCACCAAATCAAATTTATCAAGTAACAATGATTTCTGCTGCAAAATGTGTTTTGTTATTTGCCGCATTGAGTTTATTTTTGTGTGTCGAAGCTGCGCCGCACGTTGTGATGTGAACGTAACATCGTTTAGGCAGATTTGCGAAGGCGCCAGATATAACGAAGTGTTTTAGCAATGGTGTGCGGTAACACGATTCTCGGAACGGGGAAAGTAAACATGTAGCGGCAGAAAAGTACATCAGGCTGATAAGAATAAGAAAGAAAGAAAGAAAAAACATTTATTTGCTCCAAAGGCACAACACAATTATTGAATAAAAGAGAACAAAAAACAATCAACAGCAGATTGTGCCATGTGGGGGCAAATAGGTCCCCGTCTCAGCATTGTGCCGCACAGCACCGAACCTAGGGAGTAGGCGAAGCGCGGTGCGACGCTGGTTTTCAGTCGGGGCCTGGATGCGATGTGATACATTAACATTTTAACAACAAATCTAGATCTAACAGGCAATCACAGCTACGGTAGCCATAAACAATCGTAAAAGATGAGAACGAACAGGAATATTTGAAGAATATTAGCAATAATAAAAAGTGGTATGTTAAAGTTGAAATGCAATATTTTTTACAGAAATGGCTACGATTATGCATCCATCGTTTAGCATCATATCAGCTTACCACGATATCAGTGTAGGTGGATAAAGCATGCAAATAATATTCTATTAACATCAATTTGAGTTCAAACTGTGCCGTAAACTACAGCTATGTTTTAGTAGACCACCGTTCACCAATAATTGGTCATAATTCCGTGATAAGAAGCAATAGATGTACACAATTGTAGCCCGCAATAAATAAATAAAAATGCCTTGTCACCTCATCGCTCAATTCTGTATTACCCATGTCATCTTTCACACAGTCCATCCATCTACTTCTACCTTACCTTGACATCCATCCACCTCCATTTCTAACATCCTTCTTAACACGCTGACCTTTACTCCTCATCTTTTCTATTACAGGCGCCACTTTAAGACTTCTTAAAACACATTCCTTATCCATCTAAACATTGGCATCGCCGCGTGCACTTCTCTTTTATCTATCCTTTTTGTAGCCCAACACTCAGATACATGCAATACGACAGGTCTAACGTTCTTTTTGTAAACTTTTCCCTAAGCTTAAGGGGTATTGTCGGACGTTGTATTGTACCTGTGACCTGACGCCATTTAATTCATCCCACATTTATTCTATTCTTCACATCCCTATCAATCTCAACAGCGCATTATTCGGGAAAATAATATACCCGCAAATCATGGAAATTTTGAGTTTTTGTCAAAAAAATATCTAAACCCTTTGCTCCAATGATTTATTTTATGATTTTCCAAGCTATTATCCGAACAATGCTTTGTTCACAATATTCCCGATTAATTCTGTGATCCATAAACCTTGATGGTTGCGTTGCGGCTCTACAATAGGTCGCTGGATATTCAATGTACTATGTAATCTAGGTTATCAGTAGATACGAACCATTGTCCACCGAATAGGGATCAGTTTGAAGTGCCATCGTTGTAATATTACCTGAAACGGATGAAATACTTTATGAGATCACGAGATAAATAAAGTTGATTAAAACTGACCGACCAACACCTTGTCCAAGTACCTACTACTAGGCCGCAATAACAAATACAACTAAAGGTTTCTTAAGAAAGAAATATTAAACTATATACAATTTATACAAATATTGGAATATAAACTGCGGCTAAAACAAAATATAAAACAAGGCTCCATTTTTTATTAAAAATCTACATTATAATATTAAAAAAAAAAAAAAATTATGACAGAATGCACTTTGGTATTCATAATTATGATAATATTGGTGACGTAAAACCAGAAGGTCTACTGGCCAATCACCAAACAGGTTACGTCAGGACTGAGACGGAGCAAAAAACTAGAATAACAAATCAAACATGTTTTAATTTGACGCATTTGAAAACTTGTGATCTTGTATAAATACGAATACAAGGTGTATTTATAAAGAGGTAAGTATTTTGGTAACTTTTCAACCGACGATATATGAGTTCTCGGCCTTTACTCTGCAAAACGATTTCGACATTTTATCGACGATGGTTACAGTGCTCCGATTTTTCGGTCAAAAAAATCGTCGTCTGTCGTAGTTGAATGTAGTATAATGTCAAATGTCTAAAGTAATATCGGTTGTTCCATACTTCAAAATTTGAAAACGACGCACGTGACGTTTGTACCGACTTTACGTTTATCGTTTTCAAGAGTAAATAAACCTCCTGAACTCGACGCTTATTTTTTTGTATACCACGCAAAACTTTTTTTATAGGTTAATCCTAGTCTAGGTAATGATTCTTCAAAACAGTATGCCTTAACTTTAAGATGTCTCTAATTTGCTCGCTTAGTCGGTCAGTCAGCAGCCATTGAAACTGACCAAATTCACACAAACATACCCAAACAATAGCGGAAGATAAACACGTTGCACTTAATAATGAGCTCTATTAGCGAAGTGCTAAGGTCTAATTTGGGTCAACTGATGGGGCCATCAGTGACCAAGTCATATGGTGTGGTTATGCAATGCTTTCATTACATTTTACGAGCTGTTCAAATTAGGGCTGATGTTTAATGACGATAACCAGAACAAGCCGGTTAAACTGTTTGTTTTTAACAACCATTCATTTGGAAGATTTACCATCACCAATGTAAGCATTTTTGTTGTAGCTGTGGAATGTTTTTTTATTGACTTTGTCTTCTCTCAGTCAGGACTTCTCTTACATAATATAACCCAATTTCATTGTAAAAAAATAAGGATCACGACTGTAATCCCCAAATACGGTAGACATCCTCTCAGATCTCCAGGCGCTCAGATCCTTGAAGATGTCTAAAGCGTCAGAGGCACGTCCAAAAATTACATTTGGCACATGCCCACATTTTGCAGTAGCTAGCATTCGACATGTTCAGATTGCAAGCCCGTCGCGACTATTCATTCATTGTGGGTAATCAATTTCCACAATTTTGACTCAATAATATGTACTTTTTACTTGGAAAGGGACCATACTTAAATTTCTAGTAGCATAACTACATGTTTTTAAAACGGCAACATTATGCTCAACCTCCAAAGCTATGCCGAGCTCCACAACACTTTATTTCACAATAGTGTTCAAATTGTTGATGTAATCTTATGAAGTGTCTCGATTCTCAGTGTTGCGTGTCAGCGCGTGTGCCTGTGAACTCTATTCAGACATTGAAGCGTGTGTCTCTTCGTTGAAGTGAGAATAACCTCTGTGCTTTATCATCATCATCGTCGTTTTCAGCCAGTATCCACCTGGTGTTGTGTTCCTGAATGTTGTGCTACGTGTCCCTGGTTTTAGTCGAACTCATCCAGATAGCTTAATTCGTAAAAACTATGTTTACTTACCTTGTTATGGCTTTCAATGCAGTTACTATAAAATATGTATTCTGTAAAATTAATGAAAAATAACAATTTCATAGAATCTATGTAGGTATAGGTACCTACCTACCTAAACTGCATTGAAAGCGATAATATGATAAACACAGTTTTTACGAAATAGGCCAGCAGGTGCCCCAATCTTTTCGATGTCATCGCATGATGTCTAAAATGTTTTTTTTTTTCACCAAGTAGCTTTAAATATTAATATTACACAAGCTAACCCGGCGAACTTCGTATCGCTTTGGAATGAACAAATGTTGTGTTAAGTGCCCGATCCTGTTCTCGTTTCCGTTCCCGTTAAAAAGTATCCTATGTCCGTCTCCTGCTTCTAAGCTACTTCCCCACCAATTTTCAGCCAAATCGGTTCAGCTGTTCTTGATTTGTAAATAGTGTAATTAACACGACTTCTTTTAATATATAGATTTATCCTATACTAATTTTAATGAGGTTTACTGCCTTGGCAAGCGAAGAGAGTTTTAGATTAGTTACTTTTAATATGTATTTACTTATAATAAATTAAGGTTTCAGTTAAAAACCGATTACAATTTTCTTAACTATATATAAAAGCTATTTACAGGCAAACGTAAAATTTCAGGGTGATCACACTTCAGCCATATTTCGCTTTCATTTAAAAACAAAAGTTCTGAGAAGACCTCTAGTACATACACCAGTGAATTTGAGATTTCTCTGTACTGATGAATATCGTGGTCGCTCCGGGAGTCTTTTAATATATTATGTTGTTATAACGGTTCTCTTTCAAAACTAATAGAGTCCGTAGGCGGAACCTAACGTGATTCTAATCAAAGATCAGCGGAGCATAATGAACCCTACACGTGTTGAGAAAGAACATTGGACTGGCCTCACAGCTCAGCTGGTAGTAACTCTGCCTTCTGCGCTGTAGGTTGTTGGTTCGATCCTCACCCAAGGCAAACAATTGTGTGATAAACATAGATGTTTGTTCTGTGTATAAAAAGATAAGTATATATATATACAAAAAAATGTATACGTATTCTATCAGTTCAGTTATCTGGTGTCCATAGTACAAGCTTTCCTTATTTTGGGGCTAGATGGCGCTGTGTGTAAAGTTCGCCAATATTTATTATAATTATTTACTTATTACTCTCAAATTAGTTCTGGTATCAGCTTGTCTTGGTACAAAGCATGGTGCTGAAAAGGGCCTGATGATGAACCAGTCTTCAATCAATTCGGACACAGTCATCTCTGAGTTACAATAAGGGAATAACGGTAAATAATCAGTATCGTTATACAAAAAACCGTAACACTTCTACCTATTGCAAAAAACTAATTGGTAATAACGTTACTTAGCTATTGATACCGTGTTTTTTGCTAAACCCTTTGTATTTTGGCTATTAGGTAACTACCTGGGACAGCTAGATGCGTACGCTTGCGATCAAATGAATAACGTCTAAGAAGTTTACAGTTACTTTATATCTTTTATATAAAATTCTCGTGTCACAGTGTTTGTAACCAAACTCCTGCGATACGGCTTAACCGATTTTTATAAAAAAAAATTGGGTATGTTTTGGAGGTAAGAGAATAGGTCGTAGGGTATTTTTAGGGTTCCATACCCAAAGGGTAAAAACGGGACCCTATTACTAAGACTTCGCTGTCCGTCTGTCTGTCACAGGGCTGTATCTCATGAACCGTGATAGCTAGACAGTTGAAATTTTCACAGATAATGTATTTCTGTTGCCGCTATAACAACAAATACTAAAAACAGAATAGAATAAATATTTAAGTGGGGCTCCCATACAACAAACGTGATTTTTCCGTTTTTTTATAGATAATGGTACGGAAGCCTTCGTGCGCGAGTCCGACTCGCATTTAGCCAGTTTTTTATACCCCTAAGTGATAAGGGTAACATAAAGTTCGGGAAAAACTGAAAGTGCTTTGTTCAGTGAGATTATTGAAATTTGACACGTCTGTCGACGTCTGTCGGGACAGCTAGTATTCTGTTACTAATCACATCGGTAACAATAAAAGGTACTTTAACCGTGTACCATACTTATCATTCCCTATCTCGCCAGCCTTCTGAACCAAACCCAAAATAGGTCAAACAACAGCTTGCGCGCTCGTATTGTAGCTCGAGTCACGACGCGTGAAACTTCACTCGTTATACCCTTGGATCGTGGAGATTAAACGCGATCTCCGCCCGTCGGTTACTGCAATCGCAACATTCGCAACCTTGGTATTTTATAGCAGTACGCGCGCTTTCGTTAAAGATTGTACCTTCTAAGTTGTCGTGCTTATGGGGCGTAAATGTCCCAGGAAATCCTAGATGCCGAGCTGGTAATTGCAAATGCTGATTCAATTCTACGTTCTGTTAAGGTTTTTAGGGGTAATAGCAAGAAGCCTTCGCACTGACTAAACTGTTTTACAGCTAACTTTCAAAAGTGATCCGTGTGGTTTTATTGAAATATATAGACTTACCTTTTGAAAGTGGTGACTCGGTTTGCTTATATGGTTTGTACTGTCTTTTTAGGGTTCCGTACCCAAAGGGTAAAAACGGGACCCAATCACTAAGACTTCGCTGTCCGCCTGTCTGTCACAAGGCTATATCTCATGAACCGTTTTAGCTAGACAATTGAAATGTTCACAGATGATATATTTCTGTTGCCGCTATAACAACAAATACTAAAAACAAAATAAAATAAATATTTAAGTGAGACTCACATACAACAAACGTGTTTTATTGGCGTTTTTTATAGATAATGGTGCGGAACCCTTCCTGCGCGAGTCCGACTCGCACTTGGCCGGTTTTTTTGTAATAACATGATTATCATGTTATGATATATTCATACCAATATTTATTGGCACTGAATGCCATAATACATACGCTTTTTATGCTACATCGACGTAAAATAAAATAGGTGCACTAAAGCCAAACCCATAAAAAGCCTTCATTATCCACGTCCCGACACTCCAAATGAAATCTCAGAAGAGACCTCGGAGAAAGGATTTTCCTAATCTAGTCTCGTCTAAGTAAAACGCATTTCGAGTTAATCCGGTTTGCATTTTTATCAATTTCTCTTTATCTTGTGAACAAGTTGAAACTTCTGTTCCAGTGAAATTTAAATTTTTCGTTTCACATGTTATTTTCAAGTCACAAGTTTTCTAGTTTCAAGATGTGTCGAAAAGAGCCTATTGGGATATGCTAAGGCACATTTCGTGCACAAAACTTGAAGATTCGGTTTTATTCACATGCATTTTGTAACGCTTGCAATAAAAATAAACATAAATCGAAATTCCTGGCTTGGCGTAGGTGTCGCATGCATTTTACATGTCATATCCAGTAATGAGCGCCACACGTGTCGTGTCGTGGCGATGATGTTCGAACGAAGGGGGAAAATAAAGAGCATGTGTTAAAATATTTGATGTGATAATTGGTGAGATAGTTCATTAAAATTTTACTACCTCTCTTATACGGCAAAGTATTTTTTTCGCAAATGGTGTTGATGAATTAGTGTGATTAGAACTTTAGTGATATTTAGAGACCTGACCTGATGGTCTAGCGACCAATTGGATCCGAATGTTGAGATGAAACTTTGTAGTAAAATCTTTTTAATACATCATTCATCCTCTAAAAAACTCAGTGCCGAAGAAAACTCGTGTTTTGAGTTGAAATTGAAAGTTAAGTATGCCACAAAATGCTGCGTTTAAAATAAATAAAAATAAATAGGATCACGACTGTAATCCCCAAGTACGGTAGACATCCTCTCAGATCTCCAGACGCTTAGATCCTTTGAAAGATGTCTAGTGGGGGTAGTCAGAGGCACGTCCAAACATCATATTTGGCACATGCCCACATTTTGCAGTAGTTAGCATTCCATACGTGACAGGTTGCAAGCCCATCGCCGCTTATAAGAATACTAACTATGGTTTCCTCACGATGTTTTCCTTCACCGTTCTGAACACGTGTTTTTGATGCGCATATAAAGTTTCCAACCCTCGACCTTCAGATTGAAAATCGAGGTACCTCCCACTCGGCCAACACGGCGTTTGATATACTATAATATCGAAAGGTTTAGAAAGAAAACATTAAACGCCCGATGATAACGTTCTCAACGCTTAAATAAAAATGACGCTCAAACGTGTTTATTGGAAGAACGCTGTTTGTAGAGGACAGTTTTTACGACTTTACATTCAATATGGCGTAAAGGTAAATATTAAACTAAAAATAAAGCTGTAAAGATGGAAACAGTCGATAGGTGAGTCGTACTCGTAGAAAGAAAGTAGGTTTAAGGTATTCTCGGAAAGGAAAACAGTCAACTTACGGATAAGCTTGAAATTGTAAGAATAAAATAGTTTCACTACTTTTCACTAATTGTCAGTAAATGTTTGGTGTGGGTACACCAAACATTTACTGACAATTTCACTTAATACAAACCCACCGAATGTATGAAAGAACATGTGTGGTATATATCGTAGTTCATAAAAAAGAAACAGCTAAGCACTTAACTGTAAAAAGCTCAAAGCGAAACTGTCACTTTTTTAACATTTATCCTATGAAATAGCAAACAACCACGCTTTGAGCTTAGACTAAATAAAAAACCTGCCATTCCATTTTAGCATAGAGATATTATGTCTATTCAACTCGCGAGCGGTATCACCAGATCTCCAGTGCTCATTCTTAGAGCATTATCCTGTGGCAAATGAAGTCGTTCCCACTCAGGCCAAACTGGCAAAAGGTCACAGGTGCCACGCACACGTTTTATCCTCCCATTTAATACTATCGATCCACACATGTTTTCCTTTATAAAAACCGCCGTAAATAGACGTCTCTAGATGTTTTATCGGTCATAAACCCACATGCGGACTTTCCTCCGTCGATACATCACGTAGACCTTCTTTTTCTCAACACATTTTGTTTCAAGATAGGAAATAAACTTGGGTATTTGCGGAAGGTGAACTCAGCGAAATGTGAAGGTCGATTTAGCTTACCAAGTCTCCCTTTCTTTTCCATTAGACAGGATCTTTGCCCAGCCCAGTACGTTCGTAAAACGCGTCACAGGCTCATTTTTGAACGAGGCAAACCAATTTTTTCCGAAGAATCTTTTGAACGTTATTCAGCGAAAAGCTAAAAACTTAATTTAGTTTGCGAGTAGAAATATTAGGGATTAACTTGAAACCTTACCTAAATTTATGACACTATCTGCTTATTTTGCCGAAAAAGAAGCTTTATGGTCAACAAATGACTTAGGCGACGCCCTTCTCTGCTAAATCATTCTGGCAGTCGGGCGTTAATTTTGACTATCTGTAGTAAGGATATCTTTGGACTGGATTCGATTTATGGACAATGGCCGCGTGGGACCTATCGACCTATTTTACCGAATGAAGAAATAACACAGGATAAAGGAAAATGCGTCAAATGATGAATAGCACCAATCAATTTGAATTGGAAAACGAATCAACCTAGAAGTTCAGAAATCTTTACGACATAGCTTTCCAGCCTTATCTGACTCTAGATAGTTATCTATATAGTCGTGGTAACTGAATTTGTATATTAAAGAAAACTGTATTGGAATATTAAGAAAAAAGATTGTCCCAAATATATTAATTCGGGTTTTTTTAAGGAATTTATCTGCGCTGAAATTAGTTTTTTGGTGGTGACGTGGCATATTAAAGGATATTTAATCAACATAAAGTCAATATTGTTATTGAGAAGGAAAGTTTGGTTTGGGATACCAATGCTGGCGGCGGTGCTCCATTTAGGACAGTTTAATTTAGTAAATAAACAAGCGTGACCTTAAAAGCAATTTCCAAATCTGTATTTTGGGAACGTATTCAAGATACGCTCTATGGTTGTATTGGAGTGGATCGAAGAGCCTTGGTCTTATATTTTTAGAATGAGGAAAGTATCTCAGTAATACGTTTCTACGTATAGTTAGATTTGTTTGGCAAGTTTTTAGGAAGATATTTAACATATTATACTTACATAGTGTTTTCACTGAGACAGAATAAATCGAGGATTATGATGTTATCTTCAAGGATTTACCCTCTGTCGGTCGCTTCGGTCGCACGTGATCCATTTCGTTCTAAGTTACCATTATCATAATCTCATTTTGAAAAAATCAAAGTCCCCTCTCAATTTTCCCCTTCATTTGAATTATAGCATCAGCATCTCCTTTGGGAAACATTTCTTTGTAATGAGTAGTAGCAGTAGCGTGGATGATAACATTTATTATTAATGCTAAGTAGTTATGTAACTAGAAAGAAGAATCTTATTTTTATTTCACGTTCATGTAGGTCCTCTTATATTACTCTAAAAAGACTTAGACAAAAACCCTCTATCCATTCTGTTCGATTCCAAAATTTAATTAACTCGGTGGATGCTTAGGTACCTATTTGAAATTCAATCAAACATCTGCGCCAATAATTGTCTCTGTATCGTCAACTCCTTTGTACGTAATTTTCTTTCAAAGCCCGCCTGAAGGCGCGATCTGAATATTTTATACGAAGCAAATTGTGTAAGAACCGCGTCACCGTCAATTATGGTCTACCGAGAAAGTCTTGAAAGGGGTTGTGGATAATTCTATTTGCTTGTCTTCAGCGATGCGGAGTTATGTAAGTAGTTGCCAATTAGATAGGATCTTGGTGGCATGTTTTGACTACCAACATACATCGTTATCATAATGTTTGGAATAGACATAAAGTCGATATCCACATTATCCTCTCGAACAAAGAAGACATTATACGAGTGTTTTACCTATATATATTTTATTATAGATATAACGATCCTTGAACTTTGTAAAGCTTCAGGTTAATACGAACCGTATAAATTGTAACAAGACGAATTTGATTGAATTTATAAAAAGCAAAGTTAGCGTTTGTGCACGGACAGGTTAAACAGGGTCATTCATTGCACGAAGTAGATCAACTAGATATCTGTAGAAAGTTTAATGACTTTATAGCTGGTTAGAGCCTAACTGTAACGTATTCCGTTTTGGAGTTTCATCGAACAATGCCAGACATGCGATGCGCTCGTTCGTACCGGATATTTTATTAGTCATCGCTCTGGAGGTGGTTCAGACAGCGTGAGCATTTCTAACACTATCAGAGTTAAAGGCTTTAAGAATAAAAGACGCCTGATTTAAGGCCCCCTGTCGGCGATAACGAGCGAACAGGCCACGCTACCGGCCGCTCCATAAAACTTCCAACTACCCACGTTTTATCGCTGCTCGCAATCTGCCCGCATCTTGGCCGCATTCGGACGGCGTCAGCGTTAGCCGCTGGACGCGAATTATGTAGCCATTATGCCTGATCTACGATTGTGTAACCGGAGGTAGCGATAAATTGAAGCCTTTTATTTATACGGTATGCTGACTAGTAGAAATTGCTGTACTATATAATAAGATTAATTAATTTGGTTAGTTATAACAATGTGCGAATTAAAAAGTCGTACCTAAAGTTAGGGTGACGTCCTACAAAACGATCAAACATCAACGAACTTGCCTTTTTCATTGCTATTCCTAAACAAAAGCGAGATGTTTTGTGGGTCCAGCCACTGTAAACACAGCCTCGCATAAACTCACTCAGCGTAAATCCTGCATGTTTTAAAATGCCTTTATATAAAAACAGTTGGCGACAGAAATATTTAAGCGAAGCTTTAATTCTACCACCACATCGAAAACGTATTCCCCAGCGATTTGAACGACGAGGGCGAAATAAAGTTACGCAACGGACCCGAAAGGGTCCGACTGGCACGCGACATCCACGTTATAAGGGATTACTGCCCCTGCACTTGAGAATGCACCCTCTCTCTATAGTGCCATAACGGCACATATTGGAAAAAAAGGGGACGTTAACCCCAAAGCATTAGAGAGGATTATTGGCATATCTCTTTACAAGCATTACGTTACTCGATAAGTCACTCACTATAATCTTTACGAGGTGCTTTGTCTGAGCGTTCGATTGTTAGACGAACAATGTTGTTTACTCAAAGCCCAAACTAGAAACAAAGAAGCAAATTAATGGAAGGTCATATTTCGAGTCGTGCCGATATCGTTCGTTCGTTTATGGCAGGTCATCTGGCGTCCTCACTAATAATGTAAATTGAACTGGACACTAAATGCTCCCTCGACTTTTCGATGAGTCACCGAGACGGACAAATGAGTTCGAATGACGAACCCTGTCCAAGGGCCCGTGTCAATTAATTCAAACTGTTCAAAGGCAGGCTTACGGTACGATTCGTCTAGACGGGTCCCCTTCACTTATAACATTTACGTTCATTGAATAGAACACATGTAATATTATATTTGCTTTGGTCCGTATACATTGACCACGAAACACATAAGTCTAAAGCACTTTTTCGAAGACGATGCTTTTACCAATTAATATTTAAAGATTTTATCTAGATGGTCAAACCGGATGATTCGATATAAGTAGCGCACAGGTTAGATTTATCACCGATAACCACGAGATTTTAATCCTATTATCGACAAAAAAGGACGCAGATCGGCTTTAGAAAACTATTGGAGGATGATGGAGATGTATGGAGCAATTTCAATAGGTAACGGTAATTTAAAAATATTATTGATCGGTAGAAGTTGTCAGACCTCGAAATGATGGTCCTTCGACTTCGAACCGGATTAAACGTAGATTCCTTTTTCTTTACCAAATTTTTAGGGTTCGGTTACCAAAAAAACGAGACCCTATTACTAAGACTTCGCTGTCCATCTGACTGTCACAGGGCTGTATCTCATCAACCGTGATAAGCTAAACAGTTGAATTTTTCACAGATTATGTATTTCTGTTGCCGCTTTATCAACAAATACCAAACAAACGTGATTTTTTGCCGTTTTTTATAGATAATGGTACGGAACCCTTCGTGTGAGTCCGACCCGCACTTGGCCGGTTTTTTTTTTAAAGATATTTAAAATTGAAGGGCTTTTGGTAAATGTATGTGTATGATGCTACCGGCTGTACTAAGCCGTGTGAACTATTATACCGGTTTCTATCATCATACCAAAGGCATCACAATTTCATAAGCTTTTGTTAACCTGAGGCTGATTCAGGACCTTGTAACATAAACTAAGACAATGATCTCATTCAGCTTAGTCTTTTTGTCTGCAAAATTTCCAACCGTCTTATTTGGCTCAGGGTTAGACAAACAGTTGAAAAATATTGTCTCAATGTCAACTTAAATCGAGTTGTTGATTGAGGAATCATGTAAAAGTATATGCCATCAAAAACATAACTTGTAAAAAAAGCCAAGTCTCGCAACGCAACTCAGTTCTTCTACCGTAAAAAGTTGTGAGATCCAGGTAATACCAAGTCGGTTAATTTATTCAGTCCCTACTTTATGGGTCCTTCTGTCTTAAGTTGTTACGTAAAGGTTAGCTAATTACGTAATAACATAAGTCATAACATAAAGTCAATAACATTAAGGCACTGCCGTGCCCCCAGATCACAACATTATGTATAATTTACCTAACTAGCCCTTGGCTTAATTCGCGTGATAGTGATACCCTGATAAAAATCGGTGACACCGTTTATTTTCTTCGTGCCTTACTGTTTCTTTGTGTGGTAATGATATAAGGTAGCAAAAGTCTTACATAAAGCATAATATTATCAAATACAAAACACTCGTACTCATTTATACGCGAATACGGCTTAGCGTGAACCATTTGGGAGGTAATGGACCGTGACTGCCATCTTAATGTAAAAACGTCTGGCACCGATCAAAAAGACACTCAACGGCTCTTACTACACCGAAGTAAACATGTCTGGGGAAAACTAAATTATTTATCTTCTGAATAATAGTCTACGTCGTAAACTGTCTATGGCGTTGTACGGCTCAAAAAAGGTTGCATTTTTGCTAAACAAATTTTAGCGTTTTCATCTATGCAAATGGCGGTTTTTAGGGTTCTGTAACCAAAAGGGTAAAAACAGGACCCTATTACTAAGACTTTGCTGTCCATCTGTCTGTCTATCACATAGCTGTAGGTATCTCATGAACCGTGATAGCTAGACAGTTGAAATTTTCACAGATGGTGTATTTCTGTTGCCGCTGTAAAAACAAATACTAAAAACAGAATAAAATAAATATTTAATTAGGGATCCCATACAACAAACGTGATTTTTTTGCCCTTTTTTATAGATACGGAACACTTCATGCGCGAGTCAACTAGTCCAACCCGGTTTTTTTAATCTGACGCGAAATGCATACAATAACCAATCCAATTACGCACTCAAGTAACACGAAACTCTGACAATAAGAAATCACCACCCATTGTTAAAATATCCGACACAGAATTGATGTATTTACACGCATGTGTAAGATTAGACGAGGGTGAGTGTAAACTAAGGGTGCAACGCTCTTATTAACGGCCTGTCAAACGTGTTATATCCTAATCCTGTTTAAATTATGCTAGCTGGAGTGAGGACTTGTGATGCTTGCTATGCAGACACTAGGCGGTTGACGAGTCGCGAAACGCTTTAATAAATGCAAATGCATTTTAATTTAATAATGCATATAATGCACTTTTTGCAGCGACAACTAGATGTCGCTGCAAAAAGTGTAAAAATCCTAGATCGCGCTATCGAAGCGTTTTAACGTCTCAGCGTCTTTCGCCTTAGTTTCTGAATAAATTTGCTTATATTATTACGGGATACGAATGTTTTATTTACTTCAAATTCAAACCCGAAGCACATACCATAGAAAGTAGACTTTTCTACACATCTTTCCATATAAATCGTCAGGAGACCACAAACGACAGCTATAATATTCATTCTTACATCACGAAGATGTCTCTGTCAAGATCTTATGACACAGAGCGATATGAAAATATTCGATACTGAATGTATCGAATATTTCGATACATCTTATAAATCTCAATACATCTCCGTATAACGGAATGAAGGGAAAGATACATTACATTACCTGTTGTGAGTGTGATACATTAAGATAATTTAAAGCTATACATCCCGGGACGTAATGTACATTAATATACATTATAGCTGCCGTGTGAAGCCCTTAACTGTTGTCCGATCCAGTCAACTGATACTATTTCTCGGAACGATAATAAAATCAACAGAGTGAATGTTAACACTTTCTAAGAATTTTTGTTTGAAGATACGACTTGGTACTCTTTTGTATCAGAACATAACAAAGAAGCATTGTGCAATATACTCGGAAATTAATCACCAGCGAGGTGAATTAAGACAATCGAGATTATCATCCTACTATAGTTTTTGAGGATGTTTGAATGTTTGTGCCTCAATCACACCCAAACGACCCAAACAGTAGGGCTATTTTGTAAAAACATGATTATCATGTTATGATGTTGAATGCAATACCTAATGTTAGAGAATACCTAATCTTTACAATTTTCATAGTAACTATTCACTGTTCATGCACCTATACCTACGCTGCGCTGCTGCGTAGGTATTGTATTGGAAGCGTAGGTATAGGTGCCTAAACAACATAAAAATCGATGGTATTATGGCATTCAGTACCAATAAATATAACATGATAATCATGATTTTACACAATAGGGATTATTTAATGGAATAGAAAATATACTAATTTTTATCTAGGTACCACACGAGCGAAGAAGTGGGCGGAAGCTAGTCAACAATAAGATAAGTAAAGCATCGGCATAAATTAATGAGCTGGTTCACTTTCATTCGGTTGTCATATCGCTGGTTACTTTATGGTCACTCTGTAGTCAATAGCCAGCTAAAAATGTTCTGGCCGTGAAAGACAGCGAGCATTTATTACTACAACATAATTCAGCAATTTATTATTGGAGCTTACCTAGATAAATATTATTAAAAACGTAAAGCTATTTCTTTCAAGTAGGATTACCGCATCATCCTAAAACAAAATTAATTCTACAGCGCGACAGCTTTTCGCTTGGTTCACTTAAAATTTCATTAAGACGCTGCCAGTCGACGATTATTTTTGTTCGAAACGAAAAAAGAAATACTTCTGAACAAGCCATATCTCCTATTTTATAATGTATAGTATATGTGAATAAAGATGTACCCATCTTTAATCACTTCGATAAATAATCCTACCGACCGCTGCAATGATGACAAACACACGTCCGCGCGTGGTCCGCCTTAGCTTTTCGAATAAATTAATGATATAAATTATGTATAATTACTTATCAATAATCTATCCTAATAGAAATCTAGATCTACATATTACCTATCTTTAACAATAAATCACAAGTTGATTTTAATAGTAGGTATATAAAATATTTCGATCATAAATTCTAAAACGTATCATTTTGAAATAATATTTTTATCGTGAAAAGTTTCTGCTATTATGTTTTCAGCTTAATAGAAATCTAGGTAGGAACCTGAAGTAATATACTTATAAAAATAGGAGATGTGGCTTGTTCAGAAGTATTACTTTTTTCGTTCCGAAAAAGAGCAATCGTCGACTGGCAGCCCCTTAAGAACAGGTTAGTTTTTAATCGCTTATAAAAATTCTTCATCCCAGACTTCTATCAAAGGTAGGTGTACTACTTTCCGAGAAAATTCCATGTTATTTTCCTTCCAATTATTTTACACAATAAACAACTCTAAACAAAAGCCTTAAACGTAAGAAAACAAAAGCCGTTGTCGTACAACACTTGCGAGAGAAAGGTTTTACACAAAGGGTTTATTGAAAGTGCTTTTTGAATTAACCGCGGACGACTTTTAACGAAAAAAAAAAACGTCCGATACACTTTATCAGCACGTTTGAGAGCGTCGAGCGAGGTGAAAACGGAGGGGTGCATCATCCCTTAACTTAAGAGGGGAGGGTTTCCTCCCCAGAGACAATATCCGGGTCGGCAAACACTTTCTTTCAAGAAGATTGGGACCAACATTTTAGAGAAAACAATGGAAACATTAGGCACTTGGTTAGTGAGAGCGATTTAAAAAAATACGTTGCTTTGCGTTTCAATACTTGAAGATGCCTACAGGGGAGTAGTCAGAGGCACGTTCAAACACTACATTTGGCAATAGTTAGCATTCCATACGTTACAGGTTGCCAAGCTATCGCCGCATATAAAAATACTAACTGGTTTCCTGAAAATGTGTTTCATCACCGTTATGAACACGTGTTAACGCGCACACATTTTTCGATTATAAAAACTCATTGATGCACGGTTCAAATTAGAACCAACGACCTTCAGATTGACAGTAAAGTTACCTCACTCGGCCAACACTAGTCTTAATAAGCAAAAAATGGAAATGCCTAATCTACTCGTATTTGTATTTACAATGCGTGTTTGGACGCACATATTTGAAGGGTTTCACAAGTGCGACCTTTGATAAACTACTCAGTAATTGGTAATATTGAACATTTATTGTATAAGTATATATAATATATATATATATATATACTATTTTTGAGTACTTACCAATTTAGCCATAATGTATTTATTTGTAAATTTTATTTTAGTCCCGGTATTGAAGCGGTAACTATTCAAATTGAGTTTATCTTGTTCAAAGTTGAGTTTCAGAAGGGATGCTTTCGTAATTGCAGTTTTCGTCGTTCCTCTTTAAACTGCCCTTTTATCCTACTAATATTATAAATGCAAAGTTTGCGAGCGAGTGGGTGTGTATGTGTTTGTTACTCTTTCACGCAAAAACTACTGAACTACTGAACGGATTAAAATGAAACTTTACAGTAATATAGCTTGTACATCAGAATAACACATAGGCTCCTTTTTATTCAAGTGCCACCCGTGCGAAGCCGGGGCGAGCAGTTAGTAACTTAATAATATGGATAAAAAAATATTAAAAGACATTTTGTAAAATACGTTCTTATTTCAGTCACACTAGTTGTAGTATTTAAAACCAGCGCGTAAACCTAATGTTACAACTTCAGGCAGACGCGAAAGCAAAAGGGATCTTTTTTTTGGGGTACGGAACCCTAAAAACTACATTTGCATTTACGTAACTGAAACTGCTACAACTCTTTTTATAAAAGAACTTACAAATTGCTAAGTACATACCTAATGATACAACTTCACGGGGCGCGGTGGACGCAAAAGTGATCTTTTTTTTTTCTTTTAGGTACGGAACTCTCAAAACTAGTTACATCTACATTTACGTAACTAAAACTATCGGGACTTTAAGTTTTTTAAAAAAGAAAAAAGCTACAAACTGCTAATTAAAGCGAAGATTGACCCAAAATGTTTTTTTCATAGCACTGAACGATTTTTTAATGCTCCATTCAATGTTTTTCCTCACCACTATTACACTGGCCGTGTTGGCCGAGTGGGAGTACCTCGACTTTCAATCTGAAGGTCGTGGGTTCGAATCCCGGCGTGCATCAATGGATTTTTCTGTACGAAAATTTATATGCGCATCAAAAACGCGTAAGCACGCGCAAAGGTAAAGGAAAACATCGTGAGGAAACCAGTTAGTGTTCTTATAAGCGGCGATGGGCTTGCAAGCTGTCACGTATGGAATGCTAACTACTGCAAAATGCGGGCATGTGCCAAATATAATGTTTGGATGTGCCTCTGACTACCCCCACTAGACATCTTCAAAGGATCTAAGCTTCTGGAGATCTGATAGGATGTCTACCGTACTAGGGGATTACAGTCGCGATCCAAATTATTTATTTTATTTTATTTTTACAATTACACAGTTTTCACAACTGGTAATGCGTAATCGATTTGTGGATTACAAATCAATGGCGTTAACACAATGTACGTGGGCGAGTTACAAAACCTTGGTAGCTAAAGAAACAACCATAGAGTTAAAGACGTGCAGCCAATAAAATGTTAGTTACGACTTACGAGTAAGTTACTACCTAAGTACCTATGTTAGTGGCTACTGGCTACGACTCGTAACGGTCAAACCGATTTTGATAAAATTTGGTAAGAAAGCGTATGACGCCGCAGCCGGAAGCTAGTGTCTCATAAGATTTGTAGGTAGGTTTGCACAAGTACCGTAAAATTGCAAACTAATTACTAAGTAACTACTCGTAATTTCACAGATGATATATTTCTGTTGCTGCTATAACAACAAATACATATAAAAACAGAATAAAATAAATATTTAAGTGGGGCCATACAACAAACGTGTTTTTCCCCCCCGTTTTTTATAGATATTAGTACGGAACCCTTCGTGCGCGAGTCCGACTCGCACTTGACCAGTTTTTTTTATATTTTTTAGACAACATAAATTTGTAACTGTAAGACATAATTTATTTAATATTTCATCATCATTGTTTAATGTAGTTTATTTTGGGTTTATTTATTATTAAATAGAGATATCCCTTATTTTATTTAGCTTTATTGGTTCCATTATTATAACAAAAGTGACTTTTGACTTGTATTTTGATTCAATTCTGTGATGTCATTCCAAGATGATGCCAACAGCCTCCACACAGATGACTCAGATAAACCTTTGTGACACCCACTACCTGTCAATCTGGCATAAACAATATCTCCTTATTTTGGAAGTAAATAGTTTCATTTACGACGTTCATTGAACCACTCTGACACGATATGCGAAGAGTTAATTACAGATTCAATAAAGAACTGATACTAGCTTTTGCCAGCGGCTACGCTGGATAAAAACTAGTCTATTTGCTGTTCTTCAGCCTTGTGATTGAGACACAAACAACCAAACATTCTCACAAACTCTCGGATTTATAATATTAGCAGAATAAAAGACGCTCGTTTCTTCCGAGCACCTGCAGGATGTGGATTAAGCTTGCACGTGTTTCCTCTGGACATGGCCGAGTTTCAAAGAATTTTAATGATGATTTTGTCAGTCCAAGCTAGGAGCAGTGTATGTGACCATTGTATATCTCTAAGCTTGGCACGTATGGTATGGCCTTAGCCGTTGCCTAAGGTTATATACCTGATAGCACAAGTGTTGCAGACGTCCATAGTCGACATTGATTTATCATCAAAATATAAAATGTCATGATTTCCTTCATCGGTCCTTGTTTGTATTAATATCGCCGGGGACGATGCTTAATCTTTGTCCCAATATCTTATCACCAAGCCAGAATCTAGGAAGTGCCTGTTGCCGGGACCAATGACAAAAAAAACTGCCCCGGTAAACAAATCGCCGGGGCCGATTGTAATTCTTCCGGTGGTTCAACTTTTAGGAGTAGCACGTAACGAACACCATGAGATAATTTGCGTCAAAATCTTCACCTCAGCTGCTATTAATCATCATAAAACAAAAGGTATCATTATTAAACTCATAAATTAGACCTGCGGTTTTTGTTCACACCCATTAAGGCTGCACACCAATGATGCACCAAGTATTAAGAGAGACAAATTTGATTCCGTGACGGGACAAATGACTACATGATCTGCAAATATTTATTCCGAGTCTGGGTGTTGTGGTACCATAGTTAGTACCCATGACAAAGGGAATCCTAGTGTAATAGTGCGTTTCCACTTAACGCGGAGCTGCGCTAAACTGTGCGGAGCTTGGACTGTGTTTTAAGATCAGGATATGCCATGAATGAGTGTCAAGTTAATATAAATAATAATTGAAGTATTATAAAATATTTTTAAGTAGGTTAAAATGTTTTGTTTGATACAATACCTACAGATATAAATTCCAACGAGTACACATGCTAGTTGGTGTGCCTGAAAAAAAAAAGTACGGTAGACATAGACATCCTCTCTCTGTGGTATAAACCGATAAAATTATGAAACATACTACCGTTATATCAATAGATCGTGATCTCAAACCTAGAACTATAAAATCGTAACAGAATAAGAAAACGCGTTCCGAATGTATGAATCCCACTAGTTCGTAAATTCACTTTGGAAAGACCTGCTACCTATCTCACTGCAAAATGCCATGAGAGGAAATCATTTACTGGCCATGCAACAGCTGGTATTGTTGGACGGTGATAAGAAAAGGCTTGTTACGAGCAAAAAGCTGGCGCGCCTCACATTGTTGTTTCTTCGTTGTGCGACCTACAATAAATTGTAGGTTCTAATATTTTACGGCAAATTGCATTGAAGTAAGGTTGAATTTTAATTGACTGTGATTAGGTGAAGCTATGATTTCGACCTAGAGGTAGGTCCGTCCGCGTGTAGTAACTTCTTTCCATCAGTAGCGATTAATTTTGGAATTTACCTATCTTAGTACCACTAAATGAAATAGCCTATCTAATTTTTAGGACTTGGCGGTATCAGAAAGTAAATGATGACATCCTTCACCATTTGTGAGCATGTTTTAATGCGCGACCTTCGCTCTTCGAAAGTAAGTAGGCTACTGCTATTTAAATACATATTATATTGAACATATTTATCCAAAATTACCGAAATAACTAAATAAATTATTCAACCGGCCCAAGGTCAACTTACGTCAGTCTGTGGATACACCAGATTCTAATAGCATAAACTAGGTATACCTACAAAAGGTACAGTTTTGTGGCAAACCAATTTGACAGAATCGATTCGCAACAAAAAGAAAGCCATTGCGCGAGTCGAGGTCATCATGACCGTTAGCAAAAACCCGATAGAATTACCACTACACCATGAAGCGGAAACTGTGGATCTCGAGCGGTAAAGTACGGCAGTTATTTCGGAGGGAGTAGGTAATTTAGCAATGGCACTGTTGATAGCAGAAGTAGATGAGCAACTGTTACTTCGGTACTTTTGCGCCTTCATTCCTTTTACAGACAAAATGTTCGTAAGCAATTTCATTATTGTCGGTTGTCGTAAAGGGTGTTTTGACAGGAAATTACAACCAATGAATTCAATTGACAGCCATTTCGATAATAATTTCAATCTGTTAAAAAACAAAGTTAAAATCGGAGGTAAACCTAAAAGATGATGACTTTGTTTTGGTCAAAGAACTTTGTTGACGATATTTTTTATGAAAATACTTTTATGCGATGACCTTATGAGCCGAATGCTTCCGCCTTTTACGGTTGCTAAAACCTACTGCCTCAATTCAAAAACGAGTGTTGAGTTTTATAAAGCTAAAGCGCTCTTCTGCGTCTGTATTGTACGCCTCCACACAACGAATTATTTATAAGGAACAAGCTGACCCGGCGAACTTCGTATCGCTTTAGAATTAACAAATGCTATGTTAAGTTCCCGTTCCTGTTCCTGTTCCTGTTCCCTATCCCTTTCCTATGTGCTTTTTCCTGAATTTTCTTTGCTATAAACCTCACGGAGCCCGAGACCTTTCCAACGAATGCAAAACCGTGGAAATCGGTTCGTGCGTTCTGGAGTTATAGCGTCAGGAAGGAAAACCCGACTTATTTTTATATTATAGATTTAGGCATGGAGCACACACATTTCAATCTAGAACTGAAAACTAGCGTCGCACCGCGCTTCGCCTACTCCCTAGGTTTAGTCCTGTGGGGCTCAATGCTGAGACGGGGACTTATTTTCTTTCACATGGCACAATCTGCTGTATATTAGTGTGTGCAAATAAATGTATTTTCTTTCATTCTTAAAAATATCTCTGGATAGTTTAATATGTGCAGCAACATTTGTCTACTAGAGTTGTGAAGCCAATTTTGGCGTTTAAATCCATGGCATTTAGCAATGGCAGGTACAGCCAGCGTGACGAAACAGCGGTACAGTTATTACTGGTACTGTCCATTGTTGGGATGCAAGAGGCGAGTCTCGTCTCGTCATAATTACGGATCGTTAACCTCAGGTCGCCGTTGAATAATAATCGTGTGACACTGTGACCTACCTGGAACTAACTTACTGCTGTTTGATCTGGGATCTACCAGGAAATAGTTGTTGGTCAATCCTTACCAAGTCAAACTCAAAACTATACTCAAAGCTACGCCTGTCCTTCGACCAAGCCTAGAAGAAATAACGAAGTCTGGAGGTATAGCGAGCATGCTGAGTTAACTGAATCATTGGCATAGATAAATGATAATAAGTTACCTCGTTTTTGGGTCATAAGGTCACTATGCTGTATTCAAGTTTGAAACGTAAACCGTGTACCCAATGGCTAGTAATACTAGGAAAGCAGCAGGGTGTCAGAGTAACACAGATCATTAGGTAATGTGCCCTACTTATTCAGAGGTTTTTAGCATTTAAACAATAGATTAGGTACTTACTTTACCAGCCAGAGGCAGCCGGTTGCAAAACACCCTTAGCCAACTCATTTTACATGTTTTTTCTACATGTTGTGCCGACCCCACATGAAGTGGGATAAGAGCAAGAAGATGATGATGTTTTACTTTGAACATTATACTATCCCATGTCCTGCAGTCCAATATTATTCTCCGTAAATGCTTGATAATAACCTCTTACCCGATAAAATTATTTTCCTGCTGCTCCTACAATTATTTCCGTTTCTTAATAAGATGAAAAGATTTATGGCTTTTAATTAATTCAAATAATCATATTTAATTGCTATTAAGTCATATTTAATTGTGATGAAACTTAAGGCGCCCTTCCGTACACACAGAACGCACAGTTCATAGCAGAATGAATCTAAATGAACCACGATACAGCCTATTTTGCAATTCGACCACATCTACTTCAAACCGGATTTCAATGTAAATTGAGTCTTATCACGCTGTGTTATGGATTCATTGTGTCCTAAACTGTGTTGCAGTCTGCGGTCTGCAGCCGATTACGAAGTAGCAGCTTTTAATGCAGGTAGGTAGGCTAAATGAAGAGCGCATGTATTTTAAGGTTAAGAACCAGTGTGGTCACGAAATCAAAGTGGAGAAAAGCAGTGGAATGTAGGTAAGCTAATAAAACGAGTAAAATAACAGCGAAAAAATACAAATTTGCTCACGATTGATTACCCCCAAGGATGGTAGACATCATCGCTGAACTCCAAGCGCTGAGATTCTTTAAGATGTCTAAGAGGGTTAATAAGAAACAACCATAAACTCTTGCCCACATTTTGCTGCAGTTATCATTCCATACGTGACAGGTTGCATGTCTATTGCCGTTTATTTATAAAACGAATAACTGGTTTCGACGACTCGTAACTTCATCGTTTTGAGCACGTGTCAATGTTCATTTTCGAACAGAACAATTCTCATATCCGACTCGAACCCACCCCCTTTGTGTCGAAAATCGAGGCAACTCTTGCAAGGAACTCTAAAAAACGGCAAAAAAATATCTTTCTGTTCTGTTTGGTTGTTCTGATTAGGACAGAGGCCTGCGAGGCGAGGCAGACTTAATCTGCTCATTTCACAACACTTTTAGTTCATTCACAACGGACAAAGGGTCTTTTTCTGTATTACCGGTATGTATACGGTCACAGAACTGCCACGCTTCTTGTTGATAAAGGTATACTAGGTTCCTATATATATCTAAAATGATCTCGGTGCCATCTGCTAAATTAAATCAGCCCAAATTTAAGAAACTCAATAACCAAGCTACATTTGCCCCCAAATGGGACATCAAAAGTAAGCCAAAAAGACGAGCTGACCCCCATTGTGTGAAAGAAAAGGAAAAAAGTCTAAAGAAAGGCCAGTGAATTGGGTAATTTACGGCGGTTTAATCCGCATCTTTACTTAGACCCGCAGAGTTTCGCAAGCTTTTCGTTATTGTAAAAAAAAACTTCAAAAATCACCCACGTTACGACCGACGTTAATCCCAAGTATGATGGTCCAAGACACGTCTATCCATTACATTTGGTATATTTGGCGACCACCACATTTTGCAGTTCCTATTGTCTTTGTCTTGCGACCTGACACATAAACACTAGTAACTTCTACAAAATATGGTCATGTGCCAAAAGTTATGTTCGGACGTGCCTCTGGGGTACAATATACCTTTTTATTTTTATTCACAACTACAGCTACCCATCTTCTGTACATATTAAGTACGCACTCTCGTTCTTCCTTTTTATGTAATCGGTATTTTAAATATCGAACTTCAGTATTATCAAATTAAGTTCGTCTATGTAGGTCGTAGGTGCATTGCATACCTTACATGTTTTTGTCTTGTGCAATAGATAATATTCTATCTATCAATCTATCATTGCTGTCAATCCTCGTCTTCCCCCGTAAGATACATACGAGTAGATGTCGTAGCAAAAGTCGTGAGCCGCCTTTTTACGACCGCTTTATCACTGGCTAGCTTGGTATGGTGCAAAAATAAGAGTATAAAAGTGTTATCTATGCACGACACAGTGCGCTGAAAGACACGATAATGTCAAGATCAGTATGTTCAACAGTATGTTAGGACTCAGTTTAAATTCGATTTTATGACTTTACGTCATTGTTGATGATTTTATTTAAAACTGAGCAGGAAGGTCGGTGGATCTAGGCATCCGTGTAGTTAGCTGTGTGACCGCAAAAATGGTTTTGTGTCACTGCATAAAAGGTCGAAAATTGTCTGCAGCGCAGCCAAACGGCTCACTTCGAGTAAGCCAAAATCCACCAACCGTACAAGTACCTACTGTAGATAGGCTTTCTGTTATCAATAAACTAACTAACCTAGGTCGGCGGTAGGTAAATAACTAGCTAAGTAGATAATAATCTTTGGATCATTAATTCATTATTAAAAGAAACAACAATAATAGGTACCTATACCTACCCTCATAGAACCATGACGGAAGCCACGCTTGACTTGGTTTTGTTTTTTATTCAATAATAAATCAATAGAGGTTGTAGCATAAAGGTTAATATCGTTTTTTTTTATTTTTTGTTACAACCTACTTAGCTGATTTTACTAGATTTTAAAACTGTTTTTATTGCATTAGGATAGAAGCTGACTCAGCAAAATGTACCTATTATGCCTAGTACCTAGGTGACTAGTAAGACAAAGTAGTTAGTTTTGTAAATGTCATCTGGATTAGAACTCTTTTCTGTTACGATAAGGTATTAGAGAGCCTTATGGAAGTAGGTATACTCTAGTAGGTAGGTATACTACTCTGTTGAGTGACAACATTTTGTGGAGGCAGTTGCGTAGGTGTGAAAATTGTTCACCGATGCGTTCAAATAGAAGAGCGAGCCTCTGTCACTTCTATTTTGTAATTGTTCTTAAATGAGGAAACATTTTTTTTCATATTATGTGAAGGTAGTTAAATATTATGTGCTAAATTGTATATTTTGTCTCTATGGTATTTGGTATAGTGCATGAATAAGTGGCCTATTTTCTAGATATTTTTCATCAATAGGTTTTACTAAATCACCAGATGAAAGTTGTGAAAAGTCTTTTCTATTAATAGAACCTAGTCTCCATTTGATATATGAAGAGTATGTTTAATCAAAAGCTTATTAAAAAATCATATTTACCTAAATATACCATAAAAGCAAATTCTGGGTGTTCATCTAAATTGGCTTAAATTATATTAAGAACTTTGATATAGCCACAGCTTTTACAGTTTGCTGTTACAAGTTTTAAGGTAGTTTATCTAGTTTATTATAACTTAGGTATGTATAACAAGAGCTTTCTATTTAGATTGTTCAGTCCATTAGCAGTACCTACCTAAGTTTGTTAGTAGAAAACTCTTTAAATTGAATAGGTAGGTAGTTAGTTTTCTTGATTTTTTGTAGAACTTTATACAATGGGCCAGTGGCCCACACGAAATGTCTATAGCAAATGAGTAAATATATAATACTAGTTATGTACCTACCTATTGTTATGTTAGTATGAATGAAATTATCGCAACGATAACAACAACAAAACAAACCAACATTCCATTCCATGCTGCTTGAAGCTTCATCCTTATAGCTATACACAGCTATGGAATAATGCATTTTAAGACGTGGATAAAATTCCTAACGCTCACTTTGGCCCACGCCTCGAGAGAAAGGAGACGGATTTACAAAAACGAATGACCTTATGTACGTTTACGTTCAAACTCTGGGGACGACAGGTCATCGAGAGCGAACTGTTTACCTTATCTCCTGGTATGTTTTTCGCAGACATCATGGGTCACCTTCCTTTGCCGAAGTTCGACGTCGTCTTGAGGACGATTTATCCAGAGAAAGGATCTCACTGTTGCCGTGAGAGCCCAGCTAAACACAAACACTGCACTCAGCCAATCACTTGGCCATTATCACTGGTCGGGAGATGCATTAAAGCCACAATAACAACAACCGACCCATCGTTTGGAGTCGTAATCAACACGATTTCCCATTGAGATTCATCAACACAGATAATTTTTCACAACACCATACACAAACACAGCGACTGACAGAAGCAAACTTGATTGAATTCGGCTTGACGGAAAATGGTGAGGGGTGGTGGGTGACGTCCCGCTCCCCTCCACCCGCGCATGCCTGTTCTTTGAAGAGAGTACTTAGTTCAGATAGAATAACCTAGAGTGCAGCATTGTAGCACAAATTTTTAGTAACTTAGTACAAAATTTCTCTTTGACGATCACACTTTATTCAAAAACCACAGATGGCGGTATTTTAAATAATGAATATTTATTTTTTTTGATCAAAGGAATAATTTAGCAATAAATTCATATGTAACTTTTATATATATACAATTATACATACCTAGTTATGATAATAAATAAATAAATGGTAGGTATATATCCATACCTAAGTAGTTTATAGATAGGTAAACGTCGTCTACCGCCATCTATTAACGTGTTGGTTTATTATCTTCAATCAAACCCTTATTTTTTCCTAAGTTGGTAGTACTAAGTTAGTAGTGTAAAAGTTGCCACAAGAAATTAGAATGTTCGCACAACCTGAGTTTTTTGCGAATGTTTCAAAATAGGATTTTTTTGTAAAATTTTCCTTTTATTTAAAATGATTAAATTATTCCAGTAAGCTCATTATTCCAATAAACTAATAATTATTGTTGGCAAGACAATATATAATTTAGATACATTATGTTGTCAGTATTGCTTCCGATATTAGGCCATACTATTACAGTATATATATATATATCGATGAATTACGAATTTGGGTCGCGGGTTTTATTTAGCTTCTACCAAACATGTGGGCGAACCTTATAGCTTAGTGAAAACTAAAGCGGAAAATCCACTATCCCGGCCCTCTCTATCTATAGCCTTTTTTACATCAATTTCTTTTAATATTATCTCGCTCTACCTCACAAGTCCCAGTCAAGTAATGGATAGGTCTGTCCATTAATGCGCGTGAGGGCCGTTTTTATATAAACCTTGATTATACAATACAAAGAGGAAATAATTTAATAGAACTTTCTGTATATTATTTATAGCATTATTCTATAATATTCATCGATATTCGATAGTTAACGAGTTCACGACTATACTAGTCTTCTTTGTCATTCAATCATCGACATAGCCAAGGCTGCAAGCCAAGCCAAGAACGTCACTGCTTTCCGGTCGGCATCGGCACTATTCGCAAAATGGCGGATGGAGGAGTGGATATAGATTTGTACGCCGATGATATTGAATCGGATTTCAATCGCCAGGTATGAATACAAAGCTAAAAGACGGCTCAAAAGCATGCATTATATGCTGGTAAAAATAGGTGTAGATATTGTGTGATACATTGATGTTGAGAAGTGCGCATTTTTACGAGCTTGTCCGGCGTTTTTCAGGACGAGTTTGGCGGTGAAAACGTGGATTTGTACGATGACGTGATCGCTGCGCCTCCTGTGAAGACTGAAGACGACGGACCGCCGAACGTCGGAGGAAATCACCACCCTCCAGAGGAGCAGAATGGAAACAATTCTTATCACAACAACGGCCCAAGCCACGGGCATCATGGCCGCCGCTTCCAACTCTACGTCGGCAATCTGACCTGGGTTCGTACTCGATTTTGTATTCATTAGTTGTAATGTAAATATAGAGAAGATTTTTGTTTTGATATCTGTTTTTGCCTTTGAAGGGCAAGGACGGGCATCCTAAGCCTGCTATTGAACCAACAACCATAGCTACAAGTCATGAATTCATTGTATCTGGTACCTACATAAATTGATTTTATTTTATTTCTAGAATGTAGTCAAGTTCTCTCTGAACTAACTGTATGGGGGTATAATTCAGTTCTTTATCTAATATACTTTGGGTTGTACATATTTAGGGTGTAGTACAAATACTATTTGTACTACATTACTGTAATGATGATTATCCTCCTGAGTGATAAAGCCTCCGACAGAAGTAGATACCAAAATGTAATCATTTGAATAACATTTTATAATAACATAATCTCTTATTTTCCATGCAAATTAAACAACAAGATAGTTTTGTTGCAATCCAAAATACTCATCATAAATACGGCTAGGTAACATTTTTGATAAATATTTGGGGCGCTTCAGAAAGATTTCTTAAAAAAACATCAATTACAATAATAAAATGGTTTCAAAAGCAGGCTTAATCCATACTACAAAGGAATCAAATGAAAGTATAGGTACTTAACGTTGATAATTTTCATATTGAGATGGCTAGTATACTTCCACCTGAGCATGTCTATGAACATTTTCATTTGATTTCTTCATAGATTACAATATCTAGTAAAGTAAGATTACACAATTTTGGTTCTTCACAAAATAACAGAAAAGTTAGATCAACCTGTCACCTAAAGAATGCATATACTTCAAAAGGTGGGTATTGTGCCAAACATAACTTTTTATGTGCCACTGACTCCCTTTAGACAGCTTCAAGGCTCTAAGCCCCTTGAGATCTGATAGTATGTCTACCGTACTTAGGGATTACAGTTGTGATCCTATTTTTTTTTATAATTAGTAAGACTGATAAGTCATTGGATGCGGTATTTTCTTTTCTGTTGTTTTGTGAGGCAGTACATGTGCTACTTCATAGATGTATAAAAATATATCAGTAGAGCCTACAAAGTATGTTATTTACATGAATTTAAATGTAAACGGAGCTATTACGTAAGCTTAAATTTTAAATTAAAATATAAATATTACCGATTTGTTACTTGGTTAGGGACCAAATAGAATTATAATACATTTAGAAATATATATCAAGTCCATTCAAAAGAAACGCATGTAAAATCATTAGGGGTTTCTGTAATAACTGTTACAATTATGCAGTTGCCTGCAACTTATTGTTTTTTTTTCTAAACCAGTACTAATTTTATGAAATAGGTATATCTTTCAAAGAGATCATATTATCTACAACCTAACGGTGTAAACAGTATTGTTAATAATTCTTCTTTCAATTAGTTGTTCATCTATGTATGTTCACAACTCTCAAAATGCTATTAGCATTAAGTCCTGGAATTGCACATAATTGTTTTTGTGCAACAAATTAGTCTTTTTTGACTTGTATTCCCTATTCCATAAATCATTGTAAATGTTATCTAATCATAATGCTAAAGCATAAGCTATTGTATATCAACTGGCTCTACTGATTATTGGATCAATTTGTGGTAGCACATGTTATACACATGTCTGCTCTAAATTTGCACCTCATGTTAATGATGACAAAATAAATAAAATTTATAGATGAAACAGATGGGTGTCTGCAAATTTAGTCACTGAGTTGTACTGCACAATGAACCTGACTTAATTTTTTATAAATTAGAATTATATTTATAGGTACAGCAAAATCTATGTTCATATCTTTTTACTGCAATTTTATGATTATGTATGTATATCAATTCTTGGAAACAATGTTGTATTTACATTTAAATCATGGTAGCTTCACTCTAGTTAACGGTCCATTTTAACGGTCGAACCGCACTGAAGCTTCTTATATATTTTTAAACTTACTGAAAGCAACAAAATCGACTCTTATAAAGCGTTGCATTTGATTCAAAGTATAAAAGCTTGGATTTTGCTGTATCAGAATCATTGCAAGCAAAAGCAGGAGTTCTTCTTTGATACAAATATGACTAAATATCTTGCTTTTGCTCTGTAACTCATATGTCACTAAATCTAACTGGTGATAAAAACTTAATTTATACGAAAACAGTTTTCCTACTTGATTGTATGCCTTATGCTTGAATATCAATGCTTGGGAATTCAATTATGTATCCTCCAATGCTGTTCAACTCCAATGCCTAGTACATGATATACTAAGGTATAATAACCGGCAGAGAAGTTTATCCACGGTGAGCCATTCGACTAAGCAGCATGCAATGCCATTTTTAAATGAATTGTGTTCTGTGCGGCATAGTCGCATGCTTCGCCAGGGATCAACTTGTTTGTTGGCACATATAAAAGTTCTCATAATGAACAGACAATACGTCCAACTGTTTATAATATGCTATTTTATTGATATTTTACACATTCACCAACTGATTCTTCATAGTTTTTGAAACTATCATTATTATGATGTAATAAATAGTATCTGTATAAAACGGAAGAGATTTAGTAGTTACCATTTTAGATGACTAGATATTAAAGACCAGATACTAACAGCAATATCCAATTAAACCAACTGAAATTTGAATAGGCTCATGGAATACACTCTATTTTCCATAGGCTTGTTTGATGTACATTTTAGGTTATGGTGTGATGTTTGACTATAACCTATCTCATGCAGGCTATTGTGAACTAGGCTTCTAATTCCTTTCACGTTTCTGTTTGTCCAAACATTCTTCTCAATATTGGTATGGTTTTATCCAATTACAGTAGGAATTGTCAATATAAAGTTCTAAGTTTTATTTTTTATTTATATTTATGGTTGATCAGTAAAGAGATATTACTTACTCGAATTATTTCAGAAGTATTTATTCATGGTTTGTACAGGTTGATAAATATATGTAGAAAACTAGAATAGATAAACGGTTTTGTGGATTTAGTTAGACGGATTTAAATTGTGTTGAATTTAATATGATAAGCTTGTACGTACGTACACACAATAGCTAACACTATGTAGTCCCACATATGAAGAGTGTATGTAAATAAAATAAAACTTGGCATTAGCAGTTATTTATATTCTAAAGAGTTTGAAGTTCATACATAGTTTCATGTAAAATATTTAGTTGTGTAGTATATTTAGGGTTGTAGATCCCACTGAAACTAGCGTTTGTATTTTGGTATGTTTGTAAAAGGGCGATATCCCATACAAAAGTTACTATAGCTGTAGTGGGGCCAACCCTATAGTCGTTTTACTTTCATTTTTGTATTGTCACAAAGATAATGTACAAACCATACATAAATAATGTGAATATCTCTTGGACTGATTTTTTTGTTCATATTGTTGGAGCTATGCAAATTTATAATAATATTTGCAAAGGAATGGTTTGAATGGAAGATTGAATGTGTTGTATGGTGGATGATGATGAAAGGTCAAATAAAATTGTATATAATTTATGTATAAATAATTATATTGCCAAAATGTCCCAGTGCGGTTACGTTGTACTTTAGTCTACTGAGTAATATTTACTTTTGATCGATTTACATTGTGTGGACTGGAGTACTAAGTAAATGAGTAACTGTATTCTAAATTATTATTTAAAAAATTGCCATACACAATATTTTAATAAGCACTGACTAATTGACTTTATATTTTATACTTATTTATTCTGTGACAAGGTTTCGGTTACCTAGTACGTTTTTTTTAGTTAGACTATGTAATCCTGATCGTATTAATTACGTCTCAGGGAGAAAGTCTTTTAGAATACATCATTAAAATACCATGAGTAGTGCAATTAACTTGCTTGTTACAAATGCTTGTCACAAAATCGACATATTGGGCAGATGTTGCATGAGTTTTTTTGGAATATTTCTCCAATATGCTGATTTTCTTGTCTGTTATTATTATCATAACTAATGTTTTTTTCCATCAGGTTCAGAGGTAAGATTTTTCAGCTTGATTTTGTCTGTAGTTATGTTCTTTTGTTTTAAATTTGTTGTTATTTACACTGTTTCCTTGATTATTTATTATAGTGAGTTTGTATGATCACATTCCTCTATTGTTGGTATTGTTTCTTTCCGGTTTTATTTAGTCGAGTTGTTTTTTTTAGGATGACTTGCTTTTTTTTAGGTGGGTAGTAGCTCTGAGCTTTGCATTTGTCTACACAAATTGGCTTACAAGAAAAAATAATGCTAAACCCTGATTGGCGCCTTGGGGTTTTTAGGTTATTTAGGATAATGTTTATTTATGCAAGTCATCCTAGCATTAAAGTTATTCTTATTCACGTTTTAAATGCAAAGGTTAATAAATTGTACGCGTAATTAATGGTTTATTGTTATAAACACTTAGGAATGTATATTCAATAACTTCTAAGTTACCTACACAATTTTGTCAATAATTATAGCGAGATTTATAGCGGGAGCATTTCGTTTGTCAGTTCGTTTTATAAAGATTCCTTACTAAAAATTGTACCCACCTACAAAGTGTTTCGGATATATTTTTTATGTTCAGTAAATTGGCATATAAAAATAATTAGAAAATAGTTCTAAATATAATCTTGTCAATATCCCACTGCTGATATTAATTATTATTCTTATAACTAAAATGTATCAAGTATTGCCATTTAATTTAATATCATTTGAGTACTTTTTTTTTGCTGTAGTACGTAAAGAGCTGTAAATTTCTTTCTTTCTCAGTGTTGAGAATGCTAATCTTCATTTTGTAAGCGAGTGTGCTCAGCAGTGCGTGTACTGCTTTGTTACGATATGCCTAGATGATGGTGGTTTGATCTGTGATATTTCTAAAATAAGATGACAATAAAATTATGGTTGCAAAGAAAACCTCTTTCTTTTATCCCAACGTCATATGGCATCGCGTCGCGGCTCCTATTACAGGTAATAAGGATTAGGAACCTTATCGGGATTACCTAGCTAGGTAGATAGTGGGAGATAAAAAATATATCAAAAGATTCATAAAAATGTAACGTTTCGATCAGTTTTAGATTTTTTATTAATCGTTTCATTAGTGTTTCGTGTCGCAGTTCTACATTAATTTACGATAACTTCATGTGAATTTTATCTTCACCGTTTTGAAGTTAGGCGCTTGAAGTTCTAGATATTCCTAGGTCGGTTGATCAGTTTTTGGAAACAAAGAGGTATGTAACCCAGCATGCATTTACTCGAATGGGACGCTCAATCAATATAGCTTGACCAGTTGCATTGGTTTAGTTTTGTATACCCTTTTCAGTGGGCCACGGATCAAGACATCGCCAACGCTATACAGGATGTGGGCGTGAACGACTTTCAAGACGTTAAGTTCTTCGAGAATAGGGCAAATGGGCAGTCAAAGGGCTTCTGCGTCATTTCTCTGGGCTCGGACCAGTCTCTGCGAATGGTTCTAGACTGCCTGCCCAAGAAAGATATACATGGACAACAACCTGTGGTCACGTTGCCCACTAAACAGGTAATTTTATATTGTACTTAAATCATTTCTGTACATCTTATCAGTCTACTGATATAATGGTTTTTATCGGGAGTTTTTATATAAAATTCTTCCGTCGACTTTGACGAGTAGAACAATAATGATCGCGTGAAGATTAGGGTGAATAACCCACCAAGAAATCTCGTTAGGACGAGCATGTCTACTGATACGGGTGGGTATATTATTGTCAGTCTAATACTCATAATATGGCAACCGCTACTTGGCGGTTTCAAGCATCAGCGCATCAGAAGGGACCTAAGATTTATAGGTCATTTTGTCGGTAATTCATCGGATACTTATTTTCTAGATCTACCCAAAGATCTCGAATAAGTTATCCGGAGTAGTCTTCCTAAATGGTTTATAAGAAGTTTATTTTCTGAAGTGATGTCAATAATAAAAGAACGCTCTGGTAACGACTTGAGTCACATACAATGTTTCTAAGTGACCTGTTTGCACTTAGGTAATCAAAAACTACGCAATTAATTGAGTTTATATCTTCCGTTTTCGATAAAAGATACATTCCAATGAGTGTCCTAGGAATCCAATGTACAGGACACAAATATTCCACAGGCGCTGAATCAGTTTGAGAGCCAGTCTAAGACACGGTCAACCCCGCCTGGACCTAACAACGGCCCAGGCGGCATGAGGGGCCCACCCGGGCACCCTGGTGGACCGCCTGGGGCTCATCCTGGAGGTAAACTAATTTTTAAGCATATACAAAGATTAAATGAGTAAGAAAAGAGTAAGTGATGATATGACGGTTGAAAGAGGGAAATATAAGAACACATGTTGCGCCGACCCCACTTAAGTGGGATAAAGGCAGGAAGATGATGATACAAAATACAATGAGTTAAGTAGTTGGGTACTTACATGCCATGAACGCAACAAACACGCGAACCTTTCTGAAGACTATCTTATTCGGATCTTGAGTATCTTAGAATGCCGGTTTTGATGCTATGATCTCAACAATAAGCTTTCTTTATAAGCGCTAGTACCGTATAAGGTACTGGGCCTATGCACCAAATCTCAGTACGGAGATCAAAATGTAGATATTGCGCGAAGGATATAACATAGCTTCAAAAAAAAACTGACATGGACTACTTAGCACGATCCCTACTACAGTTACCTACACCTCAGCAATAATAACCTACAGAATTCTTCGGAGGCCCCAACGGCCCTGGTCCGAACGGGCCACGCATGATGATGGGCCCAGGCGGGGGCCCGCACCACCAAATGCGAGGACCTCCCCAGGGTCCCCCGCATCACCCACCGCACCATATGCAGCACCAGGGGCCCCCGCCACCGCATCATATGCAACACCAGGGTCCTCCACCACACCAGGGGCCCCCGCCTGGTCACCGGCCCCCGATGCAGGTAAAAAGATTCCTTCGACCAAAACAAATAAACTGAAATTACTTCTACCTAGTTTCACACTCTTTAGTCTTTTCTCCGAGAAAAAAATATCCTCATTCAAATACCTATGTCGCAATAAATAACGTTGTAGGTATCGTTTTAGTATACACATTTCTAAAGCAGAAAAAAACGAAATTAGGTTCTAAAAAATCATGTTCTATTACGTAAAAACAGCACTGAAACTTAAAAAAATGCGGTTTTTTTTGCATTTCTACAAAACTCAATTGTATCATATTGGCTGACGGCAATAAAGAGATGCGCTGTCAGCTACGAGTCAAAATATAGCCCGAGTTATGGCAATCGCACTTCCCTATATTGAATGAGGTGAGGGTGGGTACCCGTATTGTAGTATTATTATGATCCCCACCCAGGACAGACATTTCTATGATGAACATAGATGTTTGTTCTGTGTCTGGGTGTTATAATGTATCTCATGTAGGTATGTATTAACAAAAGAAAGTATATAAGTATTAAGTAAGTTATCTGGTTCCCATACGAGCTTTGCTTAGTTTGGGGCTAGACAGCGATGTGTAAAATGTCCGCCAATAGTTATTTATATATTGTATGGAATGATGTATCTGTAGTATAATGTCACCTGTGGTATCACAGAACTTCCGGCCGCAGTTCCAAGGTCCTCCGCAGATGCAGCGTCCGCCTGGCCCCCGCCCTGGTCCCGAATGGGGCCCTCGCCCCCACATGCCCCCGCAACAGCCGCCGCAGTATGGCCCTCCGCAGCACCAGATGCCGCACCAGATGCCGCCACCGCATGTCGTAAGTACTAAGTAGATATTGTATAACCTGACTGCGCCAATTACTCGTAACATTACCCACACACTGGTCATACCCAAACCTCTCATGTTACATAAGGTATTATTAAGACAGTAATAACACCGCAAACACTTCACAATAATTGCAATAATTACTACTACTATCTCGTACCAACCTAACATGAAAATCGCCTTCAACTGTCAAAATCCCATAGTGTTTTGATAGCTACAATGGCAGTTTGACTGGGAGTTGAAGAATTACTGCTAGCTGTTGCTACACTAGAGCCTAATACTCGAATAAACGGATAGCTAAAACGTTATATTTAAAGAAAATTGTCTTTTCAGCCGGGACAGGGTATGCCGCCACCGCACCAGATGCCTCCGCATCAGCAAGGGCCACCACGAGGCCCCGCGCCCATGCCTCAACATCCAGGTAAGTGGTGAAGAAAGCTAGGAGTTGCGGCGATGCTAACTACTGCAATATGTGGGCATGTGCCAAATATAATGTTTGGACGTGCCCCTCTAGACATCTTCAAAGGCTCTAAGCGCCTGGAGATCTGAGAGGATGTCCACCCTACTTGGGAATTACAGTCGTGATCCTCTTTATTTTTATAGCTAGGAGTAGCTGCTACATCCCTAGAATCTCTACTGTTGCGCAAGGAACTCCCGTAAAGATCTTTCTAGTAAACTTGAAAAATAAACCAAGTTCACAACAGTAATCCCCAAGCAGAGAGACTCCTCAGATAGTAGAAGACAGAGGCATGTCTAAACATTACGTTTTCCACTTTTTATTGTTTTACCATTCCATACTTGACTGAAACACATTGCCGGTTATAAAAATAATAACTAGTTTCCTCACGATGTTCGCAGCACATGTTTGATGCAACTTTAAATTTTCAAATAGAAAAATTTAACCGAAAGTAGAGGCATCTCACGCTAGGCTAACACTATCTTGATCTTGTGCCAATGCATCTACGCTCTACATCATAGATTTCCAGATCGTTTCTTTGTTCTGCCATAAGGCCTCGACGCTTCTCAGAGCACTTAGGACACCAGGCAGGATCAGTCAGTATTTCAAAAATGATACATCGATTAACATTGTCCAGGTGTTGGTCCAGGCGCCCCGGCTCCGCACGTGAATCCCGCGTTCTTCAACCAGCAGCCGCCTGTGCAGCCTTCGCCCGGAGGCCCGCCACCGCCTCAGCAGGGTCCACCTGGTAATTATTGTCATATACATTTGTCCCGAGGTCGTCAAAATATCTGGGCCAAGTCTAAGTTGTATATTGTTATAGATAGAGGTTCTATCTAAAGTACTACTATCAACAAGGGAAGAATAAATAAGTAAATAATTAAGTAAGGAATTCCGTACGAGGCTCAAGTGGCTCCCGATTCGGTTTCGCCGGAATGCGCGTATTCTATCCCTTCTTTATAATATTCTGTTTCTTTCTTCCACTCCGCCTTATCTAAAGGAGCGTTTTCAGTTTTTGCATCAGGCAAATGACCGAAATCTACGATCCTCAGAAACTATGCAACTAGTTACGCCTGTTCATACCACTGAGATGTATAGTAAATCTTTTAGTGTTCAAGCTGTTCGGTTATGGAACTCCTTGCCTGTGTCTGTGCGATCAGCTAAATCAATTAACACCTTTAAAACCATGGTATATGAGCATTACTTGTCGTTGTCTTCTGTAATCTGTTAATTTAGTTTTATCTGTCATATTATTATAATCTATATAACAATAAATATGTATGTAAGTATATTAAGATATATTTAGAAGTGTGGGTATATATGTAGGTACATGTATTAGGTATACAATGATTATATATATATATATATTTATTTACGTTAGGCATGAATATAATTAGGTAGTAATTTATAATTTTTGTAGGAATTGTTTTGTATAGTTAAACTTTTGTACACCCCGTCTTTTCTTGTTTTTGTTATACTATCCATCCAAAGGTTGTCTGGAAGAGATCGCTTTTAGCGATAAGACCGCCCATTGTACATTTATGTTTGTTGTTATTTACCATTTGTTTTCTTTGTGTGCAATAAAGAGTTCATCTATCTATCTATCTATCTAAATATAAATATTGGTGGACATCACACAGCGTCATATAGTCCCAAACTAAGCTAAGCTTGTATTATAGGAACTAGATAGCTGATAGAATACTATACTTTCTTTTTGTAAATCTATTACATACATAATAATAGCTTGTCCACCAAACTCTACTTTATTTAGATCCTAGAGGTAATTCAGTTATCAAAACTTAGTAACGAACAATGACCGAGAACACTTCCCGAGAATCACATCTTGGGCTTCATCATCACTCGCTGTTGCAGCATATAATTAAGTGGTGAGGTGACCAATTTTGCTGTCAATGTTGTTATTAAATATGTCACTTGTTATTTAGCGATATGTTGACACAAAATAAATAGATTCTATCTTTCTTTCTAACTGTATGTTTGAGTTATACGGCAGCTCTCGTCAACTTATGTACAGTGTTCCCACCAGGCCCAGCGCCGTATGGACATCCACCGCACGGCGCACCGCCGCCCACGCAGGGCCCACCGCCGGGCAGGCAGCCGTATGGAAGACCTCCACAGGTAAGTCCAGGGTAACCCCCATTCAAAAGTTACCGTTGCAAACGGAAACTTATTATATTATAGGTTTAAACAAAATGAAAAGGTCGAACGGTATACCGACGCTATAAGTTTTTGCAATTAAACTGTCAGAAAAATCCAGATTCAAGCCAAAAAAATGTTGTCTGTTTGTTTTGGCTAAAATTGCAGCAGAAATGTTTATTTTCACGTGTTTTCAGAATTATTTTTTTAGTTTAAAAGTCTATTGTAAATATGACTGAGGGGTGAATACTGAAATTAGTTTTAGCATATCACTTATCACATGATCCGCCACCATCAGACGGGCCATGCCTGCTTGTCAATACCCTAAGAAAGCCCTTTACTTCCAGGCCTACCCACCAACCATGGAACCGGCTCGTCCCCACCACCCCCCGGCCACCCCCCACCCCGCCCACCTGCCGATGCCTGCCATCTCTGAAGCGGAGTTTGAGGAAGTTATGTCGAGGAACAGGACTGTGTCGTCCAGCGCCATCGCTAGAGCCGTCAGCGACGCGGCTGCCGGGGAATACGGATCGGCTATCGAGACACTCGTCACTGCCATCTCGCTTATCAAACAGAGCAAGGTTAGTTTCGCACAGCGCCATCTAGCCTCAGAAGCTTGTACTATGGGAACCAGTCTTCTAATACATCTTCGAAACGAAAAAATAAATACTTGTGAACAAGCCACATCTCCTATTTTATAATGTATAGTATATGTGAATAAAGATGTACCCATCTTTAATCACTTCGATAAATAATCCTACCGACCGCTGCAATGATGACAAACACACGTCCGCGCGTGGTCCGCCTTAGCTTTTCGAATAAATTAATGATATAAATTATGTATAATTACTTATCAAAAATCTATTCTAATAGAATTGTAGATCTACATATTACCTATCTTTAACAATAAATCACAAGTTGATTTTAATAGTAGGTATATAAAATATTTCGATCATAAATTCTAAAACGTATCATTTTGAAATAATATCTTTATCGTGAAAAGTTTCTGCTATTATGTTTTCAGCTTAATAGAAATCTAGGTAGGAACCTGAAGTAATATACTTATAAAAATAGGAGATGTGGCTTGTTCAGAAGTATTTCTTTTTTCGTTTCGAAAAAGAGCAATCAGCGACTGGGAGCCTCTTAACACCCAGAATAAACATCTATAGAATTAAAACTATCGTGGTTGTTATTCATTTTAACTATAAATACGGCTAATTACCACGTTTCTTGTTGATCGGCGAATCACCGATCTGCCGTTGATCGCGATCGCTGGCGATGCTCATGATGAAGAGCATCTGAATTGTCTCGAAACGTCAGCAATACAACAAGAAACGTGGTAATTAGCCGTATTTATAGTTAAAATAAACATCTGTGTTCATCACATGCTTGTTCTGGGTGGGAATCGAAGCAACAATCTGCAATGCAGAAGGCAGTGATACTACCAACTGTACAGGAGAATTCTTAATAAAGTCTCCAGTTGATCATGACTGTAATCCCGAAGTAGGGTAGACATCCTTACAGATCCCCAGTCGCGCAGTTCCTTGAATATTTCTAAAGGGGGAGTCAAAGGCACATTACATTTGGCACATGCCCACATTTTGCAGTAGTTAGCATTCTACACGTTTTGGTCGGATTTTGTATTTATCTAGCTTAAATTTTTTCTCCATACCTAAAAACTAACGTGCCGTTTAAATCCCAGGTGGCGCAAGATGATCGCTGCAAGATCCTCATCTCTTCCCTGCAAGACACACTCCACGGCGTAGAAGCTAAGTCGTACAGCGGTGAGCGAGCGCGGCGCTCTCGATCCCGCGACCGCGACGCGCGCAGCCACCACCGCGCCCCACGCCGCCGTGAGCGCTCGCCTTCGCGCTACCGCGAAAGAAGCCGCGATAGGGAAGAGCGAGACAGGCGAGTACTGTTAATAGACAACCTGACAAATGTTATATTTGGACGTGCCTCTGACTAACTTTAGGTGAAAGAAGTAGGTGCCTATCATTATTATTCTGTTTGACTTTTGTTGATCTTCTGTCTGTGTTTATCTAAATAAACTTATTTCATTTTACAAAGTTGGCTATGGAAGGTAGCCTTGAAGAGATGTCTAAGAATTTCGAACTATGCGGAGATTTGCGCTTGACATTATTAAACTCAAATACTTGAGTGCTGTCATTGGTCCGCTCCGCGCAGTTCGTAACTCACCCTTATACATGAGCACCTAGAGATCTGAGAGGTTGATACTGTACTTGAGGATGATAGTTATTGATGATCCTATTTCATTTTTACTACGAGAGATTATCAATAGCCAACTTTGTAAAATAAAATAAGTTTATTTAAACAAACACAGAAGATCAAAACAGTCAAACAGATTAATGATAGGCGCCAGAAAGTAGTACAGACAAGACAAAAATAACCCCATACTATTCTATCATTAATGGTAGGTACCGATAGGTAAGTAAGTACAGACACGTCTAGCTAGACCCATTTGACAATATAAAAAATATATTATGAATGTAGGTACTTAGGTAACTCTACATTTTTTCTAATCAACAATACTTAGTTATAAATAATACATGGTCTTTGGTCAACCACATATCGTATCAATGGTTGATAGAGGTCATACACACTGTAAAAAGTTTGATAACCACCTGCTTTGATTCGTTTTTTTACAACTGCAGCCCTATTATGAGATTTCCAAACTACAGTCGCTATAGAGTATAGTTATAGTTAGTTATTTATATGGAAGATTTTAGTTGTTCAGTGTAGTTACCGAGAGGCGCTGTGCAGGATTACATACAACTATACTGGATAGCGACTTTAGTATAGAAATCTCATATAATAGGGCTACTGCTTTTGTGCTTCGATAATCTCTCCGGACCTACTCGTACTTACATATTACGCTATAATATAAGACAGAACACTTATTGGTTGTTTCGCATTATTCATTTTCAGACCGTTATCACCATATTGCGTATTTTGTATTGATGGGTCTCTATTGATTGACATAACATATTATTTCGTCCTAATTTATGTTGCTTTACTTTATATAAACTATTAAAAATTGCTTTCGCCATCATTATCATTTTCTAAAATAATTGTCTACCATTTTTTTTACTCATAATTATTACCAAAACAATCGGGAAGCGAAATTAATGATATCAACGATGGTTGCAAGAAATGGTAAAAATTTTAAGTCATTTGAAATAATGAAATCTGGCATTATGACGTTTATGACAGGCATTGTTTGAATTAGGACGATCAATATTATGTCAATTAATTGAACTCAACGATCAAAAATACTACCGCCACACTCTTTCGTCTTTATTGTGACGAGGGAAAGGCATCGTTGGAAATCATAATTTGGTACCTAAATATAATCAATATTTTGAGAAGGGTTGGGTCACGCTGTTTTTTGCTTAGCTGCGTTTATTACAGAAAAATATGCCATATAGCGAATGCGTTGACTTGATTGAGCATCGCCTGTTATCATTTGACATATTATTATGATAATAGACGAGAGTCGTGATAGTTTTGGACCAAGCTAGCCTTGTTGCTTCGTGTGAACTTGCTATAGTGCGTTGGTACAACTAAACCGAAATACCCATTCAAAATTTTTAACTAAAAATTACTAGTACAATTTTGGCGTTAATATGTAGGGACGTTTCGGCATTCTAAAACTTTCTGGACATTGATAATTGCTTTCATCATTGTCCGAGGCAAAAAATCTAAAATATAATATAGTACCCAATTTTTTCTGAATCGGGTAATTGGTTGCAGGTATAGGGAAAGGTCGGCAGGCCGGGAGCGTGAGCGCGACGCGTAAGTGTATACTATTGATGGATCTTACAGTTATTGTGTAGCTTTCGAACAAAGTAATGTTCCAACAAATACCTTAAAATTAATAAATCTATCGAAACTAACATGATGGGGGAACTAAGTTGTAATAATAATCAGGCAATATCCGAACAATGCGTAGATGACGTAAACACAATTTGACACTATCTTATTGGTAGAATTTTTAATCGAATCGCTATTGAAAAGTTACACAATCGAGAGTTTGGCTAATGAGAAAGTATTGAAAAAACGCGGCATATTCAAAAAAAATATCAACATGGCAACCCCTAAATTATGAAATACACTTGGTATTACCCTAAACCAACACAAAAACAAACTAGTTTTTGTTTGAATTTTGTATCTTTCACTATGGAATATTTTAGAAATCATGAAAAAGCACTGCACGCTGCAAATCACCGCCATTTTTTTTTTGTCAAATTTACGTTGACGTTTAGCATTACCATGTAAAATATTTGCAAATAATTCGAGTGTCTACTTTCGTTAGCCAGACTAGCAGTTTATTATACTATACTCTACCTACCCCTTGCCTGAGTCCTGACCAAGCTAAAATGAACTGCTTGGAATCCATCCATGAGCATTTGGTTAATCTCATGAATGAAATACAAATAGCATGTCTGTTTAATTTCTATTCTGTTTTGTTATAGCAAGTATCATTGGTTTGAACAAGAGTACTTTTATTTCTTTATCCATAACTTGATAACGGACCTTTTGTTTGAACTTACCTATTTCTTCCCTTCCCTATGCAAATGTACGATCTATCAATATATGTATACACGATTTGCTAATATTTCGCTTTTATGAAACTGTGTGTTTATTCTCTCTTATAAAAATGTATGCTTTTAAATGTGTTTTGTACTCGATGCAGAGTTATCAATTTAAAAAGTTTGTCTTTCAAAGTCAGCTAGACCTACTGCAATAAAATTGTTATGGCAACAACAAAAAACTTTGACTAACAAATTATCCCATCTCGATATTGATAAAGGACTCCTATTTAGCTGTTTGTTGTTTACGCCTAACTTCAGTTGCTACTTAATAATCAAGTTAAAAAGTACCATGTTACCATCAAGGAAATGTATTTTGGACACCTTTGTCTATACACGAAGCTATGTTTTTTTTAGCTAATGTGTTTCCATTGTTATTTAAAGTCTTTCCGACATTACCAACTATAATGACCAAATTAAAGTGACACGTAAAATTATACCTAATACATAATAAACAATCAAATAAAAAATTGAAATGGAATATTGATAATTGCTGCTTTTTTTTTGTAATTTCTCTTTATATTATTTGACACATTTTTTTCTACATGTGGGTAATCTGGTGTTGGTGTGCTCTGACAGCAGCATGCTTGAACATTGTTTTGTTTTGTTGTAGGTATTACAGGGACTACCGCGAAAGGGAAAGGGAACGCTCTCGCTCCAGGGACCGCGAACGTGCGGACCACTACAATAGAGGACATAGTCGCGAGGAGAGGTAGTTAAATTATTATCAACCAAAAAGCCACGAGATTTATCAAATTTTCTTGTGACAACGAAGATGTAGTCGTTACATCCGATGTGGGTTGGAGACTTGTAATCTTACGCCGACCTAATATAAAGATTAAAAAAATCCTGGTAAAAGGTTGAGTAAATAGCTAAAATTGCTTAGGATCTAGTGTGTAGTGTCAAGTCTAGCGAGATGCATAAAGCCAGAAGAATGTACATAAGTATACGAGATACACAGCGCCGTACACACTGCGCGCTGACATGCTTGTTTAGAGCGTAGCGAGGGCGACTAAGCGAGCTAAGCGAAGCATGCGCAAGTGCGCACAGTAGCACAGGAAATATGTCACAAATGTTCTAAAACTCTGCTACAAATAGCGTTCCGAGTCTAAAGGCAATATTCTTCCAGGCCCCGCAAATCGCCCGTGGAACCTGTCGTTGAAAGCGGCGCGGGCGACGCTAGCGCCGCCAAACGTTCAGCGCCGTACTATGACGAGCGCTACCGCGAGCGGCGCGAGAGAGACGCACCGCCCGCAGAGCGCGAGCGCGAGCGAGATCACAGGAGGGATGCACGCCACTAGCATCTACCCGGCCCCGGAACACGCGGGGCTACACGTCAATACCATTCTGATAATATTCGTCATTCATTCTACCATTATTTCTAAACTGCTTTTAATATTGACGAAAGACACTGACTGTTTCACGACTAAAATATCGTTTTAAAGTGGACGTGCAGATTAGTTAAAAGTTAATAGTAATAAACTATTTTCGCGGTAGATATATAACGGTATATATTGCGTTATTATAAATTATTACCTTAGGACCGCCTTTATTAGAAGTTATAGGAACACCTCTTAAGGCGCTCCCAGTCGACGATTGTTTTTGTTCGAAACGAAAAAATAAATACTTGTGAACAAGCCACATCTCCTATTTTATAATGTATAGTATATGTAAATAAAGATGTACCCATCTTTAATCACTTCGATAAATAATCCTACCGACCGCTGCAATGACGACAAACACACGTCGGAGCGTGGTCCGCCTTAGCTTTTCGAATAAATTAATGATATAAATTATGTATAATTACTTCAAATCAAAAATCTATTCTAATAGAAATCTAGATCTACATATTACCTATCTTTAACAATAAATCACAAGTTGATTTTAATAGTAGGTATATAAAATATTTCGATCATAAATTCTAAAACGTATCATTTTGAAATAATATCTTTATCGTGAAAAGTTTATTGTTTATTGCTATTATGTTTTCAGCTTAATAGAAATCTAGGTAGGAACCTGAAGTAATATACTTATAAAAATAGGAGATGTGGCTTGTTCAGAAGTATTTCTTTTTTCGTTTCGAAAAAGAGCAATCAGCGACTGGGAGCCTCTTAAGCAAGTGGAAACGTTTCATTGGGACTGCGTTTCCTATTGCGTGTAACAAGTAGTGTAACATCTGTTTTCTTTATAAAAAAATCGCAGCTTACATCTCGCGATGTAGGTACAAACTGTTAGTGTGGTATTGAAGTGTGAGAAAATAATGCAATGAAGCTTTATTGCTTGCTATAATACTTTACTTCATGTCCCCATGAAGTTGTATGACATTATTGAGATGCCCATATAATATATTGACTAGCATTAGCCAACGGTTTTGCTCGCGTGGTTGACATGTCTTCAAGGGTAAATTAAAGTAATAATGTGGATATAATTGACTAGAAACTTTAAAATAACAGTGCAAAGTGATTTCAATATTTGTGTGACTTACTATGCCTGTAGTTTTGTTATAGATAAACAAATTTCAGTCAAATTCAATGAAGGTTCGTTTTTCATTGTAAGCTAAAATGTATGGTTTGTGTTCTGAATGTTGTGACTATTCGGTTTGGTTTTTTTTAAATATCTATAACAATATGTAAAACATGACATCTTTTTGAAATGACTCGTTAGGAACATTCCAAAAATATTCTCAGATCTGTTCATATTTCTTTGACCTTTCCAAAAAGATGCTTTGAGTTTCTGCGTTTCTCAAAATCGTTGTGTGGCTAAAAGGGCCCTATTATTATATTTTCCTATCACTTAGGAATATCCGTTTTCAATAGAAAATATAAGTTTTAGTCATAAGTTTAAAGGTTAATATGGACTGTTTCCATATGATTAGATTATGATGCTAGAATTTAATAAATAAATTGATGTATGTATCGATGTAACATTGCATTTTATTTACATTTATAATTTAAGTATCTAGTACAAATTCCAATACACATCTTCCTATAAAAAACCTCCTTTTATTCAAGTTATTTTAATTTCAAAGATAATGATAAAGAAGTCAGTAAATATCTAAATTAAGAGTAAGGAATATTGCGGAATGGTCAATGGGGTTAGTCAGAGGCTAGTCCAAACATTACATTTGGCATATGCCCACGCATTTGGTTTTTACTGTGTACAAAGCAAATTGGTTTTTACTAGGGGCATCGTAAAAGTTGAACTAATCAGAAAATGATCGAACTAGTGAGAACAAACGGGTCTAAATACTTGTCTTAAGTTTTTTTTGAGCAGTCAGACATGTAAAATGATAAAACATAAATATATCTAAATAACGTAACTTAGTAATTTCATAATGTAATGCCGTGGTCCCGTGGCCCGCGTTTTCACGCGCGAGATCGCGCCTAGGCGGACGAACGCGCCGTGGGAACGATGCATCCGTGGTGGCCCGTGCTCGGAACGCTCTGTACGCGACGCGCCGGACGCACACAGGCGGAGCGTCATCCGGCGCGGACGCGCCGTGGGACCCCGGCCAAGACGCGCCACTGAGCCCGGTTTTGGCTCTTCTCATCCATCCCTTTCCGGCGATATTTCTAAGGTCGTCGCTCCACCTGGCCGGAGGGCGTCTTACACTACGCTACCTACCTACTTGTTATTTTTTTTAATTATTTGCCTGCCCATTTACCATGAGATCTGAAAGACTTAATATAATCCTGATATTCTGTAGCCTCGGGCAACTTGTAATAATGTTACAAAAATCGGAGATAACGATGGTAGACGGTACGACCTTGTACGATTATTTTCCGAACTTAGTTACCTCTTACCTACCTAGTAAAGGAAGGTCGTGGATTTTGACAAGCTTTTATATAGCTTGCCTTGTAAGAACTAGTTAGTATGTGCAAGTCAAATCTTGCAATTGAGAATTTTAAATCAATTTACCCCAAGGGTAACATTTTTTAATGAATGCTGAATTTATATTTTTTCTCAATAACCGCTAAACATACAGTTTTGTAGATAACGAATGTACTTAATGTAGATTAAGTACACAGTGAAACTTTTCTCGATAGAACGTAAAAATGAGTATTATGGCAGAGACACACTTACGTGTCGTGTCGTGGCGCGACACGCCACTAGCTAATCGCTGTCATACATTTAGTATGGTTAGAGACACATTTAGGTGTCGTGTCGTGTCGTGTCGCAAACGCTGTCTTGCGATTGGCTAGTGACGCGACACGCCGCGCCACGACACGTAAGTGTGCCGGCGCCATTACAATACAATTCGTTAGATAAATCATAGGTACATAAATGAAAGACAGTTTTTATTAAGTTTGATGGTTTTCAAGATATTGCGATTTTATTACTTTTACCGACTTAAATTTCAAGTATCACCTTGATATTTAGCATAGGATATCTAGGTACATAGTGTAACTTTGGCGACTTATATGTCTTAGAGCCTTTATACTCCAGCACTTGAAAGCTTAGACATCTATTGTGTAAAGTCCCTATAATGGCGAAAAAATATGAAACTGCTTTTCTCCAAAAAACTAGTGACACCCACCCAATTCTCCTTTGACGAGGGTCACATTTGGCGCGTTTTGTGTAACCCGAGCCCCTTACCCTTTCATCGGTAATTTCATCACTCTATGTAATACTAGAACTATTAGTGGCAAATGTTTTCAAGGTAAATCCTAGATGTACTTACGTTTACTTTTTTTGGACCAATATTGTTGAAATTATCAACTACCTAGCGTGTGCGTACTGCGTGCTGGATGCAGCAATCAGCATGCAACCTATCACGTGGTATACTAAGTACTGCAACGTCTGCAAGATGCGGGCAAAGCCTATAATAAGCATCTTCAAGGATCTGAACGCCTGGAGATATGAGAGATGTTTTTACCCTAAAAATACACTTTATTAAAATAGCAAAAATAAAATAGTGACGTCACAAGTCCATTAGGGTTGTTGGCATGCCCATAATGCCCACAACAACGGTGGATCCGCACTTGACCGTAGGTACTCGGGAATTACCGTCGTGATCCTATTTCATTTTAATTTTCTTTATACTTCATGTCTTCCGGCGGACGAGACGCAACGGTGATCTGCGAACGCCGTCTCGTCACAGAGTTTTGCAAACGTGCAACGATTGATTCAATATGACCTATTTCAATAGGTACCTAATTGAATAATTCTAGGAAGATGTCGCCCAGGTTAGGTAAATAAGTGCAGAAAGCGTTTAGCTTGGAACATCTCTATGTTATGATGTCGTGTTGGGACACGTTCTGACCTTTCAGCATTTATGCGGTAGACGCCCATTGTCACTACAAGCGCGATTAGTGTGAGAAAACCACGGAGTTTTGAAGATAATAGAGTCACAAGATCGATAGCAACATATAATAGAGCTCAGCGCGAGTCTACAAATCTATGGCCAACCTTTACTAAAAGTTTAATTCTCAGAGAAACCATAAAATAACATAAAGTTATCTAAAATCTTGGAATTCCGAGGTGTTGTTATCAATTTATAATCAAAACCGTTGTGGTCGGTCAGAAAAATATTTTGATCGTTTCGCTACAAATCAATTAAGTTGTAGGTACCTACCCACTGGCGTATTTTGTTACCTACCGCGAGTAACATCAGTGACCTTGAGGCCTACTACTTTTTAGGGCTCCATACCCAAAATGTAAAAACAGGACCCTCTTCGCTGTCCATCTGTCTGTCCGTCTGCCTGTCCGTTTGTTTGTGCGCAAGTCCGACTCGCACTCGGCCGGTTTTTTATTTATAATAATCAACTTTCTAAATGAACCCACGCATCTTCCTACGCCAGTGTTATTTGATGAATTTGTTTTTATTGATGTTGGAAAAAATATATTTAATTGGTTCTTGTACCTATAATAATATTCAACCATGTTTTCAGAGTGAGATCTAGGTAACTACGAGCGTGGTAAAAGAATTTGAAACTTTTGATCAGCTTCCAACTCGTTTGTTTTTGATCTTTCTTTCCTTATTCGTGCTGCCCGGCCTTGCCCTATCTAAAGTTTCTAAACTTTAAAGATCATTTTCACGACTGGTGGATTGCATTGTTGTTACTATAGTAACGCCATGCATATTACAATTCTATGCTCGCCTTGACCACAAACATACCTAATGTTCCTAATGTCGACAATTCGATCCAGCGATTATGAGCTACAGTTGGCCCTCTTAGCTGTTGGTTGTGACCCCGCTAATGCCCTATAAAGGCCCATGCCTAAGCTTGAGATTAAGAGTATATAACTGAAATCATAAAAAAAGCCGTTTATTCCCTTGCCTTAATAAACAAAAGTACTTACCTAATTCCTAAGTAGGTAAATATACTTTTATGGTAACACATAAACCTAGAAATTGTTCTAGGTCGACACTTTACTTCGATCCGGATGGATTTACCTAAATAGAAAGAAATAAAGAAAATAAATAGGTACATTTATTTAACCAAAAAAAATAATCTTGCACAATGCAAAAAATTATATAAGTTTTCTGTATAAAAATATTTTTCAATTACAAGCTTTTTAAAATCAACCTGTCCACAATATAACATTTGTCATTGAAACTTAACAATGATGAAAAGTTTTTACGCAATCGAAGTATTTACTAAGATGTTCCGTTGTGAGTGACTGTTGAACAGCTCCTGACTCCATCATCAGATCAGTTTGCTGTCACCACATTATTACATTGTCACCGAAATTACATAAGAATGCCAAATTTAAGCTCAATCGGATGTAGATAACTGCTTCAAAATTGAGTTGCAAGATTCCACCTTAACAAACATAGTTACGTAGTTGTACATACATTGCAAGTTATATAAAAGCTTGTAAAAATGTAAACACTCAGCATTCAGATTGTTTAAAAAAATACCAATACTTGCAAAATACAAGCAGAGTCTTGAGCGATATCTCAGTTAGTGTTGCAAGATTCAAATGTATCTAAAAGTAACCATTTATTGAATATGAACAAGAAATTCATTCGCAAGAATCGAAGCCGTTTATAAATTGATAACAGCTCAACTATTGTTCTTTCTTGCAACGAGTGGGCGGATGGAAAAATAAGCAACGAGAACGTTGCACTGGTCAGTGGTGTGCTTGGAGACTTCATCCTAATAATAATATAAATGAGAAAGTTTGGGAATTGTTTGTACGTTTGTTCCTCAATCAGGCCTAAACGACAAAACGGATTAAGATGAAATTTTCTGTAGATGTAACTACAATACCCGAATAATAAATAGACTACTTTAAAATATGAAAAACATCCCCAAAATGTTTAGTCAGTTACGCAATAGTTTATATATTTAGATAAAAGCAATTTCTTTGTTTTTTCGTGATTCCAGGATTCTGTGATTCTGCCCCATTCATGCGTCTTTATCTCCTGGTATTTTGTTGTTTCCTGCAATCTAAAGCGGAATGTATCTAGTGCAACTCAATTATATAGGAAATAAAGTTTGTTTTCTCTCAACCCCTTCCCTGTTCCATACCGATGGCTGCTGTTATAAAAAGCTAGCTGACCCATGACAGACGTTATTCTCTCGAATTTCAATAATCGAATAGAAAAGACTGGATGTTTTTAGTCTGTGACCTCAGATTTATTGCACACCAGCGTCATACTACCAAAATCATCGCATTTGCGTTTTTAGGGTTCCGTACCCAAAGGGTAAAATCGGAACCCTATTACTAAGACTTCGCTGTCCGTCTGTCCGTCTGTCCGTCTGTCCGTCTGTCCGTCTGTCAGTCACAGGGCTGTATCTCATGAACCATGATAGCTAGACAGTTGAAATTTTCACAGATTATGTATTTCTATTGCTGCTCGAACAACAAATACTAAAAACAGAATAAAATAAATATTTAAGGGGGGCTCCCATACAACAAACTTGATTTTTGCATTCCATCGCCATCTAGTTTCATTTGATGTTACTACGTATTATAGGTACTTTTCGCGGTCTCATGCGACCGCTCGGGGTTTGAGAGGTAAGATGAAAGAGGTTTGCGATTCCGCTGGCAGGTGGCGCTATTTTACCACTATCGGTAAAGTAAGTCGGTAAATAGGTGGTACTTCACATGATCGAATAAAAAGTTTGAAATTGAATTATTGAATTCATGTAGTTAGGTAAATAGGTACCTAGGTAGATATTATTAATTTCCAATTAATTTCGAGTTCGAATCCTGGCCGTGCATCAATGGATATTTCTGTTCGAAAAATGTACCTATATGCGCGTTACACGTGTTTATAACAGTGAAGGAAAACATCGTGAGGAAACCTGTTAGTATTCTTGAAAGCGGCGACGGGATTGCAACCTGTCACGTGTGGAATGCTAACTACGTAGTTAGGTAAATAGGTAGGTTACGAGATATTATGAATTATTTTTTATGTTTCTAGGGTTCCGTATCTAAAGGGTAAAAAACGGGACTACTAAGACACCGCTGTCCGTCTGTCTGTTACCAGGCTGTATCTCGTGAACCGTGATAGCTAGACAGTTGAAATTTTCACAGATGATGTACTTCTCTAAAATCAGCATAAAATAAATATTTAAGTGAGACTCCCGTACAACAAACGTGATTTTTTTGCCGTTTTGATAATAGTACGGAACCCTTCGTGCGCGAGTCCGACTCGCACTTGGCCGGTTTTTTTTTTAAATCTTTTTGGTGATGTTTTTTATATTTTAAAGTTGTCTATGTTTTATTCCGGCATTATCATCTACAGCAAACACATCTACAGCAAATTTCAACTTACTTTATCCGTTTTATGTGGCACAAGCATACATACAAACTCACAAACTTTCACATTTATAATATTGTTATGATATTAAAATACAACTGACTGTCATAGTGGCCATCACCGACTCACTCAACTAGCTATTTGATTATAACAACTCAATGCAGATATCTTATTGCATTTCGAAACGAGGAAACGAAATGATTTTCTCAGCTAGAATAAATAGGTATTTGGTTGCAGGAATTGCTCATCTGTGTTTGCAAAGTGACACTATCGTATTTTAACCGACTTTAGAGGAGTTTTTGCTATGTTTGTACACTGATTATTCTGTAACGGTTTGATTTCAATGGTTATTTTGGTATCTTGTGGAGGATAACTAGCTGTCCCGACAGACGTCCCGTCAATTTTTTTTTCCATCTCCACCTAACAATAACGATTACAACAAAAAAAGAATTAGCAAAATCGGTCTAGATGCTATGACCAAGGGAAATAGGGATTCATTTTTAACACGCTTTTATAAGCTTGGGTGTATGTATGTAACGGAATATTTGGACGTGATTTTGAACCTACTTTAAAACGTCAGATTAATTTGAAACTTTGCATACGACAAAATTATAGCGTGTTTTTTTAGTTTTTAACTATATCTATATCTATTCTATACATATAATAAAGCTGTAGAAGAGTTCAATTCTGTACATTGAATAAAAACGAAAAAAATACCCCTAGGGGTCTTCATACAAGTAACACAAGCCATTTTGAAATCATTATCTGTCTGTCTGTCTGTTGTCAGGCTTTCACGCAAAAACTACTGAACGGATTTTGATGAAACTTTTTTTGTTATATAGCTATTAGTCCTAGGCAACGTATAGACTATAATTTTGGAAGATCGGAATACCAGATGTGGAACTATAGCGGTCTGGGTTTGGGTAATCTATAAGAGATATTAATATACTGCTTTAGGCAAAGTTGGTCAACATGCTGTCGACAATCGAATGAAAAGGAATAAAATAAAACCGGCCAAGTGCGAGTCGGACTCGCGCACGAAGGGTTCCGTACCATTATCTATAAAAAAACGTCAAAAAAACACTTTTTTTGTATGGGAGCCCCACTTAAATATTTATTTTATTCTGGTTTTAGTATTTGTTGTTATAGCGGCAACAAATACATAATCTGTGAAAATTTCAACAGTCTAGCTATCACGGTTCACAGACGGACAGCGAAGTCTTAGTAATAGGGTCCCGTGTTTACCCTTTGGTGGGTACGGAACATTAAAAACTATTGGAATAATTTTAAAAATCTCTTTCTCTCACCTATCAAAAATATATTATCAGCGAGTAACATAGGAAAATTTTATTTGCAACAAAAAATTGATCACGTCAAAAATTGCAATTACAGCAGGATCAAAATTTTCGAAAAACACCCAACGCAAGTAAGCCGTCGCTAAATGAATTAAGATACTCGTAGCTACGTACGAAAAACAGAAAAACGTATTGACATCAAACACGAACTCACGACCCTTTATTGGCTCCATAAATGGCTTAAAACATCATTTCCGTTTCACAATTAACCTTGTTTTGACGCGTTTGTATGTTTAACATTGCGACAGTATGTTTTTTGATTATCATTATGGTGTGTGATGTAGCGAAATTGGATTCTGGTAAATGTGTGTAAATACGTACCACGTAGGTACTACAGATACTACAGATAGTACAGTAGTACCTAAAATATTAACATAAAAAGTAATTTTGTTCGTAAATAGTTTTTGAAATATATTGAAAAAACGAAAATTGAATCACGTAATCCCCAAGCACGGTAGGCATAGTCTCAGATCTCCAGATGCTTATTTCAAAGAAGGTGTCTAAAGGGTTCGCCTCAATGTTTGGCACAATGCCCACATTTTGGAGTTGTAGTATTGAAATACATAGACAACACTAATCCCTCATCAATAAAACCACATCAAAGTCATCCTCTACATACATACATATATAAATCACGCCTGATTCCCAAAGGGGAAGGCAGAGACCACGGCTTTCAACTTTTTTTTTTTGCCATTTTTTTATAGATATTGGTACGGAACCCTTCGTGCGCGACTCCGACTCGCACTTTGCGGGTTTTTTATGTATCTACAAAAAAAAAATACCTCTTTATGATATTAATATAGATTTGAAATGCGCTACGAACGTTTCAATAATAAATGTTTAGAAGATATTTTGCGCTGGTCTCACTTACCTGTAACGTAAGAGAAAGCAAATATTAAGTAATTTATTGTGTTTCGGCTTTTGCCGTAGAGCTACGCCGTAGGCATTGGTGCTCTACGCCGTAGACTCAGTTGATCAGTCACTTAGTAACGCAAGAGTTTTAAATACATCTTTCGATTTGATAGATTAATTGTGTGGATGTTTCTATTCAAGTCATAAATGTATCTATGTATCAAATTACATCGAAATCGGTTAATCCGTTGTAACTAAAATATTAAACAACAATATTAGTGAGATTAACATGTCCAAAAGTTATTACAGCTTATTAAGCCTTCTTAGAAAAGATTTCATTTTCTAGGATACGTAAAATAAAGTAAAGGTAATTTTCCTTTATCACCTTTCACATCATAGAGTATGTGTATGTATCATCGGTAGAGACTCCTAGAGAAGGATGTAATGAATTAGTGTGGGTAGATGTAGAACTAGCGGTAGATCAAAGAAAAGATGGATGGATTGTGTGAAAGAAGACATGGGTAAGAAAGGAGTGATGAGATGACGGCTGATAGAGGAAAATGGAAGAAGTACACATGTTGTGTCGACCCCACTTAAGTGGGATAAGGGCAGGAAGATGATGATGATGATGGTAGAGACGCAACTCTTACCGTCTCATTAATAAACGTAGACTAGCGCAGGATTAAATTTAGTCCAACGCTTACGTTTGGACTAGTCGAATTCAATATTAATAAACAAGTATTAGAAATGGAGTTGCTTACATTAAGCTGGTATTAACAAGTCTTGGTGTAACCTCAGATGATCTTTGGATAAGTAAATTTTTATTAATAGCACCGCTAGAGAATAATGTTATAAATTAATGTGAATGGTTGTAGAAGTAGAGGTAAGTCAAAGAAAAGTTGGATGGACTGTGCCGACCCCACTTAAGTGGGATAAGGTCAGGAAGAATGATGATGATAAAATTATAATGGTAAGATTATGAAGAACTAATGATACTAGTAATCTTTATTTGGAACATTAAACAAAGCTGAACACCTTTGGAAACGATGGAAACGAAAATGGAAACGATGATACCTGCATGAGTTAAAAACTGTGTCGCAGATAGCAACGCCCTCCTCCGCGTCAAAGAGACAGAGTTCCAGTGGAGGTGGTATGACAAAAAGTAAAAAGGAATAGGAAATACATTAGAAAAAAAAACTTACTAAACAAAAATTAGGTAAGTAAAAACTGGAAAGTTTGAGTTAAACTTATGGTTATTTTAGTAAAAAATGAAACAGTAATGTAATGTGTGCGAGTGTATGCGTTTATTATTAAGTGTACCTAAGTGTGTGTGTGTGTATTTAGGTTAAAGAAGTTAGTATTATAATTTATTTAGAAACCTGATGACGTCAGGATTACGAAATTGTTTGAAAACACTTTCCTTGACGTAGGTGAGCTGATTTAAGGTGATAAGTGAATTTTTTGACGTTTTGCTGAGTCTACCCGGATAAAACGGAAAATGTTATAAAACTGCATTATCTTGAAAACCAACAAATTTAAAAAGAAACTGTCTGTAATTTACTTAGCTAGTAAGATTATCTAACGAATTATATAAAAATGAACTGTTTAGTTATTCATAGCTTTGATTAAAAACGAAACTAGTGTTTTTGAAGAGCCAACTTTGGAAAATAAATCTATAGAGAAAAGTTTCACCAATCGTGTTTCTGACTGTAATTTATCTAGATTATATCCTTAAGTTATCTTTGTCATGAAAAACAAAACTGTATATTTTGCGGTTATTGAGAAAAAACGATTCTGCATTCATCAAAAACATTTATTACTCGCCTTAAGTTTGAAGCTCGTCATCGATTACCCCGTTTTTTTCAAGGTTGACGTTGGAAAATATTACCTAACTCAAGATGGGTTTTGTTGTACAAAATGTTCGTTACAGATTCAACTTACTTCTCGTTTGTTTTATACAAAAAAATATATATTTAATTCTAATAACGAAGAAAAATAAGTTAGATCTAGAGTTTGTGCAATTAATTACGAAAGATCATAGTGTAATATCTTCCGTTTTATCTACACTACCGATATAAAGATTTGTACTTTTGTTTGTGATGAATAAACTTAAAAATCACTGAAATTTTTTAAAAATATTGTACCTATCAAAAGCTAATTTATCAACAAGAAACATAAAATATGTTTTATTAAAAAAAAAATAGTGATTTTCCTTAAAATTGTAATAATGTACTTAAGGCATCAAAAAATTGGCCGATTATTTATAACCTTCATTAGTACATTAGTGCGAAGCTTCTCGGACTGCTAGCCTATCTTCACTACATAGTATAAAGCAAAGTCGCTTTCCGCTTCCCGCGTATGTATGTATGTATGTTTGCTTATATCTTTAAAACTACACAACGGATTTTGATGCGGTTTTTTTTAATAGATAGAGTGATTTAGGAGGAAGGTTTATATGTATAATAACATGCTACCCGTGCGAAGCCGGGGCGGGTCGCTAGTATTATATATCTATCTTATATATATAAAATAAAGTCATGTTAGTTACACTATTTATAACTCACGGTAACGGGAACGGGAACTTAAAACACATTTGTTAAATCTAAAGCGTTACGAAGTTCGCCGGACTAGCTTGTTATAAAATAAAATGAGTAAAGATAAAGAGCAAAGTTTCTCATCATCTGTTTTTCCTGGAATTTAATATTGCAGTGTCCTTAATAGTTACAGACATTGTTTCAAGGACTCCGTAAGGCCGCAGTTAATAAGTATGCAAAAGCTTTTATTGAGTCCAGTTGCAGGTAAAGTTTGATGTTTATGATATGTTTATTCACTGTTCAGTTGGTGGTAGCTCTGCCTTCTGCGCTGTAGGTTGTGGGTTCGATTCGCACCAAGGAGAAACATTTGTTTGATGAATATAGATGTTTGTTCTGTGACTGGGTTTTATAATGCATTATAAGTATGTATGTATTTCCAAAAATAATCTTTTTATTCTAATTATATATAAATTACGCGTCACGTTATTTGTCCGCAATAGATTCCTAAACTACTTAACCGATTTTAATCAAATTTTGCACATACGCAGTTTGATCCAATTTGCAAAATAGGATAGCTAACATCTCAATTTATAGTCGCGATATCTGTTGACACAGCAACGCGTGGCCGAGTCTGCTAGTAGTATATAAGTCATTCCATCTAATCTGGTTCTCATAGTACAAGCTTTTCTTAGTTTGGATCTAGTTCCCATGGTACTAGCTTTTCTTAGTTTGAGCTAGATGGTATTGTGTGAGTTGTCCACCATTGTTTATTTATTATTTACTAGAAATCATGAGCTAGCAATGTTGAGGTGAGTCAGTTTATTAGAAGAGGTCCAAACTACAATAATTAAATCATCGTAATAGGCTTTTTTGTTATATGTTTCGCCAAATCTATACATTACTCTGAAAGTTGTTACAGTTATGATAATATAATTATTATATAACTCCACCAGACGCAAAAAATATTTAGCAAAGCTGAACAGTAACAAAAGCAATATTATTACCTCGTATCGTTATTGGAATAATAATTAAGTTACTGAAGCGATTGCTGGGAGATTATTAACAAGCAAGGTCGACAGGGACAGATTCAGGGTAGGGGCAAGTCTAGCACTGGGATTATTACCTGAATCTATACTAATATTATAAAGAGAAAAGTTTTGATTTTTTGTTTTTGTTTTTTTTGTTTTTTTGTATGTTTGTAATGGATAAACTCAAAAACTACTGAACCGATTTCAAAATTTCTTTCACCATTACTAAGCTACATTATCCCTGAGTAACATAAGCTATTTTTATTTTAAAAAAGTAATAAATTCTTTAGAAGAATGACGATAGTTTGAAGCAAGGTGTAAAAAATTGCAAAAAATTTTGCTTTCTTCGTGTGCGCTACAAAAACTATTACAATATTTGTTAATTCTAAAGTGATACGAAGTTCGCGGGGTCAGCTTGTAAGTGATAATTTAATTTCAAATTAAATAAGATTAGAAAAAAGTGTTAATTACCTACTTACTTATGGGCGTAATAAGGAAGTTCAAAGTCGCTCAGAGAGCAATGGAGAGGGTTAGAGCAATGCCAATGTTACGAATATTTTTCTACCTACCTATAGGGTAAGGTTTGAGTAGTCGGGTAAGAATAAACAAGGCTTGATAACTTTAAACTGAACTTATTATTCTGTTTTACTTAACACTCAATACAGAGCTAGAGAGATGGGAGAGAATTTATGCAGGAATGACATAACTTAATTCTTAATTTTATAGGTAGTTAGATTACACTTGTTTCTTAAAATTAGGGTTAAAGTAATACATAAATAGCTGCTATTACATACAATGTTCACTTTCTATAATAATAGGGTACACCCTAACCTATCTATTTTATGCCAGCTAGACTCAGGGTAGGTAGGATGTCAGAGATAACATTTACCATTGGGTTTAAAAATAATAAATACATTTGGACGCCACTCTCACTACGGGCTCTCTGCAAGATCGAATCAGAAATGAGGAGATCAGCAAAAGAACTAAGGTAACCGACATAGCTCTCAGAATTGCGAAACTCAAGTGGCAATTGGCAGATGGAGTGGCGACCACGTACCGGAAAGCGCCGAGTGAGAAGACCCCTCCCCCACGAGGTGGACTGACGACCTGGTGAAGGTCGCGGGAAACAGCTGAATGTGGGCAGCGCAGGAAAGGTCTTTGGTCCACCAAAGATCGCCACAATGACCTGTCCTGGTGCTTCTGCCTCCAGGCCTATGTCCAGCAGTGGACGTCGATCTGAAGATCTCAAGGATCTGATCGCTGATCTCATTCAGGCAACTTTTAGATGGATAAGACCTTAAAAAAATGTTAAAAAATTTCAAACATAAAAATCTATTTATGTTCGGCCGAGATTCGAAACCAAGACCTTACTATTGAAAGTCCAGGTCCCTAGTAGGTTCTAGGTATTTTTCTATAACGTTCTTAGGTCCTTGAATCCATCCCTGGTCACACGATGGTGCTTATAAGGATCTGCCAATCAATCTGCCAAGGTCATGCAGGATGAACATAGAATGATTCCACTCAATGTTAAAATGCTTTATAAGATTTTTGCGTGATTCTTCAAAATTAAGTCAGTTTGTATTATGTTCTTGACTGTACGTAGCTATAAGAAAGATCTTGACTGCTTAAATAAGCGCTTTGGGGTTGATAAACCCGATAATATTCTATGTAATAAATTTTAATTTGTTTGATCTTGGTTAAGGATAAAACAAATTTTGTTTTAGCACTCGGTAATTTATCTTAATCGTGAAAATGTCTCGCAAGTTGTCAAACACTAAGTAGTAATCTTTCTCACAATAAAATACTTTTTTAACCGATGAAAAAGTTGCAGGTTTTTATTTCATCCTGTGTTATGTGTATATTTATATCCCACCAAAAACTTTCTGTAAAAAACTAGCCAAGTCTCGATGGAGCTGCTTGTTTATCTCTAAAAAGTAATGAAATCTAGACAAAGTCGTGTCAAGCCTGAGGTTCTTTACTGCGATTTCTTTATTATTATAGAATGTTGTGTGACTTGGCCGTTGAACATTCTTTGTACGTTAGTGGGTACAAGACAATTTTGTTTACACGTAATGTTATATCTGTTGTAACTACCTATGTTTGTTAAGCGAGATAATAACCAATACAGGTATTGGTAATTGGACGCTAGTGTCTTATTTTAGGCTGTTGTTGATCGTGCAACACATGCATTCAGCATTGAAAATGTTGACTTCTGCTGTCTTCTTTTTGGAGCGTTAAATCGACCACCGATCTAACATAAAATAGACGTATTTTTATACTGTTTGTTTCAGGCTCGCCTTTACATAAGTATTATTGAAATACGCAGCTTTATCAAGCCTACAATTGACTGGTTATTGAATCAACGTTTTCTAAGTGGCAATTTTCCATCGTTAATGGGTAGCGGTTCTGGCGACAGATTGGTGCAATGGTGTCATGGAGCACCTGGTTTTGTACCCTTGTGTACTCTTCAACTGCCAAGTCACATAACATTCTATAATAATAAAGAAATCGCAGTAAAGAACCTCAGGCTTGACACGACTTTGTCTAGATTTCATTACTTTTTAGAGATAAACAAGCAGCTCCATCGAGACTTGGCTAGTTTTTTACAGAATGTTTTTGGTGGGATTTCACTTCTTTTTGTAGAAACGTGGGCTTATTGATTTATTTTATTAGATTTTCTTATTTGACAGTTTTTTTTCTTTTTATGAGTAGTTTTTTTATTATAAAAACAAATCGTAAGCGCGTTTAAAATACAGTCAGCGCCATTTAGCGACGTGTGCGGGTATCACTGCCACTCTTAGTCCAATGCATTATATTTTGATCAAATTTTGAGCGAAATTAATATTTTAGTTTATTTAATTTGTTAATTTGTTTATTCAATTTGTGTAATGTTCGAATAGAATAAAGTTAATCGTTCGACTATTTCTTCTTGTAAACTTGTAAGTATAAGTAAGTATAAAAGCCAGTCTAGTCTTATCCAGAGTTTTCCTTTAATTTTATAGTCCGCCCCGGCGTCGCACGGATGTAATAATGATATTATAGGTAATTTTTTACACCTTGGGTTACATTATCGAATTTTTCATAAGAATCCCTAATAAAACATTTAGTATCGCAGACTTTTTTTGTAGATATTGTAAGATGTCTTCTTTAAAAATGTAGTTCATCACTTTGCTCTATTGTCAACAATTTCCGCAGAGTACGCGATATAAGGATTTTTTTCACACGTTGGGTTACATTATCGAAGTTTTCATACGGATCCCTAATAGTGAGACATATGGTATTGCATACTTTTTTGTAGATATTGATGTCCTCTTCAAAACTGTAGTACATCACATTGCTCTATTGTCAACAATTTCAGCAGCGTACGCGATATAAGGATTTTTTTGTTTTTTTTTTACACGTTGGATTACATTATCGATGTTTTCATACGGATCCCTAATATTTTTCAAAATATACTATAGCCTATGTTCATCAGGGATAATGTAGGATTCTAATGGTGAAAGAATTTTTCAAATCGGTCCAGTTGTTGAATATTTTTTGTAAAGGCGGTATGTCGATCTCTAATAGTTTGGTTAGGCTCTTGTGTTTTCTTATCAGGGTCACCAGGTACTTCAGATCTTCGATTATCCTAGTTTTTATGGTTTTCCCTTTATGTGGCCATTAAACCCTAACTCTGTACCAAATTTCAGCTCTCTGAGTTTATGGGAAGTACTAGTTCTATTCTGATGATCATGAGTGAGTGAGTGAGTGAGTGAGTGAGTGAGTGAGTGAGTGTCTGTCTAAAATGCGAAACTTTGCTTTCGCCTAACTTCGTAACTAAATGACCTACAGACTTGAAATTTTGGATTTTAAGTATGTGATTATGGCTTACTGGATGACGATAATTTCAGCGTTCTGGTCTTATCCAGAGGTTCTCAAATAGGGGCCTGAAAATGCGGCGAAATGGTTCCAGTAAAGGATGGTACGGCAGTGTTTGCTTCGCGCTCGACTTGGCGGGGGCACTGCCGTGCCCCCAAATTATCCAGAGGTTCTCAAATAGGGGCCTGAAAATGCGGCGAAATGGTTCCAGTAAAGGATGGTACGGCAGTGTTTGCTTCGCGCTCGACTTGGCGGGGGCACTGCCGTGCCCCCAAATTTGTTATGTATAACTTTTACTTGATAATCCGACTTTTTAGATACAATAGATCCGACATCTAATTTGAAAATTTTTGATCTTTATATCCGAAAATCCTAATCGGATCTTCACCTTAAGGAACTGCAGGTAGGTATTATTTAAAAAAAACTTTCTATCAAAACTTTTTATTTTAATTAAAAAATTGAATAATTCTAGTAATAAACCTTAAAACCTACTGGAACGTGTAGGTTTCTTCGAATTAAAGTTCTGGCCCAGGATACACATGAAGTCTTTCAAACTCGACTGGTTAGTGTGGAAATGGCTCTTAAACTCACTCATGCATGACTGTCATTGTAAACGCAAACATGGTACATATTTTCTCAGATCTCTAAGCTTTCAGATTCTTGCATAAGTATTTGGTATTATAATTAACTAAAAAAATTAGGTTCAAAAAACTAAAATATATCTGTCTTGTTATAAGTACAATACAATATTTCATTCCCTTTTTCTTCACCCTTAGTGGTGGTATTTATATTTAACATTTAAATGGGACAATATCCATAAAAATAGATTTTCGACCAAATCGGTTAACAATTGACAGAGTTCTAAGGTAACAAATATAAAAAGAAAAAATACAATTAAGAATCTCCTTTTTTGTCGGTTTAAATTATAAGCTCTTTCCACATTGAGTAGCCTCACGTAGGCGTCAGAATCTACCGAAGCGACTCCATTATTTCACGATGTTATTGCGTGCTTAAAAACCGTGAAAACCTTGTAAGTGCGTACTCCATCGATTAAAACGTGGGCCGATCGAAAAGAGTCGTAAAATTTGATCATGGTCTTGTCACCATTTATCTTTCCAAGCTTTGGTTTAAAACATTTCAAAGACTGATCATTATTTGAAGAAGACATTTCAAAATGTTTTTTGCTAAGAAAATGTTAAGGTCTAGATTTTTATAGAAATCTATTGATTAGGCTTAGGGCCTTGTTTTTTTTCAAATATAGATATTAACATCGACTTAGTCATCAATTTAATTGCTAGTTTAGCACATGTATAACATATACTTACTTATTTGAAACATGAAATACATTCGTGATTGATCGTGAGAAAAAAAAAACACGATTACGAAAAATAAAGAAAATATTCGATTAAAATGTCTGTATCGAAATAACATCAATTGTTTTAACTATAAAATGTAATAATATTGAACGACCGAGCATAGAATTTACGTAAAAAATGATCAAAAGCCTCTAAATTTAATAAATACACCTTTCATTACCTTCATGTTGACTTGTGATACGTATTTGGTATTGGGTATAATAAAATCCCGATAACGATCAATCACAAATTTAATAAAACGGTTCTTCAATCACCCGGGTCACTGATTTTACAGTTGCTTTCTAGAAGGTCGTGGTAAGGTACTCCCCTCGAATGATCCGGCCAGTGTCTTGGTAGTCTCGCTAAGGCAGCGGGCACTAAGGTCAGGTGGAGGTCACCAGTGTCTTGGTAGTCTCGCTAATGCAGCGGGCACTAAGGTCAGGTGGAGGTCAGCCGTGTCCAGTAAGGTGACGGTGGAGCAGCGTTCACCGGCAGTAACTGGTAGTAATTATCCACGTAGTGAACCCGAACTTTGGACCCTGGAATTGAGTATGGTAGTGTCAAGGAAGGTCCGTTATATTCTCCTTCTGATTGTGACCACGTAGCTTAGCCAAAGCGAGAGATGATGGAGTGCTGGTGAAGTGGACAGTATGAGAAGAGTACAAGGTGGTGTGTGAATGTCACAATCAGAACGGAGTGTACATAAATGGATGAAATATAAATGTATGAAATATAAATGTATGAGATATGTTGAGTGCTAAATTGTATGGATGAGGTGACAAAGCGGTATAGCATATCTGGAATAGTTTAGTAAGCAGAAGGCTGAAAGAGAACACGGTTAAAAGAGAACACATAAAATAAAAAGTCCGCTATACGTAACTACCTACTTAACTACTTACCCAACTTGTAAGTTCTTTCTTTGTGGAAAGAATCACTCAACACTTACCGATAACGGGTTTAAACACAGAATTTAACTTTATTATGGCTTACAAATTAGAGTGTAAGATAAATTTAAATTGCGTATTCGTAAATTGCGCGTCCGCTTGTAGGAAGCGTGACGCGTACGAGCTCAGTGGTGTTTGGCGGGCGACTGGCGGTCAAAATGAACGATGCGTATGAGTCAAGCGCGCCTGAGCCGTTAGGTTTAAAGAACAAAGGAATTGTTCCTAGTACAGTCGACCGCAAGTGTTAATATAAGTTAGTAGGTAATTAACGTTTATACGTTACACTTGTAAATTAAAATCAATTAATATGTTCTCTAAAAATAGCGCGTCTTGATTGTCTCAAGAACCTTCTTACTTTTGTCGGTATATTAATTGGTTTTTAATTACTGTAAGACTCTTAGGGCTCATGGGTAAATGTCAAAGCTCTCTCTAGTACCTATTCAAATTGATTGCAGGCAAATAACCTGATAAGGACTTGATTGTGAATTGAGAAACAGAGACGGAAGATAATTCCGTTTTAAAAACTAAAAATAAAACCGACTTCATGTTAACAACAAGTATGTTAAGTTCATACTAAGTTTCATCTTATAGGTAGTATTTTTTCCGTACAATTATCTATAAAAAACGGCAAAAAAAATCACGTTTGTTGTATGGGAGCCCCACTTGTTAAAGTGGCAACAGAAAGACATCATTTGTGAAAATGTAAACTTCATGAGATACAGCCTTGTGACAGACAGACTGACCAACAGGCGGACAGCGGAGTCTTTGTAATAGCGGAGTCTTAGTAATAAAGGTGAGCAGTATATTTTTTTAACCACCTTACCAATAAATAAGGTATTTTCATTGCAATTTTCCAAAATCCACAAAACGTTCACTCAGTCAATAATTTCTTTGAATAAACTCTAAAAGAGAAATCACGATATTCAAATGGTACGAGTATCACGATATTGCAAAGAATTCAATCTGTGTTTTTCTACTTTGAGCTGAATTTCAGAGCGATTTAATTGCATTCCTTAAAACCAACTGCCAACTATTCTACCACCGAAAATGGAGGCATTTCAATTTGGCTCTAGATGAAGAGCTGGTATTAGTATAGAACAGATACTTAATGATGTATTAGAAAAATATAAGAAAATGATTTCGCATCGCAAAAAATAAGTGCACAGTAGATTATGTTTTCTGTTGAAAAATATTTTTCAATGACAAGCTTTTGTAAAGTATCCAAACCATCGAGCATCTGTCACATTAACATTGTCATTGGAACTTGACAAGAATGCAAAGTTTTTACTTAATCAGAGTATTAACTAAGGAGTTCCGTTGTGAGTGTCTGTTGGACAGCTCCTGACTCCATCATCACATAAGCTCATTATATTACTGCATAGTCATCGAAGTTACATAATTATGCAAAATTTCAGCTCAATCGGTCGTGAATTACTGCTTCAAAATTGAGTTGCAAGATTCCACTTTAACAAACATAGTTGCATAGTTACATACATACATTGCAAGTTAAATAAAAGCTTGTTAAAAAGAACATCTAATGAGACAATAGTGGGTCAATAATAGTTTATGTAGGTATTGTATATTATTTATAGTTTGTTTTAATTTTTTTGGTATGTTTTGTTTACAAATGTGTTACGGCATCTCTCAAGCTTTAAAGGTATGTTGGTAGAAAACTTTTTTAGGGTTAAGCTAACCTTTGTTCAATTGCAGCTGCAAAAGCTGTGACTGATTTAAAGTCCAACTTCATTATTTCAGTAATATAAATGTGAAAGTTTGTGAGGATGTATGTTTATGATCCAATCACGCTCAAACGACTGAACGGACTTAGAAGAAACTTAGAATATACGTAATTCATGTCGTAGAATAGCATATAAGATAACTTTTATTCAGTTACCACGCAATCGAAGCCGCGGGTCGAAACTATATATTTCGTAGGGTTCCGTACCCAAAGGGTAAAAACGGGACCCTATTACTAAGACTTCGCTGTCCGTCTGTCCGTCTGTCTGTCACAGGGCTGTATCTCATGAACTGATAGCTAGACAGTTGAAATTTTCACAGATTATGTATTTCTGTTGCTGCTATAACAACAAATAATAAAAACAGAATAAAATAAATATTAAAGGGGGTCTCTCATACAACAAACATGTTTTTTTGCCGTTTTTTAATAGATAATGGTACGGAACCCTTCGTTCGCGAGTCCAACTCGCACTTGGGCGGTTTTATGTATTACAATGATTATACATTGTAATTATTTTAATTCCCAAATGGTAAACAGGAAACATCTCTTAAAAGGTCAGAGTAATCCCGACTTAACCTGAAAAAGAATTGAGCCAAGCTAAGTGGCCTTGACTGAAGTCCATTTATTAGAAAAACATGATTTCTTCCTTCTATCGTTTAGTTTACAGTGTGTATCTGTGTGTGTATGCCTGTTGCGCTTGAATTGCGCACACAAAGATACATCTTAGAGTGGTATTCTGTAGCGATACAATAGCAAAATGGCTACTCGTATACTTTTGAACATGTAACTACTATTTTGAACAGCTACGTCAGTCATACGATGTGAACGCCTGCAGATGCAAGTTGGACTAACCCTCGTATTCAAGAACGACACTATGAGAACACGCACCCACAGTGAACGAAATCTTTTTTCATAAAAATCACTTTATGTGTTGTGCGACACTGCATAGTGTGACTAGAGGCACATTGTCGTGTGCCTCTAGCCAAAGTTGAGCTCTAAAGGCACACGGTAGCGTGCGCCATAGTGCCGCTCAACACATAAAGTGATGTTTATGAAAAAAGATTTCGTCCACTGTGGGTGCGTGTTCTCATAGTGTCGTTCTTGAATACGAGGGTTAGACAAGACAATGTTGATAGCATTAGATAACACGGCTTATAATTTCGAAAGAACTAATAATAATAATAATAACAATTAAAACATTTATTCACAAAGATGGGTTTACAAAGTAGGTTCTTACAATCTATTTCGTATTAAGTGTAACTAGAGAGCGCTGGTAGTGGGCATTTTAACAACATTTTAATTTTTAAATAAACTGTTTTATAATGAAAAAATTTTAAAAACGACAATTTTGAAACAACATAAAATAGAATATTTATCTATCTCTTAATTTAAACAAAGGTTTTGTAACAGGCGATATTTATTAATTAATTATTCATATTTAAATAGACAAAACGGGAAATATTTAGTTGTGGTCCATCAAGTCTAGAGGCATAACGCATCACAACTGTCACTAACACGGACCATAGACAAAGAATTGTATTAACTATAGATTTTAAACAAGTTTGTTTGCTATGCTCAGCTATTGACTACAAAAATTGAAAATGACCAAAACCGGGGTAGGCAACACAACCGACCCGGTTGTGTTTGACCCTAGTCTAATTTCTTCTTACGTACATACATACTTACTTGTGTAAACCTTTCAGGGTCAAAGATAATCACCTTTCTTTAAGTTTACTAAACTTGTATTTAAACACGAGTGCTCAATCCTCTGGCATCTTTAAAGTTCACAACTCCATCTTAGCAACAACTGAGTATAAGTACAAACAGCTGATCACTATGACAACAGTACAACAGTTCACTGGAGCGGAAAATCTCCATAGCGACACTCCGAAAAACCCCGCATGGAATTTGCCACAGCTAAAACACCTCTGTTAACAATAGGATACCTTGAAATTGTAAAGCTTTAGTATCATTGTATAGCTTCAAGAGACTCAAATAACCAAAAACCTATAAAACCCGAACAAGGGCGAGTGTTCGGTACAAATAACGATACGTCATGCATGGTATCTTCTCTCTTATATATATTTCTAACTATAAATGTAAAGTAAAATATTTTTTATCTATACTAATATTATAAAGAGAAAAGTTTTGATTTTTTGTTTTTTTGTATGTTTGTAATGGATAAACTCAAAAACTACTGAACCGATTTCAAAAATTATTCCACCATTACCAAGCTACGTTATGCCTGAGTAACATAGGCTATTTTTTATTTTGAAAAAGTAATAAATTCTTTATAAGAATGACGATAGTTTGAAGCAAGGTGTAAAAAATTGCCAAAAGTTTTGCTTTCTTCGTGTGCGCTACAAAAACTATTGAACGGGAATTGTAACAGGAACGGGAATGGGAACGGGAACGGGAACGGGAACGGGAACGGGAACGGAAGACAACATTTGTTAATTCTAAAGCGATACGAAGTTCGCGGGGTCAGCTTGTGTAATATAATTGTAAGTTTTAAAAATTGGATTATAGAATAGGGCGCGGTGTGGCGCCTACCTGGGGTAGGCGGGCATTTTTAATTTTGGTAGTCAATAACTAAAGATGTGACCAAACATAGTGCGGCATTTCTCAATAACCGCAAAATATACAGTTTTGTTTTTTTATGTCAGATAACTTAAGGATTTAATATAGATAAATTATAGACAGAAACACGATTGGTGAAGTTCCAAAGTTGGCTTTTCCAAAACACTAATTTAGTTTTATTAAAAACTATCATAGCTAAACAGTCAATTTTTATATAATTCGTTAGATAATCATACTAGCTACATAAATGAAAGATAGTTTCTTTCTAAGTTTGATGGTTGTCAAGATAATGCGGTTTTATCACTTTTTCCGTCTTATACGGGTACACTCAGCCCATACAACAAAAAGTAAAATTTCAAGTATCACCTTAAGGTACCTAAGGTAGGTAGGTAAGGTAGACAAACACAGCGCCCTCAAAATATTGCGTACGAAAAAGCCTTTTTAAATGTTTGACCAAACTCTTGACCTTCTTGGATTACCATCTTGAGACTTGTACTTGTAAGGTAAGCTATGTATAATATTCAATCATGGAGGATAAAAGTTGACTATTCTATTTTCAAGTGCTATTCTCTTGCTATTTTATAAAAAACTAGCTGACCCGTGCCCGCTTCGCTGTGCGTAAGACATTTCTAATACCATCGTTGACTTTTTTGTAGACGTTTTTAAGGTGTACAATACTGTAGTACATTATTTTGATATATCTCGTGGGGTTCAGCCAGCATTTGCAATGTAAGCGCAAAAAAATGTGTTTATTTACGACATCACATTAGAAACCTCTAAAATTATCAGTGTTTCTCTACTATATTATGCATGTATTATACATATAAACCTTCCTCTTGAATCACTCTATTTATTAAAAAAAACCGCATCAAAATCCGTTGTGTAGTTTTAAAGATATAAGCAAACATACATACATACATACATACATATTACATACAGACGCGGGAAGCGGAAAGCGACTTTGCTTTATACTATGTAGTGAAGTGTTAAAATTCTTGTAGAAACCTTGTGACTTTGTTCACGTGAAGTTTTTTTTAAATATACTTTAAATGTACCCTACGTATACTACGTGACCCATTTTTTTCATTTTTTACCCCCACCCCCTTGGTGACCAAATATGGTTTAAATCATTTTGTGCATTAGTGGCGCCATAGTTTTAATGAAGCTCTAAAAAGCGTGAGATTTTCTAGAGAATATTGGCTACGTCACGAAAACCTAATACCATGTCGCCCCTGTGACCATGTGTGGTATTTTTGAAGACCCCCTCCCCCCCTAAACAGATCACGTAGTATGGTACGTTCCCTAACCCCCGCTGCAATCAGGGGTTAAATTTTGGAAATTTCTTTTAGAACACCCCACACCAAAAAGAATGCATCCTGCTCAAGTTTCTAAAACCAGTAGTTTAGACTGCGTTGATAGATAATTAGATAAGTCAGTCAGTAACGCAAGATTTTTATATATTTACTAGCTGCTCGCCCTGGCTTTGCACGGGTGGTACCTAGATAAAAAGTAGCCTATGTGTTATTCTGATGAAGCTACGAGTATATTACTGTAAAGTTTTATTTTAATCAGTTCAGTAGTTTTTGTGTGTAAGAGTAACAAACACACACACACCCACTCACTCACTCACAAACTTTAACACGCATCACTACATAGTATAAAGCAAAGTCGCTTTCCGCTTCCCGCGTATGTATGTATGTATGTTTGCTTATATCTTTAAAACTACACAACGGATTTTGATGCAGTTTTTTTTAATAGATAGAGTGATTCAAGAGACAGGTTTATATGTATAATACATGCATAATATAGTAGAGAAACACTGATAATTTTAGAGGTTTCTAATGTGATGTCGTAAATAAACACATTTTTTTTCTACAATAAAGTCCGCGATTGTATTAGAAATGTCTTACGCACAACGAAGCGGGCACGGGTCAGCTAGTTTATAATATGAGTAGGATATTTAGATAACGTCCGTTATATAGCTGTAGACATTTTTATAGAAAGTAGGGCTTATGAGTTCGTGTTTTCATCAACACTCATTGTTTTTCGATAAATGAGCTCCGAAATGCCACCATTTAACAAAGACCTGCCATCTCCATCCTATTCTAAATAATACAAAGCACCTTGGAAAAATATAAGAGCTCAGCTTACATTGGACAATCTATCTGATGATCCCTATTTGAACAAAAACTCATATCAGGTAGGCTTTGATTGTTTTCGATTATTTTCAATACTTTCATTCTGTTTTTTATTACTGCTTTAAAATGTAGTTACAGGTATTTTTTATACATACACCAGCCGACCCGTGACAGACGTTGTCCTGTCAAATTTCAATAATCGAATAGAATGAAGAAAAATTTTAGTCTGTGATGTCAGATTTGTTGCACACCAGCGCCATCTATACAGAAATTATCCCTTTTGCGTTTTTTTATCGTTTTGGGGATGTTTTTCATATTTTAAAAGTAGTCTATTATTTATTCGTGCACTATATCTACATCTACAGCAAACTTCAACTAAATCCTTTTTGTCGTTTAGGCCAGATTGAGGAACAAACATACATACAAACTCACAAACTTTCGCATTTATAATATTATTAGGATTAAAAATAAAACAATATAATTTAGACGGAGCTGTGACCGAGACCCTTGGGCGGCCTAAAAACTCGGACAACCCTTAAAGTTTTGTTGAGTTCATGTCAAATATGAATCTTTTTTAAATAAAATACATTCTCAAATTGTGTATCTACTCGTACTTCCTAGTCCGACCAACCCTAAATTAAGGTTTCGTTTAATGCTCACAACGGATACAAGCCTATTTACGAGTACAAGCGTTTTATATGCTGCATAAAATTATGACGAAGCTGATTTTGACTCTTTATTTGGTCTACGCCGTAGCGCTTCGTAGCTATAGATCTACGCCGTAGTGCTACGATGCTAGTACTACGAGTATTTACGCCGTAAAATAACATGGTAACGTTTCGGCAAGTAATCATGGAATGATAGAACAAAGGAATTCATTTAGAGCTCTTGATCGTTGTGATTATATGCGACAAAGAAAAAAAAAATCTTTAACGACATTTCAACCAACACTACAATAAATCCAATACAACTTTTTGTAAAATAAAATTGTCATTCCGGCTCGATTTTACGATGTTTCCAACTAAAATTAAAGCATTTAAAATGTCAGTTCAAAATTTATAAATTTTGATGAATTTTATTGTGTAAATGAATAACTATTAGTCTGAAAGCATACGCGCATTAACGTGAAAGTTAGTGGTAGTAAAAGTACTTTTAAGGGTATAGGTATTTTAAAGTGTTGTGATTGACCTGCGAATAATGGTTTTTGTAGTTTTATAGTGTCTTTTCAATAAACTTTTTAACGTTCTCCTGGAAGAGCATAAACAAAAAACTGAGTCTCACGAGTTAATACAAATTAAAATGTGGTAATTAGCCGTATTTTAATTGAAAACATGGGTATCAAGCAAGTGGTGTTAGACTTGGACTTAGACTTTCAATCTGAAGAAAAACCTTAGTTCTAGAATATGGTAAATCATAAAAAAAACGTTCAAGTTCAAAACAGCGAAAGTAAAACCCGTAACCCAACCCAACCCAAGATCGAACTAAAGTAAATCTGGCAATTCATGTCATTAAATGCCAGCCCAATGTTGACACTCACGGCGGAGAGCTGTAAAAAAGCTGTAAAAATAAGTGTGTGTAACTTAATCAAGCAAGTAAGCACTACACTCTTATGTCAAGTCACGGACATACTAGGGGACATTTCGTCTTGCAACATGGCGCTGTAACGTTGTAGAGTGTCCCTTGGATGTTGTGGATCTTTTTACAGGCCACATTATTCATGTTGCAGCAAGCAACATGTCCCACTTCACGTCAAATATTGCGGGACACACGTTGCAGCATCACGTATATTAAGTGTTTCACGTCATGTTGCGGGACAAAATGTCCCCTAGTTTTCCGTGCATTCACGTGTTAACAAATAATCTTCTTTATATATAAACCTTTTCCGATAAATTGTTTCATTGTTCTGTCATATAATGTGCCGTCATAAATAAAATCATTCTCTGTCTATCTGCCTGTTTGTAACGTTATCACTGTCAAACCACTGACTGGGCCGATTGTGGTGAAATTTCACATAGAGATAGTTTAAAGTCTTGAAACGGTCACAGATTTTTTTTTAGATTTCCTGGAATTTCAATGTTTTACGATAAAGTCGTTGAAATTCTTTTTCCTGGATCTACGCGAACGAAGTCGCGGAAAAAGATAGTACAATATATTAGCGACATGTTGCGAAACAAGTCGCTTGATTTGTCCTAAAGTGTGTCCGTGGCAACACTACTCTGTGCCTACCTGTGCACCCCGCTCCACGCTCGCTGCAAAGCACGGCGTCATTCGCGCTCCGACCGCCGGCCGCGATGGGCGTCTTTCGGTACACAACCGCCTCCGCCGAGCCAGAGCTCGAGTCGCGACCGCACCTGTTGATCGTCGACTCCAGTGAGGCGCGCGGACCAGAAGGTTAGTGCACCATTTACTTAAAAAAAAAAATAGTGCGGTAAAAACGTGGACAGTTATTGGCAGGATTTATTGATTATCTCATTCAATAGCATAGGTATGTTATTTTTGTTGATTTTAATTAAATAATGTTAATCGTTGACTCTGGTGAAACGCACGGCCCAGGTTAGTGCACTATTTATTTTACAAAAATAAATAGAAATAGTTCGGTAAAAATGTGAAGTTGCCAGGATTTATTGATTACCTAATTCAATAGCACAAGTATGTTTCTTTGATGATTATCATTAAATAATATAAGTGCGGAAAAATGTGTAAAGGATTAAAATTTGGCAGGATTTTAACTCGGTCGTTTATTTGACTGAAGACCCCAGGTTTTTATTTATCTCTGATGTAAATTAGAGGAAAATGGAAAACATTTTATTACATTTACATTTATTGTCACAAAATGCTGTAGTGATTCAACATATTTACGTTAAAGTAAGTGGAATAAAAACTGAAAAAAAACAGCAGTTTAAAAAAATCTCAAGCAAGCGTTTAAAAAAACATGAAAAATACCTAAATCATTATTATCTTCATAAAACCGATTCATATAAATTAAATGCTAAGTGGGTGGTGTTTTAATTGAAGTGGGCGTACAAATGAATAGTATTTTATTAAGTGTGATTTTAAATGAACGTGTGGAGATGGACGTTTTAAAAGCAGCTGTTTATTTTTTATTTTATTTAGGTTTTCTCGTGTTTTACTTATGTGTGTGTTCGCTGACATTGTGTGCGACCTTGGAGTAGATTTTTGATATGAAAATGAATGGGTTTCGATTTTTTCGAGACATATGGAATCAAATTATACTGTAGTCTAATTTTAGTTTGGTAGGCTAGATAGGCTAGTCTTGGGTCACCCAGGCCTACGCCGTAGAGGCTCTACGCCGTAGACGGCCAATGCCGTAGACAGCCTACGCCTTTTACGCCTTTTTTGTTGTTTACATTAATTTAATACATACCAACATTTTTAATATTGAAGTGTTGAATGTTTCGATTGAAAATATGAAGAAGAATTTCAATTACTTTTGATATCAAACGTAATAATTTACGGGTTGTAATCGTAAAATATAATAAAAGACCTGCTCTTTGGAGATGAGAGTTAAATTGCGTATCAAAAGTAAACACACAATTTGTTTCTTTTAACTAGCTTTCGCTCGCATCTTTCCTTGCGTAGTGCCTGGAGAAAAAGTAACTTTATATGTTTCCCAAGTCACAAGCTACATGTGACTTGAGTTTCATACGAATCGGTTCAGACGTATTGAAACGCAAACATTATTATACTCGTAATAATAATGTTTTATTTTAATAATATAAGGGTTGTTTATATATAATGTTCAAAAAAATGTCTTCTTTTTCTTCTGTAAATAAATTATACAAAAAGTTGTTCAGCTCGTTGAACTACGAATAAAAAATGATTCTGCACAAGCTAAAAAACACACAACACAAAGAGACACAGAGAGCACAAAGAGGTTTTAAATTTTGCATTTTTTTTTTGTTTTTTTTTGATAATTATTTATATATTTGATACAGTTTACTCAAGTGTTTCCATAAATCTTTAAAAACCGCATAAACATTTATGGCATAATTTTCGGTGTATATTTTATTCGAAAAATGATTGGTAAAGATCTTTTTACGAATGTCAGAGATATGGAACCGAATTCTCCTGGGGGGTTAGAACGAACCACTATCGTATCAACACTTTTTGTATAGTAAAAGTGTCAGTTTTGACATTTGGACGATAGGTTGTCGATAGTGATTCGTGCTAAGGCCACTAAAGTCGGTTTATTTTCAAAATCTGAATATTCCGATTTCATACAACATTAAAACTTGCATGGTTATAACTAATTATATCAAAAAGGATAAAACATTAATAACCATAACCGTTAACAGGTCGGTCTAATTAGCTTTCTCGTTATCATCCCCCAGAGGAGGGATGTCGAATTATTTCCGTTTAAACATTATAATATACCTTTATTCACATAGGCACTCTAATTTTAACCATATTATATATATATAAATATAATATATTATATAATATGGTATGGTGGTACTATAGATCTTTACACGGGTTTTTAACACGTAATTACCTTTAATAAAAATGTATATTTACGTCTACTTATCACGATAGTTTGAAAAATCATAATTAACATAGAAATTAATATATAATATGTAGTAGATATTGCATATCATAATTAAAAAATAAGTAAGAAACAGGACACAAAAACCTGTTAATAAATCAGTGTGATGATGGGAGTCCTTATTGCCATAAGTGATCTCTTCCAGGCAACCTTTGGAAAGACAGGATAGACTAACAAAAGAGAGTCAGATTGTCAGAATGACAGAAAGTCATAAAAGAATAGAAAATACCAAATAGTCTTGCTTTCTTATTATCCGGCGCTTTTAGATAAGAGGGAAGTCAGAGGCACGTCCAATATTTATATTTGGAACTTGCGCATTTTTTTCAGATTGTTATGCCACGAAAGTATGACCATCATCTGCTTGATCTGAAGTGGGATAAAAATCAGATTGTATCTTTTACTATTTATACAAAAATCGTGTTTTTGGTGACAATCTATACTGATATCTGTGTTTTCTGATATCGGCTCTGATAGTTGTTCTATTTCACGAATCGGATGAACAGTACTTTATTATTGTAGTTGTGATGTGTATAGACACGCGCTTTTGTGTGCGTGACTGATACCGAGCACTTCCGAGCGTACGCACACAAAAAACAATGTGCATGTGTATACACACACACAATGTAGACCAAACGTTCGAGAGTTTTTTTTCTTTAACTTTTCACACAGCACCATCGAGCCCCTAACTAAGCAAACAGAACCACTGTACCACACTAAGATAATGTTTGGGCGTGCCTCTGACTACCCCCACTAGAAATCTTCAAAGGATCTAAGCGTCTAGAGATCTGCTAGGATGTCTACTGTACTTAGGGATTACAGTCGTGATCCATAGATTTTGACACGGGTCTTTATCACATAATTACCTTTATTATTTTCCCGACGTTTCGACTATGTTACAATAGCGCAACGGTAATTACGTGATAAAGACCCGTGTCAAAATTTATGGTTATACAATAATAGTTTTAATATACCGAAAAAAAAAAATTTACCGTTGCAGCAGAAGCTTCTTATGATCTGAGCACTGTCAGCATGATTTATTATTGCACTATCACAAAGTTATCGAGGTTTCTTTTTAACCGAAAATTGGCCTAATTTATGGTCTCAGTACTAGAAAATACTACACAAATTACAACGGAGACGGCGAGCTATTTATGAATGGATAGAATCGTGAAAATATGAGTTATGAGTCAGCTATGTGGTAGGTGCGTATGAATAAACGGTTAACTAAATATTGTGTTTTTTTTAAGGATATTATTTTTAATTTTTTAATTTAAGTTTTAACTACTTAAATTTAATAAGTAACAGACACTGACAATACGTTATTATTTTTTTTGGTAATTAAAAACTAATGTTGTATTTACTAGTTTGAAAAATAATGTAAAAATACAACAAATCTTTACAAATCATGCAAATATTTTACCCGACGCGGGTGAAAAGAAAAATAACAGCTAAAATGTACTCCATTGCCCAAATAAATTTAGTTGTTTTGAACAAAACCGACGCTCAAGAGGCGTCTTGTTTGGTTTTCACTTAGAGCATACTCAACTCGTAGCGTGCGCGATTCGCATTAAGACGAGGAATAAATATTTTAGATGAATGCAGAATCGTTTTTTCTCAATAACCGCAAAACATACAGTTTTGTTTTTTATGACAAAGATAACTTAAGGATTTAATCTAGATAAATTAAAGACAGAAACACGATTGGTGAAACTTTTCGCGAAAGATTTATTTTCCAAAGTTGGCTCTTCAAAAACACTAGTTTCGTTTTTAATCAAAACTATAAATAACTAAATAGTTCATTTTTATATAATTCGTTAGATAATCATAGCTACCTAAATTAAATACTTTTTTTTTAATTTGATGGTTTTCAAGATAATGCGGTTTTATTACTTTTTCCGTCAAAAATTTCACTTATCACCTTAAGCGAATATATTTTCTTTCAGAATTTGATTTCTAGAAAATAAAAGAAACGTCAAGTCAACTAATGGGGCTTACATTTCAACGAATATTCTCTGTATTTCAGAAACCGACAAACCCTTGAAAATTACTTATCTTCACTACATAGTATAACTATAAAGCAAAGTCGCTTTCCGCTTCCCGCGTCTGTATGTATGTTTGCTTATATCTTTAAAACTACACAACGGATTTTGATGCGGTTTTTTTTAATAGATAGAGTGATTCAGGAGGAAGGTTTATATGTATAATAACATGCTACCCGTGCGAAGCCGGGGCGGGTCGCTAGTTAATAATAATAATAAAATCTGACTTATAGTGTTTATTGATTTTTTTGAGAAATGAAGGAGGTTACTTTTATTTTCAATAATATATTAAAATGTTAGTGTATTTCGACGCTGTAAAAATTCTGGACGGTTTATCATAATATTTCACACAATAAGTTTTTGCTACTCAGTAGACAAACTGCCAGGGTCATTTGGAGTCACCAAACGCTGCAACATTGTAAACTTAACTTAAATTGTAACATAGCCGAAACGTCGGGAAAGTAAATGAAAGGTAATTACGTGATAAAGACCCGTGTCAAAATCTATAGTTATGTCTACTAATCACGATAGTTTGAAAAATAATATTGTAAACTTATACCGTTTTTAACCGACTTGAAAAAAAGAGGAGGTTCCCATGTCGGTGTTATATTTCTATATATGTACAATTTATTGGATGACGACATCTAATTGCTACAATTAGCAATTAAATTTACAGCTTTTTAAATTTACAGCTTTGTTAGACTTGAATCCAAGACAAGATCTCTCCGACCATACACACATCCTACGTACACGTAGGTATCTCAACTTTTTGGGATGACATTTTCAAAAAGTTTTGTTTAGGCGTGTCTATTTGTCGTAGCAATAAGAGTGTCTAAGAAAGAACCAATGTCAAAACAAAGATAAAGGCACTTAACTATGTAAGTTATTATTTTCTCCCAACGAAATTAGTCTCCCCTAAGCTCTTAAAATACTAAACGCTTGGAATTTTCGGTGTTGGAAAGAAACGTAATACAAATTCATTACGGGGTAAAAAAATGGGCTTTCGTTATAATTAGTGAGAGAACTTGGGGTCACGAAAGAGTTGCTGACTTACACAGACATAATGACGTTGCACGCCTGTTACACAGTCAATTAATGACAGTGATCGATTGACTGAAGTTTTTCAAGCGCGAATAAAGGAGTGTCTCAATTCGACGCGTATCATTATTATATTTAGACTAGCAGACCCGGCCACGCGTTGCTGTGTCAACAGTTTGCAATAAAATAATATTGCGACTATAAATTGAGATGAAAGCAATTTTTTTTATTGTTGTACGTACTTGAGTAGTAGGTACTTTTAATTATTATTCTTGTTTGAGCCTTCACCTTGTTCGATTGGCACCACACTGGAGCTCTACATAGTATTAAGGAAAGGATCATTAAAAAAAAGGTAGACCCCAAGCCGTGTTTGTTGCCTGATTCTTCTAGGCTTGGTCGCGTGGAATCGGCGTAGCTTCACCTAGTTCCTAAGACGTTTCAAAGTGATCCTTGTGATTTTATTGAAATAAATGATTTATGAATTTGAATTTAGAATTTGATGCCCTTGGTGGTTGAATGCGGACTGATTAATTTGCTAATAATTTGCGATGAGGAGCGATAGGAGAGTATGGTAGAAAGAAACATGTACTTGAGTGGGATAAGGGCAGGCAAATGATGATGGAAAGAATACTCCCCATTTCTATTGTGTTTATGTATAACTAATAGTTCCTTCATAAAAATTAAAAAAACCTGCCAAGTGCGAGTCGGACTCGTGCACAAAGGGTTCCGTACCATTATCTATACATATAAACGGCAAAAAAAAAACACGTTTGTTGTATGGGAGCCCCACTTAAATATTTATTTTATTCAGATTATAGTATTTGCTGTTATAGCGGCAACAGAAATACATCATCTGTGAAAATTTCAACTGTCTAGCTATCACGGTTCATGAGATATAGCCCTGTGACAGACAGACGGACTGACGGACAGCGAAGTCTTAGTAATAGGGTCCCGTTTTTACCCATCGGGTACGGAACCCTAAAAACTAATAAATAGTTATTTGTTATACAAGAGTGCAAAGTTGCTTTTTAACCACGTGTTCAATTTTGATGACCGAGCAAGCGAAGGATTCTAAAATTAGAATCCTGAGCGATAGCGAGGGAATCAAAAGAGCACGAGGTGAAAACTCTTTGCACTCGAGTGCAACACGTAACTTTTCATTCCACCTCAGCGAGGAAATGACTAAATGCAAAAAAAAACGTTTACAATCACAAGATAGGTACTTTTATTTCAGTTTAGATATTAACTACTACATTATGACAGGTAAGTATTACAGAATAATCTTAATAATGACGTGAAAAAATGCCGCGTAAAGAAACAAAGCAAATTGAAAAAAGAACACCAAGAAGGTTCCGAGTCTGAGTTTTTAACAAATTAAATAAAAGTTGTATGATATATTCGGCACCATAGAGGTAGCAGTAAATAGGTTTAATGATTTTTTTAATTCACAAACATAGTGCACACGATGCGATGTTCTAAATTCAATTTACTTTATCCTCTAGAGAATAAAAACGGTTTTTGCACTCAGATATTGAAGAGCAAAAATACTCTTTCCGAGATGGTGGGATGAAAAATTAATTTACTTTCCCGACGTTGTTACTACGACTATGTTTGAGTCTGCCCGCGACCATGGCTATTGTAACATAGTCGAAACGTCGGGAAAGTAAATTAAAAGTAATAACGTGATAAAAACCCGTGTTAAAATCTATAGTTATGTCTACTAATCACGATAGTTTGAAAAATAATTTTATAAAATAAGATTATTTTATATTATAGGTACTACGCAAAAGCGTTCTAACAACAGTTACCCAGCATTCTCGCTTCACTAATATCTTTGTAATCATGTTAAACATTAATAGATAGTTTGAGTTGTCGCAACCGGATGTGCTATACGCCGGCACAACTTCCGGTCGCCCTTGTAACTGTGGTATCGATTATATCGTTCGTAGCCGCTGTGAAGTGCAAACGTGTTTTCAAAATATACATGAATTTACTTAACGACTGTAATAATAAGTATTAATGTTTACTTAATGCTTAGTTTTTGTGATTCAACAGGTTTGGATCTACATGTGTATTGATATTTATGAGTGAGTAACCATTTTATATATTACTAGATGTCCCGACAGACGTTGTCCTGTCAAATTTCAATAATCCCACAGAAACTTTATACTATTTCCCAAACTTTATACCACCCTTAACACTTAGGGGTATTAAAAAATACCCTACAACCTATTCTCATACCAAATATGCACAAAAATACCAAATATACACAAATATACAAATAAAAATCGGTCAAGTCGTTTCGGAGGAGTTTGGTTACAAACACTGTGACACGAAAATTTTATAATATTAGATATAGATTTTACGATGTGTTTTCATTTAATAAATGAAATAGCCATCGAATTGATATCATCTTTATTTAAAGAAGCCGGTCAATAATAATGTTTGATGTATAAATCAGTGCACCGTGTAATTAATTATAATGTATTAATTAGTTAAGGCGCTCCCAGTCGACGATTGTTTTTGTTCGAAACGAAAAAATAAATACTTGTGAACAAGCCACATCTCCTATTTTATAATGTATAGTATATGTGAATAAAGATGTACCCATCTTTAATCACTTCGATAAATAATCCTACCGACCGACCGACCTACGACAACTCACGTCGGCGCGTGGTCCGCCTTAGCTTTTTTAATAAATTAATGATATAAATTATGTATAATTACTTATTAAAAATCTGTTCTAATAGAAATCTAGATCTACATATTACCTATCTTTAACAATAAATCACAAGTTGATTTTAATAGTAGGTATATAAAATATTTCAATCATAAATTCTAAAACGTATCATTTTGAAATAATATCTTTATCGTGAAAAGTTTCTGCTGAGTTCTGAAAACATAATATGTTTTCAGCTTAATAGAAATCTAGGTAGGAACCTGAAGTAATATACTTATACAAATAGGAGATGTGGCTTGTTCAGAAGTATTTCTTTTTTCGTTTCGAAAAAGAGCAATCAGTGACTGGGAGCCTCTTAAGAGGTATGTTAGGAACGTAGCACAGTTGCTACGTTCCTAACATACCTCTTTTGCTTCATTACCTCTCATCACATTCTTCATGCATACTCGTCGGTTTAGAGTACATACTTAATTATTATATTAATCTAATTTATCTTAAGAGGCTCCCAGTCACTGATTGCTCTTTTTCGAAACGAAAAAAGAAATACTTCTAGGTAGGATTCCCAGTGGAAGCCGTGATCTCTGCCTACCAACAAGGAAACAAGCGTAATTTAATGTATATATGTATGTTATTTGGAACATTAAACAAACATAGCGCGGCATTAGAGCGCGGCTTGCGTCCTGCGAATGCCGCGCGGTGTTGCCGCGCACCTTGCGCGCTGTGTTTGGGCACACCTTAATATAATACTGTGTCGCAAATACCAATACGAATTTCGAACCCACGATCTTCGAATTCTCTTTCACTACACTACCAGTACTCACTACTGATATTAACCTTACTCTAACTATAAAGCTATGTACCTAATAAACCTAACCTATGTACATACTACGATAAAACATAAACAAAGACATACACAAACCAAAACCATAATACTTACTTTATCTGAAGGGTAAAATAACAGAGAATATAAATAAAAAGTACGGCACCCCTAGGTAACAGACTGTGGCTCTTAAACTATTCAACCCCGGACCTGATAAATCTGTTACCGAACAAACCATTCTAAAAAGGATGGGTCGCTGATGTACGTATATACCTATAAGAGTAGGCAAATAGCGACTGATATGTTGTGTGTTTTATGAAACAAAACATAAACTAGGTGGACGACTGTCATTTCCAAGTACAATAGACATCTAGCCGCTCAAATCCCAGATCCGCTCAGATGTCAAATGGGATTAGTTAGAGGTATGTCCAAACATACCATTAGATTCAGTCGTAAGTCGCTTGTACATTAAACTACTCACAATTCTTTGCAAACATATTTTACGAATAGAAAATTACGTTCTAATTAATAGCACCGTGACTTTGAAATGTAAGTTTTGTTTTTTTCTCAGTAAAACGGAATCCCCTAATTCCCAAGTTAGATTGAACTGCAGGGCTATTTTGTAAAAACATGATTATCATATTATGATGTTGAATGCAAAACTTAATGTTAGAGAATACCTAATCTGTGCACTTTTCATAGTAACTATTCACTGTTTATGCACCTATACCTACGCTTCTGCGTTGGCATTGTATTGGAAGCGTAGGTATAGGTGCCTAAATAGCATAAAAAGCGTAGGTATTATGGTATTCAGTACCGATAAATATTGGTATGAATATCATAACATGATAATCATAGTTTTTAGAAAAACTGATTGGCCAACACGACTCAGAAATAATTCAGACCTTGAAGAATTCTAAATTTGTGTCTATTAAGGATGACAATACTCCTAGACTATTCGCTAGGATTTCACCCCCTTGGGTGTCTAGTACCCCCTAGTCTGAACAAGATATTGAAATATATTCGTACCGCAACCTCGTATATTCAGTTTGCTTTAGAAAAAGTCCTCCTTGATACCATTTCAATTCAATGACACTTGGCTACATAAACCAGCGCTGGGTTTGTAACCTGTCACGCAATGAATGCTAACTTAAAAATGTGCGCTTTACAAAGAGCATATAAAATGTAAACAAAATATTTATTAAATGTTAGCATAATGCAAATAACTTTTACGTTAGATTTATAAAGTAAATACTGTCATAAATATATATTTTATTAAAAGACTCATAAAGGCGATTAAAAGCCTGCAGAGTTACTAAATCCGAATACTATGTTGTAATGTACTAGACTGTGTTTAGATATATTAATTTGTATTATTTTATGTTCAATAAAGACCTTTTCAAACAAACAAAAACAATGAATGCTAACTACTGCAAAATGTGGGCATTTTTCTAATGGATTGCGTTGAACTTTCCTCTGACTTCAGTGGCCTAAGCACGAACCACTATCATATCGACAACCTATCATCCAAATGTCAAAACAGTCACTTTTTGTATAGTAAAAGTGTCAGTTTTGGCATTTGGACGATACGTTGTCGATACGATAGTGGTTCATACTAACCCCCCAGGGATCTGAGCACCAGGAAATTTGAGAGGTTATCTACGTACAGTTTACGTATTGCCGCTTTATACTTACTGGTTATCTCTCGTTTTTCTTTACCATTTTGAGCACGTATTAGAACATATAAATAAATAAATATTGGTGGAAATTTCACACAGCGTCTAGTCTGAAACTAAACAAAGCTTGCACTATGGAAACCAGATAACAGATAGATTACTTATATAATTTTACTTACATAACTACGCAGACACATTGTATTTGTTGCAACCTCATCGCCGCTTATAAGAATACTAACTGGTTTCCTCACTATGTTTTTCCTTCACCGTTTTGAGCGCGTGTTTTGATGCGCATATAAATTCAAACAGAAAAATCTATTGATGCACGATTCGAACCCAAGACCTTCGAAATGAAAGTCGAGGTACCTCCCACTCGGCCAACATGGCTAATTACTTCCAGATAGTAATCAAATCATACACGTGTAACGCTTTGAAAAAGTACAAAAGCTGGCAACTGAAGAATACTTATAGATTCTAGGAACTGTTATTGTTAACAAGTACAATAGAACGAGCTTTCAAGCTTGGTAGAGTACCTATCTATAATTCGTTTACTCAGAGTACCTTTAAAAGGCACAATAAAATGTTAACAAAAATAAAAAACTTTTTAAATTTACTGAAGTCCTGGCAAATTTCAATAATCTCATCTCAATATGCACGTTTAGTTTTATCCAATTTTTACAATTTTCCAAAATTTGTTTTCGTAAGTAAAAACCTTCTACTGAGCTTAACAATTACAACAGAAAAATAATTAACAAAATCGATCCAGCCGTTCACGCTAAGTTCACGTGACCAAGGGAAATAGGGTAGGTAATTTTTACCCTTTAAAAAATAGCCCGTTAAAAAGAGCTCATTATTCCCAACACCTGGATAATAGAAATCAGACACGCATTTAATAGAGCAAGTATAGGTATTGTGTGTCAAAAGCGCTTCGCTAACTGCCAATTACTGCCTGACAGCTCCCTAATTGCCACACAATAGCTTGTTTTGTCCGACCGTTTTAACGGATCCTTTACAACCCTTTATTACAATCAAATGTCAATTGCCTGTTTTAAGTACCTAATAGAAGACATTTTGCATTGCAATTCGAGGGTCGTGAGTTTGAATCCCCGCCGTACAACAAAGGATATTTTAAGTTGTTCAAATGGCGAAGAAAATGTCGTAAGGCGACCAACCTGTCAGAAAGTTTAGGCAAATGTTATGTATGGACATGCCCCTAACTACCTGCTTTAAAAATCAATAAACAACGTCTAGAGATATGAGGATGTCTAACCACACTTGGAGATTACAGTGGTGATCATAGGATCATGATTGTAATCTATAGTGAGAAATAGTTCTCTCTATTTTTTTTTATGATGATAAAGAAGATGATCATTCTTATCATCACTGGTCATAGAACTATTTTGTGTCATCCAACACGATACTAATTTGTATCACAAACAGATAAACAATAGTTATGTCGAAGGTATATCGAATTCTAATCGAATTATTGACGGAAAATTCCGTATCCCACCAAAAACATTCTGTAAAAAACTAGCCAAGTCTCGATGGAGCTGCTTGTTTATCTCTAAAAAGTAATGAAATCTAGACAAAGTCGTGTCAAGTCTGAGGTTCTTTACTGCGATTTCTTTATTATTATACAATGTTATGTGACTTGGCCGTTGAAGAGCAAACGCAGCACGCACGGCAGCACGGCAGTGTTTGCTTCGCGCTCGACTTGGCGGGGGCACTGCCGTGCCCCCAAATCTTCTTTAGCCTTCATACAAACAATAAAACTTGTCCTTTTTATTAAACAAACATGTATTACAGAGTGTATAAATATGACTCCTGAAAATTGAAGGCACAAACACAGCATAAAAATACTTAGTGAAAACGAAATTGCTTAATCCTAATCCTAAATTAAAAGAAGGAAATTTTTTTTTTAAAAGTCCTCAGATTTTGCTACATGAAATATATGAGAGGCTATTATTGCTAAAAAACTGAATCGACAGTGAAATTTTAATATCTACTCATTTTTTCAAGCATCTGCATTTATGATGTAAAAAACGGCAAAAAATCAAGTTTGTTGTATGGGAGCCCCACTTAAATATTTATTTTATTCAGTTTTTAGTATTTGTTGTTATAGCGGCAACAGAAATAATCTGTGAAAATTATAACTTAAGATACAACCTTGTGACGGACAGACGGACGGACAGACGGATTGCGAAGTCTTAGTAATAGGGTTCCGTTTTTACCCTTTGGTTACGGAACCCTAAAAACGGGCCACAATAAAGATGCGTCTAAAAATTCAGTTTTAATTTTATGGAGTGGTTTTTAATACATTCTGTATATCGATATCCATTCGCTTCCTGGTGTCCTTGGTTACCCGGGCTACGTCAAACTTCGCCTTGAAAACCCCGGATGAACTTGGCCCGTTTGTCCCGGACCAGGTACAAGGTACTTTGTGTGTACCCAAAGGCCTTTATACCGTACTTCGTATGTACCCAAAGAGCTTTCAACATTAACTAGTATTAATAATTAGGTTTTCATTTTGCGAATACAATATTTAGTTTAATTTCTAAGATCAAATGAAACGATGTTACCATGTGCTTTTTGGCGCTGGAATATAAAGATTGGGCGTATTTTCGGTGTAATTTTCTTTGTTCAGTTATGAAGCGCGCCGTTTGTTTTGGGAAACGTCTTCGTATAAATGATTTAGGATAAAATGTAATAAATTTTACTAAATAATAATAACAATATTATTATTATTATTATTAAATATGTGTGTGAACATAGATGTTTGTTCTGTGTCTGGATGTTATTATATATTATACTAGCTGACCCGTGCCCGCTTCGCTGTGCGTAAGACATTTCTAATACCATCGTTGACTTTTTTGTAGACGTTTTTAAGGTGTACAATACTGTAGTACATTATTTTGATATATCTCGTGGGGTTCAGCCAGCATTTGCAATGTAAGCGCAAAAAAATGTGTTTATTTACGACATTACATTAGAAACCTCTAAAATTATCAGTGTTTCTCTACTATATTATGCATGTATTATACATATAAACCTTCCTCTTGAATCACTCTATCTATTAAAAAGAACCGCATCAAAATCCGTTGTGTAGTTTTAAAGATATAAGCAAACATACATACATACATACGCGGGAAGCGGAAAGCGACTTTGCTTTATACTATGTAGTGAAGATGTATGAATTTTAACAAAAAAAAGTTTAAAAGTATTCTATCAGTTTTCTAATTTCCATAGTACAAGCTTTGCTTTGGGGCTAGGTGGCGCTGTATGATAATGTATACCAATATTTATATTTTATTTATTTTATTTATTTACTAGCAAGTTTTGCATTAATGTTATTGGCAAAATTTGAATGTTTTCTTTGTATGTTACTCAATCACGTTGTGTATAGACTGAAACGATTTCGATAATTGAAATTTGGTTGATAGATGATCTGGATTTAAACAAACTTTTTATTAAAGTGGCACGCGAGCAAAGCTGCGTGTTGAAGCTAGTAAAATAATATTAGGGTGAAGGCACAGTACTACAGTACTATATTACACATCGTATTTATCTATATATGAAACACAAAAAATGTTTCGACCTGTCCGTTATAGACAGTTCAAAGGCTGGAGCGATATTTTTTTAAATGATCGTTGAAGTCCGTGGAAGGTTTTTATGGAGAGAATCAATAAAATTGCCTTAGGGAACGGGATAAACTCGAATAAAACCGCTAGTAATTATGATAAAAACAAATAAATAGTAAAAAAACCGGCCAAGTGCGAGTCAGACTCGCGCACGAAGGTTTCCGTACCATTATCTATAAAGAACGGTAAAAAAACACGTTTGTAGTATGGGAGCCCCACTTAAAATTGTATTTTATTCTGTTTTTAGTATTTGTTGTTATAGCGGCAACAGAAATACATAATCTGTGAAAATTTCAACTGTCTAGATATCACAGTTCATGAGATACAGCCCTGTGACACTGTGACACGCCTGCGTGCAGGCTGAATACAATCTACCATAATAGTTTTAAGATCTGACATGTAAAATAATGTTGTATTCTTGCAAATAAACGATTTGATTTGATTTGTGACGGACAGATGGAAAGACGGACAGCGAAGTCTTAGTAATATTGTCCCGATTTAACCTTTTAGGTACGGAACCCTAAAAAGAAGTCTCCAATCAACTGGCTGATCTTATTTCATGAGTAACAAAGAATAATTATGTCTGTGATTTGTTTGCGAAGTTATCAAAAGAGTTATAAAGTGGAATTATAAGTCTCTTTAGTAACTACAAGCCTCTAAGTAGTTCAAGATAAGACGAGTAATAAATGTGTTTGATGAATGCAGAATCGTTTTTACTCAATAACAACAAAACATACAGAGGGGTTAGCATGAACCACTATTGTATCGACAACGTATCGTCCAAATGCCAAACTGACACTTTTACTATACAATAAGTGCCAGTTTTGACATTTGGACGATACGTTGACGATACGATAGAGGTTCGTGTGCAGGCCACAGTTTTGTTTTATATGACAAAGATAACATATTAAGGTGATGAATTAGGAGGTTTGATGAATGCAGAATAGTTTTTTTCTCAATAACCGCAAAACATACAATTTTGTTTTTTATGACAAAGATAACTTAAGAATTTAATCTAGATAATTTATAGACAGAAACACGATTGGTGAAACTTTTCTCAATAGATTTATTTTCCAAAGTTGGCTCTACCAAAACACTAATTTAGTTTTTACTCAAAACTATGAATAGCTAAACAGTTCATTTTTATATAATTCGTTAGATAATCATACTAGCTACATAAATAATAGACAGTTTAATGCGGATAATGCGGTTAATCACTTTTTCGGGCAATTTCAATTTCAACCTTAAACTTGGTAATTGTAATATCGCCTGTGTGGTTTGTTTCCGATGTGTAATATTTATGACCTGGTAATGTAAGTAGGTACCATGATCTATATAACAAAGTTCCAAGGTTCCACACCTGATCCTTCACAAGATGGATGATACATATAATTGTGATTTCATCCCATTATTTATCGCAACAAATGTGGTGAAGAGCCGTATTGGCCGAGTGGTAGGTTTGACTTTCAATATGAAGGTCGTGGGTTCAAATCCAGGGTATGCATCAATTGATGTTTCTATTCGAAATTGTGCGCATTAACACGTGTTTAAGATGAAGGAAAACATCGTGAAGGGTTAATATTCGTATAAGTGGCGACGGGTTTGCAACCTGTCACGTATGGAATGCTAACTAAAGTGCAAGATGTGGGCATGTGCCAAATATAATGTTTGGACGAGCCTCTGACTACCCCCACTAGACATTTTCAAAGGGTCTAAGCGTCTGGAGATCTGAGAGGATGTCTACCGTACTTAAAGATTACAGTCGTGAACCTATTTTTTTTATGAAAAGTGTTTGACTTTTTTTTATAAATGTTCTGCTAAATATTGAAAAAGATATGATATTTAAATATGATATTTATATAGTTACCTCTATAACAACAAATACTAAAAACAGAATAAAATAAATATTTCAGTTGGCTCCGATTCAACAAACGTGTTTTTTTGCCGTTTTTTATAGACAATTGTACGAAACCCTTCATGCGCGAGTCTGACTCGGACTTGGCCGGTTTTTTTTAAATTGGTCGAGTCTATTTTTAATTAGTTACAAACAAACATACAAAAACACAGACACAAATACATATTTTTTTCTCTTTATATTATTATAGTGTGTATTATTTAAGTTAAGTTCTGAAACGTACTATACATATAATTATCATAAAGTGAATAGCGTAGTATAAAACTTACGAACCCTCATTCGTGTATATTTTTAATATAAAACCACTTTAAAATGTAAAATTATATATTTAATAATATATTAATATTAGATTTCTATTTATAACGCAGGTGTGTTCAGCTTTATGTTTATAAGAAGCGAAGTACGTGATATGACGGCCGTAATAGCTGAGTGATTATTAGCTTCACCTAGCTTCTAAGACCTTTTAAAGTGATTCTTGTGATTTTATTGAAATAAATACCTTTTGAGTCTGAGTTTGAGAATTAGAAGTACGAAGACTTATGTCATTGTTCTTCTGAATATGAAATGAAATAGGATCACGACTGTGATCCCCAATCATAATTCATAATTCATTTATTCATTTGTAAACACAGGTATAATAATCCCCATATACGGTAGACATCCTCTCAGATCTTAGTCGTTTTAGATTCTAGAAGATATCTAAAAGGGTTAGTCAGATAAACGTCCAAAAATTACCTTTGGCAATGTAAAGATTGGACAAGATATCAATAATCTCGGTTACCTGGAGAATTGAGAGTACTACCTATCTAGAGTCAGAAATATTTTGTTTTAAAGATGTACCATAAATTACGGCCACCAAATGACGGTCACCGCTATTCAATGATTAAGAAAAGTAGTAAGTCCTTGTATTCACCTGTCTTGGGGCATTATGTTTTAGCTGATAATATTGTATATTGTAAATTAAACAAGTAAATCCCTTTGAAAGCTCAAAATATGATGAAGACAGTTAATGAACGTGAAGCTAACAGATTTAAAATAAATAAGGATCTATGATGAAAAAAATACGTTTTAAAAACTAAGAAGAAAACCCAGCCAAGTGCGAGTCTTGCGCACGAAGGGTTCCATACCATTATCTATAAAAACCGGCCAAGTGCGAGTCGGACTCGAGCACGAAGGGTTCCGTACCATTATCTATAAATTGCTACTATAAAGTAAAAGGAACAAGAGCGATCGTATCTTTACTTGTAACTTTAGCGTGGACACAACAGAATTCGCTAGCAGAAGCCAGTGTTATATAACGATCAATAAGTTTTCACATCAAACTATTGTAATGCAAGAAGTTCAGGCTGTGAAGTAGCAGTTGTAACAAAAGGAATATTAACCACTTTATATTCCAAAGACAGCTTTCAGTATCCCCTAGCTGAGTTATTATTTATTTAATTATTACTCTTAGAATACCATTAGTATTCTAAGAGTTTGAAATTATTTTGTTTATTTTATGTTGGTTATTCTGTTATTCGTTTTGTGTTCGTAGAATTTGACATTATAAATATAAGGACAAAGAGAAGACAAACGGATGGAAATCACTGAAAAACATGACAAGTGTGAGTCCGACTCGCGTACCGAAGTTTCCGTACAAGCTTCTTATAGGCTTTTCTGTAATTAATAGGTATATTATTTTCCGTATTTTTTGAAGGGGAAGGGATTGAAAGGAAGGACGGAAAGATAGATAGAAGATAGAAAATACTTTATTGCACACCATAAAAAAAACAAAGAAATAAAATAGACAAACAAAAAAATATCCTGCGGTCTTATTGCTAATCAGCGATCTTTACGTGACAACCTACGGAAATATACGGATAGACACACTAGTGTTCTTATAAGGGTTCTTTTTTATCCTTGTGAGATACGAAACCCTAAAAAAAACATTGTTTGTATCCCCAAACATGGTAAACACCCTATTAGATCTCCAAGAACTTATCACATAGATAAACATACAATAAATTAAATAACTCGTACATACAATAAATTCAAATACAAATTCAAAAATCATTTATTTCAATAAAATAACAAGGATCACTTTGAAACGTCTTAGGAACTAGGTGAAGCTACGCCGATTCCTCGCGACCAAGCCTAGAAGAATCAGGCAACAAACACGGCTTGGGGTCTATCATATTTTTTAATACACAGAAGACAGAGCTACTACCTATTGACATTTTCAAAAGGTTATTACTCAGTCACTTTTTAAATACCTCTGAGTAGTATAGATTAGGTATTTTAATTTTATTTTAATTTTATTTGTTTTTAAAGATATTTTTAGGTTTATTTTGTATTAAATGTATGTAGGTACACGCTTTTGACTGCACCACCGTCGTATATCGTACACTTTATGTCCAGTCCATCCAAAGGTTGTCTGGAAGAGATCGCTCCCAGCGATAAGACCGCCCATTGTACTCCAATGTTGGTTTGTGTTGCTTTTTAAGCTATTGCATAGCTTCTATCGCGGGCCTTGAGCGTGGAGACCGAATCCAGAAATTTCGTAACGAAAATTTACACAAAATTTTACGAGACACTCACACTCACGCAATATGCGTGAGTGTGAGTGTTAGAGATTTCTCTTTTTGGATTTCAAAAAATCGATTTTTAAAAAATCGATTATGTAAATTACACATATAAATCGATTTTTGTAAACTAAGTTTTCCGAACGCGAACCGAATCGTTCGTTGGCCATTTTCCCGGACGTGAACCTACATATAGTCGCCTCCCAAACGGAAACCGACTCATCGGTCTTGTCTCCGAACGCAAACCGAACCATTGATCGTTTTTCCGAACGTGATCCGACCAATAGTCGCTTCACAAACGAGAACCGACCCATCGATCGTCTCTCCGAAAGCGATCCGAACCATATAATTCGATTTTTTGGAAAATCGATTTATTTTTAGGGACAAAAAATCGATTATTAATTAATAGATTTTTTTCAATCAATATTACATCCCTATGACTCATGTCATGCCTGCTTAGAGTGATTTTCGCATTCCAGCGCCATCTAGTTTCATTTGATGATACTACGTTATTATAGGTGCTTTTCGCGGTCTCATGCGAAAGTTCGGGGTTTGAGAGGTTCGCAATTCCGCTGGCAGGTGGCGCTATTTTACCACTATCGGTAAATAGGTGGTACTTCACAGACATGATCGACTAAAAAGTTTGAAATTGAATTATTGAATTCATGTAGTTAGGTAAATATCGAATCCTGGCCGTGCATCAATGGATATTTCTGTTCGAAATATGTATATGCGCGTTACACGTGCTTATAACGGTGAAGGAAAACATCGTGAGGAAACCTGTTAGTATTCTTGAAAGCGACGACGGGCTTGCAACCTGTTACGTGTGGAATGCTAACTACGTAGTTAGGTAAATAGGTAGGTTAAAGATTTTGACATCTATCGATGAATAGCAGAACTTTTAATGACTTTTTGAAATATCACGCTTGTCTCTTTAGTTTAGCAACTCGCCAATAGGTGGCATTGGTTGTATCGGCGTTACTGCGCATGCCTAATCCCCCTCTTCCCCCGCAATCTAGGGATGTAAAAAAAAAAAAAAAAAAATTTTTTTCTTTTTCTTTTCTTATCCTTCTTTTCTTATCTTATCCACGCTCAAAAAGTTGAATATCAAAGAAAAACAAAGGAAAAAAGGATAAATAAAATAAATAAATAAATAATTATAAATACATAAGTTGATAAAAAATGTTATGCAATAGCTTTACCGCGGCAGTCTCCGAGTGCCACACGTCTTTTTTTTTTTTCATGTTATTGTTATGTGGTGTGCAATAAAGAGTTTTCTATCTATCTATCTATCTACCAACTGAGTTGAGAGGCCAGTTAAAGCATCATAGTTCGGATTGTAGGCATACAGGCATACAAGACGTGGGCCGAGTGGGAGGTACCTCAACTTTCAATCTGAAGGTCGTGGGTTCCAATCCCGGCGTGTATTAAGGGGCTGTATGTCGACGATTGCTCTTTTTTGAAACGAAAAAAGAAATACTTCTGAACAAGCCACATCTCCTATTTTTATAAATATATTACTTCAGGTTCCTACCTAGATTTCTATTAAGCTGAAAACATAATAGCAGAAACATTTCACGATAAAGATGTTATTTCAAAATGATACGTTTTAGAATTTATGATCGAAATATTTTGATACCTACTATTAAGATCAACTTGTGATTTATTGTTAAAGATAGGTTAATATGTAGATCTAGATTTCTACTAGAATAGGTTTTTGATAAGTAATTATACATAATTTATATCATTAATTTATTCGAAAAGCAAAGGCTAAAGAGAAAACGGTTATTGAGGGGTGGGTAAGGCTACCCCTATTACTTGCCTACGTAGGTACCAGCAACGCGATCTCATAAAAACTGTCGATAATATTTACGATACGCATACGCCATCTAGAGCTTGCCGTTGTTAACTGTCTTAGTCGTTTCTGCCCCGGTTTTAGGAACTGGTAGCGCCTTAATGGATTTTTCTGTTCGAAAAATTTATATGCGCATCAAAAACACGTGCTCAAAACGGCGAAGGAAAACATCGTGAGGAAACCAGTTAGTATTCTTATAAGCGGCGATGGGCTTGCAACCTGTTACGTATGACATGCTAAGTACTGCAAAATGTGGGCATGTGCCATATAATGTGCATATAATGTTTGGACGTGCCTCTGACTACCCCCACTAGATATCTTCAAAGGATTTTAATGTCTGGAGATCTGACAGGATGTGTACCGTACTTGAAGATTACAGTCGTGATCCTATTTTTTATTTATTTTTGAATATATCCATATTTAAAAAAAATTACATTTATTTTCTGTATCGATAAGAGGGCGTTGGTGTTTGCGACGCAGTCTAGCAGTTCTGCATACATCATCGTTTTTGGATCGTTTTTGTAACCTATATTCGAATTATAGCCTAATACTACACTCGAAAGATTTGGAAGAGATCGCTTTTGAGCGATAAGACCGCCCATTGTACAGTGTTTCTTCTAGTTTAAGTTTATATCTTTATTATTTTGTTTTAATGGTGTACAATAAAGCATTTTCATTCATTTATAGCCATTAAAAAGTTTGTTACGCAAATATTACATAATTCTAATTCTAATTAATCAATATATCTGTAAAAAGCGAACGTAATGAGGCTTTTTACAAGTAACGTAAGGCCGTAAGCGCCGTTAGAAACTGGAGAATTGGAATAAAACATGGGACGGCCCCAAGCAAACTTTATTAAGTTGTGCCTGCTACATTTTCTTTCTTTCCTTCTCCATTCAGCGAATGAGACAGATATACTGTCATTATGTTGTCTGAATGCTGAAATTTTCCTATGTGGATTCGATTGCTTGCCCGATTTCAATTCCGATTTTGTTTAAGAGTGCCCATTAGGCGTGAGATTTAACTGATTTGGATTAGATTAACATAGGAAACTTACATTTTAGAGTAAAGTTAAGGCCCGGCTCACACCCACACACGTATTTCAATGATTTTCAGGTACCGATTTAAAAACCAGGAATCACAGTTGTGAGGATATAATGATACAAAATTACTGATAATATATTTATCTTTAATAGTAGATAATAAAAACTGGCCAGTTCTATACAACATTTTCAAAAAAATACGTTTTTACCGTCGCAAGAACCGCTGAAAATGTCGAAAAATGGGGTCTGGTTAGGTACCAATATCTTTAGACCCACAGCATATTTTTATTTGAAAATAATACGAAATTGTAGATTTTATATTTCTCTATACCGCGTGGCATTATCTTGTTTTCAAATAATTTACTTTTTCATTTATGAACAATATAAAATGCAATAAAACTTCTCCATACATTTTTTCCATACAAAACTCACATTCACCTCAAGTCGGCACGTCAGTTAGCGCTCAGACGCGCTCGGGGAAGCACGTCCACGTCACATTTTTCTTCGAATTTAGAGGAGGTCTTACATAATGGTATACCGGGGTAAAATACTGGACATGCAAAACTAATGATAACATTTGTATAATATATTGCCTTGAAGAATTTAGTGCAAGCCACACAGATGAAGGTTAGGTACAATGCATGGTTTGTGGATGGTTTTATTTTGTAGAAGATGCGTTTCATCGAGTTTGGTTTCGAAACAATATGATAATAGTATACGGTTTTACCTTTTTGCATACGTCGCGTCGGAGCAAAATCGAAATAAGCCGATGTTTCGTATTTGATTGTTATTTTAATAAAAATATTAAATTTCAGGAAAATGTGAACCTGGTTGTGTCCCTAATTAATAATAAATAATAAAAGCTTTTATTTCCTTGCACAATATAAAATTAACTTAAATATGTATCTATGCATAGGTATATAAAATTATGTGTAAGGACCGCTTTCAGCGGTAAAAGCCTCCTCCAGCTCTATCCATTTTTCCCGATCTCTAGCGGCTCTGCTCCATGTTTTGCCTGCTACTTTCACGATGTCATCATCCCATCGCATAGCAGGCCTTCCTCTTCTTCGTTTTTTATGTATTGGGTCCCAATTCATAATTGTTTTAGATCACCTCTCATTTTGTAATCTTTGTATGTGCCCGGCCTATTTCCATTTTAGTGATAATACTTTCTGGACAACGTCTTTTGCTGTGGTTTTTGAAGTGTCCCTAATTAGTCCTATTAAATAAATATAAATGTTGATTTGATACATTTCTGTTTTGAAATGAAAGTTCTAAGGTACCATGATCCTTACCTGTATCGCTTAGACCCAATCTACCCTATATTACCAAGCGTGTTTTTTTATACATGGATGGAAAAAAATGATACTTTATCTATAATTGGATTTAGAAAAATTACATAAATTTCAGATTATGAATATAATTTATAATTATTATTTATCTACCTTTAATATTATAAATCTAAAAGTTTGTGCGGATGTTAAGTATGTTTGGATGTTTGTACCTCAATCAGACCTAAACGACTAAACGGATGAAATTGAAATTTGCTGTCGATGTAAATATACCTCTACCTTATAAATAGGCTATTTTTAATTAAAAAACATCCTCAAAACTATAAAAAGACTCCGAGTGCTGGTGTGCAACAAATCTAGCATTAATCAATTTTGACGACTGATGAATGACTGACGAATGATACGATACGCATTGAACCAAAAATGTTGAACCTTCTAAAAAGGTCGGTCTTTGTTATTATCAAAGCAAGGTTTATCTGGGGGCACGGTAGTGGCCCCGCCAAGTCAAGCAAAAAAGCGGCACAGTCGTACCATCCTTTTCTCGAAGCAGTTCAGGCCATTTTTTAGACAGACAGACAGACATTGAAATCTCACAACTTTTTACGATAGAAGAACTGATGGGTTTTTGGTTAAATTATACATATATACATTATTGTAGAGATATAGAACACGACCAGCCGTAACAAGCGAACAGGGAAGAGAGACTGACATCAACAGATTATCTCTGGTCATCTTAGGCTACTTATACAATATCTCACAGGTTAAGTTTACTACACACGAGCATAGTTCCAACAAAAAAAAGACAAAAAAAGAAACTGAGTTGCGTTGCGAGAATTGGCTTTTTATTTTTATTTTTACAAGTTGTTTTTGATGGCATATACTTAAGTTTAAGTAAATGATGCAAATAATTAAATAGTAAAAAAAAAATAAAGTGTCCTGAAAAATTGTTTAATTCTAAATACTGAAAGTGCTCTTTAGTGTTTCGTAGTTCACAAAAAACCCTTATAGTTTTGCCATTTTCGTCCATTCGTCCGCAGCTTAGCTCAGATATTCTTAGTACTGGAAAGCTGTAATTTGGCATGAATATACATTAGTCACGCCGACAATGTGGTAGAAATAAATACATATTTTCAGATGTTTTTTTTTCTCGCATACTCCTCATGTCTTAGGATAGGTCTTAAAAAGTATTGCAGGTTTGTGATGTCTTTTAGTACAAATACAATGGAAAATATGAATTTTTAAAAAGAGTTGGTCATCTCTTTTTACAAATTCATATTTGATTTTTCTGGAAAGAAAATATTATGGAGGGTTATTTAGTAAAGTTTTACAATAGCTGTTTAATTCCAGAACTTGTTGACCCTCGCTACGCGCGGTCTATGGATCTTCGAGATCATAGCTCGCACACAATATTCAAAAGCATACCTACATATTTTATCAGTATTTCACTTTCAAAACTTTCTGTGAGTGGTACTCGAAACGTTGACGGTGCCGTCATCGATTTTAGATGACAATAAGTTTTTTTTTTTAAAATATATTTTTTAAATCAAGCTTTTGTAATGTCTTCTGCTCTAGTTCTCGTCAAGATAAAAATAACGAGCCCAAACGCGACGTGGTTATGTTGTGTAGTTGAGGAGTTCCGATGGCTACATCCGACCTCCATCATCAGACCAGCTCGCTAGTACCATAATTTTACATTGTCATTGAGATTGATAGGTATGCAAAGTTTTGCCTCAATTCGACTATTTTGTGAAGGGTTCCGTTGAACAGCTCCTGACTCCATCATCAGATCAACTCGCTGTCACCATATTATGTATGCAAAATTTCAGCTCAATCGATTGGGGATAACTGCTTAAAATTAAGTTGCAAGATTCCACCTTATCAAACATACATACATAAATATGTACATAAACTGCAAGTTAAATAAGAGCTTGTAAAAAAACGATACTTACCGTTTTGTCATAATGTATTTTATTAGTAGGTACCTAACAAATATTTTTTGCACAGTCAAATATTAGTAACTGTGTAGTAGCACTTTACGATTTGTAACCTGTCTTATAATATATATTCATTTTTTCTATATTTATTTTCTTTTTGTCAAGTGCAACCTATAAAATTATTAAGTACATACCTACCTATACAAATATGACATACCTATTGCACCAAATATTTTCAAGTATCAAGACTAGTTATTTAGTCTTGGTAAATGAAGTGTGAAGTAGCTTCAATGTGTGCGTTTGCACTATTCTTAGTGTGCGGCCACAGAATACGACCGAGTACAAAAAATGCGAGCTGTCATAAATTTAACAGTCACCTTAAGCCTCAGCTTGTATTTGATTTTTCCTTCTTCTTAGGATCCAGCAATGCCTGTAGCATCCTAATCGGATTCAACTGTCACTAATGTGCTTTGACAGAAAATAAAATTACAATCTCCAGTTCAGTTAGGCCATATAATAGCCATAACTCCGGGGATTTGGGAATTATTAACTACTAGCCGACCCGTGACAGACATTGTCCTGTCAAATTTAAATAATCGAATAGAAAAGACTAACCCTCGTATTCAAGAACGACACTATGAGAACACGCACCCACCGTGGACGAAATCTTTTTTCATAAACGTCACTTTATGTGTTGAGCGGCACTATGGCGCACGCTACCGTGTGCCTTTAGAGCTCAACTTTGGCTAGAGGCACACGACAATGTGCCTCTAGCCACACTATGCAGTGTCGCACAGCACATAAAGTGATTTTTATGAAAAAAGATTTCGTCCACTGTGGGTGCGTGTTCTCATAGTATCGTTCTTGAATACGAGGGTATATGTTTTTAGTCTGTTATGTCAAATTTGTTGTACACCAGCGCTATCTATACAGAAATCATCCTTTTTGCGTTTTTTATACTTTTTGAGATGTTTTTCATATTTTAAAGTAGTCTATTATTTATTCGGGCATTATATCTACATCTACAGCCAATTTCAACTTAATCCGTTTTGTCGTTTAGGCCTGATTGAGGAACAAACATACATACAAACTCACAAACTTTCACATTTATAATATTACTAGCTGACCCGTGCCCGCTTCGCTGTGCGTAAGACATTTCTAATACCATCGTGGACTTTTTTGTAGACGTTTTTAAGGTATACAATACTGTAGTACATTATTTTGATATATCTCGTGGGGTTCAGCCAGCATTTGCAATGTAAGCGCAAAAAAAATGTGTTTATTTACGACATCACATTAGAAACCTCTAAAATTATCAGTGTTTCTCTACTATATTATGAATGTATTATACATATAAACCTTCCTCTTGAATCACTCTATTTATAAAAAAAAACCGCATCAAAATCCGTTGTGTAGTTTTAAAGATATAAGCAAACATACATACATACATATTACATATTACATACAGACGCGGGAAGCGGAAAGCGACTTTGCTTTATACTATGTAGTGATTAGGATTAGGATATCAATCGCCGCCGTGCGTTAGTATCCCTAAAACTTTAAAATAGCTCAACTAATTCGGCTGATGGATTTTCTTTTAAAGTTTCCCGAAAAACAGTAAAATTCAGAAAAAACTGGAAGTGTTTTTTTATAGTATTATTAAGATTTGGACAAGATAACGTCTGTCGGGTCAACTAGTATAATATTAGATAGTCGTGTGTTGTTATTTTTATTATATTATTGTTATGTGGTATGCAATAAAGCGTTTTCTATCTATCTATCTACGTGATATCTAAAATTGAAATACATTAAACGTGAAACCAGAGTTTATTATATTTCAGTCCTCGAGGCACTAACGGCTTAATCAACTTAGAACATAAACCTTTTAAATTGTTCCTGTAAACTTTCTACCTCAAACATTATCAAGGTTTCTGAAACTAAAATAATATCCCATAATTAAACAAAGCTTTGTTCAAAGGAGGCTGCGCGGGACATCACTTCATGACCCTCATCTGGGTCAAGATCAAACGGTACTTGTAAAATCCTAGGCATTCTAATACGCTTTTGTTTTTTGCGATAATATTGTTTTTACCGGTTTCAAAGGAGGTTCTCAATTCGATTGTATTTTTTTTACTGTTTGTTACCTCAAAACTCTGTCTCTATAAATCGATAGTAAAAAATGTGTATGTGTAGGAGTGTAGGAGTTTTCTTCCTGTTTTATACCATTTAAATTTAAGGCGCTCCCAGTCGACGATTGTTTTTGTTCGAAACGAAAAAAGAAATACTTCTGAACAAGCCACATCTCCTATTTTATAATGTAAAGTATATGTGAATAAAGATGTACCCATCTTTAATCACTTCGATAAATAATCCTACCGACCGCTGCAATGACGACAAACACACGTCGGCGCGTGGTCCGCCTTTGCTTTTCGAATAAATTAATGATATAAATTATGTGTAATTACTTATCAAAAAAATATTCTAATAGAAATCTAGATCTACATATTACCTATCTTTAACAATAAATCACAAGTTGATTTTAATAGTAGGTATATAAAATATTTCGATCATAAATTCTAAAACGTATCATTTTGAAATAATATTTTTATCGTGAAAAGTTTCTGCTATCATAAATTCTAAAACGTATCATTTTGAAATAATATTTTTATCGTGAAAAGTTTCTGCTATTATGTTTTCAGCTTAATAGAAATCTAGGTAGGAACCTGAAGTAATATACTTATAAAAATAGGAGATGTGGCTTGTTCAGAAGTATTTCTTTTTTCGTTTCAAAAAAGAGCAATCAGCGACTGGGAGCCTCTTAAGGGTGAAAAGATAGAGGATGAAATTTGGTATCTTACTTATCATTGATTAATGTATTTATCACTACATAGTATAAAGCAAAGTCGCTTCCCGCTTCCCGCGTCTGTATGTATGATTATATCTTTAAAACTACACAACGGATTTTGATGCGGTTCTTTTTAATAGATAGAGTGATTTAGGAGGAAGGTTTATAGGAATCAGCTTTGCACCCGTGCGAAGCCGGGCGGGTCGCTAGTCTAGAATATAATATTAATATCTATAATACAAAAATGAATCGCTGAATGTGTTGCTAAGCGCAAATCTCGAGAGCAGCTGAACCGAATTCGCTAATTCTTTTTTTGTTGTATTCGTTATTATCAGTTTTTATGAAAAAAAAATGAATTTGACAGGACAACGTCTGTCGGGACAGCTAGTTATTAATAATTAAGCTGTGTTGGCCGAGTGGGAGGTACCTCGACTTTTATTGCGAAGGTCGTGGTTTCGAATCCCGGTGAGCATCAATGGATTTTTCTGTTCGAAAAAATTATATGAGCATCAAAACACGTATGGAATGCTAACTACTGCAAAATGTGGGCATGTGCCAATAATTTTGGGACGTGCCTTTGACTACCCTCACTAGACATCTTCAAAGGAGCCTGGAGATCTGAGAGGATGTCTACCGTACTTGAGGATTACAGTCGTGATCCTATTTATTTTTATTTTATAATAATATAGAGTTTCTTACTCCATAAATATTATTATAAATAGTGTCTCATGAAGTCGGTTTCGTTTTTAGTTTTTTAAGGATACGTTACAAAATATTTTTATTTCTGACACTCCTTATTTCTTCGCTCGTAAAAGTCGTACATCTTGAGAAAATTTCGAGCTCACTCAATTAAATTTGCAAAAACGCGATGTAAATAATGTACAGATTTATATTAAAAGATCTGGGAAAGTGTACCGTACTTGTGGGTATTGCTTTTTTAGTGTTCCGTACCCAAAGGGTAAAAACGGGACCCTATTACTAAGACTTCGCTGTCCGTCTGTCTATCACAAGGCTATATCTCATGAACCGTGATAGCTAGACAGTTGAAATGTTCACAGATGATGTATTTCTGTTGCCGCTTCAACAACAAATACTAAAAACAGAATAAAATAAATATATAACCCACTTAAATATTTATTTTCATACAACAAAAGTGTTTTTTGCCGTTTTTTATAGATAATGATACGGAAACCTTCGCGCGCGAGTCCGATTCGCACTTGGCCGGTTTTTTATGAATATTTTATGTCATCGTAATGTAATTTTCCAACCAATTTATATCCTGAAGTAAGGCTTGATCATGACCCACAGCCGGGTCAAGAGCAAACAGTGACGTCACGCGCATGCGTCCTGCGTCCCTGAGTAAACAGAATGAAAATAGATGGAAGGACGCGACCTAGAAACTATTGATGATAGTGCACTGACCAGTAGATCACTATATTTATACATCAACAGAAAGAACTAGGTTTAAGACGAGTAATAAATGTTTTTGATGCAGAATCGTTTTTTCTCAATAACCGCAAAACATAGGTACAGTTTTGTTTTTTATGACAAAGATAACTTAAGGATATAATCTAGATAAATTATAGACAGAAACATGACTGATGAAACTTTTCTCGATAGATTCTTTTTCCAAAGTTGGCTCTTCAATAACATTAGTTTCGTTTTTAATCAAAACTATGAATAGCTCAACAGTTCATTTTTATATAATTGGTTAGATAATCATACTAGCTAAGTAAATTATAGACAGTATTTTTTTAAGTGTATTGTTTTTCAAGATAATGTAGTTTTATCACTTTTTCCGTCTTATCCGAGTAGAATCGGCCCAAACAAAAAAACAAAAATTTAAAGTATCCCCTTCAAAATGTTTTCTGTTGAAAAATATTTTTCAATGAAAAGCTTAGGTAAATCATTTAAACGATCGAACACCATTGCGCTATCACCTGTCACATCATATAACATTATCATCGTAAATATTTTTCAACAGAAAACTTATTTACCTACTGTTTATTTATTATTTTAGGAGCGTGTGGTAAGGCCCCTGTTCTGTAGTATTAAGTTATCTATGTCTATGGTATAGAGCAGTGGTCGGCAACGCGCGGCCCGCGGGCCAGTTGCGGCCCGCGGACATCTTACTTGCGGCCCGTAAATGTTTTGTATTTACGAATCGCAACTACAACTGTCATAGCTAACACACAAGAAATAGCCTCCCAAATGCAACCTCAGACATCACACTGAAATTTGTATAAAATCAGTTACTTGTTAGTAGTTACTTTGTAGTTTTCATTTATATTTTTCGGTGGTTATTTTTCTAGTATTATGTGGACGAAATAAATTCCGTATTTTTTATCAATTTTATTAGCATTTTCATTGTTTTCTATGAGATATGACCAATTATTATACGTTGGTACATTAGCCTTCTAGGGTTAAGAGGAGGTTAGGGTTTATCATAAGTGCCCGTCTTTAGTTTATTTTGCCACCTTGTGGCCCTTGCCTGCTAAAAGGTTGCCGACCGCTGGATAGAGAAATAATAGTAACCAACGACTTTTTAAGAACTTGGGATCGCAAAATGAACAAAATGTATTCACTTTGTAGAGAAGTTTGTTTAGCTTTTATATTTCGATCCGAATATTTAAATAAGGTTTGTAGGGTGGGAGCGCTGATTGTGGCCGTTTTAACAACATTTACATTTTTAAATGAAGGGTTTATATTGAAAAATTATTAATACGACGATTTTTAAACAACATAGAATTGAGTATTTATCTATCTCTTAGGTAAGCAAAGTTCTCTTAGTTTTGCAATAGGCGATATTTATTTATTAATTTTATTATTCATATATAAATAGACAAAACGGGAAATCTTTAGTTGTAGTCAATCAAGTCTAGAGGTATAATGCATCACAACTGTCACTCATCAAAACGGACCATAGACAAAGAATTGTATTAACTATAGATTTTAAATAAGTTTGTTTGCTATGCTTAATTATTGACTGTAAAAAATTAAAATGACCTAAATTGGGTCTTTGACCCTATGAAATATTAACACAAAATTTGTAATTAGCTAAATGAATTAAATAGGTAAGATTCTTTGAGATAATCATCATTATCTCGCAATGTAAAGTAAGCCTTTTAAGTTACCATTTGCGAGTAATTAATGATAATTTATTACTGATAATAAATGATAATTCAAAATTGATTCGAATAGGTATTCACATTCAAATTCAAAATCATTTATTTCAATAAAATTACAAGGATCACTTTGAAACGTCTTGGGAACTAGATGAAGCTACGCCGATTCCTTGCGACCAAGTCTAGAAGAATCAGGCAACAAACACGTCTTGGGGTCTACCTTTTTTTTTCAATGATCCTTTTTTTAATGCTATGTAGAGCTCCAGTGTGGTTCCGATCGAACAAGGTGAAGACTCAAACAAGAATAATTATTAAAAGTACAACTCAAGTACGTACAACAATAAAAAAAAATAACTAAAGAGCTTCAGCAGCCTACCGTGTAATCAAAAGGCATACCCTCGTATTCAAGAACGACGTCGTCCACTGTGGGTGCGTGTTCTCATAGTGTCGTTCTTGAATACGAGGGTTACACAGTAAGTTTACACTTATGTATGGCTTAAATACTTGGTAGGTTAGGTTCTAGATAATTTCATTAGGCGAGGAAGGTACAATACAATCATAATAATATTAAATGCGAAAGTTTGTGATAAGGCTGCTATGTTTGTTCCCTAATCAAAAATAAACAACAAAACGGATTAAGATGAAATTTGCTGTAATATGTAGATAAAAAAAAACCGGCCAAGTGTGAGTCGGACTCGCGCACGGAGGGTTCCGTACCATTATATATAAAACAAGCAAAAAAATCACGTTTGTTGTATAGAAGCCCCCCTTAAATATTGATTTTATTCTGTTTTTAGTATTTGCTGTTATAGACGCAACAGAAATACATACTCTTTGAAAATTTCAACTGTCTAGCTATTACGGTTCATGAGATACAGCCCTGTGACAAACAGACGGACGGACAGACAGACAGACAGTCAGACGGACAGCGAAGTCTTAGTAATAGGGTCCCGTTTTTACCCTTTGGGTACGGAACCCTAAAAATCAGAATAAATAAAGGGGGAACTGATAATCCGAAAAACCACCCCTAAATGATAAAAAAACGCAAAAACGATGATTTTGGTATGGATGACGCTGGTGTGCAAACAAATCTGACATCACAGATTAAAACATTTAGTCGTCATAGCAACGCAGTTTTGATTTATGAATGATACGTATTCTACCAAACTTCGTAATTTATTTTATCTGTACAAGGTTTGTAGGGAAAAAATTGGAAGTTGCATGATTTTTTTTCCTATAAGATTAATCAAATTTGACAGAACAACGTTTGTCACGGGTCGGCTAGTGTGTAATAGTTATTAGGGTGATACTAAATTTCTGAGTCTATTGTTCTGAGTCTCAGTTTTAATTTTAAATACTTTAAAGTATGTAATACCTGGTATGTACAGAAGGTGGTATTTGTGACACCTGGTGCTTCTCTATCTTACTATGTATATATAGAGAAAAGTTATGTAAGTGTTAGTAAGCTTCAATAGGTTCTAAATAATAAATAATTAAATAAATATTGGTGGACATTTCACTCATCGCCATCTAGCCCCAAACTAAACAAAGCTTGTACTATGGAAACCAGATAACTGACAGAATACTTATATACGTTTTTTTTGTAAATAAATACTAATTATAAATATAAACACCCAGCCACAGAACAAACATCTATGTTCATCACACGGGAACGGGAACTTCAAACAACATTTGTCAATTGCGATACGAAGTTCGCCGGGTCAGCTTGTCTCAAATATTTCTCAACATACCTAACCTAATCTATCCTAGCTCTATTGTTCCATTTAGTCGGTTAAGTGGATTCCGGAGAGACCCACAAATTGGCTTATGCAGTCTGCTTACTCTGGTTTCGATGGTACGAACTAGTGTTTGCTCGTGAGTTTACCTCGTGAATACAAACAGACGATTATCAATGCTTTTGTAAATGCAGCAAGAGTTATATTTCGTACTAGCTGACCAGTGCCCGCTTCGCTGGTCGACAGAAAGTTTCACATCTGTATTCCCATCTTCAAAATAAATTATAGCCTATATGTTGCCGAGGACTAATAGCTACATAACAAAAAAAGTTTCATCAAAATCCGTCCAGTAGTTTTTGCGTGAAAGCCAGACAACAGACAGACAGACAGACAGACAGATAAAAAATTCAAAATGTAATTTTTTGGCTTGTGTTACTTGTATGAAGACCCCTAGGAGTATTTTTTTTAGTTTTTATTCAATGTACAGAATTGAACTCTTCTACAATTTTATTATATGTATAGAATAGATGTTCGAATGAAAAAACATAACCCTATCTAATAATTTTTAGGGTTTCGTACAAACAAAGGATAAAAACGGGATTCTATTACTATGACTTCGCTGTCCGTCTGTCTGTGAGTCTGTCCGTCTGTCCGTCTGTCCATCTCTCCGTCTGTCCGTTTGTCTGTCGCAGGGCTGTATCTCATGAACCTAGATAGCTAGACAGTTGAAATTTTCACAGATGATGTATTTCTGTTACCGCTAAAATAACAAATACTAAACACAGAATAAAATAAATATTTATTTAAGTGTGGCTCCCATACAACAAACGTGTTTTTTTGACGTTTTTTATAGATAATGGCACTTGTTATTTGTTATATTAATTTTATTCTGTTTTTAGTATTTGTTATTGTAGCAGCAACAGAAATACATAATCTGTGAAAATTTCAACTGTCTAGCTAACACGGTTCATGAGACAGACGGACAGACGGATATACGGACAGCGAAGTCTTAGTAATAGGGTCCCATTTTTACCATTTGGGTACGGAACCCTAAAAAGTATAGATCCTAAAATAAAGCTCTTTAGGTAAATGTTTTTAGTAACTGTATAAGAGTGAGCGAGTGTGAGCGAGTTAGTGTTTGTGTGAGTTTGTATGTGTGTGTGTGTGGGTCTGTGTGTAAGTGCAAGGTACCTCCCACTCGGTCAATACATTTTAGTTTGAAAGTACTTTCATTTAATTACAATAAAATTACACTAATGCCTCCTAGGCCGTACGTCCACCAATGAATAAGATAAATCACTTGCTTTCCTAACAAATTGTCACGGTTAAATCACGGCTGTTATTTACCTGTTGATTATCATTGTCACATTGTTGTTTTGATAGTTTTTGTTGTATTATTGTTCATGTATTTTTGACATTGATTTTTGGGCTTGCAACCTGTCACGTATAGAATAATGCACTAATTTGGGCATGCGCCAAATATATTGTTTGGACGTGCCTCTGACTACCCCTACTAGACATCTTCGAAGGATCTAAGCGTCTGGAGATCTGAGAGGAGGTCTACCGTACTTGGGGATTACAGTCGTGACCCTATTTGTTTTTTATTTGTATTTACAAACAATATATATTTTTACGAGTACAGCGTACACATCGAGTTGGAATCGAACCCAGAAGATAGAGCTAAAACCTACTGTGCTGTGAGATAGTCAAATAATATTACGGTCGATAAATTAAGGTTATCGTTTATTGGAAAACCAAACTTACAGGAAAACTGTGATTGATGTCCCCAAGTTCAGAATTAACGCACCTACCTCGTTACTAGGTTCGAAAATCGACGGTTCCGTCCGTTTTAGTTGTTACCAAAAAATTACAAAAATTTCATTAAATACGATCGGTTATTCCTTTTGCGTTGAGGTGGAATACTATATAATAAAAAAAACCCGCCAAGTGCGAGTCGGACACGCGCACGAAAGGTTCCGTACCACTAACTATAAAGAACGGCGAAAAAATCACGTTTGTTGTATGGGAGCCCACATACATATATATTAATTTTATTCTGTTTTTAGTATTAGTTGTTATAGCGGCAACAGAAATACATCATCTGTGAAAATTTCAACTGTCTAGCTATCACAGCCTTGTGACAGACAGACGGACGGACAAACGGACAGCGGAGTCTTAGTAATAGGGTCCCGCTTTTACCCTTTGGGTACGGAACCCTAAAAATCATTAAAATCGGATCACTAGGTAATATAATACTATATTTTGTGTGAACCTCTGCCTTTTAACGATTTTTAACCTAAGGTTTATACAATAGTACAAGCTTTGCTTAGTTTGGGGTTAGATGGCGCTGTGTGTAAAGTCCACCAAAAAAAAAATATCTGCAGTTTTCTTTCGTATGGCAATGAATTAATAAAGTTACTTTTTAAATAACAAAATCTACTACTAATATAATAATATTGTAATGCGAAAGTTTGTGATAAGGCTGCTATGTTTGTTCCCTAATCAAAAATAAACGACAATACGGATTAAGATGAAATTTGCTGTAGTATGTAGATAAAAAATCAGAATAAAAAAGGGGGAACTTATAATCCGAAAAACAACCCCTAAATGATAAAAAAAACGCAAAAAGGATGATTTTGGTATAGATGTACACAAAATCTGACATCAGACTAAAAACATTTAGTCGTCATAGCAACGCAGTTTTGACTAATGAATAATACGCATTCAACCAAAATTTATTTTATCCAAGGTTTGTAGGTGAAAAAATGGAAGTTGCCTGAAATTGTTTTTCCTATGCGATTATTAAAAATTGACAGGACAACGTCTGTCACGGGTCGTCTAGTGAATTAATAAAGTTAATTTTTAATTAACAAAATCTACTACCAATAAAATAATATTGAGAAGCCAAGCATAATAATTAAATTCATCTTCATAACTGATCTTAAACTGTATTGGAAAATTAATTTAAAATTAATTTGAATAATTAAATTAGTCTGCAAAACACTCAATTAGTTTTGGTGTTCATTTAACTCTTTCATTATATTTTTAATTTGATTTTTAGGGTTCCGTACCCTAAGGGTAAAAACGGGACCCTATAAGACTTCGCTGTCCGTCTGTCTGTCGCAGGGCTGTATCTCATGAACCGTGATAGACAGTTGAAATTTTCACAGATTATGTATTTCTGTTGCTGCTATAACAACAAATACTAAAAACAGGATAAAATCAATATTTAAGGGGGACTCCTATACAACAAACGTGATTTTTTGCCGTTATTTATAGATAATGGTACGGAAACCTTCGTGCGCGAGTCCGACTCGCACTTGGCCGGTTTTTCTTATTTAATATAGTGAAGTCTGTGTTACTTTCACATTTTCAGATCTTAAATTACATGAAAAATAAATAAATATTGGTGGAGATTATCACAAAGCGCCATCTAACCCCAAACTAGCAAAGCTACTATGGGAACCAGATTACTGATATAATATTTACATACCTATTTTTTTTATGGGAACTAGACCACTGATAGAATACTTACAAGTATATACTTTTTTTTTGTAAATACATACATTATAACACCCAGACACAGAACAAACATCTATGTTCATCACACAAATGTTTTTACCGGATGGGAATCGAATCTACAACCTACAGCACAGAGTTACCACCAACTGAGCTGCGAGGCCAGTCTAAATAAATAAATAAATAAAAATAAATATTGATGGACATTTCACACAGCGCCATCTGGTCCAAAACTAAGCAAAGCTTGTAATATGTGAACCAGATAACTGATAGAATACTTATACACGTTTTTTTTCTTTGTCCTAAATACATAAAAATAAAAAAAAAGTATAAAAATCTTTATTTTTCTTACAAAATTGTGGGTTACATGGGTTGGGATCTCCTCTGTTAAGTTGCAATAACCTGTATTAGAGAAATACATACTTAATATATACATAATAACACCCAGACACAGAACAAACATCTATGTTCATCACACAAATGTTTATACCGGGTGGGTTACAACCTACAGCAAAGAGGGCAGAGTTAACACCAACTGAGGTGTCAGGCCAGTCAAAATATACAGCAACAATTTACTGTCACCATTCATGTCTAGGCACATGAATGGTGACAGTAAATTGTTCAATTCATGTGCCTAATACCTTAAGGCGCTCCCAGTCGACGATTGTTTTGGTTCGAAACGAAAAAATAAATACTTGTCAGCAAGCCACATCTCCTATTTTATAATGTATAGTATATGTGAATAAAGATGTACCCATCTTTAATCACTTCGATAAATAATCCTACCGACCGCTGCAATGACGACAAACAAACGTCGGCGCGTGGTCCGCCTTAGCTTTTTGAATAAATTAATGATATAAATTATTTATAATTACTTATCAAAAATCTATTGTAATAGAAATCTAGATCTACATATTACCTATCTTTAACAATAAATCACAAGTTGATTTTAATAGTAGGTATATAAAATATTTCGATCATAAATTCTAAAACGTATCATTTTGAAATAATATCTTTTTCGTGAAAAGTTTCTGCTATTATGTTTTCAGCTTAATAGAAATCTAGGTAGGAACCTGAAGTAATATATTTATAAAAATAGGAGATGTGGCTTGTTCAGAAGTATTTATTTTTTCGTTTCGAAAAAGAGCAATCAGCGACTGGGAGCCTCTTAAAATATGCGCGTACTACAAGCGCGTGTCAGGTGTTACCATAATGCAAGTAATCGAGCTTATGAGCTGAAAACGTCCAGTGTGAAAGGGGTCATCGTATGTACGTCTGGACATAGAGTACATAGAGTATGTCACACTAATTTTGAGATTTTTTAACCTACCCTGGTCTCACAGCTCAGTTGGTAGTAGCTCTGCCTTCTGCGCTGTAGGTTGTTGGTTCGATCCCCACCCGGGATAAACATTTGTGTGATGAACATAGATGTTTGTTCTGTGTCTGGGTGGTAATATGTATAATAAGTATGTATTTACAACAAAGGAGAAAAACGTTATCTGGTTATCATAGTACAAGGTTTGCTTAGTTTGGGGCTAGATGGCGCTGTGTGAAATGTTTATTTATTTGTCACAGTTAGTCACATTTATGAGATACTCTTTGGCGTGACGTAACATATTTTGCAATTTTATATCTAGATTTTATTAAATTAAAACAACATTTCCGAAATTAGTTTTATTTCCATAGAGATCACGAAACGTGTGACCCCTCCCACCCGTTGTCATACAATGTCACACTTAATCGATCCCTTCCTAACTTGTGACGTACTTTATGGATGGTCCCAAAGCCCTTAGACCGTTCTCACACAACGTACTCGTACATTATTTTAAGTGTCATGAAAAGGTTCTTTAATTTAAATTGCAAAACGTAACAGAGGACAGCTTATTAAAAACCGGCCAAATGCGAGTCGGACTCACGCACGACGGGTTCCGTACCATCACTACATCACTACATAGTATAAAGCAAAGTCGCATTCCGCTTCCCGCGTCTGTATGTAATATGTATGTATGTATGTTTGCTTATATCTTTAAAACTACACAACGGATTTTGATGCGGTTTTTTTTATAAATAGAGTGATTCAAGAGGAAGGTTTATATGTATAATACATGAATAATATAGTAGAGAAACACTGATAATTTTAGGAGGTTTCTAATGTGATGCCGTAAATAAACACATTTTTTTGCGCTTACATTGCAAATGCTGGCTGAACCCCACGAGATATATCAAAATAATGTACTATAGTATTGTATACCTTAAAAACGTCTTCAAAAAAGTCCACGATGGTATTAGAAATGTCTTACGCACAGCGAAGCGGGCACGGGTCAGCTAGTTATCTATAAAAACGGCAAAAAAATCATGTTTGTTGTATGGGAGCCCCCCTTAAATATTTATTTTATTCTGTTTTTAGTATTTGTTGTTAGAGCAGCAACAAAAATACATAATCTGTGAAAATTTCAACTGTTTAGCTATCACGGTTCATGAGATACAGCCCTGTGACAGACAGACGGACAGCGAAGTCTTAGTAATAGGGTCCCGTTCTTAACCTTTGGGTACGGAACCCTAAAAACGAATGAATACTGCCTTGTTTGCGCTTGAATGTCCAAAAATTGTTGGACATTCAAAATGGAACAGTATATTTTGGACTAGTAGAAATCCTCACGACTTGGTCCACGTGAAGTTAAATTGAAGTTAATGAAACTTAGGTGACTAATTAATTATTTGTATGTCGTAATATTATGACAGAATATGTAGAACCTTATTTAATTGATATACCATTAATTGACCATATTCTAACCAAATAAATGAGTTATTATTATTATTATCATCCCGTTGCACCGTCTTAGGGGTTAATTTTCGGATATTCCCTTTTTTAGTGCATCCCTACTTACTAAAAGGAATAATACACTCTACAAATTTAAAGTTTTTAGGCGTTGGTAGATCAGTAGCCAGTCAGTATCGCAAACGTTTTATTTATTTAAATCATCCAATTTTATTTATAATAAAAACAAAATAAGACCACGACTGCAATCCATTCAGTAGACATTCTCTCAGATATCCAGGCGCTTAGATCTTTTGAAGATGTCTAGAGGGGGTAGAGTCACGTCAGAGGTACGTCCAAACATTATATTTGGCACATGCCCACATTTTGGAGTAGTTAGCATTCAATTACGTGACAGGTTGCAAGCCCATCGCCGCTATTTATTAGAGTAAAACAAAGCGAGTAACTCCAAAAACGTGTGTCGCTGGGGTCAAGAGTATCCCCGGATCTGACCCACTTTTGGGTCATGATCATGTTCTGGGATGCGCGCGCACCACCTTATCCTTGGTACTGACATTGAAAAAGAACATTAACATTTACTACATTTCACGTGTTTTGCAACACCGCCGGAAGCTTTCAGCGCTTTGTTTTTCAGCTGACGACGCCTGTAATTGACAGGGCAATTTACAGCGTTGTAATCATTAAAATTAAAAAGAAAATGACCTAGTTATTAGAGCCGCGATAGTAGAAGGTATAGTTGTTCTATTTCACAAAGGCGGTACTTGTAGTTTTAATGTGTATACACGCGCTTTTGTGTGCGTGACTGATACTGAGCGTTTCACAGAACATTGTTTCTGTGTGCCAAGTGCCAATTGCATCTACACATATCTACAATTAAGACGAACCCGATAGATAAATACAACAACAGGGGGTTAAATTTTGTTCAATTTTAGATTAAGTTCGGAAGCTCTTTAGTTCATTTTTTTATTGTTGTACGTACTTGATTAGTACTTTAATTATTATTCTTGTTTGAGCCTTCACCTTTTTCGATCGGCACCACACTAGAGCTCTACATAGCATTAAGGAAAGGATCATTGAAAAAAAAGGATAAACCCCAAGTCGTGTTAGTTGCCTGATTCTTCTAGGTTTGGTCGCGAGGAACAGGCGTAGCTTCACCCAGCTCCTAATACGTTTCAAAGTGATCCTTGTGATTTTAATGAAATAAATGATTTTAGTTTGAGTTTGAGTTTGACTTTGAGTTTGACAAATGTCAAAGTATCATCGTCGAGGTCGTACCATCGTCTCAGAAACGATGTAACGCTTGTCACTATATACCATTTATTGGTGTGCGAAGTAGACTCACCGGCCATTGTATCTTGACTTTCGATCCGATTGTTGCGTCAATCGTGAACTAATCGATTTTTATTTTTATGTTTAAAAAATGTATTTAATTTTGCGCTTTATTATTACTCAAACAGTGAAAGAAAATATCACAGGACTAACCCTCGTATTCAAGAACGACACTATGAGAACACGCACCCACAGTGGACGAAATCTTTTTTCATAAAAATCACTTTATGTGTAGTGCGACACTGCATATTGTGACTAGAGGCACATTGTCGTGTGCCTCTAGCCAAAGTTGAACTCTAAAGGCACATGGTAGCGTGCGCCATAGTGCCGCTCAACACATAAAGTGATGTTTATGAAAAAAGATTTCGTCCACTGTGGGTGCGTGTTCTCATAGTGTCGTTCTTGAATACGAGGGTGTGTCTTTCGAGGCCGACTGAGCTCGTAGTATGGGTGCTAGGCAAGCCTACTCCATCTAAAATATGTCTCAGGCACTTTAGCGTCCCGCAAGTGTGTAGATAATTCTCCTGACGCTGTATAAATCATCTAGGAAAGATGTAAAAGGCGTTACTCATGGGTATGTACTTATTACACTTTTTACCCTCGATTTTTGACGAACTTCTCATAAAACAGCCATTTATTAATTCATGACTGAATGTACCTAATTATTTAGTTTTATAGAAATAGAATAGAAATAGAAATAGTTTATTTTTCAAATAAAGTGGTACAAATTATAAATAACTTAACTACTAAAAAAATATCACTAAATAGGTAGTAGGCATATTGAAGTTTAATTTCATTAGTAGGTAGTTACATGTCCGTACCCCCCGTGCTAGATTTAACTGTGTTACAGCAGGGTACCTAATGCCTCAACCATCCAATAAGAATAAAATTTTATGTTAATAATGATATATACATATTTTGAAGATATTACTAGAATTGAATGTAAAATTATGTAATTATTAATATTTTGTTACCTGTAACTTATATGTTATCAATAAATGAAGTATGAAACATGAACATTGAAATTACAGAAAATCTAACAAAAATTTAGATAAAGTATGGACTTTGTCCGTCCTAAGACTTTATATTATCTCTGTATGAAATTTCATCATAATCGGTCCAGCGGTTTGGTATCACGGCTAACTTTGTCGGCTTTACAGACAAAGTTACTTTCGCATTTATAATATTAGTATAGATATCACGCCTGTTTCCGGTAAGGGTAGGCAGATACCACGGATCTCAACATGCTACGATCTTGACTCACCTCTTCCGTTTCTCTCTTATTACAAGTTATACACCTTCACCGGCTTTATTTTAAAAAGAAATCAATTTTTAGGGTTCCGTACCTAATAAAATCGGGACCCTATTACTAAGACTTCGCTGTCCGTCTGTCTAATTATACTGTATAGTAGTAGTAATTATACTCATCCAATTTGAACACCTATATTATATATTTTGGTATATACTATTATGGTATACTAGCGACCCGCCCCGGCTTCGCACGGGTAGCATGTTATTATACATATAAATCTTCCTCCTGAATCACTCTATCTATTAAAAAAAACCGCATCAAAATCCGTTGTGTAGTTTTAAAGATATAAGCAAACATACATACAGACGCGGGAAGCGGAAAGCGACTTTGCTTTATACTATGTTGTGATAATGTAAGTTGTCTATAAATATAAAAAAAATAAGATCTCTCTCTTACAAAGCAATACTCCTTTTCCAAATTACACATAGGTTAATTGGAAGAAAATGCTAACTAGCATTAGGTTAACTTATGTACATGTTCTTGTATTGTGCAATGAATATTTTTTTATTTATCTAATTATTAAACTGCATAAGTAAACATTATTTTGGATATCTGGTTTAGGTATGAAAGACCGGATTTTGAAATACTGTAAAAAGTAAGAATACACCAAATATAAATAAATAAATAATAAATAGGATCACGACTGTAATCCCCAAGTAAGTCAGAGGAACGTCCAAACATTACATTTGGCACATGCCCACATTTTATTTTATTTTATTTTATTTTATTTTAGAATTTTAGGAAAACTTACAGCTAGACACAAGAATAAATCAAATTACAATAGATACATGCAGAGTGCATGTACGCTTAAGGCCAATTAAAAGTTTCCACAGATAGATATTAAAGATTATAAAAAGAAATTTACAGCTTACGTGGACGGTAAGAAACAAAAAATATAAAGTTCACAAAACAAAAATATAAAGGACATCAAAATTTAAATTTTATAACAAAGTTAAAATAACTGGTAAGAAGTTAACTTAAAATAAAACAAAAAAATTAGATTAACATAAAGTTGCCACTATAAAAAGAATTTTTCAGCGAGTAAGCATTTAAGCTTACTCACTGGGGTATTAAATAAATCTATATCTATATATGCCATAGAGTTGAACATAGCACTTACTCGGATGATAAATGCATTTTGCCTGTAATTGGTTTTAACTAGAGGTACATATAACGTATTTGGTCTCCTTAACGCAACTGTGTTAGCTCGCAGCCCCAGCAACTCCAGCAGCTCAGGGCAGTCCACCTTACCATTTGCAATGTTCACTAAATATGTCAAATCTGCTATGTTCCTTCGTTCATAAAGGGGGAGAAAATGAAATTTCTTACATCTGGACACATAATCTGGTAGAAAAATCCCTGCCCGAAATTGCAGATACCGGAGAAACCTTTTTTGAATACGCTCCAATCTTGAGGAATAAACATCATAGCACGGATTCCAGACTTGAGAAGCGTATTCAAGGTGACTGCGTACGTACGCACAGTAAAGAATTTTAAAGGTTTTTACACTAGAAAAATCCTTAGACATTCTTAAAACGAATCCAAGTGCACGAGACGCTTTGTTTACGATGTTATTAATATGATTATCGAATAAAAGTTTACTATCAAAAGTAACACCTAAGTCACGGATTGTATCTACCCTTGTAAGAGGTGAGCTGCATAGAGTATAATCATATTTAATAGTCATTGGCTTACGAGTGAAAGAGCAAACGTAACACTTGGAAACGTTCAAGTCTAATTTGTTCAGAATGCAATAGTTTTGAAACTTTATTAGGTTGTCTTCCAGACGACATGCATCATCAATAGACTTAATTTGACTGAAAATTTTCATATCGTCTGCGTATAAAAGAATTTTAGAATGATGGAAGCACAAAGAGATATCATTTACAAAAATGGAAAAAAAAAGTGGACCCAATAAAGATCCCTGCGGGACCCCTGAAGGCACGTACATGGAAAGAGAGGAGTATCCACCGAGAACCACCGTCTGACACCTGTTATGAACATAAGACGTAAACCACCTAAATAGATTACCTCTTATGCCTAACTGTTGTAACTTCTTTAACAGTATGAAATGATCAATACGATCGAAACACTTACTGTAATCAGTATATATTACGTCAATTTGTGAGGGTTCAGACATAAAACGGGACAGGAACTCAGTGCATAATATAAGATTAGAAGTAGTAGACCTTCCTCTTAAGAACCCATGCTGCTGTGTTGCAAGATCATGCCTAAGAGCGGAGTACAATTGGTTGTATACAATTTTTTCAAGCACTTTTGCGAATAAACATAATTTCGAGATTGGCCTATAATTCTCAATTTTATTTTTTAGTCCTTTCTTATGAACGGGAGTGATTAAAGCCGACTTCCAAATGTTGGGTACAACGCCTTCTGATAATGAGCGTCGATACAAGAAAGAGATGGGAAGGACAAGGCTTTTCGCGCACGTTACTATAAAAATAGCCGGTACACTGTCAGGACCAGCTGATTTACTTAAGTCTAAAGACTTAAGGAGTCTGAAAACCTCTTCCCGAAGCATTTCAACCATACCAATGTCAGTGGTTGTTGATAAAGATGATGAATTCAAAAATTGGAAGTTCCCATTATTGGAGAGGTCTATAGGGCTGTTGTTTTGAAGAAAGGTAGAGTGAAAATATTCACCAAACATATTACATATGTCATCACCTTGGTCAGATGAGCAGGTACCATACTGCATCACTGAAGGGATTTATATTGGATTGATTTTTACTCTTGACATAAGACCAAAAAGCACGGGGGTTTATTTTTATAGAGGTTTCAATGTTTTTTATGTAGTCACTGAACATATCACTTTCCATCATCCGTGCTCTGTCGCGTAATATAACAAATGAATCATGATCACTACGATTACCGTAGGTTTTGAATTTATTATGAAACTTAGCCTTTTCCTTAAGAAGTTTAATAAGGGGACTCTTGTACCACAAGGGATACTTGCGCGAAGGTGTCATAATTTTGGAAGTAATGTATTTGTCACGAAGGTTATAGATTTTAGAATAAAGGAGTGATGTAGCATCTTCAACAGTCCCACGACCTAACTCTGTATCCCAATTTATATCATCTAGCTCGGCACAAAGTGAGATATAATCTCCGTTTGGATAATCAAACTTTATGTACGAAAGTGGTTTTACGGTGTGAAGCTGAACAAAATCAACTGAGACATATACTGATGGATGGTGGGGGTCTTCAGGAACTAAGGGATGGTCACAGGCTTGGACAGTTACGTCATTATTTGAAAAAATTAAATCTAAGAGACGGCCGTGGCTACTATTCAAGAAAGAGTTATATTGCAGAAGATTACAAGTGTTAAGGCTGTCAATAAAATCAATTTGATGCGTCCCTTGTAAATTACTGGGAGTCAAGGAAACCCCATCATCACTGGGTGACCATGTTACTAATGGCATGTTAAAATCTCCCAATACTATGAATTTATCAAGCGGGTTATCTAAAACAATTTTAGTAAGATTATTTGCAGTAGTTAGCATTCCATACGTGGCAGGTTGCAAGCCCATCGCCGCTTACGAGAATACTAACTGGTTTCCTCACGATGTTTTCCTTCACCGTTATGAGCACGTGTTTTGATGAGCATATAAATTTTTCGAACAGAAAAATACATTGATGCACGCCGGGATTTGAACCCACGACCTTCGAAATGAAAGTCGAGGTACCTCCCACTCGGCCAACACCAAATATGTTTAGCCCTTTCTCTGATTGTCTTTAGATCTAGGTTTATTTCCCAATTTTCCGGTCAAATTCGTTTAAACGCCCCAAAAGCCTTCTACGTGATGGTACTGTTAAGGCGCTCCCAGTCGTCGATTGTTTTTGTTCGAATCGAAAAAAGAAATACTTGTGAACAAGCCACATCTCCTATTTTATAATGTATAGTATATGTGAATAAAGATGTACCCATCTTTAATCACTTTGATAAATAATCCTACCGACCGCTGCAATGACGACAAACACACGTCGGCGCGTGGTCCGCCTTAGCTTTTCGAATAAATTAATGATATAAATTATGTATAATTACTTATCAAAAATCTATTCTAATAGAAATCTAGATCTACATATTATTACCTATCTTTAACAATAAATCACAAGTTGATTTTAATAGTATATAAAATATTTCGATCATAAATTCTAAAACGTATCATTTTGTAATAATATCTTTATCGTGAAAAGTTTCTGCTATTATGTTTTCAGCTTAATAGAAATCTAGGTAGGAACCTGAAGTAATATACTTATAAAAATAGGAGATGTGGCTTGTTCAGAAGTATTTCTTTTTTCGTTTCGAAAAAGAGCAATCGTCGACTGGGAGCCCCTTAAGCTGTCCTATCTAAAGTTATTTAATGTCATTGCAGATTGAGTTTTTTTTTCAATTTCGTACGAGCTATTCTTTCAATGTCAAATTAGTTCGTTCTAAAAAGTTTATATAAAACTAGCTGCTCGCCCTGTCTTTACACGGGTGGTATCTGGATAAAAAGTAGCCTATGTGTTATTCTGATGTTTAAGATATATTACTGTAAAGTTTCATTTAAATCCGTTTAGTAGTTTTTGCGTGAAAGAGTAACAAACACACAACCACTCACAAACTTTCGCATTTATTATATTAGTAGGATTATTAAATGTCAAATAGCAAATTGTATAGAAAGAAATGTATTAAACTAGTGACTAACCCCAGTCAGTCAGTCAGTCAGTCAGTAACGCAATTTTTATATATTGTTCTTTCTTTGTAATATATTTTTTAAAAAGTATTTTCAAACAAATGTAAGTTTTCTATTTGTTATTTGTTCTCATAGCTTTGCTTAGTTTAGTTTTAAAACAGTATGAAATGTCCAGTAAGACGATCAATATTTATTAATTTCTGGGTCCGGATAAAAACCTTAGACAATTCTAGAATTTCCCCACAGATCTGGAAGAACGGTTACACCCGAACCTTTGTTAGTGTAGACGTAAAGGAGGTATTGACCTCCGGGGTAGGATCCATGGGCGTAGCGAGGTACAGGCAGAGGGGCAGCTGCCCCCCACTAGAAGAGCGGTTAGTCACTGATAAAAAAGATTTTTCTATCTTCTCTTACGTCTCTAATAACGATAAGACTCCACTACTAATGTGAGATACTCTACTCATATCATATGTTAAAAAAATCGGCCAAGTCCGAGTCGGACACGCGCACGAAGGGTTCCGTACCATTATCTTAAAAACGGTGAAAAAAAACAAATTTGTTGTATGGGAGCCTCATTTAAATATTTATTTTATTCTGTTTTTAGTATTTGTTATAGCGGCAACAGAAATATATAATCTGTGAAAATTTCAACTGTCTAGCTATCAAGGTTCATGAGATACAGCCCCGTGACAGAAAGACGGACAGCGTAGTCGTTTTTACCTTTTGAGTAACCCTAAAAACTACGATTAAAACAATACAGTCTAGGATTTTCTTTATCAGTTCCGTTCTCCCCCACCCCCCTTTAGAGAATCCTGGCTACGCACTTCGTAGGACCTCGTTAATCACTGCCACCAGGTATTGGTATTAGGATCATCTGATTTATGGTTCAAAGGTTGAATGGATATTTTGCTATAGAAATTTAATTTGTTGGCAAAAATGTGAAACTGAATACAAACAGTGACAAGGCTTATCATTTCTTTGATGTAAAAAACGTTAGGCAAAGTTTGTCGAGTGGGAAATGACACATTGATTGTCACCATTATACACGTTACAGATGCAAATGAAAATAATATGAAAATAAAAAAAATAATAATGCCTTTATCGGAAATTATGAACATTTTAATTTGAAATATTTTTTAATGGGCTTTACAGCTCAGTGGACTGAGCACAAAACACTATCGTATCGACAACGTATCGTCCAAATGCCAAAACTGACACTTTTACTATACAAAAAGTGTCAGTTTTGACGTTGTCATAGTTATTTATTTATTTTAAAAGCTAATAACTGTTTTGAATCAATTGTACCACTAATCTACGAGTATAAGTTATAAGTTATCAATTTTACAAGCTTTTATTTAACTTGCAATGTATGTATGTAACTATATTTGTTAAGGGGAAACTTGTACCTCAATTTTGAAGCAGTTATCCCCGACTGATTGAGCTGAAATTTTGCATATTTATGTAACATCGATGAAAATGTAATAATATGGTCACAGCAAGCTGATCTGATGATGGAGTTACGAGCTGTTCAACAGATACTCACAACGGACCTCCTTAGTGAATACTTCGATTGAGTAAAAATTTTGCATACTTGTCAAGTTCCGATGACAATGTTATATGATGTGACAGGTGATATCGCGCTGGTGTTCGATGGTTTAAATGATTTTACAAAAACTTGTAAAAAAATAATTTTTCAACATAAACTTATTTCTTTTTAAAGCTCTTTTGATTTTTTTTTGTCATCATCTACATTTGATGCTGACTGTACCTAATGCAAAAACAAACTTAAACAATAAACAAACTCAATTTTTTTCTCATTCTGTTTTCACACAACATAAATGCTAAATGGTTTGGATGTAATGTTATATCATACATAATGTATGTTCTAGGACATAATGTCAAGGCGACTTATAATAGCCGAATACTAATTTGAGTAATGTTTTGGAAATATTATAGTATTTTTAAAGCATAATGTACTCAAGGTGATACTTTAAATGTTAGGTTTTTTTTGTATGGGCTGAGTCTACCCGGATAAGACGGAAAAAGTGTTAAAAGCGAACCATCAAACTTAAAATGAAACTGTTTTTCATTTATATAGCTGGTATTATTATCTAACGAATTATATAAAAATGAACTGTTCAGTTATTAATAGTTTTGGAGTAAAAAGGTAAATAGTGTTTTTGAAGAGCCAACTTTGGATAATAAATATTTAAGCAAAGTTTCACCAATCGTGTTTATATGTTACATTTATAAAGATTAAATACTTAAGTTATCTTTGTCATAAAAAAACAAAACTGTATAGTTAAAAAAAATATTCTAATTAAAACAAATGTGTAGCTCGTCTTAACGTTTTTAGCTTCCAGTCACGTGTTCAGTTAAGGTGAGTTTCGACCTACGCGGAGCTTCGCTAAGCTGTGCGGAGAGGACCAATGACAGCGCTCAAATATTCGAGTTAGAAAATGTCGAGTGCTGTCATTGGTCCGCTCCGCACAGCTCCGCCCAGCTCCGCGATCTAGATCTAAAATCACTCTTAAGGCTTTTAGCCACCAGACACGTGTCGAGTTACAGTTGCAGGTGCAGCTAGTGTGTGAAGGTGTGTCTTTAGGTACCATTCGCAGTTTTTATTGTCACCTTGGCACTTACAAACCTATAAATATCTCACTGTCCATCGTAAACACGCTCTGCAGTAAATTCAATTTCGATAGTTCTTCCGGTATACGAATAATACAGTACCTACTAAACATTTTATGAAAAACATGTTTTAGTACTCGATAAGGTTAGCCATTTAAAAGTCTTAGTTATTTCTGAAGTTTGAGCATTTTTCTATACAAACGTATTCAGCTGTTTCCTCCCTGGATGATGACACTAAAGCTATTATTTTTTTACTATACAATCTTTGAGAACCATGGTATGTCCCTAAATCTTATTTTTCTCCATAAATTAGTTATTATAAGATTTAGGAACCGTTTAAAACCACAAAAATTTGCTAGTTTTAACCGCCCACTTTAGACGTCCAGGAAACAAATTTGACGAATTTAATCAATAAAAAATATATAAGGGCATAGCCGTATATCTTTCTTATTATTGTTTTTGAAAAAAATATTATAATCGATCCGGTTTTGAAGGAGGAAACAGGTGAATACAAAATAGCGTTTTCGTCATTTTTAAATAAGAATATTGGGTCCGCGCTGTTGTTGCCGTCTTGGGCACAAAACTGACGCTTTTACTAACAAAAAGTGTCAGTTTTGACATTTGGACGATCCGTTGTTGATAAGATAGTGGTTCGTGCTCCGGCCACAGCGCGACAGCAATAGATTTTCTGAATACCTATTTTTAAAATATGTCACTAAGAGCCGATTTTTCAATCATCAGATAAGTGTTAACTGTGGAATAAAATTGCAATTTTCCATACGATATGTCAAATTTATTCAACAGTTGGCTCTTATCTGATGATTGAAAAATCGGCCCTAATAGGATTACGTCTGCACTCGATAATATCAATCTCGAAAATTTGAGCGTTCAGTAGTTTAAAACTAATCGATATTTTGCCATTATGCCGACCATTGCACAGTGGCCCGAATATATACACATAAGCGGCCGTTGAATGATGCGATACATTGAATTTGGGTGATTTGAAATGATTTTTACGTATTTGGCATTATGCCGTCCATTGCGTAGTGGTCTGAATATAAAATAAATAAATAAATATAAACATTGGCGGACTTTACACACAGTGCCATCTAGCCCCAAACTAAGCAACGCTTGTACTATGGGAACCAGATAACTGATAGAATACTTAAATACTTTTTTTTTGTAAATACATACTTATACATAGTAACACCCAGACACAGAACAAACATCTATGTTCATCACATAAATATTTGCCCTGGGTGGAGATCGAACTCCATATTAACGGCCATTGAATGACGGTCTCGGTATTTAGGAAATCGGGTCTAATTACTAACATGTTCCACTCAAACCTCGCTCTGTTTGTTGGAGCAACCTAATTTGGCCAACGTTCTGTTATGTCATTCGTTATATTTTGTAACTTAATTTAAGAGCTTTTTTCATAAAGGCGTGGCTTAAAAAATGAATTTGTTTTTATGGTAGTCGGAGGCAGGCTCGGATTTAGGAACCGTTGCCTCGGGCCAAATTACTTTGTTAAGTAGGTAAGGTATGTTTGAAATCGTAGGTAACAATATTAAAATAGAAAAACATAATACAATTATGACGTAACAAAGAACATGTATAAAGACGAGCTTAACCCTAAAAGAGTTGTCGACCAAAAAAACTTCATAATCATATTCATATTCAGTTATTGCTCCAGTTGGTACAATGGTCTTAACATATTTGTACAGAGTTTCTCAACATGGGCCCCGCTAGGGCACTACAATAATATATTATTCTAATTACATACTAATAAAAAATAGGATTACGACTGTAATTTTCAAGTACGGTAGACATCCTCTCAGATCTCCAGGTGCTAAGATCCTAGAAGATATCTAAATATGTTAGTTAGAGGCACGTCCAAACATTATATTTGGTACATTCCCACATTTTGCAGTAGTTAAATCTTTATCATCACTACATAGTATAAAGCAAAGTCGCTTTCCGCTTCCCGCGTCTGTATGTATTATGTATGTATGTATGTATGTTTGCTTATATCTTTAAAACTACACAACGGATAATTAATATAATTCAATTTATACATTCCGTGACAATCTCTGACAGATCTAAGATTGCTTTGTTTGCGCGTTTGTTCGCAATAAAACGTAAGAACGCAAATGCTGACTACAGCAAAAATATGGGTTTATGCAAAATATATTTTTTGAACGTGCCTCTTGCTCCCTCCTTTAGACATCTTAAAGGATCTAAGCGCCTTGAGATCTGGGAGCATGTCTACCGTACTTGGTGATTACAGTCGTGATCCTATTTCATTTCATTTCAATTCGTTGGGTACAGTACAATACTATTACAGTAAGTACCTACTATTAGGTACTGTCCCTCAATCCATCCCATGATACTACTTCATTTCATTTTAATTTTAATCCGTTAGGTACAGTACAGTATGGTACCGTTAGGTACTATTAGCACAGTACTAGCCCCCACTACTGCCCCTCAAGTCCATCCCTGGACCCAACAATAACAATGAATCAAATAGATGCCGCAGAGCGTGCTTTTACGACAACATATTTCAAAATTTAATACTTTGCTGGAATCACTTGCGTGGTTTTAAATACTTGAAATCACTTTTCAAATGTATTTTTTTTTATAGAAAATGTTCTTGACAGGCCTCACAGCTCAGCTCTACCTTCTGCGGTGTAGTTTGTGGGTTCAATCCCCACCCAGGACAAATATTTGTATGACGAAAATAGATATTTGTTCTGTGTCTGGGTGTTAGTATGTATCATATGTATGAATTTACAAAAAAAAGTATATACATAAGTATTCTATCAGATATCTAGTTCCCATAGCACAAGCTTTGCTTAGTTTGGGGCTAGATGGCGCTGTGTGATAATGTCCACTAATATTTATTTATGCCTTGAATAGAGCAATCTACATTAAAATTATATATTCGTAAGTAATTCTGTCTCTTCATTTCTGTTACATTTTTGTTGCAGTATTTATACAATTATGATAATAAAGATTTAACTACTGCAAAATGTGGGAATGTACCAAATATAATGTTTGGACGTGCCTCTAACTAACATCTTTAGATATCTTCTAGGATCTTAGCACGTGGAGATCTGAGAGGATGTCTACCGTAGGTACTTGAAAATTACAGTCGTAATCCTATTTTTAGGGTTCCGTACCCAAAGGGTAAAATCGGAACCCTATTACTAAGACTTCGCTGTCCGTCTGTCTGTCCGTCTGTCCGTCTGTCCGTCTGTCCGTCTGTCCGTCTGTCCGTCTGTCCGTCTGTCCGTCTGTCCGTCTGTCCGTCTGTCCGTCTGTCCGTCTGTCCGTCTGTCCGTCTGTTAGTCTGTCACAGGGCTGTATCTCATGAACCATGATAGCTAGACAGTTGAAATTTTCACAGATTATGTATTTCTATTGCTGCTCGAACAACAAATACTAAAAACAGAATAAAATAAATATTTAAGGGGGGCTCCCATACAACAAACTTGATTTTTGCATTCCAGCGCCATCTAGTTTCATTTGATGTTACTACGTATTATAGGTACTTTTCGCGGTCTCATGCGACCGCTCGGGGTAGGAGAGGTAAGATGAAAGAGGTTTGCGATTCCGCTGGCAGGTGGCGCTATTTTACCACTATCGGTAAAGTAAGTCGGTAAATAGGTGGTACTTCACATGATCGAATAAAAAGTTTGAAATTGAATTATTGAATTCATGTAGTTAGGTAAATAGGTACCTAGGTAGATATTATTAATTTCAAATTAATTTCGAGTTCGAATCCTGGCCGTGCATCAATGGATATTTCTGTTCGAAAAATGTACCTATATGCGCGTTACACGTGTTTATAACAGTGAAGGAAAACATCGTGAGGAAACCTGTTAGTATTCTTGAAAGCGGCGACGGGATTGCAACCTATCACGTGTGGAATGCTAACTACGTAGTTAGGTAAATAGGTAGGTTACGAGATATTATGAATTATTTTTTATGTTTCTAGGGTTCCGTATCTAAAGGGTAAAAAACGGGACTACTAAGACACCGCTATCCGTCTGTCTGTTACCAGGCTGTATCTCGTGAACCGTGATAGCTAGACAGTTGAAATTTTCACAGATGATGTATTTCTCTAAAATCAGCATAAAATAAATATCTAAGTGAGACTCCCGTACAACAAACGTGATTTTTTTGCCGTTTTGATAATAGTACGGAACCCTTCGTGCGCGAGTCCGACTCGCACTTGGCCGGTTTTATTTTTATTTTATTTTTTAAATTGGACTTAAATCTTCATTAGTACACCCGTGCGAAGGCGGGACAGACAGTTCGTTTATAAATAAATCGATATGTCTATACAACGTCCTAACAAAATAACGTCTGAAACGTGCTTTTAATAAAGAGTATAATTAAAAAACCGGTCAAGTGCGAGTCGGACTCGCGCACAAAGGGTTCCGTACTATTATCTTTAAAAAACGACAAAAAACACGTTTGTTGTATGGGAGCCCGACTTAAATATTTATTTTATTCTTTTTTCGTATCTTTTCGTTATCTTTTTTAGTATTTGTTGTTATAGCGGTAACAGAAATACATCATCTGTGAAAATTCCAACTGTCTAGCTATCACGGTTCATGAGATACAGACCTGTGATAATAGGGTCCCGTTTTTAACCTTTGGGTACGGAACCCTAAAAAACAATTAAAAACATGTATTATTTGTGGGGTCGGCACAACATGTATTATTATTCTTCCATTTTTAGGGTTCCGTACCCAAAGGGTAAAATCGGAACCCTATTACTAAGACTTCGCTGTCCGTCTGTCTGTCTGTCTGTCCGTCTGTCTGTCACAGGGCTGTATCTCATGAACCATGATAGCTAGACAGTTGAAATTTTCACAGATTATGTATTTTGGTTGCTGCTATAACAACAAATACTAAAAACAGAATAAAATAAATATATAAGGGGGGCTCCCATACAACAAACGTGATTTTTTTGCCGCTTTTATAGATAATGGTACGGAACCCTTCGTGCGCGAGTCCGACTCGCACTTGGCCGGTTTTTTTTTTCAACGTTGCTAGTCTAAAATATTTATGAAAAAACCGGCCAAGTGCAATTTTAGGATTCCTAAATCACGATCGCTCTTATTTCTTTTTCGTTAAAGTCTAAAGTTTTCGTTAAGTTGCATAACCTCAAAATGGAAGTTCCTTAGGATATTTTATATGGAAGTGCAAAAAAATAAGTCAAAATTTCACTTTGGTCAACACCTTTTTACATGCTGACTAAATTTACTTTAAATTACGTAGACTAGCGTACGTTTTAGAACTGTCATCCTGAGGTTACGCGAATTTAGACTTTAAAGTAAATGAATATGAGCGGTCGTGTTTTAGGAATCATAAGTTGTATCATGGACATAACAGAATCGCCACTATCGTCATCATAAAATACTTGTACACTCCGTCACACACACATACATGTTAGAACTATTTTATTACGAATCTTTTTTAGGGTTCCGTACCCAAAGGGTAAAAACGGGACCCTATTACTAAGACTTCGCTGTCTGTCTGTCTGTCTGTCTATGTGTCTGTCTGTCTCTCCGTCTGTCTGCCACAGGGCTGTATCTCATGAACCGTAATAGCTAGACAGTTGAAATTTTCACAGAATATGTATTTATGTTGCTGCTTTATCAAAAAATACTAAAAATAGAATAAAATATATATTTATGGGTGTCTCCCATACAACAAACGTGATTTATTGGCCGTTTTTTATAGATAATGGTACGGAACCTTTCGTGCGCGAGTCCGACTCGCACTTGGCCGGTTTTTATTACATTGAAGAGATGATAACGTCTAAATATGACCAACATTGTAAATGCAATAAAATATGCACTGCTTCGCTTCAGTGGATCGCAGTCTTTTTAAAACTTTTCTATACAAAATCCCTTTGAGCAAAATATTGTTTAAGCTTGAAAGAGCTTTCACACTTGTTGGCAGCTAATTCAGCCAAAGTTTAACATTTGCAGTTGCATTTGTTTTGTGGCATTGTTTCATATCAAAACTAAGCATTTATTGGTGTCGATTCTGTTGGCACCAGTAAAAATTAAGATTTCCTAAAAATAAATAAAAACAATTTTGCTTTTATTCATTTACCATAAAATAAATATGTATTGGTGGAGATTATCTCACAGCGCCATCTAGACCCAAACTAAGCAAAGCTTGTACTATGAGAACTAGATAACTGATAGAATACTTAATATATTTTTTTGTAAATACATACATATGATACATAAACCCAGACACAGAACAAACATCTATGTTCATCACACAAATATTTGTCCTGGGTGGGGATTGAACCCACACCCTACAGCGCAGAAGGCAGAGCTACTACCAACTGTACTGAGCTGTGAGGCCAGTCGATCAAATTTTAGCATGGTACCAACAGAATCGACACCATTATCTACCATATTTTAGAGTTGAACTCTCCGTTCAGATGCACGTTGTTGCCCATTGTGTCAAAAAAAGCTGAATACGATCGTCAGTTCAACAATAATGAGGTTATAGTATTATAAAGGGTTTATGATCATTAGTGATATCGCAAAAGGATTACAGTACTTGCAGTGTCTGATCAACTACTTTATCTATAACTAGCTGCTCGACCCGGCTTCGCACGGTGGATAAAAAGTAGCCTATGTGTTATTCTGATGTATAATCATATTACTGTAAAGTTTTATTTTAATCCGTTCAGTACTATTTGCGTGAAAGAGTAACAAACAAACACACAAACACACACACACTCAATCACAAACTTTCACATTTATAATATTATTAGGATTAGTAGGATAACTATGGTCTGATCATAGTTTGTATATTTTTTTGTTTATTATGGTTTTGGTTTCGTCTCGTTTTTTTTGCAGCCTAGACTCCTCATACAAGGCGAACACTGTCAGACAACACATATAGGCTACAGATTCTGTGTAAACCACCGAGCGCGATTAACGACGCGCCCCGACTGTGACATTAAACCGTCCAATCAGAATGCATTTTTACCACTTCCCTTGACACGCACACCTCAACGTTTTGACAGAATTGTTTGTATGAAGAAATGAAGCCATTAGACGTCTATTGGGCTTTGTGATGGCTCCAGCAGTGTGGAAGTCCCTGGGTCATTCACACCCACAAGTTGAAGGTTGTCTTCCCTCTAATGAACCGTGTAATGTACTTCGCTATAGAGTCATCGAATGAGGTTTTCTAAGCTATTTGTAATTGGATTAGTTCGAAACTTGCAATAATTTTATTTATAGTGATAAGTTAAGATTTTAAGATCTGCTAGAAAACACTAATTTAATTAAAAACTTTTAGTACTTGTAGAATAGTAAACTATACTAAGTAAACTATCTATATATATAAAAATCAATGCCACTTTTCGTTGTAATTTTATAACTCAAGAACGGGCTCACCTATCCAAACCAAATGTTTAGGCTTTGTTCGGACTATTTAGTAGATGGTTTATGTAAAGTTTGCACAACAAATGTGATTGTTTTGTCGCTTTTTATAGATAATGGTATGGAACCCTTGACGCGCGAGTCCGACTCGCACTTAGCCGGTTTTTTATATGCGTATACATTAAAATAACATTTATTATCTACATAAATACCGCGCATACCTGGTTACTGGTTATATAGTGAATATTATGGACATTCATCACACATTGCTATCTAGCCCCAAACTAAGCAAAGCTTATACTATGGAAACTTGGCAACTGATAGAATACTTATAATTATACTTTTTTTGTAAATACATACTTATACATATTAACACACAGACACAGAACAAACATCATGTTCATCACACAAATGTTAAAAACCAGCCAAGTGCGAGTCGAACTCGCGCACGAAGGGTTCCGTACTATTATAAATAAATAAGTAACATTTCTTTATGTCAAATAAATAAATAAATTATCTAATAAATAATATATAATAATTTGAAATTAATATATACCTAGGTACCTATTTACCTAACTACATGAATTCAATAATTCAATTTCAAACTTTTTAGTCGATCATGTGAAGTACCACCTATTTACCGACTTACTTTACCGATAGTGGTAAAATAGCGCCACCTGCCAGCGGAATTGCAAACATCTTTCATCTTACCTCTCAAACCCCGAGCGGTCGCATGAGACCGCGAAAAGTACCTATAATAACGTAGTAACATCTAATGAAACTAAATGGCGTTAGAATGCGAAAATCACGTTTGTTGTATGGGAGCCCCCCTTAAATATTTATTTCATTCTGTTTTTAATATTTGTTGTTAGAGCAGCAATAGAAATAGATAATATGTGAAAATTTCAACTGTCTAGGTATCATGGTTCATGAGATACAGCCCTGTGACAGACAGACGGACAGACGGACAGCGAAGTCTTAGTAATAGGGTCCCGTTTTTACCCTTTGGGTACGGAACCCTAAAAATGAACCCACAACCTACAGCACAGAAGGCAGAGCTACTACCAACTGAGCTGCGAGGTCAGTCAATCTATCGATAAGCTCATTAATCCCGCTGAAGTGTCTGAAAGTTAGTTTCCAGAGTCCGATAAGTCATTGACCCGGCTTAGTGTAACTACGTTTTGATAGTTGTTCTGGAATTTCCATGTACCTTTACAGGTTGATGTTTGATAGGACAGATACAGACATCGCCATCCGGCATCCGCGAGCTACCTCCAACGGTGTTATTGTTCGGTTGTTCAAACTTGTGTCTTGCGAATGCCGCACTCGAGATCTGCGCTATAAATATATAGTCGCATCTTTACAGCTGTTTTGTATATATTCCTACATAATAAATAATAGGATCACGGCTGTAATCCCCAAGTACGGTAGACAATGTAGACATCCTCTCAGATTTCAAGGCGCTTAGATCCTTGAAGATGTCTAAAGGGAATAGTTAGGGACACAAACATTATGTATGGCACAATATCCACATTTTACAGTAGTTATTCGAACATGGAGTTCATAGTTTATCTACCAAAAGATAATAACCATTTGAAGATGAGCAGACTACAACAATAGGATATGAAATAGACATATCGCTCGCCATTTGAACGCGTTTTCACTTGTTGCTTTTGCAAAGACTTGTTCCGGACAAGTAGCACGAGATAATGCCCGCGCCCAAAGCCGAGTATTCACTAACGACACGACTGTAATCCCCAAGTACGGTAGACATCCTCTCAGATCTTCAGACGCCTAAGCGATAGACATCTATGAAGGATCTAAGATCCTGTACAGATGTCTAGTGCGTCCAAACATTATATTTGGCACATGCCCACATTTTGCAGTAATTATCATTCCATACGTGACGTTGCAAGCCCATCGCCGCTTATAAGAATACTAACTGGTTTCCTCACGATGTTTTCCTTCACCGTTTTGAGCACGTGTTTGATGCGCATATAAATTTTTCGAACAAAAAAATCCATTGATGCTCGCCGGGATGAACCCATGACCTTCTGATTGAAGGTCGAGATACCTCCCTCTCGGCCAACACGACTTTTGTGAGTACTCGGCTTAAGACGCGGGCCTTATATCGTGTTGCTTTGTGATTCAACCCTTGTACCTACTTGTGTTGATTGCCCATTTATAAGGTAACTGCGGGCATAAAGGCAAAATGGCGTAAACAGAACTCGGATAATTAAGCCTTGTTCGTATCGTCTGACATCTCATACCGTAACAAAATTAGGTATGAACACGTAAAATATTGCAGTATGTTGAACGCAGAATCGTTTTTACTCAATAACCGCTAAACATACAGTTTTATTTTTTATGACAAAGATAACTTAAGGAGTTAATCTAGATAAATTATAGACAGAAACACGATTGGTGAAACTTTTCTCGATAGATTTATTTACCAAAGTTGGCTCTTCCAAAATACTAATTTCGTTTTTACTCAAAACTATGAATAGTTAAACAGTTCATTTTTATTTAATTCGTTAGATAATCGTACTGTATGCTCTGGAACAGCAAATAGGCTATTTAATAACCGGATACCACACGAGTCGTGGGTGAGACACCATAGATAGCTAGTTTATCATAGACTTGCCTACCTGTGACAGACTTTGTCCAGTCAAATTTTAATAATCCTAATAATTTTATAATTGCGAAAGTTTGTGATAAGGCTGCTATGTTTGTTCCCTAATCAAAAATAAACGACAAACGGATTAAGATAAAAAATTCTGTAGTATGTAAATAAAAAATTAGAATAAATAAAACTTATAATCCGTAAAACAACCCCTAAATGATAAAAAAACGCAAAAAGGATGATTTTGGTATAGATGGCGCTGATGTGCAAAAAATTAGATCTCAGACCGAAAACATTGAGTTGTCATAGCAACGCATTCAACCAAAAAAGTTGAATCCTACCAAGGCCGGTATTGGAAATTTATATTGTCAAAAAAATATGACATCAATTTGACTACCGAATCCGAAATCCCTTTAAAGGGGGTGCAGGGGCTTGAAGTTTGAAAATAAATTCACAAAACGAAGTCGCGGGGGTTCCCACTGGTCATAGATATTTCAGATCCATCTTTACTATTTCATTTCTAGCGCTATAACAAGATGTCACATCTAAACTTTTTCAATTCCGTAAAAGGCAAGGCAATCTTCAAGGTCGGTCTTGTTGCGTGGTACGTAATTTTAGTGCGTTCACTTTGCTAATGAAAGTTTGGTCGCTTGGTGTCGGTTTGTCAAAAAACGTTGGCTGTTTTAATACAACCATAATAAAGCGTTGATATTAGAACTCACTAATACTGTAGCTTTGGATATATGAAACAATTTTTGAAATTAGTTTAGTAGTTTTTAGGGTTTGCACACCAGCGCCATCTATATCCAAATCATCATTTTGCATTTTTAGGGTTCCGTACCCAAAGCGTAAAAATGGGACCTAAGACTCCGCTGTCCTCTGTCCGTCTGTCATACAATAAACGTGTTTTTTTTGCTGTTTTTTATAGCCGACCCGTGACAGACGTTGTCTTGTCAAATTTCAGTAATCACATAGGAAAAAGAATTCCAGGCAACTTTCAATTTTATCCTATAAACCCTGTACTGATAAAATGAAAATTGTTGTTTTTTCCTATTTTCTTCGTATTTTTTACGTTATTTCTTTACATAAGAACCTTCCTCAGACTTCATCAAACACAACAAAAATGAAATCAGCCAAATCGGTTCAGCCGTTCGAGTTTTACGCTTAGCAACACATTCAGCGATTCTTTTTTATATATAAGACTAGCTGACCCGTGCCCGCTTCGCTGTGCGTAAGACATTTCTAATACCATCGTTGACTTTTTTGTAGACGTTTTTAAGGTGTACAATACTATAGTACATTATTTTGATATATCTCGTGGGGTTCAGCCAACATTTGCAATGTAAGCGCAAAAAAATGTGTTTATTTACGACATCACATTAGAAACCTCTAAAATTATCAGTGTTTCTCTACTATATTATGCATGTATTATACATATAAACCTTCCTCTTGAATCACTCTATTTATTAAAACCGCATAAAAATACGTTGTGTAGTTTTAAAGATATAAGCAAACATACATACATACATATTACATACAGACGCGGGAAGCGGAAAGCGACTTTGCTTTATACTATGTAGTGATGGTACGGAACCCTTCGTGCGCGACTCGCACTTGGCCAGTTTTTTATTTGTGAAGCTGTGATTTTCTTTTAAAACATTTCTCGAAGTGACCTTTAAAAAGAAAGATTAAAGGCGAGAACCCTACACCTCTGACGTTCAACAAAAACAATTAAAAGTTATCCTTATCTTAAAGGGATTTGGATAAAATTCGATAGACATTTTAGTTATCACGTTACGATTATCATTTTTATAAGTACTTAATTAGAGACAAATTATGCGGAAAAAGCGAGGTGATTTTGCGTTAAAATAGGTACTAGGTAGGCAAGGGCGGATCCAGGGGGGGCTCATGGGGGTCATGACCCCCCCTTGGGCTGTGTCCAGGTCTATGTAAAACTCTTGTAAGATGACTTTGAAGTTTTGCCATAGTTAACAAAATCCTGAAAATCTCTGGAGTCTTTGGACACACAGATTTAAATTTTTGACTACAAATATAAACTACTCAACCTATTAGTTCGTTTTTGGCTGCTTCCATTATTTCGATAATATTTGGCCAGAGTAACGTTACCGCAGCAAAATGGGTATTTAATTAAGTATCTATTTGTCTTTGGAAACTCGAAATTTAAAATTCGGTCACAATCACACGAAACCATGGTCTATATTACTGCATACTTCAAATCCCGATTAAACCCAACATTTGGCTCTAGTAATGTTCACGTGCGCCAACGCTGGATTCGCCCTCGTAGGTATGGCTGCCATCCGTCCCCGGATTTGTCCTAGTTTAGAGGGCGTCCGGGGAGCGTCCGGGCGGGGATTCATTTGTAGTCCGGGTTTAAAATTTGGCCACCCGCGACACAAGCACTGTGCCGGAATTGTGAAATTAACTTTTCGATTAAGGGAGCTGTTTGTGAAATATTAAGCTTTAAATTGCACCCTCCCCCCTGTTAACATGTCCGGGTTCTGGGCTCTAAAATCCGGGGTTTTCACGTGTCTTGTCCTGGTTGCCAATTTTTAGAGATGGCAGCCCTACTCGTAGGTAGGTACAACAAATGCTTTGGAAATGACGTCCGGTGGATTTGATAAAAGAACTTCTAATTATTATTATTTGAAACCGATACCGTGTGTTTTGAGTGTGTATGTGTGTGTGTTTTGTGTGTGTGGATGAAGTGTGGCAAATTCATTACGCTAATTGAACATCCAACTAATATTATAAATCCGAAAGTTTATGACGATGTATGGATGTTTGTTCCACGATCACGTCTAAACAACCTGACGGAGTTGGGAAGGGACTTTGCATATACATAGTACTTTTTTTTAATTATTATTCTTGTTTGAGCCTTCACCTTTTTCGATTGGCACCACACTGGAACTCCACATAGCATTAGGGAAAGGATCATTAAAAAAAAGGTAGACCCCAAACCGTGTTTGTTGCCTAATTCTTCTAGGCTTGGAATCGGCGTAGCTTCACCTAGTTCCTTTTCAAAGTGATCCTTGTAATTTTATTGAAATAAATGATATTGGAATTTGAATTTGAATATCCTATGAAAATATCAAATAGGCTACTTATTATCCAGGTCACATGAGAGCGAAGCAGCGGGCGGAAGCTAGTAATATAAAATCTAATATGCGGGATAGGTACTGCTGACGATTCACGACTTCGCCGGCATGAAAATAATTTTCCAAATATATTTTCCATCTAGCATTTAAAATTTCGCTTCTCAACAATTTTAGAAAGCTTGTAGATTTATTTCATCGTCTTAGAATATTTTTTTAATAAAAAGTAGGTTATGTGACTAAATAGATAGGTTTTATTTGGGGCTTTGGGGATAGAATATTTATTTATTACTAGCCGACCCGTGACAGATGTTGTTCTGTCAAATTTCAATAATCGAATAGATTAGACTGAATATTTTTAGTCTGTGATTTCAAATTTGTTGCACACCAGCCATCTATACCAAAATCATCCCTTTTGAGTTTTTTTGTAATTTTGGGGATGTTTTACGTTTTTTTATGTAGTCTATGTTTTATTCTGGCGCTATATCTACATCTACAGCAAATTTCAACTTAATCTGTTTTAACGTTTAAGCCTGATTGAGGCAAAATATGTATTGATAATCATTTAGTTTTTACAAAATAAAATAATTTTAATTATTTTATTTTGTAAAAACATATACTACAAATAATTTTTCAATTAAAATTTTGTTAAAACATATACAACAAATAATTTTTCAACATTTAAAATTTCACATTTTCATTTAAAATTTTGTTAGCCCCGTGAATCTCGTTTCCGCACGGACGCAGTTTTGAAAGTGAAATAGAATAATATTGGTCTGATCTCAGTGTGTGTGTGTGGTGAATACACAACACACACTACTATAATTACAGGAGTTAGTTCGTAGAACGATGAGTTCTAAAGTACGTGGGTGCAAAACTGTGGGGCTATTTTGTAAAAACATGATTATCATGTTATGATATTCATACCAATATTTATTGGTACTGAATGCCATAATACCTCCGCTTTTTATGCTGTTTAAACCTATACCTCTACGCTTCCAATACAATAACTACGCAGAAGCGAATATATAGGTGCATAAACAGTGAATAGTTACCATGAAAATTGTACAGATTAGGTATTCTCTAACATTAGGTATTGCATTCAACATCACAACATGATAATCATGTTTTTACAAAATAGTCCCACTGCACTGGTTTGTTGGAGTTGTAGGTACTTTATAACTGGGAATCTTGTTTCAAAAGTAATCATAGTTAGTTAAAGCGTCTTTTATTATGATTGTTAATGCTAATTTGTTTTGAACTACTTAGTTTGAGGAAGTGTTTTTGGAGCCATACTAATCAGTGTAAGTTTTTGAAGTGAATAGTTGTTTAGGCGCGTTAAGTACTTTCTTCAAAGCTTTTATTAAGGGGCTCCCAGTCGCTGATTGCTCTTTTTCGAAACGAATAAAGAAATACTTCTGAACAAGCCTTATTTTTATAATATTTTTAAGCCTTATTTTTATATAAATTATAATATACTTATAAAAATAAGCCTCTTATTTTTATAAGTATATTACTTCAGGTTCCTACCTAGATTTCTATTAAGCTGAAAACATAATAGCAGAAACTTTTATTCAATCAAAATTATTTCTATATGATACGTTTTAGAATTTATGATCGAAATATTTTATATACCTACTATTAAAATCAACTTGTGATTTATTGTTAAAGATAGGTAATATGTAGATCTAGATTTCTATTAGAATAGATTTTTAATAAGTAATTATACATAATTTATATCATTAATTTATTCGAAAAGCTAAGGCGAACCACGCGCTGACGTGTGTTTGTCGTCATTGCAGCGGTCGGTAGGATTATTTATCGAAGTTATTAAAGATGGGTACATCTTTATTCACATATACTATACATTATAAAATAGGAGAAGTGGCTTGTCCACAAGTATTTATTTTTTCGTTTCAAACAAAAACAATCGTCAACTGGGAGCGCCAGTTAGTTCGTTAGTTTGTGTGCAAGTGCGGGCCAAATCTTGCAATTGAATTTTAAACCAGTTCCCGACAACAAATTAAGCATACCGACAACTGAAATTTAGCATACCTAAAATAATAAATAACATGTGACTCGTCTCCGATACAATAGTGTACCATTGCCATTATTTATTTCTGCTCCATCTAGTAGTTTTTGTTAGAACCTACTGTAGCCGGATGTATCCCTAAAAACGTGAAAGTGGCGGTACAGTTTTTTCTGGCAACCTTGTACAGTTGTCCAAGGTGACGGATAAATAATTGTTTTACCTTGTACACGTGTACAAGGGGACGTTTCAGTGGTTATATAAAAAAGGTTAATTAAAATATTTAAAAAATAATAATAATAATGGATCTATATGATTAAATTACACGAATTTTCACACTGCAGAATTAAAGTCATTTTATGACGCTCTAAGAGCAATTTCGGTATACTGCGTAGTTCAAATTATACGCATGTTTAGTCGTAAAAAATCGACTTTTTTTAGGGTTCCGTACCCAAAGGGTAAAAACGGAACCCTATTACTAAGACTTCGCTGTCCGTCTGTCCGTCTGTCCGTCTGTCCGTCTGTCTGTCTGTCACAGGGCTGTATCTCATGAACCATGATAGCTAGACAGTTGAAATTTTCACAGATTATGTATTTCTATTGCTGCTCTAACAACAAATACTAAAAACAGAATAAAATAAATATTTAAGGGGGGCTCCCATACAACAAACGTGATTTTCGCATTCTAGCGCCATCTAGTTTCATTTGATGTTACTGCGTTACGTAACGTACGTACGGAACCCTTCGTGCGCGAGTCCGACTCGCACTTGGCCAGTTTTTTAAATTTAAATTGTAAAATTTTACATTCCACTTTTATGGTGGAAACTGGAACTGTGCTTAACCCTACCTTCAGAAGAGGGCGTTGTCTGCGACACAGTTCTATAGGTCTGCAAATGTCGAAGACATAAAATTTTTTGTTACTTTTAATAAAAAAAAAAACAATAATAGGATCACTACTGTTATCCACGAGTACGGTAAACAGAACTCTTAGATCTTTAAGCACTCAAATCTTTGAAGATGTCTAGAGGAGTTAGCCAGAGGCACCAAACATTACATTTTTCCCATGCACACATTTTGCAGTAGTTAATATACATTTAACTAGCTGACCCGTGCCCGCTTCGCTGTGCGTAAGACATTTCTAATACCATCGTTGACTTTTTTGTAGACGTTTTTAAGGTGTACAATACTGTAGTACATTATTTGGATATATATCTCATGGGGTTCAGCCAGCATTTGCAATGTAAGCGCAAAAAAATGTGTTTATTTACGACATCACATTAGAAACCTCTAAAATTATCAGTGTTTCTCTACTATATTATGCATGTATTATACATATAAACCTTCCTCTAGAATCACTCTATTTATTAAAAAAAACCGCATCAAAATCCGTTGTGTAGTTTTAAAGATATAAGCAAACATACATACATATTACATACAGACGCGGGAAGCGGAAAGCGACTTTGCTTTGTACTATGTAGTGATATACTATTGTTTTTGGTTCCAAATAAATATATTTGATTTTGAATTTAAATCTTCCATTTTGTTCCAGTCTTCTGGCCGCCGGAAAGCTTGGAGAGTCAGCAGGTGGCGCGTGGCAGCTCCATAGACTACATCGCGGCGCTGCTCCTGGCTGCAATGGCGGCTGTTCTACTGGCTGCTGTGGGGTACCAGTGCGCGGCCACTTGGAGGTGGTTTGTTGGAAGGTGAGAATATGAGGTCACAATATGAGGCACAGCAGGGCCCTTACTCTGCAAAACGATTACAGCGACAGTGCTCCGATATATTCGGCCAAACCGCATTCTCAGAAATCGTCGTCTGTCATAGTCATTGACCACACAGCCTATAGACTCCTCATGCAAGGCAAACACTTTCAAACAACACATTAGGCTTATACTGCTGATATCAGACACCAAGAGTGACTCACGACGCGCCCCCCGGACATTGAACCGGCCAATCATAATGCCTTTTTTACCATGAACCAAACACCTCAGTGATTTGACTGAAATATTTGTTTGAAAAAATTAAGCCATTCTATTGGGCTATGTGGTCGATGGTCGTAGTAGAGTATGATGTCAATTGTCAAAAGTGATGTCGGTCGTTCCGTCCTTTTAAAGTATAGTCGGATACGATACGACGTTTGTCCCAATATATCGTTTTCGAGAGTAGACCCCTATGACCTCAACGAGTCGGTTAAGTTGAATCGGAGACTTTGTCTCTAACAAAGACATCAAGTCCATAGATTTTTAAGGGGCTGTATGTCGACATTGATCTTTTTCGAAACGAAAAAAGAAATACTTCTGAACAAGCCACATCTCCTATTTTTATAAGTATATTACTTCAGGTTCCTACCTAGATTTCTATTAAGCTGTAAACATAATAGCAGAAACTTTTCACGATAAAGATATTATTTCAAAATGATACGTTTTAGAATTTATGATCGAAATATTTTATATACCTACTATTAAAATCAACTTGTGATTTATTGTTAAAGATAGGTAATATGTAGATCTAGATTTATATTAGAATAGATTTTTGATAAGTAATTATAAAAAAATTATATCATTAATTTATTCGAAAAGCAAAGGCGGACCACGCGCCGACGTGTGTTTGTCGTCATTGCAGCGGTCGGTAGGATTATTTATCGATGTGATTAAAGATGGGTACATCTTTATTCACATATACTATACATTATAAAATAGGAGATGTGGCTTATTCAGAAGTATTTCTTTTTTCGTTTCGATCAAAAACAATCGTCGACTGGGAGCGCCTTAATAATAATTACCAGAGGCCTGACAGACAGACACTTTTTGTGTAGTAAAAGTGTCAGTTTTGGCATTTTGACGATACGTTATCGATACGATAGTGGTTCATGCTAACCCCCAGGTCTGTAGTATAAACATAACTTGTACAAAACTCTCCATAATTGTTTCTGTCAAATCATTCCAAGTGTCCATGTTTATATTATGTTGTAGAACTTGTAGAACATCAATAGTTCCTGCTCAAATCCACCCTAGTATCCCCATTGGCGTTTCAGTAGTAACTCTTCTACGTATTACTAATTCATTTTTGGTACAGTAGGGTCAAAGACCCGGTTGTGGTGCCTACCCCGGTTTTAGTCATTTTTAATTTTGGCAGTCAATAACTAAGCATTGCAAACAAACTTGTTTAAAATCTATATATTACAATTATTTGTCTATGGTCCGTTGTGATTAGTGAAAGTTATATGATGCGTTATACCTCTAACTCTATACTTGATTGACCACAACTAAATATTTCCCGTTTTGTTTATGTAAATATGAATAATTAATAACTATATATATATTTTACAAAATTGAAAATTAAAATGCCCACAACCAGTTCTCTCACCCTAGTTGATGTCCAGATTAAAGTATGAAGGGTTCTGTGACTGATAGTAGAATATGAATTGTTGGGAAGAAAATATAGTGCGTCTTACTGCTTACATTATACATATAAATTTTGGAATCCTGGCAACGATTAAAAGATTTTTATAGCAACAGTTTTTAAATTATCTGAGGCGAATGCTTGCCGTATTACAGGCACCGTTTTTAGAAAACCTGAGCTCAATTTTACAGTTTTTTTGTGTGTAAGCGATCTTAATAATTAAGTTAGTGCGCGCCAAATCTTCGAGCTTAAATATAATCTCCCTGTAAATCCAATAACTCTCATTAAAAAAACCATTTTCAGTAGACTTATGCTCAGTTTTTATATTCAAAATTCAACTATAATGCAACGTATAATAAAAATTAAATAGGGTAAGTCAATAGTGGGTCAATTTTTAAAAGTCTTAACATTTTAAGAAACCTTTGCTCAACACCTACAAGTTGTAGAACCATAATCAGAAAATAATAATGGGCTATTTGACAAGATTTTGAAAACCTTTCTAGATTATTCAGTAATGACTGTGGAACCCATAAAAAATACTATTTTCATGTCTGTTAAGTATTGGCCCTAAAAATGTAAATTAAATATCGACTGTTTAAATAGCCCGCAAAAACGCTTCTTATGCAAATGGCGTCGCACTAGTTTCTGTGACGTTACATGCTTGTCAACAAATAAACAAACGTCAAGTTGAAAAACTTGACGTTTGTTTATTTGTTAGGCAGGCGATGACATATTGACAAGCATGTTATCGTCGATTCGATCAATCCTGACGTGACTGGCGTTTAAAAATAGATAATTTTAACTATTGTTTTTTTAAGAAATCATTGTTTATTTTCAAGCTATTTTACTCCATAACGCTTTATGAAGGCATAATTTACATATATTACTATCAACAACACTTTATTTTGCATACTGTAAAATAGCCTATTGATACCAACCGGTTGGTAGTTAAGGTGATAAGTAACATTTTTGACATTTTGGATGGGCTGAGTCTACCCGGATAAGACGAAAAAAGTGATAAAACTGCATTATCTCGAAAACCATCAAATTTAAAAAGAAACTATCTGTAATTTATTTAGCTAGTATGATTGTCTAACGAATTATATAAAAATTAACTGTTTAGCTATTCATAGTTTTGATTAAAAACGAAACTAGTGGTTTTGAAGAGCCAACTTTGGAAAATACATCTATCGAGAAAAGTTTCACCAATCGTGATTCTGTCTATAATTTATCTAGATTATATCCTTAAGTTATCTTTGTCATAAAAAACAAAACTGTATGTTTTGCGGTTATCGAGAAAAAACGATTCTGCATTCATCAAACACATTAATTACTCGCCTTAAAGATGGATCTCTATTGATTTGCATTAGAGATATGAGTAGCGTGAAAGTAATGTTAACATTAGGTACTTGATAGCTAATTACACAGAAACTATAATTTAATTCGCTGCCAAAACAAACTTGTGAACTCTATATAGAAACCGAGCATAAGTGACTATCCCTAGCACAATAATTATTATTCTCCTACAATTAGCTTCACTTTTACCATTTGATTTCTCCACATTCATCATATTCACCGTCTGATAGGTGCTGGTTTCCCAGGACAAGACGTGACTCGCAGGCGAGCGCCAGCGACTCCTTGTCGCGGCAAGCTGCCATAAGGATCAGCCACTCGCTGCCTGACCTGCAGACGGAACCTCTGAAGCAGGAGTACGTGCAGGAGCACAAGGATCCGGCGAATAAGAAGGTATTTATCACAGCCATCAGTAGACGAAGACATGTCCTTGGTAGATCTGAAAGCTAGTAAAGCTGTTTAGTTTAGTTAAACAATGGTGGCGATTCTGTTCTGTCCAAGCTAAACTTAAAATTTCGTAAAACAACGATCGATCTTATTCCTTTTATATTAAAGTCTAAATTAGAGTCACATCAAAATGACAGTACTAAAAATTGGGATATTTTAGCCGTTTCTCTATTTTATTTCGCATATTTGACACAACCAAGTGTCATCTTAGTCAACACCAATTTACATGTCGCTTAAATTTAGCTTGACGTTTTCTAAATCTATTACAAAAATCGTAAATTTATTTAAAAGTATTCTGTTTTAGAACTGTTACTTTAAGGTTACGCTATTTTAAACTTTAACTGAAAAGAAATAAGATCGATAGTTTTTAGGAATTTTAACTTAAGCGTGGACACAACAGAATCGCCACCATTATCTCTACAAATTTTATCGGTAATAATTATTATAGGCAACTTTTTTATCCGACGAAAAATGAAGGTTCTCAATTCGATGCGTAGGTTTTTGTTACATTTATGTACTATTTGGTCATACACACACGCGCACATAACTATAGATTTGAACACGGGTGTTTATCACGTAATTACCATGACGACGACCATGACTGTTGTAACATAGCCGAAACGTCAGTAAAATAAATTAAAGATAATTACGTGATAAACACCTGTGTTTAAATCTATAGTTATGTCTTCTAATTACGATAGTTTGAAAAATAACACGCGCAAATATTTTTATTGGTCAAAACATTTTTGTCGGGGTTCTTTTTGGTTTTTAAAGCTTAATTATTATTTTTAAATTATTATGTACAAAATAATTACACAAAACGCGAATAAATAAAACATTAAACATACCAGTAGGGACTATACTAACAGTTCCATTATCCTAATAATATTATAAATGCAAAAGTTTGTGATAAGGCTGCTATGTTTGTTCTCTAATCAAAAATAAACGACAAAGAGGATTAAGATGAAAGTTGCTGTAGTATGTAGATAAAAAATCAGAATAAATAATAGGGGAACTTATAATCCGAAAAACAACCCCTAAATGATAAAAAAAAACAAAAAGGATGATTTTGGTATAGATAGCGGTGGTGTGCAACAAATCTAACATCACAGACTAAAAACATTAAGTCGTCATAGCAACGCAGTTTTGACTAATGAATGATACGCATTCTACCAAAATTCGAAACGGAGTTTCTCTTTTGCGACTGTGACCATAACCTTTTTTGAGGGATAAATCCGCGCTTGTACATGTCATCTGTGATATTACTAACTAACTACCAACATTACATAGTTTCGAAGCTTCAAGTATAAATCTATGTACAGTAATAAAACAAATACTTACCGTGAAATTGTTTCACTGTATGTATGTTTAGTAACAGTGAAAAGCTTTTACTCTAAGCGGAATGGCAAACATGGATCTTTTTATTACATTATGTTTTTAGGGTTCCGTACCCAAAGGGTAAAAACGGGACAATATTACTAAGACTTCGCTGTCCGTCTAGCCGTCTGTCGTCTGTCTATCTGTCTATCACAGGGCTGTATCTCATAAACCGTTATAGCTAGACAGTTGAAATTTTTACAGATGATGTATTTCTGTTGCCGCTAAAATATTAAATAATAAAAACAGAATAAAATAAATATTTAAGTGGGGCTCCCATATAACAAACGTATTTTTTTGCCGATTTATAGATAATGGTAAGGAACCCTTCGTGCACGAGTCCAACTCGCACTTGGCCGGTTTTTTATTTTGCTATATTATTAAGAAAAACACAGCCAGAAAGGTTTTCACATGGTTTTGAGTTAGGTAGAAACTTAGGTTACAATAAAAGCGAAAGTTTACGAGGATGTTTTTTGTGGGTTAGTCCAGAAATCCCCATTGACTATCCCCATCAGTGGGAATTCTGGACTTTTGGATATTTGTGCCTCAATAATGCTCAAACGGATTTGGATGAATATTGGAATATCCATAGTTTATGTTCTAGAATAACAAATAGACTACTTTTTATTCAGGTACTAATAAGGATGCTAGTAATATTTTAAATCTGTGGAAGTTGGGAGGTTTTTGCGTCAAATTCAAATTCAAAAATCATTTATTTCAATAAAATTAGAAGGATCACTTTGAAACGTCTTAGGAACTAGGTGATGCTACGCCGATTCCACGCGACCATTGTCTAGAAGAATCAGGCAACAAACACGGCTTGGGGTCTACCTTTTTTTTAATGATCCTTTAATTAATGCTATGTGCTCCAGTGTGGTGCCGATCGAACAAGGTGAAAGCTCAAACAAATACATATTACACTAATCACAAAATACATCCTATACCGTGGAATAACAAATAGGATATTTTTATCCAGGTAGGTTCCTCACGCTAGTAGGTACATAAAGAAGGATTGATCAATCTGTCTCTTAACATTTCTGGAAAATAAATACACGAAAGTAAACAATGTTACTTTTGTTACTACGGAAAAATGTTAATATTAAAATATAATATTTACTCAGGAGTTCAGGTATTTTTATGAGGAAACGAGGCAGATATTTCTCTGAAGCTTAGTATTCTTTGAAATTGTGACAAACATAGTAATAAGAGTTTGAGAGAGGGTGAAAGCGCTGGTTGTGGACATTTTAACAACATTTTAATTTTCGAATATACCTACGGTTTATATTGAAATAAAAACCGGCCAAGTGCGAGTCGGACTCGCGCACGAAGGGTTCCGTATTTTTATCTATAAAAAACGGCAAAAAAATCCCGTTTGTTGTATGGGAGCCCCACTTAAATAATTATTTTATCATATTTGTTGTTATTCATATTTAAATAGACATAACGGGAAATATTTAGTTGTGGTCAATCAAGTCTAGAGGTATAAGTTATAACGCATCACAACTGTCACTAATCAAAACGGACTATAGACAAAGAATAATATTAACTATAGATTTTAAACAAGTTTGGTTGCTATGCTTAGTTTTTGACTGCCAAAATTGAGAATGACCAAAACTAGGGTAAGCACCACAACCGGGTCTTTTACCCTAATAACAAAATGATTATTTTATGTCCTACTGAATAAAGTAAATAGAGGTAATTCCTTCCATACAAATAAATACTAATATTATAATAGGTAAAGTATGTTTATAAGTTTAGATATAGGAGGTAATCATTGATGGTACTGATCAGATTCTGAAAATAATTTCATGGGTTGAATTTGCAGTATCTCTGAGTGTCATACGGCTACTTTATTTTGATACTAGCCAAACCGTGACAGACTTTGTCTTGTCTTAAATTTGAATAATTGCATAGAAAAAAGCAATTTTAGGCAATTTCCAATTTTTCCCTATCATTTTGTACCTATTAATAAAATAAATTACGAATTTTGGTAGAATGCGTATCATTCGGTAGTCAAATTGATTTCAGATTATTTTGACAAAATAAATTTCTAATACCGACCTTAGTAGGATTCAACCTTTTTGGTAGAATGCGTTGCTATGACAACTCAATGTTTCCGATCTGAGATGTCTAATTTTTGCACACCAGCGCCATCTATCCCAAAATTATCCTTTTTGCATTTTTTAAGGGTTGTTTTTTCGGATTATAAGTCCCTCTTTCTGTTTATCTGATTATTTATCTACATACACAGCGAATTTCATCTGAATCACTTGGTTCGTTTAAGTTTTTATTAGGGTAAAGACATTATATACAAACTCACAAACATTAGAATTAATAGGATTATATTTTTTTTAAACAAATTGCTGTTATTACTTTTATGTCGTTGAAAAACTTGGCGTACGGTGAACAGTTAATTTATAATCAAGATTATTTTATCATCCCAAAAACCGAAAAAAGTTTTAAGTTCCGATGTACCAACTAGGTGGCAGCACCGTCGACTAATTTGTATCTTATATCTGCATTGCATTGTTCTTATTGTATTCTTTGGAAAATATTAATCAGACTGTAGCTGGGCTAAGTAGGTCTTGGGAGCTGGTATAATTAAAAATGCCAACTTTTGTATTAATATTTGTAACTGTACCAGGAAATAAATTTTATATAGTACTAAGTTAATATGTAATGAAGGATAATAAAAGAACAGCGTAGGATAGCCCCCCATAGATAGAAAGACGACCTGATCGATGTTGCTGGAAGCCAAAAATGATGAGTAAAAAATATTTTTAAATTTTTTCCCCTAAAAACCTTATCTAAAATCAAATAAATCGTTAGATCCATTCTCTTTTTAAACTTGCGGTATTTAAGTTTTATTTTTTAGATCATACTAAGAACCGCTCGCGGCTTTGCTTGTGTGGTAACAGTATAAAAAGTAGCCTATTTACATCAGGTTATGTATATTTTAAGTATCATCCAAATCCAGTCACATGGGCGTGATTGAGGCATAAACATCCAGATATTCCCACAAAACTTTCTTAAAAACCGGCCATATGCAAGTCGGACTCTCGCACGAAGGGTTCCGTACCACTAACTATAAAAAACGGAAAAAATCACGATTGTTGTATGGAAGCCCCACTAAAAAAAAGATTTTGTTTATATATAGTATTTGTTGTTATAGCGGCATCAGAAATACATAATCTGTGAAAATTTAAACTGTCTAGCTATCACGGTTCATGAGATACAGCTTTGTGAAAGACAGACGGACGGACGGACAGTGAAGTCTTAGTAATAGGGTCCTGTTTTTACCCTTTGGGTACGAAACCCTAAAAACGGGAAATTACTCACGTATTTTTTTTTTTATTTTCGATGAAGTCGCCGACAACTTTGTCGCTGTATTTATCAACAATTGTTTTTACGTTATTTCCCGTTTTTTACATAATGTGTATGATTCTCACACACTTTCGCAATTTTCACATTATTACTTGGATAGTTTTACACAAATGGTACGGGCCTTGCTGGATGTACTTATTTACTAGTATTTACGTTTTTATGAGAATATAGTATTTTTTGCTCGTTTTTCTCTGTAAGCCAAGTGAACAGTTTCATTCAATTGAGCACTTTTGCGTCTAATGTATCGGAAGGTCTCTATTTTTAGAAGCTACGTAGCCCTCTGAATGAAGCTTTTAAAGGTATTATGATACGTAAACAATAATGTGTAGTACAGTATTAAACAGACAGACAGACGGACAGCGAAGTCTTAGTAATAGGGTCCCGTTTCTACCCTTTGGGTACGGAACCCTAAAAATGCCTTTAATCCTTTTTTGATTATATTTTATATATGTATATCGGTTTTAAAAGTTATTTTGACTTTGAAGAATCTGGCAATTGGTAAAATCTAAAAGCTGTCTTAAAGATAAAAAAATCTATAGGACAAAATCCTAAACTTAAATAAATAAATAAACAAATATTGGCGGACTTTACACACAGCGCCATCTAGCCCCAAATTAAGCGAAGCTTGTACTATGGGAACCAGGTAACTGATAGAATATATAAATACTTTTTTTGTAAATACATACTTACTAGCAGAGCCGGCCACGCGTTGCTGTGTCAACAGATATCGCCATCTGTTAGAATCTTTTGGAGCTAACAGATAATTGTGACTGTCAGATAATAAACAAATAATCACTATCACTACATAGTATAAAGCAAAGTCGCTTTCCGCTTCCCGCGTCTGTATGTCTGTATGTATGTTTGCTTATATCTTTAAAACTACACAACGGATTTTGATGCGGTTTTTTTTTAATAAACAGAGTGATTCAAGAGGAAGGTTTATATGTATAATACATGCATAATATAGTAGAGAAACACCGATAATTTTAGAGGTTTCTAATGTGATGTCGTAAATAAACACATTTTTTTGCGCTTACATTGCAAATGCTGGCTGAACCCCACGAGATATATCAAAATAATGTACTACAGTATTGTATACCTTAAAAACGTCTACAAAAAAGTCCACGATGGTATTAGAAATGTCTTACGCACAGCGAAGCGGGCACGGGTCAGCTAGTTTGCAATAAAATAATATTGCGACTATAAATTGAGACGTAAGCTATCCTATCTTTCAAGTTGGATCAAACTGCACACGGTATGCAAAGTTTGATTCAAATCGGTTGAGTAGTTTAGGAGTCCATCGCCGACAAACAACGTGACGCGTAATTCATCTTCTATACTTATACTTATAATAAATCTGTAGAGAGGTCAATTCTGTACATTAAATATATTTCTAAAATAACTATCAGGGGGTGATTAGGGATCGATACTGATGCTAAAAATGCAATCAGTTAAATTTTTGTCTGTCTGTCTGTCTGTCTGTCTGTATAACCGTTATAGAAACAAAAACTACTCGACGGATTTTAACGAAACTTGGTACAATTATTTTTCATACTCCTGAGCTGGTTATAGTATACTTTTTATCACGCTATAATCAATAGGAGCAGAGCAGTGAAGGGAAATGTTGGGAAAACGGGAGAAGTTACTCCATTTTTTAAGCTTCCGTCGCGTGTGCAACCTTAATGGTTAAAGCTACACAGAAATCATGTATGACGGAAATGTTCTCCTTAAAATTATATAAAAAATATCCCACGACAGCATACGTCTATCTTTTATGGTTGACTCACAATAACACGTGTAACTCCCGATAGCTTAGCAGTTCGAAGCTTTCTGATTATATTTGTCTACTCTTACGTTTATAACACTCTCAGTCATCCCTAATTAAAAACGCGAACGCACAGACAGGCGGCTTGCTTGGCACCTAGAGGCTAGCGAGTCACCTAGCGAGTAGCTTCGTAAAACGAACATTCTCGAACGTTCGCGACCGGCCTAGCAGCTAGGCGTCAAACGCGCAGTTCGGCCGGTCGCGAACGATAATCAATAATTGTCTAATGACAAAAAAGCTGTGAAAAAAAAAACGTTTTATATAAAGACATTCTGTAGTATATTTAGTATCAGCACAGCATTGCACCCGTGCGAAGCCCGGGCGGGTCGCTAGTATAAATTAAGATTATAAAATATATAAATTGACATCCAGACACAAAACAATTTATTACCAATTTCCTCTGTATCAAGGGTGATGTAAGTTTTTGTAGATTGTGTTACTCAAATATTCAGTAGGTTTATTTATACAATTTCATATAACGTTATCATGCGATAATTTTTTGCTCTTTGAATATTAAATGTAAGCCACTGTTTTCAAATAGAATACTTTGATCTAAACCACAGACTTGCCACAACTTAGAACCTACTCATAAAAGTAAATTAGTAATAGGGTTCCGATTTTACTCTTTGGGTACGGAACCCTAAAAAGTATAAAATGCACGGTAAAAGAACGGTATCTGTTTTGATGTTATATTATAGCGATTATTTTTGTATGGTGATACATACACATATCTTTGCACATATTTTTTTACTTGGTGATACGATTTTGATGTTTTGTTTTATTATGTGGAGAACTTAATAACTATATCGTCTCATGACTTTTCGTTTGGTGAAAACATGTTTGTCGGATTTTTTCTTAGTTTTTAAAGATGATATGTGAAATGTTTGGTTTTTTGTATGGGCTGAGTCTACCCGGATAAGACGGAAAAAGTGATAAAACTGCATTATCTCGAAAACCATCAAATTTAAAAAGAAACTGACTGTAATTTATTTAGCTAGTATGAATATCTAACGGATTATATAAAAATTAACTATTCATAGTTTTGATTAAAAACGAAACTAGTGTTTTTGAAGAGCCAACTTTGGAAAATAAATCTACCGAGAAAAGTTTCACCAATTGTGTTTCGGTCTATAATTTATGTACATTTCAAAAAGACTTTGTTTACGACCGTTATGTCGCACAGCGTCTTGTGTAAACCAACGCTTTAAATGACAAACTCGATTGTTCTCAGTTAGAATTTGTTTGAAGTCGTTTCGAAGCTTTGTTTGACACAAAGTAGCCACTGTAGCCAGAGGTCTTTAGCTTGTAACTTTTACTTACCGAGGTACGTAAGCCGAGGCTTCTTTGTAAGCGGAAACCGACATATTATAACGGCAGTAATATATAGCAGGACCATTTTTATGGTTCCGTACCCAAAGGGTAAAAACGGGACCCTATTACTAAGACTTCGCTGTCCGTCTGTCCGTGTCACAGGGCTGTATCTCATGTACCTTGATAGCTAGACAGTTGAAATTTTCACAGATGATTGTATAAACAACAAATACTAAAAACAGAAAAAATAAATATTTAAGTGGGGCATAATCAAGCATCCCATAAAACAAACGTATTTTTTTGCCGTTATTTATTGATTAGTGCGGAACTCTTCGTGCGCGAGTCCGACTCGCACTTGGCTGGTTTTTTTTATATAGAATACCTACCTACATATTGGTGAACATATCACAGCGCTATCTAGCTTAATACTGATAAAATACTTATATTCTCTTTTCTGTATATACATACTTAAGACGCTGCCAGTCGACGATTATTTTTGTTCGAAACGAAAAAAGAAATACTTGTGAACAAGCCACATCTCCTATTTTATAATGTATAGTATATGTGAATAAAGATGTACCCATAACTATAGATTTTGACACGGGTCTTTATCACGTAATTACCTTTAATTTACTTTCCGACGTTACTAATCACGATAGTTTGAAAGATGTACCCATCTTTAATCACTTCGATAAATAATCCTACCGACCGCTGCAATGATGACAAACAAACGTCCGCGCGTGGTCCGCCTTAGCTTTTCGAATAAATTAATGATATAAATTATGTATAATTACTTATCAAAAATCTATTCCAATAGAATTGTAGATCTACATATTACCTATCTTTTACAATAAATCACAAGTTGATTTTAATAGTAGGTATATAAAATATTTCGATCATAAATTCTAAAACGTATCATTTTGAAATAATATTTTTATCGTGAAAAGTTTCTGCTATTACGTTTTCAGCTTAATAGAAATCTAGGTAGGAACCTGAAGTAATATACTTATAAAAATAGGAGATGTGGCTTATTCAGAAGTATTTCTTTTTTCGTTTCGAAAAAGAGCAATCAGCGACTGGCAGCCTCTTAAGATAACACCCAGACACAGAACAAACATCTATGTTCAAATACTTTTGGATAAGCAACAACTGGTATATATTTGCTGCTTACCGCTTATAAAACGAAAGAGTGTCTTGCATTTACCCTCTTTTAAGTGTTATTTACAAAGCTTAAGCACAGCTTTATATTAGCTAGGTAAAGGTTTTAGGGGTCCCTGTCTCAAACGAAACTCATTTCTGCTGTGTCCATTCTCTTGCTACGACTTCTTCTCAACTTTTTTTTTACACTGAAAATATTAACAAGTATGACATTAAAAAGAACATGTACAAAGGCGAGCTTAACCCTAAAAGAGTTTTCTACCAGCAAACCTTTGGGGCTAAGTTTTAACGACCATTAAATGAGCAGATATTGCAAAAGAACATTTATCTAATAATAAATGAATTAATGAAAATGCTTTATAATACACCAATAATAAAACGAAATAAACTTAAACTAGAACAAACTGGTCAATGGGCGGTCTTATCGCTAAAAAGTGATCTCTTCCAAACAACCTTGGGATGCGGTGAATGTAAAGATTAATATATATATTAGCAATTTCAGGCAGCTTCCATTTTTTCCCTACAAACCTTGTACTGATAAAATAAATTACGAATTTTGGTAGAAAGCGTATTATTCATTAGTCAAAACTGCGTTGCTATGACGACTAAATGTTTTTAGTCTGTGATGTCAGATTTGTTTCACACCAACGCCATCTATATCAAAATAATCCTTTTTGCGTTTTTTTATCATTTAGTATCGTTTAGTTTTTCGGATTATAGGTTCTCCCTTTATTTATTCTGATTTTTTATCTATATACTATAGCAAATTTCATCTTAATCCGTTTTGTCGTTTATTTTTGATTAGTGAACAAACATAGCAGCCTTATCACAAACTTTCGCATTTTTAATATTATTAGGATTATAATTTTTCACTTGTGTAGCGTACGAAACCAACTTGAGTCACAAAGATTCGCACTTAGCCCAACTTATGTTCCTAGCCAAGTCAGCTTACTGCAATAAGTCAACATTATTATAATTTAGTTTTTAATGAATTTCAGCTGAGGTGGAGTTATTTTGTAAACAATCTTGGCAGCTTATTAGTTTTTGAGCAGGACTTTTGAGTTTTGAGCTTAAGGTGATAAGTGAAATTTTTGACGTTTTGTATGGGCTAAGTCTACCCGGATAAGACGGAAAAAGTGATAAAACTGCATTATCTCGAAAACCATCAAATTTAAAAAGAAACTGTCTGTAATTTATTTAGCTAGTATGATTATCTTACGAATTATATAAAAATAAACTGTTTAGCTATTCGTAGCTTTGATTAAAAACGAAACTCGTGTTTTTGAAGAGCTAACTTTGGAAAATAAATCTATCCAGAAAAGTTTCACCAATCGTGTTTCTGTCTGTAATTTATCTAGATTATATCCTTAAGTTATCTTTGTCATAAAAAACCAAACAGTATGTTTTGCGGTTATTGAGAAAAAAACGATTCTGCATTCATCAAAAACATTTATTACTCGCCTTAATAGTAAATTTAAAACTGGTAAACCTATTTTGTAGTTGATGCTTGGTAGTTTTAAAAACATTCACAAGCAATTATACTACTTTATTTATACATACTAGATCATTTGGTCAGTCAGTAACGCAGGGATATTATGTAAGTAGATAACACGCTCTTTAAGAGGCTAATTTCAGCTTTCGAAACGAAATGATCGTTAAAATTATAAATAAAACTAGCTGTCCCAACAGACGTTGTCCTGTCAAATTTCAATAATCCCAGTGAAAAAAACCACTTTCAGTTTTTCCCAAACTTTACGTTATTACGGTACGGGTATAAAAAATACTCTACGACCTATTCTCAAACCTACTGAATTTATGCAATAAAAATCATAAAAGTCGGTCAAGCCGTTTCGAAAGAGATTTACACTGTTACAAACACGGGGATACGAGAATTTTTATTTATAAAAAATGGCGTACACGTACATAGACATAAGACAAAGATTGAGCCCAACTTAGGGTCCAACTTTAGATATTTGGGTAAAAATATATTATTTTCGCAGGTCCTCCGACAAACTACGCTACCCATTGTGCCGACCAGACATCAGACCTTCCAAAGACAGCTGTCCCACCGCCTGGAGATGCCATCCATCCAGTTCAGCATCTGCAGCCTGGAGAGGGCTGACTCTTCTATCGGACTGATTAAGGTAAGGTTAAAGGTTAATTACTAAGGGTCATAAATAAATAATAATAAATAAATAAATATTGGCGGACTATACACACAGCGCCATCTAGCCCCAAACTAAGCAAAGCTTGTACTATGGGAACCAGATAACTGATAGAATACTAATATATAATATATATTTTTTTGAAAATACATACTTATTATACATATTAACACCCAGACACAGAACAAACATCTATGTTCATCACACAAATATTTGCCCTGGGTGGGGATCGAACCCACAACCTACAGCGCAGAAAGCAGAGCTACTATCAACTGAGCTGTAAGGCCAGTCAACTAATATACTACGAGCAAAGCTAAGAGCGGAAACTAGATTTATAAAAATGTTAGACTTTTTCAAACTACTTTCACGATCAGAACAAACATTAATTAATATGGAAAAAGTAAGTTAAGTAGTCTATTTTTTATTCGGGCATTAAATATACATCTACAGCAAATTTCAATTTAATCCGTTTTGTCGTTTAGGCCTGATTGAGGAACAAACATACATACAAACTCACAAACTTTCGCATTTATAATATTATTAGGATTATGTAAAAATGTTCCGCGAAAAAGTTTGTAATTATTCATCTCAATAACAACAGAAAATACACAAAGCTCGCGAGCTTTTGGATTTTAATTAATGTTTCTCTTTGTATAGTTCTTCATCAATTTATGTATTTCGAGTAAGCTTTTGCGTTACTAATTAAACTGAAAATGGCAGAGTTTATTAAAACTCAAAGAGTGTCGCTCGGATTACAGTCTGGTAAAAAACATAATAACTATTTTTTTACCGTTAAAATGAAGTATTAAAATCTCAAGATAGATTTTTCTGTTGGATAGTCAGAGGCAAGCGAAAGCTACATTATTAGTAACATAAAATATATTTAATTTAAAAAAAATGGTAGGGGGCTCCCCCTTCCGCAAGATCTAGGAGCCCTACCCCGTCTAGCCCTCCACTCGGTGTACACCAATGAAAGAAAGGCAAGGTCTATAGTTGAAAACTATTATCAACGCCCATAAATTTTGAAGGTTTCTCTCGATTTCCCTGGGATCCCATCATCAGATGCTGACTTGGTGGTAATGGGACCACTTCTGAAGTATAGGCTTTCAATTAAAAAAATATTTTTGTAAATCCATCCACAAACGCCGGAGTAATCACGTAACATAACATACACACAAAAAAAAAACAACGTTCAGGCGAATTGATTACCTCCTCCTTTTTGAAGTCGATTAATAACTCATTCGTACCCGTGCGAAGGCGGAGCGGACTTCTCGTTTATGTTATCGCAAAAATTACAAACAGCAAACTCATCACTTAATACCTTTCAATCACATTCCGTTATCAATCACATTGATAACGGAATAAATAAACGTACCCTGCGTTTGTTGATATCATGATCGTCCGAATTCATTGAATAGAATCTATATCTTTCGTAACATCTGTTCAATAGATGTTACCAAACTTTAGTAACATCTGTACAATAGATGTTACCAAACCTTAGTAACATATACAATGGATGTTTCTAAAGTTGATGAATAGATGTTTATTGAAAAGCATGTCATGTTACTGATTGTTGTGGAGGAAACACGGCAGGCTTTGTGACGATTTTCGAGGTCATTTGTCGAGGTAATGGTGGCGATTCTGTAGTGTCCACGCAAAAATCTAAGATTCTTAAAAACGATCGCTCTTTTTCCTTTAAAACTTTAAAAAACGTAACTTCAATATGAAAGTTCTAAACTTAGGGCAGTTTTTAAAAAGCATGCAAATACGTGTTGACTAAAATTAAATTTTGTCTCTTTATATAGAGTCAAAGACCCGGTTGTGGTGCCTACCCCGGTTTTGGTCATTTTCAATTTTGGCAGTCAATAACTAAGCATAGCAAACAAACTTATTTAAAATCTATACTTAAAATAAATCTTTGTCTATGGTCCATTTTGATTAGTGACAGTTGTGATGCGTTATGCCTCTAGATATGATTGACCACAACTAGATATTTCCCGTTTTGTCTATATAAATTTTAATAATCAATAAATAATAATAAAAATAAAATAAAAAGCCTTTTATTTCTTGCTACAAATATAGGTTGAATATAGGTTTACAATAAAAAAGAAAAAAATAAAAATAAATAAAAAAAAAAACATCAAAACAGTTTGCATGCATTAATTAATTAGGTGCTTTATATTTATGGGTACAAGAACCCCTCTCAACGGAGGGGTAATAATCAATAAATAAATATCGCCTGTAAAACCTTTGCCTTACCTAAGAGATAGATAAATACTCTATTCGATGTTGTTTAAAAATCCTCATTTTATAATTTTTTGAGTATATTTTATATTTTTAAATTAAAATGGCCACAACTAGCGCTCTCGCCCTAAAAGGAATAAGATCGATCGTATTTTTACTTGGTTTTAGGTTTATGCGGACACAACAGAATTGTCACCAATGTATTCGATGCCTATACCCCATTGTGTATTGTGTTTCGTATTGTGTTCCCCCCGTATTTAAATTGGAGTATTATTTTCCTTGAGAGATTTTTCATGATATAGAAATAAATAAAGCCAGCGGTTGGCAAATAATTAATGGTAGGTTGAATTGCGACGAAATATCGTGTATTTAGATGATTCCGAAAAACTAAGGACATAGGCACGATTTTTGTAAAGAAAATGATGGTTCTCAAAATTATTGCAGAAGAAACTAGTTAGTATTCTTAGAAGCGGTGATGGGTTTGCAACCTGTCACGTATGGAATGCTAGCTACTGAAAAATGTGGGCATGTGCCAAATGTAATATATGGCCATGTTTTTGACTACCCCATTTTTTTGTATGAAGGTAACTGGCCTCACAGCTGAGTTGGAAGTAACTCTGCCTTCTGCGCTACAGGTTGTGGGTTCGATTCCCATAAACATTTGTGTGATGAATAAGTTTGTTCTGAGTCTGGGTGTTATAATGTATCATAAGCATGTATTTACAAAAAAAGTATTTAAGTATTTTATCAGTAATCTGATTCCCATAGTACAAGCTTTGCTTAGTTTAGGTCTAGATGGTGATGTGTGAAATGTCCACCAATATTTATATTTATTTATTTATTAACATGCAAAATAAATCTGGAAATTTACAACAACCTAAACTTTAAAAAATGTATTACATCTCTAACTTTGGCACACTAGCGAGCAATAAACGCTATGCTACTGACGTCATCCGACTGCCCGGAAGCTTCACCTATCATTTACCTAGACATTCCATTTCCACGCCGGTTTCCGACCACTCATGTACTAAAACACTGGTTCCTTGCGCTATCGAATGGACTGAAATAAAGTCACAAGAGCCTTATCGCCTGTACGAACTTCGTACGGGATTAGAATTGACGTGATTACTTAGGTGAAAATGTCAACACTATACAGTTTAGTAACAGTTCACGTTTGCGGTGTGATTGAAATGGTGGGTTTCTGATGACGCGGAGTCTTCTCTTGAGTCTTCCAGTGCACTGAAAGGTCTTCACACACAGCAGCTATAATGTATATTAATGTACATTACATCCCGGGATGTATAGCTTTAAATTATCTTATTGTATCACACACACAACTAATGCAATGTATCTTTCCCTTCATTCCATTACACGGAAATGTATTGAGACGTATTAAAATGTATCAAAAAAAAATATTTTCATACCGCTCTGTATCTTAAGATACAAAGGTGTAAAAATCCTAATAATATTATAAATGCGATAGTTTGTGAGTTTGTATGTATGTTTGTTCCTCAATCAGGCCTAAACGACAAAACGAATTAAGATGAAATTTGCTGTAGATGTAGATTATGTATAATGCCCGATTAAATAATAGACTACTTTAACATTTTGGAAAACATCCTCAAAACTATAAAAAAAACGCAAAAAGGATGATATCTGTATAGATGGCGCTGGTGTACAACAAATCTGACATCACAGACTAAAAACATTCAGTCTTTTCTATTCGATTATTGAAATTTGTCTTTTTTCTGTCACGGGTCGGCTAGTGTATAATAAAACTGTCTCCTGACGATTTCTATGGAAAGATGTAATGAGATGTATCGTGATATAATGTACATCTTGACATTATAGCTGCTGTGTGTTTGACATAATTCTCTTTTACATTATTTCGAATCGTTCTCGACTAAGTTGCAGAATTAAGGTGATAAGTGAATTTTTTCACGTTTTGTATGGGAGTCTACACGAATAAGACGGAAAAAGTGATAAAACTGCATTATTTTGAAAACCATCAAATTAAAAAAAAAAAACATTAATAGCTCGTAGCTAGTATGATTATCTAACGAATTATATAAAATGAACTATTTCGCTGTTCATAGTTTTGATTAAAAACGAAACTAGTGTTTTTGAAGAGCCAACTTTGTAAAATAAATCTATCGAGAAAACTTTCATCAATCGTGTTTCTGACTTAAATTTATCTAGATAAAATCCTTAAGTTATCTTCGTCATAAAAAACAAAACTGTATGTTTTGCGGTTATTGAGAAAAACGATTCTGCATTCATCAAAAACATTTATTACTCGTCTTAAACTCGTGCTAAAGCAGTGGACATACTCTACTATGAAATGCATTGAATGGCTTCTCAGCGCTATTGTCAGAGAATAGAGCAGATATTAATTTCGCTTTAGTATTTTAGTTGGGGATGGAGTTTAAAATTATCTAATTATCTAGTTGGAATTGGTAAAATATTAATCACACTAATAAATAATATTGGCTGACTTTACACACAGCGCCATCTAGCCCCAAACTAAGCAAAGCTTGTACTATGGGAACTAGATAACTGATAGAATACATATATATTTTGTTTTTGTAAATACATACTTATTTTACATATTAACACCCAGACACAGAACAAACATCTATGTTCATCACACAAATATTTGCCCTGGGTGGGGATCGAACCCACAACCTACAGCGCAGAAGGCAGAGATACTACCAACTGAGCTTATTATAGCAATATTTTTATCAATATCTATTTTTTGTTGTTTAAAAATCATCAAAATTTAATTTTTTTTTTCGTTATAAAGTGTTTATTTGAAATTTAAAATTTTGTTGCCAGGTCTATTGCTCTATATGTTTCTTGCTTCCAATGTTTTCCCTAAAAACCTTGTACTGATAAAATAAATTACGAATTTTGGTAGAATGCGTATCATTCATTAGTCAAAACTGCGTTGCTATGACGACTAAATGTTTTTAGTCTGTGATGTCAGATTTGATGCACACCAACGATAGATGGCATCTATACCAAAATCATCCTTTCTTGCGTTTTTTATCATTTAAGGGTTGTTTTCGGATTATAAGTTCCCCCATTATTTATTCTGATTTTGTATCTACGTACTACAGCAAATTTCATCTTAATCCGTTTTGACGTTTTATTTTGACTAGAGAACAAACATAGCAGCCTTATCACAAACTTTCTCATTTATAATATTATTAGGATTGTAAGTAGTTATATGTTCTTAGATAATTCATTCTGGGTTTTATTAACCCATTGTAAAGTAAAGTTAAACGACACATCACAACCAACATTTATAGGCCTCCATTAAAGTCCTCCCAATTATAGATTCCTTGATTCGGTAAAGTACCAACTTCAGTGGCACTATAATAATTTTCCGATAGAGTTGACAGCTTTTCAATAAATTGAACTAGTAACTAGTACTACACAGTATAAAGGATCCATGGATAGGTAGAAAATCTTATTAATATTATAAATTTGAAAGTGGATGTTTAAGTCTCAATCACGACCAAAAGGATTGTTTTAAAAAAAATATATATATAACCTATGTTACTCATTCATAATGTAGCTTTTGATTAGTTAAACACTAAAAAAAACCAGTAGTTTTTAACGTATCAATTACAAACAAACACATAAATATGCATTATTTTTTATAATCTAGATGTAGATGTTTGAATAGTTTACTAAAAAGCCAAGTTTTTAGGAGATAGACGAACTCGCTATCGATATAACAACGTCTAATCATGTGCTGTCATGACTCTCCTCTTAAAATCAACAGTCCTTGCGACCTATTTATACGGTGAGTGAACTTATAAATTATTTTTCAGAATCGAGTTAACATAAATCTCTTCCCCTGTAAGTCGCAGAAACTAAGCAGAAAGTATTATTGCTTTGTGGCATTTTTTTACAAAGTTACTTTGTAATAAAGTTAGTCGAGCCGTGTTGGATGTGGGAGGTTCCTCGACTTTCAATCAAAAGTTCAAATCTTCGAAGTTCGAAATCAAATTTGATTTTTCTATTAACTAATATGCACATTAAAACGAACTTAAAACGGTGAAAAAAACCATTTTGAGTAATCCCGTTAGTATTGGTTTCCACTATATCTTTGTTTTTAGGGTTCCGTACCCAAAGGGGAAAAACTGGACCCTATTACTAAGACTTCGCTGTCCGTCTGTCTGTCCGTCTGTCTGTCACAGGGCTGTATCTCATGAACCGTGATAGCTAAACAGTTGAAATTTTCACAGATTATGTATTTCTGTTGTATTGCTGCTCTAACAACAAATACTAAAAACAGAATAAAATAAATATTTAAGGGGGGCTCCCATACAACAAACATGTTTTTTTTTAACCGTTTTATAGATAATGGTACGGTACCTTTCGTGCGCGAGTCCAACTCGCACTTGGCCGGTTTTTTTTATTTGACGCTGTCTACTTCTTGTGATTCTTTTTTTTTAATTCAAAATCAAGTGTTACTGTTTGTGAAATATACGAATTAACCTTTAAGTATACATTGTTAACTTTAAACCTTTTCCAGTTGTAAGTTTTACCAAGATTGTTAAAATAAAATAAATAAAATACTAATCTAAATGAATCTTTGTCACTAATGGATCCTCTGAGTGGTGAAACACTATACAATTAAAAGGGTTAATACAATCATTTAACGGCTTGACAGAAACTTTAACATAACACCCATTATTTGTACAAGCTATTTAGTGTACTTTAACAAATAGATACAAGTTGTTAAACAATATAATCTTGAACAATAGTCGATACAAATCAATTATACAATTGATATGCGCTATTGTACTAAAATAATAAATAATTGTGATTAATATTTTGTGTTCGGTAAGTTTATGTTGTTAACTACAATCTAGTCAAAGTCAAAGTCAAAATAGACAACATCAGAAGACAATAACATCCAGATATTCAGTGAAAACCATCTATTTGTACCCAAAAACTATAGATATTTTTACCATCGGCATTATTCGATGTCACTTTCGTGATTCAGACAGTAACAAGAACGCTCATATTAATACACCCAATAAAATATTTCATAGGAAAGATATTTATTTATTTCCACCCACATCATATCCTATAGTTATACGAGTATCTACTGTGAATCTATTGAGCCTATAATGATGGGTAATGTGGCGCTATAGTAGTTTTACTTTCTGATACAGATAAAGGATATAATAAATAAGTTTTCTGTTGAAAAATATTTTTCAATGACAAGCTTTTGTAAAGTCATTTAAACCAACACGCAACTGTCACATCATATAACATTGTCATCGGAACTTGACAAGTATGCAATATTTTTACTCAATCGAAGTATTTATTAAGGAGTTCCATTGTGAGTGTCTGTTGAACAGCTCCTGACTCCATCATTAGAACAGCTCACTGTCACCATATTATTGCATTGTCACCGAAGTTATATAAATATGCAAAATTTATCGGTTGGGGATAACTGCTTCAAAATTGAGTTGCAAGATTCCACCTTAAGGCGCTCCCAGTCGACGATTGTTTTTGTTCGAAACGAAAAAATAAATACTTGTGAACAAGCCACATCTCCTATTTTATAATGTATAGTATATGTGAATAAAGATGTACCCATCTTTAATCACTTCGATAAATAATCCTACCGACCGCTGCAATGACGACAAACACACGTCGGCGCGTGGTCCGCCTTAGCTTTTCGAATAAATTAATGATATAAATTATGTATAATTACTAATCAAAAATCTAGTCTAATAGAAATTTAGATCTACTTAATACCTATCTTTAACAATAAATCACGAGTTGATCTTAATAGTAGGTATATAAAATATTTCGATCATAAATTCTAAAACGTATCATTTTGAAATAATATCTTTATCGTGAAAAGTTTCTGCTATTATTTTATTTATTTTATAATAGAAATCTAGGTAGGAACCTGAAGTAATATACTTATAAAAATAGGAGATGTGGCTTGTTCAGAAGTATTTCTTTTTTCGTTTCGAAAAAGAGCAATCAGCGACTGGGAGCCCCTTAACAAACATACTTACATACATCACAACTTAAATTAAAGCTTGTAAAAATACCCGTATATGACTGTTGGATGATTTCTGTTGCACCTTTATAAACAAATACAAAAAACAGAAAAAAAAATATTTAAGGAGGGCTCCCATACAACAAACGTGTTTTTTTTGCCGTTTGTTTATAGATAATGGAACCCTTCAGGCACGAGTTCGACTCACACCTGGCGCATTTTTTTTATCATTTATTTATAGGTAATAAGTATTTCAGATTTAATATATCAAAATTTATCGTTGAAGTCGATTTTTTAAATTTTTAAAGAGCATTTTTTTAAATGTAACTCTTTTTTACAGCCGGAATTGTACAAGAACGAGCTGGTCCGCCAACCGTCCACCGACAGTGGTGACCTCGAGTTCTGTGGCAAGCTGCACTTCTCCCTCAAGTATGATCAAGAGGTTGATGCATTGGTGGTTAAGGTAAGATATTTTACAACCGTGCTGGTGCCGTGCTGGCTCCGTGCCGGTCCCGTGCTGGTCCCGTGCAGGTCCCGTGCCGCGTAGTGGAAAAACGAGCAATGACCCTTTTGATACGCTATTATTAAAGAAACTAGTGGAAACTCTCAAGACTTCGTTCGAGTGAAGTTTTTTCAAACAGACTTTAAACCTCGTTGCATTGGGCACACACACATGCATAGAGAACTCCTACAAAAGGAACAATTCCTCCAAATTTGATGTTGGTTTGGACTGTGCGTTGAAAGATCAGTGAGTAACGCAAAGTTTTGTATGTTTAAAAGGTGATAAGTGACATTTTTGACTTTATGTATGGGCTGAGTCTACCCGGATAAGACGGAAAAAGTGATAAAACTACATTAAATTTAAAAAGAAACTGTCTGTAATTTATTTACCTAGTATAATTATCTAACGAATTAAATAAAAATGAACTGTTTAGCTATTCGTAGTTTTGATTAAAAACGAAACTAGTGTTTTTGAAGAGCCAACTTTGGAAAATAAATCTCTCGAGAAAAGTTTCACCAATCGTGTTTCTGTCTGTAATTTATCTAGATTATATCCTTAAGTTATCTTTGTCATAAAAAACAAAACTGTATCATCATCAAAAACATTTATTACTCGTCTTAAATTGGCGGCAGTTTGACTTTCAATTCAATATTTTTGGATCGATCAATGAATTTAACTAATCCGAAAAATCTATGTGCTCAAAATGGTGATATTAGTCAGCTCTTCAAGTGTGACCTAATCACGGTCTGAGGATCTCGATGATGTTATTAATCATTTTTCTCTAGGTCATTTTTTACAAGCATTTTTCATTGTCTAGCCGCTCATCTGTCATCTTCGTAAAAAGTTTTCTAAGAAACTTCCCAGACAGTGTCTGTATCAAGTAAAATAATATAAGTTCTTAGATAGTGAGGTACATTGCTGAGTCGATATCTTACTGATGTGGCACACAGCAGTTATAATTTCGTATTTTAATTGCATTGTTTTTAAGCCGACTTTAAAAAAAGGAGGAGGTTGTCAATTCGCCTGTATTCTGTTAAGTTCAGGGGACCCTCCCCCCCGAGATAAGTTCGAAATATAAATCATGAACACCTCGAGTTAACGTCACGAATTTGAACCACCTATAAGGCACAGTTAACAGGGCCCCTGGGTTTTTCATTTAAAGCACTTCAATTTTTATTTATATTCATGAAGTCGGTTTTGTTTTTAGTCTTTATATTAAATAAAATAATAAGATCACGACTGTAATCCCCAAGTACAGTAGACATCTTCTCATATCTCTAGACGCCCTTGAATCCGAATGTTTGTCAGGTTGTTTGGATGTTTGTGCCTCAATCACGTCCAATATTTTTCTTCTATTGTGAAGAGAATAGTCCAAAATTGGTACCATTTAAAAAAAAAATAATGTAAGAAAACATGTTCTTTTATAAAACTTAACGTCCCTTGACTTTTCGATTGGTCGATACATTTTTGTCGGTTTTATTTTTATATTTTTAAACGTAATATTATCAAAGTATCGCTTGAGTAAAGCCGCGAGCGGAAGCTAGTTGCTAATAAATCAAGTTCTATCGTAGCTGCTACGCCGTAGCCGTCTACGAGCTACGCTACAAACAATGTAGAGACGCTCCATTGTGATTCTGACAAATTTTAAAATGCGAGAATTTTGCCTTGTTGGAGATAGAAAAAACCGGCCAAGTGCGAGTCGGACTCGCGCACGAAGGGTTCCTTACTTACTATCTGTAAAAAAACGCAAAAACCCATTTTTGTTGTATGGGAGCCCCACTTAATTATTTATTTTATTCTATTTTCAGTATTTTTTGTTATAGCGACAACCGAAATACATCATCTGTTTCAATTGTCTAACTATCACAGTTCATGAGATACAGCCCTGTGACAGACAGACGGACAGACAGACGGACAGCGAAACCTTAGTAATAGGGTCCCGTTTTTACCCTTTGGGTACGGAACCCTAAAAAATTAAAAGAAATTTATAAAGCAATTATTTTTCATTAAATGCTTGGTGCCATCGTGGCGTCTAAATGGTGTTGTCCGCCGCCTTGATTACGTCAGTTTTATTGCAATTAATCTCATTCAGTGCAAATTCTTCTCTACCATTAGCTGCAAATTCTAGCACAACTTAATTGTTTGTCGGGTAGATATATAAACTTACTGAAATTGATTACAATAAAATTTACATAATCGAGGTGCTGACGTAACATAATAATGATCTGTACGAAAATTGCAATAATGTCAGATATCAAAAAAATGCCTTTTATATACATTATTACATCTGTGCAGAGCTGAGGTGAACTGTAAGTCTATACTAATATTATAGAGGAAAGATTTGATTGTTTGTTTGCATTGAATATGCTACGAAACTACTGGATCGATTTGAAAAATGATTTTGCCATTAGAATTTTACATCATCCCTGATGAACATAGGCTCATTTTTAATAAAACCAGGGATCCCTATTAAAACTTTAATAATGTAATGTAATTTAACATGTATAATTTAATGTGTAAGGTGTAAAAAAATTGCCATAAATCATTTGTACACTTGTGTGACGCGGGGGCGAACTGCTTCATCATCACTACATAGTATAAAGCAAAGTCGCTTTCCGCTTCCCGCGTATGTATGTTTGCTTATATCTTTAAAACTACACAACGGATTTTGATGCGGTTTTTTTTAATAAATAGAATGATTCAAGAGAAAGGTTTATATGTATAATACATGCATAATATAGTAGAGAAACACTGATAATTTTAGAGGTTTCTAATGTGATGTCGTAAATAAACACATTTTTTTGCGCTTACTTTGCAAATGCTGGCTGAACCCCACGAGATATATCAAAATAATGTACTACAGTATTGTACACCTTAAAAACGTCTTCAAAAAAGTCAACGATGGTATTAGAAATGTCTTACGCACATCGAAGCGGGCACGGGTCAGCTAGTGTATAATATAAGAGTACTATGTTAAATTCAGTTACCATTTTCTGCACCTTTTTGCAAATAAATTAATGTCTATGTCTATCTATACTAATATTATAGACATTCGTATTTTTTTATTTTTATATATTAGAACGAATAAACTCAATTATTACTAGACCGTTTTAAAAAAATCTTTCACCATTAGAATGCTATATTATTTCTGAATAACATAGGCTATATTTATTACTAGAAAAAAATAATCATCCTTACTAAAACTTTAATAATGTAACCCAAGGTGTAAAAAAATAGCAATTAAATCATTATTACACTTATACGACGCCGGCGTCGGGGCGGACTGCTTGTGTCTTTATATTTAAGTTGCTCTTATAAGACATATAAGCATCTGCTGGAAATTTGCAATTGACCTCAAACCCACGCACAGAGAGTTACACAAAGGTCAACGACATCTGCTTCAAATCACGAGTACGCTAACCCCGTGACCCTTAAAAGAATGAACACATAAAAATCTATTCTAAAAAAATACATTAAACTGATGAACACTAGTAGGTACAAATCTATTCTAAAAAAATATATTAAACGAATGAACAAAATAACAAGTATATTCTAAAGAATATATGCGAATAGAGGTAGTCAAAACGGCAAAGAAAATATCGTGTGGATTTGAAAATACAGTTAGTGTTTTTGTATGCGGTATGAAATAAAAAAAATACTGAACGGACAAAGGTAATATAGGAAGATATATATAGTTGGACTCTTTGGGAACAGATTGGAGGAATTTTTTGCAGTATTATATTTGTTTATTTAGCATTTTAAAATGCATTTCCACAGTCACGCCTTAATCAATTAACTGCAGCATGGAATGTTAACTACTGCAAAATATTACTAAGTTTCTTCTTAAAACGAATATCGTCTTCTTTTCTGATTGGTCGAAAGATTTTAGTCGGTTTTTTTCTTACAAGCTTTTATTTAATTTGCATTGTTAGTGAATTAGTTCGTGTAAATTGTGCGGGTCAAATCTTGCAATTGAATTTATATCCAGTTCCTCCTAAGCAATAAGGCTAAAATTTGGCATGCCTGTGTAACTTTAGTGACCATACAATAATATGGTGATAGCGAGCTGATCTGATGATGGAGTCAGGTACTAACTATTGATTTTAACACGGGTGTTTATCACACCTTTAATTTATTTTCCCGACGTTTCGGCTATGTTACAATAGCCATGGTCGCGGGCAGACTGGAGAACACGGTGCTACCGTCGAGAAGCGGAGGCAGTTGACGAAACTACCCTCACTTGGTCTTCAGAAATAGAAATGTCCATGTTCGTGTTACGACACACCACACTAACCGTATCTACGCACTTAGATGGTCTGTCACGACGCCCACACATAGTGACCACAGGATTCCAAGAATTAGAGAGTCTATAGCCGTCTTCACGTGATAAACACCCGTGTTAAAATCAATAGTTATGTCTACTAATCACGATAGTTTGAGTCAGGTACTGTTCAACGGACACTTACAACGAAACTTCTTAGTAAATTGTTCGATTGAGTAAAAGTTTGCATACCTGTCAAGTTTCAATGACAATGTAATATTATGTGACAGGTTTGTCTTGTAAAAATATTTTTCAAAGGATAACTTATTGGTTTTCAAAAAAGTGTCATTCTTTCAGTCACAGCTGTCATTATAACCATCACTACATAGTATAAAGCAAAGTCGCTTTCCGCTTCCCGCGTCTGTATGTCTGTATGTATGTTTGCTTATATCTTTAAAACTACACAACGGATTTTGATGCGGTTTTTTAATAGATAGAGTGATTCAGGAGGAAGGTTTATATGTATAATAACATGCTACCCGTGCGAAGCCGGGGCGGGTCGCTAGTATCTTCTAATAGGTTGCTCGGTGAAGCGGCGAAGCCTAATAAGGGCATTGACCTCACGCTTTACGTTACGCTTTTTAACCGACGAACAAAGAGGAGGTTCTCAATTCGACTTGTTTATTTTTTGTTTGTTTTTTATGTATATACCATATCTTTATATCTAGTGATCCGATTCCGGTGATTTTTAGTCCCAAGTTGGTCTCATTTATATTATATTCATGTAGGACTAACAGTTCTTTATTACTTTCAAAACTTTCGTGAGTTGTACTACACATTATTACAACAACGGGATTCCTCATCGACAATTTATCATTTACGTGAGTAATTCCCGTTGTTGTAATAATGACTAACAGTTCCTGTAAAAAAACGAATATTATCTTCACTATTTGATTGGTTGAAACATTTTCATCGATTTTATTTTTAGTTTTTTTAACGTAATCATGTTATCCCTTCAGTCACAGCTGTCATTATAACCATATCTTCAAAAAGTTGCTCGGTGAAGCGGAGTAAGCTTAATAAGGTCATTGACCTCACGCTATACTTACTTTACGCTTTTGTTCGCCAATTTTCCTCAGGCTAAGATATTAAGGCGCCTGAAAAAATTCTTGCTCTGAATTCCAGCCCCTTAGTTTTCTTCATTATCGAACGTACCCGTGCGCGACTTAACGGGAACGAATACGCTTTTTTACCTAATTTGATTTTTAGATAACGTAGAAAAATAAATTATACCTCCGGTCATTTCTTGGGCTCGATTGGCAGCACACTGGAGCTCTACATAGCATTAAGGAAAGGATGATTAATAAAAGTTTTTAGTCTGTGATGTCAGATTTGTTGCACACCAGCGCCATCAAATTCAAATTTAAATTCAATAATCATTTATTTCAATAAAATCACAAGGATCACTTTGAAACGTCATAGGAACTAGGTGAAGCTACGTCGATTCCACGCGACCAAGCCTAGAAGAATCAGGCAACAAACACGGCTTGGGGTCTACCTTTTTTTTAATGATCCTTTTCTTAAAGCTATGTAGAGCTCCAGTGTGATGCCAATCGAACAAGGCTCAAACAAGAATAATTATTAAAAGTACTACTCAAGTACGTAAACAATAAAAAATAATAATAATAATAATAATAACTAAAGAGCCTCAGCACAAATTCAAAAAGCAGCACACGCTACACTTGATTTAGAAATAAAACTTAAAGATAAAATAACTATTTTATAAATAACTATCTATACCAAAATCATCGTTTTTGCGTTTTTTTTATCATCTAGAGGTTGTTTTTCAGATTATAAGTTCCCTCATTGTTTATTCTAGTTTTTTATCTATATACTACGGCAAATTTCCTCTTATTCCGTTTTGTTGTTTATTTTTGATTAGGGAACAAACATAGCAGCCTTATCACAAACTTTCGCATTTATAATATTATTAGGATTACATAAAAATACAGTTATTTGATTATTTATCCATATGATTGAATGAAAACCTTTTCTAGTTGCGGTAAAAAAATTACGACTGTACACGAAGTATGGTAAACATAAATGTGTTAAACGTACCGTAATTAATTTAATTCGTCGAGTCGTCGGTTTTTTGACCCGACCGACGACCGCTCGAACGCACGGGGATAATGTTTTCGGGTATACATAGACACAATGTCTGTGCCTATTGCTTAATCAGCTAGATGAATATTGATAAATGAAATGCCATTATCTTCTTCTTTTTGGGGTTCCGTACCCAAAGGGTAAAAACGGGACCCTATTACTAAGACTTCGCTGTCCGTCTGTCCGTCTGTCTGTTACAGGGCTGTATCTTATGAACCGAGTTAAGTAGACAGTTGAAATTTTCACAGATGATGTATTTCTGTTGTCACTATAACAACAAGTACTTACTAAAAACAGAATAAACTTCTATACAACAAACGAGTTTTTATGCCGTTTTTTATTGATGATGGCACGTAACCCTTCGTGCGCTAGTCCAACTCGCACTTGGCCGGTTTTTTTCTCACCACTCTCGTTCACATTTTTTCTTATTTCACTCTCATAAAGATTTTTTTTTATTCTATCTTTTAAGGAACATTTCGTTGGTTTCCACTATGTCCGTTCCATCGTATCTTCTTTAGTATACACAACGGATGTTATGGTTCATACTAGAGCCGTAATGTACCAGTTCGTAGCCTGATAGAGCATTTTAGACGCGCCTGATATTTGCAAGGCTAAAATACCCTGGAACAGGCCCATATCGAGGTGGCTACCATCTAAATACCATCTAAATAAAAATTTGTTCCCTCTTAGATAAATCATCTCACAAAGATGTAAGATGTAGTCTTAAGAGGCTGTCAGTCGCTGATTGCTCTTTTTCGAAATGAAAAAAGAAATACTTCTGAACAAGCCACATCTCCTATTTTTATAAGTATATTACTTCAGGTTCCTACCTAGATTTCTATTAAGCTGAAAACATAATAGCAGAATCTTTTCACGATAAATATATTATTTCAAAATGATACGTTTTAGAATTTATGATCGAAATATTTTATATACCTACTATTAAAATCAACTTGTGATTTATTGTTAAAGATAGGTAATATGTAGATCTAGGTTTCTATTAGGATAGATTTTTGATAAGTAATTATACATAATTTATAACATTAATTTATTTGAAAATCTAAGGCGGACCACGCGCGGACCTGTGTTTGTCATCATTGCAGCGGTCGGTAGGATTATTTATCGAAGTGATTAAAGATGGGTACATCTTTATTCACATATACTATACATTATAAAATAGGAGATGTGGCTTGTTCACAAGTATTTCTTTTTTCGTTTCGAACAAAAATAATCGTCGACTGGCAGCGTCTTAATAAGTCCAATATGGCCGCCAAAAGTCACGTTGTAAAGTCATATTGTAAATCGATCGTGGCCAAACTACAATCGAATATTTTGGTTTTATCCATTGTTTACCTGTTGAATAATTAGTATGATATACGAGTAAATAAGACTTGTACTGTTATCGTAAAATTAAATAGTTTTAATTTTTTATTTGAGTTGGTGGAAAATATATTACCTAGATGTCAAAAAATTCTCGTAAAACATATCCAATATACAGCTTATTAAACATTTCTTAGGCCTCAGCTGTTATTATTTGTGAGACGAAATTTCTAAAGGTTGAAAATCTGCAGAAAAAATTCTTTGAATTTGCATTTAATAAATTTCAAAAAAAGCTAAGCGAGTAGTCGATCTGTCCGCTGTTACAAAAGTAACCGCCAATTGTCTTGGTTTCTTTGGTAACTTTTGAAACTTTGAAAATTAATAATCATTCGCCATCTCAGATTCGAGTCCAATATTAAAGTAATTTAGACAAGCTGGCCTTGATTCTATAATCATTAGACTTTAAGGTGATAAGTGAAATTTTTGACGTTTTATAGGCTGTCTACCCGGATAAGACGAAAAAAGTGATAAAACTGCATTATCTCGAAAACCATCAAATTTAAAAAGAAACTGTCTGTAATTTATTTAGCTAGTATGATTATCTTACGAATTATATAAAAATAAACTGTTTAGCTATTCATAGCTTTGATTAAAAACGAAACTCGTGTTTTTGAAGAGCCAACTTTGGAAAATAAATCTATCGAGAAAAGTTTCACCAATCATGTTTCTGTCTGTAATTTATCTAGATTATATCCGTAAGTTATCTTTGTCATGAAAAACAAAACTGTTTGTTTTGCGGTTATTGAGAAAAAACGATTCTGCATTCATCAAAAACATTTATTACTCGCCTTAAGCTATTTTATTGTTTTATAGCCAAGTTGGCCGAGTTTAGCTCTGTTGGCCGAGTCCTTGACTCTTAGTCCAGTTCGGGTTTGATTACCATCAATAGATTAATCTATTATATTTGTATGTCCTTGTCAAAATTCAGGGATGCGGTTTTAAATATTTTAGGCAGGAAACATAGAATTATTTAAAATGGTTTATTATAAGCTGTAGTATTAAGGTATAGTTAAGAGCTGATCTGATGATGGAGTCAGGAGCTGTTCAACTGAACTTCTCAGTAAAAAGTCGGATTGATTTAAAATTTGGCATACCTATCATCTCCAATGACAATGTAATATTATAGTCTAGCGAGCTGGTCTGATGAAGCTCAGATGTAGCCATAGGAACTCCTCAACTTCACAACATAATCCTATCATGTTTGGGCTCTTTAGATTTGTCTTAACGAGTACAAGAGCCCTGCGATTATAAAAGCTCGTTTATAAAATTAAAATATTCTTAAAAGGATCCTCTAGTCTTTACCTCTTTTAAAGAATTAACAATTCATCTTCTTTAACTTCGCGTCAAAACACACGACGGCCTTCAGTATGATGGATGTATTTTTACTAAAATGTCATCTCATTTGTAAATTCATCTTATAATATCTAATTACCTTAACCTTGAGACGAGTAATATTTTATTTGATGAATGCAAAATCGATCTTAATAACCGCAAAACATACAGTTTTGTTCTTATGACAAAGATAACTTAAGGATTTAATCTAGATAAATTATAGACAGAAACACGATTGGTAAAACTTTTATCGATAGGTTTATTTTCCAAAGTTGGCTCTTCCAAAACACTAATTTAACATTTAACACTAATTTAGCTAAACCGTTAATTTTTATATAATTAGTTAGATAATTATACTCACTACAGAAATAAAAAAACAGTTTCTTTTTAAGTTTGATGGTTTTCAAGATAATGCAGTTTTATCACTTTTTCCGTGTTATCCGGGTAGACTCAGCCCATACAAAAAAAAGACAAGCATCACCTTAAGGTTAAACGAATTAAATCGATACTAGGGAGAATAGGGAGAATAGAGGGATCTTAATTAATACAATTAATTTGTATTTCAATTCGACAGTTTCCAGGTTAGACACAATCTAATTTACGTAAAAGGTTAAAGTGCTAAAACAACAAATAAATAAACATAAAATTACCACTGATATACCCTCTAGGGCAGGGGTCGGCAACCTTTAGAGTAGGAAGAGTCAAACAATTACTGTTTATCAAATTTAAATGTTATTAATGAGACAAAAAAAAAATTACAACAATAAATAATAGTAGCTTAAATAAAGATTTTTTTGTAAAAAAAACGAATCTATTTATTCATAAGTTATTTTTAATAATATTTGCGTATGGAACTAAGGAGCCGCAGCTTCACATCCAAAGAGCCGCATGTGGTTCGCGAGCCGCAGGTTGCAGACCCTGCTCTAGGGTAAAACGGCTCTTTATTAACTTTAAGGTATAGATCTATCTTACGAAAGTGGGTTAGTCTAAATTGTGCGTGTAGATTTCACGTCACATTGTTACTGTGTGCGTAAGCTCGGGAGCGCTCAGTATCAGCCACGCACACAAAAACACATGTCTTGGTACAGTTATTTCTGCTGTGCCATATCATACCATACCAGTCAGTCAACGCAAAAGTTTTATATATTTACTAGCAGACCCGGCCACGCGTTTCTGTGTCAAACAGCACACGGTGTACAAAGTTTGATTGAAATCGGTTAATTAGTTTTGGAGTCCATCGCGGACAAACAACGTAACGCGTAATTTATTCTTCATTTATTAAATTTTTTGTAACAAATTAACTCAATAAATGGCGGATCATTTTGTAAATGGGGATTTTGCTGTCAAATTGAACCTTTTTTCAGGAAAGAAATAAAGGAACGGGAACGGGAAAAATAAATTAATATACTAAAGCGATACGAAGTTCGCCGGGTTAGCTTGTATATAATACTAGCTGACCCGTGCCCGCTTTGCTGTGCGTAAGACATTTCTAATACCATCGTTGACTTTTTTGTAGACGTTTTTAAGGTGTACAATACTGTAGTACATTATTTTGATATATCTCGTGGGGTTCAGCCAGCATTTGCAATGTAAGCGCAAAAAAATGTGTTTATTTACGACATCATTTGCTTTATACTATGTATATGTAGTGATACTAGCTGACCCGTGCCCGCTTCGCTGTGCGTAAGATATTTCTAATACCATCGTGGACTTTTTTGTAGACGTTTTCAAGGTGTACAATACTGTAGTACATTATTTTGATATATCTCGTGGGGTTCAGCCAGCATTTGCAATGTAAGCGCAAAAAAATGTGTTTATTTACGACATCACATTAGAAACCTCTAAAATTATCAGTGTTTCTCTACTATATTATGCATGTATTATACATATAAACCTTCCTCTTGAATCACTCTATTTATTAAAAAAACCGCATCAAAATCCGTTGTGTAGTTTTAAAGATATAAGCAAACATACATACATACATACATACGCGGGAAGCGGAAAGCGACTTTGCTTTATACTATGTAGTGATTTATATTTGTGTATTTGTTCTCAGATATTTGAAGCCCGTGACCTGCCCATCAAAGACGTTACCGGCAGCAGTGACCCGTACATCAAGGTTTTCCTGTTGCCAGACCGCAAGAAGAAGTTCCAAACCAAAGTGCACAGGAAGAACCTGAACCCGGTGTTTAATGAGACCTTTTTGTTCAGGTATGTGAAAGCGCAAAATGTATTTTGCCAAATGTATTTTTACGGTTCCATAAAGTAAAAACCGGCCAAGTGCGAGTCGGACTCGCGCACGAAGGGTTCCGTACCATTATCTATAAAAACCGGCAAAAAACACGTTTGTTGTATGGAAGCCCCACTTAATTATTTATTTTATTCTGTTTTTAGTATTTGTTGTTATAGCAGCAACAGAAATACATAATCTGTGAAAATTTCAACTGTCTAGCTATTGTGATTTTTATGTCATATGACGTTGTGATTTTTTGCCGTTTTTTATAAATAATGGTACGGAACCCTTCGTGTGCAAGTCCAACTCGCACTAAACCGGTTTTTTTTTAGAAAATTCAAAGTTTAACATGGACACAACAGAATCGCCACCCTTATTACTTTACAACAATCCCCAAGGACCACTTTTGTTAAGCTGACAACAAAGTATCTTTATCAAGTCGATCAAGTGTTTCAAGTTATTTGAAGGTAATGTTTTGAAAGTAATTTCAAGGAAAGGACCATCACAATAACGGGTCAGGTTAAGGTACCAGTGGTGTTATACTGTTTATTATACGAAAACATGTAAATAATAATAAATAAATATAGGCGGACTTTACACACAGCGCCATCTAGCACCAAACTAAGCAAACTACTATGGGAACCAGATAACTGATAGAATACTTATGTACTTTTTTTTTGTAAACACATACTTATTATACATATTAAAACCCAGACACAGAACAAACATCCTATGTTCACCACACAAATATTTGCCCTGGGTGGGGATCGAACCCACAACCTACAGCGCAGAAGGCAGAGTTACTACCAACTGAGTTGTGAGGCCAGTCACATATTCATTAAGGTTACATTTATACGTACGTACGTACGTATTTGTACGGTCGGGCCGTATCCTGGGCGTGCCGTGTCCGGGCCAGGCCGGAGCCTTTAGTTAGTAGACGGGCCCGGACTCCGGACGGCTATTCCTAAATCTACGCAGACGAAGTCAGGGGTAAAAACCATTAAAAATATAAAAATGCCGTTGCCTTTGTTTAGTATCAGACGTAAAATGAGATGCTTTTGAGTTTGATGTTTATTATTTTTCCCTATTATATTTATTACCTAATAAAATGTGAGCCCGAAATGTTTTATACAAATTGCGCTGACCGTCATAATATGACAGCTGTGACAGAGTCATCATCATCATTTGAGCCTATCACCTTTCCTTAAGTCAGCTCTTTTGGTCCTGCGCGTCTCTGATCCCTGTTCAAATGACATGCTATGTATTAGCTAATTCAAAAACTTGATTAAACGAAAACTATGCTAAAAGTCTTTCTACAAAATATCAGATTATTTAGGTGACAAAAAAATCCGGCCTGAATAGTGAATATACTTACTTTAATCGCTTTATCAATAATATTTATATATATTTTATTTTGTACAAGCTGTCCCGACAGACGTAGTCCTGTCAAAAAAATAGTAGTTTATGCAACTATCATATAAGGAAGGGTATTAAAACACTAGTGTGAGTTTATGAAACGAGCGCAGCGAGTTTCATAATAGTAACGAGTGTTTTAATACCCGTGTTATATGCAGTTGCATACACTACTTTATCTTCACTAATGCAATTAATCAAACAACAAGAGTAAAAGCTGACAATAGTTTATTTACATTGCGAAACATTAAATTCACGCGTACGTGTATTGTCACAGTGAACTTGCCGCCATTAAAATCTAACCAATAAGAAGAGCGCAGCTGCGCGCGCAGGGCCAATCATAATTGGTCGCGTTTTATTGATGTTATAATGAGATTTTACGATATCGATGTGGATATTATACCATCAAGTTCATCAGTTCAAGCGTGATGCTATGACCAAGGGGAATAAGGATTCATTTTTATATATAAGACTAGCTGTACCCTGCGCGCGTTGCTACGCCACCACCTCAGAAACCTTTGTGGGCTCATGCACAACAACTTTGTTAAAGATCATCACATGATTAAATGCATAGTTTACGATCTTATAATGGACATAATAGACAAACATTAATTTATATATATATAGATTAAAAACGATGTTGTTATTGACGTGCTGTATGAAGTCCTGGCTTCCTTCAACTTTTCTGTTACCACTTGGTCAAAGCTTTTCAACAACATCTAGTCCGTTCAGCTTTAAAGTGAGGTTATTGACGTCTCGTACTTTCGTCAGACGACAAATTTCCATTTTGTGAACCTTATAAACAAGTGTTATATAGCATGGCTCGGTTCATTGCCCCTTCTGCAACTTTTATAAGACAAGTAATAAATATTTTTTCATCCCACCATCTTGGAAAGAGTATTTTTGCTCTTCAATATCTGAGTGCAAAAGCCGTTTTTATTCTCTAGAGGATAAAGTAAATTGAATTTAGAACATCGTGTGCACTAAGTTTGTGAATTTAAAAAATCATTAAACCTATTTACTGCTACCTCTATGGTGCCGAATATATCATACAACTTTTTTTTAATTTGTTAAAAACTCAGACTCGGAACCTTCTTGGTGTTCTTTTTTCAATTTGCTTTGTACGCGGTTCTTTACGCGGCATTTTTTAATTATTAAGATTATTCTGTAATACTTACCTGTCATAATGTAGTAGTTAATACCTAAACTGAAATAAAAGTACCTATCTTGTGATTGTAAACGTTTTTTTTTGCATTTAGTCATTTCCTCGCTGAGGTGGAATGAAAAGTTACGTGTTGCACTCGAGTGCAAAGATTTTTCACCTCGTGCTCTTTTGATTCCCTCGCTAACGCTCAGGATTCTAATTTTGAATCACTCGCTGCGCTCGTGATTCAATTTTAGAATCCTTCGCTTGCTCGGTCATCAAAATTGAACACGCGGTTAAAAAGCAACTTTGCACTCTTGTATAACAAATAACTATTGATGAATGCAGAATAGTTTTTTCTCAATAACCGCAAAACATACAGTTTTGTTTTGTTTATTTTTATGACAGAGATAACTCAAGGATATAATCTAGATTAATTATAGATAGAAACTCGATTGGTGAAACTTTTCTAGGCTCTTTCAAAACAATCATTTAGTTTTTACTCAAAACTATGAAGCTAAACATCATTTTTATGTAATTCGTTAGATAATCATACTAGCTACACAGATTAAAGACCCTTTTCAAGTTTGATGGTATTATTTAAAACATTTTCGAGGGTTTTCTTTTTAGTTTTAAAAACGTACAATTGCTCTTCATCATCTTTGAATTTTGTCAGTTTGTGTGTGTGCGAGTTAAATCTTGCAAGTTCCCCTTGCAATTTAAGAAAAAAAAAATATATATTAAAATAATAAAACATAACAAAATCCTTAATTTTCACCCTTATACCACCATCCCCATATTTAATAGCGATATTAATATCTTTAATTTCATCCACAAATATGCTTTTTTCTGTTAGGTTATTGAAATTTGACAACGTCTGTCGGTACAGCTTGTTATTTTTATATAAAGTAAGGATAAGTAATTATTATGAAACACTGAAATGTGACGCGAAGTCCTCAACTCGGATCAATAGAACAAACAAGCTGTTTGTTCGAAAAGTCATCGAAACTTTTAACAATGGTTCAAAGACCCGTCGACAAATGAGAAGGCAATTTGTTTTTATTTTTAATTTTGGAACTCGGAAAAAAGTTTGACGTTTACTTGCTTCCAGATAAATAAAATGTCAGAGAGTAGGATTTTTAGGATTCCGTAGATGCAATGATAAACGGAACCCTTATAAGATCTCTCTTATGTATGAATATAGGTATATAGTTAGGTGACTCAATTGCGAAGGCAGAGAATAAATAGACGAATTATGATTTTTAACCGACGTAAAACGGAGGTTCTCAAGTCGACGCGCATATACATATATATATATTTTTTTATGACGCATATCTTTTTATCTGGTGATCCGATTTCGATGTTTTTTTTTCTATTGTGTGAAGAATAGTCTCAAGTTGGTCCCATTTAAATTATATTTACGTAGGACTGACAGTTCGTTCAAAATCTAAAAAACGAATATCGTCCCTTGACTTTGCGATTGGTCGATCTTCGGTTTTCTTTCTAGTTTTTTAAACGTAATTTTGGATTATAATTACAGAGCAAAATAAAAATAAATACTTATGGCAAGTGCATCATATAGCATTATCAAATAATAAGGCTTGTTATGCAATAACGTGACACACACACACACACACACACACACAGTTCAGTTGGTAGTAACTCTGCCTTCTGCGCTGTAGGTTGTGGGTTCGATCCCCACCCAGGGCAAATATTTGTGTGATAAACATAGATGTTTGTTCTGTGTCTGGATGTTAATATGTATAATAAGTATGTATTTACAAAAAAAAAGTATATAAGTATTCTATCAGTTATCTGGTTCCCATAGTACAAGCTTTGCTTAGTTTGGGGCTAGATGGCGCTGTGTGAAATGTCCACCAATATTTATTTTATTTTTTATTTTATTACTAGGGCAAAGTGTTTGATTTAATCAGGATTTGAAGTATGCAGTAATGTAGACCATGGTTTCATGTGATTTTGTCCGAATTTTAAAATTCGAGTTTTGCTGAGGTCGAAATAATGTAGGTAGCCAAAAGTAGGTTGGATAGCTTATATTTGTGTTTGCTTATGAGCCAAATATATCCTTATTAGCCAATAGATCCTTGAAGATATCTAGTGGAGTCGTCTAGACTAGTCTAGTAGTGTGGTAGTCAGAGGCACGTCCAAACATTACATTTGGCACATGTTCACATTTTGCAGTAGTTAGCATTCCATACGCGACAGGTTGCAAGCCCATCGCCGCTTATAAGAATACTAACTGGTTTCCTCACGATGTTTTCCTTTACCGTTTTAAGCACGTGTTTTGGATGCGCATATAAAAAATCTATTGATGCACGCGCCGGGTTTCGAACTTACGGCCTTCAGATTGAAAGTCGAGGTTCCTAAAAAGCATTATTCTAATAATATTTTCTTGTCAACAGCGTCCCATACGAAGAGCTCCGTCAGCGCTACCTCCAGTTCTCCGTGTACGACTTCGATAGGTTCAGCCGACACGACCTGATTGGCCACGTCGTGCTGCGTGGTCTGCTGGAGTCCGCGGACCTGGACCAGGAGATAGAGTATACTATGAACATACTCGCGCCTCCACAAGTAAGACTTTATTTCCCACCCAGGACAAAGATTTCAGTGATGAACATAGATGTTTGTTCTCTAAGTCCGATTGTGATGAAACTTCATATAGAGATAGTTTAAGGTTTTGGGACGGATATATGCTACTTTTTTTCCCAAAAAAATCTTGTTTTTAAGAATTTTCAATGTTTCGATACAGTCGTCAAAATCGATTTCCTGAATCGACGCCCACGAAATTGAGGATAATAGCTAGTGTATATTTATTACAACAACGGGAAATTACTCACGTAAATGATAAATTGTCAATGAGGACACCGACAATGTTTCGATTCATCTTGTTTCGATTCGGCAATGCGAGCAGGGTAGCGCGCGCGTTATGGTCCACTCACCCTGAAGAAGATTCTCTAGATGAATCGAAACATTGTCGGTGTCCTCATTGACAATTTATCATTTACGTGAGTAATTTCCCGTTGTTGTAATAATGTGTAGTACAACTCACGAAAGTTTTGAAAGTGAAATAGTGTATATTTTTTATAAGAATGTATTTACAAAAAAAGTAAATTGACAATTAATCAGTTATCTGGTTCCTATAGTAAGCAGCGACATCTAACCCCAAGCTTGACTTAGTTTGGGGTTAGATGTCGCTGTGTGAAAAGTCCATCAATATTTATTTTTAAAATATTGGTTACATCTTTTTACAAGATTTTATTTTTAACTTGCAATGTATGTAACTATGTAACTATGTTTGTTAAGGTGGAATTTTGCAACTAAATTTTGAAGCAGTTATCCCCATTCGATTGAGCTAAAATTTCGCATACTTATGTAACTTCGGTGACAATGCAATAATATGGTGACAGTGATTGATCTGATGTTGGAGTCAGGAGCTGTTCAACAGACAACTCACAATTTGAACTCTTCTGTAAATAATTTGTTTGAGTAAAAACTTTGCATACTTGTCAAGTTCTGATGACAATGTTATATGATATGACAGGTGATAGCGCGCTGGTGCTCGATGGTTTAAATGATTTTACAAAAGCTTGTCATTGATAAATATTTTTCAGTATGAACTACTCGTAAGTATTTCCAAAGAGATTTGGCGTCAGGCAAGTGGCCGGTTGTAAAACCCGCACCTCTTTAGTATCAGTTGAGCGCTCACTCACTTCGCCACCAAGGTCTTCGAAAATTGATAACACGACCGAATAAAAATTGATTTGCGATTCCAAAGAACAAATACTCATCTATAAATCACCCTATTGACTTAATGCCATAATCCAGCGTCGAACCATTAATCTACCTTACCCCACTTTCTTTCCCTTTTATTTAACGATCCTTAGAGCCTCAAGGGCGAATCTTAATATAAGGACCCTTGTGCATAGTAAATATTTTATAGCGAGTCATTTTTGTTTATGTACGCGCTAAATATATTTGTGCTTGTAATACTACTGTCAAGACACAGAAGATGTTAGGAGTAGATACAATTGAATAGGGAAAACATCAACATCGGATAACTAGGTAAAAAGATATGCGCGTTCATACAAAAATAAAAAACAAATGATATACGCGTCAAATTAAGAACTTTTAATACTTTCTTGTACACATAAATCATTAGAAAAGAATATGTAAATCATTAGCAAGGACGAGGTTAACCCTAAAAGAGTTTTCTACTAGTGTTGAGGCTAGGGAGAGGCCATAACACTTTAGAAGACATACCGTGTTAGTATTAAAAAAAAAAAAAAAAGGTCCTCCTTTTCGTAAGTTGCAAAGAGAGCTTCATCGTTACTGTCAGGCAGGTTAAAGTCAGTTAAAGTATTTTTAGGTAGTTCTCCTGTCGGGTTAGGGTAGATTTATATTAGATCGGGCCGTGCCCGGGGCTTGCCGTGTACGTGGCCCGGACGGGGCACGGATTTGAAACGTTACATACATTTTGTAAGAAGCAATTTATATTAAACAATGCCAGTTTCGTGTCCCTTCCGGGCCCGCCTACTAACTAAAGGCTCCGACAGGGCCCGGACGCGGCCCGGTCTAATATAAATCTTTCCTTAATGTCGGTAATTCTCAGTATCTATCATCTCAGTATCCGCGTTTGTGAGTGGACGAGCGGGCTTTATTTAGCCCCAAAGGTAATCCGTCAAGTTTTAACACACGGCATCCTCTGGGAATATCAATCCACCCTCGGGCTTTTACAGAATGGCTCTGCAAAACCTGCGCGACAGGCGGTGCCGTACTTTATTTGTTTACATGTGAGCGTGCACAATGTACACGTTAGCGATGTGTGGCGAAACATAATGGTCCACTGTATGTCAGTTGCACGTCGATCGTTTTTTAGGGTTCCGTAACCAAAGGGAAAATAAGGGACCCTATTACTAAGACTTCGCTGTCCGTCTGTCTGTCACAGGGCTGTATCTCAAGAACCGCGATAGCTAGACAGTTGAAATCTTCACAGATGATGTATTTATGTTGCTGCTATAACAACAAATACTAAAAACAGAATAAAATAAATATTTATGGGGGGCTCCCAAACAACAAACAAGTTTTTTTTGCTGTTTTTTATAGATAATGGTACGGAACCCTTTGTGCGCGTATCCTACTCGCACTTGGCCGGTTTTTTTCTAAACGAGTACTATTAGGCTTATATATGTAGCGTGGTGAAAAAGAACTTTAGTACACGTGTCAGTAATGACTTCGACGTTTATATCGATTCACGGTCGAGCTGTAGCCTGGGGGGTTGTGAAACCAGGCGGAGCAGGTTGTTTCGCCTTCGAAATTGTGTTCTTAAGTGTGGTTGGATGCTCCGTGGTGCGCAAAATGCTTCTGCGACTCTTCAATCGCACATTAGGAATTTGTTGTCCGTAGAGTTCATAAAAACTGATGATGAAGCTCACGGTATATAACTGTTTTCATGATACCCATACCATTATTTCGTCAAGTGATATTGAGCTCAATATCGAAAGAAGAACTAAGAAAGAATCGGTGCAACGAACTTTGCTTCATATTGATTTTCACTTGAACAAGTTTAACTTTATTGAAATTGAAAATAGAAAAGATCCTATTGACTAAAACACTCGTAAGTAATATTGAAAGTTGTCAAATCGGTTTCATATTTGAAAAAGTTTATCATTTGAATAATTCGATTACGATTATAATTTTATTCAAAATCTGGTATTGTTTTAGGTTCACTGAATATATATTTAATTCATTATCTAATCTATAATTATCTATATTAATATTACTAGTAGAAACCTTCGCGATTTCGTTCACGTAACTTTTTTTATACAGACTTTAACCTCCCCTCAACATTAAAGTTTTATAAAGGAACTATTAGTTCTACATTAATACAATTAAAATGGAATCAACTTTAGACTATTCTCTACAAATTAGAAAATCATCCAAATCGGATCACCGATAAAAAGAGAGATATATATATATATATAAAGATATATAGATATAAAAAATATCGCGAGGAACAAGCGTAGCTTCACCTAGCTCCTAAGGCGTTTCGAAGTGATCCTTGTGATTTTATTGAAATAAATGCCTTTTGAGATAGAAAAAACAAAAAAAAAACGAGTCTCATTAAGAACCTCCTTTTTTGTCGGTTGAAAAGAAGACTATCAAAAACTACAGCTGTTCCAAATTTCAAATACACAAAAAATTATTTCATATTGTAAGAATTACTTTGAAAAGATCAGAGAGTGGACCTTTGTCGAACTTTTTCACTTTCTTTATTTAATTCCGGGAAAAGTAATGGAAATTTTTGTTGCCAGGAGAAGAAGGACCTTGGGGAGCTGATGTTATCGCTATGCTACCTGCCTACTGCGGGGCGACTTACCGTTACTGTCATCAAGGGGAGAAATCTAAAAGCAATGGATATCAATGGATCATCTGGTGAGTTTTCCATCGTTTTTTTTCAGCTAAATCGCTTATCGTCTACACAGCTCAGTAGTCACTCTGCCTTCTACATTGTTGGTTATAGACAAACATTTTGTCGAACAGTGTTCGCCTTGCACGAGGTGTCTATTGGGCTGTGTTGTCGATGAGCTGTCTATGTATTGATGTACATACATATTGATTCAATCCCATTCCCACTGCGGACTAGCTTACCATCACAGTAATCTAGGTGTGATATTAGACGGCTACGTACAATCGGGGAAAATGATTCAGAACCCTTATGACTAACTCCAAATTGTTTACGTAAATGTAACATTAAGAATTCTTTATGCACTTGTTTGAGTTGACATTTAAATAAAATAAATAAATACATATTGGTGGACATTTCACACAACGCCATCTAGCCCCAAACTAAGTAAAGCTTGTATTATGGGAACCAGATAACTGATAGAATACTTATCTACTTTTTTGTTGTAAATGCATACTTATTATACATAACACCAAGACACAGAACAAACATCTATGATCATCACACAAATGTTTATCCCGGGTGGGGACCGAACCCACAACCTACAGCGCAGAAGGCAGAGCTACTACTACCAACTGAGCTGTGAGGCCAGTCAATTTATACGATAAATAAGTTAAGTTCCCAAAACTTTGCTCAGTATGGGGGCTAGGTGGCGCTGTGTGAAATGTCTACCAATATTTTACCATTTTATCAATATTTTTACATTGAATTGCGATACCTATAGATAAAAAACGTCTCGGAGCATCGCAGCGCAGTTTTGCGAGATTACCGAGCACCTTCAATGTGCGCCAGGCATTTGAGCTTACAAAAAGCGTTTGTTGGCAAAACATAGTGTTGGTTAGACAAACCGATTCCTTGATTGTACATTAATGTATCGACAGACAGTGAGGATTGATGGAGGCTGGAAGATTATACTAGATTTGTTAGATCAATCGTGAATGCTTTGTTTCAAAAAATATGTTAGTTAGATCTGTAGGTATTATAATGTTAAACGTTTTGATAAAATAATATGATGTTTGGACGTGCCTCCGACTACCCCCTCTAGGATCACACATATTACCACATATTCCACCACATATTCAAGGATCTAAGCGCCTGGAGATTTGAGAGGGTGTCTACCGTACTTGGGGATAACAGTCGTAATCTTTTTAATTTCAAAAAATAAAATAAAAATAAATAGGATCACGACGATCACCTTTTTGTATTGTAAAAGTGTCACTTTTGGCATTTGAACGATACGTTTTCGATACGATAGTGGTTCGTGCTTAGGCCACTGAAACAATTTGTTTTACTCAGGATTCACTTAATTAATTTGAACGTTGCGAGTAGAATTCGGTTGGAATTTTTGTTTTTGATTGGATTATTTTCTGTGGCTTTAATTTTTAACCAACTTCAAAAAGGAAGAGGTTCTCAATTCGGCTGTATATTTTTTTAAGTGAGTTGTTTACTCTGAACATTCACTTATTAATGGGAGTAAATTTTTTTTTGATTTTGAAAAATCCATTGATTCACGCCGGGATCCGACGACCTTCAGATTGAATGTCGAGGTACCTCCCACTCAGCCAATACGGCTTTTTTTACCGAAAAATAGAATCTTAGTTTCAAGTTAATCGACTTTGAATTGTCTCCTAAAATCAATACTGAAAATACAATTTCTTTTTTGAAATCCCATTCGTAGACAGTGATCCTTCCTCGTTTATATTCAGTAGGTGTGTGTTCAGGTGGTTTCATAATGGCCAAGTGCGAACCGGACTCGCGCATGATGGGTTCCGTACTATTATCTATACAAAAACGCAAAAAATCACGTTTATTGTATGGGAGCCCCTCTTAAATATTTATTTTATTTTGTTTTTAGTATTTTTTGTTATAGCAGCAACAGAAATACATCATCTATGAAAATTTCAACCGTTTAGCTATCACGGTTTATGAGATACAGCCCTGTGACAGACAGACGGACAATCCCTCCAACCACCCATGGTCCTACCAACGTTGCGGTTATACGGACCGAAACTGCGAGCGATGAAACCGCACAAGTGCAGTACATCACTCTACAATTGTCAACAGACAGACGGACAGACGGACAGCGAAGTCTTAGTAATAGGGTCCCGTTTTTACCCTTTGGGTACGGAACCCTAATAAAACAAAGAGTTTTGAAATTTGGCCAATTTCAATTTGGATTTACAAGCGGGTTACCAATGAGAATGAATGTGGGATCGAATTAATGGTAAACGATATTACGCAACCGTAAAACGGGTAATGATCCTGTTTGTAGAAACGCGGAATTTTCCTTGGCAACAAACAAAAGAAGGAGTTTTTAGGGTTCAACACTCAAAGGGTAGGAACGGGACCCTATTACTAAGACTTCGCTGTCCGTCTGTATGTCACAGAGCTGTATCTCATAAACCGTGATAGCTAGACAGTTGAAATTTTCACAGATTATGTATTTCTGTTGCCGCTGTACCAACAAATACTAAAAACAATAAAATAAATATCTGAATGGAGCTCCCATACAAAAAACGCGTTTATTTGCCGTTTTTAGGATTTCGAGTCTACAAGAAACCCTTATAGTTTCGCCATGTCCGTCCGTCCGTCCGTCCGTCTGTCCGCAGCTTAGCTCAGAGATGCTTAGTGCTAGAAAGCTGTAATTTGGCATGTATATGTATATACATTATACATATTAGTAATGTCAACAAAGTCGTAGAACAAAATCTTGAAAAACAATTTTTTTAGGGTACCTCCCCTACACCTAAAGTGGGGATGTTTTTTTTTCTCGGGTACCCCCACTGTGTCTTTAAAAAGTAGGTTTATGAAAACAACATTTCGACTAAGAGATCTGTTTGTGAAATATTAAGCTTTATGGTGCAAATTTTTGTTAAAAAGGAGTGTCCTACCCCTATAAAATATATAAACTATTGGGTTTGCAGGCGGAGGTACATATAAACAACTTAAAAGGAAAACTATCACAGCTAAGTAGGCGTTACAAGTTTTCGAGTAATAGACGTAAAAGTCGACCAACTTATAAATGTATTCGAAGAAGAAATAATCAATTTTTTTAATACAAATACCATTGAAAATTACTTATTATAACTTTGTTAGCTGTGTCAACTACGAAACCCTACATGCGCGTGACCCGACACGCACTTGGCCGTTTTTTTTAGATAATGGTACTTAACCCTTCGTGCGCGAGTCCGACTCGCACTTGGCCGTTTTTTTTATTTTATTATCATGAATTTATGTCCTACAGACCCATACGTGAAGATCTGCCTCATATGCCAAGGGAAACGGATAAAAAAGAAGAAAACGACCGTAAAGAAGAACACTTTGAGTCCAGTTTACAATGAAGCGCTTGTCTTTGACCTGCCAGCTGTCAACGTGTTTGACGTCACACTGCTGATCAAAGTTATTGATTATGACAGGTAATAAACTAAATATAAGAGTTAAGCCACGGATATACTCAACATGTCAACAACGTGAATGTCTCAGGGAAAATGTTGTGGAATTTTTTACAGGCCTTACTACTAAGTGTTTTTAGGTACGTCTCGGTGTATCGCGTCAAGTAAAATGTTGCGAGACACTATGCAACGTTGCAGCATCATGTAGAATGAGCGTTGCGCGTCATGTTGTGGGACAAAATCCCCCTAGTATATTCATTTCGATTAGGTTCTGTTTTTGTACTGACAGCGTCAAGTCCTACTGTCCTACTAATATTATAAATGCGAAAGTTTGTGAGTGAGTGAAACTATACATCAGAATAACACATAAACTACTTTTTAACCAGGTACCACCCGTGCGAAGCCGGAGCGAGCAGCTAGTATTATAATAATTACTTTATGTGATCCAATTATTTTAAAAATAGCTAAAGCATATTTGAATTAAACGAAATAGAAAGCTGTAGTAGACATCTTTGAAAAAATAATTTATCGAGAAAAAAATACCAATTAATTTCGATAAATAAAATCTATAGTTATCCTTAACATAAAATTAACTAGCAAACTACGTAAACACTATTGTTTTTGGTGATAGTAACAAGCAACGGTTACAGTTACGGCTCGCTCGTGAAAACACGGTTTAAGGCTACGTGGCCACGCACGAACAGGCCACGCGTGTGTCAATGACGTCAACGACCACGCATTCATGCGAAGAGTTTTCATCACGTTGGATGATCTCACAAACATTTTATAAAAAGCAAAGCTTATAAACAAGATTTACACGGCTGTTTCAAGATTATGTTTAACTGAAGTTATAGGCCTAAGCCCACATTATCAATTCATGACAAAATAATACCAGCAACATGAATACAGCACGTCTTGAAGATTAACTTACAAAGTGGAGTTTAAGGTTGAGTTTACATAATGCGCGGAGCTGTGCGGGGCGGACCAATGACTGCGCTCGATAATATCAAACTCGAATATTTGAGCGCTATCATTCAATTCAAACTCAAAAATCATTTATTTCAATAAAACCACAAGGATCACTTTGAAACGTCTTAGGAACTAGGTGAAGCTACGCCGATTCCACGCGACCAAGCCTAGAAGAATCAGGCAACAAACACGGCTTGGGGTCTACCTTTTTTTTTAATGATCCTTTCCTTAATACTATAAGCTCCAGTGTGGTGCCAATCGAACAAGGTGAAGGCTCAAACAAGAATAATTATTAAAAGTACATATACTCAAGTACGTACAACAATAAAAAAAATAACTATAGAGCTTCAGCACAAATTCAAAAAGCAGCACACGCTACACTTGATTTAGAATCATTGGTCCTCACCGTACAGCTTCGCACAGCTCCTCTCAGCTCCGCGTAGGTCGGAACTCACCCTAACGTTGGCTTCATAAGAAACAGTAAGCTATTGTTTTGATTCTTGTTTTTGATCCTAACCAAAACTTTAAAATGTAACTTTTGGTTTTTACAAGGGTCTTCATCACGTAATTAATTTGTTTTCTCGACGTTTCGACTATGACAAAAGCTATGGTCGCGGGTAGACACACTTTAAAGTTTGATGTATGTGAGACACAAAGATGATCCAATTTATCTATTTACAATTTAACCCTACAACTTCGTATCGTTTTATAATTAATAAATGTTGTGTTAAGTTCTTGTTCCCGTTGATTTTTCGGGTTATATTTTAACTTGCTTATCAAATTTTAATGTTGCTACACAAAATAAATTATCTATACATCTGCCAATAGTGCCAACAATGGAATTAAATATCGTTCAACAAACGTGCATTTCTCCTGGTATTCCAATATAAGGTTTCATAGAACAGTCGGGTTCAATATATTTATTCGGCACGCGTGTGAAGTTCGTACTGAGGTCAAGGCCACTGTCCATTTTAAATGCATATATTTTAGTATGTGGATTCTTACAATACTTACAACGATATAGAATTATTTTGACAAAAATATGCTGTTTCGTGAGTGTATAATTTAAACGTTTGAATTGAATTGAATTTTGCTACGAATGTAACAAATTTAAATATTGTTATATTCAAGTACTGGAAACTTTCGTGACTTCGTTCACGTGAAGGTATTTTTACCAGACCCCCGCTGTAACCCCTTAAGGGGCTCCCAGTCGACGATTGCTCTTTTTCGAAACGAAAAAAGAAATACTTCTGAACAAGCCACATCTCCTATTTTTATAAGTATATTACTTCAGGTTCCTACCTAGATTTCTATTAAGCTAAAACATAATAGCAGAAACTTTTCACAATAAGGACATTATTTCAAAATGATACGTTTTAGAATTTATGATCGAAATATTTTATATACCTACTATTAAAATCAACTTGTGATTTATTGCTAAAGATAGGTATTATGTTGATCTAGATTTCTATTAGAATAGATTTTTGATAAGTAATTATACATAATTTATATCATTAATTTATTCGAAAAGCAAAGGCGAACCACGCGCTGACGTGTGTTTGTCGTCATTGCAGCGGTCGGTAGGATTATTTATCGAAGTGATTAAAGATGGGTACATCTTTATTCACATATACTATACATTATAAAATAGGAGATGTGGCTTGTTCACAAGTATTTCTTTTTTCGTTTCGAACAAAAACAATCGTCGACTGGGAGCGCCTTAAGGGCTTGAATTTCGGGAATTTCCTTTCTTAGTGCTTAGTAATTCGGGGGGTGTGTATGGGTATACACACCCCCCGAATTACAAGTTTCTAAGACGAGTGGTTTGGAATAAGAATATATTTAAAATGTACCTTATTACTAACATAAAAACGATGAATTTTGTTTTTAAAACATATCCTAATAAGCTAAGTGGTATCTTTAGTCTAAGTGGCATTTTTCACCATAAATCTTGTCCCCAGGATCGGTCCTAACGAGCTGATCGGCTGCACAGCAATAGGCTCTACACTCATCGGCGTAGGTCGCGACCACTGGCTGGAGATGATCGATAACCCTCGAAAACCGGTTGCGCAATGGTACCCCCTTAACAAGAGCCCACCTTCGAACATAGCCTTGCCGACTGCTGATCAGAACAAAGGGGGATTAAGCTGCTTAAACGGAAGGTGAGATTCTGTTAAAGTTATATCGTATGACGGCGGGTTGGTCCTAATATTGTGTGTGTAGATTTGTCTTTGACATTGTTAGTGTGTGCGTATGGCGCATCGCCCACACGAGGTAAAGTCGAGTACATTATAGTACATATCGAGTACGTACTGCAGTGTGTGAAGCCCTTAAGGTTTTAGGTATCAAAATGAAAAATGAAATCCTTATAAGCTTAATCGTGCATCTGTCTGTCTGTCACTTTTATCGAAACAGAGACAGATATCCCAAAATGACAAAGTATTTTATAGATATTTGTAGGGGTCATAAGAGTTTTACTAGTGAGACAATTAGAGGATAACAAACGGGAATAACTATTTTTTTTTAAGCTGAAGTGATTTTGATAGATTCCATTAATTCTATAAATTAGAATACTAAAATACCAGGTAATATTAATAATGCAATGTTGAATAATTAGATTTTGAATGTATGTAGCTTTGTGGTTCAATTAAGATATAACGAACCACCAGTTTGAGTAAAATTTGAAATTATAAACTATTTTCGTATATCGATATAGTACATTAAGGTTATGCTTGACATTTTTGTTTTTTTGTATTATCTTGAAAACCATCAAACTTAAAAATAAACTGTCTTTAATTTATGTAGCTAGTATGATTATCTAACGAATGATAAAAAATGAACTGTTTAGCTATTCATAGTTTTGAGTAATAACGAAACTAGCGTTTTCAAAGAGCCAACTTTGGAAAATAAATCTATCGAGAAAAGTTTCACCAATCGTGTTTCTATGTTTAATTTATCTAGAATAAATCCTTAAATTATCTTTGTCATAAAAACAAAATTGTATGTTTTGCGGTTATTGAGAAAAAACGATTCTGCATTCATCAAAAAAATTTATTACTCGTTTTAAACACAAAATGTGTATTATTCCATTTATCAAAATACATATTTTGATGTGAATGCAAATTTAAATTGTCATAACAGTTTTGTGTGTAACTCTTTCGCGTTTTAATTACTGTCAAAGTTCAGAACAAGCCCTGCATATTGAGGACAGCAAACTACAGAGTACAGGGCATAATAAACCATAATGCAACACAAAAGAGATCATTTTGCGATGTAAAGTTGTTAACGACCGATATTTACTTCAGATCAGGCCAATGCAGTTAGTGTTTTATCTCGGTGTACTATGGTTTATTATGCCTTGGCATGTGCGGTTGTTTGTGTGTCTGCAGCCCTGTTTGAAATTAAAGACGCCTTACGAATCATGGTCATCTCGACAAAAGTGTCATTGTCTACATCAAAAGCCTTATTGTCCCTGACATCGTTGAGCTCTCTCGTCCCATCTTCAAACAGCTCTTGTATGATGCTTTCTATCAAAAACATTTTTCTGAAAAATCTATACATATAATAAAACTGTAGCAGAGTTCAATTCTGTACATTGAATAAAAACTAAAAAAAATACTGCTAGGGGTCTTCATACAAGTAACACAAGCCAAAAAATACATTTTGAAATTTTTGTCTGTCTGTCTGTTGTCTGGCTTTCACGCAAAAACTACGAGACGAATTTCGATGAAACTTTTTTTGTTATGTAGCTATTAGTCCTCGGCAACATATAGGCTATAATTTATTTTGAAGATGGGATTACCAGATGTGAAACTATCTGTCGACCAGCGAAGCAGGCACTGGTCAGCTAGTATAAAATAAAAATCTGTCGAAATGTTTTCATTTTTACTAGAATTTGGGGTAAGACGTACGTGTAAGCTTTTGTTTGGTTGATGTGAGTTTTTTATTTTACTTTGTTTGGTTGATGTGAGTTTTTTAATTATTACAACATCTAAGAGCATATGCTCTTAGATGTTGTAATAATTTAAGAAACATTTATTCAGAATTTGACTTTTGAATTGACTGGCCTCACAGCTTAGTTGGTAGTAACTCTTCCTTCTACGCTGTAGGTTGTGGGTTCAATCCCCCCCCACCCAGGGCAAACTTAAAAACTAATATTGTCCCTTGCGTTTCGATCGAAACATTTTCGTCTGTTTTCTTTTTAGTTTTCTGAAACGTAATTATTCTATTTGCAATACAACGTAACGGATCGATGCAAGTCGAGGTCAAAGTCTTGTTAAAATCGATACTGGTCATACGTTGAATATTCTTCTATTAAAGTTGTGACCAGACATAGCGCTGCATGGGTGGGGATCGAACCCAAAACCTACAGCGCAGAAGGCAGAGATACTACCAATTAAGCTGAGGCCAGTCCAGTGAGTAGTTTGAGGGTCAACTTTTCGAAAAGCAGCTTTAAAAGTATTATTTTCCACAGATGAAGAGACAAAGTTCAAACGACTGAAGCAAAACAACACGGCGTCAAAATTATGATGGATTTTGAAATGCGTGAACGGCACGAGTTGATTGTAGATCTCATTGTTGCCAAAATATATATTGAATGTGATTAGAAGACGGTTGTATGTCCATTTACTGTAGAAGAAACATATATAATCAATGTAGATTATATCGTAGGGGACGTTAGATTAGGAGTTGCTAGTAGGGGAAATGAATTTATCCCATAGTTCAGAATGTTCTTAGTTGATGTATTCTTTTAAGATAAAGATAACAGTAGAAATATTCGCGTAACCATTTTTTATACTTTCCGAAGTGTCTATTCCTTTTCTATTATGTACATTGTTACTATATTTATATCTTAAACGCACACTTCAAATTCAAGACTTGATCGTATCATGTACACACATATTTGTATTATTACTATAAACTATTTAAATTTGATGTTGTATAGTTGTTGTCTTTAGCATATAGTTATATCACTATCGTAAGAGTTTTAAATTAGATGTAAGTTATTAGTATCGAGTAGTTCTTCAAACTTCAGTAACAGAACAAAGTCTCGAGCCAAAATATTGAATTTAATATCGGTGTTTCGCTGTGTAGCTTTGATCTTGGAAGATATAGTAACGTCATTTGGGCATATATAGTTGAAATGAGCTTAGTATCTATTGTGTATCAGACTATGCGGCTTATTTTTTCAAAATATAGAACAGCAAAGTAGGTACGAAACTTTAGTTTGATTTCTGATATTATTATGATGAATGTTCTGAACATTCTTCTAGTTAAAACAATTTTGGACAATAATTTAGATGGGATTATTCCAAATTTGTTCAGTGCACAATATAATATAATATAAAACACATACGCGTTATTGTTAAAATATTGTATGTTATCATCTTTGTAAGATAAAAACGAAGCTTTAAATCGTGTAATATAAATGTTATATATTGAATATATTATTATATTAAAGTATATTTGGATCAATATAAATATTAATTATTTGATATCTTCTGCAACATAGCCAATGCGATTGGAAAATATATATTATTTACGATATAAAAAAATATTTAAAACTAAAGCGTCTTACGGAAAGTAATTTAATTAAACTATCCTGAAACAGTTTATATAAATGATTTTGTTTATCGAAATCTAAACAATATTTGATTATTAATATCTTTATTCTTAAGGTATGACCAGACATCGCGCGGCATTCGCAGGACACAAGTTTGCCGTGCGAACAAACAATATCACCGTTTGAGCGCGGCAGGCAGCTCGCGGCTGCCGCGCGCGGCTTTCGTCCAAACATAGCGCGGCTGCCACGCTCAATTGCCGCGCAATGTCTGGTCACACCTTTACTGACATTAGTTAAATAAGAAACTGCATTTACTATTGTGAAATACCTTGGAAAATATTACTGTTTCAATATTTTGTCAGACAAAAAAAAATGTGTTACAGGAGACTATGCTAATGTGAATCTTGTAGGAACTAGTTATATAAATAAATACTCTCATTTATGTACGATTTTTAAAGTTATTTGAGATATTTGCTTAAACCTTAAATACTCCTAAGATGATTTCAACAAAACAAATTTGGAAAGTTGACAAAATAAAATATGAGGTTGTTTTCAGACTTGAAGCACGATCATTAGAAAAAACAAAATAATAAGAAATATCATTTCTTACATATCGTAAAAGCTTAAAATAATGAAATTAAACTTTAAATTTTAAACAGATAATAAAAAAAATAAAGAAAACCAAAATGCATAGAGTTTTTTGAAACGATGGCTGTTTTTTTACTATAAGAAATAAAAACATATTAAAAATCTTTTTCTAAGTATTTAATAAATAAGCGTGACACATGAATGTCAAAAACTTTTCTCTGATAGAAATGGAATGATATTATATTTTGTGTCAAATAATATGAACTCACGTTGCTTGATGGAGAGGTAATATTTTTGTATGAAACTAAGCTATTTATCGTATATACCTAGTCTTTATATTATAAGCTATACATGTAGATAGTTATAAGTGGATGTAAAAACTGATTTATGAATAAAATGTTGACTTTTTTAATATTATTTGTATTTTATTTACATACAATATGTTAATATGAATTACATGTTATACTCGTGTCGATTAATACATGGAGTATTATTCAAAACGGGTGGATTTTATCTATAAGATCTTGTTTAAAGGGTGGAGATGGGTACTTGATTTATCAGGTTTTACTTTACAAAACGATTTTGACATTATCGAAACGATGCGATATAGTGTTCCGATATATTCGGCCAAACCGCACTCTAATACTAGATTTACACTCGCGTGCGAGGCGAACCACAAGACGAGAGTGTGAATAGACGCTCGTGGCTCGCCTCGCGCCTCTCTCCTCTACTATCGATCACGCGAGGTACGAGCCGAAACACGAGACGAAGCACGAGGCGAGGGACGAGGCGAGAGTGTAAATCTAGCATTAGAAATCGTCATCTGTCATAGTAGAATGTTTGATGTCAATCATTAAAAGTAATGTCGGTCGTGCCGTCGTGCCATCGTTCAAAATATAGTCGGAAATAATGTGACGCTACTCCCGATATATCGATTACTTATCGTTTTCAAAGGACCTACAGGTATGAGGTTCTATGTACGGGAACCTGGTATGAGTTTTGTGAAACATCTATAGCGGCGTGTCAGACCGACTGTTGGCTATAGTGGTTGAAATTGTGGAGTTTTTCAAGTTTGTTTGATCAAATTTATATGGATTATGCCCCTTAAAAAACCGGTGCGAGTCAGACTCTCGCACGAAAAAAAATCAGTAAAAAAATCACGTTTGTTGTACGAGAGCCCCATTTAAATATTTATTTTATTCTATTCTCTATTTGTTTTTATGGCGGCAACAGAAATATATAATCTGTGAAAATTTCAACTGTCTAACTATCACGGTTCATGAGATACAGCCCTGTGACAGACAGACGGACAGACGGACAGCGAAGTCTTAGTAATAGGGTACCGTTTTTACCCTTTGGGTACGGAACCCTAAAAAAGAAAGCAGTTTAATCAACAACTTTTCGCTCGGTAAAGAGGCGACAAATAAATGTGACCTACCCGAAGCACGCTCCATTTGCGCTAAAACATATTGCGGAAGGAGATATTACCGTGAGATGTAGGCCAAGGTCGTTCCCGAACCGGTATTTTTTATTGTCTATTGCTTTTTCGCTTTTGCCCTTGAGAGACAAACAGGGTGTACCTCTGACTACTCCCTTTAGGTATAGGTTTGTTTGTTCTTGCCCTTGAAAAAGAAACAAGGCGTACCTCTTTAGATATACTCTTTAGATATATTTAAGGATTTGAGTGCCTGTAGATCTGAGAGGGTGTGTAAGGACCTAGTCGTGTACTTATTTTTTTTTTTAGTTCCATTATAATTTTGATCTATACTTTTTTTAATAGAATCTGTAGATTATAGCAGAAAAATAAAAAATGTCTTCATTCCTTTTTGCAATTGAAACATTTTAGGAGTTTATTTTATTCGAAAACCATAGTATAAAAAAACAAAATATTCACGTCTGCAATCCCCAAGTACGGTAGAAATTCTCTCAGATCTCCGGGCACTAAGATCCTTGTAAATGACACATGCTCACATTTTGCAGTAGTTAGCATTCTAACTAGTTTATCCATCATTTTCCATCCAGTGCTATACAATTTTGGTACAGAACTCTTCAAAAGTTTCATTTATACAAAATTCCCCGTAGAAATAATACGATATGTTTCTTTGAACTATCGACCTTTATTTCAAGGGAAGCATAAATAATGAATGCCGTAATGATAAGAAAGGTCTTATTTAATATTCGTAATGTTATTGAGGAACTTTCTTTTATTATTTCAACTAGCAGAAACCACTGCGACTTAATTTCGTTTTTTTATACAAATTTTTATACCCATTTCAATCCTGTCAAATTCAAGTCAATTTATTTCAAAAAAATCACAAGGATCACTTTGAAACGTCTTAAGAGTTAGGTAAAACCACACGTTGGTTAGTTTTTGAGAGTTTTTTCAGCATAATAGTATTGTATATTTCCATTTAAGACATAATTTTATTTTATTTTAGAATTTTAGGAACACTTACAGCTAAGTACACAAATATTAACAGAAATAGACATGTATTATTATAGAAAACTGATTAACATTTACAAACCTCCAAACTTGCGCATTTATGTTAGTGATAGTGTATTTTGCCTGGTATAATGTAAAAAACTGTTTAATTATTTAAACTCTTGAATAAGTAAATTAAATAAAAGGGAACACGACTGTAACCCCCGAGTAGGGTAGACAATAGACATCCTCTCAGATCTTCAGGCATTCAGATACTCAGGTGTCAAAGGGGTGTTGTCAATGGCACGTTACATTTAGATATAACTAGCCGTCCCGCGACAGACTATGTCCTGTCCAAATTTCAATAATCACATAGTTAAAAACACTTTCACAACTTACAATTTTTTCACTATAAACCTTGTCATGATAAAATGAATTAAGAATTTTGGTCATTGCCATCAGCGCCATCTAAACTAAAAACATCTATTTTGCGTTTTTTTATCATAACAGGGTTATTTCTCGGATTGTAAGAAGTAAGATCTGTAATCAGATTTTTTTTCTACACACTACAAATTGCAATACTGCAAATTTCATCTTAATCCATTCAGTCTTTTAGGCTTGATTCGCTATCAAACATACAACCATCATCACAAACTTACGCATTTTATAATATTACTAGCTGCTCGCTCCGGCTTCGCACGGGTGGTACCTAGATAAAAAGTAGCTTAAGGGGCTCCCAGTCGACGATTGCTCTTTTTCGAAACAAAAAAAGAAATACTTCTGAACAAGCCACATCTCCTATTTTTATAAGTATATTACTTCAGGTTCCTACCTAGATTTCTATTAAGCTGAAAACATAATAGCAGAAACTTTTCACGATAAAGATATTATTTCAAAATGATACGTTTTAGAATTTATGATCGATATACATAATTTATATCATTAATTTATTCGAAAAGCTAAGGCGGACCACGCGCCGACGTGTGTTTGTCGTCATTGCAGCGGTCGGTAGGATTATTTATCGAAGTGATTAAAGATGGGTACATCTTTATTCACATATACTATACATTATAAAATAGGAGATGTGGCTTGTTCACAAGTATTTCATTTTTCGTTTCGAACAAAAACAATCGTCGACTGGGAGCGCCTTAAATGTTATTCTGATGTATAAGCTATATTACTGTAAAGTTTCATTTTAATCCGTTCAGAAGTTTTTGCGTGAAAGAGTAATAAACACACACACACACACACACTCACTCACAAACATTTGCATTTTTAATATTAGTAGGATAGTAGGATAAGGATTATTCCATACGTGATAGAATGCAAGCCTATCACAACACTTACTGGTTCCTCTATAGCTTCTAAAACCTTGTACATTATAATCCGTGAATTACAACCTTGTTCTACGAATCGTAGAGCCTCTACAACTGCGTAGCAGAGCTACGATTTCCATTTAGTGAACTTGAAGCAAAGCTGTTTTAGAATTTTGAATGTTCAATTTAACTTGATAAGTTTGGTTGGGTCTTCCAAATATTGAGGGATCTATGGGTCTGTTACTAGTCAGTTACTGAATAAGAAATACTATTCGGGGAAAGGTCCAATATATATAAATATATACTGGCCTCACAGCTCAGTTAGTTGTAGCTCTGCCTTCTGCGCTGTAGGTTGTTGGTTCGATCCCCGATCCAGGACAGTAGTTTCGGAGCCTATTCAATGCAAACAAACAATCAAATGTTTCTTCTTTATAATATTAGTAAACATAATAGATGTTACTCGCTGATGAAGCAGCTTTTAATAGGTTTTTTGTATTTGTTACAAACAAACATACTGAAATACTTTTTTTCTTTTTATACTATTAGTGTAGCCTGAGCACGAACCACTATCATATTAACAACGTATCGTCCAAATGTCAAAACTGACACTTTTTGTATAGTAAAAGTGTCAGTTTTGGCATTTGGACGATACGTTGTCGATACGATACTGGTTCATGCTAACCCCATAGATGATAAAGTTTGTGAATGTTTGTTGCTGTAACTTAGTTCTAGTACCTTAGAAGAGTCACCACAAAAGTCCCGTACCACTGGTAGTAAACAAAGTAGTTTAGTTTTAGTAATTTCTCTGAAACAGATTGGATTTTCAAAGAGGCTGGACTTTATTACTCGTCCTGTCTCGCTTACAGACTGTGAGACTGTGTATATAGGTACTGTAAGTCTATAGTTTAGATACTGTCTAGCTTCGTAATAGTTGAGGTGGCCATGAAACAAGAGATTGTTGAGTACTAAATATCACTACATAGTATAAAACAAAGTCGCTTTCTCTGTCCCTATATCCCTATGTATGCTTAAATCTTTAAAACTACGCAACGGATTTTAATGCGGTTTTTTTAATAGATAGAGTGATTCAAGATAAAGGTTTATATGTATAATACATGCATAATATAGTAGAGAAACACTGATAATTTTAGAGGTTTCTAATGTGATGTCGTAAATAAACACATTTTTTTGCGCTTATATTGCAAACGCTGGCTGAACCCCACGAGATATATCAAAATAATGTACTACAGTATTGTACACCTTAAAAACGTCTACAAAAAAGTCCGCGATAGTATTAGAAATGTCTTACGCACAGCGAAGCGGGCACGGGTCAGCTAGTAAATATATAAATATAAATATTGGCGGACTTAACATTAAAAAGTATATATTATACTAGCTGTCCCGACAGACGTTGTCCTGTCAAATGTCAATAATCCCACAGAAAAAAGCACTTTCCGTTTTTCCCGATCTTTACGACACCCTTATCACTTAGGGGTATGAAAAATAGATGTTGGTCGATTCTCAGACCTACTCAATATGCTCACAAAATTTCATGAGAATCGGTCAAGCCGTTTCGGAGGAGTACGGTAACTAACATTGTGACATGGAAATTTTATATATTGGAAGATTACCAATCAATTAAGCTGCAACTAATATAAACAACATATAAAAATAAAACAGTACAGTTGACTGACCTCACAGCTCAGTTGGTAGTAACTCTGCCTTTTGCGCTGTATGTTAATATGGGTTCGATCCCCACCCAAGGCAAATATTTGTGTGATATACATAGATGTTTGTTCTGTGACTTATTTTAGTATGTAAAATAAATATGTATTTACAAAAAAAAAGATATAAGTATTCTATCAGTTATCTAGTTCCTATAGTACAAGCTATTCATTTATTTATTTGCATCATTTACAATACGTAGTAGTTATAGGTCTTATGAATAGGGTAAGTAGTATTTGATTATTATTTATAATTTTTTTATTATTATTTATAGTACTTTTATTTATTATATTTTTAGCTTAGCTTAGTTTGGGGCTAGATGGCGCTGTGTGATAAATTTCACCAATATTTAATTTTATTTATTTATTAATTCACTACGTCTAAAGTAGTCATAACACTACATTTGGCTCATGCCCATTTTTGCGGATATTCCATAAGTACGCTATATGAAATTATGGGGCTTAAAATATATATATTTTTTCTTATTCCGTCTGCTCTCGTGGCCCCAACCCCGAGTCCAATGAACAGAGTAATTTTGTTTTTACTGGAAAACTTTTTGGATTTATTTTGTTTACTTTTGCAACGTGTAAAATCTACTGGTAAAAGTTTTAATGTCTTGTACCTATGGGAGCCTTTACATAATGTTCTTGTAAGACTTTTTCTGCAACTTTACCATTATCCGCGCACGGATAATACCTGAATTAAAATAAATCTGAAAGAATTTTCATGTCGCCATGATTAAGCTTATTTGTTTTCCGACTAGCTGCCCGGCTGGCTAAGCTGTTTTTTAGCACCTGTGACAAGAAAGCAAAGTTTTTACTTAAGAGGCTGCCAGTCGCTGATTGCTCTTTTTCGAAACGAAAAAAGAAATACTTCTGAACAAGCCACATCTCCTACTTTTATAAGTATATTACTTCAGGTTCCTACCTAGATTTCTATTAAGCTGAAAACATAATAGCAGAAACTTTTCACGATAAAAATATTATTTCAAAATGATACGTTTTAGAATTTATGATCGAAATATTTTATATACCTACTATTAAAATCAACTTGTGATTTATTGTTAAAGATAGGTAATATGTAGATCTAGATTTCTATTAGGATGGATTTTTGATAAGTAATTATACATAATTTATATCATTAATTTATTCGAAAAGCTAAGGCGGACCACGCGCGGACGTGTGTTTGTCATCATTGCAGCGGTCGGTAGGATTATTTATCGAAGTGATTAAAGATGGGTGCATCTTTATTCACATATACTATACATTATAAAATAGGAGATGTGGCTTGTTCACAAGTATTTCTTTTTTCGTTTCGAACAAAAATAATCGTCGACTGGCAGCGTCTTAATCAGAGTATTTACGTAGTTATTTACTTCCGTTGTGAGTGTCTGTTGAACAGCTCCTGACTCCATCATAAGATCTGCTTACTGTCACCATAATATTGCATTGTCACCGAAGTTACATAATAATGTAAAATTTCAGCTCAATCGGTTGGGGATAATTGCTTTAAAATTGAGTTGCTAGATTCCACTTTAACAAACACAATAGTTACATAGTTATATATTGCAATGTATGTATGTACATATACATGTAGGTACATGTACATACATACATTGCAAGTTAAATAAAAGTTTGTAAAATAGGCAATTATTGCAATTTAAGTGGGGATATCTAATATTTTTGAATATAAATTTTAGATTATTTTACTCGCTGATAATGTAGCTTTTGATAAGTAAAATAATTTTGAAAACTGGTTCATTACTTTTAAGGGTTCTGTACCCGTAAAAACGGGACTCTATTACTAAGACTTCGCTGTCCGTCTGTCTGCTTGTCTGTCACAGGGCTGTATCTCATGAACCGTGATAGCCTGACAGTTGAAATTTTCACAGGTGATGTACTCGTATTTCCGTTGCCGCTACAACAACAAATACAACAGAATAAAATAAATATTTAATTGGTGCTCCCATACAACAAATGTGTTTTTTTGCCGTTTGATATAGATAATGTACGAAACCCGTCGTGCGCGAGTCTGACTCGAACTTAGAAGGTTTTTTTTATTTTATCTATTACAAACAAAAATACAAATTTACCTCGTAGACAGGTAATTAATTTTATATAGTGGTTCGACTGTATGAAATACAAACAAACGCTTTCATAATCAAAAGTAATTAATCACGGAACTAAAACAACGGTGATTAATCATTGTTTATTGAAAATTTAACCATCAAATTAATGAACAGTAAACTCATTTCAATAATGACTCGATCACCGAGGTACTAACTAATATTATAAATCTGAGAGTTTGTGAGGATATTTGTAGCTCAAATACAGCCAAACTACCAAACGGATTTAGATGAAACTTGGAATAAACATAGCTTATGTCCAGAAATAGCATATCAATATAAAAAAATAAATAAGTATTGGTGGACATTTTACATATCGCCATTAAGCCCTAACCTAAGCAAAGCTTGTATTAGGAAACAGATTACTCATAGAATACATATACAATTTTTTTGTAAATACATACCTATAGTGCATTGTAACACTCATACACAGAAAAAACATTCTAATCCTAATAAAATTATAAATGCGAACATTTGTGAGTTTGTTTGTATGATTGTGCCTTAATCAGGCCTAACGACAAAACGGATTAAGATAAAATTTGCTGTAAATGTAGATATAATGCCCGAATAAAACATGGACTACTTTTAAATACGGAAAACATCCCCAAAATGGCATAAGGCTAGTCAATCTGACATCAGTCATCATAGCAACGTGCGTTACTCTATGCAATTATTGAAGTTTAGACAGGACATGACAACATATGTCGCGGGTCTGCTAATCTATAATATATGTATTGTTTATCCTGCAAATATTTGTCTTCAATGGGAATCGATACGACAACCTAGAGCGCAGAAGGCAGAGTTACTACCAACTAAGTTGTGAGGCTATATAACATAGTAGTAATTATGCCGGCCACATACGTAGCGGTATACCTGAACGGTATACCGGAGCTTAAGGCTTGTGCAAGTATACCGAAGCGTGTGTGTGACAAAACTTGCACAAGTTTACTGACTTGCACATGTCTGGTAGGCAGATCAAAACTACGAACTGCATACCGGCGCAAACAAGTTTGTGCATGTATGCATGAGCGTGTGTGTCGGAACGCTTCAGTCGCACGCGCGCCAGTGCTTCGGTCGGTTGTGTTGTGTGACTTGTGTGTGTTTATTTATTATTATTTATTTTATTTATATTTATTTATTTATTTATTTTTATTATTATTATTTTTTTTTTAATTATATATATATATATATATTTTTTTTTTATTTGTTTATTTATTTAGGTTGAATACTTATTTCTTTTCAGTTACCATTCTTTACACCATACAGAACGTTTCTTCTTACACTTCTCTTTTTTCTTAATAGCTAGCACCAAACCAACAATAGCCAAAACGTCATCATTTGTGGGTGTCACTTTAGATAGAACCGGTGGCATATTTCACAAAATACTTAGTGCACAACACGACTTCTTCGGTTTGTCACAGGCGCAGAACTGAGACCGCACAGGCATACTTGAATCGTGTGTGGTCACTATGGACGTTAGGTATACTTGCACAAGTTTTAAGCTCCGGTATACCGTTCAGGTATACCGCTACGTATGTGGCCGGCATTAGGTGGACACCTTTCAATCAAAAGGGGGTGGGTTCGAAACTGTCGTTTATAAATGACCTCAAATGACCTCACAGCTCAGTTGGTAGTATCTCTGCCTTCTACCCAGTAGGTTGTTAATCACACAAATATTTGTGTGATGATCATGTCAGACAGATGTCTGTTCTAAGTCTGGGTGTTGGTAAATGTATTATTTGGACGTGCCTCTGACTTGTCCTCACTCAATCAAAGACATCTGGTTCCCATAGTACAAGTTTTGTTTAGTTTAGGGTTAGATGGCGCTCTATGTGCATGTGTGTAATGTCCACCATTATTTATTTATTTATGTGAAGTTGTCACACACCAATATGGCTGGCATTAAAACGCCGTGTTGGCCGAGTGGTAGGTACCTCGACTTTCATTTTGAAGGTCGTGGGATAGAATCCCGGCGTGCATCAATGGATTTTTCTGTTCAAAAATTTATATGCGCATCAAAAACACGTGCTTACAACGGTGAAGGAAAACATCGTGAGGAAACCAGTTAGTGTTATTTTATTCTGTTCTTGCAACCTATCACGTATGGAATGCTAACTACTGCAAAATGTGGGCATGTGCCAAATATAATGTTTAGACGTGCCTCTGACTACCCCCACTAGACATCTTCAAAGGATCTGAGCGTTTGGAGATCTGAGAAGATGTCTACCGTACTAGGATTACAGTCGTGATCCTATTTATTTATTTTTTTATTTTACAAAATGCACCCGTGCCTCCCCTCACATTATTCCCGCAGATCAAAGTCCCGGGAAAAAATAACCATAGTCACCTTGTAGGTACTCACGACGACAACTTGCCACAAGTGCCACCGCCTTTCCGGGATTCACATCCGAGGAGTCCCCACTTAAACCCCGGTTCGAAAGACCCTTACACGACTCAAGCGGACATCGATTTTATATAATACGAGTACTAGCAGTTTGCCCTGGCGTCGCACGGGTGTAATAATGATTTTATGGTTACTTTTACCTTGGGTTACATTTTATGGAAGTTTTAGGAAGGATCCCTATTTTTTTCTAGTAATAACTATACCCTCGTAATCAAGAACGACACAATGAGAACACGCACCCACAGTGCACGAAATCTTTTTTCATAAACATCACTTTATGTGTTGAGCGGCACTATGGCGCACGCTACCGTGTATCTTTAGAGCTCAACTTTGGCTAGAGGCACACGACAATGTGCCTCTAGTCACACTATGCAGTGTCGCACAACACATAAAGTGATTTTTATGAAAAAAGATTTCGTCCACTGTGGGTGCGTGTTCTCATAGTGTCGTTCTTGAATACGAGGGTAAGCCTATGTTACTCAGAGATAATGTAGCATTCTAATGGTGGTCCAGTAGTTTTGAGTTTATTCGTTACAAGCATACAAAATACAAAAATAGAAATGTTTCCTCTTTATAATATTGGTATTAGACTAGCAGCATGCCTCGGCTTCGCACGGTTGTACTAATAAAGATTTTAGGAAAATTTTGATACCTTAGGTTACAATATTGCAATTTCCGTAAGGATATTGAATTTTTTCGAAAATAAAATATAGCCTATGTTACTCGCTGATAAAGTAGCTTTTTAAATGTGAAAGCATTATTAAAATTGGTCTAGTAGTTTTTTAGTTTATCGGGTACAGACAAAAATACAAATTTTAACTCTCTAATAGTAGTGTAGATTTAGATGTAGATAAGGTATACATAAAATTACGCCTGTTTCCCAGAGGGGTAGGCAGAGATAACGGCTTTCCACTTGCTACGATCCTGGTAATAATAAGGTATAGGTGAAGTAAAGAATGTACTTATGTTTCGATTGTTCGATGTAATGTGAGAATCGGGTTGGAAGCACGCTGCGAAAAGGCTATATTTTGCAGAGTTGTGTACAATTAGAGGCGGTATTGGAAAAGTTTTATTTTATTGCTGACCTTTACTAAATTAATGAAATATGTAAGAGCTGGTTCCTATTTGGCACAACGGATCAGCATTGCCGTCCAGCAGTATGCCGCCAGTATCTTGAAGTGATAAGTGAAATTTTTGACTTTTTGTATGGGCTGAGTCTACCCGGATAAGATGGAAAAAGTGATAAAACATCATTATCTCAAAAACCATCAAATTTAAAAAGAAACTGTCTGTAATTTACTTAGCTAGTATGGTTATCTAACGAATTATATAAAAATGAACTATTTAGCTATTCATAGTTTTGATTAATAACGAAACTAGTGTTTTTGAAGAGCTAACTTTGGAAAATAAATCTATCTAGAAAAGTTAGTATGATTATCTAACGAATTATATAAAAATGAACTATTTAGCTATTCATAGTTTTGATCAATAACGCAACTAGTGTTTTTGAAGAGCTAACTTTGGAAAATAAATCTATCTAGAAAAGTTTCACCAATCGTGTTTCTGTCTGTAATTTTAAGTTATCTTTGTCATAAAAAAAAACTATGTTTTGCGGTTATTGAGAAAAAACGATTCTGCATTCATCAAAAACATTTATTACTAGTCTTAAGAACTCTTCCAACTGATATGTTGTGTCCGCGCATCCGCAATGTCCGCGAATACAATGGAAATTTCTTGTTTTAATTTATTTATTTATTTATTTATTTATACTTTAATTGCACTTATAGGATGATCTATGTGGTGTATATATGTAGGTAGGTACCTGGCTATGTGGGTATAGGCTTCGTGATTGGAATGATAAGTCCAAGTTGTTAGGTACACTCAATAACTTTTAATACTGCACAGACATCACTATATAATTTAGAAGGAAGAGAACAGAAAGACACAGTGAGGTAGACAGTTAAGAGGAAGAAGATATAGTTCTCAGCACTAGCACAGTAAAAGCGATAGGTACAACAGTCGCACCTATTTTCTATTATTGCGGAGCACAAGCGGGTATAATGTTCGCGTCGATATCTATGACGAACTGTCGAAGGACGCGCATACGCATCATGTACTGTGCGGTCGGTCGGTCGAGTCTGGTGCAGCGTATTCCATAGTTAGTATGGAGATTCAAAGCCGGTAGGCGTTTCCATACTACACAGCTAGCAAACGCTCGAAAACAATTAGATATTAAGTATTTTATAATGAGAAATAGATAGATATGTAAATATTTTATGTTGCGTCTTGTGTATTGTATTATAGAATCAATAATCAAAGTAGGTTTATATTTATCTAAATATATATTACATTATATAAAATAAATAAATAGTAGATATAAGGTTCACCACATCACTCCCCCCCAGAGACCGTGTCTAACGGGCGATAATAGTCCGGAAATTGAACGTGACGCCCAGAACGAGTTGTTTTGGTCGTTGGAGCTGGAGTAGGAGTAGAAGGTGGATCAGGAGAAGTGTTATTAGAGTGTGACAATATATAGGCTGGTTTTAATCGGTCTACTGATACCGTCACAACTTTACCTTTGACTTTTAATTTAAACGTTTTTGCACTTCTCTCAATGACTTCATGAGGGCCTGTGTAGGCCGGCTGTAATGCACCTCTCAACGAGTCCTCTCGAAGAAAAACGTGAGAGCAAGACGAGAGATCTTTATATATAAAAACCTTATTATTCGAGTGGTGTGAAGTTGGGACTGGCTGTAAATTGTTGGCAAATGTTCTGATGCGAGCTGAAAACTCGGTAATGTCAGTCGTGCATTTGTCAACTTTATGGCCAAAGAATTCACCTGGAAGGCGCAATGGTTCACCGTAAACTAGCTCGGCAGAGGAAGATTGAAGATCTTCCTTAAATGAACTTCTTATGCCGAGAAGTACGAGGGGTAACGCTTCGGTCCAACTACTATCAGCGTGGCACATTATTGCCGCTTTTAGCTGTCGATGGAACCTCTCAATGAGACCATTGCATTGGGGGTGGTAGCTGGTAGTTTTACGATGCCTAAAACTAATAAATTTTGATAGCTGTTCGAAAAGCGCCGATTCGAATTGCCGACCGCGGTCGGTAACAATGTCGGTCGGACAACCGAACCGAGCTATCCATCCCGATAAGAAAGCTTTGGCCACTGATTCCGCAGTGATATTGGTGAGGGGGACAGCCTCAGTCCATCGCGTGAAGCGATCGATGGCTGTCAAACAGTACCTAAAATCACCAGACGGAGGTAATGGTCCGATAAGGTCTAGGTGGACGTATTTGAAACGCGCTTTAGGTAAATCGAGCGTGCCTAACGGCGACGAAACATGTCGATTTACCTTTGTGCGCTGGCAGGCCAAACACGCCCTAGACCATTCGCGACAGTCTTTCCTCATCAGTGGCCAGACGAAGCGTTCTGCTACTAATTTAGCGCTCGCGTTAGCGCCGGGATGGCTTAGCGAATGCAAACTATCGAAAACTTGTCTACGTAAGGTCTTGGGTACTAAGGGCCTGGAAGTCGTTGTGCTGACATCGCAGTACAGTTGTAGGTGACTTCCAGGTATACTCAACCTTTTTATGTGCAAACTAGTTGTTTGTTTCAGAAAATCCGCTAGTTCGGGATCGGAATCTTGAGCCTTGGCAATCACTTCTAGATCTACGGGATTTTGCAGTTCATCGACCCGGGAAAGCGTGTCGGCAACGACGTTATCTTTCCCGGCGATGTGTTGTATGTCAGTCGAGAACTGCGATATGTAGTCCAGATGCCTATACTGACGTGGGCTACAGTGTGCCTTCCTTTCATGGAACGCAAAGCACAGCGGCTTATGGTCAGTATAGATAGTGAAAGTTGTAGCCTCTAGCCAATGCCGAAAATACTTTAAACTCTCGTAGATAGCGAGGAGCTCTCTATCGTATGGTGAATATTTCTGTTGTGTAGGGCTCAATTTGCGTGAGAAAAAGGCTAGAGGTTGCCAGTTTCCATCTTTTAGTTGCTGCAAGACTCCTCCCAAGGCAAAATCTGAAGCGTCAGTTACGAGACCTAACTTGGTATTTGAGTCAGGATGAGCCAATAACGCTGCATTACAAAGGCTTTGTTTGCATGCCTCAAAAGCCTTAAATGCGTCCCCACTTACATCAACGGGCTGCGATGCTTTAATGGAGCCGGTCAGTAAAGCGTTCAAGGGAGCTTGAATTTGGGCTGCTTGGGGAATAAACCTTCTATAAAAATTTAACATGCCCAAGAACCTTCTAAGCTGCTTAGCTGTCTTAGGGACAGGGAACTCCTTGATGGCGGTTACCTTGCCTTCCAGAGGTTTGGTTCCGTGTTGAGAGATGTGGTAGCCTAGAAATGTCACCTCCGACTTGCCGAAGATGCATTTAGCTGTGTTTATGAGCATGCCATAATCCTGCATCCTGATGAAGAGTTGACGCAGGTGATCTACATGCTCAGCTTCGCTACGACTAAATATTAAGAAGTCATCGAGATATGGGTAACAGAAATCTAGGCCTCGGGTCATCTCATCAACGAACCTCTGGAACGTCTGACCGGCGTTCCTCAAGCCAAAGTTCATGTAAGGGAACTCGTAAAGTCCAAACGGAGTCGTTATGGCACATTTTGGAATGTCATCTGTAAAAACAGGTATCTGGTTGAAGGCTTTTACCAGGTCAATTGTGGAGAAAACGTTACAACCAGATAAACTGTGAGCAAAGTCATGTATATGACGTATAGGGTACTTATCTGGGATCGTCCGAGCGTTGAGCATACGGTAGTCACCACACGGTCGCCAACCATTGTCTTTTTTAGGAGCGAGGTGTAGTGGTGACGACCACGGACTCTCCGACGGACGAGCGGTTCCATTTGCCAACATAGCCTCGAATTCGGATTTAGCAATCTTTAACTTGTCTGGCGCTAGTCTACGAGGTGTACACGATACTGGAGGGCCTGGTGTGGTGCGAATATGGTGGACTGTGTTGTGTTTGGGTGTGCGAAGAGCGCCTGCTGGCCGTGTTAAGTCTGGAAACTCAGAAAGCAAGTTGTGATACTTAGAATCACCAGTCACGACCTTTACACTTGAAATAAGGGTATCATTAACAGTAACAATGTTAGCTACGGTTGACAAATTTGTGGTGGCATCAATTAAACGCTGATTACGAATATCTACAACAAGATTGAAGAACGATAAAAAATCTACGCCTATTATAGGTTTCGTTACGTCTGCTACAATGAAACGCCACACAAAATCCCTACGGAGTCCTAAGTTGAGGTTCATCTCGACCCAACCATAAGTGTCAATGGATGAACCGTTTGCTGCACACAGTTGATAGTCCAATTTCACACGCTGTCGAAACGCAGATCGTGGTACAACGCATAAGTCGCTTCCTGTGTCCACTAAAAATTGGACAGCCGATCTGCGGTCTGTGACGAATAGGCGACCAGTAGTGAAAGGGCAATCTTCAGTCGCCATTACCGACTGCCCTTGTCGTTTCCCGACTTATAGTCGCAAGGCTGGATGCATTTTTCTGCTTGGCTGCCGAATTTGTAGTGGTACCAGCAATTGGGGAACTTCCTATATTTCGACATGGATCGTTTCGCAGGTGTGCGGCTACGCTCGCCACGTCCTCGTCCACGGGACGACTGTCGGTTGCGGGGGCGAGAACGGTCATGAACTTCAGCGGTGAGCGCGTAGACTTGCCTGGTCAGCTCCGTGATCTGTCGGGCCATGATTTCCATCGATGGATCAGAACTGGAAGTAGATGCTGCCGCAACTTGAGGTGTAGCAGGAGCAATGTCGTGGACACGATCAGCCAAGTCAGCAAGTTCGCTTAAGGAGAGGCTCATCTGGGATGCGATGATGGTCTGCAGGTTGTTCGGCAGTCGGCTCGTCCAAATCGATCTCAGGAAATCCTCTGGTATAGTGGGGCCAGCCAAATGCTGCAGGTGCCTCAGGAACTGCGAAGGTTTGCGATCGCCTAACTCTTCAGATTGCAGGAGCTGTTTCACCTTCTTCTCCTTGGATACAGAGAGGCGCTTAATGAGCTCACTCTTGAGCTTCTCGTATTTGCCAGTAGCCGGAGGTGAAGTAATAACGTCCTCCACCTCAACAGAATACTGCCTGTCTAAGTGAGAGAGGACATAGTGGAACTTCGTCAAGTCATCAGTGATCCTCGCCATGCTGAACTGACCTTCGATTTGGGAGAACCATATTGTAGGTTTTTCAGGCCAAAAAGGTGGTATCCGTACGCCAACACGAAAAAGTTCCGATGCATATTCGGGCGGGTCAATGGAAACGCGCTCTAGTTTCTTCGACGCTCGAACTGTCCGCTGAGAATGCGCTGTATCACTACCGTCACTGCTCATTCTTCTGGAGTGTTCTTCGGGGTCACCAGTTATAGGATGATCTATGTGGTGTATATATGTAGGTAGGTACCTGGCTATGTGGGTATAGGCTTCGTGATTGGAATGATAAGTCCAAGTTGTTAGGTACACTCAATAACTTTTAATACTGCACAGACATCACTATATAATTTAGAAGGAAGAGAACAGAAAGACACAGTGAGGTAGACAGTTAAGAGGAAGAAGATATAGTTCTCAGCACTAGCACAGTAAAAGCGATAGGTACAACAGTCGCACCTATTTTCTATTATTGCGGAGCACAAGCGGGTATAATGTTCGCGTCGATATCTATGACGAACTGTCGAAGGACGCGCATACGCATCATGTACTGTGCGGTCGGTCGGTCGAGTCTGGTGCAGCGTATTCCATAGTTAGTATGGAGATTCAAAGCCGGTAGGCGTTTCCATACTACACAGCTAGCAAACGCTCGAAAACAATTAGATATTAAGTATTTTATAATGAGAAATAGATAGATATGTAAATATTTTATGTTGCGTCTTGTGTATTGTATTATAGAATCAATAATCAAAGTAGGTTTATATTTATCTAAATATATATTACATTATATAAAATAAATAAATAGTAGATATAAGGTTCACCACACACTTATAAAATAAATACAAAAAGGCGGATGTAATTAGAATTAGAAAATTAATGTATATACAAATTTTGTGCGGCTTATTGCCGTAGCAGTAGAATGACAGTTTTTTATAGGTTGGTACTATTGGTAGCTTCTCGTAGCTCTCGCATTATGGTAGCCTTGGTAGCCATTGTAGTCTGTGGTTCGGCTTTGGATACAAGCCTTTTGGCCTGCCGCGACATCTATACATATAATAAAACTGTAGAAGAGTTCAATTCTGTACATTGAATAAAAACTAAAAAAAATACTCCTAGGGGCCTTTAAACTAGTAACACAAGCAAAAAAAAAACATTTTGAAATTTTTGTCTGTCTGTCTGTCTGTTGTCCGGCTTTCACGCAAAAACTACTGAAAGGATTTTGATGAAACTTTTTTGTTATGTAGCTATTAGTCCTCGGCAACATATTGGCTATAATTTATTTTGAAGATTGGAATACCAGATGTGAAACTATCTGTCCCCCAGCGAAGCGGGCACGGGTCAGCGAGTGTTGTAATATGGTTTTCGAAAATATGTACTAAAGTCGCTTTTGAGTCAGACTCATAATTATATGCAGTGAACATAACGGATCATCTCTTATATATACTTACATTATCTCCTAGTACGGTAGACATCCTTTCAGATCTCCAGGCGCTCAAGATGTCCAAAGAGTGTAGTCAGAGGTACGTCCAAACATTACATCTGGTACATGGCCATATAAAAAAGTGTTTTAAAATCAATGGCCGTGCGTGCTTTAGTATCACAAAAACACAAAAATAGTTTGACCGGTTTGGCTGTTTTTTGTTGTGTTCGTAATTATCTGAACAAGGCTTTTCAGGCAAAAAAATAAGTTGCTCAAAAAATAGTAACTAAAATGGCTTTTTTCCATGGTGTTATTGGAAAAAATAAATAAATAGGATCACGACTGTAATCTCCAGTCCAGGCTTCCTCTCAGATCTCTAGACTCTTATATCCTTTAAAGATGTCTAGTGGGGGTAGTCAGGGGCACGTCCAAACATTATATTTGGCACATGCCCACATTTTGCAGTAGTTAGCATTCCATACGTTCCATTATTGGACAAAACATCGTCGGGTCAGCTAGTTTTGGAAATACATTTTAGAACATAATTATTGCTTAGTTTCACCCGGCTTCACACAAAAACTAGCTTAAATAGTCTAGGTTTAAGATAACAAGTTGAATGGCAAGTTTTTGGTTCGGGACACAAGCCAGTTCATACGTGAAATTCGTGAAATCCGGCTATAATACTTCGATCAATGCTGCCTTGAAGACCTGGCATTCCAGTCACGTCTCGTCTGGCCGAATGGAACCCAACTCCCGAAGGCCCGGGACCGGATTCCTATTAGACGATCAATATCAGTTGACAATCTATATCTATACATATAATAAAACTGTAGAAGAGTTCAATTCTGTACATTGAATAAAAACTAAAAAAAATACTCCTAGGGGTCTTCAAATAAGTAACACAAGCCAAAAAAAAACGTTTTAAAATTTATGTCTGTCTGTCTGTTGTCTGACTTTCACGCAAAAACTACTGCACGGATTTTGATGAAACTTTTTTTGTTATGTAGCTATTAGTCCTCGGCAACATATAGGCCATAATTTATTTTGAAGATTAGAATACCAGATGTGATACTATCTGTTCCCCAGCGAAGCGGGCACGGGTCAGCTAGTATTACATGTCCGTACCGTGCTAGATTTAACTGTGTTACGGCAGGGTACTTAATGCCTCAACCGGTTGATTATAATATAATAAGAACAATAATTGAGTCACATTGACGCAATGAACATAAATAAAATAAATATTGGCGGACTTTACACTCAATGCCATCTAGCCTTAAACTAAGAAAAGCTTGTTGGGGATCCAGATAACTGGTAGAATACTTATTTACTTATTTTTTGTAAATACATACCTAATATACATAGTAACACACACAGAACAAACATCTATGTTCATCACACAAATGTTTGCCCTGGGTGGGGATCGAACCCACAATCTACAGCGCAACATAGTTACTTCGCGCTTAACAGATCAGTTGGTGGTGGCTCTGCCTTCCACGCTGTGGTTGTGGGTTCGATAGATACAACGTCTGTCGCGGGTCTGCTAGTAAATAAAAAAACCGACCAAGTGCGAGTCGGACTCGCGCACGAAGGGTTCCGTACCATTACACCATCTATAAAAAACGGCAAAACAATCTAGTTTGTTGTATGGGACCAACTTAAATATTTATTTTATTTTGTTTTTAGTATTTGTTGTTATAGCGGCAAGATAAATACACAATCTGTGAAAATTTTAACTGTCTAGCTATCACGGTTCATGAGATACAGCCCTGTGTCAGACAGACGGACAGACCCTTTGGGTACAGAACCCTAATAAATGAAAGAAAAAAATATTGATTAAATAGTAATGCGCTCCGTTGATAGTTTCCTCAGGGCCATTGACATTCGTTTTGCCAGAAAGCGTTTATTGAAGATCTTTGAATTGCTATCAATTGCTTATTTATAAATCACGCACCTATAACTAGAAAGTCATAACAATGACGTTAACAATTTTGATAAATTTTAACTATAAATACGGCTAATTACCACTTTTCTTGTTGTATTGTTGACCGATCTGCCGTTGATCGCGGTCGCGAGCGATGCTCATGATGAAGAGCATCAACGTGGAGAAGAAACGTGGTAATTAGCCGTATTTATAGTTAAAATGAGTAACAACCACGATAGTTTTAATTCTATAATTTTGGTAAAATTGACAATTGCAATGGATCGTCTTGGGGGCACTTAAGGATATTGCTTCATTGCAGTGAAAAGTTACATTCGAAATGTTGCCTCTAACGAACGTTTGTTATGTAATTTGTACTTTCTTGGTTGATGTTAGGCCTTACAGTGTAACTAATAAAGATTTTTCTATTCTATTTTATTCTATTCTAATGATCTGACTGGCCTCAAAGCTTAGTTGATAGCTCTGCCTTCTGCGCTGTAGGTTGTAGTTACGATCCCCACCCAGGAAAAATATGTTTGTTCTGTGTCTGGATTTTATAATCTATTCATATAATAAAACTGTAGAAGTGTTCAATTCTGTACACTGAATAAAAATTAAAAAAATAAGAGAAAGGTACCTATATAAAAGTAACACAAACAAAAAATACAGTTTGAAATTTTTGTCTGTCTGTCTGTTATCCGGTTTTCACTCAAAAACTACTGGACGGATTTTGATGAAACTTTTATGTTATGTAGCTTAGTCCTCGCCAACATATAGGCTATAATTTATTTTGAAAATTAGAATACCAGATGTGAAACTATCTGTCTCCCAGCGAAGCGGTCACGGGTCAACTAGTATATTATCATAAGTATGTATTTACAAAAAAAAATTATATTATATATTCTCTCAATTATCTTGTTTCTATAGCTTTATATGGGGCTTGATAGCGCTGTTTAGAAAGTCCAATAATATTTATAGACACCCTGTAACTGTCAAAATAACGGGGAATTTTATATTTCAAGCCAATTACTATAAAAAAAAATCAGCCAAGTGCGAATTGACTCACTTACCGAGAGTTCCGTGACAACATTGGAGATGTACAAACATAGTTCTATTGTATATCTATACATATAATAAAACTGTAGAAGAGTTCATTTCTGTACATTTAATAAAAACTAAAAAAAATACTCCTAGGGGTCTTCAAATAAATAACACAAGCCAAAAAAAAACGTTTTAAAATTTTTGTCTGTCTGTCTGTCTGTCTGTTGTCTGGCTTTCACGCAAAAACTACTGCACGGATTTTGATGAAACTTTTTTTGTTATGTAGCTATTAGTCCTCGGCAACATATAGGCCATAATTTATTTTGACCAGATGTGATACTATCTGTTCCCCAGCGAAGCGGGCACGGGTCAGCTAGTTTTAAATAAATAAACAAAATAGTAAATTTTCAAACGCACGTGAATTTTTACGTTTTCTCCAAATTTTTGAAGCCTTTTATTTTAACCAAATTTTCTTGACATAACTTGAATAAGTCATTAGAATGAATTTTTAAGTTGAAGTTGATGGAAACACTTTATTTTATCACTATATATTGTAACATAACTGTATAAATTACTGTTGTAGGGTTGAGTGAATAATTACATTTACCTACCTAATTATACGGAATATAAAAAAAAGAAATAAAAATAACAAAAAGGATCACGACTGTAATACCCAAGTACGGTAGACATCCTCCCAGATCGCCGGAAACTTAGAGCTTTTGAAGATATCTAGAGGGAGTAGTAAGAGGTACGTCCAAACATTATATTTGACACACGCCCGCATTTTGCAAAAAAAACAGTTTTTTAACAAAATTGTTTAAAATCTACTTTTAACTTTAGAATGGATTTGATTGCATTTATTAACGTTTTACTACTAAAAGCTTATTTACAAAATTACGTTTTAAAAATTTGAAATATAACCGACGAATGATTCTAAAATTTGAGTTATATATTTATATTCGTTTTTTTAAGTTTTCTAAATTACATAAATCATAGTCCTATAAAACACTAGTTTTTAATTACCAAAAAAAATAATAACGTATTGTCAGTGTCTGTTACTAATTCAATTTAAGTAGTTAAAACTTAAATTAAAAAATTAAAAAGAATATCCTTAAAAAAAAAATTTAGTTAACCGTTTATTCATACGCACCTACCACATATTTACTCATATTTTCACGATTCTATCCATTCATAAATAGCTCGCCGTCTCCGTTGTAATTTGTGTAGTATTTTCTAGTACTGAGACCATAAATTAGTGCCAATTTTCGGTTAAAAAAAAACCTCGATAACTTTGTGATAGTGCAATAATAAATCATGCTGACAGTGCTCAGATCATAAGAAGCTTCTGCTGCAAAGGTAATTTTTTTTTTTTCGGTATTTTAAAACTATTATTGTATAATTACAGTTAAATAAAATCAAATCTGTACTCTTCTAAACAAATATCACAAGGTAAAAATGTGCTTTTTTTATTCTTTGGGTATATGTATACCCAAAGAATTGAGAACTTTTTCATCGGCTGTAAAACAAATTAATTTCGACAAGATTTCGTAGCAATTACCTACAAGTATGTAGCTTCGTAGCAATACTCCTTTACCCACGTAGCAAGGTCTACGAACCCGAAGATCTACGAACAATTATTGCCCGTAACGCGCGCCTGTTGATTTCCTCTGAGCATTGAGTGCCTACAGTTACTGCGTACGGCCAAATGTATTTGCTTACTTACGTCATACGGTCACTTAATTTTACTTACTTGTGTGGGTTTATCATTTCGTTCGAGTTTTTTCATTTGCAAATGGTACAGATTTGATTTTATGAGAAAAGGCTAAATAGCTAGAAATTACAAAGGCGCTTAGATCTTTGAACTTGAATCATTATATTGGCACAATACTTACATTTTGCAGTAGTTGGCATTCCATACGTGACAGATTGCCAGCCCATCGCCGCTGTAGGAATACTAACTGGTTTCCTTACGTGTTTTCCTTCGCCGTTTTAATGCGCATATGTATACAATTCAATTTTCAAACAGAAAATATGCCTTTTTAAATGTGACAAAATCGCTATTACGTATTTCACTGTGTTTTTCTTCAAAACTGGATTGATTTGAATATATTTTTCAAGAATAATTTAGCTATGTACGTTGTTCGTTTATTATGACAGTTACATAGGTAAATTTCAGCGTAATTGGTTATACACATACTGACAAACTAACTGACTAAGCAAGTTAAATAAAAGCTTGTAATAAATATATGGCAGCAACCTAAATATCCTTACATGAAAAACAGATGTCGTCTCATTAGTATGTAATCACTTATGTTCATGTTTCTTGTTTTTCTTTGTTGCTTGTTGTTCCTTTGTCGGTTTTATATATTGTTATATATGTTACGGGGACTCTTTTCATCTAGTGACGCTTCCAAACAAAACGGGAAATATTAAGTTCTGGTCAATCAAGTCTAGAGGTATAACGCATCAAGTTGTGATCACTAATCAAAACGGATCATAGACAAAGATTGTATCTATTATATATATATAAAAATCAATGCTACTTTTCGTTGTAATTTTATATGTCAAGAACGGGCTCACCTATCCAAACCAAATGTTTAGGCTTTGTTCAGACTATTTAGTAGATGATTTATGTGAAGTTTGCACAAAATCGGTAGACTTTTTATCTAGGTACCACCCATGCGAAGCTGGGGCGAGCAGCTAGTTAACTATAAATTTTAAACAAGTTTGTAAGCTATGCTTAGTTATTGACTGCCAAAATTGAAAATAACCAAACCTAGGCATCACAACCGGGTCTTAACATAAAATGACCAAAAAAGAACCTATGGGCCAGTGAAGTGATGAATTTTCCCCTAAATCCGTGTCATGTCATAACTTTTAGCATCTTATCTTATCTTATCTCATCTCATACCCCTTATTGTCAATTTGATCACGTTTTTTCCTGACCTCCAACTTGTTTATCTGGCTTTTCCGGATTGCCGAGATATAAATAAATGCAGCCCTGGTAAGGACTGCTTTATTTTTAGTTCCACTCAAACTCAGTTGCCGTGTTGGCCGAGTGGGAGGTACCTCGACTTTCAATCTGAAAGTCGTGGGTTCGAACCCGGGCGTGCATCAATGGATTTTTCTGTTCGAAAAATTTATATGCGCATCAAAAACACGTGCTCAAAACGGTGAAGGAAAACATCGTGAGGAAACCAGTTAGTATTCTTGCAACCTGTCACGTATGGAATGCTAACTACTGCAAAATGTGGGCATGAGCCAAATATAATGTTTGGATGTGCTTCTGACTACCCCCACTAGACATCTTCAAAGGATCTAAGCGTCTGAAGATCTGAGAGGATGTCTACCGTACTTGGGGATTACAGTCCACGACCTTCGAAATAAAAGTCGAGGTAGCTACCACTTGGCCAACATGGATATTTTTTTTTGAAAGCCATAATTCCCTGCTCGTCCCGGCTTCGCACGGGTGGTACCTGTATAAAAAGTAGCTAAGTGATATTCTGATGTATAAGCTAAATAACTGCAAAGTTTCATTTTAATCCGTTCAGTTCCGTTTAGCGTTACAAACACACATGCACACACCCACTCACACACTCAGAAACTTTCTCATTTATAATATTAATAGGATATTTTTTACGAAATAAGCCAGCTGGTGTGTGTACCAGTTAAATAAAACAGAACCCTCGTTTATACATGACGGGCGGAAATCCGGTGCCCTTTATAGCAATGACGCCATCGACAATGTCAATGTCAATACCAGGAAGGGATCACGTGATAGTCACGTGGACGTAGATGCTGAGTGGGTATACTCCCTCGATCACACAGCCTAGACTCCTTATGCAAGGCGAACACTGTCTGACAACACATATGGGCTAGAAATCCTTTGTAATGTCATGCGATTCACGACTTGACAGAATTGTTTGATTGGAGAGTCGAAGCCTTAGGCGTCTGTTGGGATATGAGGTCGATGGTATACTCGAATGGTTTGTCCCAGTTTGGGAATAAACCCGTTGAAAATAGAATTGAATTGACATATACATATAGTCGTTGGTCTGAACAAGTTAAGTTTCGGTTGAATTATTTATATATGAGTAACTTGTATAAAGTTTTTAGGATGCGAACCCATCCTGGGTTGCCGACAAAAAAGGAGGTTTACAGTTCCAGACGTATTTTTTATTTTTTACATATTTTTCCATTCCATACCCAGATGGTAATAACGGGATCCTAATACTAAGACTTCGCTGTCCGTCTGTCCGTCTGTCTGTCACAGGGCTGTATCTCATGAACCGTGATAGCTAGACAGTTGAATTTTTCACAGATGATGTATTTTTTTGCCGCTATAACAACAAATAAAAACAGGATAAAATAAATATTTAAGTAGGGCTCTCATATAACAAAAATGGTTTTTTGATAATGGTACGGAATACGGGTCCCGTTTTTACCCTCTGGGTACGGAACTCTAAAAACTAACCTAACATTTTTTAGTTTTAAAAACGTAATTATATTATATCTATAAGAAATTGATCTGCAAATTAATATCTAAATAAGTATAAGTGTAAGTAGGTATCTAATTAACCACAATCGTTGTTTATGTAATTTGTTTAATTATTATAGTAATTAGTCGACCCGTGACAGACTTTGTCCTGTCCTGTTTAGTCAAAACTGATGTCAGTTTTTTTGCACACTAGCGCCATCTATACCAAAACCATTATTTTAGCATTTTTTATCATTTTGGAATTGTTTTTCGGATTATAAACCACTCTATGTTATATTGGAGCATTATATCTACATCTACAGCAAATTTTATCATAATCCGTTCTGTCGTTTAGGCCTGATTGATTTTCAAACATACAAACATCCTTACAAACTTTCGTATTTATGACTGGCCTCACAGCTCAGTTGGTAGTAACTCTGCCTTCTGTGCTGTAGGTTGTGGGTTCGATCCCCACCCAAAAAAAACATTTGTGTAATGAACATAGATGTTTGTTCTGTGTCAGGGTGATAATATGTATATGTATGGATTTACAAAAAAAAGAATATTTTCTATCAGTTATCTGGTTCCCATAGTAGTACAAGCTTTGCTTAATTTGGGGCTAGATGGCGTTGTGTGTAAAGTCCGCCCATATATTTATTTATATAGGATAGGATATTTATATTTATGTAGGATAAACACTTGCAATCAAGTTACCTTTCAAACAAAAAAAACTAAATCAAAATCGGTTTATGCGTTTCAGAGCTACGTCTAAATAAAACCCGCAACCCGCAACCCGTTTGCAAATATAGAGAAATTTTAATCACGATCAAAATGACCAATAAAATTTTAAACAAATCTATAGATGTAACGAAGTTTAAAATCGTTTTTCCATTGATTAAAAAATAATTATTCCACAAAATATCTCGTGCGAACCTTGCCACGTTTTATATCACGTTGACTAACCCCAATCTATCATAGCACAATCACGCCTTTACCTCTATAACAATACGGTTCAAATTACTACGATAAAACTCGTATCCACTGGTGCTTGGTAACGGCTGCCCACGTGTCCTCAGATAAAACGGGGTTTTGTTATTGCACTTGAAACCTTATGTCATTTGTAATAAGGTGGGTTGTGGGTTGGTGTGTGGGAAGTCTATTTCAGAAGCGTAATGAAGTGTGATGGAGGGGAGTCAATTAGCTTTTAGTTGGTTTGTCAATCGTTTAGTTGTTTGCTTTGTAGAATGTGTTTCTAGGTAGGAAAAGTTATACTTCGCCGAATTTACAAGGTGTGAATTTAACAATCTACTTGGTCAAAATAGGCATATTAATAACTAGCAGTCCGCCCCGGCGTCGCACGGGTGTAATAATGATTTTATGGGTAATTTTTTTACACCTTGGGTTACATTATCGAACTTTTCATACGGATCCCTAATAGTTAGACATATAGTATTATGGACTTTTTTGTAGATATTGATGTTATCTATAAAACTGTAGTACATTACTTTGCTCTATTGTCAATAATTTCCGCAGCGTAAGCAATATAAGGTTTTTTTAGTTTTTTTTTTCACACCTTGGGTTACATTATCGAAGTTTCCATACGGATCCCTAACATTTTTGAAAATATTCTATAGCCTATGTTCATCAGGGATAATGTAGAATTCTAATGGTGAAATAATTTTTCAAATCGGTCCAGTAGTTTCGATGCAAACAAACAAACAAACAATCAAATCTTTCCTCTTTATAATATTATAATAATATAGAAAGATACTCCTACAGAGCTAAATTTTGTAATTAACTGACGAAAAATGAAGAAGGTTATCAAGTTGACACGTATATATATATTTTTTATGTATGACCACGCATATCTGTTTACCTGGTTACCGATTTCGATGATTTTTTGGGGTTCCGTGCCCAGAGGATAAAAACGGGACCCTATTACTAAGACTTCGCTGTCCGTCTGTCTGTCACAGGGCTGTATCTCATGAACCGTGATAGCTAGACAGTTGAAATTTTCCCTGATGATGTATTTCTGTTGCCTCTATAAAAACAAATACTAAAAACAGAATAAAATAAATATTTAAGTGGGGCTCACATACAACAGACGTGTTTTTTTTTGACGATTTCTATAGATAAGGGTTCGGAACCCTTCGTGCGCGAGTCCAACTCGCACTTGGCCGGTTTATTTTTTATCATCATTCTTTTTATGAAATTTATATTGGACTACAGGTCGTTTAAGATTTAATATTTATGAATATAATACTTCGCATTGCATAATTGCATATACTACAATTTAACTACAATTCCAATTTAGATCCATAAAAAAACAGACACAAAAAGTATCTTGGCAGCGGTGGGATTCGAACCCACGCCTCCGAGGAGACTGGTGCCTTAAACCAGCGCCTTAGACCGCTCGGCCACGCTACCACTTATCAAAACGCTTGAAATTATTTATAGCTTCACGAGTGCTGGTCTTATTTATTATCACCTTTGGACTCTATGCTTATACGTTACATTTATTACACCGTAAGGTGTTTGTTGTTGCCAGAATACTAATTATGATTCAAGGCCATCTCTGGATTAGTTACAATAAGTTAATTTACTCAGTATAATCTAGGTATACTAATATAATAAATCCTATCCTTCCTAATATAATATTATAAATGTGAAAGTTTGTGAGTTTGTATGTATGTTTGTTCCTTAATCAGGCCTCAACGACAAAACTGATTAAGTTGAAAATTGCTGTAGATGTAGATATAATGCCCGAATAAATAATATTAATTACTTATCAAAAACCTATTTTAATAGAAATCTAGATCTACATATTACCTATCTTTAACAATAAATCACAAGTTGATTTTAATAGTAGGTATATAAAATATATCGATCATAAATTCTAAAACGTATCATTTTGAAATAATATCTTTATCGTGAAAAGTTTCTGCTATTATGTTTTCAGCTTAATAGAAATCTAGGTAGGAACCTGAAGTAATATATTTATAAAAATAGGAGATGTGGCTTGTTCAGAAGTATTTTTTTTTTCGATTCGAAAAAGAGCAATCGTCGACATACAGGGCCTTAAGGTGACGCTCGAATTTTTTTTTTGTATGGGCTGAGTCTACCCTGATAAGACGGAATAAGTGATAGACCGCATTATCTTGAAAACCATCAAACTTAAATAGAAACTGTCTTTCATTTATGTAGCTAGTATGATTATCGAACGAATTACATAAAAATTAACTATTTTGAGTTAAACTAAATTAGTGTTTTGGAAGAGCCAACTTTTATAAAATAAATCTAGCAAGTAAAGTTTCACCAATCATGTTTCTGTCTATAATTTATCTAGATTTAATCCTTTAGTTATCTTTATCATAAAAAACAAAACTGTATATTTTGCGATTATTGAGAAAAAACTATTAATCATTCATTAAAAAAAAATATTACTCGTCTTAATTTACTTAATCTACGTACATTATAGCTGGTGTTATATATATGTTATATATATGTAAGATGTACGTATATAGCACGGTACATCTCATTATATATCTTTCCATGGAAATCGCCAGGAGCTATACACACGTTAGCAATAACGTTAGCAATACATTTTTACATACTAGCCGACCTGAGACAGACCTTGTCTTGTCAAATTTTAATAATCGCATAGGAAAAATCAATATCTGGCCAATTTTTTACCTACAAACCTCGTACTGATAAAATAAATTACAAATTTTGGTAGAATGCGTATCACTAATGAGTGATACGATAGTCAAAACTGCGTTGCTATTACGACTAAATGTTTTTAGTTTGTGATGTCAGATTTGCACCCCACCACCATCTATACCAAAATCATCCTTTTTGCATTTTTTTACTATTTAGAGGTTGTTTTTCGGATTATAAGTTCCCCCTTTATTTATTCTGATTTTTTTATCTACATACTACAGCAAATTTCATCTTAATGTTTCGTAGTCTAAACGACTACGATTACGATTTTTTGATTAGAGAAGAAACATAGCAGCCTTATCACAAACTTTCACATTTATAATATTATTAGGATTCGTATCTTATGATACAGAGCGATACATCTTAATACATCTCAATTTTCGTATAATGCAATGTAGGGAAAGATACATTACATTACCTGTTGTGTGTGTGATACATAAAACTGATAACTTAAGCTCTATGTACCTGTATTATTACCGGCAACTATAAATAATAATACATACATATTAGTGGACATTTTTACACAGCGCCATCTAGCCCCAAACTAAGCAAAGCTTGTAATATGGAAACTAGATAACTGATAGTATACTTATATACTTTTTTTTTGTAAAAACATTATATATAATAAATACTTACGCCCAGACACAGAACAAACTTCTATGTTCATCACACAAATATTTGCCCTGGGTGGGGATCGCACCCACAACCTACAGCGCTGAAGGCAGAGTTACTACCAACTGAGCTGTGAGGCCGTCAACTATACCCTTTAAACAAGCGTTTTTCAAAGTGGAGTACGCTATTGAATCATACGTACGCGATAATTTACGTACTGACGGCGGCTTAGCATTAAGGATTATTTATTTGTATGATCTTTTGTAGATAGATATATAGATAATATTTTATTGTACACCAGAAATAAACAAGCAAAACATTGAACAAATCATTTTGAATTACGTACAATATAGCCTTATCACTAAAAAGCGATTTCTTCCAGGCAACCTGAGGATTGAATAGTGAGCAAAGTAACAGTGGAAGGCAGTATAAAAGCAACAAAAACAAAAATAACTTTATGACCTATGATAAGCCTAAAGAAGAACCTATTTGTATTTGCCTATCTGTAGGCAGTATTTTTTTAAAGGGGTTCGCTGTGGTCTTTAAAGTTTAATAGGGTAAGTAAGTAAGTCAATAAGTTTGAGAAACCCTGTTTTAAAACGAAACACAGTAATGCTGCTTAGCGGCAGAATTAGGGAAGTAGTACTGGCCCGGACAAAAAACTCCCTTCACATGGACGAGCTCTTCTATTTGTCTACTGTATTGATCGCCTTTTCGCGACCGCCACGTGGTTGTCGGATGGTATGAGTTGGGTGTCCAGTGTATAATATACATAGCAGTACAAGCTCGACCAATCTTCCATTCATCGTTATGTTCATTGTTTTTAGCGATAAGACCGCCCATAGTACAGTGTTTCTTCTAGTTTAAGTTTCTGTCTTTATTTTTTTGATGTTATTGGTGTACAACAAAGCATTTTCATTTATTCATTAATTCAAAAAGCCAACGCCATCTATACCAAAATCATCCTTTTTGCGTTTTTTTATTATTTAGGGGTGGTTTTTCGGATTATAAATTCTCCCTTTATTTATTCTGATCTCTTATATATACTACAGCAAATTTCGTCATAATCCGCTTTGTCGTTTATTTTTGATTAGCGAAAAAACATAGCAGCCTTATCACAAACTTTCGCATCACTACATAGTATAAAGCAAAGTCGCTTTCCGCTTCCCGCGTCTGTATGTATGTATGTTTGCTTATATCTTTAAAACTACACAACGGATTTTAATGCGGTTTTTTTTAATAGATAGAGTGATTCAGGAGGAAGTTTTATATGTATAATAACATGCTACCCGTGCGAAGCCGGGGCGGGTCGCTAGTTTATAATATTATTAACATGATGCCAACTTTCACAAAATAATACCACTGTCTCTACTGCAATCTAAATGCTCAGAATTTCCATCATACCAGCAATTGTTGGTATCTTATATTTTAATACTTCAACCACAGTTTCAACGGTATAATATGTCCAAAGCTACCGAGTGTACCTACCCTACTGTAGAGTTGGCTAGGGAAGGGGAAAATTGATTACGGATTATTCTGAACTTTTATCATTAAATACAGATTATCGTACTGAATGTTACGAATGCTCTACACATCAAAATCGACGTGCTAATGCTTATGTGATGGTGTGAAAGCCAGTATGTGAGCAGCTTAACGGAATAATTAGGAAAATTAAAAGTGATAAGTATTTTTCTCAACGGATAATTAGAGAAGGCAGTAGTGTGATAATGTAGTTTTTAAATCCTACTAATATTATAAATGCGAAAGTTTATGAGTGTGTGAGTGTGTGTGTTTATTACTATTTCACGCAAAAACTACTGAACGGGTTAAAATGAAATTTTACAGTAATATAGCTTATACATCATGTCCAGGTACCACACGTGCGAAGCCGGGGTGAGCAGCTAATAAAAAATAAAAATGTTTCCTGGATTACTGTAACAGGTTGAGCGAAATAGCAAATAGCTAGCGATTCCATCTGCGTATGTATGAAAATCTACTTGTACCCAATAGTCTATTGGGTGAATGCCTACTATTACGTCATACCTAGTCAATACTCTTTCTAGATCTATTAGGACCTAGTTTCGTTGCTCACCTCGATAGGGTACCTAAAGTGTCTAAGTTTTTATTGGTTAACTCGTACTACACCTACACGACATTGCTTCTCAAAAACGCAATCCTATCTCACACATACACACACACATATACTCATACCCTTGGAACATTGTTGTTATTAGTTTTATTTGGAATCTTTATTTTCTTTATCGAGAGGAGACGTTGGTGTCTGCGACAGAGTCTATCACTTCTGCAGGCAATATCGTTTTTTGACTGTTTTTATAACCATGTTATTGTTTCCAATAAATATAATTTCATTTCATCTGATCCTTTGAAACTGCGTTTGTATGTATTACTTTTTTATTTCATAAGAATTCGTATAGTCAATGCTTTTTAGGTGGGCTAGGTTTAGAAATGGCATCAAAACTTGGATAACCACTTGTATAAGTTTGGCTTACGAATAAACAAACCAACAGATAAAAGTAACTACATCCCTAATAAGAAACGACGAAGCCATTACAGCTCGCCACCCAGACGTGGCAGCTGCAAGAGACGTGACATTTTGTTTTAGTTTTACTATAAAATGTTTACTCATAACTGGAAAATAATGTTGATACGTAATCCTAATTATTAGGATAATCCTAATCCTAATAATATTATAAATGCGAAAGTTTGTGAAAAGAAATGTATGTATGTTCCAAAACTATAAAAAAAACAAAAAAGGGATGATTTCTATATAGATGGCGCTGGTATGCAATAAATCTGTCATCACAGACTAAAAACATTCAGTCTTTTTTATTCGATTAATGAAATTTGACAGGACAACGCCTGTCACGGGTCGGCTAGTTTATTTATAAAATTTAAAAAAACTGCCAACTGCGAGACTGACTCGCGCACGAAAGGTTCCGTATATATCAATAAAAATCGGCAAAAAAATCACGTTTGTACTTACTTAAATATTGATTTTATTCCTTACTTAATATTTAACTACTATAATAACTACTAGTAAGCATGTACCAAACATAACGTTCCTACGTGTCTCTAACTATCCCCTTAAACAACATCAAGGAACTGAGTAACTGGATCAACTGTGTTTTGTGCATTTCGTAAATATTCTGTAATATTATATTAGATGTTGTTTCTTTATTACTTATTAGGATTCCGTACCCAAAGAGTAAACACAGGATTATTATCCTATTACCTATTACTAAGACTCCGCTGTCTGTTTGTCTGTATCTCATGAACCGTTATAGGTAGACAGTTGAAATTTTCACAGATGATGTAAGTATTTCTGTTGTCGCTATAACAACAAATACTTACTAAAAACATTTTTTTTGCCGTTTTTTTGCCGTATAAAAAACGACAAAAAATACACGTTTGTCGTGCGCAAGTCCGACTCGCACCTAGCCGGTTTTTTATATTATGTATATAAGAGAAGATGAAGAAAATCATACGCCGGCGCCGAGGTGAAGATGGCGAAACAGGCTAATACATTCCGTACCCAGGGGATAGTGGGTTAAAATCTCACTCAGGCAATGTCTTACAAATCTTTGTGATTTTTCTCAAGTGAAGGTAGGATTAACAAGTAGAGACACCTTTTACGAAATTCGTATTCATTTTATCCCGAAAATTTGGTGGTGAAGCATAGATATATCAATTTTATTATAATAGACAGCGTACTTTTTTGTATTATTAGGGTACTTTCACGAAACCAAATCATCTATATACATATATAAAAACTTGCGTTACTGACTGACTGACTAATGGTTCTAGAAACTTGAAATTTAAAGTGTTTATACCTTTAGATGTATAGGGGTTACCACCTCATCTTGTTCGATCGGCACCACTCTGGAGCTCTACTTAACATTAAGGAAAGGATCATTGAAAAAAACCAGACAAGTGCGAATCGGACTCGCGCACGATGGGTTCCGTGCCATTATCTATAAAAAACGGCAAAAAAGCAATAACTTAAGGCGCTCCCAGTCGACGATTGTTTTTGTTCGAAACGAAAAAATAAATACTTGTGAACAAGCCACATCTCCTATTTTATAATGTACTAGCTGACCCGTGCCTGCTTCGCTGGGCGACAGACATTTCTAAATATGATTATTTTGAATAGGTATGGCTATGGTATGGCTTAAATGGCGATAGGTATCCGCGGATATACGCAAGTGGTCCCGCTGCCGGCCCCGTGAGTATAGTCATTGGTAGGCACGATTTTAGTATCCCGCAACTTTTATATCAGACTTGCCCATTAAGGAGTAAACCCGCTGCAGAGCATGCTGTGCATGGCACGCAACGCATCTTAGCTGCGTGGGTTAATTTGTTTGACAACGTGAGTCTACATTTCCACAGCTGCACACTAAACACATGTTGAAAGGGCTTGAGTTTCCTAACAGGACGATAGGAATATCGCGACAGCTTTCATTTTGTTTTACTCATCATAACTTCAAAACGAATCGACCGATTTGAACAACTCAAAAAGTGGTTTACTCCTAAATCATGATATGGATAGAAACAAAAACGGTTATTATATCTAACTATCGTAATATTTATATAATATAATATACCTCCTCGCAGACTTTCTTATGCGCAATAATGAGGACATTCAATAATGTATCATTATTTGTTAACGTATTATCAATAGTTTTTGCAGCACACGCGAAAAATGCAAAAAAAATGAGTTTATCCATTACAAACATAAAACAAACAATACAGACAACAAAAAATCAAATCTTTCCTCTTTATAATATTAGTATACCAACTAAAATAACCCATAATGGTGTAGAGCAAGCCTACACAAATATAAATAATGTTTGCGCCTATTATTATATAGGTAGGTTAGTAGTAGTTAGGTAGGTACACATGTGCTGCTATCTGTTGAGTTTTTTATGAACTAATGTATAATTCGTAATTCTTTTTTAGGGTTCCGTACCCAAAGGGTAAAAACGGGACCCTATTACTAAGACTTCGCTGTCCATCTGTCCGTCTGTCTGTCACAGAGCTGTATCTCATGAACCGTGATAGCTAGACAGCTGAAATTTTCATAAATGATGTATTTCTGTTGCCGCTATAACAACAAATACTAAAAACAGAATAAAATAAATATTTAAGTGGGGCTCCCATACAACAAACGTGTTTTTTTGCCGTTTTTTATAGATAATGGTACGGAACCCTTCGTGCGCGAGTCCGACTCGCACTTGGCCGGTTTTATTTTATTCCTTTTCTTTCGATTGTCGACAGCATGTTGACCAACTTTGCCTAAAGCATTATATTAATATCTCTTATAGATTACCCAAACCCAGACCGCTATAGTTCCACATCTGGTATTCCGATCTTTCAAAATTATAGTCTATAAGTTGCCTAGGACTAATAGCTATATAACAAAAAAAGTTTCATCAAAATCCGTTCAGTAGTTTTTGCGTGAAAGCCTGACAACAGACAGACAGACAGACAAAAATTTCAAAATGTATTTTTTTGGCTTGTGTTACTTGTATGAAGACCCCTAGGAGTATTTTTTTTCGTTTTTATTCAATGTACAGAATTGAACTCTTCTACAGCTTTATTATATGTATAGAAGTTGCCTAGGACTAATAGCTATATAACAAAAAAAGTTTCATCAAAATCCGTTCAGTAGTTTTTGCGTGAAAGCCTGTTAACAGACAGACAGACAAAAATTTCAAAATGTTTTTTTTTGGCTTGTGTTACTTGTATGAAGACCCCTAGGAGTATTCTTTTTCGTTTTTATTCAATGTAAAGAATTGAACTCTTCTAAAGCTTTATTATATGTATAGATAGATAGTATATGTGAATAAAGATGTACCCATCTTTAATCACTTCGATAAATAATCCTACCGACCGCTGCAATGACGACAAACACACGTCGGCTCGTGGTCCGCCTTAGCTTTTCGAATAAATTAATGATATAAATTATGTATAATTACTTATCAAAAATCTATTCAAATAGAAATCTAGATCTACATATCATATCATATCTTTAACAATAAATCACAAGTTGATTTTAATAGTAGGTATATAAAATATTTCGATCATAAATTCTAAAACGTATCATTTTGACATAATATCTTTATAGTGAAAAGTTTCTGCTATTACGTTTTCAGCTTAATAGAAATCTAGGTAGGAACCTGAAGTAATATACTTATAAAAATAGGAGATGTGGCTTGTTCAGAAGTATTTCTTTTTTCGTTTTGAAAAAAAGCAATCGTCGACTGGGAGCCCCTTAAATCACCCCCATGTATGTTCCGCGATTCTTTGTAGTTTTTAGTTACGATTTTTGCTTCAGATAAGTTCACTCTCATTACGAGTCACCTAAGTTTTTCTTTTGAACGTCACTTTTTTGGCCACCTTGTATATTACCTAGCTCGAAGATCAAGAGCTTCACCAACCATTTGTAAACATCTGTGAGTGAAATAAATAAAGTTATATATTGTATGTTTTGAAATTATACTTTTTAGAACAGTTTTTATATCTCTACTAAATCATCCTCATCTCTTTAGCTCAAGTGTACTAAAACTACGTTTCACATGACCATGACCGTTTGACACGACTGTAGCCATTCTCTCAGAATTAGACGTGCATCTGACTACCCCTTTAGAGCTTTCCTTCTACTTTCAAAAATGTATAAGGATAACGACAAACATGAGAGTAAAAACAACTAGGTACGTTTCAATAACGATACTTTTTCAATCAAAGTTACTGTAAAAGGCTTCATCCGTCTCATTAATAAACGTAGACTAGCGCAGGATTAAATTTAGTCCAACGCTTACGTTTGGACTAGTCGAATTCAATATTAATAAACAAGGATTAGAAATGGAGTTGCTTACATTAAGCTGGTATTAACAAGTCTTGGTGTAACCTCAGATGATCTTTGGATAAGTAATTTTTTATTAATAGCACCGTATATATATAATGTTACAGTCAATGTAGCTAATCTGCCATATTAAAACCAACGACATCGGTGTTTCTTTTAATCTAACTGTAGATTTTAAGGCGATACTTGAAATTTTTGAATTTATGTATGGGCTGAATCTACCCGGATAAGACGGAAAAAGTGTTAAAACTGCATTATCTTGAAAACCATCAAATTTAAAAAGAAACCGTCTGTAATTTATTTAGCTAGTATGATTATCTAACGAATAATATAAAAATTTACTGTTTAGCTATTCATAGTTTTGATTTAAAACAAAACTAGTGTTTTTGAAGAGCCAACTTTGGAAAATAAATCGAGAAAAGTTTCACCGATCGTGTTTCTGTCCGTAATTTATCTAGATTAAATCCATAAGTTATCTTTGTCGTAAATATCAAAACTGTATGTTTTGCGGTTATTGAGAAAAAACGATTCTGCATTTTTCAAAAACATTTATTACTCCTCTTAAAACGGGTGTTTCTCACGTAATTACCTTTAATTTATTTTCCCGACGTTGCGGCTATTTTACAATAGGGGTAGCGAGCATTATGTCTACTATTTCTTTTAATCAGCTCGCTAAACTATAAAACGTTAACTTTTTATTTGGTTAGCTAGATTGATTTATTGCTCCCGAAATCCCAAGCATACCAAATTTCATAAAAATCAGCTCAGTCAGTGAAAATCAATCAGTTACAGCCGTTTTCGAGATTCAGATTATATGTATAATACTAGCCGAGCCGTGACAGACTTTGTCTTGCCTATATTTCAATAATTGCATAGAAAAAAGCAATCAAAACTGCGTTGCTATGACGACCAAATTCTGATTTTTTATCTTCGTATGTATCTACGTTTTATCTACGACAAATTTCTTCTTAATCCGTTTTGTTGTTTATTTTTAATTAGGGAACAAACATAGCAGCCTTATTACCTACAAGAATTGCTCGTTTAAAGGTATTAGATTAGATAAGACTTCAACGGGTCAACTGTTATTCCAATGAATGCGAATGTCTTGACATTTATTATTAGTTTTTCAGTCATAATTAGAGATATAGTTTAAAGTCAATTTAATCTCTAAGATAATACCATATTTTGTATAATATTTTGACATGTACCCATCATCATAAACACGTCACATAACAATAACAAAAAAAAATAAACGGTAGGTACTAAAGTTCGAAGTAAATTACTTTTCACGACATTTTACGCAATGCCAAAACCACACATAATTCTAGTAACATACAAGTACATTCTACAACTCGAATGAAAACAATATATTTACATAATATGGAAAGTTTCTGTAGATATCTATCAAAGCGTGGATAAAATTGCAGTCGTTAGCGCAATTCATATTTAAATTGCGTCCACGGAGGTTGCGACCGAGCTGTATCGGCCTAGCGGTGACTTGGCTTTTCATCAATAGGCATTTATTTCAATAAAATCACAAGGATCACTTTAAAACGTCTTAGGAGCTAGGTGAAGCTACGCCTGTTCCTCGCGACCAAGCCTAGAAGAATCAGGCAACAATCACGGCTTGGGGCCTATCATTTTTTCAATGATCCTTTCCTTAATGCTGTGTAGAGCTCCAGTGGTCCCGATCGAACAAGGTGAAGGCTCAAACAAGAATAATAAAATTTAAAAAGTACTAACCAAGTACAACAACAAAAATGAACTAATGAGCTTCAGCACAAGTTCTAAAAGCAGCACTAGCTATACTTGATTAACCCTCGTATTCAAGAACGACACTATGAGATCACGCACCCACAGTGGACGAAATCTTTTTTCATAAACATCACTTTAAGTTTTGAGCGGCAATATTGCGCACGCTACCGTGTGCCTTTAGAGCTCAACTTTGGCTAGAGGCACACGACAACTATGGCTTCACTATGGCATAGTACTCTGGGGTAACAGCACAGATATTAATAACATATTTATATTGCAAAAAAGATGTCTAAGAATAATTTTAAATTTAGATTCTATGGAAAGCTGTAGACCACATTTTATAAACGAAAAAATACTTACTTTGACTTGCATTTATATATATGAAATAAGTGTTTTTGTAAAAAATAATATAAACCTCTTCCCACAATACTCACGACCTCTAGGCCTCAGACCAAGAGATAGACTGGCCCGACCAGACTCAACGTTGCAAATGGTACATTGTGGACCATATGCAATGTGCGTTAAAATATATAATAAAATCCCCCCCATTATAAAAAATGAAAATAGGCCCCATATTTTTAAAAATGTTTTGAAAAAATACTTAGTTAAGAATAGTTTTTACTCATTGAACGAGTTCCTAGATGAAACATGATTGTTTTTTAGATAGGTATTAGTTTTAAGTTTTTAATTTTGTGAAATTAACGCGCCTAGCGGTTTAATTTAAAATATTGTTGTGCCCTTACAGGGTTTATGTTTGAAACTACTTACATTACCTACACCATTGTAACAACATAAAGTACAATAAACAATTTGAATTTGAATTTGAATTTGACAATGTACCTCTAGTCACACTATGCAGTGTCGCACAACACATTAAAGTGATTTTTATGAAAAAAGATTTCGTCCACTGTGGGTGCGTGTTCTCATAGTGTCGTTCTTGAATACAAGGCTTAGAAATGGAAAGGACTCGAACCGCAGACATACACTATTTTTTTTACACAAGCGCCATCTATACCAAACTCATCTTTTTGGCGTTTTTTATCATTTAAGGGTTGTTTTTCATTTAGTAAGTACCCCTAATCTTTATACAGCTTTTACAGCCGTGTTGGCCGAGTGGGAGGTACCTCGACTTTCAATCTGAATGTCGTAGGTTCGAATCCCGGCGTGCTACAATGGATTTTTCTGTTCGAAAAATGTATATGCGCATCAAAAACACGTGCTCAAAACGGTGAATGAAAACATCGTGAGAAAACCTGTTAGTATTCTTAAAAGCGGCGATGGGCTTACAACCTGTCACGTATGGAATGCTAACTACTGCAAAATGTGGGCATGTGCCAAATATAATGTTTGGACGTGCCCCTGACTACCCCCACTAGACATCTTCAAAGGATCTAAGCGTCTGGAGATCTGAGAGGATGTCTACCGTACTTGGGGATTACAGTGTTGATTCACAAACTTTCGCATTAATTATACTAGTCATGGAAGCGACTGATTGATTGAGCCAGTGAGAACGGTAGGTTAGAACCCGGTAGAAGATTACATCAAAAAGCAATTTTCAAATCTTTATGATTAATGTTCAAATCCATTAGAAACAACGCGAATAGTTCAAACTTTTTTAACTTAAATACCGTTTTCACGAGTGTACCGGTTTTCGGTTACCGTGATAGTACCGTTACCGTATCGTGGTAAAAAAAAGTATGGTAGACATCCTCTCAGATCTCTAGGCGAAATCCTCGAAGATGTCTAAAGGGGTTAGTCAGAGGCACGTCTAAACAAAACATTTGGCACATGCCTAAATTTTGCAGTAGATAGCATTCTAAAAGTGACAGGTTGCAAGCGCGTCGCCGCTTACAAGCATACTAACCGGTTTCCTCACGATGTTTTCCTTCATCGCTATAAGCACGTGGTTTTAAGTCGTCAGCGTTTCTGTTGTTTTCACAAATTGACTAAAATTTAGTTGAATACGATCGTTCTTATCCTCAAAATGATAGTTCTTTAATTTAGAATATTTTAGACTTTTGTTTTTTCCGCATATTTCACAGTGATGGAATATAAAAGAATAAAAAGGCAAAATGACATATTAATCAGCACCAATTTAAATTTAAATTACATAAAGTTTTGAAAATGTCTTGGGGTTATGCGAATATAGACTTTAAAGTGAAAGGAATAAGAGCGATCGTAATTTTAGTAGTTTGTGGAAACCACAGAATTACCACCATTGTTTTGTATGGTTAAAGGCTTCATTTAGCTACGCTACGATCCTAGTAGGTACATATTCTTGTTCAAAGAGTACCTACTAGGATCGTAGCGTAGTATGTTATGTATCCCTATTATATACTATGTCTATTATATATCTTATATAAAGATTTCGTGTCACAGTGTTTGTAACCAAACTCCTCCGAAACGGCTTGACCGATTTTTATCAAATTCTGTATATTCAGTAGGTATGAGAATAGGTCGTGGGCTATTTTTTATAAGGATAAGGTGGCATAAAGTTCGGGAAAAACTAAAAGTGCTTTTTCTGTGGGATTATTGAAATTTGACAGGACAACGTCTGTCGGGACAGCTGGTGTCCCTATAAAAGAAACTTTGGCAGTTGGCGATAATGTAAAAATTAATATAACGCCATTACAAAACGGACGAGGGACTTTAGGAAAGCTACGCAAGTACACACCCGCACTCACACAGCGGTGAATACACACACAGCTGTGATAAAGCTTGCAATACAAGCTCCAGACGAGACGAGTCGAGCCCGCCGGCAGAACGAGACGGAGATACGAACTTAGGGTAGAGAAACAAGGATAGCAGAATGATATTGACCTTGCGCGTGTGTGACGTCATTCGCGACCTAGCTGCAGCCTTCCTAGCTTTATGTGTGTGCGTGATCCAGACCCTGAAACGTGGTAGTGTGCGGTACGCCACGTGTATTCCTATCTGTGTTCCTACAGGGCTACGTCTCCTCGAATACACTTTCAATGGAAAATGGACTGTGTTACGGTGAGATTCGATTCAATATTGTTTGAATTTAGTTAACGTATTGTGCTGTATGTACTATTGTATTATCTGACACGTACGAGTATAATATGCTAACTACTGCAAAATGTATCAAATGTAATGTTTGGACTTGCCTCTGACTACCCCCTATAGACATCTTCAAGGATCTGAGCGCATGGCAATCTGCGAGGATGCCTATTTATACACTTTCCATAGCGCCATTTAGCCCTAAACTAAGCAAAGCTTGTACTATGGGAATAAGATAACTGATAGAATACTTATGTAAGTACTTTATTTTTGTAAATACATAAGTTACATTCTAACACCAGACACCAAAATCTAGTTTATCACAAAAATATTTGCCCTGGGTGGGTATCGAACCCACAACCTACAGCGCAAAAGGCAGAGCTACTACCAACTGAGCTTTGAGGCTAGTCACAATAAAACAAAAATACTAATTAATAATAATAAAAATATGCTTCGACGGTCTACTTTACAGAGTTGCCAACATAGTAAAAACCGCAACATTCTACTCATACTGGCTATCTAGTCAAATCGAGATGTAGTCATAAAGCTTATAACCCGACTAAAACAAAGTGATACTGAATGTCGTTACTCTTGACCACATCTGTGGCTCCTGTAAACTTGAGCCTGTGTGCGTGTATTTTCCGTGTAGCAACACTGATTCGTGCAACAGGTATGCTTGTGTTAAACATTGATTTCTCATAGCAACAGGCGAAATTCTTGGTTATTTAACAAGAGTGTACTGTACACTAAATAAACACTGAATTGTAGACTAAATAAACGGTGAATTGTACGCTAAATGGGTTATTAGCAAGCCGAGCTGTTATGTTTGTTAGTTTGTTTATAGTTTATTGGAATACTATACACGGTATTCACGTAATTGCTACACGGTGCGAAGATCAGATTGAAGTAATAAGAAAGCATTTGAATAGTGTTTCCCAATTTAACCCCTATAAATAGTAACACACTTACCCCCGTATTCAGGAACGATACTGTGAGAACACGCACCCACAGTGGACGAAATCTTTTTTCATAAACATCGCTTTATGTGTTGTGCGACACTGCATAGTGTGACTAGAGGCACACTGTCGTGTGCCTATTACCAAAGTTGAGCTCTAGAGGCACACGATAGTGTGAGCCATAGTGTCGCACAACACATAAAGTGATGTTTATGAAAAAAGATTTCGTCCACTGTGGGTGCGTGTTCTCACAGTGTCGTTCCTGAATACGAGGGTGAGTCAATCATTGACAATGACATGAGTGGCGTGACTACGTGTCACTGAGTGACACGTAAGGCGCCTCTTTCACACGAGCTAGAGTAGAGGCGCGAGCGCGCCCCCGCGCCGCTTGCTAGCCCTCGCCTTGACTCCGAGCCGCCTCCGCCTCGACTCTATATCGTGTGGGCGAGGCGTCTTAGTTACATGAACATAACAAAACACATGTAGTTACAAGCTGCTCAAAAAAAATAGGATCACGACTGTTATCCCCAAAGTACGGTAGATATCCTCTCAGATCACCAGACGCTTAGATCCTTTGAAGATGTCTATAGGGGGTAGTCAGAGGCATGTCCAAACATTATATTTGGCACATGCCTACATTTCGTAGTAGTAAGCATTCCATACGAGACAGGTTGCAAACCCATCGCCGCTTATAAGAATACTAACTGGTTTTCTCACGATGTTTTCCTTCACCGTTTTGAGCACGTGTTTTTGATGCGTATATAATTTTTTCGAACAGAAAAATCTATTGATGCACGCCGGGATTCGAACCCACCACCTTCAGATTGAAAGTCGAGATACCTCCCACTCGGCCAACTTAGAAAAATTTTAATTAACGTGTACCTACTATTAATATTTGACTAGAGACTAGAGACACGTTGTATATATCACTACATAGTATAAAGCAAAGTCGCTTTCCCCTTCCCGCGTCTGTATGTCTGTATGTATGTTTGCTTATATCTTTAAAACTACACAACGGATTTTGATGCGGTTTTTTTAAATAGATAGAGTAATTCAGGAGGAAGGTTTATATGTATAATAACATGCTACCCGTGCGAAGCCGGGGCGGGTCGCTAGTATTCTTATATATCCATGTTGACATAATTATTCCCATTTATGAAACTCAATTTAGGATTGACAAGATTACTTTCACGATTTAACCTCGGTCGGGAAAAATAACAATAAAATCTTATAAGCCTTTGTTTCCTGAGCTAACGGTGCCGTCTGTCATCGGCCATTTACAATAGGCTATTTGACAAGAATTTAAAAACCATTTTAGATTATACAGTAGTGACTGTAAAACCCATAAAGAAAATTAATTTTAATTCTGATAAGTATTGGCCCTAAAAAAATAAATAAATTAATGATAATTTATATCCGCCCCGCAAAAATACTTCTTTTTGCTAATGGTGTCGCACTAGTTTCAGTGACGTCACATGCTTGTCAACAAGTAAACAAACGTCAAGTATATATATATATATACTTGATATATAGGCTATTACAAAAAGAATACATAATATTGACAAGCACTGTACGTCATCGTTGATTCGACCAATCCTGACCGTTTTGTGTCATGTGACTGGCATTTAAAAATTTTCAAGTTATTTTACTCCATAATGCTTTCTGAAGGTATAATTATCAACAACACTTTATTTTACATACTGCCAAATAGCCTTTTAAGCGAACGGTGGACTCGTTGCTCAATTGATCGTGCGATCGTCTTTGGTCGCGAGGAACAGGCGTAGCTTCACCTCCTAAGACGTTTCAAAGTGATCCTTGTGGTTTTATTGAAATAAATACCATTTGACTTTGTCTTTCTCTGTAAGCGTTGAATTGGTTTGGGCAATGTGCATCAATAATGTCAACATTGACAATTGCGTTGGGTCGAATCAGAGGTACATAAAGAAGTATATACGCATAGATGTGTGCGTAGATGGAAACTCACCCTTAGGCTGTTGCCCAGGTAATATATAAACCTTCCTCCTGAATCACTATATCTATTAAAAAAAACCGCATCAAAATCCGTTGTGTAGTTTTAAAGATATAAGCATACATACCTACAGACGCGGGAAGCGGGAAGCGACTTTGCTTTATACTATGTAGTGATACAAAATTAATCTTAATTATTATTGATAGAGCGAGTTGGAGCAGTCCCAGGCTTTTTAGTCGTTTAAATAATCAGATATTTTATAGTAAGCTTTTTTGCATTGTTTACGTTTAATTAAGTTTTTAAATTTAATAATAGCTTTTGCATGTCAGTAAAACAATCAGTACATCACGAATGCACAAATAGCATCCTACGATGTTAATCTATCAGTCACTTTTTAAATACCTCTGAGTAGTATAGATTAGGTATTTTTATTTTTATTTTTTATTTTATTTGTTTTTAAAGATAATTTTAGGTTTCTTTTGTATTAAAGGTACACGCTTTTGACTGCACCACCGTCGTATATCGTACACTTTATGTCCAGTCCATCCAAAGGTTGTTGATAAGTCCGCCCATTGCACTCCAATGTTGGTTTGCGTTGCTTCTTTTATATGTTATTGTTATGTGATGTGCAATAAAAAGTTTTCTATCTATCTAACGGTGAACGTTGCCTTAGGAAACCAGGGTTTACCAATAAAGATCACTCAGGAAGTACCCTATAAAATCAAGATGTTTAGGGGTGTTACCACCCACTCACTGTTAGCTCAGTCAAACCTTATTCGCCCACATGTGGTATCGGAGTAATAAACCCAATCTAAGCAGTTTCCTTATTATTTTTTCTTCCTTCCACTGGATGATTGCATGATGCTGTGGGGGTCTGCAATTGCCTTTTAACTCGTCAACGGCTTTTGCAGCATGGACACCTTCTACCATACTTTATTTATCCGAGCATTCTATTGCGTTTTAGTGCAGTATTAGACAAGCGTTTTTTTTTATTGTTCTCAAGTCGTCGATGCGTATTTTTTTTTTCATTATCTTTTTACCTGATTATCCGATTTGAATGATTTTTAGGGTTCCGTACCCAAAGGGTAAAAACGGGACCCTATTACTAAGACTTCGCTGTCCGTCTGTCTGTCCGTCTGTCTGTCACAGGGCTGTATCTCATGAACCATGATAGCTAGACAGTTGAAATTTTCACAGATTATGTATTTCTATTGCTGCTCTAACAACAAATACTAAAAATAGAATAAAATAAATATTTAAGGAGGTTTCTATTGTATAGAAAATGGTCCCAAGTTGGTCCCATTTAATTTATATTTATGTAGAACTGACAGTTCCTTCAAAAACTTCACAAACGAATATCGTCCCTTGACTTTTCCATTGGTCGAAACATTTTCGTTCTTCTTTTTAGTTTATGAAACGTAATTATCTATAATCATGTCAAGGATTCACTGTGTCGTGGCTACAAGTTCTGTTCTCAATATTAACTTACATACAAATGTTTGTCCCGCTTTCTTCTGGCCTACCTTCAAAGAGTTCAAGAACTTATTACTCCGTAGATTAAAAGTGTGAGATAAAGAACAGATTTCGTCTCGATTGTTTTGTTTTTCCGACGATTGCCTCAAGTCAGGTATTTTTTTGATAAAGGTCGGGTTGAAGTTGGAGTGATTTTATTATCACTACATAGTATAAAGCAAAGTCGCTTTCCGCTTCCCGCGTCTGTATGTCTGTATGTATGTTTGCTTATATCTTTAAAACTACACAATGGATTTTGATGCGGTTTTTTTTAATAAACAGAGTGATTCAAGAGGAAGGTTTATATGTATAATACATGCATAATATAGTAGAGAAACACTGATAATTTTAGAGGTTTCTAATGTGATGTCGTAAATAAACACATTTTTTTGCGCTTACATTGCAAATGCTGGCTGAACCCCACGAGATATATCAAAATAATGTACTACAGTATTGTACACCTTAAAAACGTCTACAAAAAAGTCAACGATGGTATTAGAAATGTCTTACGCACAGCGAAGCGGGCACGGGTCAGCTAGTTTGATTTATAAAGGGAAATCGCCAAGTAAACTCTCTTACGGTAGACATCCTCACAGATCTTCAGGAACTCTCAGCCGTGAAGATATCTAAAGGGCAGAGGCACGTCCAAAAATACATTAGGCATTAACTTTACTTTCTCAGTTGGTAGTTAGTATTATATGGTCTGTAAACCTAACGTCACTTACAGGAACACTAACTGGTTTCCCCAGATGTTAGGATATTTGATTCTCTACTTTATTGGTGACATTCAAAATCACGTTTGCTGTATGGGTGCCCCAATTAAATATTTATTTTATTCTGTTTTTACCATTTGTTGTTATAGCGGCAACTTAAATACATTATCTGTGAAAATTTCAACTGTCTGGCTATCGCGGTTCATGCCTTGTGACAGACAGACGGACAGCGGAGTCTCAGTAATAGGGTCCTGTTTTTACCCTTTGGGTACGGAACCCTAAAAGAAACGCAGCTTAGATAGAAAAATTATGCCATTTTACTTTAAAAAAGTATTTAGTATATTTTAACCTACAGTTGTTAAATAAAACACGGTTAATATTAAAATAATGCTGTTATTCAATAAAACAATATAAAATTATAATATTTACAAATGCCCTTACAATATTAAATCTAATATTGGGGTAAGTTCATACTTATTAAACATTTTCAGATTCTATAAATGTAATAATAATATTATCACAACTTTATATGAGTACCAGGGGATCATTTGTATGAAGTCAAGAAAAGCGCCTCTAGCGGTCATTTCGAGTACCATATTTCTTCATACAAAAATCGTGTCTCACCATCTATCGTGACAGGTGACAATCTATGCTGTGCTCTCCTTCTCGAGGGTTTGAATGTATAATAATTAATAGAGTTATAAAAACATTCATATAATTAAAGATTTAAAAGAAAATATTAAAAAAAAAAATATAGTCTTCATGTAGTTTTAAAATAGATAAAAATAAGCCGAAAATGGGACATGAGTATTATTAATCAATATGACAATGTGTGTATATTATTTTATAAAATATTTATATATCTTAACCATTTTGTGACATGCAATACTTTAATTTCTAACTTATTCTAAAAGTACAAAAATAACAATTCACTATTAAAAACGTTTGTAAAAAAATATCAAAATAAATTGAAGCTTATCATGATTAAAGTTAATTTTATGGCATAATAATTATCATACACATTTCTACTACGAATAAAAGACTATTAAGCAAAGTAATTAGTTTCTACTTACTAATTTTGGAAAATATTTTTTTTACGTACCTATAAAATATCAAGTGTTAAAACTTCTTGGGAATAATCTTTATAATAAAATTATAGCAAAGATATTAATCATTTTTTAAAAGTCTATTTATCTACATATTTATTTCCATCGAAGTATGTTACATTTATATTCAAAAAACAAATTTTGCTTACTTGTGTCACACATCTTTAGTGACACAATTGGCTTGAGTCTAAGTTTCTCAAGCTAGCGAAGCCGTCCGAACTCGTCACATCGTTTCGAATTAGTATCGCACAACGATGTCGCTGTTTGGTCTACTCGCGAATCGAAAACGTAATTTCGTATATCGTAACAGTATTCGTATCAAAGATACATCGTTTCGACTTTAGTTTGAACGATGAAACGAACTGTTACTTTTGACATGCTTTTGACAATCATCTATGTTCGTAGTCTACTTACAAATCAGTTGTCGAAATGTAACTTTGATACGAATATTGTTACGATATATCGTTTACGGTTCGCGAGTAGTAGACCCCCTACGGTATAACGGTAGAGCCTTAGATTCCCTTGAATCTAAGCGTAGGTTCGATCCATTGCAAATGTATGTGTTCCTTAGTAGTACATTGACAGTTTACAGAGGTGAATTAGTCGCGTCAATGTGCAATTACGTACCAATACAATATTGACAATTACTAAAAGACACCTTAAAATTACCGATTGTCGATGCACTTAAAACTAGTTTGAGCTGACAAAGTATAACTTAAATTAAAACAATTTGCATACAAGCAACAAGTTTTTTCTCCATCGAGCCAAGCGTTTAGCTACAAATTACATATACTAGCTGGTACCCAGATAAAAAGGTATAATGGAATAAGAATAATGTATCTTTCAAATGGTGAAAGAATTTTTCGAATAGGTGACGTGGGTCCGGAGATTATCTTCATACAAACATACAAACCCAAAAAAATCGAACTGTCTCTTTATAAAACTCCTCCGAAACGGCTTGACCGATTTTTATAAAATTTTTTGTGTCGTCAGTAGGTCTGAGTGTTGTAAATAGGTCGTAGGGTATTTTTTTATGAGATAAGGGTGGCGTAAATAAATTCGGGAAAAACTGAGAGTGCTTTTTTTTTGATAGGACAACGTCTGTCGGGACAGCTAGTACTAGTATAGATTACAATTATACATTACAAGGGTCATCATGTGATGATATTTGTGATCACCTCATGGCAGTGTGTATACAGTTTGTACAAGCGTAACTTTACCTATTATGCTAGTTCAGTTTGTATGATAGTTTTAGCTAGATAGATAGATAGATTATAACTTTATTGTTCACCATAACAAAAATACACAACAAAAAATTATATAAAAACAGTGTAAACAATGGGCGGCCTTATCGCTAACAGCGATCTCTTCCAGGCAACCTTTGGATGGACAGGATAGAACTTAACATAAAAAAGACGGTGGTTAAAAAGCAAAAACTAAGATGAATACAAAAGGAAGATATCTACTTAAATATAATATATAATATGTATATATATATATATATACAAACAAATAAAATACATAGATAACATATATAACATAAATAATATAAATAACATAAATAACATAGAATATAATATAGTAGCTAGTGGCCCATTCTAGAAATGGATTTACTCGGCGACGGATTGCTTCGTTCTCGGCCTATCTATTGTTACCTACACGAACGTATCCTGATAAAGAACACCAGGCAAGATGCTTTAGGTTGCAAAATAAACAATTAGATGTATACAAAGTACGAGTCGATGCTATGTTAAACCTGACGCGTCCTTGCTTCTCAAGAGCACGCGTCACACCGAACCAAGCCCACCTCGTCGCAGGTCATACACTTGAGAGCGACGAACTCCGCCGTGAAATGGTTTCGGTGTAAACTCTTCTTGGAGCCATTGCAGACCCGGCACGGTAAGAGACGGAAACCTCCACACATTTGGCAGGTGGTGCAGGCATCGGGACTCTGGAATTGAGATTGTTTTATTAGTACAAAATAGTAGGTAAAATAAACATATATTGGTGGACATTTGATACAGCGCCATCTATCCACAAGCAACGCTTGTACTATGGGAACCAGATTACCTATGATTATGATTACCTACAGCGCAGAAGGCAGAGTTACTACCAACTGAGCTGTGAGGCCAGTCAAATATGGTCTTACATTATGCGGGATCGGCAAAACATGTATTTTTCTTCCTTAACCCTCTGGCAGCAGTCATCACTCATTTCTTACTTTTTTTATCATCTTTCACACAGTCCATTCATCTTTTCTTTGTTTACTTTTAGTTTTACATCCTTGATGGATGATCCTTTTTTGAATGCTTACTATTGCAAGAAGTGGAGATAATGCCTATAACTGCCCATACATCCTCAAGAATCTGAGATGTCTGGATGTCTACCTACATTATTATTCTTTGGTTTATTTTTTAATGTTGTACGTACTTGGTTAGTTATTTTAATTATTAATCTTGTTTGAGCCTTCACCTTGTTCGATCGGCACCACACTGGAGCTCTACATAGCATTAAGGAAAGGATCATTAAAAAAAATTATAGACCCCAAGCCGTGTGTGTGCCTGATTCTTGTTGGCTTGGTCGCGAGGAACAGGCGTAGATTCACCTAGCTCCTAAGACTTTAAAGTGATCCTTGTGATTTTATTGAAATAAATAATTTTTGAATTTGAATTTGAATTATAAATTTTACAATCATATTCATACTAAACCCGGTAATATAAACGCAACGATCAAATTTTGCATAATTTTATGCGAAATACAGGTTTAAAGTTCATTTTATTTCAATCCCTTTCATTAATTGCTTGTACCGCTATGTCCTACTACTTAGCTCATAAATTATATTTTACGTCCCTGACTGCCATAAGAACATCTCAACGTAAAAAAAAATCATCAAATAATCCTATTATTATAAATGCGAAAGTTTGTATGTTTGTGCCTCAGTCAGGCCTACACGGCAAAACAGAATAAGATGAAACTTGCTGTAGGTATAGATATACTGCCAGAACAAAACATAGAGGTATTTATAATCCGAAAAACATACCCAAAATAAAAAAACGCAAATGGGATGATTTGGGTATAGATGGCGCTAAAATAACGGATAAAAAATAAAGTGCATAAAAAAACGGACATGATACGCATTCTACCAAAAATGTCTAAATGATTTTAAAATTCGAAAATCTGTTACCAAGTGCTTTTTTCTATGCGATTATGACAGGACAACGTCTGTCGCGGATTTGACGCCAAAACAAAAAGTAGAAATAAACCTCTCACTCATTTCAGTAATTTCATTCAATCATAAATTTTTTTCCTTTCCCTAAATAATTTACAGTAATAAATCTTCTTTCAAAATTACCTTAACAGAATTATCTTTTCTTTACATCGTCGCGGCGCCTTAAAAGGAATGCGTGAGTATCACTACATAGTATAAAGCAAAGTCGCTTTCCGCTTCCCGCGTCTGTATGTAATATGTATGTATGTATGTTTGCTTAATCTTTAAAACTACACAACAAATTTTGATGCGGTTTTTTTTTATAAATAGAGTGATTCAAGAGGAAGGTTTATATGTATAATACATGCATAATATAGTAGAGAAACACTGATAATTTTAGAGGTTTCTAATGTGATGTCGTAAATAAACACATTTTTTTTGCGCTTACATTGCAAATGCTGGCTGAACCCCACGAGATATATCAAAATAATGTACTACAGTATTGTATACCTTAAAAACGTCTACAAAAAAGTCCACGATGGTATTAGAAATGTCTTACGCACAGCGAAGCGGGCACGGGTCAGCTAGTATAATATAAAATTACTAGCTTTTACACGCGACTTTGTCCGCATACATTCAAGAAATCGATTTTGGACAACTTTATGAAAAAAAAAATGAAAATTAAAAGTAAATTTTGGAAAAAAATAGCCTATGTCTTCTATCCTAAGACTTACTTATCTTTGTATTCAGTTTCATCACAATCGCTCTGGCGGTTGGCCGTGATAACGTCCAGACAGACCGATAGACAGACAGACAGACAGAGTTACTTTTGCATTTATAATTTAGTACATATATAATTATGTGGTAAGTTATTTGTCATGGTTGCAAAAGTCTCCGAAATAAGTGGGTGATAATAATATTTTTGTTACGCAACGCTTACCGCACCTTGCGTTGCTTCATTGAGAGTAAATGAGATGGTTGTGTATTGTGTATGTACTCTAACCTCAGTTTTCTAGACAGGACAGTGCGGAGCATTACTCCGCTATATGACAGTCTCCAAGGACGCTTATTCCTATTCGGAATATCCAATTCTAACTTTCTAATTATATTATATATCCGAATGTTTGTGAAATACAGTATGTTGGTGCCTCAATCAGGCCTAAATGATTAAGATGAAATTTGCTGTAGTATGTAGATACAAAATTAGAATAAAGATTAGGAATACTTTATTCTAAAAAACAACGACTCTATGATAAAAAAAGGTTGAACCTACTAAGGTTGGTATTCAAAATTTATTTTATCAAAAAATCTGACATCAATTTGAATAACGAATAATACGCATTCTACAAAAACTATTTTTTTTTATCAAGACAAGGTTTATAGGGAAAAAATTGTAAGTTGCTTTTTTCTTTGCGATTATTAAAATTTGGATTGGGCAAAGTCATTGGTCGGCTAGTGTAACATCACTACATAGTATAAAGCAAAGTCGCTTCCCGCTTCCCGCGTCTGTATGTATGCTTATATCTTTAAAACTACACAACGGATTTTGATGCGGTTTTTTTTAATAGATAGAGTGATTCAGGAGGAAGGTTTATATGTATTAATTATTTATTTATTTATTTATTTATTTATTTATTTATTTATTTATTTATTTATTTATTTATTTATTTATTTATTTATTTATTTATTTATTTATTTATTTAATTATTTATTAATTATTTTATTTTTAATTTTTAATTTTTATTTTTAATTATTTATTAATTATTTTATTTAATTATTTTTTTTATTTATTTATTAAACCCGTGCAAAGCCGGGGCGGGTCGCTAGTAATATAAAAACTTGAGAGGTGTCAAGGGACACCCGGATGGAACGAAGTTCTCACAAAATAACGTGGGACAAGGGAAGGGGAATCAACTTTGACTTCGACTTCGACTTCGACCTCGACCTCGACCTCGACCTCGACCTCGACCTCGACCTCGACCTCGACCTCGACCTCGACCTCGACCTCGACCTCGACCTCGACCTCGACCTCGACCTCGACCTCGACCTCGACCTCGACCTCGACACAATTAATAGATATATATATTAATAGATATACTATAGCAAAAAAGTGTCGTGACAACTTTTCGTGACAACTTTTCGTAAGAATTTTTTCCGTCTAGCCCCCTATCACAACGCGCGATAAGGAACTTCGTTCCAATAAAAGCTGTATTGGCTAACGTGATTCATGCTAACCCTCTGATTACTTCTTCATACAAAAATCGAGACTGACTATCAACTGGTAACAAACTATATGTGTGTTATCTAGAGGCTCTGAGCCTTTCCGTCGCTTACAATTTTTATACTAACTACATAATAACTACTAAAAACAATAATTTTGTAGAAATCATAATAGAAAACACATTTCCCACGACCCATACATTATAGCTTCTCATTCATTCATAGCAGAAAGGGTCTGTCAATCTGTTTGTAGGATGCGCGCTTCCTGTTCTCACAACTTCACTGGGGATTCACACTGTCACCGAGAGAGGAGAATGGGGAGGGATGGGGACAGGAAGGGGGCAGTTTTCTCTTCCTTCGCTTTGCGAACTTTCCTCCCATTTGTTCGATTTTTATTTTGTTTACTTTGTGGCTTGACAACACACTTTTTGCAACTGCGAGGGAAAACATCGAGAGGATACCAGTTAGTTATATAAATATTTAAAACTCTTGCGTTGTTGACCGACTGATTTATTAATGCTTGAAATTTCGAGGGTATATATCTTTTAGTGTGTAGAGATGCACTAAGAAATGAATTCCTGAAATTCAACCCCAAAAGGGGTGCAGCTGGTTTGAAGTCTGTTTAAAAATAACTTCCAATGTCTATTATAAAAAAATAACATCGAATTCAAATTTAATTTATGTAGGACTAATAGTTCCTTCATAAAACTTAAAAACCGGCCAAGTGCGAGTCGGACTCGCGCACGAAGGGTTCCGTACCATTTTCTATAAAAACGGCAAAAAAATCATGTTTGTTGTATGGAAGACACCCTCTTATATTTATTTTATTCTGTTTTTAGTATTTGTTGTTCGAGCAGCAATAGAAATACATAATCTGTGAAAATTTCAACTGTCTAGCTATCATGGTTCATGAGATACAGCCCTGTGACAGACAGACGGACAGCGAAGTCTTAGTAATAGGGTCCCGTTATTACCCTTTGGGTACGGAACCCTAAAAAACTAATATCGTCCCTTAACTTTTCGATTGGTGAAACATTTACTTCGGTTTTCTTAAGTTTTTAAAACGTATATTTCTACCCTTCCATATTTTATCTATCTCTCAAAAGTCTGGAGACAGCTAATGAAATGAAAACAGAACAAAAACTACGACATTGAAACTACACCGATGCTATTATCGTAAAGAGAAAACTAAGACAAATAGTAGCAAAGTTTAATTAAGAAAGAATGGTCGAAAGGGGTACTAAGGGGGTAAGGGGTATGAAGGGTACGGTCAAATAGATTGGAAAGCGCTACCTTGACGGGCAGGTAAACTCGACTAGGTAAGCGCTGGTTGTGGGTACTTTAACAACATTTTAATTTTCAAATAAACGGTTTATATTGAAAAAAATATTAAAACGACGATTTTTAAACAACATAGAATAGAGTATTTATTTATCTCTTAGGTTAAGCAAAGGTTTTGTATCAGCCGATAATTATTTAATTCTTATTCATATTTAAATAGACAAAACGGGAAATCATTAGTTGTGATCAATCAAAACCTCAACTGTCACTCATCAAAACGGACCATAGATAATTGCAATAACTATAGATTTTAAAACAAGTTTGTTTGCTATGCTAGGTTATTGACTGCCAAAGTTGTTTTCTTTGGGATTCAGACACCTGATAAACACTGAAATACTTTTTAAATATAAATACGGCCAATTACCACGTTATTTATTGTATTGCTGACGTTTCGAGACAATTCAGATGCTCTTCATCATGAGCATCGTCCGCGACAATCAATTTTGATTTAATAATTTCTATACGAATAATTTCTATAACTGAAATTTGTCTTTACAATATTAGAAAAGTGTTGTAAAAGAAAAACAGTGGACTTCATACTGATGATGATGATGATGGCGGGTAGGGAAGCTTGTCTAGACGTGGAATAACCTATAAAGTTGTGAATACATTTTCCAATGCCACAGCCATTCTCGATACGATTATTGTGTGTTTCAATTTCGAGGAAACTTGGACACAAATTGAAAAAATAATTTGTTTGTTGACAGTAAAGAGACCCTTAGCTAAGTGAACAGAATGTTGTTTTAAAGTATTCAGTATTTATGTAGAACTAGCTGTCCGCCCGGCTTTGCACGGGTGTACTATTTGATTAATTAGATAAGATAAGATAGGATAAAGATCATTTATTTGCTTGAACACAATGTAGGTTACACAGATGATAATTAATAATATTTTAGATTCAATTATGTTCTACTAAAATTAGCATGCAAATGTTATAGTAAGATAAAGTCAATATTGTATTATAATTAATGTCAAAAAATTACTTTTTCCGTCTTATCCGGGTAGACTAACCCTCGTATTCAAGAACGACACTATGAGAAGACGCACCCACAGTGGACGAAATCTTTTTTCATAAAAATCACTTTATGTATTGTGCGACACTGCATAGTGTGACTAGACTGTCGTGTTCCTCTAACCAAAGTTGACCTCTAAAGGCACACGGTAGTGTGCGCCATAGTGCCGCTCAACACATAAAGTGATGTTTATGAAAAAAGATTTCGTCCACTGTGGGTGCGTGTTCTCATAGTGTCGTTCTTGAATACGAAGATAAGCCCATACAAAAAACCAAACATAATAAAAGCCTTACCTTGTATGGTTTGAGCATTTTCCGCAACTCGCCTGCCTCGTTGAGTTTCTCCACAGTGTCCGCGTCCTGGAACCAAAGAGATCAAATTTAATTAAAGTTCTTAATTAAAAGCCACCTTTTGTCAACGCGAGCACAGTTGCGACTTCTGCGTTCTATTTGTGTTTTGTGCAACTGTTTTTGTTGATGGTTTGTGGTCCAGTGGTGACCAAAATTGTTTTTTAGATATGATATTTAAAATACTAAGCGGCGATGGGCTTGCAACTTGCAACCTGTCACGTATGGAATGCTAACTACTGAAAAATGTGGGCATGTGCCAAATATAATGTTTGACTACCCCAACTATATATTTTTAAAGGATCTAAGCGCCTGGAGATCAGAGTGGAGATCTATCGTACTTGGGGATTACAGTCATGATCCTTTTAATTAATTTTAAAATAAAATATGCAGATGATAAATATCCTAATATTAATATTATTATAAATGCAATTTGTGAGTTTGTTTGTATGTTTGTGCCTCAATCAGGCTTAAATAACAGAACAGATTAAGATGAAATTTGCTGATACCACACACTACTATATGATACAAAAAACATCTCCAAAATAATAAAAAAAGGAAGGGAAGATTTTAGTATAGATGACGCTGGTGTGCAAAAAACTGACATAAGTCGTCATAACAACGTGCTTTATGCGGTTATTGAAATTTAGACAGGACAACGTATATCGGGGGTCTGCTTACCTACACCTTAGATAGTATGAGAGACAACGGCTGGACCGATTTTTATGATTTTAAATTTGTTGAATTTGTCCCGAATAGCAGAATAACTATTCAAACATTCTAAAATTTAAGGAAAAAAACGTACCATAAAACTTAAAAACTAATTTCGTCTCATTACTTTTCGATTCACAAAAAGATGGATAGAATATATAAAAGCGATAGCAGGAAGCGAATGGAGAAAGAAAGTTTTGAATAGAGAGATATGGAAAAAGCTGGAGGAGGCCTTTACCCGAGAAGAGGTTCCGATCAATGGTACTGAAGAAAGTTACGATAGCAAAAGGTAGTAAGAAGAAAAAGGAATAAATACATACATTTACAATATTGTAACATATTATAAAACAATCTGTTGATTAGAAATAAATAAAAAATTGTGTGTGTCAGCTCCGACGCACGACTGGAGTTTACCAGATCGTGCGTAGAGCGTACCCCCACTATAAGATGTTTTGCCATCAGTAAGAGTGAGAGAAAGCATTTTAAAGTATAGGCAAAGTAAGGGTACACACTGCCCACGATCTAGCTGCACTGCTCACACCAAATTAGAAAGTTGCGCACCAAAAACGTAACTCCAAAAAGGCTATTTTAATATAAATATTAATATTAATTATTAAATTTTAAATATTTTCTCTTTTTTTTCTTTTTATAATATTAATTTTAAATACTAATTCATGTTTCATATTATTATTATTATTATTAACTTTTCGACTGGTTGAAATATTTTCGTTGGTATAAAAAAACGTTACTATTGGTTTAAAATTTCCCTTTACTTTTAGATATGTACTAGACTTTGTAAGGTATTATAATTCAAAAAGGGTAAAGGTTCCAAGAAGGTCTAGGCAATTTTCTATTAAATTAAATATAACCTTTAAGGGTAGCTTGGAAAAGATACGTAGACAGCTTTGGGCTGTAATATATTCAAAAATAATCTAACAACTAGCTTAATAACTTATATAACTTAGACCTAACAAGGGTTTAGGGGGCTCGTTATTAGATATACCAACCAAAACAATATAATAAAATATTATTTTATTATTATGATATTTATTTATATAGGCCTCAGTATTTGTATTTTACATTACTAGAGTTGCCTGAAATAAAAATATCATTATAAACCAACCAAGTGTGAGTCGGACTCATAAATCACGTATGTTGTATGGCAGCCCCACTTTAAAAAAATATTTTATTCTGTTTTTAATATTTGTTGATATAGCAACAACAGAAATACATTATCTGTGAAAATTTCAACTGTCTAGCTATCACGGTTCATGAGATACAGCCCCGTGACAGACAGACGGACAGACGGACAGCGAAGTCTTAGTAATAGGGTCCCGTTTTTACCCTTTGGGTACGGAACCCTAATAAAACAAACTTAATATATTAGGATCAATAAGTTCATGACTATTTTACTGAAAAATACAAAAAATACATAGTAGTGAGCATAAGAAATTCAAAACATTCCAAATTCTTAAAAAATGGCGCATTATTCCTTTTTCAAGGACGGCCAAAGACAAATTAAACGATATAACAATTTCAAACTTTGACAGAGCTGTTGAAAAATGATTGCTAACCATTTAGACTAGCCTCACAACTCAGTTGGTAGTAGCTCTGCCTTCTGCGCTGTAGGTTGTGGGTTCGATCCCCACCCGGGATAAACATTTGTGTGATGAACATAGATGTTTGTTTTGTGTCTGGGTGTTATGTATAAATATGTATTTACAATAAAAAAAACGTATATATGTATTCTATCAGTTATCTGGTTCCTGTACAAGCTTTGCTTAGTTTGGAGCTAGATGGCGCTGCGAAATGTCCACCAATTTTTTTTACAAAAGAGGCGGAAAATCCAAAATCTCGCGGACCTATTGACCCACGTATATTCGCCCATGTCATGACAAGCTTCTATTAATATATAAAAACCCTTGCGTTACTGACTGACTGATCTATCAACGCACGACTTAGACCACACTGGTCTTCGAAATTTGGAGGTTACATATCATTTGGTGCACTAAAAAAATAATTCCCGAAGTTTAACCCCTAAAGGGGTGCGGTGCTCATAGACTTCGAGCGAACTAACCTTCAATTTTATCCGCGGCTTTGAAATATATTAGTGAGGAAATGAATAGAATATGTAATACTAGCTGACCCGTGCCCGCTTCGCTGTGCGTAAGACATTTCTAATACAGTCGTGGACTTTTTTGAAGACGTTTTTAAGGTATACAATACTGTAGTACATTATTTTGATATATCTCGTGGGGTTCAGCCAGCATTTGCAATGTAAGCGCAAAAAAATGTGTTTATTTACGACATCACATTAGAAACCTCTAAAATTATCAGTGTTTCTCTACTATATTATGCATGTATTATACATATAAACCTTCCTCTTGAATCACTCTATTTATTAAAAAAAACCGCATCAAAATCCGTTGTGTAGTTTTAAAGATATAAGCAAACATACATACATACATATTACATATTACATACAGACGCGGGAAGCGGAAAGCGACTTTGCTTTATACTATGTAGTGATGTAGTGATGAATACCGCAAATAGATATTCCGCCGTTTCCTCTCCATCTGTCAATGTTATTTGTTACCGGCTTAACTTATCCTTGCGCTGAGAAAAATTGTTGTATGACGATTTAGCTTACTACTACCTACCTACTAGCTTACGCTGCCAGGTTTTGTTGCGCGGTACCTTAGTTCACGTAAAAAAAATATTAAAACAAAACCGACTTGTTTATAAATAAAAATTGTAGTGGAGGGACTCCCCCCTCCGCGAGATAAAGGCCCCTACCCCGGCTAGCCCTCCACTCGGTGTAAGCCAATGAAAGAAGGGCAAGGTATAGTTGAAAACCACTATCAATGCCCATCAATTTTAAAGGTTTCTCTCGATTTCCCTCATCATCAGCTGCTGACTTGGTCGTAGTGGGACCACCTCGGAGGTATAAAATATATAAAGGCTTTCAAATAAAAAAAAAATTAAACTGTCCACTAAGGCCAGAGTAGGTAATCACAGGCGACTTGAGAAACTCCTCCTTTTTGAAGTCGGTTAAAAATGAAAACGAAAATGTTTCAATCATTCGAAAAAAGACATCACTACATAGTATAAAGCAAAGTCGCTTTCCGCTTTCCGCGTATGTATGTATGTTTGCTTATATCTTTAAAACTACACAACGGATTTTGATGCGGTTTTTTTTATAAATAGAGTGATTCAAGAGGAAGGTTTATATGTATAATACATGCATAATATAGTAGAGAAACACTGATAATTTTAGAGGTTTCTAATGTGATGTCGTAAATAAACACATTTTTTTGCGCTTACATTGCAAATGCTGGCTGAACCCCACGAGATATATCAAAATAATGTACTACAGTATTGTATACCTTAAAAACGTCTACAAAAAAGTCCACGATGGTATTAGAAATGTCTTACGCACAGCGAAGCGGGCACGGGTCAGCTAGTTTGATAATAAAATAATGTTAGGTGTGGAAAAATACACACGTTTCCCACATTAACTGCGCTTAGGTCTATTGTACGCCTTATTGGGATACTAATCAATTTTATCTGTGTTGGTCGAGAGATACCTTGGTTTTCAATCCAAAGATTGTGGGTTCGAATGTCAGCTGATTGAGCACATTAACACGTGCTCAAAATGGCCAATAAAATAGATAAATGAAAAAAACTTTAGATTATTATATTATATTTTTATCACACAAACTTGTTTGTTAGGGTTCCGAACCCATGTAAAAACGGCACCCTATAACTAAGACTTCGCTGTCCGTCTGTTCGACTGTTCGTCTGTTCTTCTGTCTGTTACAGGGCTGAATCCCATAAACCATGATAGCTAGACAGTTGAAATTTTCATAGATGATATATTTCTGTTGCTGCTATAACAAATACTAAAAACAGAATAAAATAATTTTTGAAGTGTTCCATACAACAAACGTGTTCGTTTGCCGTTTTTTAAAGATGTACGGAACTCTCACGGCACGGCTCTATCTGCGCTTATGAAACACCATCCACTTGTTATCAAATGGTATTTAACAATGAATAATAGAGAAAACCATTTAGAAGCCAGAGCCTTGGCCATTTTATTCTATTGTCTGTCTTGTCGCCGTGGAAAAGCAATTCAACAATCAATGTTCTTAGAAACGGCAATTGACAAAACTTGTAATGGCTTTTAATTAAATATTTACATTTTTAACCGACAATATAAGACCGTGTATATCTTTTTACCTGTTGAGCCGTTATCGATGTTTTTAAGGGTTCCGTACCTCAAAAGGAAATAACGGAACCCTTATGGGATCACTCGTGCGTCTCTCTGTCTGTTTTTTTTGCCGTTTTTTAAAGATAATGGTACGGAACCCTTCGTGATCGGGCTAGATTCGCACTTGGCCGGTTTTTTTCTATTGTAGGGAATAGTCTCAAGTTAGTCCCATTTAAATTATTAAAATCATGTGGGACTAAAAAAAAATTATAAACTTTATAAAAACAAAATTAAAAATAGCACTAAAAACCACAAAGGTTTAATACTTGTGCTATATGAGTCACGAAATATTGTGTGAAGTTCCTGTTCCCGTTCCAAGTATCCTATGTCCGTCTCCTAATTTTAAACTACCTCTTCACCAATTTTCAGCCAAATCGGTTCAGCCGTTCTTTAGTTATAAATAGTGTCACGACATTCTTTTATATAAATACAAGCTAACTCGGCGAACTTCGTATCGCTTTAGAATTAACTCCCGTTCCCGTTAAAAAGTATGTATCTTAATATGTTCGTCTCCTGGTTCTAAGCTATCTCCCCACCAATTTTCAGTCAAATCGGTTCAGCCGTTCTTAAGTTATAAGTGTTGTAACAAACCCGACTTTCTTTTATATAGTAGGGATAGATATACAAAAATGTATGAAAGTTTTTATCAATTATTCTGGTTCTCATAGAAGTTTAAGAGCACAAGTCATATAAAAGGTTTTTCAAATTCAAATTCAAATTCAAAAATCATTTATTTCAATAAAATCACAAGGATCACTTTGAAACGTCTTAGGAACTAGGTGAAGCTACGCCGATTCCACGCGACCAAGCCTAGAAGAATCAGGCAACAAACACGGCTTGGGGTCTACCTTTTTTTTTATGATCCTTTCCTTAATGCTATGTAGAGCTCCAGTGTGGTGCCAATCGAACAAGGTGAAGGCTCAAACAAGAATAATAATTAAAAGGACCTACTACTCAAGTACGTACAACAATAAAAAAAATAACTAAAGAGCTTCAGCACAAATTCAAAAAGCAACACACGCTACACTTGATTTAGAATTAAAACTTACAGATAAAATAACTATTTGCTTAAAAATAATTAAAGTAGACAAATGTTACACAAAATAAAATTATTAAAGTCTTGGGACACCATAGACCACTTTTTTTTTTTCAAAATATACTCTAAATCTACGCGGACAAAGTCTCGGCCAAGGGTAGTTCATAATAATCTAACAAAAGCTATAAGAACACCTCTATATTATTCATATGAAAACACTTACTAAATGATAAAGTGCACAGTTTTATTAGAACAAGTATAATGTAAGTATATTGAACTAGAAGGAATAAAACTTAAGACACTATTAAAACCACAATTGCTATTAACAACCTAGTTCCCATTACCATAGAGTCGCAAATAGCACGCAGCTGCAACAATAATTTCTCTAAGAAGATTGTCTAGTCTAGAATGTTCTCATTATAGTAAAGTTAAAGAAAGTAGGAAAACTTTGTACTTACTATGGAGATTAAGATATCGTAGGTTGGGACTGGTTTTTTAAGGTTTCGTAGCCAAAGGGTAAAAACGGGACCCTATTACTAAGACTTCGCTGTCCGTCGGTCCGTCTGTCTGTCACAGGGCTGTATTTCATGAACCGTGATTGCTAGACAATTGAGATTTACACAGATGATGTATTTCTGTTGCCGTTATAACAACAAATACTAAAACTAGAATAAAATAAATATTTAAGTGGGGCTCCCATACAACAAACGTGTTTTTTGCCGTTTTTTAAAGATAATGGTACGGAAGCCTTTGTGCGCGAGTCCGACTCGCACTTGGCGGGTTTTTTTATATTTAGCAAAGAGTAATGGAAACCCTCGCGACTTTGTTCACGTGAAGTTTTTTTCAAACAGACCAATCGCTTCACCCCTTTTGGGGTTGAATTTCAAGAGTTCCAAATTGAATGTTTCTTGGGCCAGTGATTTAGGCTATGTGTTGATAAGAGGTAAACAGCGGTGGGTTTGCAACCTGTCACGTATGGAATGCTCACTACTGCAACATATGTGCTTTTATCTCTTAACATCTGACTACCCCTTTATTCATCTCTAATGATCTAAGCACCTAGAGATCTAAATAGATGTCTATCAAAATTGGGGATTACAGTCGTGATCCTATTTACTTTTATTTTTTGGTACTTTGGCCGAGCGGGAGACTCGGCCAAAGTAGTTTGGGCTCGACTTTCATTTCGAAGGTCGTGATTTCGAATCCCGGCATGCATCAATGGATTTTATCAACAAAGATTTATATGCGCATCAAAAACACGTGCTTTAAACGGTGATGGAAAACATCGTGAGGAAACCAGTTAGTATTCTTATGAGCGGCGCTGGGCTTGCAACCTGTCACGTATGGAATGCTAACTAATGCAAAATGTAGGCATGTGCCAAATATAATGTTTGGACGTGCCTGTGACTACCCCCACTAGACATCTTCAAAGGATCTAAGCGTCCGGAGATCTGAGAGGATGTTTACCGTACTTGGGGATTACAGTCGTGATCCAATTTTTTTTTTGTACATTGTTCTGAATATTAATCTTTTTGTTTGTTATTAGTCGCTGTTCATAGAGTTCAAAATCGCTTGTTTAAATACCAATTCCCAATATTTCATGACCTTTAGGCTTATTAAGGGATCAAATGATGTGTAACATGAGCATACGTAGAATATTATATTTGAATAGATAATATCAATATAGGGCAATAGACCCGGATGTGGTGCCTACCCCGGCTTTGGGCATTTTCAATTTTGGCAGTCAATAACTAAGCATAGCAAACAAACTTGTTTAAAGTCTATAGTTATTACAATTCTTTGTCTATGGTCCGTTCTGATTAGTGACAGTTGTGGTGCGTTATACCTGCTCTTTTTATTTAAATATGAACAATTCATAAATAAATATCGCCCGTTAGAAAACCTTTGCTTAACCTATGAGATATATAAAAAATCTATTCTTTGTTGTTTAAAAATCGTCGTTTCAATCATTTTTTCAATATAAACCATTAATTTGAAAACTTAAATGTTGTTAAAATGCCCACAACCAACGCTCTTACCCTATTCGTACATCTTCAAAGAAATTTCATTAGATATTATTTTAAGATAAGATTTTGAGAGAAACTGCTGATTACCTAAAAGGTTAATAATTACTAAATGAGGTGAAGTCCAACCTTCGTATTCAAGAACGACACTATGAGAACACGCACCCACAGTGGACAAAATCTTTTTTCATAAACATCACTTTATGTGTTGAGCGCACTATGGCACACGCTACCGTGTGCCTTTAGAGCTCAACTTTGGCTAGAGGCACACGACAATGTGCCTCTAGTCACACTATGCATTGTCGCACAACACATAAAGTGATTTTTATGAAAAACTAGCGACCCGCCCCGGCTTCGCACGGGTAGCATGTTATTATACATATAAACCTTCCTCCTGAATCATTCTATCTATTAAAAAAAACCGCATCAAAATCCGTTGTGTAGTTTTAAAGATATAAGCAAACATACATACATACAAACATACATACATACAAACATACATACATACAGACGCGGGAAGCGGAAAGCGACTTTGCTTTATACTATGTAGTTAAGATTTCGTGCACTGTGGGTGCGTGTTCTCATACTATCGTTCTTGAATACGAGGGTGAAAGGGTTAGGTTACGTCGAGGCACGTCCAAATTAGGCACATGACCAGACTACATTTTGAAGTAGTTAGAATTTCACCTATCCTTCATAAATTAACCGACAATAATTTTTGTCGCGGTTTACGCTGCACATCTCGACAAAATGCAACTAATATTTTTCCAATACCATTAACAGAATAAACAATATTCAGTACCAAAATTCAATAAAAGCCTGATCGAGTACAATTACAATAAATAACAACCAAACCCCAAGACCTCTCAGGTTCGAGATCAAACAAGTAGCGATAAAGGGAGCCAGGGGTCTTTTTAAACTGGATTTGTGTGTGGGATAGGGTTGGTGAGTTTTATGTCGAATAGCGTAGAAATCGAATAGTGTCCATTGTTCGAATTCAAAAGGGAATGAAAATTCAATTGATTGGCTTTTTATGCCACATAATAAAAAAAAATATATACATATATTAGTGGACATTTTTACACAGCGCCATCTAGCCCCAAACTAAGCAAAGCTTGTACTATGGGAACTAGATAACTGATAGAATACATAATATACTTTTTTTTTTTGTAAATACATACATAATGATAAATACTAACACTCAGACACAGAAAAAACTCCTATGTTCATCACAAAAATATTTGCCCTGGGTGGGGATCGAACCCACAACCTACATCACTGAAAGCAGAGTTACTACCAACTGAGCTGCGAGGAATTTTGATCATTGGCTTTTTATTATTTTACTCGCTGCTCGCCCCGACTTCGCATGGGTACCTGGATAAAAAGTAGTATATGTGTTATTCTGATGTATAAGCTATATTACTGTAGAGTTTCATTTTAATCCGTTTAGTAGTTTTTGCGTGAAAGAGTAACAAACATACACAACCTCCAACAAACTTTCGTAGGATAAGTAGGATTTATCAACTAGCTGTCCCGACAGACGTTCTCCATACAAATTTGCACAATTCGTTTTTCAAGAAATTTAAATTTACGATAGATTTTTCAAAATTTTATTTTATTAGTAGGTACTTATGAGTAACACGTACAGGAGAAGGTTCTCCTGAAACTTTTCAATTGGTCGAAATATTTTCGTCGGTGTTTTTAGTTTTTAAACTGAATTATATTATAGAGGATCAATTCGTTCGCATTCAATAGGTACATGAAAATCGAACTATAATTGACAGCTATTTGAAACCCTCGAGACGTTATGTTATCACTACATAGTATAAAGCAAAATCGCTCTCCGCTTCCCGCGTCTGTATGTCTGTATGTATGTTTGCTTATATCTTTAAAACTACACAACGGATTTTGATGCGGTTTTTTTTAATAGATAAAGTGATTCAGGAGGAAGGTTTATATGTATAATAACATGCTACCCGTGCGAAGCCGGGGCGGGTCGCTAGTATATATATATACGAGAGTTATTTTCAAACATATTTTAACCCCCATTGCATCCCCTTAAAGGTTGAAGTTCGGGACTTTCTTTCTTATTGCACCCTACACACCAAAGGGAAAGGATTATGCTTCGTTGATAGATTAGTCAGTCATAAGAATTCATAACTCAAAATTCAAAATTTCAAAATTTTTACACGGGTTTTTATTATGTAATTAACTTTAATTTATTTTCCCGTCGTTTCGACTATGTTACAAAACTAGCATGATCGCGGGCAGACTCAAACCCGTGTAAAAATCTTTAGTGATGTCTATCACGATAGTTTTAATAATTACAAAACCTTCTTCATGTTTATAAATAAAAATTGTAGTGGGGGGGGGGGATATCTAGGGGCCCCTACCCCGGCAAGCGTTCCACTCAATGTATGCCAATGAAAGAAGGGCAAGGTCTATAGTTGAAAACCACTATCAATGCCCAAAAATTTTGTAGGTTTCTCTCGACTTCCCTGGAATCCCAGTCAGACATAGAGTAAAGACATACAGTCGAATTTAGAACCCTCCTCCTTTACAAAGTCGGTTAAAAATAAATTAGTCAGTCAGTCAATCAGTAACAAAAGAGCTTTATATATTACACAGCTAGAAACAACATAATAATTAATATTTCAAACGTATATTTAACACTTTGTGTGTTGCCACGACCACGATTGTTGTAACACAGTTGAAACGTCGAGATAATTAAAACGAAATAACGCTATAAATACCCGTTTGAAATATTAATTAATATGTGTTTTGATCGCAAAAGTTGAATAATTACTTTTAAAAAACTAGAAAAATAGAATAAATAATACTTTATTATACACCAGAAATAAACAAGCAAAACATTAAACAAATATTTTTCGAATTACGTACAATGGGCGGCCTTATCACTAAAAAGCAATTTCTACCAGGCAACCTAGAAAGAAACTGATGAAAATGTGTCGACCAATAGAAACGTTAAGAGACCGTATTCCTATATGAATATAACTTAAATGGGGCCAGGGGTCAGGGTCTTAGGATTATTATATACGGATTATCGGGTAAAAAGATAAGAGTGGTTATTCATATAAGTCCATATATATAAGTACTTATTTTAATTTAATTTACGGTTAATTAAATTTAAAATAACTATTTCATATAAAATAAATAAAGCCAGAAACAGCGAAAAATAAAAAACCGGCCACGAGCGAGGCGGACTCAAGGGTTCCGTGCCATTATCTATAAAAAACTTAAATATTTATTTTATTCTGTTTTTAGTATTTGTTGCTATAGCGGCAACAGAAAAACATAATCTGTGAAAATGTCAACTGTCTAGCTATCGCGGTTCATGAGATACAGCCCTGTGACAGACAGACGGACAGCGAAGTCTTAGTAATAGGGTCCCGTTTTTACCCTTTGGGTACGGAACCCTAAAAAGTAACAAAAAATTAAATTTAATTTAGAACCTCCTTTTTTCGTCGATTAAAAAGTATTAAGAGACTAGATACCGATACCTGCAAAGCCTTAGAGAACAGGTTACTCTGCTGATTCAACCTCCACGTGCGTCATTGTTTTCCGAAATAAATGCTGCACGCGTAAACAATCTTTTAAGCTACTGGCAAGTGGCAACCATCGGTGAAGGTCATCCCTGCACGTGTATAGCGTAGAGTAAGCACTGTACAGAGTCTTAGCTTCGTCATTAGGGTAAAATTGGGGTTTATGGATAATCACTACATAGTATAAAGCAAAGTCACTTTCCGCTTCCCGCGTCTGTATGTATGTATGTATGTTTGCTTATATCTTTTAAACTACACAACGGATTTTGATGCGGTTTTTTTTAATAAATAGAGTGATTCAAGAGGAAGGTTTATATGTATAAAACATGCATAATATAGTAGAGAAACACTGATAATTTTAGAGGTTTCTAATGTGATGTCGTAAATAAACACATTTTTTTGCGCTTACATTGCAAATGCTGGCTGAACCCCACGTACACCTTAAAAACGTCTACAAAAAAGTCAACGATGGTATTAGAAATGTCTTACGCACAGCGAAGCGGGCACGGGTCAGCTAGTCTAATATATAAAATTGCTACCTAACCTAACCTAACACCTACCGATATTATTTACAAAGAAACAAAAATAATGACCATTAAACAAATGTACATTTATAATACATGCATTTTAGTTCACAAAATTTTAAGTAGCTCTCTCCATACTAACTTAGCATTCATAAAATCAAAGCAAATAACAAAGCGTAGCGCTCGTCGCGCAAGTTTCATTGTTTTGCCAAAAGTCAGAACCAATTACGGAAAAAAGATGTTTACATTTGAAGGAGCACAACTATAACAAACTACCGTCAATTATAAAAAATGCTAGCTCATTTTGCGCATTTAAAAAAGCACTAGCTGATTTTGTAGTTGAAGATAACTAACAGTACCTACCTACCTAATAGCAGTGTGTTAGACGATGCGCAGGAGGAGCAAACACCTACTCTTTACTACTACCTTAACATTTATATCGAGCGATCAACTCAATTTGTACCACCTTAGGCGCAAAATACACAGAAGCGATGAAGATTCGGATACGATGCGGATGTGGATCGGATTTGTTGTCGCTTCAAATTTTATTCGTACAAAATGTATGAAAGAGATGCGTCGTAAATTACGCAGAAAGGATGCGGCGCGGATTTATCACTTGAGAATCCGCGCCACCTCGCTTGCAGTTGCGACCGACCGCCGGCGCCGTGCGAAGAGCACGTATCGCTTGTTATACAGTACGAATACACACGAATACAATCAACCTATATAACAACGATCTTAAGCAGATCTTTGCCTTTTATATGTAATTTAAGTCGCATCGGTGCCGTATCCGTCTCTCATCCGCATCGTATCCGAATCTTTCATCGCTTCTGTGTATTTTGCGCCTAAGAATTTTATCACTTTAGTTAATTAAGTATTCTCATGTAAGTGACTGTTGTCTTTTTTGAGAATAAATGTCTTTAAACATAAACCTAATATATAAAATTGTCGTGTCACAGTGTTAACCAAACTCCTCCGAAACGGCTGGACCGATTTTTTTTACATTTTTTGTGTATATTCAGTAGGTATGAGATTAGGTCGTAGAGTATTTTTTATACCCCTAAGTGATAAGGGTGGCGTGAAGTTCAAGAAAAACTCAGTGTTTTTTTTCTGTAGGATTATTGGAATTTGACAGGACAACGTTACGTCTATCGGGACAGCTAGTATGATAATATAGGTTTATTAATAATTTATTCTCAAACAGATAATAAATATCACTTACATAAGAATCAGTTACATAGAAAGTAATAGGTATAGGTCATTCAAATTAAGGTTGGTAGGTATCTAAGTATTCAATTAACGCATCTTTATGCAAATCTTGATAGGTATATTAAGATATCTAGACATTTTATTTATATCTATTCATGTAAGAAAAAATAGGATTACGACTGTAATCTCCAAGTACGGTATCCTCTCAGGTCTCCAAGCGCTCAGATTTTTGAAGATGTTAAAAGGGTTTAACCAATTTGTTCGAGCCTCTGACTATCCCTTTAGACATTTTCAATGATCTGAGCGCGTAGAGATCTGAGGAGGATGTCTACCGTACTAGAAGATTTCAACCGTAATCTTATTTCATTTTATTTTTCAAAGGATCTGTTTGATGATTACTCTATGAATGAGGTTAGCAGACGCGTGGTTGTGACAACGGGTTGATGCGGAAAAGAACCAACACTTTTTTCGTCTGGCTCCAGGCTTTCACGTTTTTCTTATAGCGTATATTTTATAAACAACTAGCGACCCGCCCGGCTTCGCACGGGTAGCATGTTATTATACATATAAACCTTCCTCCTAAATCACTCTATCTAATAAAAAAAACCGCATCAAAATCCGTTGTGTAGTTTTAAATATATAAGCAAACATACATACATACAGATACAGACGCGGGAAGTGGAAAGCGACTTTGCTTTATACTATGTAGTGAAGTGAAACATCAACATTTACTTTATACTAAGTACTTGTTTATTAAAATGGACTGCCAACAGCTTTTATATATAGACTAACCGACCCGTGACAGACATTGTCCTGTCAAATTTCAATATCGAACTCGGATTGAATTATTGTGTTAATAACTTAAATTTTACTAAAATTTTGTTTTGAGGTGATTCAATATGATTGATTGTTTCATCTTCTACTACAGTTATATTAAACTCTTTGTCATCAAAAATTATTTTCTAGTTTTTAGTTCGATTAGCAATAAAAGCGTGTTTTTTTTAACTATATTTTATCTTGAATCAAATTATATATTTAACCAAAATTTGATATCACTGAAAGCGAAAGTGATAAAAAGCTTATTTTCTGCTAATTTTAATTAAAACTGCGTTCATTTCGCATTGTACTTGTAAAATTCAAATAGCAATCAGCGCTCGACAACACTCGGCAGACTGCTACAATTAACTTAATTACTTACACTTCTCTTAGGTGCAAGAAGGTTGCCAATAGATTTTAGTTACAACTTGCCGAACCATGACAGGCGTTGCCCTGTCAAATGTCAATAATCGAATAGAAAAAACTGAATGTTTTAAGTCTGTGGTGTCAGATTTGTTGCACAACAGCGCCATCTATACAGAAATCATTCCTTTTGCGTTTTTTTATCATTTTGGGAATGTTAAAGTAGTCTATTATTTATTCGGGCATTATATCTACATCTACAGCAAATTTCATCTTAATCCGTTTTGTCGTTTAAGCCTGAGCCACAAACATACAAACAAACTCAGAAACTTTGGAATTTATAATAAGTTATAGGATTTTTGGTAGAATACGTTTCATGCAGTTGTCAAATCAAAACTGATGTCTGATTTTTGCACACCAGCGCTATCTATACCAAAATCATCTCTTAGCGTTTTTTTTATCACTATGTGGATGTTTTTCGTATTTTAAAGTAGTCTATGTCTTATTCGGGCATTATATCTACATCTACAGCAAATTTCATCTTAATCCGTTTCGTCGTTTAGGCCTGAGGCACACAAACATACAAACAAACTCACAAACTTTCGGGTGGATAAAATAGCCTATGTGTTATTCTGATGTATAAGCTATATTACTGTAATGTTTCATTTTAATCGTCATAGTTTTTGCGTGAAAGAGTAACAAACAAACACACCCACTCACAAACTTTCGCATTTATAATATTAGTTGGGATTAGGATATGTCTGCCACGTAATATACACAACAACCTCTCTATTACTCCAATTAGTATTCACAAATTGGTTACCTATAGGTTTGTTAGTTTCTCAATACCTAGCAATTAGTTAATCTATTTAATCATTTCTATAATATGCTCAAAGCGTATTACGCAGGATAAATTTCATAGTTCAGCTCAAATCACATGTGGAATGCTAACAACTGCAAAATGCGGGTATGTATGTACGTGCCTCAGACTACCCTCTTTAGACATCTTCAAGGATCTGAGAGCATGGAGGAAAGGATGTATTTGGGGAGTAGGTACAGGCTATCATGTTTTTTTTGTGTTTTTAACCACATTTATAATCAGAATTTTATATTACAAGCTTTTTACAAGCTTTTATTTAACTTGTAATGGATGTATGTAACTATGTTTGTTAAGGTGGAATCTTGCAACTCAATTTTAAAGCAGTTATCACCGATTGAGCTGAAATTTTGCATACATACGTAACTTCGGTGACAATGCAATAATATTGTGACAGCGAGCTGATCTGACTTACAATGGAACTAATTAGTAAATACTTCGATTGAGTAAAAAGTTTGCATTCTTGTCAAGTTCCGATGACAATGTTATATGATGTGACGGGTGATAGCACAATAGTTAAAATAATATTACAAAAGCTTGTCATTTAAAAATATTTTTCAACAGAAAACTTTTTAATCCTTATTTTAATTCCTATTAATTAGGGATCTGTAAAGCCTGATGCCACTCTACCCCTCGACAACTAACTTTTTAATTTACAATGTTGGCACTGTTTTTTTGCTGGCTTTAATTATTTTTTCATCCCACCATCTCGGAAAGAGTATTTTTGCTCTTCAATATCTGAGTGCAAAAGCCGTTTTTATTCTCTAGAGGATAAAGTAAATTGAATTTAGAACATCGTGTGCACTAAGTTTGTGAATTAAAAAAAACATTAAACCTATTTACTGCTACCTCTATGGTGCCGAATATATCATACAACTTTTTTTTAATTTGTTAAAAACTCAGACTCGGAACCTTCTTGGTGTTCTTTTTTCAATTTGCTTTGTACGCGGTTCTTTACGCGGCATTTTTTCACGTCAGTATTAAGATTTTTATGTAATACTTACCTGTCATAATGTAGTAGTTAATACCTAAACTGAAATAAAAGTACCTATCTTGTGATTGTAAACGTTTTTTTTTTGCATTTAGTCATTTCCTCGCTGAGGTGGAATGAAAAGTTACGTGTTGCACTCGAGTGCAAAGATTTTTCACCTCGTGCTCTCGCTGCGCTCGTGATTCAATTTTAGAATCCTTCGCTTGCTCGGTCTTCAAAATTGAAGACGCGGTTAAAAAGCAACTTTGCACTCTTGTATAACAAATAACGTAGATAAAAACATTAGGTAGCTATTTCTAAATCAAGTGCGTCAACCTTTAGAACTTTTGCTGAAGCTCTTTAATACATTTGTTTACTTTGTTACTACGAGAATTTTTTGTTTGAACCTTTGCCTTCGTCGGCAGCCTAATTTATTACTTATTCAAATTTAAATTATCTTTTTTTTTAATGATTTTTTGCAGTCGGATTTTACGTTTTAATAATAAATTGTTTTATTTTGCTAAAAGAAACTTCCGGGATTTCTGTTGAAATTGTTAGATGTTACTGACAATCACCACAACACTACGTTGTAATGAGTTCCGACTTACAACGTACCTTAATGATGCAAAACATTAGCTTAGGGCAATGGAAACTAAATGGGAATAGTTTTAAGTGCACTTTTTAAAAGCCATTACCTGATACAAGTCTTAAACCTTCTTAGGTGTATTTTACAATGAAATAAGTAGAACTACTTATCCTTGTAAGGACCACAGTTCTTTTTAAGGTACTCAACAAACATGGCCATTCCGGCCCGGCCCATTTTCCAGATTTGTACTTATTAACGCCCAACGGTCCTTTAAAGAGGACCTGAAAGGACCTGTTTATTACCTACCACTACTTTTGTTTGGTCCTTTAGGAAGGACTACTGTGTCGTAATGACAAGTGGATGATTAGCAACCGTAGGCCTTACGAGGTTATAGTAAGTTCTAGCGATCAGGGTTCGCGTAACATAGGAAAGATGTTAAGTACAACAGGAATTACAGCCGTGATCCTATTTTTAAACAACGAAAGAAACGGAGAAAAAAAAAACTTTTCAATTCGACACGTAGGTACATATTTTTTTTTGTTAGACCACGTATAACTTCTTATAGTGTAGTCCAATATTGATAATTCTTTTTTAGGGTTCCGTACCCAAAGGGATACTTAGTCCTAATAATAGGGTCCCGACCCTATTACTTCGCTGTCCGTCTGTCTGTCACAGAGCTGTATCTCAAAAACCGTGATAGCTAGACAGTTGAAATTTTCACAGATGATGTATTTCTGTTGCCGCTATAACAACAAATACTAAAAACAGAACAAAATAAACGTTTAAGTGGGGCTCCCATACAACAAACGTGTTTTTTTTGCCGTTTTTTACAGATAATGGTACGGAACCCTTCGTGCGCGAGTTCGACTCGCACTTGGCCCGTTTTTTTAATAGAGATAGCTTCAATTGAGTAAAAACTTTGCATACTTGTCATGTTCCGATGACAATGTTATATCATGTGACAGGTGATAGCGCGCTGGTGCTCGACGGTTTAAATGATTTTACAAAAGCTTGTAATTGAAAAATATTATTCACCAGAAAACTTATTAGTTTTCTAAACGTAATTATTATTTATTTTGATTTAGCATTTAACATCTAATACTTGTCTAAGAAGTGGCCAGAGTTATAATTTATTTTATTTGTTATCTGAATATCTTACTAATGATAAAAACCCGAAAGCTTGTGAGAATGTTCGGATGTTTGCGACTTAATCACGCCCAAACGACCGAACGGATTTGGATAAGACTTTGAACATACATAAGCCTATGTCCTGGATTAATTAGATGATACTTTTTGATAATAACATGCCGTTGTAACAATGTAAAATAACTTTCATCGTTAAAACAAGAAAAATTGCATCCCTGCCGTGAATATAAATTTACCCGTCGCCCATCTATTTTCATACCATTCAGATAACACGAACCCATAAAGTAACGTTACTCTGATCGTAAAAAATCTCGTACATTATCTTGCAAGGAAGGTTGTAAAAAAACCGGCCAAGGGTTCCGTACCAATAACTATAAAAAACGGCAAAAAAATACGTTTGTTGTATGGGAGCCCCCCTTAAATATTTATTTTATTCTGATACAACCCTGTGACAGACAGACGGACAGACAGGCGGACAGCGAAGTCTTAGTAATAGGATCCCGTTTTTACCCTTTGGGTACGGAACCCTAAAAACCAGCAAAGGGTTCCGTACCATTAACTATAAAAAAAGGCAAAAAAAAATTTTTTGTATTGGAGCGCCACTTAGATGCTTATTTTATTCTGTTTTTAGTATTTGTTGTAATAGCAGCAACAGAAATACATAATCTGCGAAAATCATCTCTCTAGCTATAACGGTTCATGAGATACAGCCTTGTGACAGACAGACAGTGACAGACGGACAGCGGAGTCTAAGAGTCCCTTTTTTACCCTTTGGGTACGGAACCCTAAAATAGTCCCCAACCCCTTAGTACTTGAATTGTTTTGTTTGTGTGAGTTCAACAGGTGGAGGTCGTTAGTAGAAACTAGTGGCGCTTCTGTGGTTGGATCGATTGAACCTCTGTGTGGAATGTAGCAACACGGGTATGGGTTATGATAATTTATCGCAAGGTAAAAAGATATTTGAGGGAATTCCGAAACCTTTCTAATATAAATGTTTGGGGCGTTGAACTCTTATCCACGCCCTTTGTTTAGACCAACGAATGTGTATACCTATAGCCGGGTGACGGTGTGACCAGATATTGCGCGGCAATCGAGCGCGGCAGCCGCGCTATGTTTGAACGACAGTCGCGCGCGGCAGCAAGCTACCTGCAGCGCTCAAACGGTGTTATTGTTCGTTCGCACGGCAAACTTGTGTGCTGCGAATGCTGCGCTCGAATGCGGCGCAATGTCTGGTCACACCTTAACCATAACACGTTAAGCCGCGAATACATTAGTTCCATAACATGACGTGCACGCTTATGTAGTCATTTATGTTTTAGAGATTTTGCACACTGCAACGTTGCACACTGTCCAACATGCCTCGCAGCATTTAACGTGACGCGACACACCTCTTCGGGCGACATCTGATTAGTGCCCTGCCCTTATCCTACTTAATTATGGTCGGCACAACATGTGTACTTCTTCCATTTCCCTCAATCAGCCGTCATATCTTCCCTCCTTTCTTACCCATGTCATCTTTCACACAGTCCTTCCATCTTTTCTTTGTCCTCTGATTAGTGTGGCCTGTAGAAAGAGCCACAACTTTGTCTCGGAAACATTCGCGTAGTTGAGTGACATGTTGCGGAACACATCGCAACATTTCCCTTTGTGTATCCGTGGCTTTACCGTAACCAAAAAATGTGGTGTGTTCGTTATGTATCTGTTTTGTAACACTATCAGCTCGTTAGTGAATACCCATCTTTATGGTGATTTCCTACCTTCACCTTGATTGGCACCACACTGGAGCTCTACATAGCATTAAGGAAAGGATCATTAAAAAAAGGTAGACCCCCAAGCCGTGTTTGTTGCCCGATTCTTCTAGGCTTGGTCGCGTGGAATCGGCGTAGCTTCACCTAGTTCCTAAAACGTTTCAAAGTGATCCTTGTGAGTTATTGAAATAAATGATTTTTGAATTTGAACGACATTTTGTAACTAGAATATTTTCAGTGTTTCTTCTAGTTTAAGTTTCTTTCTTTATTATTTTGTTTTAGTGGTGTACAATAAATCATTTTCATTAATTCATTCATTCATTATGACTAATAAGGCTTAGTTTTCGGGGGTAGTCTTAGTACATCCGGTATAACAATAAGTTTTCCACTTAAATTAAATAGAATGTTTAGTGCAATAAAGTCGTGCAATGTGCGGGATATATCTACCGCGCTTATTGCATGAGTGTATTAAGGAGTAGGGTTCCCAAATCTTATATATAGTTTTTTTTTATAAATAAAAATAAAATAAATAGGATCACGACTGTAATCCCCAAGTACGGTAGACATCCTCTCAGATCTCCAGACGCTTAGATCCTATGAAGATGTCTAGTAGGGGTAGTCAGAGGCACGACCTTGGCACTTACATTTGGCACATGCCCACATTTTGCAGTAGTTAGCATTCCATACGTGGCAGGTTGCAAGTCCATCGCGGCTTATAAGAATATTAACTGGTTTCCTCACGATGTTTTCCTTCACCGTTTTGAGCACATATGAATTTTTCGAAAAGAAAAATCCATTGATGCACGCCGGGATTTGAGCCCACGACCTTCGAAATGAAAGTCGAGGTACCTCCCACTCGGCCAACACGGCTTCTTTTTATATATTTTTAAAATCAAGCTTTTATGAATTATTTCTGGCTCTTACTCGCCAAGACAAATCCAACGAGCCCAAACACGGCGTGGTTATGTTTTTCGTGTAAACAAAAAAAAAATAGAAATTTAATTATACCAATTTAGGCGTGGCTAATGTGTATATTCATGCTATATTCAACTTTTTAATACAAAAGGGTTTCACAAATGGCAGCTATAAGTATATTAATTAACATATCCTGGGATGTATAGCTTTACATTATCTTAATATATAACACACACAACAGGTAATGTAATGTATCTTTTTAAACATTTTGACATCCTTTTTGAACAGAGATATACGAAAATATATTAAAATGTATCAAAAAAATGTATATTTTTATATTACTCTGCATCTTAAGATACGAAGATGTAAAAATGTATATTATAGCTGGCGTGTGTGGTCTCCTGACGATTTATATGTAAAGATGTAATGAGATGTATCGTGCTATAATGTACATCTTTACATTATAGCTGCTGTGTGTGAAGCCCTGGGCTAAATTGCGGACAGACGGTCGGACATGGCGAAACTATAAGGGTTTCTTGTAGACTAGGTACGAAACCCTAAAAAAAAGTGACACCAAGGCCACCAAGTGAAATAATAGGAGATGAGACAGCCCTAAGTTAATGCGATCATACTTCGCTTTTACGGCACCGGCAGTTCGAGATACGGCTTATTTTTACCCGACTAATAAGAAGGTAGGTAATGCTTTTTAGATGTATGTTACTCGTTAGTATGCCTGTTGCTTTGGCTTATCCTTGAGACGGATTTTATAAAAAAAAACACTACTGTAACATTAACAACAGACATTCTCTCAGATCTCCAGACGCTTATATCCTTTGAAGTTTTCTAGTGGGGGTAGTCAGGCACGTTCAAACATTATATTTGACACATGCCCACATTTCGCAGTAGTTAGCATTCCATACGTGACAGGTTGCAAGCCCATCGCCGCTTATAAGAATACTAACTGGTTTCCTCACGATGTTTTCCTTCACCATTGTGAGCACGTGATTTTTGATGCGCATATAAGTTTATCGAACAGAAAAATCCATTGATGCACGCCGGGGTTTGAACCCACGACCTTCAGATTGAAAGTTGGCAACAAGGCAATAAGGCATCGTTATGATATAAATTAACAAAAAACCCATATGTGTCAAATTTAATTTATAGACATGCCTACCTTGACTTCCTTGGGAATCTGAGTGCGTAGGGATCTGTCTACTACACTTGGAAATTTAGCCAAGCTTATGGAGACGTCGCTCGACATGTCGGGTGATATGTCATTACGACATGTCCTATGAACCCATAACCAATCAGGTCAAGCCAGGAAGTATCACACTCCTACTTGGCATATTGCAAATGAGACGACATATTGCAAAATGTGGCAATACCGTCGTGAGCCTATTTCTTAATGCCTTCAAATATCAGTAAAATAATTTTATTAATAAAGATTAGAGTTCAAACTTGGCGTATGAAATAGAGCACTTTAAAATTTTATTTATGATTATTATATTATTATTTCTGATCACATTTTCTGCCATTTAGAAGGCGTTGCCCTAAACGTGTGACAGCTTACAAATCGTAGCTTAAGTATTTTAATCTGTTGAGAAAGATAATCCTAAGACAATCGATCAATTTATAATATCTAGGGTTAATTTGACGACCTAGGTTATATCGATCTTAATAATTAAATTATTAGATAGCAGAATAATTTTTTTTTGTGTGTTATTGGGTATAAAATTTGTATTTCATTTAAATGTTTAAAATTGGGTAAAAAACTATCGATCTTATTCCTTTTACGTTAAAGTCTAAATTAGCGTAACATCAAAATGACAGTACCAAATATTTTTCATTATGATAATTTATTTTCATCCTAATCAATTTTGTCGTTTATGCCTAATTGACTATCAAAACATACAATACTCACAAACTTTCGCATTCGTAATATATATTTTTTTTTATATCTTTATTTTTAAAAAGGGTCTGAATCGCTTAGCGATTATGTCAGCCCTGTTACAACTTGCAACTATTTACTACGACTTAACTATATTATAAACAAATCTAAAAAGAGCCATAGCCTCCCTAGCCAGCGGGGCAGATAGGACACTTTGAAGTACACCAATGTTCAAAAGATTTAAATCATATTGATTATGCATGTGAGATCTCAGTGTCTGACTCCGGACACATTCCACCAGAAGATGGTGAACATCTTCCATGACTCCGCAAGTATCGCAGTTGGGGGAGTCAGAAATGTTCATTAGATGATTAAACTTAGCAAGAGGCATGTGTCCAGAACGCAGCCTATGAGCTGTTACAATCAGACATCTCTTAAGACTACTATTTACAAACCAGGGTATACGAGGAGGTTCACACTGTACAATTCTATACCAAATTCCTTTTAATTCTGAAATATTGAAATAATACTTTTTCCACCTCTCAAAAATTTTATATTTATATTTTAACAACACTTATGTATGTTCGGATATAATATACGTTTCTACGCCTAATGAAATAGCCTCTTTTGCCAACCTATCGGCCTCCTCGTTTCCCTGAACACCAACGTGTGAAGGAATCCGATGCAATCACAGATCTACACCACTATCCAAGAGCAACAATACTTTATTTAGAATAGCATACGCCACAGACGCACCCCGAGCACCAGAGGCGCATCGAGCGATATGCTGTAAGGCACTACGACTGTCTGTTAATATAACTATTTTACTTGCATCTAAAGTTGCCGCATATGATACTGCCTCTGAGATTGCAAAGAGCTCCACTGACATAATAGTATTGTACTCAGACATGACTTTGTATTTTTCCTTCAAATCGTGACTGGGATCGTAGAAAGCCGCACCTGCACCGTTACCAACTTTGGACCCGTCAGTGAACAATTTGTAAAAGTCCTCGTAATATTATATGTTAATTCTCTGTTTGCAGTATTATTCTGCCATCATTGGTAGGTAAGGTCATTGCAAGTCAAACGTCGCTTTAACATTATGATTTGTCATAAGCAAGCATGCCTTACACAATAAAAAACTAGGTCATCATTGCAGTCAGGCAGTTCGTCGCGACAAGTTTGTTATGATGCGTTAGCACTTTAAACTGTCAAGTAGCACCACTTTTCAGAGAAAATCGAACGTACACTTTAAGGAAGTGATTTGAAATGACTTCCACGATTTTTGTTGTGCTGACCCCACTTAAATGGGATAAGGGCAGTCAGAGGATACTTTATAGTGCCTTTATGTAGAGCGATATAGAAACGAAAGCAGATTAGAGATTTCTTAAAATTTGGAGGTAGATATAGCTATTAGGGTGAGTTTCCATTACGCGGAGCTTATCGAAGCTGTGCAAAGTGGACCAATAACAATAATGCACACTGCGTTTTTTAAACGTACCGTTGACGCGCGTTTGTTGCAATTCAAACGCGATACGCACGCAAGTCAAACGCAGCCTAGTGCGTATCGCGTCTGTAGAGCGTCGACGGCGCGTTTCAAAAACGCGGTGTGCATAGGCCATTATGGTCGGCACTAACACTCCCCTATGCACGGCCAGTCGTGCCTTTTCGGACACTTTTTGACTGCTTACAAGTAGCGCCCCGTTCATTTTGATGTCTGTATAATCGTATAATCTCTGTGTGCTCCAAAGCTATAAGGTGCAACTTAGTGCAGCAAAGCTCGAGAGGTCTGCTAAGCCTTCCTTTGTCGTAATTAAACCTGTGAGAACCCAGCTGTTTTAATAAGCTTTCTGGCGTAAACGCAATATTAAATTCCTATAAAATGCTATTGATAGTGTAGCGGAAATATTTCGTCCGTAATACAGGTTGTTAAAACAAAAACAAAACCACTTCATGCATCTTACTAAAGCCGGGGTCCCACGGCGCGTAAAATGTCGGGCCGTGGGACCACGGCATAATATTAGGCCGGACGCACACAGGCGGAGCGTCATCCGGCGCGGCCCGTCGTTTTACGCGCTGTGGGACCCCGGCCTTATAAATGCGAAAGTTTGTGAGTGGGTGTGTGTGTTTGTTACTCATTCAAGCAATAACTACTAAACGGATTGAAATGAAACTTTACAGTAATATAGTTTATATATCAGAATAATTCATAGGCTACTTTTTATCCAGGTACCACCCGTGCGAAGCCGGGGCGAGCAGCTAGTGTTGTTATAAATTGACACAGCTCAGTTGGTAGTAGCTCTGCCTTCTACGCTGTAGGATGTGGGTTCGACCCACACCCAGGACAAATATTTGTGAGATGAACATAGATGTTTGTTCTCTGTCTGGGTGTTACTATGTATAATAAGTATGTATTTACAAAAAAAATAAAAAAAAAGTATATATAAGTATTCTATCAGTTATCAGTTATCTGTGTATTTATTTGTTAGTTTGTTTGTTTGTTTGTTTGTTTGTTTGTTTGTTTGTTTGTTTGTTTGTTTGTTTGTTTGTTTGTTTGTTTGTTTGTTTGTTTGTTTGTTTGTTTGTTTGTTTGTTTGTTTGTTTGTTTGTTTGTTTGTTTGTTTGTTTGTTTGTTTGTTTGTTTATTTATTTATTTATTTATTTATTTATTTATTTATTACGGTTCATGAGATACAGCCCTGTGACAGACAGACAGACAGACGGACAGATAGACAGACGGACAGCGAAGTCTTAGTAATAGGGTTCCGTTTTTACCCTTTGGATACGGAACCCTAAAAAAGAAACACATACAGTTGAATTGAGTACCTCCTCCTTTTCTGAAGTCGGTTAAAAATAATGTCAAGCGGAAGTCGAGAGGAAGAGAATCTTAAGTGCGCCCGCCCAATTAGCAACCGCGACCTGCATTTTACACCATATTAAAACACGTGCTTAAAACGGTGAAGGAAAACATCGTGAAGAAACCAGTTAGTATTCTCATAAAAAAAATATATATATTGGTGGACATATTTACACAGCGCCATCTGGCCCCAAACTAAACAAAGCTTGTACTTTGGGAGCCAGACAACTGATAGAATACTTATATATACTTTTTGTTTCATTGTAAATACATACCTATTATACATAATTAACACCTAGACACAGAAAAAAACATCTATGTTCATCACACAAATATGTGCCCTGGGTGGGGATCGAACACGCAACCTACAGCGCAGAAGGCAGAATTACTACCAACTGAGCTGTGAGGCTGACTACCGTTAGAGGCACGTCCGTTGTTCACTTACTCGTATCTACCATACTTGGGGATTACAATAGTTTGTTAGAGCGCGAATTTAACCAGTGGCCCAAATGTCAAAACTGACACTTTTTGTATTTTAAAAGTGTCAATTTTGGCATCTGGACGATACGTTGTCGATATGATACTGGTTCATGCTAACCCCCCAGCTATCCACGACGCAAAAGGCAGAGCTAATACCAGCTGAGCTGTGAGAACAGTCAGCCAGCTTAACAAAAGGCATTCATATGTATATTTCTAGTACCCTGGTCATTTGAACTAAACACGACTTTGTTCCAACAGTTTTGCTATATTAAAGTTTCAACCGTTTTAGTTCAGCTAGTTTGTAATACTTGTTTAGGAACTGCGCCCGTAGACTTTTTAACTACAAACTGGTTACTGATGCTAAAAAGGGGCTTTATGGTGATATTTGTTGTTTTTAGGGTTCCGTAACCAAAGGGTAAAAACGGGACCCTATTACTAAGAATTCGCTGTCTGTCTGGCTGTCCGTCTGTCTGTCACAGGGCTGTATCTCATGAACCGTGATAGCTAGACAGTTGAAATATTCACAGATGATGTATTTCTATTAGATAAGCTCATAAAATAAAAATTTAATATAATAAATCCGGTCAAGTGTAAGTCGGACTCGGGCACGAAGGGTTCTGTACCATGATCTATACAAAAAGGCAAAAAAAACACGTTTGTTGTTTGGGAGCTCCACTTAAATATTTATTTTATTATGTTTTTAGTATTTGTTGTTATAGCGGCAACAGAAATACATCATCTGTGAAAATTTCAACTATCTTGCTATCATGGTTCATGAGATACAGCCTGGTGACAGACAAACGGATAGACCGACGGACAGCGGAGTCTTAGTAATATGGTCCCGTTTCTAATCGTTACGGAACCCTAAAAATTACACCCTCACCATAATAAATTATCAGGTACAACAAATAAAAACTTGAGAGGTGTCAAGGGACACCCGGATGGAACGAAGTTCTTTTCGATTAATTAGTGAAGGAATTGTAATAAAATTTTATTTCTTTTAAGTTAAAATAATATGTTTTTTATTATTATCAAATATAATGTAATATAAACTTAATCAGTAGGCTCAATTTTTGTCAATCTAGCTAGTTAGATGAGAAACAAACGCAAAGCAAATAAATAGGTAAGTACCTACCTTCCTAATTAGATACCACCTACCAACTAATGATGTTTTGGTAATCTCCTACTTGCACAATAAGTCGTTTATTAGTTTATAGTTATGTTGTACTGAACACAAAATAACGTGGGACAAGGGAAGGGGAATCAACTTTGACCTCGACCCCACCTCGACCCCACCTCGACCCCACCTCGACCCCACCTCGACCCCACCTCTACCCCACCTCTACCCCACCTCGACCCCACCTCGACCCCACCTCGACCCCACCTCGACCCCACCTCGACCCCACCTCGACCCCACCTCGACCCTTTCACAACGCGCGATAAGGAACTTCGTTCCAAAAAGTATTTAAGTATTCTATCAGTTATCTAGTTCCCATAGTACAAGCTTTGCTTAGTTTGGGGCTAGATGGCGATGTGTAAAATGTCCACCAATATTTATTATTTATTATTATTATTATTATTTATATATTAATAGATATACTATAGCAAAAAAGTGTCGTGACAACTTTTCGTGACAACTTTTCGTGACAACTTTTCGTGACAACTTTTTGTGACAACTTTTCGTAAGAATTTTTTCCGTCTAGCCCCCTTTCACAACGCGCGATAAGGAACTTCGTTCCAATAATCATATGTCTTCGACGTAAGTCTGGCCAATTTCCAGCCATATTCTAAGAATATGGCACTCAAAGGTATAGAAAAAAAATGTGTATCAAATAAACGGAAGGTCTTAAGGCGATCAGATCCCTGAGATAATTAAGGAAAGTAGCCAGAAGTACTATCATGATTAATAGACATAACTATTTGATTTTGACACGGGTCTTTATCACGTAATTACCTTTAATTTACTTTCCCGACGTTTCGACAATGTTACAATTCCATGGCAGACTGACTGTAACATAGTCTTAGACTTGTAACATAGTCGAAACGTCGGGAAAGTAAATTAAAGGTAATTACGTGATAAAGACCCGTGTCAAATTCAAATAGTTAAGTCAGAAGTACGTCCAAACATTATTGGCACATGCTCATTTTTGCAGTACCTACTCTATATACGTGACAGGTTGCATGTCTATCGCCACATTGCTGTTTTTTCAACTGACGTAAATTTTTCCCTTTCTAGGGTTCCGTACCTAAAGGGTAAAAACGGGACCCTATTACTAAGACCGCTGTCTGTCTGTGACAAAGCTGTTTCTCATGAACCGTGATAGATAGACAGTTTAAATTTTCACAGACTCTAGCCCTTATAACAACAAATACTGAAAACAGAATAAAATAAGTAAGTTTTTGCCGTTTTACAAACAGACACACAGATACACACTTATTACACACCTATTTATAAGTCGGCGGTTATAATAGCCATATAGCTTACTCACCCCAATATGTACACCATCAATGAACAGCTGCGGGACCAGGATATCCTCACTCTTCATCCGATCCCGAATCTCATCCTGGTATTCCGTGCTCATGAAGACATCACGTTCATCATACTTCACCAGGAGGTTTCTGAGGATCTTCTTCACGAGGACACAGCGCTGGTAGGTGCTGCGGACGATGCCCATTGTGGTGGTGTAAAGGACCACCTTGCCTGCGTCTTTTTCTCGGTAGCTCTGAAAAAAAAAGAAACTTTTGTAAATAAACAAAGTCAATAAGTATTTATTTCAATAAAATCACAAGGATCACTTTGAAACGTCTTAGGAGCTAGGTGAAGCTAGCTAGTTCTTCGCAATCGAGCCTAGAAGAATCAGGCAACAAACACGGCTTGGAGCATTTTATTTTTAGAGTTCCGTACCCAAAAGGTAAAAACGGGACCCTATATTACTAAGTCTTCGCTGTCCGTCTATCCGTCTGTCCGTCTGTCCGTCACACAGGTAACACAGGTATGTGTCACACTCAAGTGGGATACAGCCCGTGTCACAGAGCTGTATCTCATGCACCGTGATAGCTAGATAGTTGAAATTTACAGATGATGTATTTCTGTTGCCGCTATAACAACAAATACTAAAAACAAAATAAAATCAATATTTAAGTAAGGCTCCCATACAACAAACATGATTTTTATAGATAATGGTACGGAACCCTTCGTGTGTGAGTCCGACTCGCACTTGGCCGGTTTTCATTTAAATAATTACCAACGCTACTCGCTCATAATGTAGTTTTTGATAGGTTGAAGAATTTAGAATTTTGTTCCAGCAGTTTTTAAGGTTATCCATTACAGACAAAAATACAAATAATACCTCTTTATGCTTTAGTAGTGTAAATGTATATGATAAAATATCTCCTTAAAATTTGAACTTCACAGTCACAGAATAAGTTTTAGTCTTACACTTTAAATAAGAATACTTAAGAGGCTGCCAGTCGCTGATTGCTCTTTTTCGAAACGAAAAAAGAAATACTTCTGAACAATCCACATCTCCTATTTTTATAAGTATATTACTTCAGGTTCCTACCTAGATTTCTATTAAGCTGAAAACATAATAGCAGAAACTTTTCACGATAAAGATATTATTTCAAAATGATACGTTTTAGAATTTATGATCGAAATATTTTATATACCTACTATTAAAATCAACTTGTGATTTATTGTTAAAGATAGGTAATAATATGTAGATCTAGATTTCTATTAGACTAGATTTTTGATAAGAAATTATACATAATTTATTCGAAAAGCTAAGGCGGACCACGCCGACGTGTGTTTGTCGTCATTGCAGCGGTCGGTAGGATTATTTATCGAAGTGATTAAAGATGGCTACATCTTTATTCACATATACTATATATTATAAAATAGGAGATGTGGCTTGTTCACAAGTATTTATTTTTTCGTTTCGAACAAAAACAATCGTCGACTGGGAGCGCCTTAAGCGACATCTATCGACGCGGACAAAATACATAATGAGAGTTGCGGTGTGAAACAGAAAAGTTGTAACCAGTTCAAATTAACAGGCGAAAGAAAATGGTTTAAGTACTTTCTGCTCCGATAGATGGCGTTCTATGCTATCAAACATACCACGTGTAAATTATGGTATTAGACAAGTTCTGCCAGAATTAAGTATGTTTTAAGTTTCAACTAAATTCATTTAATCGTTTGGGCAAGATTGAGACATAAACATCCGAAAATCCTCACAAACTATCGGAATTATAATATTAGTACTCCTTAGTAAATACTTCGATTGAGTAAAAACTTTGCATACTTGTCAAGTTCCAATGACAATGTTATACGATATGACAGGTGATAGCGCGCTGGTGCTCGACGATTTGAATTTACAAAAACTTGTCATTGAAAAAATATTTTTCAACAGGAAACTTATTATCCGATGGATTTCAAATCGATGGACAAGTAACCTACTAAGTAGGCAGACGTGTCAACCGCAAATTCACATGCCGGTGCTATGTCTATTCATGTAATTTCCTACGTACGGTCTGGGACACAAGTGTTATGTGACGTTTTAAGAGATAGATAAAAATCGCATTTGAACGTAACTCTACTTGAAGAATTCTAGTTTATTGCCTTATCCCATATTAACTCAACTACCTTGACTTAAACTCATTCGCGGCCCCTCAAATTTACCTCGAAAAGTACCTTAAGTTTGGTATCTTAAATCGATCTTTTGGAGGTTCCTCAATTAATTATATAGGGAAAACATTTGTAGTTTCCTGAAAGTGATTTTTTCTATGCGACTATGGAAATTTGGGCAGGAAAAAGTCTGTCACGGGTCGGCTAGTCTGGTATAATTTGAATGATTGATAACGGTAGCCGCTTTAAGAAAACCTGGTAGTGCACTGCAAATAGAACCGTCTACGGTAGATAAGATTTCAACAACTTTACGGGGATTTACAATTATTACTCATCATTCAAATCTAGATTTTATAATCTACACAAAAACAAAGATATCAGTAAACGATAGGGATTATTTTTGTGATAATACTAGCAGACCCGGCCACGCGTTGCTGTGTCAACAGATATCGCCATCTGTTAGAATCTTTTGGAGCTAAGAGATAATTGTGACTGTCAGATAATAAACAAATAATTTGCAATTAAATAATATTGCGACTATAAATTCAGATGTAAGCTATCATATCTTTCAAGTTAGATCAAACTGCACACGGTGCACACGGTGTGCAAAGTTTGATTCAAATCGGTTAGGTAGTTTAGGAGTTCATCGCGGAAAAACAACGTGCTATATATATTAGGATTAAACATTAAATAAGGTGAGAGCGCTGGTTGTGGACATTTTAAAAACGTTTTACTTTTCAAAAAACGGTTTATATGGAAGTGATTAAAACGACGATTTTTAAACAAATTTAAATAGAGTTTTTATCTATCACAAGCTAACCCGGCGAACTTCGTATCGCTTTAGAATTAACAAAATGATATGTTGGTGATATTGGTCCGATTTTTTAATAGCTATTCTTTTATTCGTGGCGAAGACAAATCCAACAAATCAAAAATCATGAAAATCGGTCTAGCGTTTCTCGAGTTATAAGTGTTGTAACAAACCCGACTTTCTTTTATATAGTAGATTGAGGTTAAGCAAAGGTTTTGTAGCTTATAAACAAGTTTGTTTGCTATGCTTAGTTTGATTGCTTGATTGCCAAAATTTAAAATGACCAAAACCGGGGTAGGCATCACAACCGGGTCTTTGACCCTACTCATCATTAAAAACTAGTTTTTATAATCTACACAAAAACAAACTTATCAGCAAATGATAGGAGTTATTTTTATAATAAATGGATTTAAATTAAATGTCAAATCATGTCTGTCAAATGAATCATCAAAATTAGCTTATCGATTAGCCTATAAAGATTATTTATTTATAAATAATTTGTTTATAATCGATAATAATCGATTCACATATAAAAATAAATAGAATCTCGACTGTAATCCCCAAGTGCAGTAGACATCCTCTCAGATCTCCAGGCGCTTAGATCCTTGAAGGCGTAATCAGAGGCACGTCCAAACATTATATTTGGCCCATGCTCACGTTTTGCAGTATTTAACATTCCATACGTGACAGGTTGCAAGCCCATCGCCGCTTATAAGAATAATAACTAGTTTCCTCACGATGTTTTCCTTCACCGTTTTAAGGACGTGTTTTAATGCGCATATAAATTTTTCGAATTGAGAAATCCATTCGAACCCACGACCTTTAGATTAAAAGTCGAGGTACCTCCCATTCGGCCAACACAGTTTATTTATAATAAAAAAAAAAAAAAAAACTGTAATCCCCAAGTACGTTATTAGACATCCTCTCAGATCTCCACGCGCTTAGATCCTTTGAAGATGTCTAGTGGGGGTAGTTAGAGGCACATCCTAACATTATATTTGGCACATGCCCACATTCTGCAGTAGTTAGCATTCCATACATGACAGGTTGCAAGCCCATCGCCGCTATTTATAATATTATTAGGATTTAAATAGCAGGTAAGGAGTTTGTCAGTAACTGTACCTTTAAATTCCCCCTGACGCAACGCTATTACAATGTGTTTACATTATGCAATTGAATATTACGCTAATATTGACAGTTGACGAGTTGAAATGTGAATTGCAAATTGATGACATGAGATTGGTCAATGTTATTGTTGGGTGAAAGTTTGTATGAGTTATTTATTCGTTGAACATACATACATAAAGTCAGGCTTGTTTTCTGTTTCCTAGAAGAGTAGCAAGAGACCACGGCTTTGCACTGACTACAATCCTGACTGGCTCACAGCTCAGTTGGTAGTAACTCTGCCTTCAGCTGTACGTTGTGAATTCGATCCTCACCCAGGACAAATCGTCGGTTTAAAGGTAAAATTCATTAAGTGACATAATTGATCAAATTCATTAAATTCGTGAAACGGTCTCACCAGGGCAATATCTACAAAACAAAGCAGTTACAAAAGCAACCTAATAATCTAAAAACAAAATCAAACTCAATAGGATTGCATTTAAAACTATGAGCAAAATGCAATCTTTTGCAAAAAATAATTATTATCGCTTATAACTCCATACTAGTTTTTCGCATTTAATGAATTTTACCTCTAAACCGACGAAATATTTGTGTGATGAACATAGATGTTTGCTCTGTGTCTGGGTGTTAGTATGTATCAAATGTATGTATTTACAAAAAAAAAGTATATTATAAGTATTCTATCAGTTATCTAGTTCCCATAGTACAAGCTTTGCTTTGTTTGGGGCTAGCTGGCGATGTGTAAAATGTCCACCAATATTTATTTATTTATTTATTATTTACTTATTTTGCTTCTTTCACTCTCATCACATTCTTTAGCATGCTCCTCGGTATAAAATACTCTAGACCAGCTGGCTTATTTTGTAAAAATCCATGATTTTCTTAGTCATAGCTATGGATATCAGTCGAATTTAGAGAAGAACAATTTCCTAGTAACTATTATAGAATCTTAGTAACTATAGATTATAATCTATTCTCATAAAAAAATAAATAGGATCACGACTGTAATCCCCAAGTACGGTAGACATCCTCTCAGATCTCCAGATAGATAGATAGATAGAAAATTCTTTATTGCACAATACAAGAACATGTACATAGGCGAACTTAATGCTAGTTAGCATTTTCTTCCAGCTAACCTTTGTGTAATTTGGAAAGGGAATGGTAGTGCTTTGTAAGAGAGAAATCATTGAATTTATTATATTTATACACATACTTACTAAAAAATACATAAACTTACATATATACCATACCATAATACCTAGTATCTACAAAAAAATATATATAGGTGCTCAAATTGGATGAGTATTTTGCAGAGAGAGATAATGTTGGTATAATTTGGACTTGAAGATTCCCATGGATGAGGCTTTGCGTATGTCTACAGGGAGAGAGTTCCATAGGCGGATCGCAGTAACCGTGAAAGAGTCGGTGTATATTTGGCACATGCCCACATTTTGCAGTAGTTAGCATTCCATACGTGACAGGTTGCAAGCCATCGCTTCTTATAAGAATACTAACTGTTTTCCTCACTATGTTTTCCTTCACCGTTTTGAGACATCTTTTGATGCGCATATAAATTTTTCGAACAGAAAAGTCAATTGATGCACGCCGGGATCCGAACCCACGACCTTCGAAGTGAAAGTCGAGGTATCTCCCACTCGGCTTTAAAATAAAAATAGCCAAAATAAAGTAGGATCACGACTGCATTACCCAAGTACGGTAGACATTCTCTCAGATCTCCAGGCGTTTATATCTTTGAAAAAGTCTGATGGGGACCGAGGAATGTACAAACATTAATGGAAAGGTGCCCACATTTTGCAGTAGTTAGCATTCCATACGTGATACTATCACCTATCACGGTGATAGATGGCAAGCCTATAGCTGCTTATACCAACTCGTTTTCTCACGATATTTTCCTTCGCCACTTAAATACAAAATGTAATCTAAAGACAGAATAAAATAAGTATTTAAGACGCTGCCAGTCGACGATTATTTTTTTAATCACTTCGATAAATAATCCTACCGACCGCTGCAATGATGACAAACACACGTCCGCGCGTGGTCCGCCTTAGCTTTTCGAATAAATTAATGATATAAATTATGTATAATTACTTATCAAAAATCTATCCTAATAGAAATCTAGATCTACATATTACCTATCTTTAACAATAAATCACAAGTTGATTTTAATAGTAGGTATATAAAATATTTCGATCATAAATTCTAAAACGTATCATTTTGAAATAATATTTTTATCGTGAAAAGTTTCTGCTATTATGTTTTCAGCTTAATAGAAATCTAGGTAGGAACCTGAAGTAATATACTTATAAAAATAGGAGATGTGGCTTGTTCAGAAGTATTACTTTTTTCGTTCCGAAAAAGAGCAATCGTCGACTGGGAGCCCCGTAATGTGCAATAAACATTGTTTCCTCTTATTAATATAATAATAATAATAAATATTGGTAGACTTAACACACAGCGCCATCTAGCTCCAAATAAAGCAATGCTTGTACTATGGGAGCCAGGTAACTGATTGAATACTTATATACTTTACAATTATACTATATTTAACACTAGACACAAAACAAACTTCTATGGTCGTCACACAAATGTTTATCCTGGGTACTGAACCCACAATTCTATCTAATACCTATCCATCTATCAGCTAAACAAATTTAATGTTTTCTTCATAATAATAGTTGCCGTAAAATTTAATCGCGCTAGCCTTAATTTGCTTTAGTAATGTCTAGAGATAACGAGTGTAAGTATTCGTAGTTCGATAACATCATTCTCACATGATAATCATCGTATATATTCGCGAAACAAATGACATTTCTAGAATCATTGCAAAAACTCTCACGGCTTCGCAAATACACATTCCAAAATATCTACTCAATGGCAAATATTTCATTACCTACTCATAATTATTATCTATACTATAAACGGGAATGATTTGTATTTTTGTATGTTTGTAACTAATAAATTCAAAACTACTAGACCACTTCCAAACTTTCGTGAGATGTAGTACTACACATTATGATACAACGGGAATTACTCACTGAGGACACGTGAGTAATTCACGTGAGTAATTCATAATGTGAACTACTAGACCAATTTTAAAAATTCCTTCCCTGTTAGAAAACTATATTTTCTCTTTTCTCTACTAGAAAAATTAGGGATCCCTACTAAAACTTCAATATTGTAAAAAAAATTGCTTTAAAATCATTAATACAAGAAAATTAAAATATTACCATATGAACTGGTGGAATTCAGTTTTACATATTATGTAAAACTCTCAACTACTTTTTTTAATAATTTAAACGATCCCTATCAATATTTATTTGACAACATGATCTGTGGTTGGCGAAAGAACAATTTTATTTTGTAAGTCCAAAAGCTATTATCTTAAACTGCGCTTGCATCATTTGACATGAAAACGGTAACTACAAGCAGTTACACAGTAACTTAAAAGGTTTCTAAGTATTCTAAACAGGTTAAGGTAAGAATTGTCTGGTCTCACAGTTAAGTTTGGTAGTTGGTAGCTCTGCCTTCATCTTAAGTTTTTGTTACTATCTATAATTTTTTACTAATACTAGCTGTCCAGACAGACGTCCTGTCAAATTGCAATAATCCCAAAGAAAAGAGCATTTTCAGTTTTTCCCGAACTTTACGCCACTTTATACTTTTCACTAAGGATTATAAATATACACGTGTAAAAGTGCAAAAATAAAAACAATTCATGTAATGCCGATCCTACATTTTGGGTTGAATCTGGAATTTATTATTTGTGGTGAGAAAACGTGGGTCGAAAACGGTCTACACCACATAAACGAGTAAATAAGATATTAAAAATAGAATCGTCGAATTGGCCTTTTAATCTTGTTTCTAGCTTTTGAGTGTCCGCGTTTATATCTTTTAACTTTTATTCTAATAAATAAAGGTTTAAAATGAAAAAGGTTTAAAATTGTTTTGGTATTTTTATTACAAAATATGTGAAAAATTATTATACTTCTTAATGCTAATAAATGCTTCTTATATAACTATTTAACTAGCTACAATCATTAAACATGATCAGAGATGATGCAAAATATGTGAAATATGATTAATATCTTATAGTCTAACTAATGCTAATAAATGCTTAATTAACGGCCATAGACGTCAATCACCACGTTGAAGCCTCTTCCTCTCTGCGACTGGATCCGGACGGTCACAAAGGAACGTCCTACTCCGCCGGCGGTGACCCAAGCACTGGCCCCTAGGTTCGTTCCGATCTGGTAACCTTGGACTGACGTGATGACACGGGAAGCTGCTCCTATCCAAGTGTGGTCGTGGACGAGGATCGTGTTGCTTATGGCAGAACGGATAAACTGGGCTCTGAAAGATTTTTTCATGTTGTAGATTGGCAAAGGATATTTTTTAAGAATTTGATCAGTAGTAGGTATTTGCCAAATTTAAGTTCTTACCTGTGCAATAGGCTGTTTCTAGCGATGGCAGCTCCAACGTTGAGGATGTATTCAACTGGTCCGTTGAGGTCGTTCTCAATTTGACTCTTGAGGTCATATGGAACTGGACTGTTGGCGTCGCTTTCAATTGGGCTCCTGAGGTCATATTGAACTGGATGACTGCGATCTTGTTCAATTGCACTGTCGAATTCATATTGAACCGTGCTAGTGAGGTCTGTGGAGTCGCTGTCTGCAGCCACGACTACCAGAACGAAGACAAAAGCTAGTATGATTTTCATCTGAAAAATAAACGATCATTTACTAAAATCCCAAAAGACTGTTATCAAAATTTGGGATCTAAGGTTGGGCTTGGCTTTTCTAGTTATCTTTAAGCAGCGTATGAACCTTTAACTCAGTGCACCGCGAGACATAAAGATGCTTTATTCTAAACATGGGACTTTGTGGAACTTGCAACACTTAAGATGTTTTGGTGCCATGTTTCTAGTAAGTTTTGCTAACTGCAACACAGGAATTCTAGTGTGGGGTCTGAACTATGCATGGGACTCTGAGTGTTGGATATTAAAAATAATATTAAAAAACTTATTTATTTTTGCTTACCTTTGTAATATTTTGAAGTAACTCACTGTGTTTAGTAACTGTGTGTATGCTAAATATTAAAAAAGGCATTATTTATACTGCAAAATTATCGACTACATTGCTATCTTTGATGATAATTAATCTTCACCTAAATTAGGATTTTAATGATAACCTAAAAATAATTATAACATAATATAAACTTTTTCTGCAATCTGCTGGTAGTAGTAGTATTTTTTAGGGTTTGAACCCTTATGTAACGGAATTGACGTCAATGGCCGTTAAACAAATCTCTGCATAGAACATTTTAGGTTATAGTAGTTAGTTATCTAAGAAGCATTTATTAGCATTAATTAGAGTGTAAAAGTATAATCATATTTCACATATTTTGTAATAAAAATACCAACACAATTTTTTTTTAATTTTTACACATATTTTTAATGAATAAAAGTTATAAAGTCGACACTCAAAGCTAGAAACAAATCAAATATAGACCAATTTCCACGATTCTTATATAAATATTTATAGTCACGACCTAGAAATTTTAGAAATATTTTTATAAGAAATTTGTAGGAGAATATCACTATCACTACATAGTATAAAGCAAAGTCGCTTCCCGCTTCCCGCGTCTGTATGTATGCTTATATCTTTAAAACTACACAACGGATTTTGATGCGGTTTTTTTAATAGATAGAGTGATTCAGGAGGAAGGTTTATATGTATTAAACCCGTGTATTAAGCTGTGTTTGTTATTGTCAGGAGAAGGTTCTTCCAGCGTTAAATTTAAAAAGTTTGACATGACAACGTCTATTGGGACAGAGACGGGGGGACCTTATTATTGGGACCTTAGTATAATAATAGGCAAAAATATCTAGAGCAAATAAATTATTGCTGATTCAAAGGCTACCTACGAAAGACATAACCTAAAAATCAATTTACCCATTATTAGACTCAATTACAGTATAGTTTGAAAGGTATGCAATTATTGTTTGGTTTTAATGTCAAGTGGTTTCAAATGAAATGTTTTCAAACACTAACGACCTTGTTCGAGAACCTTGAAATTGATTTTGGATTGGTCATTATTTTAGGGTTCTGTAGCTAATAACGCAAAAGAGTAAGAACGTACCTACACATTATTACAAACCTATGGCTCAAGAACAATGTTTGTTTCAGGTTCTTCTATAGACATAGACAATGCCGATATTTTTTATTTTTTTGTAAATTTGTTTGACAGTTGATTCTCATCTTCTTTGCTGTCAAAAGCATTTACGGGCATTTTATGAGCGCATGGCAAGCACGTCGACGCGCTTGATAAGTCAAGCGAGCTTGTGGTTTTAAAAATCTAGTTAGATGGATGACATAATTCACGTCCATCCTTGTGACAGCTCCCAGTCACGGTGCATATCGAGTTTATGCGCATTAAAGCTTGTAACTTATTTATGTTTGTTTCATCATTATCTGCCTGCCCTTATCTTACTCAATTGGGGTCGGTACACGTTTCTTTCTTCCATACTCCCCTATCGCATGTTTTTGCAGAATTCACACCTTATAAACTTTTGTAATTTTTCACACAGTCTATCCTACATACCTTCTCTACTCCTGTATTCATCCACATTCTTACTTATTCTTCCTCTAACTTGGCTTTATCACGCTATAAATTAACTATTTCATTTGTTTGATTATGCATCCAATAACTCTACGCTACATACATCTAAATACTATACATATACCTACTTATAATACATACATACATACTTATAATCACGGATTGATTTTCAAGTACTGCAAAATAACTACGGAACTCTACAACATTCGTGATAAGCACTTGTCTGATTGGTTGTTAAATTGTTTTAACTTTCAGGAATTGATTTATTCGGGAAATACTTCTAGATAATAACTCATTGGTTTTTAAACGGATCAAAACTATATTTATTAAAAAGCTGCATCCGTCATATAACTGCCGAATAGTAGCAATTGGTGATTTTGACAAGAAAACAAGTGGGTTGACTATTACTGTACATGTATAGATGTATACCCCAAGCTCGATAGGAGATTTTTGACTGGTTTCACAGTTTATTTGGTAGTTACTTATTTAGATTGGACTTACTTAGGTATTTACAAAAAAAACAGCTATAGAGTTAAAACTATCGTGGTTGTTAAACTTTCTACGAATACTGTATTCGTCGATCTGCTATTGATCGAGGTCGCAAACGAAGATCATGACGAAGAGCATCTGAATTGTCTCGAAACGTCAGCAAAACAAGAAGAAACGTGTAATTAGCCGTATTTCTATTTAAAATAACAGTTGTCTATCTGGTTCTCATAGTACAAGTTTTACTTAATTTGGGGTTAGACGGCGGTGTCTGAAATGTCCGCAAATATTTATTTATTCATCTTTTTTTGGATATCTAGGCTCTCAGATCCTAGAAGATGTCTAAGGACCATAGTCAGAGCCTAGTTCAAACATAATATTTGGCCCTTCCATACATAACAACTGGAAAGCCCATCTTCGCTTATATAAAAACTATTTGTTGCTGCATCGTACTGAGAACGTACGCATAATGTAGCTACACTGATTCGTTATTGCCGCCATGTAACGGCCACAGTTTTTTGAAATCCATAGCCCAATCTAACTACTAGGTGTGTAATAGATAGGAAGCAATTTTAGTCGTTGCTATAAATAAATAATAGCTATATTTATTTCGATTGATCACGAATAGGTCACCAGACAATTCTAGATTTTATTAATTATCGATTCAAATATATAGTTATACTCGTAGATATATAGATGTTTGATTTATCGAATTTTAGCTGACCCGAGCGACGTTGTTCTGTTCAAATTAAAACAATCGCATAGAAAAAAGGATTTTAAATTTTTTGACTTTAATAATTTTTCATACAACTTATTTTTTTTTACTATAAACCTTGTCCTGATAATTATGAATACCGACCTTTTTAGTAGGTTCAAAATTTTTGGTTAAATGCGTATCATTCAGTTGTAAAAACTGATTAATTTGTTGCGCACAAGCACCATCTATATCCCGACAAAATCATCTTTTATGCGTCTTTTTTATCATTTTAGGGACTTTTTTCAGCTTAAAAAATAGCCAATTTTTTAAGCTAGGGGTATATTACAACGTCATCAAATTTCATCTTTATCCGTTCAGTCGTATAAGCTTGATTGAGGGACAAACATACAAACATCCTCACAAACTTTCGCACAGCCTCACAGCTCTGTAGGTTGTGGGTTCGATCCCTACCCAGGACAAATATTTGAGTGATGAACATAGATGTTTGTTCTGTGTCTGGGTGTTATTATCCTAACAATATTATAAAGGTGAAAGTTTGTGAGTTTGTATGTATGTTTGTGCCTCAATCGGGCCTAAACGACAAAACGGATTAAGATGAAATTTGCTGTAGATGTAGATATAATGCCCGAATGAAACATAGACTACTTTAAAATATGAAAAACATCCCCAAAAGGATAAAAAAAACGCAAAAGGGATAATTTTGGTATAGATGGTGCTGGTGTGCAACCAATCTGACATCATAGACTAAAAACATTCATTTGATTATTGAAATTTGACAGGACAACGACTGTCACGGGTCGGCAAGTGTATCTTAAGTATGTATTTACAAAAAAAAATTGTATTTAAGTATTCTATCAGTTATCTAGTTCCCATAGTACAAGTTTTGCTTAGTTTGGGGCTAGATGGCGCTGTGTGATAGTGTCCACCAATATTTATTTATTTATTTATTTATTTATAATATTTTAAAGATTATGATAGTATTTTCGTTCTAATAAAATAAAAAAATAAATAGGATCACGACTGTAATCCCCAAGTACGGTAGACATCCTCTCAGGTCTCCAGACGCTTAGATCCTTTGAAGAAGTCTAGTGGGGGTAGTCAGAGGCACGTCCAGACATTATATTTAAGTTCTTAAGTGAATATGATTAAATGGCCAACCTTGGCCATGATAGCTGGTGTAGTGTTCTACTAAAGGGCAAGAGCATTCTTCCCTTTCACTTATCTATATTTTGATTTGTTGAATACCAAATCAAAAACAGCTTATCATCAAATTATTACAAGTATACCTATAATATTCAAATCAATAAAGAATTTTGAAATCGCATTAGTAATTTTGCAATGTTTCATCATTGATTAAGTATGCACGACGACCTTCAGCGCTGTAAGTTGTGGGTTCGATCCCCACCCAGGGCAAATATTTGTGTGATCAACATAGAGATGTTTGTTCTGTGTCTGGGTGTTAGTATATGTATCATCATGTATGTTCTGTTTCGCAAAGAGTAAAAGAGACAGCAATATTTTAAAGACGTCTAAATCGTTTTTAGTTTTGTTTGGTAAAAAGTAGGTAAAAAAAATCTGATCCCCATAAAAATTGCAATAATGTAAATTTCAATAATCGCATAGAGTAACGCGCGTTGCTATGACAACTGATGTCAACATTGATGTCAGATTTTTGTCATACCAGCGTCATCTGTACCTAAATCATTTTTTTGGCGTTTTTTTATAATTTTCTGGTGTTTTCGTATTTAAAGTAGTTTAAATTTTATTCGAGAATTATATTTACTCTACAACAAATTTCATTTTAATCCATTTTGTCGTTTAAACCTGATTGAGACACAAACAAACTCACAAACTTTCATAATTTATAATATTACTAGCCGACCCGTGACAGACGTTGTCCTGTCAAATTTCAATAATCGAATAAAAAAGTCTGAATGTTTTTAGTCTGTGATGTCAGATTTGTTGCACACCAGCGCCATCTATACCAAAATCATCCCTTTTGCGTTTTTTTATAATTTTGGGGATGTTTTTCATACCTTAAAGTAGGCTATTATTTATTCGGGCAGTATATATCTACATCTACAGCAAATTTCAACTTAATCCGTATTATCGTTTAAGCCTGATTGAGGCACAAACATTATAATATTTGCAATAATAACCTAAGATATCAAAAACTTACCTATGCTCTTCATTAGTAGAACTAGGGGCGGATAGCTAGTTAGGATTATTTATAATGAACCATTCGCTAGTCAAGACTTAAACTTCCATTACTAACTTAAAGCTATTCCACGACAGAGCTTACTATCTCAATACCATCACGATCGTGCTCGCGACCTTGTGAGGCAAACCAGTACGCGTTCCGTTCCGGCCGCACTATTTATTAGACAACCGGTTTTTACCGGTTCCTACCAGTGTACCGGTCGGGGGAAAAGTGGACGTTTTCTGTTAACCATCGCCGTTTGGTGTTTGGGTTCCGGAATTTAGTTTGTTTTAGTATAGACTTTCACTAAAGATAAATAATTTGTTTTTGGTACATAATGCTTTCCATAGCTATTTGACTTTTAATGGACAACTAGTTTCTCTCGTATTTATCCCGTTCCCGTGGGAAATTTAATCTTTTTGTCCATAAAAACTTTATTTTAACAGCTTTGATTATTTACAAGCTTTTATTTAACTTGCAATGTATGTATGAATGTTTGTTCGGGTGGAATCTTGCAACTCAATTTTAAAGCAGTCATTCCCAATTAATTGGTAAATACTTCGACATGAATGCAAAGTTTTTACTCAATCGAAGTATTTTCTAAGGAGTTTTGCGTGTGTTTGAGTGTCTCTCATCATCAGATCCGCTCGCTGTCACCATATCATTGCAATGTCACCAAAGTTACATAAGTATGCAAAATTTCAGCTCAATCGGTTGGGGATAACTGCTTCAAAATTGAGTTGCAAGATTCCACCTTAACAAACATAGTTACATACATACATACATTGCAAGTTAAATAAAAGCTTGTTAAAAGAGTGAGTAATGAGATGAAGGCTGATATAGAGAAGAACTCACATGTTGTGCCGACCCCGCTTAAATGGGATAAGGGATAGAAAATGAATGATGAAATCAAGATTATTTTATTAAAAAGGAATAGCGATTCCAATAGTTGGCAAACAAACGGGTATCGTTTAACGGGTAATCAAAATATTACAGTAAAATAATGAAATACGATACCGATTGCAAAAGATGTAAACTTTACTATAACATGCGTGTTTGTTTATCACGCATGCGCAGATTACTACATCTCAAGTGTGGGAAGGACATTCGAAATTTGTATTTCTATAGTTCTCAATAATCATAATTTTATGCCTCATTTGGATGCTCAGTCGTGGTTTTGACGACCTCAGAATTTAATATCTAAATTGTATGTAATTTTAGAAATGTTGGTAATCGAAATCTAGGGGCGATGGGCTTGCAACCTGTCATGTATGAAATGCTAAATACTGCAAAATATGGGTTTTGAGCCAAATACAGTGGTTGGACGTTCCTTTGACTACTCCATTTAGACATATTCAAGTATCTAAGCGCCTCTAACTTGGGAATTTCAGTCATGATTCTATTTTTTTTTACGATAAAATATTACGTTTAAATAATTGAACACTACTTTTAGTATTTCATGATATACAGGGTGTCCGGTAATTAATGGATAACCCCGCAGGTACTTGTGGGGGGGCAAGGGGGCAACTCAGAAAAAAATAAAAATAAAATCTATCTGCAACGGTCTAAGAATTTTTAATTTTTTTTTCAAAGTCCTAAATTTGATACCTTTTTTCAAGCTTTTGAACACTACGGCTACAAATTCAATGATAACGAATTGATTTTCTCTGCAAATAACCGTGGATAATTGGCCTTGCTATGGCGCATCACAAATTATTCCTAGCCACAACTGTTTGTTTTTTTCTAACACTTGAAAATAAAAATAAGTGTACGCGATTTTTTTTGATAAAGTTTGAGCACCTGTGGTATAAAAAAAACGTACGGAGACCGGGGTGGCCCACAGCTTAAAAAACATGCCTACTTCATGTAGTTTCTTAAGGGGTATCACACTAAATTTTTTTATTATCAAATTACCGAGTTATGGCTACCTATGTTTCTCTAGCCCTATTTTTCTTATAACAGAAAGTGTTAGAAAATAACAAACAGTTATGGCTAGGAATAATTTGTGATGCGCCATAGCAAGGCCAATTATCCACGGTTATTTGCAGAGAAAATCAATTCGTTATCATTGAATTTGTAGCCGTAGTGTTCAAAAGCTTGAACAAAGGTATCAAATTTAGGACTTTGAAAAAAAAAAAAAAATTCTTAGACCGTTGCAGATAGATTTATTTTTAATTTTTTTCTGAGTTGCCCCCTTGCCCCCCCACGAGTACCTGCGGGGTTATCCATTAATTACCGGACACCCTGTATAAAATTACTAAAATCACTTGCTCAAAACGGTGAAGGAAAAAATCTAAAACAAACCTTTTAGTATTCTTAAAAGCGGTGATGAGCTTGCTGTCCCTTGGAATGCTAACTACTGCAAAATGTAGGCAAGTGCTAAATGTCACATTTTGATATGCCTCTGACTACCTCCTTTAGACATCTTCAAGGATATAAGCGCCTGAAAATCTGAGAGGATGTCTGTCTACTGTCTACCGATCTTGAGGATCACAGTCGTGCTCCTATTAATCCTTAATATTGTTACCCAGTTATTAATTTGATAGAAAACAAAACAAAAACTTACTGAATACCTTAAACTAGGTAACATGCATTATCATAATAAAAGTAGGTTAGATTATTTACACGATTAGGGACTTTTTTGTTGTTTTTTAGAACCAAATTATTTTATTGACCATTTTAAGGGTTCCGTACCCAAAGGGTAAAAACGGGACCCTATTATAAGACTTCGCTGTCCGTCTGTCCGTCTGTCTGTCTGTCACAAGGTTGTATCTCATGAACCGTGATAACTACACAGTTGAAATTTTCATAGACGACGTATTTCTGTTGCCGCTATAACAACAAAAAATACTAAAAACAGAATAATTTAAATATTAAAAGGGGGCTCCATACAACAAACGTGTTTTTTATTTTTGACGTTTTTATATATAATTGTACGGAACCCTTCGTGCGCGAGTCCGACTCGCACTGGGCAGGTTTTTAATCAAAACAAAAGATTATTATGCACATTCATACTAAGCGGACGAACAGTTTTGTCCGCTAACTACTAACATAAAAAAACTATACGAGCTTTTTGAAATATTGATATTGACTTTGACATAGTGTTAAAAGTCCCTAATCATATTTATTCATAACACCACCAATAATTAATAGTTAAGTTTGCTTTTTATTGTAGTTTTGAAAATTAGTTGCACGAGCTTGACAAACAATATATATACCCAATTATAGCGGTAGTTTAGTTATAAAACGCTGCGTAATATAAAAAAGTAGAATAAAAAATATTTTATATTTTCGATCCCTTTCATTATGGTCGAGAGGACTTTGAAGATAGTTGTTGGTAAATACCAATGTAATATTTTGTAAAAAGACTAGCAAATTGCGTAGCGGAAACTTATCACGCGTCCGCTAAAGTTATTATATCCGCTAGTTGATAAAAGTCTATTGCTGATAAACAGACAATTTTTGTAACAATTACCTATTTATATAATTTATGATCGATTATAATTCTAAATTATATCATAATATAATTCAAGAATAATTTTCAACTTTACAATTTACAACATCTGGTTCATTATCCTATGATAAAAACTATCGGTTTAATCGAGTGCGAGTCGGACTCGCGCACGCAGGGTTCCGTACATTATCTATAAAAACGGAAAAATCACGTGTTGTAAGGGACTTAAATATTTATTATATTTTATTTTTAGAGTTCCGTACTCAAAGGGTAAAAACGGGACCCTATTACTAAGACTTCGCTGTCCGTCTGTCCGTCTGTCTGTCACAGGGCTGTATCTCATGAACCGTAATAGCTAGACAGTCGAAATTTTCACAAATTATGTATATAAATAGCCGCTATAATAACAACTACCAAAAACAGAATAAAATAAATATTTAAGTGCTCCCATACAACAAACCGTTTTTTTTGCCTTTTTTGTAGTTAATGGTACGTAACCCTTCGTGCGCGAGTCCGACTCGCACGACAGTCGCAAGACAGACTGACGGGCAGCGAAGTCTTAGTAATAGGGACCCGTTTTTACCCTTTGAGTACGGAACCCTAAAAATTAAGTACTATATGCATACTGCAAAAGAAGTACCTTATTTATCATTGTTTCATTGTTCCTTTATCATTGCCAAAGATAACAATATTATCGCAAATTGTGGAGTATAAATAATACCCTTTTCGAAATATTTAGTATAAACACACAGTTACAACACAGTGAATTACTTCAAAATATTCCAAAGGTAAGTAAAATTAATAAGCTCATAAAATTTTATTATTATTTTTAATACCCAACAATCACATGCATATCATATTCATGAATATTCATCTATATATTCACTCCATCCTATGATTGTCTGGATGAGATCGCTCTATAGCGATACGTTTTTGCTCTACTGTAAGTATATATGTGATTGTTTTTTGAATTATTGGTGAGCAATAAAGCATTTTCATACATTTAATTATTCATGCATAGTTCTGACCCCACGTTGAAATTCCTGAGTTGTATCTAAAATTAATAGAAATATGGGTATCAAAAATTACCAAAACATCTTAGGTATTACAAGCTCCATAAAGTCCCGTGGCGACAGAAAAGCTTCTTCATGTCTTCAGCTTAAGTTTCATGTTCAATTAGTTGAAGGATCATAGGTTGAACTGGAAAAGCCAAGTCCAACCTTAGATCCCAAATTTGGATAACATTCAATTGGGATTTTAGTAAATAATCATTTATTTTTTCAGATGAAAATCATACTAGCTTTTGCCTTCGTCCTGGTCGCTGTGACTGCAGACAGTGACTCCACAGACCTCACTAGCACAGTTCAATATGAACTCGATAGTTCAATTGAACAAGATCGCAGTCATCCAGTTCAGTATGACCTCAGGAGCCCAATTGAAAGCGACGCCAACAGTCCAGTTCCATATGACCTCAAGAGTCAAATTGAGAACGACCTCAACGGACCAGTTGAATACATCCTCAACGTTGGAGCTGCCATCGCTAGAAACAGCCTATTGCACAGGTAAGAACTTAAATTTGGCAAATACCTACTACTGATCAAATTCTTAAAAAATATCCTTTGCCAATCTACAACATGAAAAAATCTTTCAGAGCCCAGTTCATCCGTTCTGCCATAAGCAACACGATCCTCGTCCACGACCACACTTGGATAGGAGCAGCTTCCCGTGTCATCACGTCAGTCCAAGGTTACCAGATCGGAACGAACCTAGGGGCCAGTGCTTGGGTCACCGCCGGCGGAGTAGGACGTTCCTTTGTGACCGTCCGGATCCAGTCACAGAGAGGAAGAGGCTTCAACGTGGTGATTGACGTCTATGGCCGTTAAATAAGTCTCTAAGAAGAAGCTAGTTGTTTAAGAAGCATGTATTAGCATTATTTAGACTATAAATAATCATATTTCACATATTTTGTAATAAAATTACTAACAAAATTTATTGAATGTTTCTACTTTGACTCCTTTATTTTAACCAGTATAAAGTATAATTTAAAACTAAAACCCGAGTATAATTTAAAAGCTAGAAACCAGTTTTATAAAGTAGACTATTCTAAAAAGATCTTTGTTTTTACCTAAATTTTAAGAATTTAGATTTTGACTTAGGTTATTTGTTCAGATCAAGAACCATTGACTTTTATTCGATAAAAAAATATAGTGTCTAAGATAACCAGGTTTGAAATTCGTAGTGCGATACGTTCCGAGTTATTTTCTTAACAATAATATCCTTCTCTTTTTCTCGACATATTTTTTGCATAAGTTCATCTCTTTTCTGCTTCATCAAAATATTTGGAGTACCAATGATTGATTGCGTACTATTTTTTGTGTGTCGGTTAGAACCGTTATGTACCTCTGTGGTGGTATGTACCGTTTTGTTCGCAATTTATGACCCGCCCGGGGTCTATTTATCAGTCGGTTATTGATCTATTTTTACAGGTAGTTTATCAAAGAAAGAAAAATATAATACAACGTTGTCTGTTAACATTTGCAGTTACATTTTGTATATAAATGTACTGGCCAAGTCAATATATTTATTTGAAACATAAAAGATTTTTAATAATGATTATGGTCACTATAAGATGTTTGGTTAGCTAATTATGTAATAACTTAAGACAAAAAGACCCTTAGGGCCTCGGATATAGAACCTAGAAATAGAAAGAAAAAGAAATAGTTTTTAAAAATAAAAGTTTTTCAAAATATGTAACTTAACTATTAAGAAGATATAACTAACTAACCCGCGAAAGACGTTGTCATGTCCAAATTTCAATAATCGCATAGAGTAACGCACGTTGCTATGACGACTGATGTCAGATTTTTTGCACACAGTCATCACTACATAGTATAAAGCAAAGTCGCTTTCCGCTTCACGCGTCTGTATGTATGTATGTATGTTTGCTTATATCTTTAAAACTACACAACGGATTTTGATGCGTTTTTTTTTAATAGATAGAGTGATTCAGGACGAAATTTTATATGTATAATAACATGCTTCCCGTGCGAAGCCGGGGCGGGCCGCTAGTATATACTAAAATAGGAATCATTTTGCGTTTTTTTAATTATTTTTCGTACTATAAATCACTACATAGTATAAAGCAAAGTCGCTTTCCGCTTCCCGCGTCTGTATGTATGTATGTATGTTTGCTTATATCTTTAAAACTACACAACGGATTTTGATGCGGTTTTTTTTAATAGATAGGGTGATTCAGGAGGAAGGTTTATATGTATAATAACATGCTACCCGTGCGAAGCCGGGGCGGGTCGCTAGTATATACTAAAATAGGAATCATTTTGTGTTTTTTTAATTATTTTTCGTACTATAAACTAGTCTATTTTTTATTCGGGCATTATATCTACATGTAGAGCAAATTTCTTCTTAATCCGTTCTGTCATTTAGGCCTGATTGATTTTTAAACTTGCATTTACAGGCTGAGATACAGGTTCATCCTAGTTCAGGCATAGTGTTAATTGTTACTTATAATTAGATGCTATTCCCTTATGTTAATATTAGCACTAAGTTAATGTATAAAGATTTTATTATCACTACATAGTATAAAGCAAAGTCGCTTTCCGCTTCCCGCGTCTGTATGTATGTATGTATGTTTGCTTATATCTTTAAAACTACACAACGGATTTTGATGCGGTTTTTTTTAATAGATAGGGTGATTCAGGAGGAAGGTTTATATGTATAATAACATGCTACCCGTGCGAAGCCGGGGCGGGTCGCTAGTATATACTAAAATAGGAATCATTTTGTGTTTTTTTAATTATTTTTCGTACTATAAACTAGTCTATTTTTTATTCGGGCATTATATCTACATGTAGAGCAAATTTCTTCTTAATCCGTTCTGTCATTTAGGCCTGATTGATTTTTAAACTTGCATTTACAGGCTGAGATACAGGTTCATCCTAGTTCAGGCATAGTGTTAATTGTTACTTATAATTAGATGCTATTCCCTTATGTTAATATTAGCACTAAGTTAATGTATAAAGATTTTATTATCACTACATAGTATAAAGCAAAGTCGCTTTCCGCTTCCCGCGTATGTATGTATGTTTGCTTATATCTTTAAAACTACACAACGGATTTTGATGCGGTTTTTTTTAATAGATAGAGTGATTCAGGAGGAAGGTTTATATGTATAATAACATGCTACCCGTGCGAAGCCGGGGCGGGTCGCTAGTTATTTATAATATTATTAGGATAAGGCACGACAGTTTTATAAAGACTATAATGGAAGGGAAGATTGAAGGGAAGAGAGGAAGAGGAAGGCCACGAATAAGCTACATGAGCCAGATAAAGGAGAAAATAGCTGTCGTGTCGTATAAGGAAGTTAAAGAGACGGCACTGGAGAGAAATAGATGGAGAGAGCTGCATCAATTACACCGACAAGAGCACAGCTCTTAAGTTAGAAGAAGGCAACCTACATCAAAATAATTCGTTTACACATCAAATTTATGCCGTAAAATTATTAGCAGTAGGTTTTTGAACCAGCGCCTCTTACGTCGCACTTGGTTACAACACCATCAAAATCATCAATTACCAATCCATCATCCATCATCTTGTCTAACCGCGATAATCCCAATAATATTATAAATGCGAAAGTTGTTTGTATGTTTGAAAATCAATCAGGCCTATACAAACAAACTGATTAAGATGAAATTTTCTGTAGAAGTAGAATGTTACCTGAATAAAAAAACCGGCCAAGTGCGAGTTGGACTCGCGCACGAAGGGTTCCGTACCACTGTCTTATAAAAAACAGCAAAAAACACGTTTGTTGTATGGGAGCCACACTTAAATATTAATTTTATACTGTTTTTAGTATTTGTTATTTTATCGACAACAGAAATACATCATCTGTGAAAATGTCAACTGTCTAGCTATCACGGTTCATGAGATACAGCCCTGTGACAGACAGACGGACAGACGGACAGACGGATAGCGAAGTCTTAGTAATAGGGTCCCGTTTTTACCCTTTGGGTACGGAACCCTAAAAATAGGGTTATTTGTAATCCGAAAAAAAAATGCTAAAATAATAAAAAGACGCAAAGAAATGATTTGGGTAAAGATGGCGCTGGTGTGCAAAAAATCTGACATCAGTGTTGACATCAGTCGTCATAGCAACGTGCGTTACTCTATATGCGATTATTGAAATTTAGATAGAACAACGTCCCGTTAAAAAGACCCGTGTAAAAATCAATAGTTGAGTCTAATACTCACGATAGTTTGAAAAACAGCTATCGATTCATAATAATTATTAACAGTGCTACCTACAATTTAGTTTAAACAAAGACATTACTTAATATAATTGGAATGCAGTCATACTTGTCATGACAAATAGCAAAGACAAGTAGTACGTGTATTAAAATGATAACAATTAATAGCAAACACGATTGTTGAACTAATTTATAACAAGTATTTAATCATTAATCAGAAACTGTTCAAGAAGCACGACGAGTATACAGTAGGTAATATAAATAAAAAATAAAACTATTATATCTCAATGATCCTCCTTTATAACCCTTTTTGTAGTATTATTATTATTATTATTATTATATTTCTCTTAACATAATATTGTAAGTTTTAAGTAATTATATTATTATAGTACTAGCGACCCGCCCCGGCTTCGCACGGGTAGCATGTTATTATACATATAAACCTTCCTCCTGAATCACTCTATCTATTAAAAAAAACCGCATCAAAATCCGTTGTGTAGTTTTAAAGATATAAGCAAACATACATACAGACATATTACATACAGACGCGGGAAGCGGAAAGCGACTTTGCTTTATACTATGTAGTGATTCATAGGTTCTTTTTTAGGCTTGTCATAGGTATTATGATGGTCATAAATTTTGTTGCTTGTACACTGCTTCACTGTTATTCACTGTTACTTTACTCACTATTTTCCATCCTCAGGTTGCCTGGAAGAAATCGCTTTTTAGTGATAAGGCCGCCCATTTTACGTAATTCGAAAATTATTTTTTTAATGTTTTGCTTGTTTATTTCTGGTGTACAATAAAGTATTATCTATCTATCTAGGTAATTTTCTTTTAGTCCCAAACTAAGCAAAGTTTGGACCAGATTACTCATAGAATACTTATATACTTTTTTTTTATACATACACACTAGCTGACCCGTGACAGACTTTGTCTGGTCTTGTGTAGTCAAAAGTGATGTTAGATTTTTGCACACCAACGCCATCTATATTCATATCTTCCCTTTTGCGTTTTTGTTACATTTTGGGGATGTTTCTAGAATTATAAATACCTCTTTGTTTTATTCTGGCATTATATCTACATCTACAGCAAGTTTCATCTAAATCCGTTTTGTCGTTTAGCTATGATTGAGGCACAAACATACAAACAAACTCACAAACTATACCTGAACAGCGCAGAAGGCAGAGTTATATCAACTTAGGCCATTTCTAGTGGAAGCCTTCGCGATGTTGCTTTGGGACATTTTGTCCAGCGATATTGTCGCCCGACACGTAAGCGACATCGCGAGGGACATCTATGACTCGCGGCACAGACAAATCCCTCGACAGTCGTCCCACACTAATTGTCCGGCGACGTCACGCGGGACATGTCCCCTAATGCAAATGCGGCAAAGCTAGACAGTTGAACTTTCACAGATCATGTATTTCTGTTGCCGCTATAACAACAAATACTAAAAACAGAAAAAAAAAATATTTAAGTCGGGACACAAACGTGACTTTTTGTCGTTTCTTATTGATAATGATGAGGAACCCTTCGTGCGCGAGTCCAACTCACACTTGGCCGGATTTTTTTATTACAAACAAAAACACAAACTTTACCACTTTATAATAGTGTAGATTACTAAACAAAGAGTTCCTGTTATTTTCTAACCATGAATGTATAACTGGTCTAAGAGAGTCTAATTGGACAGTTGTAATGAGCTATGTGAGGCACGCGGCTTGCCTTGAGCCCACAGAGTGCCGCCTACAAGAACCGAAGAGCTATAAACTTGATAAAGTTTCTACAAATGTTGGAATCCTTTGACAGTTTTGGATGTGGTATTTTAGAAGTATTCATTAGGTAAAACATCGTAGACCTTGCTGTCATAATATAACCCTATGTAAACATAAAAGAGATTCTAATAAAAATATTGATAATTATATCTTAAATAGCCTATGCTTTGGAAAAACAAATAGGCTACTTTTTATGTAGATGCCATGCGAACGAAACCGCAGGCGGAATCAAGACTTCCATAGTCTCTATTACGAACAAAAAAAAATTAGGCCAAGTGCGAGTCGGACTCGTACGCGAAGAGTTTCGTACTAGTATCTATGAACAACGGCAAAAAAACACGTTTGTTGTATGGGAGCCCGACTTAAATTTTTATTTTATTTAGTTTTGAGTATTTGCTTATAGCGAAAATTTCAACTACTTTCACTCTAGCTGCCACGGTTCATTAAATACAGCCTTGTGACAGATAGACGGACAGCGACGACGACGGAGTGTTACCCTTTGGGTACGGAACCCTAAAAAGATCCAAAAGTTATAAATGATTATCAAGCCAGGTACTACCATACCAATGTCTTCTGTAGCCCTATTATAGATTTCCAAATTACAGTCGCTACCGGGTATTGTTAGCTAAATGTATTAAATCCAGCACAGTGCCTCTAGCGGTAACTAGACTGAACTAAAATCTTCCATTTAGCTAACGATACTCAATACTGCAGTTTGGAAATCACTAAATAATCATTAAGAAAAAAAATAATAATAGGGTCACGACTGTAATCCCCAAGTACGGTAGACATCCTCTCAGATTTCCAGGCGCTAAGATCCTTTGAAGATGTCTAGTGGGGGCAGTCAGAGGCACGTCCAAACATTATATTTGGCACATGTCCTTGCAGTAATTAGCATTCCATAAATGACAGGTTGCAAGCTCATCGCCGCTTAATAAGGCTAATTATACTCTTTCTGCTTGAATAGACATCAAATCGATATGCCACATCCAAACCAATTCACATTCTACACCTGTTCGAGCAGGTGCCGCGTGAATAAACCGATCTAGCTCAATGGCGTATTATATCCACCTGTAGCAAAGTGCAAGAGGCACATCTCCATAGCGGTTGTGTTCTCCTGGTAGTTTCCATGCGGCGACGAGCTTGCAACCTGTCATGTATGGAATGCTACTGCAAAAATACATTTTTTTATTTTATTTATTTATATAACATCACAAGGATCACTTTGAAACGTCTTAGGAACTAGGTGAAGCTACGCCGATTCCACGCGACCAAGCCTAGAAGAATCCGGCAACAAACACGGCTTGGGGTCTACCTTTTTTTTAATGATCCTTTCCTTAATGCTATGTAGAGCTCCAGTGTGGTGCCGATCGAACAAGGTGAAGGCTCAAACAAGAATAATAATTAAAAGTACTACTCAAGTGCGTACAACAATAAATAATAATCATTTTATGAATTTTATAAGTAGTTAATAATTTTTATAAATTTGGATTTAAGTAATTGTAGATAAAATCAGAAAGGGGCGAATAGCAAACATACCTAAAGATCCTACTTTTAAGGAAAAAATCAAAATAACCTTTACCATCTAACTTATTGAATATTTTGTGGGTTATATCCCACTTTCGGCACTCCCTAGCAAATACGCTGAGAGGCTAGCACGAGTAGAGAGATACATATCTACATAATATAAAAATACGTTTGTTTGTTTTTTAGCTATTTATTTTATCGCATTTTTATTAAATTTTGTTTATAAGTGCACCCCGACCAATCTACCATTCATTTATATATTTACTCCATAATAAGGTTGTCTGATCGCTTTTTAGCGATAAAACCGCCCATTGTAATAGTGTTTGCTATAATTTACGTTTATGTTAATAATATTTTTTTTTGTTATTGAGTTAAAATAAAGTCTTTTCATTCATTCATTCGATCATTCATTCATTCACGGGGCTCATGCCGTTCATGTTTTTGCATTTGTTTTTTACCCGGGTTAGCTTGTATGGTTTGTAAGTTTCACTCAAAATCTTTGATGTGTGATTGAAATATACATAAAATGTTCTGTTATGAGGACGGCATAAGACCTGCCTAGTAAACCATAAAACAAGACATAGGTTAACGTTTAAAGGACTAGATGTCTTCTACGAGGATGTAGAAGACAAAACCTATTAAATACTTTTTAGTTATGTAACCTTTTTGTTCAATGGAAAATCTTTTAAGTTTTGACAGTTAATAAAAAAAAGAGACGTTGGTTTTCGATGGCGATGAAACAGTGATTGAAATTATCACACAGCGCCATCTAGCCCCAAACTAAGCAAAGCTTGTACTATGGGAACTAGATAACTGATATAATACTTATACACTTTTTTTTTGTAAACCACCCAGACACAGAACAAACATCTATGTTCATCACACAAATATTTGTTTTGGGTGGGGATCGAACCCACAGCCTACAGCGCAGAAGGCAGAGCTACTACCAACTGAGCTGTAAGGCCAGTCAGGTAGGTAGTATAGTAAGATTAACGGTCTCCCTTGCGATTCCAAAACGTTGAAACTCGTGCTTGCCCCTCTGAACTTTCACACTGCGGTTTGGGGTTTAGGTACTGTCGTTGACATTCCAAACTTTCTTGGTAGAGTTGTTTATTTTTCGTAATTCGTTTTCCACTCGAGTGTAATTTTATTTGTTGGATTACAAATCGATTTCACAAGGTTTACTCGTCGCTTGAAGACGTATCTATCCTTATTTTTTTATTAGGGTTCAAACCCAAACGTGATACAACAAATGTGATTTTTTCGCTGTTTTTAGGGTTCCGTACCCAAAGGGTAGAAACGGGACCCTATTACTAAGACTTCGCTGTCCGTCTGTCTGTCTGTCTGTCTGTCCGTCCGTCCGTCTGTCTGTCACAGGGCTGTATCTCATGAACCGTGATAGCTAGACAGTTAAAATTTTCACAGATTATGTATTTCTGTAGCTGCTATAACAACAAATACTAAAAACAGAATAAAATAAATATTTAAGGAGCAACAACAACAACCCATACAACAAACGTGATTTTTTTGCCGTTTTTAATGGTACGGAACCCTTCGTGCTCGAGTCCGACTCGCATTCGGCCAGTTTTATAATAAAGCTGAAGAGTTTGTTTGTTTGAACGCGCTAATCTCCGGAACGACAAGTCGAATTAAAAAAAAGGTTTTTTGTATTGATAGACACATTTGTAAGGAAGGCTATCTGGTAAAACGTTGAAGTTCTTGGCTAGTCTTAAATATAGATTTTTTTAAAGCAAATCGAAAGTAAAAACGCCATCGAACTGTTTTATCTGGATTAAGTTACGCGGGTAAAATCGCAAGACACAACTAGCCATAATAAAAAACCCGTTTAAAAACAGCCATTACGGATACATTTTTGATGGTATCTTAGAAATAGCCATAAACTACGGTGAGTGGAGTTCAAGACCGCTATCATAGCAATCACCCGGCTACTATACGTAAATAAATATCATTTTACACAGAGCAATCAAGGTTAGTAAAAGTTGTACTATGGAATTTGATAACTGATAGAAATACTTTTTTTAATAATAATTATAACATCCATACATAGAACAAACATCCATAAAAGCATTTTCATTCATTCATTCATTCATTCATCCATGTTGATCATCAATCGTGCGATAAGTTTGCACCTTGCGTGCACTTCGAAAAAAGAAAGAAAGGCTAAAGAAGGTATTATTTTTCAATCTATCGTGATTAGTAGACATAACTAGAAACGTCGGGAAAATAAATAAAAGGTAAATACGTAATAAACACCCGTGTCAGAGACACCTCCAAAACAAAACAAAACCTTTCTTTTTGAACATGAAGGTTGGCACCTTACCTACTAAGTGGCACCTTACCTACCAAATACCTACTAAGTGGCTCACTTAAACATAATCAAGACAACTCATGTTAAGGTGATAAGTGAAATTTTTGACGTTTTGTATGGGCTGAGTCTGCCCGGATAAGACGGAAAAAGTGATAAAACTGTATTATCTTAAAAACAATCAAATTTAAAAAAAAGTCTTTAATTTAGGTAGTAATGATTATATCTAACGAATTATATAAAAATGAACTATTTAGCTATTCATAGTATTGATTAAAAACGAAACTAGTGTTTTTGAAGAGCCAACTTTGGAAAATAAATCTATCGAGAAAAGTTTCACCAATCGTGTTTCTGTCTTTAATTTATCTAGAATTCTAGATTAAATCCTTAAGTTATCTATGTCATAAAAAAACAAAACTGTATGTTTTGCGGTTATTGAGAAAAAACTATTCTGTATTCATCAAAAACATTTATTACTCGTCTTAAAAAAAACCATCTTACTGTGGTAAGTTAGCTTCAAGTAAATTGACCGCGTATTGAAATATAAATTCTTCAAGCCATAAAGTGTCTTGAAGAATGAAGCAACATCGGTTACCGTAAGCGGGTAAGTTCTTCCGCGTTCTTTTGCACTGACTGTATGACGCGATTTATTATTAAGACCAAGTTATCGTAATAATATTATACTTAAATGCAAAAGTTTGTGATAAGCTGCTATGTTTGTTCCCTAATCAAAAATAAACGACAAAACGGATTAAGATAAAATTTGCTGTAGTATGTAGAAAAAAAAATAGAATAAATAAAGAGGGAACTTATAATCCGATAAACAACCCCTAAATGATAAAAAAACGCCAATATCGTCCCTTGACTTTAAACTATCTCTATATTTAATTTCATCACAATTCGCTCAGCGGTTTGGCCGTGATAACGTCATAGACAGACAGACAGACATAGTTACATTCACATTTATAATATTTGTATAGATAGGAACATCATAACACCCAGATACAAAAAAACATCTTAAGTTATCACAAAAAATCGTGCCAAAATCCAACTTTCTAAAAGAACCTTTGGGGTAAATTAGCTTCTTCGATGAAAGTAGCAAATGTGCGTGAAAACCCAAATAATTTATTCATAAAAATGTATGTTAGAAAACCACATCCGAGAAACCATAGAACCCCGTTATAACCAATCTGTACGATCACGTCTCATTCTGTTTATCGATAAACATAATCGAAGATGTACTACTTACCTACAATAAAAACTTGACCTTGTGTTAATGTCAAAGTCAAAAGTTATTTTTACAACCTAATGGTAGCGATTCTGTTGTGTCCACGCTTAAGTTAAAATTCCTAAAAAACTATCGATCTTATTTCTTTTAAGTTAAAGTTTAAAATAGCGTAACTTCAAAGTGACAGTTCTAAAATATAGAATAGTTTTGAATAAATTTACGATTTTTGTAATAGATTTAGAAACGTCAAGCTAAATTTAATCAACGAGTAAATTGGTGTTGACTAAGATGACACTTGGTTGTGTCAAATATGCGAAATAAAATACAGAAACGGCTAAAATATCCCAAGTTTTACGACTGTCATTTTGATGTGACTCTAAATTAGACTTTAATATAAAAGGAATAAGATCGATCGTTTTTTTACGAAATTTTAAGTTTTGCTTGGACACAACAGAATCGCCACCATTATTTAACTTGCCTTGTTAGTTCATTATTATTATTATTTATTTTATACTAGCCGACCCGTGATATAGATATGAGATAGATATGTGTACAGATGTGCACAGATGTGTACATGCCGACAGACGTCCTGACATATTTTGATAATCGCATAGGAAAAAGCAACTTTCAATTTTTTGCCTACAAACATTGGTGGCGATTCTGTTGTGTCCAAGCTAAACTTAAAATTTCGTAAAAAACGATCGATCTTATTCCTTTAATATTAAAGTCTAAATTAGAGTCACATCAAAATGACAGTCCTAAAACTTGGGATATTTTAGCCGTTTTACTATTTTAACAGTCGCACAACACATAAAAAGATTTTTATGAAAAAATATTTCGTCCTCTGTGGGTACGTGTTCTCATAGTGTCGTTCTTGAATACGAGGGTAAATATTTTTAGTCTGTGATGTCAGATTAGATATTACGAGTACAAATACGAAAGTTTATATGTTTTTAGCTCAAACACGCCCAAACGACTGAATTTGTATATAACTTTGAATATTAGCATGTCCTGTAATAGCATATACAATACTTTTAATATAGAGTGAGAGTGCAGATTGCGGCCATTTTAACAACATTTTTATTTTCAAATAAACGGCTTTTATTGAAAACATGATTAAAACGACGATTTATAAACAACATAGAATAGAGTATTTATATTTATTTTTGGGTAAGCAAAGGCTTTGTAACAGACAACATTAATTTATTAATTATTCATATTTTAATAGACAAAACGGAAAATATTTAGTTGTGGTCAATCAAGTCTAGAGGTATAACGCATCACAATTGTCACTAATCAAAACGGACCATAGACAATTCATAAATAGTATTATCTATACATTTTAAATAAGTTTGTTTGCTATGCTCAGTTATTGACAGCCATAATTGAATATGACCACAACCGGGTCTATAACCCTAGGTACATTTTTAATTTATTTATTTTACTACGCGAGCAAAACCGCAGGCGGAAGCAGGTTGTTCGATAAACATAAACCACCTTTCGAAAACCTATTTCCCTACTTTTAGATTATCGTACGAGTATTTCGAACTTAACCTAGCGTTTTGATGATCACTAATTGGTAACCTGATTTTATATCATTAAAACTTTAAGGCACCTGTGTGTGACCATGCTGCTTTGTATATATTAACCGACAATAAAAACGAAGGAGGTTCTCAATTCGACATGTGTATTATTTTTATGTTAGATCACGCATAATATTTTACAGAGTAGACCAATTTTAATAATTCTGTTTTCAATGGATAGGGTATACTCCGAAGTTGGTTTCATCGGTTTTCTTTTAGTTTTCTAAACGTAATTATTAATTTTGTTTTGAGGTTTCTAAGTGAGACACTAATAATTTAATTTGAAATGAAATAAAATAATATCAAAACTGTAATCCCCATGTACGGTAGACATCCTCTTAAGCCAAGCGTTCCGATCCCGATGTTTGCAAATATTTAAGCGTAGTCAAAGGAAAGTCCAAAGATTACACATGTGGTAGGTACATATCAAATTGCAAGTCCACTGACGTTTAAAATAATGCTAATGCTGGTTTTCTCATGATGTCTTTGTTAACCGTTTTGAACACGTGTTAATGCGCATATAATTTTCTCGAATAGAAAAATCCATTGATGCACTGTTGGTGACTGACAACACGGCTTTTAATTTTACACTATAAATATTAATGTTACTAAAGACTTAAACCCCACCAACAGGGCTATTTTGTAAAAACATGATTATCATGTTATGGTACTGAATGCCATAATACCTACGCTTTTTATTCTTTTTAGGCACCCATACCTACGCTTCCAATACAATACCTAAACTAAAGCGTAGGTATAAGTGCATAAATAGTGAATAGTTACTATGAAAGGTGTGCAGATTAGGTATTCTCTAATATTAGGTACTACTAGCAGTCCGCCCCGGCGTCGCACGGGTGTAATAATGATTTTATGGGTAATTTTTTTACACCTTGGGTTACATTATCGAAGTTTTCATACCCTAATAGTTAGACATATGGTATTGAGAACTTTTTTGTAAATATTGATGTTATCTATAAAACTGTAGTACATTACTTTGATCTATTGTCAATAATTTCCCCAGCGTAAGCGATATAAGGTTTTTTTTGTTTTTTTTTCACGCGTTTGGTTACATTTTCGAAGTTTTCATACGGATCCCTAATATTTTTGAAAATATTATATAGCCTATGTTCATCAGGGATAATGTAGGATTGTAATGGTGAAAGAATTTTTCAAATCGGTCCAGTTGTTTCGGAGCCTATTCGATGCAAACAAACAAACAAACAATCTAATCTTTCCTCTTTATAAAATTAGTATAGATTGCATTCAACATCATAACATAATATTCATGTTTTTTTACAAAATAGCCCTGCTGACCAGCGTGGGTTGCTATTTTGCAGCATTGGTACTTATTTTTATTATTATTCTTTTTGTTACATTTTTTCTGTTTCTTACCTTAGTTGTTATCGTTTATAAAATTGTGTTAGGAATCAATTGTTTCAAATAAAAATATTGCTATTCTATTCTATGGCGAGCGCTGTGTTTGATCCGCTCCGCACAGCATAGCTCAGCTCCGCACTGATCCGCATAGGTGAAAACTCAGCCTAAAAACTGTTTGTATCGGTTCAACGCTGCTACACTTACTTTACTGTTGTCACACTCACTTTCCTACGGAAGCTTCTCCGCGGTGAAAGTGAAGCCATTAAAAATTAACATATTTATATGCATCGGAAGCATCGGATGTACAATTATATTGTCGCTATCAGGAAATAATCGATTCCTGATTGGAACGCTATAATCGATTGTCTGTAAAGTATTGTGTAATTACGGTCACTTTTTGTTCATGGTACGATTTTGTAAGATTATAGCTGTTACACTAGTTGGTATGGTCAATTGGCATGACTGGTCGGTGAAGATAATGATTGCATGATAGCATGGAAGGACTTAGGCCACGCAGTCAGTTTATAGGGGTGTACCCAAAGGGTAAAAACGGAACCCTATTACTAAGACTTCATTCATTTCATTTCATTTCATTTAATTTCATGGCACAATTTGCTGTCCATTTATACTTGTTATGGTTCCGTATCCAAAGGGTAAAAACGGGACCCTATTACTAAGACTTCGCTGTCCGTCGGTTACAGCCCTGTGACAGACAGACGGACAGCGTCTGTCTGTCACAGGGCTGTATCTCATGAACCGTGATAGCTAAACAATTGAAATTTTCACAGATTATGATACGGAACCCTTCGTGCGTGAGTCCGACTCGCACTTTGCCGGTTTTTTATGGCCTGACATGTTGACGCAGTTCAAAGGCTGCCCTAAATTTTCTAACACCTGATATGTAACACGCATATTTTAATTGAACTCATTTTAGTTGATCTGTCAAGAACTATACCAAGTTACGCCCCCTCAAGCTAAGTGTGCTTCAGATCACAGAAAATATAATATACCTACATCAATTTAACTATGAAATAGAAAGAAATAAGATCACGACTGCCATCCTCAAGTACGGTAGACATCCTCTCAGATCTCCAGGCGCTCCTAGAAAATATCTCAAGTAGTTAGTCAGAGGCGTCCAAATATTACATTCGGCACATGCCCACATCTTGCAGTAGTTAGCATTCCACACATGACAGGTTGCAAACCCGTCGCCGCTTAGTAAGAAATTGTAATATACATACATCTATACTTCTATACTAATATACTAATATAATATTATAAAGAAGAAAGATTTGATTGTTTGTTTGTTTGTTTGTTTGTATCGAATAGGCTCCGAAACTACTAGACCGATTTGAAAAATTCTTTCACCATTAGAATCCTACATTATCCCTGATGAACATAGGCTATAGAATATTTTCAAAATCGTTAGGGATCCGTATGAAAACTTCGATAATGTAACCCAAAGTGTGAAAAAAAAATCCAAAAAAAATCCTTATATCGCGTGCGCTGCGGAAATAGTTGACAATAGAGCAAAGTAATGTTCTACATTTTTAAAGAGGACATCAATATCTACAAATAAGTCAATAATACCATATGTCTAACTATTAGGTACCCTATTAAAACTTCGATAATGTAACCACTTTGGGTAACAAAAATACCCTTAAAATCGTTATAATACGTTACTCCCGTGCGGAGCCGGGGCGGACTGCTAGTACATACATAAAATCACGCCTGTTTTCCAGAGGGGTAGACGGAGATCACGGCTTTCCACTTGCTGCGATCCTGATATACTTCTTTTGCTTCATTTAATATCATCACATTCCTCATGCATGCTCGTCGGTTTAGAGTACTCTTGACTTGGCCTTTTTTCAAAACGTCACCAATTTGGTCCAGGAAAATACGCCGAGGTATTTCTCTTCCAACGTTCTCATTCATACTCGCCTTTTATACCTATTTTGTTAATCTCTCTTTATTCATTCTCTCCAAACCATATCTAAGCATCCCTTTCTCAATCCTCATCACTACGTCATAATAATACGTCGTAATATAATTATAAGAAATTGAATAAAACCGCACGAAGGAGTAATGCTTCATATACCCGACTGTGGGCGACAAACGTGTAGCAATGCGGCTGTATGTAAATACTTTTTTGTTCGCAACGCCAAATGAAAGTTACTCACGTAAAATCAAGGCTGTTACAGTTCCGCTGAACAATTGAATATTTTTGAGAAGAAATAAATATAGATCTCACTCTCTACTCAGGGCATATGAGGCACCGAGCGGGCCAACTCGGTAGGCCCGCTCCTGACAAGACACCTTAGACGAATGTAAACCTTAATTAATAAGTTATTGATGTCACTATGGCTTAAAATCTATATTTTTCAATGTGGCATTTTAGTGCAGAATTCGTGCGGTACTACGCAGCCAGACCACCTATAAGTTAAGGGTTCATTTAAATTAAGGAGGAATTGTACGAATTTTGTACTTCTAAATTCAGAAATTGTACTACAAGGAATCCCAAGATATTTACGATTGAATTGGGTCAGGCCAGGAAGTATCTTTATTTGTCGGATGATCGTTCGTTAAGAGATATACTGAGGTCCAGAATATTTCGCTGTTTTGCCAACAATTTGTACCAAGTGTGATTGCTTCAATCAATCCTAATAACTTCGGGTAAGCAGTAGCGAAGCGCGCCATCTGTCATCCTTGACGGATATTAGCTAATATTCTTAGTAATATGCGAGTAGTTTTTCGACTACTAATCTACCAGTCTACAGTCTACCAGTTAAGTTAGAGCATTGAAATTTGCATAAATATCTTGCATGTATTGTAAATAGCGTATCTTAGAAACCGTGCAATAAATAAAACAAGACGTCGATGCCGATTCATGAGCAAATTATTTACGAACACGCTTAACTCGTTCAGTTTTTTCACATAATGCGATCTGAGATGTAAAATTCTCGAGGATCACGAATTAAAACAGAACGGAAAGAATTACATGCATTATTTGGTAGTGTTTTTGATAGCACGAATTTGAATTTCAAAATTTCAAAATTTCACTGGAGATGACAAGAGTTTCAGACGAGTTTTTTTATGTAAGAAAGAAAGAAAAAAACATTTATTTGCCCCATAAGCAAAACACAATTAATAAAAAAAAACAATAACAATGGACAGCAGTTCGTGCATGTGGGCAAATAGGTCCGTCTCAGCATTGAGCCGCACAGCTGTAAAACATTGAAATTCCTGAAAATCGAAAAAAAATGGGGAAAGTAGCCTACGTCCGCCCCAAGACTTTAAACTATCTCTAAATGAAATTTCATCACAATCTGCCCGTCGGTTTGGCCGTGATAACGTCACAGACAGACAGAGTTACTACGTATTAATAAATGATTTTTGTAAATGTATATAAATATGTATTAAAAAAAAGTGTTCTATCAGTTATCCAAGTTTGTGGCTAGAAGCGCTGTGTGATAATGTTCACCAACATTTATCTAGGTATACTATTAGTGCCGATAAATAGTATAGATTTGCCATTAAATTTAATGAAGATGTAATTAACCGTCGCCTCTCCTTATGATAAAATGCTTCCGCTTTTCTCGACCAGTTTCAATTAAAAACGACATTTCCTACGTGGAAGGTCTCACGTATCGAAAGAACGAGCCATTGAAAGCACAAGAAATGAGAAAGTATAGAAATTGCTCTGTTTGCTGATTGATGTGAAAATTGTATCAATGTTACAATCTATTTTGTTGTCGAATCGGAATATCGGGAAAGTAAACAAGATGTTGAACAAAATCATTTATGAATTAATATTTTAAAGTTACATTAATGTTGTATCTATCTATCTAAATACTTTTAAACGAGCAATTCTTGTTTAAGTATCACTACATAGTATAAAACAAAGTCGCTTTCTCTGTCCCTATATCCCTATGTATGCTTAAATCTTTAAAACTACGTAACGGATTTTGATGCGGTTTTTTTAATAGATAGAGTAATTCAAGAGGAAGGTTTATATGTATAATACATGCATAATAAAGTAGAGAAACACTGATAATTTTAGAGGTTTCTAATGTGATGTCGTAAATAAACACATTTTTTTGCGCTTACATTGCAAACGCTGGCTGAACCCCACGAGATATATCAAAATAATGTACTACAGTATTGTACACCTTAAAAACATCTTCAAAAAAGTCCGCGATGGTATTAGAAAAAATGTCTTACGCACAGCGAAGCGGGCACGGGTCAGCTAGTATAATATGATCTGACTCTCGGAAACGGCTTCAACGATTTTCATGAAATTATGTATGGAGGTTTCGGGAGCGATTAATCTAACTAACTATGTTTCATTTTAAGAAAACGTCATTTAATCCAGGTTTTCAGGCAATGAAATACCGAAAAACTCGGTCATCCAGGTAATGTTAAGTACCTGCCTAACTTGTTATCCTATCCTAATATAAGATTTCTGTTAAAAAATACTTTTTGTTTTGATAATAAAAACTTTTGTAAAATCATTCAAACTATCAAGCACTAGCGCGCTGTAACTTGTCATGTTTATTACCTTTATTATCATTGAAACTTGACAGGTCAAGCAATTGAGTGAAACTTTGCATGCTTGTAAAATTCCGATAACAATGTTTTAATGTGTGACAGGTGATCTCGCGCTGGTGCCCGAAAGTTTGAATGATTAACCAAAAGATTATTTGCCAAAAATATTTTTCAACAGAAAACTTATTGACACTGTTGGAGTGATGGTGTTTGAATTACCTACTAACGTTATTTAGTAGATCTGTGGCCTGAGCACGAACCACTATATCGTATCGACAACCTATTGTCCAAATGTCAAAACTGGCCCTTTTTGTATAGTAAAAGTGTCAGTTTTGGCATTTGGACGATATGTTGTCGATACGATAGTGGTTCATGCTAGGGTTATTGCGACTGGAATTCATTACAGAGGGGTCTCTGTTATGAATTCCAGTCGCAATAATATTGGAAGATGTGTTTAAATCACAACAAAAACATTAATTAGTTCGCTGATTGAATAACTCGAACAGAACTCAACGAAACAAAGCAATAAATCAAAGTGAACTTCACATTAATCTTAGAAAAACGCTTAGAACTCAGCGTAGTAGAAAATCTAGTTAGTTTCATTGACTCGATAGTAAAGGTGTGGTTTCCACAAAAATATCAAGAGACGATGATGGCCGGATATGTACCGTAATTTTTTATAACTAAAGAACTGACAAATACCTGATTACTCAAAATAAAATGCCATCTTTACATAGATACTTCTTTCTCAATTTACGAATGGCGTTTCATGGCGTTTTTTGTAAATTATTATGCAAATCACTACATAGTATAAAGCAAAGTCGCTTTCCGCTTCCCGCGTCTGTATGTATGTATGTTTGCTTATATCTTTAAAACCACACAACGAATTTTGATGCGGTTTTTTTTAATAGATAGAGTGATTCAGGAGGAAGGTTTATATGTATAATAACATGCTACCCGTGCGAAGCCGGGGCGGGTCGCTAGTTGTTTATAACTAAAGAACTGACAAATACCTGATTACTCAAAATAAAATGCCATCTTTACATAGATACTTCTTTCTCAATTTACGAATGGCGTTTCATGGCGTTTTTTGTAAATTATTATGCGAAGTTATATAATATTATATTTGATATTATGCGAAATAGGAGACGCGAAAGATGATCGACCTAAAGGAAAATAGTTTAGATAGACTAAATGAACGAAATAAAATTATAAAAAACTAAAATAGCATCACGACTGTAATTACCTGGAATAATAGACATCTACACAGATCTCCACACGCTCCAGGATAGTCAAAATTATGATGGTCACCTACGTGGAGCGGAGCTGCGCTAAGGTGTGCTGAGGTGTGCTGAGCGGACCGAACACAGCAGACATAATTAGATTTTTTAAGCGCTATCATTGTTCCGCTCCGCACAGCTCCGCGTAGGTGGAAACTCCCTCTTATGTCTCGATATGGATTCAATGATAGTATAATTATTGGGTAAAAACAACGTCATTTTCAATCTGCGTGTATTAGAACGTATGTTACCATTCGCCTAGACTCCTCATGCAAGGCGAACACTGTCGGACAACACATATGGGCTACAGATCCCGTGTAAACCACCGAGCGCGTTTCACGACGCGCCCCGCGGCGGGCTGTGACATTGAACCGGCCAATCAGAATGCATTTTTTACCGCTCCTGCAACGTTTTGAAAGAATTGTTTGTTTGAAACAAATAAACCAATAGGCGTCTATTGGGCTATGTGGTGTTACCTACTCGTATGTTCTCGTGGATAAATTATTCGTTTGCGATTGAATTTATTAACTGATCTCAAAGAAACTACCATGCTTTTCTTTTGTGTTTTATGTCAGCTATCTTACTTCCTATTATCCAATTATTAATGGGAAAGTGTCTACACTTATACACTACTCATATAAAGCGAAAAAAAAATATTATTACCAATTGTTGGATTTCTAGAAAAGCTACATTATCAGAGAGTAACATCTTAGTAGGCCTAAAAATATATAGACTTATAAACTGTTTGCAACGTTCTTTAGGTGGCTCAACTGATTCTTTTGTATTTTTTTAGTAATCTTTTTAATAAAAAAAAATTGAAAGCCCCACGAAAATTGCAATAGTGTCTTAGGTTAGATTATTGCAATGAGGCTTTCAGTATTTTATCAAAAAATAATATTTAATTAGTTCATGCGTGCGAAACCGGGGCGAGCAGCAAATGTAGCTAAAATTGATACAAAATATTTTCATCCGAGTACCACGGTAAATAAACCTACTAACCTAAAATATTGTTGGTAGACGCTAGTTTGAAATAAGCCTACAATTGTTGTATTGGGTAACAACACCTGTTTTCCAATGAATAAAACAAAGACAAACATACTTGGACAAGCATCATTGTTGTTTATTGTACAACACCTTACCACCTAGTACTTATTCTGTGACCTTACAACCCAACAGCAACAAAACACGTCCGTTCATAATTCTGAATGTAATTAAAATTCTCGATTGTTCACCTGTTCCTTGGCCATTATTCTCGACAACTCCCCATGAAGGTTCAATTTTCAATAATAGCGACAAGCAAAATGTTAATTTTAATAAACCAGACAACGAGCGTTGCACTTTCGAAACTGACCTCTAAAATCACTACGTGTGTAAGAACATAAAGACTAGTAGAATTAAAAAGTGTGACAATTACAGTATTATTACCTTGGTTGTTGTCTGCATCTGTAGAAATGTGGCGATCCCGGCTCTCACGCGGTTTTTGACACCGCGGATAGTGCCTTTCGAACTACGAATAGTCGACGGCGCATCCTCGTTCTTATAATCCTTTATTCCCGCAAAAAACTCCAGTTCGGGAACTTCACTTTCACTTTTCACATTAACACTTTTCACTGTTTCATCGAACTGCTTCTCGTTTAAGTGGAAATCGTAAAACTTGTCCGTGTCGAAGTAATGACTGCTGTAGCATAACTCTTGCTTCATCTTGTCCTGTTTCCGCTCCTCGTAAGTGCTCTCGCTTATAATAGAGGTTTTCGACGTATTCGATGTCAATGATGGAAGGGACGGCAGAGATTCAGAGTCCGAGCTCCTTTGCTCAATATTTAGCTGCGACACTAAACGGAAAGAAGTCAGCTGTGCGCTTTCTTTTGATATCATATTAGTTTGATCATTTATATTCTGGCACGCGTCCTCATGCTGATCGATTTCGCTTTCAGTTTCAATCATGCTGAGTTTCGCCGTGCGGTCTCTAATATCTTGGAGTAGACCTTGCGGTAGAAAGCCGTCTTTGTTCGGTTTAATAGTAAAAGACGGCATCTCCGGCGCGACAGGCGGCTCTACACTTTTTTCCTTTTTAAACTCGCCTTGACTTTCATAGGCATGTACGCTGCCGTTCAACTCACTACTGTTGAGAGAATCGCACGATATGTTAGAGTCGTTGTCTTCGAAATCCTCGCTCTGGCTGCAGTTTCTGGAGCTTATCATTGTGACCGAGATGGCTTTCTTTGCGCTAGATTTTGACGTCTTCTTTTTGGGCAGCGGCGGCGGCGTGCCGTCAAGGTCACTGCATGTCCCCGAATCCAGCGTGTCGCTCGGCGAGCACTGCCCGCTCGACATCACCATATTTGTCATGGAGTTCATGTACGAATTGCAATAAATGTACGGTGCTTTCTCCGTTTTCAAAATGTCTTCGTTTTCTATTATTTTCGGGCGATCGTCCACGTTCAATCTCACAAGACTGTTTTTCTTATAGAGGTCGTTAATCTTAAAACTGTCATAGTCAACGTCACTCTTCAGATGAACACTAGAAATCTTCGGTTTCGGTTTGTCGTTTTCTGTGTTGATTCTGATAGTGACCACATGTGGCCCGTTTAGAACGTCCGTGCTAGGTGTAATCGCGGGTCGGTCTGACTGGGTCGCCGCTATGAATACCGTTGCAGATGAGCTCTTCGTATTAAGGACGTGCGAGTGCATCGAACTTAGAGTGTCCATGTTTCGTCCGTCTTCATACCCGTTATTCCTATCATCGGCTGTGATTGTCGTGAATGTGGTGGAGCCTCTTTGATTCACTTTTGGTGGTAGTGAAGGTATGTATTCTATGCTCGGTCGGGGGGTGACGTCTTCCATGGTGGCTGGCGGAGCGGTTAATGTGTTGGCATAATTAACGGTATCCTGCTTACAATGCTGGTCGTAGTCTCGTAGATGTATATGGCATAATGGTTCCGGTGTGGCCTTCACTAGGTCAATGATCACTGCTCTCTATTCGAGTGTACCTGTAAAGAAACAAATTGATTTTATTAGCTAGTAGTTTTATCAATACTATTAACCTGGATTCTAAATTATTTTATAATAATAGATAAATTAATTGTAAAATAATGTCAGGTTATTAACCAAGAGTTAAGGCTTATCGGTCGCATTCCAAAGCATAAAACCTACATATAAATAATGTAAATGTAATTTAAAATGTCTCAACACATTGTCATGACCAATACTATGACCATAGACCTATATTTAAAACCGTACAAAAACACGTACGAAAAAATTACTGCGTAACGATTTCTTAAGTCTTACTATCTCGTTCGCATAAAAATAGTTTTTCTTTGCAATATGTTACTTAATTTGAATAGATAGAGATGTAAATGTTGGGCAAAGACTTGGTTTCTTAAGAATTGTGTCAATAAAATGGAGCGCTATTTTGTATTTTTATTTAAATATTTTACATTTATTACATTTTCGAAAACCATGTCACTGCTAATAATCGTCACTTGTTTTATACTAGCAGGGCTAATTTGTTAAAATTTGATTATCATGTTATGATGTTGAATGCAATACCTAATGTTAAAGAATACCTAATCTGTACACTTTTCATAGTAACTATTCACTGTTTATGCACCTATACCTACGCTTCTGCGTAGGTATTGTTATTGGAAGCGTTAGTATAGGTGCCTAAACAGCATAAAAAGTAGGTATTATAGCATTCAGTAGCAATAAATATTGGTATGAATATCCTAACATGATAATCATGTTTTTACAAAATAGCCCCACAGAATTTTTTAGGGTTCTGAACCAAAATGGTGAAATGGAACCCTTATGGTGCGTCTCACCATTTTGGTTTACACTTCGTCCGTTTGTCCGATATAGATATGATATTCGTCATGATCTCAAATGAACTTCTTTTGGATTATACGATTCAGATGGACGGTTGAAGTTTTACTAAAATATGGAGTCTACTGATGAAATTCAGGTAAGTTATTTTAAACAAACATACCTTACCTACTTACTATAATTACGTTTAAAAAAACCGGCCAAGTGCGAGTCGGACTCGCGCATGAAGGGTTCCGTACCATTATCTATAAAAACGGCAAAAAATCATGTTTGTTGTATGGGAGCCCCCCTTATATATTTATTTTATTCTATTTTTAGTATTTGTTGTTAGAGCAGCCACAGAAATACATAATCTGTGAAAATTTCAACTGTCTAGCTATCACGGTTCATGAGATACAGCCCTGTGACAGACAGACGGACAGACAGACAGACAGACGGACAGCGAAGTCTTAGTAATAGGGTTCCGTTTTTACCCTTTGGGTACGGAACCCTAAAAACTAAAAAGAAAACCGACGGAAATGTATCGACCAATCGCAAAGTCAAGGGACTATAATTTGTTTTTTAAGTATTTGAACGAACTGTCAGTCCTACATAAATATTATCTAAATGGGACCGATTTGGGATTATTCTTTACACAATAGAAAAAAACCATCAAAATCGGATGAGCAGGTAAAATGATATGCGTGGTCTTATATATCTTATACGCGTCGACTTGAGAACCTCCTCCGTTTTTCATCGTTTAAACGGTACGGAACCATCGGTGCGCGATTTCGCTCGCTCTTGGCCAGTTTTGGTTCTGGTATGCGTAACATTTGAGTTAGCATAATATTAAAGCATGCATATAAAGTTTCAAGATATTTGTAAAATTATTTGACAAGGCGATAAATATTTTTACAATTCAAATGAGTTTTTTTAATGACAATTTTGAAAATACTTTTAATACTTTTTATCGTGATCCAAGTCGAATGGTAGATGATGCATAAAATTATTAATCATTATAAATTTAGTTTTTTTAACGACGGTGGCCGTTTTATAACGAACGTTTTTATGACTGGCGTCACAGCTCAGTTGGTGGTAACTCTGCTTTCTGCGCTGCAGGTTGTGGGTTCGATCACCACCTAGGACAAATATTTGTGTGATGAACCTAAAAGTTAGTTCTGTGTTAAAGTGTTATAAAAAATCATATAAGAATTTACAAAAAAACGTTTATAAGTATTCTATCAGTTATCTGGTTCCCATAGTACAGCTTAGTTTGGAGCTAGATGGCGGTGTGATAATGACCATCAATAATTATATTATTATCTTTTTTTAAACATCTAACTGGCTAACGGCTTAGTTCACGTGGTATTTACGTGGTACGTGGTACCAATATGCTATTCCAGGTCACAAAATATATCTATTTAATTTTTCATCTAAAACTGTTTGCGTGTTTGAACACAGTTACATAGAAACTTCTTAGAAGCGGCATTGGGCTTGGAACCTGTCTCGTATGGACGTACTTGGGGATTACAGTCGTGTTTTTTTATTTTTTTTACAATACAAACTTTAAAAACACCGCATTTATACTCGCAGAATTGGTAGCTTACTAAATAACACTTCGAAACGATTATCCATGGAAGTGATGACTAATTTTATTTAGCAATATGATCGCAGCGACACGATTTCGTTTATAAATCTATGGTAATCTTAATGGTCGCATTAAAGTTATATAATTATATTTCCGGAACCAAGTTCTGAAATCGACCGTGAAATGAACAAACGAATTATTAAGGTATTTCTATAATAATCTACTTTGAAAGACAATCTTAATACTCGTTGTTAAAAGTATCTTGTGTAAGTATTTACAAAAAAAAAGTATTTAAGTATTTTATTAGTTATCAATTTCCCATAGTACAAGCTATGCTTAGTTTGGGACTAGACGGCGCTGTTTGAAATGTCCACCAATACTTATATATATTTACTAGCGACCCGCCCCGGCTTCGCACGGGTAGCATGTTATTATACATATAAACCTTCCTCCTGAATCACTCTATCTATTAAAAAAAACCGCATCAAAATCCGTTGTGTAGTTTTAAAGATATAAGCAAACATACATACAGACATACAGACGCGGGAAGCGGAAAGCGACTTTGCTTTATACTATGTAGTGATTATATTAATCCAAATGATGAGCTAAGAAAAGTTGTCTATTAGCCGATTAATTAGTATATTTGAGAGATGAAATTTTTAAAATAGTATAATATTTAATAGTAATAGCCTAGTGTACCTAAATGAAGCCACGGTTGATATTTACTACTCTACGGATGGTCGTAGATCTTAACTGTCAAAATAAACCTTGTCAAAGAGATACATAATACGACTACGTTATTATCATACCGGTCAGTCTAGAGAAACCGTGAATTTATTATATTCGCGATCAAAGCAATTATTGCAGAAAGTCACACCTTAAGGCGATACTTGAAATTTTTGACTTTTTGTATGGGCTGAATTTACCCGGATAAGACGGAAAAAGCTCTAAAACTGCAATATCTAGAAAACCATCAAATTTAAAAAAAAACCGTCTGTAATTTATTTAGCTAGTGTGATTATCTAACGAATTATATAAAAATGAACTGTTTAGCTATTCATAGTTTTTATTAAAAACGAAACTAGGGTTTTTGAACAAAACTGTATGTTTTGCGGTTATTGAGAAAAAACGATTCTGCATTCATCAAAAACATTTATTACTCGCCTTAAAATTACATTTGGACCTCATTTGCACTAGGGGACAATATGTAGCGGGACATGGCGGGCGATGTCGCGAGACACTCGTAGAACTCGTATCGAGTGACTATTGAGGGCACGTATAAAGTGCCGCGAGCTCGTGATGTCGCCTTTGATGTCGAATGATGTCCCGCGCAACGTCGCCCAACACGTAGAATACGTGTTAGGAGACAATGTTGCGGGACAAATGTCCCTTAGTGCAATCTGCTATGTAGAACTTCACTATCGCATTGCTCACAGGTACATACAGGGGCCGTACCACACGCTCAAAAGTAATATCAAAACAATATTACTTGCGGAGCGAAAATGACAGCGCTATACGAGTACGTATTGGTATGGCCCCAGATGATTATACAAATGTGTCTCAAAAAATTATATCAAGTGAATATCAATTTTACGAAAATAAAAATATTTTTTGTGACAGGGATTCGAACTCACTATTAAAAATCGAATTATTCACCTCTCACTTAGAAAACACGGTTCTTATTGTGTTCGGCTTTCTCGATTATCGATTAATCGAATAAATTGGTAATAATCGATTTGTCGGTGAAGACTGAATTCGAACTTTGAAATAGATACTGGCGCTAAAAATATATTTCACTCAAGCAGTCTGCCCCAACGTCGAACGGGTGTAATAATGATTTTATGGCTAGTTTTTTTAGGTTAAATTATTGAAGTTTTAGTAGGGATCCCTATTTTTTTCTAGTTATAAATATAGCCTATATGTTATTAAGTGATAATGTTGTATTCTAATGGGGAAAGAATTTTTGAAGTCCATTGTTTTTGAGTTTATTCGTTACAAACACACAAAAATGCAAATACTTCTTTATATGTTAGTATAGACTACGCAGAGTCTTACATAACGTATAAAAATGCGCAAAAAAATGCGCATGCGCATGAAAAGTTTGAAAATGTTGCTTTATCATCACATCACTCACAAATTGTGCAAACTATCTCAATCAATGTATCAGCTATAAAGTGTAAAACCGTGAACAAATTCATAATATCCTTGACTTTCAACGTTTTACTAAGACCGAGGTCTTGTACACGCGCAGCGATTAGCATAGCGTTTTTAAAAACCGGCCAAATGCGAGTCTGACTCGCGCACGAAGGGTTCCCCCCATTATCTATAAAAAACGGCAAAAAAATCACGTTTTTGTATAGGAACCCCACTTAAATATTTATTTTAGTCTGTTTTCATTATTTCTTGATATAGCGGCAACAGAAATACATAATCTGTGTTAATTTCAACTATCTAGCTATCACGGTTCATGAGATACAGCCTGCTTGTGACGGACAAACGGACAGACAGGCGGACAGCGAAGTCTTAGTAATAGGGTCCCGTTTTTACTCTTTGGGTACGGAATAAAGCATTTGGAAAGGTTACGACTAAGGTAAAACTAGTTAGTACCTATCTAATACAACATTTATTTTGCACCAAATGTATTGAAAAACGCTCAGCTTGTATATCAGTCAAGGTCTACCCAGTTGTAGAACTTATAAACGCATTACTGTAGAAACTTGGACAGGTGGTATCTGGTGAAAGTATCAGACATTTTGTCAACAGTGTAATGATTTGTTGTGTAACAGAAGAATTTGATTGTTGATTGACAGTAATTTGATGTCATTACGCACGGTTGCTTCATGTTTGGTTTGTGAATCTCGTAATCAATTTCATTATTCTCTACTTAAAAATAAGCAACGTATAGCATATTATGTAAAATGAAATCAGGTTAGTAATTTTGTTGTCAATATAATTGTGATTTTTAGGGTTCCGAACCTAAAGGGTAGAAACGGGACCCTATTACTAAGACTTCGCTGTCTGTCTGTCACAGGGATGTATCTCATGAACCGTGATAGCTAGACAGTTACAATTTTCACAGATGACGTATATCTGTTGCCGCTATACCAACAAATACTAAAAACAGAACAAAATAAGTATTTAAGTAAGGCTCCCATACAACAAACGTGTATTTTTGGCGTTTTTATAGATAATGGTACGGAACCCAGCGTGCGCGAGTCGGAGCTGCGAGAGGTTTTTAAATAGAGTTTTATATTTAAAAACCTATCTGGTAGTTATCCTATCAAAACTGACATATGACATAATGAATTTCAACCTCTCGTCAAAGAAAAATAATACTAAAGTTTTTGACTTCTCACAGCTCAGTTGGTAGTAGCTCTGCCTTCTGCGCTGTAGGTTGTGAGTTCGATCCCCAACCAGGAAAAATATTTGTGTGATGAAGATAGATGTTTGTTCTGTGTAATTAGATTTATTTTCCAAAGTTGGCTCTTCCAAAACACTAATTTAGTTTTTACTAAACAGTTTTTTTATATTTCGTTAGAAAATTATACTAGCTACATAAATGAAAGACAGTTTCTTTTTATGTTTGATGGTTTTCAAGATAATGCGGTTTTATCACTTTTTCCGTCTTAATCGAACTCAGACCATACAAAAAACATAACTTTCAAGCTTCACCTTAAGATTTTCGTACAATTGATTGATTTTATTCAGCACACGTTATACAACATGTTTTCCGATTGTGTTTATTAAATCAATTAACAAAAGGAAGTTATGAAATTACTTTCTCATTTAATGAGGAGTTCGCAGCATCACTTCAGTTTTATATGGTCTTAATTTGTTGTTTAGTTTTCGCAATTAATTGCATAAAGGTGTGACCAGAAATTGTGCGGCAATAAAGCACGGCAGCCGCGAGCTACCCGCCGCGCTCAAACGGTGTTATTGTTCGTTCATGGCATACTTGCCGCGCGCGGCTGCCGCGCTCGATTGCCTGCGCGGCAATCGATGTTTGGTCACACCCTAAGATGAAAAATATATGTGTGTTTTTACATTCAAGTTGCAGATTACTTACAATTGAAGTAAACGTTAGAAAAGATAATAATTACATGCAAGAAACAGACGAAAATTTATCAACCAATGGAAAACCAAGGGACGGTATTCGTTTTTTTAGTTTTACGAAGGAATTATTAGTCCTAAATGAATATAATTTAAATGGTACCAACTTGGGACTATTCTCTACATAATAAAAACCGGCCAAGTGCGAGTCGGACTCGTGCACGAAGGGTTCCGGACCATTATCTATAAAAACGGCAAAAAAAAACACGTTTGTTGTATGGGAGCCCCCCTTTAATATTTATTTTATTCTGTTTTTGTTGTTATAGCAGCAACCGAAATACATAATCTGTGAAAATTTCAACTGTCTAGCTATCACGGTTCATGAGATACAGCCCTGTGACAGACAGACGGACGGACGGACAGGCAGACGGACGGACAGCGAAGTCTTAGTAATAGGGTTCCGATTTTACCCTTTGGTAAAAAGAAAGAAAAAAAATAATACAATTGAATAATGAATTAATTTTAATAATGAATTAATTTAAATTAAAATAATGAATTGAGAACGTCGTCTTATTTCGTCGAACACTGTAATATTGTCATGTTTCTGTGTAAAAGGCAACCGAAATGCGCTTCTTTTCCGGTTGCATGTGAAAAGGTAATAAACAGAGTTCCACTTAGATATTTATGCAATTCATCACAAGTACTGTGGTATACTTAAAATATCGAAAGTTTGTATGTTTGTGGCTCAAACGACTGAATGGAATTAGATCAAACTTAGAATATAATAGCTTATATCCTGGAATAGAATATAGAATATTTTTATACGCTACGCGAGCGAAGCCACGGATGGTAGCTAGTTCATAATACAAGAGATGAAACTATCGTGTGAAAAACCTAATTCCTTAGGTCAGCGTTATGCACGAACACCTCAAGATTTTTTTAATATTCGCATATTTACAAACTGTTTTTATATCTTTGCTAATCAAATAGTCACGACTTCGAGTTACGCAAGTTTTTTTAAGTGTGACGAATGATATTGAATATCTGCTCAATGAGGCATGGAGCGAGTCTCTCTATCACTTTTCTTAGTACTAAAAAAGTCTATAAAGCTAGGTTTTCTTGAGAAAGCAGCGAAAAAACTTAATGTTGTAAAACATGTGTATTGAAATCGAAATGTTTTTTTTTTAAATTCGGAACACTGGAAATGTAATCTTTTTTCTATGCGATTATTGAAATTGGGCAGGACATACGTAGCTAGTAATTATATATAATTAAAACAAGCGTCCCGACCGACGTTGTCCTGTTAAATTTTAATAATCTCACAGAAACAAGCACTTTCAGTTTTTCCCGAACTTTACGCCACTCTTGTCACTTAGGGGTATATAAAATATCCAACGACATATTCTCAGACCTAATTAATATACACAAATAGTTTCATGATAATCGGTTATGTCGTTTTTGAAGAGTTTGGTTACAAACACACGAGAATTTTATATCCTACTAAAATAAATGCGAAAGTTTGTGAGTGGTTGTTTGGGTGTATTACTCTTTCAAGCAAAACTACTAAACAGATTTAGATGAAACTTTACAGTAATATAGCTTATACATCTAAATAACACATAGGCTACTTTTTATCCAGATACTACGCGGAGCAGCTAGTATTAATATATATTATAAAGAGGATAGATTTAATTGTTTGTTTGTTAAAGAAATAGAGCAAAGTGATGAACTACAATTTTATATAAAACATCAATATCTACAAAAAAGTCCGTAATGTCATATGTCTAACTATTAGAGATCTGTATGGGAACTTCGATAATGTAACCCAAGGTATAAAAAAATACCCATAAAATCATTATTACACCCGTGCGACGCCGGGGCGGACTGCTAGTATTAATATAAGTAGGACTATCAAAATAATAACAATTTGCCAAAAGCATAAAGTTAATAATGACGTCACAACTAAATAGCTAAATTACAATCTTCTTATAACTTGAAATAGTTGTAATGATGATATAATAACTATGAACTATTTTAATCGCCGGATGTTGAGTATGAAATTAAGTAGGTAGTTATTACTTCATAATTCCAATAAGTAACTTAATTTCAAGAATAGTGTAACTGTAAATGCTATAAGACCAAGGTTGACCTTAAAATATCGTTATTATAGCACATTAGAACTATGGTTTCATTTATTTCCGGCAAATTATTGAATTAAAAAAAAAACAATAAAAAAATAAAAACCGGCCAAGTGCGAGTCGGACTCGCGCACGAAATTCCAAATTTCCGTATCATCTATAAAAAACGGCAAAAAAATCACGTTTGTTGTATGAGAGCCCCACTTAAATATTTACTTTATTGTGTTTTTAGTATTCATCACCTGTGAAAATTTTAACTATCTAGCAGTAATAGGGTCCCGTTTTTACCATTTGGGTACGGAACCCTAAAAATGTATACAAAAAGTATTAGGCTGATTCAGTCTTGCATGACCCTGACCATATAAACGCTGAGCCAAGAATTAGCTTAGTTTTACAAAACAAGCAAAAAATCCTTCCATTCGTGATGGCATTATTTGTACAAGCATATTTAAATTTGATATAAATAATAATAATAATAATAAATAAATATTGGCGGACTTTACACACAGCGCCATCTAGCCCCAAACTAAGCAAAGCTTGTACTATGGGAACCAGATAACTGATAGAATACTTATACTTTCTTTGTAAATACATACTTATTATACATATTAACACCCAGACACAGAACAAACATCTATGTTCATCACACAAATATTTGCCCTGGGTGGGGATCGAACCCACAACCTACAGTGCAGAAGGCAGAGTTACTACCAACTGAGCTGTGAGGCATATAATAATGAAATATTGCATACTAGCTGACCCACGACAGACGTTGTCCTGTCCGACTGATGTCAGATTTTTTGAACACCAGCGCCATCTATACCAAATTCATCTATTATGCGTTTTATTATTTTAGGGATATGTTTCGTATTTTAAAGTAGTTTATTTTTTATTCGGGAATTATATCTACGTCGTCAGCAAATTTCATCTTAATCCATTTTGTTCTTCAGGCCTGATTGAGGCACAAATATATAAACAAACCTACAAACGTTTGCATTTATAATATTACTAGCTGCTCGCTCAGGCTTCGCACGGGTGGTACCTGGATAAATAGTAGCCTATGTGTTATTCTGATGTATAAGCTATATTAATGTAAAGTTTCATTTTAATCCGTTCAGTAGTTTTTGCGTGAAAGAGTAACAAACACACACAAACACTCACAAACTTTTGCATTAGAATTAGGATAGGATAATAAGATAAGACTCAAACGACAATTAGACAACCGTCAGTCAATTCCAACCGTCTCCAACTCAATCTATGGCAAAATATTTTAAGATATTCGACTTCATTGGTCAATAAAAAACCGGCCAAGTGCGAGTCGGACTCGCGCACGTAGGGTTCCGTACCATTATCTATAATAAAACGGCAAAAAAACACGTTTGTTGTATGGGAGCCCCACTTAAATATGTATTTTATTTATTGTTATAGTGGCAACAGAAATACATAATCTGTAAAAATTTCAACTGTCTAGCTATCACGGGTCATGATATACAGCCATGTAACAGACAGACGGACAGCGAAGTCTTAGTAATAGGGTCCTGTTTTTACCCTTTGGGTACGGAACCCTAAAAACCACAATATAGGTTCTCCATCATAGGCTAAATCTACAACTGATTGGGTTATTTTTAGTACGAGTTATACTAGTAATATTTTTGACCCAATGATACCCGAACATGAGGTAAGCAATAACCCTCATTTATCTTCGCTAAAAAACAAGGTCCGGTAAAAACCATAAATAGGCAGGCTCTTCTATATATAAAGCGTCAACATATTATTCAAAACAAAACGAGACGCTATCATAATTTTCAAGGTGTCTAACTAAGAGCCTGTGCACACCACGTTTTTCAAACGCGCCGTCGACGCGCGTTTGTTGCATTGCAATACAGACGCGAGTCGGACGCAGCCTGTTTTAAAACGCGCGTCATGACGGTACATTTTTATCATACTAGCCGGCCCGTGACAGACGTTGTCCTGTCAATTTTCCATAATCAAATAGAAAAGACTGAATGTTTTTAGTCTGTGATGTCAAATTTGTTGCACACCAGCGCCATCCCTTTTGCGTTTTTTTTTTATCGTTTTGGGGAAGTTATTAATTTTTTAAAGTAGTCTATTATTTATTCGGGCATTATATCTACATCTACAGCAAATTTCAATTTAATCCGTTTTGTCGTTTAGGCCTGATTGAGAAACAAACATACATACAAACTCACAAACTTTCGCATTTATAATATTATTAAGATAGAGCAGTTTGTTGTCGTTTGTATCGATACATACGCGCATCTATATCGATTCTAACACGTGTTTGAATTTATACAGGTGTGCAAAGGTCTACAAGGCGTCAACTCGCGTGCGTATCGCGTCTGTATCGCTACAAACGCGCGTCGACAGCGCGTTTAAAACGTGGTGTGCACAGGCACTAATAGGGATTCATTATTATGCGATAATCTGGTACCAAAATGATTATCCTAATGATCATGGCCTTTTAAATGATACCGACATTTAGATAGAACTTAAAAGTCACTCTGTCAAGGCTGAGGCGCGGAATATACCTATCATAAGACTGCACTCTTGATGCTACCAAAAAGTATTGATGTGTTCGCGGAGCAAATGTTTTAGAGGCATTTCCAGTTCTATGTTTTTTTTAATTGCCAATCTCGGATATAAGGATGTGTCTGTTATAAATGTATGTTCCACGTAAGGTAAATCCTACAAGTGTTACTTACAAGTGTCTCTTACAAGTATCTCTTACAAGTGCATTTTACAAGAATAAATGCTAATTGCATACTCGTACTTGTAAGAGACACACGTAAGAGACACTTGTAAGAGACACTTGTAAGAGACACTTGTAAGAGACACTTGTAAGAGACACTTGTAAGAGACACTTGTAAGAGACACTTGTAAGAGACACTTGTAAGAGACACTTGTAAGAGACACTGATAAGAGACACTTTGGGAATCACTGATCTAGCTCCTCAGATGTTTAAAAGTGATCTTTGTGATTTTATTAAAATAAATACCTTTTGATTTTGAGTTCGACAAAAGGTTGCCAGTTCTACCGCCACGGAATGGCGCGTGATAAAAAAAATCTAGATGTATCTTATATTTAAAATACTTGTTTTTAACCGTGACTTTATACTCGTATCTTCGAAGCATCTACTTGACCTTTCCAAGTAAGGAGCACAGCTCTTTTTGAGCCGTAAAACTTTATGTAGAAAGACAAAAAATGTTTTAACGAGTATCTGTTATGTAACTATATAAAAAGGCATCAAAATGCTATAACGCCATCAACTTTTTTGTTGAAAATCATGACGTCATCGACAAATACCAAAACATCAAAACAAATTCGAGAAAAACATTTTTTTATGTTTTAACTTATAAAATAAACTTGATTCGAAGTATAACTACGTTTACGAGGGCCTATTTCTTGATTTGCTAAAATATGAATCTGTTTTTACAAGCTTTTATTTAACTAGCAATGTATGTATGTATGTAACTATGTACTTAAGTAACTATGTATGTTTGTTAAGGTGGAATCATGCAACTCAATTTTGAAGCAGTTATCCCCAACTGATTGAGCTGAAATTTCGCATATGTAACTTCGGTGACGATGCAATAATATGGTGACAGTGAGCTGATCTGATGATGGAGTCAGGAGCTGTTCAACAGACACTCACAATAGAATACTTCGATTGAGTAAAAACTTCGCATACTTGTCAAGTTCCGATGACAATGTTATTATGATGTGACAGGTGATAGCGCGGTGATAGCTTGTCACTAAAAATATTTTTCACCAGAAAACTTATTACTTTTTAGCTTCGGAACCCTAATAACCCTATCACGATCTTAATAAATTAACTATTGACCGGGACAAAATACTTTGTTTTTGTATGTTACATTAGTGTTATCTGGTATCTTCCCTTGTCCATTAGACCATTAGACGGACCCGTCTGGAACATATTTTAGTTGTTCAAACAGTATACACTAAAAGCTATGCCGTTTTTAGGGTTCCGTACCTAAAGGGTAAAAGTAACCCTATTACTAAGACTTTGCTGTCCGTTTGCCCGTCAGTCTGTCACAAGGCTGTATCTCAAGAACCGTGATAGCTAGACAGTTGAAATTTACAGATGATCAATTTCTGTTGCCGCTATAACATTAACAACAAATACTAAAAACAGAGTAATAAATATTTTAGTCGGTAAAGTTAAAGTTAAAGTTATACAACAAACTTGTTTTTTTTTCCGTGTCTTATAGATAATGGTACGGAACCCTTCGTGCGCTAGTCTGTGTTGTTTTTATTAATGGTTTAAACCAGAACAGCATATTTATGAGATTTTTTTAGTTGTAAAAAAACCGTCTTGATCTTTATAAAGAGTCAAAAAGATCATTTTTTATACACTAATATAATATTGATATTAATGCATATTTCATACAATGCTATCTAACCTGAACTAATTCAATAATTTTATGATAAAAATTGACTGTATAAATCTGGTTAAGATATTTGAGATGAAAATGAAACAGGCATAGCTTCACTTAAGACGTTTAAAAGTGATCCTTGTGATTTTATTGAAATAAATATAATAATTGACTTTTACTTTTTGTTTATTTGTAAAGTTATGTATTTTATTTCACTCTTGTTCCTACACATTTATACTGTACTAGCTGAACTCGCAAGAGACGTTGTCCTGTCCAAATTTCAATAATCTCATAGAAAAAGTACTTTCAGTTTATCAAATTTTACAATTTTTCATTCCGATTTCAGTGCACAAATGTACAACAATGAGTCTTTGAAGAAAATGTTCCATAAAAACCTTAGAGTTTTATACAAACTTGCCCCCGTTTTTCACCCTCTTAGGGGTAAAATTTCGGAAAATCCTTTCTTATCGGTTGCGTCAACAAAGAACGCACCCTCCAAGTTTCAGGTCCCTACGATCAGCGGTTTAGGCTGTGCGTCGATCTCAGTGATTCAGGACAAAGCATTTTATAGGTATAGATTACTATTGACAGTTGTCATGTCATGGCCGCCGCTTGATATGTAACTAAAGATTTACTAATCGCCGTCTGCTTTCCAACCGTGAACTAAATACCCATAAACAAGTTGCAGCGGATGGACCGACTCCATATTTAGCACCTCAGTCTTCAACGTGATTTATATATTGATTCGAATCGGCTCATTGGTCAGTGAATAGAAATTGATGATGAATCGCTGATGATAGATCATTACTTGCTCATTATAAAGTGAAAATTATTTTAATTAGAAATTATAAAAAACCCATAGGGCAGTTACTGAATCTCACGAGTTTAATAGTAGGGTGAGAGCGCCAGTTGAGGGCACTTTAACATTTTAATTACATAAAAATAAATAAATTAATATAAATAGAGTCACAACTGTAATTCCCAAGCACGGTAGACATCCTCTCAGATAATCCAGGCGCTTTTTTTTTAATTACAACATTAAAATAAACGGTTTGTATTGTAAAAAAATATTAAAACGACGATAAACAACATAGAATAGAGTAGAGAGATCTATCTCTTAGGTTAAGCAAAGGTTTTGTGACAGGCGATATTTATTTATTAATTATTCATATTTGAATTGGGAAAACGCGAAATCATTAGTTGTGGTCAATCAAATATGGGGTATAACGCATCAGAACTGTCACTAATAAAAAATTACCATAGACAAATAATTGTTTTAACTATATATTTTATACAAGTGTGTTTGCTAACTACCAAAATTAAAAATGCCGAAAGCCGGAGTAGGCACCACAACAGGGTCTGTGACCCAATCTAAGGTTTATAACTTTTAAAAATATGATTGAATGATACCTGTCATCTTTCTTAATATCACTAGCCGACCCGTGACAGACTTTGTCCTGTCAAATTTCAATAATCGAAAACAGTATTCGATTATTGACTGATTGTTTTTAGTCTGTGATGTCATATTTGTTGCACACCAGCGCCATCTATGCCAAAATCATCCCTTTTGCGTTTCTTTATCATTTAGGGGTTGTTTTTCGGATTTTAAGATACCCTATTATTTATTCTGATTTTTTATCTACATACTACAGCAAATTTCATCTTAATCCGTTTTGTCGTTTAGGCCTGATTGTGGAACAAACATACATTTCTTTTAACAAACTTTCGCATTTATAATATATCATACTAGCTTATGCCTGCGGCTTCGCATGAGTGGGACTCGTACTCGGATAAAATGAAACCACTCTCCTATGTCACTCTCCGGCCCATGAACTATCTCTATGATCTGTTGTTCCGTTGTCCGAAAGAAGAACAAACAAACCAACCACTTTCGTATTAATAAAGTAAAAATATATATTCATTAGATACTCATGGATTATCTGACTATTCCTAACCCTTTTATCAAAGCAGGAAACACGTTGTTTTATTGATGAAGTTTAAGTCTAAACATTGTGATGCGTTCATCGACTGTACCATACGTAAGTATTCGACTGGCCTCACAGCTCAGTTGGTAGTAACTCTGCCTTCTGTGCTGTAGGTTGTGGGTTCAATTTCCACCCAGGGCAAACATTTGTGTGATGAACATAAATGTTTGTTCTGTGTCTGGGTTTTACTATGTATATTATGTAGGTATTTAAAAAAACGATTCTAAGTATTCTATCAGTTATCTGGTTCATTTAGTTTGAGGCTAGATGGCGTTGTGTGTAAAGTCCGCCAATATTTATTAATTTATTTATTATTATTATTTTATTCACACATAGAACACTTGAACACTTTTGTGTGGCAGAATATGCAACCTTTTAAGCATTACGCAAAATATTAACAGCACTTTGCAAAGTCGTGTTAAAAATTGACTAATAAACAAGTCATGCCAACAGTGCGTTCAAAAGTACATAACAGAAAAGTATGTAAGATTATTTTTGATTAGTTTAACTCTCTGTTTGGAAATTGTAATTCTTCGGTGAAGGGCGTTAATATTTGCGACACAGTTTTCGAAACTACTACGGATATAACAATTGTTTTCATAATTTATGTTCCGTGTTTCGTTACAATAAAGATTTAATTTATTTTATTGATACCTTCAAAACACTATAAAATCCTAATCCTTATAATATTATAAATTCGAAAGTTTGTGATAAGGCTGCTATGTTTGTTCCCTAATCAAAAATAAACAACAAAACGGATTAATATTAAATTTGCTGTAGTATGTAGATAAAAAATCAAAATAAATAAAGGAGGAATTTAAAATAAGAAAAACAACCAATGATAAAAAACGCAAAAAGGATGATTTTGGTATAGATGGCGTTGGTGTGCAACAAATCTGACATCACAGACCAAAAACATATAGTCGTCATAGCAACGCAGTTTTGACTAATGAATGATACGCATTCTACCAAAATTTGTAATTTTTTTTATCAGTACAAGGTTTGTAGGGAAAAAATTGGAAGTTGCCTGAAATTGCTTTTTGCTATGCGATTAATTATAATTGTCAGGACAACGTCTGTCACGGGTCGGCTAGTAATACATACATTAAATTTTGAGTATATCCGGTGGATTCCCTCCGAAAGAAGAATGGTAGCGATTGATTTTAAACCTAAACCCGACTACTATAAAGCTTATATTCACTGAACGCAATAGAGCAAGTGACACAAACCAACGCGGCATTAGCAGGCAGCGCACGCGCAGCTTTCAACGCTGACCGATTTGAGTGTGTGCGTCGTTAGTCATAAAAGTGATTGAGTTGTTTGTATGAAGCTTGGAAGAAGCTGATTGGACTTATTAGAATAAACCATGCTGTGATGTTTTGGCGTTTTTTTTGTAGACAAAGAATAATGATAGACTTAGGTGTAAATTAAATAGGTACGAGAATCATTGATAAATAGTATATTATGCAACTAGTGAATAAAGGACGGATTTAAAGCGAGGGCCGTAGATGAGTCACGAGCAAGTGAAGGATTCTAATGATTGAATCACGAGCGCAGCGAGTGATTCAACTGTTATAATCCTGAACGACGCGAGTGATTCATGGCCCTCGATATAAATTCGTACTTTATTCAGGAGTTGTATACTATACTTTATACCATGACTACGAGAATATTTATTTAATCTAATGCCAAACTCCTTGTCGCAAATATCGACCAATCAAATCTCGAGAATTTATTTGCACCAAAGAGTTTTGAATTTCGAATCTCAGCGCAAGGAGTTTGTGTAAGCATTGAAATAGAGACCGGATATATTTTGTGTTCCAAATTCAAACACCAAAATAGTGAATAAAAACAAAACAGTGAATAAAAGGCCTTTTTATTCACTGTTTTGCGTGAATAAAATAAGCTTTTTATAGTAGGTATGGTATAAAAATAATTATATGAAGAGAAGATACATAGTAACGTTATTGGAACTAAATGATATATTATCCTATTTCATATGGGGTCAGTACAACATGTAGATAAACATGTTGCAAATGAATAAAATAAATAGGATCACAATTGTAATCCCCAAGTACGGTAGACAATCTCTCAGATCTCCAGACGCTTAGATCCTTTGAAGATGTCTAGTGGGATTCAGAGGAACGTCCAAACATTATATTTGGCGCATGCCCACATTTTGCTGTAGTTAGCATTCCGTACGTAACAAGTTGCAAGCATCGCTGCTTATAAGAATACTAACTGGTTTCCTCACGATGTTTTCCTTCACCGTTTTGAGCACGTGTTTTCGATGCGCATATATTTTTTTCAAACAGAAAAATCTATTGATGCACGCCTGGATTCGAACCCCCGACCTTCAAATTGAAAGTCGAGGTACCTCCCACTCGGCCAACACGGCTATAGTTGCAAATGGATTTGGCTTATAATAATCTAAGGTTGTTGGTATTCAAATATTCTTATATTGAACAGTATTTTATATTTGATTACTAGCCGTGTCTAATATTAACGAACCGGCCAAGTGCGAGTTGGAGTCGAAGGGTTCCGTACCTTTATATATAAAAAAACTAAAAAAAATAACACGTTTATTGTATGGGAGCCCGTTTTTAATATTTATTTTATTCTGTTTGTATTTTTTTAATAAAGCGGCAAAAGAAATACATCATCTGAGAAAATTTCAACTGTCTAGCTACCGCGGTTCATGAGATACAACCTGGTGATAGACAGACAGCGTAATAGTAATAGGGTCTCGTTTTTACCCCTTTGGTACGGAACCCTGAAAACGATCCGTATTTACTACGGGTGTTAGCAAAAATAATCTAGCATAAACCGAAGGCTTGCTTATAAAACTTGACCTTTACAATAGACGGTTACCGATGTATCTTTACGAGTGTACTCTGTGGACGCCTAGAGATTGTAACTGTCAGAATAAATTTGTAAAACGCAAAGACATTAACCTACGTTATTTTACCGATATAAGTCGGTAGGTAATAGAAACCGGGCATAAAATAAGAATCAGCTGACATTATAAAACACTGCTCTATGTAACTACATTTTTGTATTACGTTTAGAAAACTAAAAAAACCCGACGAATATGTTCCGACCAATCAAAAAAAGGGAGTAATTTTGGAGTAAAAAAAAACGAAAAATATTAACACTTATTGTATGGGAGTCCCACTTTAATATATATTTTATTCTGTTTTTAGTGTTTGTTGTTATAGCAGCAGAACAGAAATACATAATCTGTGAAAAATTCAACTGTCTAGCTATCACAATTCATGAGATACAGCCCTGTGACAGACAGACGGACAGACGGACAGATGGACAGCGAAGTCTTAGTAATAGGGTCCCGTTTTTACCCTTTGGGTACGGAACCTTGGTCCTTCGTTAATCTTAGGTATCAGAAACTATGAATGTCATGGTAACATAGATACAGGACAAAGTATCATTTATCTAGTTCTTATCATTTCATTATCATTTCATAGTACTTTGCTTAGTTTTAGGCTAGATGGCGCTGCGTGATAATGTCCACCAATATTTATTTATTATTATTATTATTCAAGTCAAGTCGGGACAATCACCCACCACGCCACCAAGGATTATTATTATATTTTATACTCATCATGACTTTAAAAAAAACTGATCACTAAAATTCAAAAGGTATAAAAAGAACACACCTACATCTGCTCAAAATTCCCGCGATCCTATTTATAACTTTTTTCTAAATCCTGAGCATGTATGCGTGTTTATGTGTTCGTCTAGGCGTATGTGTGTGTGTAATAGACCGGAAACATCTACCTGCGCTTGCGCCGAAGCATAACTTTATAAGCTCTGGTTGTCTAAAAAGCGGTGAACGTATTCTATAGCGGCGAAGTTTTAGATATTCCTTATTTAGTTAAGGATGACTTACGCTAGACCGTGCTACGGCCGACACTCGGCTCGGTTCAATATTTATAGAGTTATAACTATCGTTGTTAAGGCGCTCCCAGTCGATGATTATTTTTGTTCGAAACGAAAAAAGAAACTCTTCTGAACAAGCCACATCTCCTATTTTATAATGTATAGTATATGTGAATAATGATGTACCCATCTTTAATCACTTCGATAAATAATCCTACCGACCGCTGCAATGACGACAAACACACGTCAGCGCGTGGTCCGCCTTAGCTTTTCGAATAAATTAATGATATAAATTATGTATAATTACTTATCAAAAATCTATTCTAATAGAAATCTAGATCTACATATTACCTATCTTTAACAATAAATCACAAGTTGATTTTAATAGTAGGTATATAAAATATTTCGATCATAAATTCTAAAACGTATCATTTTGAAATAATATCTTTATCGTGAAAAGTTTCTGCTATTATGTTTTCAGCTTAATAGAAATCTAGGTAGGAACCTGAAGTAATATACTTATAAAAATAGGAGATGTGGCTTGTTCAGAAGTATTTCTTTTTTCGTTTCGAAAAAGAGCAATCGTCGACTGGGAGCCCCTTAATCACTTTAAATATAAATACGGCTAATTACCACGTTTTTTCTTGTATTCTGACGTTTTGAGACAGTTCTGATGCTCTTCATCGTGAGCATCGTCCGCGACCGCGATCAATAAAAATAAATAAAAAATAAATATTGGTGGACATTATCACACAGCGCCATCTAGCCCCAAACTAAGCAAAGCTTGTACTATAGGAACTAAATAACTGATAGAATACTTGTAATCAATGGCATCGATGTTAGAAATGACGGTCATCTATACCGCTATCTAAGAAACTGAGTCTTAGTATGTCCTAATATGTGATAAAAAATAATATCTTGGTAGCAGGATGCGTTGGATTGATGTCTTTTGTGAAGAACTAGAAATGACCGCGACTCTTTCCGGCTTAAAAAAGTTAGAGCAAAAAGTAATTTAAATAAATATTGCTGGACATTTCACACATCGCCATCTAGCCCCAAACTAAGCAAACCTTGAACTATAGGAACTAGATAACTGATAAAATACTTAAATACTTTTTTTTGGAAATACAACTTAAGATATAATAACACCCAGACACAGAACAAACACCTATGTTCATCACACAAATGTTTTTCCTGGGTGGGGATCGAACCCACAACAGCCCAGAATTGACCAATTACGCCAAGAAGATGAGAATAACCCTTTGTTTTTCAATCCATTGTTCGAATTGTCATTACTTTTTAAGCATCACTTTATTAAGTTTGCCAATTCATAAAAAATAATCTTCTAACAACCTGAACCGATTTACCAACCTATTCTAAGGTACCGAATCGCGTGTTCTATCCCAATCGATACCAATTATTAATATAAATCGGTACTGTGTATCGTAACACCTGTACCAATACTTTCACTTTAGGATTTATCTTGGAAGAAATCGATTATACAACTCGCTCGTGCGTAATGCTGCTAATTAATTGTTCTTCCTATGGTTGTGGGGGAGATGTATGTGTGGACTGAATTAGGTCCATGGACCTATGACGAGATGCATGCAAAAGTATTGCTGAGTAGTAAGCAATAACACGTTTATGAAAAAATGCGATAGTCATGATTCTTCCTATGGTTATGAAGGAGATATAAGTGTGGACTGAATCAGGTCCCATGGACTCATGACGAGATGCATGCAAAAGTATTGCTGAGTAGTAAGCAATAACACGTTTATGAAAAAATGCGATAGTCATGATTCTTTCTATACTCGTGAGGGAGATGTATGTGAGGACTGAACCAGGTCTCATAGACCTAATGACGAGATGCATGCAAAAGTATTGCTGAGTAAAAAATAGTGATAGTCATGATGTACGAGTAAATACTAAAAAATTGGAAAACTCACTGTTCCCACAACTAGGTCTATTAAACTTAAGAATTCCTTTCAAGGTAACGTGTACGCTTCCATAACAATATCCCAAATGACATGCTAAAGCTGTCTTTTAATATAAAAACTGATTTTGAACAAAAAGTATACTTAAAAAAATATATGGTAATTAATAATGTCAAAACTTGGAGTCCAAAAATTATTTATCTTGTTATTTTGTATGAAACCATTAATTGTACCTACAAAGTATTTATAATAAACTAGCGACCCACCCCGGCTTCGCACGGGTAGCATGTTATTATACATATAAACCTTCCTCCTGAATCACTCTATCTATTAAAAAAAACCGCATCAAAATCCGTTGTGTAGTTTTAAAGATATAAGCAAACATACATACACGGGAAGCGGAAAGCGACTTTGCTTTATACTATGTAGTGATGAAAAAAAAACAAATTATCTTAGTAATTACAAAAAAGAATTCACAGCGATTAAAACTTACACAATCTTGTGGGTTTATTCGTATAAACGGCGATGGACTTGCAATCTAACACGTATGGAATGTTAATGCAAAATGTGGACACGTATCCGCCAAATGATATGCTAGGATATGCCACTGACTACTCCCTTTAGGCATCTTCAAGGATCCGAGCGCTTAAGGATCTGAGAGCCTAAAGTTAAAAAAAACTGGCATTAGACCAGGACTTATTATATCTTCACTACATAGTATAAAGCAAAGTCGCTTTCCGCTTCCCGCGTCTGTATGTAATATATGTAATATGTATGTATGAATGTTTGCTTATATCTTTAAAACTACACAACGGATTTTGATGCGGTTTTTTTTATATATAGAGTGATTCAAGAGGAAGGTTTATATGTATAATACATGCATAATATATTAGAGAAACACTGATAATTTTAGAGGTTTCTAATGTGATGTCGTAAAAAAACACATTTTTTTGCGCTTACATTGCAAATGCTGGCTGAACCCCACGAGATATATCAAAATAATGTACTACAGTATTGTATACCTTAAAAACGTCTACAAAAAAGTCCACGATGGTATTAGAAATGTCTTACGCACAGCGAAGCGGGCACGGGTCAGCTAGTCTAATATATAAAATTTCCATGTCACAATGTTAGTTACCGTACTCCTCCGAAACCGCTCGATTCTCATGAAATTTTGTGAGCATATTGAGAAGGTCTGAGAATCGACCAACATCTATTTTTCATACCCCTAACTGATAAGGGTGGCGTAAAGATCGGGAAAAACGCAGAGTGCTTTTTTCTGTGGGATTATTGACATTTGACAGGACAACGTCTGTCGGGACAGCTAGTATAGTTATAGATAGTAAGTCTGTCTGATCACCCGTCACCGCAGACTCACGATCTGCCAAGGTTCAAAATGATTGTTAATATATATATCTTAATATGAAAAAATCATAAGGAAGTTTTTATTCTGATTGATTGATACCAGTTACTTTCTGTCTTTATGCATTCAGCGTGTTAGAATGAGACAAATATATCTTCATCAGACAGGTCTGGCTGTTCCGTACCAGGGTATTCACTCTTATCTGCTGGTTTATTTCGTAAAAAAACTATGATTTAGCATATTATGGTTTTCAATGCTTTAAAATTTATGAGAATATTAATGTCATAATAACTATTATAGAATTTACTGTACTGTACTGAAAGGCATAATATGATAATCATCGATTTTTACGAAATAAGCCATAATTGTTTGTTATTAACAAACGTAATTGTACATTTAGTCTAAAATGATTAATTTGTTTAGATTTCCATGTTTACTCCTTCTTAGGTTTTTATTAATTAAACTGTTGCTAAGTAAATATTCGAACGTGTGTTGTATTATTGATGATGGTATCTTAATTTGTTTTTTAAATAAAATATTGATAATACATGAATCATGTATCATTCCATACACAGTTATAAAGATACACTTGAAGAAACTTATCAAACTTGAATCATTAGAGATCTGATTCATATTTTGTCGAAATATGGTTACTGATTCTTATCAAAACTATTATAATGCAATGATTCATATTGCATCCGGTTTGTTTTGTTGTACAGACGCTTAGATACTTGAAGATGTCAGAAGTAGTCAGAGGCATGTCCAAACATTACATTAAGCTATGACTGCTTAATGTAAGCTGAAATATGACTGTTGGGTATTTTGTTACCTAGGTGTTTTAGTTTCTCTTCGATGAAATGAAATATGATCACGACTATAATTTCCAAGTACGGCAGACATCTCCAGGCGGATCTCTAAAGAGGGTAGTCAGAGGCAAGTTTAAACATATTTGGCACATGCCCACATTTTGCAGTAGTTAGCATTTACATGACAGATAGCAAGCCCATCGCCGCATGCAAGAATTCATATATAAATATTGTAAAACAATATTGAATGTCGAAACTAGGTCTCTCAAACCGATTCAAAGACCTACCAGTATTCACAGAATGTCATTTGTGCCACGGACGAATTCTCCACTAACCCTCGTATTCAAGAACGACACTATGAGAACACGCACCCACAGGTGGACGAAGTCTTTTTTCACAAAAATCACTTTAAGTGTTGTGCGACACTGATAGTGTGACTTGGCACTTTGTCGTGTGCCTCTAGCCAAAGTTGAGCTCTAAAGGGACACGGTAGCGTGCGCCATAGTGTTGCTCAACACATAAAGTGATGTTTATGAAAAAATATTTCGTCCACTGTGGGTGCGTGTTCTCATAGTGTCGTTCTTGAATACGGGGGTTAGTCATTTATTCCGGTTACATAGCATTTCCGTTCAGTCATACAAATTCTCAATTTCAGTCGTATGTTTCGTCATCGTGCTAACGAACTTTCGACCGACTATCGGCTTACAACGATAATTTTCAAATACCTGGTACACTATGTTCAAATTACTTTTGACTGGCCTCACAGCTCAGTTGTTAGTAGCTCTGCCTTCTGCACTGTAGGTTATGCGTTCGATCCCCACCCAGGACAAATATTTGTGTGGTGAACATTGAACATAGATGTTTGTTCTGTGTTATTATGTATCATGTATTCACAAAAAAAAGTTTATTTTAGCATTCTATAAGTTATCTCGTTAAAATAGTACAAGCTTTGCGTAGTTTGTGGCTAGATGGCGCTGAGTGATATTTACAGCTTATTGCGTCATCTACATCAAATTTAAGACAATAATTGTGATATTTTTTATCTGGTTTTTGTTTATTTCGTAATTATTCTGTATTATATTATGTCTTATATGTTAAACATCATTAAAACTAAATATATAAAGAAAACCTTTTTGAATTTAAATATGCAGGTGTTATTGGATTATTTATTCAACTACCTAAAGAACATCTGTTTAACATTTATGAATTTGAAGTCAAATAAATATAATTTACAAATGAAAAATAATCTAGTTTTTAGGGTTCCGTACCCAAATGGTAAAATTACCCGGTACCTTATTACTAAGATTTCGCTGTCCGTCTGTCTGTTACAGGATTGTATTTCATGAACCGAGATATTTAGACAGTTGAATATTTCACAGATGATGTATTTCTGTTGCTGCTATATACTAAAAACAAAATAAAATAAATATTTCAATGAAACCAATACAACAAACGTGATTTTTTTCCGTTTTTAAAGATAATGGTAAGGAACCCTTCGTGCGCGAGTCTGACCGGGATAAGATCCTGACCGGGAGATCGGGATAACAATTCCTATTCCCCATTAACAACCCTACTGTCCTATTTCATTCACAGCAAGAACCGCGCATGTTTGTTTATTTTGTGCAAATATTGAGAAAAATACGAAGAAGACCAGCTGTCTGCTGTTAGCTGTGGCCTGATGAATTGGATAGTTTGCTTCCAATATGGCATTACAGCTTTCATCTTTATTACCTATCGTATACATTTTTAAGTTGACTTGAATGGGTAATTGAGGAAAGACGTTTTGGGAAAGTTATGAAACTGTGGCGTAAGAATATAAGTATGTTAAATCCATATGTCCAAAAAATGCCGCTACTGCACTTGACTGTCGTCCGACATGTCGGGCGACGTAGCGTAGGAAATTACCGCAGGCGACATCTACGGTAGACTCCTCATGCAAGACGAACTCTGTTAGACAACACATATGGGCTACATTACATATGCTGTTTAAACCACCAAGCGCGATTCACGCGCCAAGCGGCGAGCTGTGAACCGGCCAATCAAAATGCATTTTTACCGCTCCCCCTCAACATAATTGTTTGTTTGAAGTAATGAAGCCATCAGGCGTCTATTTGGGCTATGTGGTCGATGATCTACGGCTAGCAGCACAGACGTTACACTATCAACATATCTCTCGAAAGTCGACCGAAACGAATTCCACATGACGGGCGAATTCACGCGGGACGTCGCGGGACATCTCGTCTGACATGTTTCTTCGTGCAAAAACAGCATATCTTTGAAATACATTTTTTGTTTACTTATTTATTATAGAAAGTATGTCTTAAGTTATTTTTTATAACAATTTTCTAAACCGATAAACTCATAAGTTTGCGTTTTTATTATGTCAGCTCATGGCAGGTAATTGAATAATGGCATTCGATGCTTTCATCTATAATATAAAAAATAATCGCTGAATGTGTTGCTAAGCACAAATCTCGAGAGCAGCTGAACCGATTTCGCTAATTCTTTTTTTGTTGTATTTGTTATAATCAAAAAAAGGTTCTTCTGGAAAAATATGTTCCCATAGTACAAGCTTTGCTTAGCTTGGGGCTAGATGGCGCTGTGTGTAAAGTCTGCCAATAAAAAAAGTCTGAAACCTTAGAATCTCTCCATCTTGCTCAACAAAAACCCATAACTTCCGCAGCTAAAGGAAATTATGGTGACAAAAACATTTCTTAAACAAGGCACGTTGAAATGACAGCCACTTTCACTGGAAAGAATGAATAATAATAGAAGAGGCCATTTAAAAAAAATACTCCGACCATGTGCAACGGAGCGACTGAAGACAAATGGTATAAATATGTACAGAAGTTTGTTATGCATTACTTACACTGTGTTATGAATAATAGTAATAATTACGCTTAAAAAAAAAAGAACTTCAGCGGTGAATTTTGTTATGTAACTCTTCAAATCTTCAAAATATCTATACCAGCCTTTTTTAAAATTTAAATGCGAAAGTTTGTCAAAATGTCTGTGTGTTTGTGCTTCAATCAGGCATGTAGATGTAAATATTATATTGGCCGAATAGAAAATAGATTACTACAAAATACGAAAAATATTCAAAAAAAAAAAGCTAAAAGGATGATTTTGGTAAAGAAAGCGCGGCGCGCTGGTCTGCAAAAAATCTGACATCAGTTTTGACGTTTTGACCCAAATTCATTTTAGGGTTCCGTACCCAAAGGGTAAAAACGGGACTCTATTACTAAGACTTCGCTGTCCGTCTATCCGTCTGTGTCTCAAAAGAAAGTTCACATTTAAATCTTTTTTTTAAAGAAAAGTCTTAGCTTTATTGAAAAAATGTTTATTATATATTGAAGTACACTGTTTGGGAATTTATTTTTTAAAAATAACATCGTCCAAATGTAAGCCGTTGCGCTCTCGGCATTCATTTAGTCGGGCACTAAAATTGCCTATGACAGCTCGGCAGGTAGTCTCCGTGATGGCTGCCATTTCATGACGGATATTTTCTTTTAATTGTGCCGGTTTATTAGCGTAAACTTTTGATTTGACATAACCCCACAGGAAAAAATCCATAGGTGTTAAATCGGGACTCCGTGGAGGCCAATTTATGTCACCTCGCCTGGAGATTAATTTGTTCGGAAAAATTTCTCGAACTCGAGGCAGAGATCTGTTGGACGTGTGTGAAGTTGCTCCATCCTGCTTTAACCAAGTTCTTTGGTTGTAACCAGGAAAGTTTTGCAGTTGGGGCACGAAAAACTCGTCTAACATCTCCACATAACGCTCTGAATTCACTGTGAGCGTGCGTCCCCTTCCATCTTCAAAAAAGTAAGGGCCGATAATTCCTCGCGCCGACATCGCTGCCCATACGGTGACTTTGGGTGAATGTAGCGGTTTCTGATGTTTTTGTTTTGGATTGGTTGCACTCCAGTAACGACAATTTTGCTTGTTTACATGCCCATTCAGGTGAAAATGGGCTTCATCGGAAAACAAGATGTTGGTGAACGTTGGAAAGCGCTCAATAATCTGATTTACAAAGTCAAGCCTTCTTGCACCAACTGAATTTTGTACGGGTGCAGCTTTAAATCTTTGTGTATCTTTGTAATGAAAATCTGTGCACATTTAAAGCAACAGCACGCTTCCGAATCGAGAGGTTTGGATCATCTCGAATAGACTGAGTAACACTGTCCACGTTTTCGGCTGTTCTTGATGTTCTTGGCCGCCCAGATTTTGGTTTCTCCAGAGTTGACCCAGTCTCTTTAAACTTCTCAACCCATTTTGCAATGAGTCGAGTGCTAGGCGCATCATTTAAGTGACGAATATGTCGAATACTGCAGAATTTTCAACGCGCTACAGTCGCCGAATTACCGTTTTTGTAAAACTCACGTACGCACAACGCACGGTCCGCACCAGAGAAACGCTCCATAGCGACTAAATTCCCAAGAGCCAGACTACCGACTGACATACCCCCCGCGCCCCTCAGAATAGTTGCTTTCGCGTAATAGGATAAGCAAATGTGAACTTACTTTTGAGACACCTTGTATTTCTATTGCTATAACAACAAATACTAAAAACAGAATAAAATATTTTTTTAAGTGGGGCTCCCATACAACAAACTTTTTTTTTTTATAGATAATGGTTGGAACCCTTCGTGCGCGAGTCCGACTCGCACTTGGCCGGCTTTATTTTATAAGGACAAGGTTTATAGGGAAAAAATTAGTAGTTAACTGAAAGTGTTTTGTTCTATGCGACATAGATTCACATATTACAAGCCCATAATTACGAGTATAGTCGCTAGTGATTTCTCGATGTTTTTCTTCACCGTTTTAAGCCTACAACTACACAGCCTTAAGGCGAGTAATAAATGTTTTTGATGAATGCAGAATCGTTTTTTCTCAATAACCGCAAAACATACAGTTTTGTTTTTCATGACAAAGATAACTTAAGGATATAATCTAGATAAATTACAGACAGAAACACGATTGGTGAAACTTTTCTCGATAGATTTATTTTCCAAAGTTGGCTCTTCAAAAACACTAGTTTCGTTTTTAATCAAAGCTATATATATCTAAACAGTTAATTTTTATATAATTCGTTAGATAATCTTACTAGCTAAGTAAATTACTGACAGTTTATATTTAAATTTGATGGTTTTCGAGATAATGCAGTTTTATCACTTTTTCCGTATTATCCGGGTAGATTCAGCCCATACAAAACTTCAAAAATTTTACTTATGAAAGTGTTTTGTTCTATGCGACATAGATGGACATATTACAAGCCCATAATTATACTAGCTAGTAAGTGACTTCTCGATGTTTTTCTTCACCGTTTTAAGCCTACACAGCCTTAACTAAAAACCCGTTTGTTTCATCAAAGTGTAAGGCTTTGTGGCACGAGCTACTGATTAGTTCCACCGGTCATCGGAGCATCTGATTGTAACGATATGTTCACGGTACGTACAGTTCCGTTATTTACGAACACGTACTGTTATAATAAGTGGATAATAGGCGGGACTTCCTAGTTGAGACAGGTTGGATCTTCAAAGTCGTCCGTCATTTCACTGACGTTATATGACAGACATATAAAGAGGAAAAAATTGTATTTTTTTATAAATGTTTGTACCGGGTAAACTAAACATATACTGGACCAATTAAAAGCATTTTTTTATATATTAGTGTGATCCTAATATATCGACTGGCCTGACAGCTCAGTTGGTAGTAGCTCTGCCTTCTGCGCTGTAGGTTGTGGGATCGATCCCCACCCGGAATAAACATTGGTGTGATGAACATAGATGTTTGTTCTGTGTCTTGGTGTTATGTATAATAAGTATGCATTTACAACAAAAAATGTATATAAGTATTCTATCAGTTATCTGGTTCCCATAGTACAAGCTTTGCTAAGTTTAGGACTAGATAGCGATGTGTGAAATATCAACTAATATGTATTATTTATTTATTATTATTAAAATTAATAAGATACTATTCCGTAGATGTAACAATATTTGGAAAATCCTTGTTTTGCAATTTAATCTAGTTGATAAACGAGTTCAAGTATTTTTTATGGCGTCCTATGACGATTAATGACATCATAATTCTACTCTCTCCGAGCTAAATGAGTCCAGTTTTCTAATCTTGAATGATTTATTTTCAAACCTCATAATATTTTACATAACAACTAAATAAATATAAAATCGTTCATTTATTAACCAGACATTAATCAAATAATACTTTTTTTAAAGGATTTGTAAAATACTAGCTCCTGCATGCGGCTTAGCACAGTTAACAGAAAACGTAGTTCAGTAAACATTGAAAGTGACTACACAAAGTTTAAAAAAAATTGGGAATGAAAAATTAATAACATTTGTTTTTAGTTTTATCCGTTTGTGAAATAAAGCTAAATCTAAAGTATTGCGTTTGGAGGAAAAATTACATAATTATAACGAACCTAAAAGGAAAACTATCACAGCTAAGTAGGCGTTACAATTTTACGAGTAATAGACGTAATAGTCGACCTACTTATAAAATGGACTTGGAGAAGTAATAATAAAAAAAAGTAGTACAAATACCATTGAAAGTTACATAAAGGTTGTTAGCTGTGTAAACTATGAAACCCTACATTGCGCGTGACCAGACACGCACTTGACCTGTTTAATTTTTTGGTAATATTTCTAGTAGATATGTATGTAGATATGAGTAAGTATTTGAATGCTTTTTATAAAATCAATGAAAAACTGTCGTCTTCCAAAATGAATGGCTTGTAAATTCCGAATAGGCCGTAAAGCAAAAAAACATTTCAATCCGTTATTCTGTTGTTGCGTGAAAGAAGGACAAATCAACAAACCAAAAACCTACAAACATACTTATGCATTTATATTAAAAAAGCATAAATATGAAAAATAGTATAGGTATAAATTTTACAATGAAAACTGCGTTATATACGGTTCGTACGCACAAACAACCACACATCGTGCGAATTCTATAAAATACGTAAAGAGTGATAAACCATCGTAAATCGATGTATTACATATCACGAGCCGATGTTTTGCATCGATTTAACTGTATAATCGATCACGTCTGGACGTCAATGAACTTTGTAGGTTATGCGCATCGCAAAAAGAATTGGTGGTAGGCAAATATTAAAGTCATTTGAATAGATCCTGTTATAATATAATTTAACTATTCACATCAAGAAAAAGTATACCTACCTAGTAAAAAAAGCCGTGTTGGCCGAGCGCGAGTTACCTCGACTTTCATTTCGGAGGTGGGTTCGAATCCCGGCGTGCATCAATGGATTTTTCTGTCCGAAAAAAATATATGCGCATCAAAAACACGTGAAGGAAAACATCGTGAGGAAACCAGTTAGTATTCTTATAAGCGGCGATGGGCTTGCAACCTGTCACGTATGGAATGCTAACTACTGCAAAATGTGGGCATGTACCAAATATAATGTTTGAACGTGCCTAGACCCCCACTAGACATCTTCAAAGGATCTAAGCGTCTTTTCAAAATGCTTAATAATGATTGATAGGTACTAACTACAAAATGTTCTGGGTACTCTGCAAAACGATTTCGATATTATCGACGACAATGACTCCGATATTATATTCGGACAAACCGCACTCTTAAAAATCGTCGTCAGTCAGTAGAATGAGAATTTATAATGTCAATTGTCAAAAGTATATTCGCTCGTTCTATCTTTTAAAATGTAGTCGGAAACGATGTTATGTTTGTCCCGATATATCGTTTATCGTTTTCAAGAGTAAACCCCTGAACTCAATTCATATCTCGGCTAAAGTACAGTTAGCATAAACATCTAAATAACAGGCACTGTACCGTGTTCTTGTCAAAATAGGCGCAATTATAATACAAACGCTTGATCATCGATTTCTCTGCTATGTACAAATCGTTTGATAATTTTTGACAGCGGCCTTTAGCACCGATCAACGAGGCAATAGCAATGCTAGCGAGTATGTTATTTATATCTAGTTTGATTTGAAATTTGCAACTACGTTGTGCTTATCTTGAAAAAAATAGGATCACGACTGTAATCCCCAACTACGGTATGAGGATGTCTCTCAGATCTCCGGGCGCCATGAAGATGTCTAGAGGGGCCACTATATTTGGCACATGCCCACATTTTGCAGTACTTAGCATTCCATACGTGACAGGTTACAAGCCCATCGCCGCTTATAAGAAAAACATGAATATGAACCCAACGGTTTTATTATATCGTGTTTATACTAACTGTTCTTTGCCAGAGAATGTTCTAGTTAGCAACATTTTGTTTTGCATTTAGAAAGGGCCCATGTCATATGATAACAGTAATCAAATTAATAACGCTATACGTCTACTATAACTTGAATTCGCTGGGTACTATCATTTGAAGCGATTTGCATCCATAAATAAGATATCGCTGGTTTTATTGCCACCGTGTTCATGAAATGTTTGTTTGTACCAATGAGGAAAGGGATTACCGTTGATTAAATGATATTTTAGGGTTCCGTACCCAAAGGGTAAAAACGGGAACCTATTACTAAGACTCCGCTGTCCGTCTGTCTGTCTGTAACAAGGCTGTATCTCGGCTTAAATTTTCACAGATGATGTTATTATTTCTGTTGTCGCTATAACAACACAAAATACAGAATAAAATAAATATTTAAGTGGGTCCTATACAACAAACGTGATTTTTTGGCGTTTTTTTATAGATAATGGGACGGAACTCTTCGTGCGCGAGTCCGACTCGCATTTGACCGGGTTTTTTCCATAAGTGAAATAGAAGTAATAATGATTTAATAAAGAATAGACTTCGTCAGCGGCTCTGATCGCGTGAGATCTGTATAAAAAGTAATCTAAATCAACCTATTGAAATATTCGAATAGTCAGTTTAGCACTAATGGTATATTGGCTAATTTATTTACAACTTGGGTTACATTATTGAAATTTTAGTAGGGATTACAATTTTTTTCAAGTTATTACAATTTTTTTATAAATATAGCTTATTTTACTCAGAGATAATGTAGCATGCGAATGGTAAAATAATTTTTGAAATCGTTCCAGTAGTTTTCGAGATAATTCGTTACAAACATACAAAAATACTTTTTAATATTAGTTTAAACAAATAAGGCGTAATATCTACTAATTTATTATTAATGTAGCAAAAGGTAACAGTAAAACTATAGGCATTTATCGAGCCTTTTTCGTTCTATTCTTAAATATTTCCATCGCATAAATAAAACAGGTTTACTCCAAGCACCAATTTAATGTCTCAAACAACACCGCCATGTGAAACCAATCATTGTAACTCCCTGAACCCATTGTAAATAGGTAACAGGTTCCAGGGTGAACGAACCCGTACCCTCCAGGACTTTCTTAGTCCTTGGTTTTGGATAAAAAATGGTCGGACCGGTCAGTTGAGTGATGTCACGATTTCGAGAATATTCTTCGTCGATTTTGTTTTATTTTAAGACTCGGGTGTACTAATGAAGATTATAGGGACATTTTTGATACCTTACGACCAGCTTGCACAACAACCGTTAAAAGTGTTTAGTTGCTAATATTATTTGAATTGACGTATTTCGATAACCTGACAACTTCCTAAACGTGTTTAGAGTGTTAAACGAATTGTTGTGCAAGCCACCTTGATAAGTAAGACAGGAAGACGGAAACTCGATTGGTAAAACTATTCTCGATAGATTTATTTTCCAAAGTTGGCTTTTCCAAAACACTAAGTTAGTTTTCACTCAAAACTATAATAGTTAAACAGTTAATTTTTATTTAATTCGTTAGATAATAATCATAGATAAATTAATAGAAAGACAGTTTCTTTTTAAGTTTGATGGTTTTCAAGATAATGTGATTTTATCACTTATTCCGTCTTATCCGAGTAGACTCAGTCCATACAAAAAAACTAAAATTTCAAGCATCACCTTAGGTTAATAAATGATTGCAATTTTTGATAGGATATCTTATTTTTCTTTTAATAAAATATGGCTACGTTACTTGATGATATTGTAGTTTTTGTTCGGTGAAAGAACTTTTAAAATTTGCTCAATAGAAATTAGCATTTCAACAGGTCGCAAGTATATCGGCGCTTATAAGAATACTAACTGGTTTCTTCACAATTTTTTCTTTAGATAATGAATCGGTGTTTATCTTACATTTAATTTACGGGTTTCTTTGTCACTTCTAAAAATCCCTTTCAAATAAAAGACAAATACCTTTTTTAATTTCACATCTATACAAAGGACACCAATCAATGTTATGAACCGTCGGAGGTTCTTTCAAAATTAAACTGTTAAGAAATGACTTTCAGAGTAATAACCATGATGATATCCTTGCTCTATTTCCAAGTGTAAGCAGATTATATTTGATTGGTGTCCTTTTTTATTACCACAATATAATGTGTTCTTTTCTAGTTTTTAAGTGTTGATTTTTGGTGGTACTAAAATAAACGTTTATTTCTGTTATTTTTATTAGAGTTAGATATATTTTAATTATTGATTCTGACTGTTATAGGTATTGTGTTTAGTACTAAACCGAGTTTCGAGTTTCTTTATTAAAATATCTTTATTTCCAGAAATAAATAACGTATATTAAACCTACATAATATATTACGGAAGATTTACATCATACACAAGTAATAGTTGAGCTATTTAAAGATCAGCATTAAAACTATCGTGGTTGTTAATCATTTTAAATTGAAATACAGCTAATTACCACGTTTTATCTTGCAATGCTGATGTTTTGAGACAATTCAGATGCTCTTTAACACAAGCATCGCGCGCACGGTACATCGGCGAATACTAAATATTATAAATGTGAAAGCTTGTGAGGATGATATGTTTGATATTAAATCAGGCTTAAGATAAAATTTACTGTAGATGTAGAATGTTATTTTATTAAAAAAAAAAACTTGAGAGGTGTCAAGGGACACCCGGATGGAACGAAGTTCTCACAAAATAACGTGAGACAAGGGAAGGGGAATCAATTTTGACTTCGACTTCGACTTCGACTTCGACCTCGACCTCGACCTCGACCTCGACCTCGACCTCAACCTCGACCTCGACCTCGACCTCGACCTCGACCTCGACCTCCACCTCGACCTCCACCTCGACCTCGACCTCCACCTCCACCTCGACCTCGACCTCGACCTCGACCTCCACCTCCATCTCGACCTCCACTTCCACCTCGACCTCGACCTCGACACAATTAATAGATATACTATAGCAAAAAAGTGTCGTGACAACTTTTCGTGACAACTTTTCGTAAGAATTTTTTCCGTTTAGCCCCCTTTCACAACGCGCGATAAGGAACTTCGTTCCAATAGGGGTGTTATAAACACCGAAAAGCATCCCAAAAATGATAAAAAGACGCAAAAGGGATGATTTGGGTATAGATGGCGCTGGTGTGTAAAAATCTAACATTAGTGTTGACCATTTGGACATGACAACGTCTCGGGTCTGAAAAAATGTGGTAATTAGCCGTGTTTCTAATCATAATGCAATGGCGTCTAGCTGTTCATGTTCATACCTACGTTCATACCACTTATGTTCGTTAATCGGTTCTGTTTGTTATTGTTATGTGCTGTGGTATTGGCGGTGAAGTACAAACGCACAAAGAGCTTGAGGTGTCACGCAATACTTTTAAGATTGCTTTTTTAAGCTTTTGCAATTCTGTCGACATGAGACGAGGATTTATTAAAAAAAAAACTAGACAAGTGTGAGTCGGACTCGAGCACCGAGGGTTCAGTACAAACTTATAGATTCTCCTGTAATCTGTAGGTAAAGAACTATTTTCTGTATGTTAATCAAAATTTAAGGCTTAGTATAAGTAGTTTCGGGGCTAAGGGTAGAATGGAAGAACAGACGGACACACACACATGTGATTCTTTATGGTTTTTGTTTGTCCTTTTGACGTTCGGAATCGTAAAAAGAAGGCATTTATTGACATTAAACGTAATGTTTTTTTTAAAAGATAGAGATCAAAAAAGTCCACAAGAGAATATCTATATAATATATTTTGCTATTTGCAAGAAATGGATGAAAGGCGACTCAAAATCATTTATCTTGGTATTTAATTGAAGCCTATGTCTGGCTGTGCATGAAAGTTGGATTTATGACGCATCAAATTCAGTTTTCCCTTCATAGTCATAATAAACGTTGAAGAGATTAGATTTCAGTTTTATCTAATCTTAATGAACAATTCTGTCTAGAAGGCGGGCGTTGAAGCTTCTACACAGTTTTCCTACCTTTTGAGGTTCTCATCGTTCCATCAGTAACCTGTTTCCTCTGTACTTTGTTCTGAATAAGTAAATTAATTTGAATTTGAATTTAAAACGTATATAAAGAAACAAGTAATAATATTAATGATCTCTGAGCATCGCCCACGACCGCGATCAACGTATTTGTCGATCTGCCGATAATCGCGGTCGCGCGCGATGCTCATGACAAAGAGCATCTTAATTGTCTCGAATCGTCAACAATACAAGAAAAAAAAACGTAATAATTAGCCGTATTTTATAGATAATGGTACGGAACCCTTCGTGCGTGAGTCCGACTCACACTTGGCCGGTTTTTTTACTGTCCTATGTTTAAGGGCTCACCCATTTCCATCCTTGCTCAATAATATTACGTATTGTAGGTAACAATAGACGAGGTGCGGTCTAAACCGAAAAAATTACAACAATAGCGCGCAATCAACCAGAACGAGAGAAATTGTGAATAAAAACCGTTTATGTGGCTTGTTTATGAACGTTGTTTGTGTTTTTTTATAAGTACGTTATGAGCTAGTGGCAGTCTCTGGTCCGTTATCGGTCACCCATCCATCCATTCATGGTGACCGCGCTGAAGGTACAACGATATCCGTAGGTATCAGGAATTGGGTGATATTGAGAAATCACTATCACTACATAGTATAAAGCAAAGTAGCTTTCCGCTTCCCGCGTCTGTATGTATGTCTGTATGTATGTTTGCTTATATCTTTAAAACTACACAACGGATTTTGATGCGGTTTTTTTTAATAGATAGAGTGATTCAGGAGGAAGGTTTATATGTATAGTTATATATATAGTTATATATATATAGTTTACATGCTTAGTATTTTAGAGAACCACTGATAATTTTAAGATTTCTAATCAGCGCGACTTTTTTTCTAAATTTTAAATGCTGTTAACGAGTATACAAAGGCATTCTGTAATATATTTTGGTATCAGCTTTGCACCCGTGCGAAGCCGGGGCGGGTCGCTAGTAGAATATAACGACATAAATATTGTTCCTTCAACAATTCTTGAAGGAAGCACAACTTAGAAGAATCTTTTGATAGTCGGTAGCTCTGCCTTCTGCTTTGTTGGTTGTGGGTTCGACTCTCACCAAAGAAAAACATTTGTTTGATGAACACAGGTATGTTTGTTCTGTGCCAAATTCAAATTAAAAAACTTGAGAGGTGTCAAGGGACACCCGGATGGAACGAAGTTCTCACAAAATAACGTGGGACAAGGGAAGGGGAATCAACTTTGACTTCGACTTCGACTTCGACTTCGACCTCGACCTCGACCTCGACCTCGACCTCGACCTCGACCTCGACCTCGACCTCGAACTCGACCTCAACCTCGACCTCGACCTCGACCTCGACCTCGACCTCATCCTCGACCTCGACCTCCACCTCCATCTCGACCTCCACTTCCACCTCGACCTCGACCTCGACACAATTAATAGATATATGTGTATATTAATAGATATACTATAGCAAAAAAGTGTCGTGACAACTTTTCGTAAGAATTTTTTCCGTCTAGCCCCTTTCACAACGCGCGATAAGGAACTTCGTTCCAAAAAACATTTATTTCAATAAAATCACAAGAAGATTCGCGACCTAGCCTAGAAGAATCAGGCAACAAACATGGCTTGGGGCCTATCAATTTTTTCAATGATCCTTTCTTTAATGCTATGTAGAGCTCCAGTGTGGTGCCAATCGAGCAATGTGAAGGCTCAAACAAAAATAATAATTAAAAGTAATAATAAAATAATAAAAAAATTAACTAAAGATCTTCTGCACAAATTCTAAAAGCAGCATGTATAGATGTAATATTATAAGTAGGTATATATTGACAATAAAACGTATAGGAATTCTATCAGATAGCTGGTTCCCACATTAAAAGCTTCCTTAGCTTGAAGCTAGATGACGCTGTATGAAAATATCCACCAATATTTGGGGGCACGGCAGTGCCCCCGCCAAGTCGAGCGCGAAGCAAACACTGCCGTACCATCCTTTACTGGAACCATTTCGCCGCATTTTCAGGCCCCTATTTGAGAACCTCTGGATAAGACCAGAACGCTGAAATTTTCGTCATCCAGTAAGCCATAATCACATACTTAAAATCCAAAATTTCAAGTCTGTAGGTCATTTAGTTACGAAGTTAAGCGAAAGCAAAGTTTCGCATTTTAAACAGACACTCACTCACTCACTCACTCACTCACTCACTCATGATCATCAGAATAGAACTAGTACTTCCCATAAACTCAGAGAGCTGAAATTTGGTACAGAGTTAGGGTTTAATGGCCACATAAAGGGAAAACCATAAAAACTAGGATAATCGAAGATCTGGAGTACCTGGTGACCCTGATAAGAAAACACAAAAGCCTAACCAAACTATTAGAGATCGACATACCGCCTTTAAAAAAAATATTCAACTACTGGACCGATTTGAAAAATACTTTCACCATTAGAATCCTACATTATCACTGATGAACATAGGCTATAGTATATTTTCAAAAATATTAGGGATCCGTATGAAAACATCGATAATGTAATCCAAAGTGTGAAAAAAAAAAAAATCCTTATATTGCGTTTGCTGCGGAAATTATTGACAATAGAGCAAAGTAATGTACTACAGTTTTAAAGAGGACATCAATATCTACAAAAAAGTATGCAATACTATATGTCTAACTATTAGGGATCCGTATGAAAACTTCGATAATGTAACCCAACGTGTGAAAAAAACCCAAAAAAATCCTTATATCGCGTACTCTGCGGAAATTGTTGAAAATAGAGCAAAGTGATGTACTACAGTTTTAAAGAGGACATCAATATCTACAAAAAAAGTCTGCGATACTAAAAGTTTTATTAGGGATCCTTATGAAAAATTCGATAATGTAACCCAAGGTGTAAAAAAATTACCTATAATATCATTATAGGTAATTATATTAATCTACCTAAAAATAATCATTATAGGTAGACAGGCCTCACAGCTCAGTTGGTAGTAACTCTGCCTTCTGCGCTGTAGGTTGTGGGTTCGATCCCCACCCAGGGCAAATATTTGTGTGATGAACATAGATGTTTGTTCTGTGTCTGGGTGTTACTATGTATAATAAGTATGTATTTACAAAAAAAAAAAGTATATATGTAAGTATTCTATCAGTTATCTGGTTCCCACAGTACAAGCTTTGCTTAGTTTGGGGCTAGATGGCGCTGTGTGTAAAGGCCGCCAATATTTATTTATTTATTATATTTATTTATTATTACATCCGTGCGACGCCGGGGCGGACTGCTAGTACGCAATAAAATTAAAGGAAAACTCTGGATAAGACTAGACTGGCTTTTATACTTACTTATACTTACAAGTTTACAAGAAGAAATAGTCGAACGATTAACTTTATTCTACTCGAACATTACACAAATTGAATAAACAAATTACCAATTTAAATAAACTAAAATATTAATTTCGCTCAAAATTAAGAGTGGCGGTGATACCCGCACACGTCGCTAGATGGCGCTGACTGTATTTTAAACGCGCTTACGATTTGTTTTTATAATAAAAAAACTACTCATAAAAAGAAAAAAAACTGTGTCAAATAAGAAAATCTAATAAAATAAATCAATAAGCCCACGTTTCTACAAAAAGAAGTGAAATCCCACCAAAAACATTCTGTAAAAAACTAGCCAAGTCTCGATGGAGCTGCTTGTTTATCTCTAAAAAGTAATGAAATCTAGACAAAGTCGTGTCAAGTCTGAGGTTCTTTACTGCGATTTCTTTATTATTATAGAATGTTATGTGACTTGGCCGATGAAGAGTACACAAGGGTACAAAACCAGGTGCTCCATGACACCATTGCACCAATCTGTCGCCAGAACCGCTACCCATTAACGATGGAAAATTGCCACTTAGAAAACGTTGATTCAATAACCAGTCAATTGTAGGCTTAATAATACTTATGTAAAGGCGAGCCTGAAACAAACAGTATAAAAAATACGTCTATTTTATGTTAGATCGGTGGTCGATTTGACGCTCCAAAAAGAAGACAGCAGAAGTCAGCATTGTCAATGCTGAATGCATGTGTTGCACGATCAACAACAGCCTAAAATAAGACACTAGCGTCCAATTACCAATACCTGTATTGGCTATTATCTCGCTTAACAAACATAGGTAGTTACAACAGATATAACATTACGTGTAAACAAAATTGACTTGTACCCACTAACGTATAAAGAATGTTCAACGGCCAAGTCACACAACATTCTATAATAATAAAGAAATCGCAGTAAAGAACCTCAGACTTGACACGACTTTGTCTAGATTTCATTACTTTTTAGAGATAAACAAGCAGCTCCATCGAGACTTGGCTAGTTTTTTACAGAATGTTTTTGGTGGGATTTATTATACATATAGAAGTGAAAATCTATAAACCATTAGAAATCACTGATGCAATTGAAGCATGACCAAAAACTCATAAAATTCTGGTTAGACTCAACTAAACGATATAACAAGTTTAGCAGTAAAACTTTTACATCATCGCAACTGGTTTGTGATTGGTTCATCTATCGTTAATATTATTTAATGGTTGAAATGTAGCATTTTCTTATAAATCTGCACGAACTTACCAATTAATTGTATAAAAACATTTTATTGAGGTCGTTGATATTTTAGCCTTTAGAAGATACCGGTCGGTATCTTGCCTAATAATACATTTTTTTTCATCATTATGCAAACGTCAATCAAATCTATGTATAAATTTATGCAATAAGTACCTATCTAGATGATTGGTTTCTCCATTTCTTTATTTAATTAATAATTTTACTCAATCCTAGTTTATATTTAGGTAAAGGTGACCTGACATTGCGCGGCAATCGAGCGCGGCAGCCGCGTTATGTTTTGACTACAACCGCGGGCGGCAGCCGCGAGCTACCTGCCGCGCTCTGGTTGGTCACACCTTTACGATAGTATCTTTTTACCCTATTTATCTGACAATTTTTTTATTTCTATCTTCAGTATACTTGAAAAAGCTAAATACAAGTAAGTTGATAAAATATGTTGATTGAAATAAAAATAGATGATGAGGCGATGGGCTTGCAACCTGTAACGTATAGAATGCTAACTACTGCAAAATGTGGGCATGTGCCAAATATAATATTTGGACGTGCCTCTGACTACTAGACATCTTCAAAGGATCTAAGCGTCTGAAGATTTTAAGAGGATGTCTACTGTACTTGGGGAGATTACAGTCGTGATCCTATATCCTTATTACTTATTATAAAAAAAACTACAAACTCGCATCAAAAAACACTGATCTGTGAGGTCAGTCAAGTATAGGATATCATCGAATTCAATAAACTCCGGTAATTTTGAAATCAATTTGTTCCGTAAAAGCACTGCACAAAATAATGTCGTATGAGCACGCTTTGCAATTAACCGGAAAAAAATATATTACGCAAAGTGAATCGAGGACAACGTTTTACGTTATTGCAATTTAAAAGAGCATTTTTAGCCGAGCTTCGAATTTTAATCCGAAGGTCGTGGGTTCCTACTACCTTATTCGTACTAATGTCACCTTCTAAGCCGGACCATTAAGGCACAGACACTGCGCATGCTGTGCACAGGCACGCGACGCATTTTAGCTGTGTGTCTACATTTCCACTGCTGCACACGCTATACACGAATATTAACTCACAACTATGTACAACTATAGCGCAGCACAGTTTTGAGGACATGGTGTTGACAGCGTTAAGCTACATGAGCACCATATTCGAGCAAGCCACGCGTATACCAATGACGTCATTTCATGCGTAGCGTGTCCGTGGGTTGCAGTGGATACCATTACATAATTTTCTTGCAAAGCGAAGCTTGTCGCACGTGCCTCGCCCCTCTGTGTACCGCGGTGGGTTTGCGCCTTTATATCATTTGATTCAGACGAAAGGATGTGTATTTATTTTATCTCGATCAGTGAGATTTTTTTTTGTGTTGTGGTATAATTTTTGATACCCACGATACAGGGAGTCTTAGTGTGGTATCAGGACTATGTATGTTGTTGTTAGATGTTATTTATTAGGTACTAGTGGAAACCCTCGCGTCTTCGTTCATGTGAAATTTCCATAAAAATAACCATAAATAAATAATAACCAGGAACACACCAAAAGAAATACACCCTTCAAATTTAAGTTTCTAGGATCAGTGGTTTAGACTGTCTGTTGATAGATCAGTCAGTCAGTCAGTAACGCAAAAGTTTGATATATTTAGATGAGATTTCACCCTGTATATAATCGTAATCTAGAGTAAGCCTACATATGCCTAGTCTCTTTCCTCGCCTTGTCCTTGATCTCACTGGTCCTTGCCCATAACTGGTTCAAAAGCATCGACCACATAGCCCAATAGACGCCTAATCGCTTCATTTCTTAAACAAACAATTATGTCAAAACGTTGTGGTTTTCGGGTTACGAGCGGTAAAAAATTCATTCTGATTAGCCGGTTCAAGGTCACAACCCGCCGCGTCGTGAACCGCGCTCGATGGTTTACACAAGATATGTAGCCCATATGTATTGTCTGACAGTATTCGCCTTGCATGAGGATCTAGTCTGTGTGGTCGATGTTCAAAAGTAATAAATTATGCCATCGATGCATAAATATGCCTGGAGGCGAGATGTGCCGATAATTGGACTTTGTGCGAAGCTGTTTTATCTACATTGTTACATTTCATGTACTAAAATAATGAAGCAGCAATTATTAAAAGTATTTTTAGTAGCAACAAAAGTTTTAATCGATAACCGACATCATACTTCAAATTTTGCGGTTTTTGTAAAAGAGAGTTATTTTTTTCTTAAAACATGAAATAAGAAACTGTATATAATGTAGGTAGGTAGGTACTATGATTGTCTACTAAAATATGACAATTGAAAATATTTTTAACATTTTGAAACATTTTAGATGGAACCAATTTTGAACTGTTTATGTGCAAACTACATTAACTCAAATATAATGTTTTCTACATAAAATATCTACAATTCGTACCACCAGGTATAAAGACACGCGCGGTCATATAAAAAAAATATATAATCGCGTCCAATTGAGAGTCGCGTTGTATTAAGAGCCTTCTTTTTTCGTAGGTTGAAATATGATAAGTAATAACTAAAGAACGGACATTCTAATAATCGTATGCAAAACTCAACTATCTAAAAATGTGTAAACGAAATACTTCAATAAAATAACACAAGATAAACATCAAGCGGTAAAAACTTAATGTACATTTACATAAAAATAGATGAATAGAAAGTGTAATAAAGTATTTTAGTGCGAATAAGTGACGTAAACTTTATGCGAGATGTTCAGACATTTTTGTTTGATTAAATAAAATATTAATAAAACGGGAAAAAAACAAATAGGAGTTGTTCTGCATATTTAAAATTGAATTTGCATAGAAAGTTGACCGTCAAAAAAAAATAGATAAGTATTATGCTTTTCTTGGTCTTTTTGTTATTACAGCCGTCACACTTTACAAAAATAATTTGAACTCGTCTATTCTTTACTATCAATAATATTATGTTCTTCTCAATTTGACGCGTACCTATATATTTTGTTGTATGTATGACCATATCTATTTACCTGGTGATTCGATTTGGATGTTTTTTTTATATTGCGTAGAGAATAGTCCCAAGTTGGTCCCATTTAAATTGTATTTATATAGGACTAGAAGTTCCTTCATAAAACTTAATAAACGAATAACACCTCTTTGCTTTTCGATTGGTCGAAGAATTTCGTCGGTTTTCTTTTTAGTTTAAAAACGTAATTATTAAATAACATCCGGAAAGTATTTCCTAAATCAAAAACAATAATTTGTTTATAGTGTTAATTTACCATGCCTACATACGTCTTACCTACGTCTGCCTACATGTCTTCGTATTACGGGTTTTTGCAAAAAGAAACAAAAGTTAAATTGCCACATCCATTTAAGGTTCATTGTTCGTGCTTAAGCCATTAAGTGCGATGAAGCGTACTCAAGTTATTTTGTTTTATGTTGGTTTAAGAAAGCTTTATACAGGCAGAAGCCTGGGAGAAAGATTGTAGATACTATAGTTCGGCCGTTCAGAGAATGCGTTCCTGACACCTATCAGTTAGTCACGTTATAGTGACTATAATGTTGTAATAATGTTGTTTTAATGCTCATCAATTGTTAAAACGGTAAACAACCAGCAATAATATTTTTATCGTAACTGCAACGCCATTACAAAGTTACGTCGTCATACAATAGCGACGTGTCAGGAACGCATTCTCAGAACGGCCGAACTATAGTTTTCAAAACAATCATACACGCGTTGGCTAGCTGTATGCATGGCCGTATTGAGCCTATCATGGACCGAGGTGCAAACCTACCTTAGGCGCCTCACTCAGAAATTTTGTAGATGTGCTAGGATGCTTATGCTTAGGTAGTAAAGAATTTTAGATGAGTAATATATCTCAGGCCTAGGCGCCCCACACCCGTTACGCGTTAGCCGACCGACTTACATATTCATCAGAAAAAAGAGGGGAATTTGACGCGTATATAACTATATATATATTTATGTATTGGATGTAGTTTAAAGTCTTACCGTCTTATTAATAAACGTAGACTAGCGCAGGATTAAATTTAGTCCAACGCTTACGTTTGGACTAGTCGAATTCAATATTAATAAACAAGGATTAGAAATGGAGTTGCTTACATTAAGCTGGTATTAACAAGTCTTGGTGTAACCTCAGATGATCTTTGGATAAGTAAATTTTTATTAATAGCACCGTTAGACTTTATTATTATGAAAAATGTATTTTGTTATAATATTAATTAAAAACAAAATATGTGATGTTATTAATTATTATTATTCATGTAATTAACGAATTGAATGATTATTATGGTAAGGCTAATATTTACCCAATATTTTCTTAAAAAAAAAACGGTTAAAACGGGACGCTTTTACTAAGGCTTCGCTGTCCGTCTGTATGTTACAGGGCTGTATCTCATGAATCGTGGTAGCTAGATAGTTGACATTTTTACAGATGATGTATTTCTGTTGCCGCTATAACAACAAATACTAAAAACAGAATAAAATAAATATTTAAGTAGCCCTACTAAAACAAACGTGTTTTTTTGCCGTTTTTTAAAGATAATGGTCCGTCCCTTCGCTTGAGTCCGACTCGCTCATGGCCGGTTTTTTTAATCTACGCGGAGGAAGTCGCAGGTAAAAGTTAGTTTGAATATAAAATTATGATAATTCAAAAGGAACACGCAGCTCCTGTCATGTGTCGAATATCTTCATTTCTATTCACTATGCCTCATCCTGTATTGCTTTCCCTTTTGCCAAGTGGATTGTCAGAAGCCATTTTGAATTATTCATCGGTTCTGAGATGTTGGCACCTTTGGTATTGCTTATTGGCCATTAGAGGTGGGTCATACTCCTTTTTTCAAGCACCAGGTCTCACAAATACCACCTACAAATACCAGGTGGATAATCCAAATGTTTTAATAACCTTAACGTGTTTGAGATTTTAAGAGACCCAGACATCACCAAAGTATTTTTCTGAAAATTAACCGCCAGTCTAGGCGGTTGAAGTATGAAAAGGCTTAGAAGTATAGTATAAACAGTGGTTTTATTTTACATATTTACAATTTTTTTTCCATAAAAGTACTAGGTAGCTAATATTTTATACTCTTAAGTACGAGTATTACAATACTCATTATGTATAAAAATACTTTCATGTACAAAAATATTTTGAAGTATTAAAATACGCCTAAGAATGGTGACGTCATACCTAGTACGTACTTTGAGACGACAAAACCTTGGTTTTGAAACCTGGTCTAGTAAATACGCACCACCTCTATTAGCCATTAAGCCTGGAGCGATGAGGACTTGGAAAAACTATTTTTAAGACTATTCAATATTTAATAGGACTATTTTTGCGCCTTTTATGTGTTCTTCCTTGCCAGAGTTCTCAATATCTATAAACATGTTATCATAACTTACCTATCTCTACGTCTGTCTGTATGTCTGTGAAGTTATCACGGCCAAACTGCTAGAATTTTATATAGATTTAGTTTAAGACAGACATAGGATACTTTTTGAAACAATTTTTTTTTCCGGAATTTCCATGGTTTACGATAAAGTTGCAAAAAATCGATTTCTTGAATATACGCTGCCGAAGTCGCGAGTAATAGCTAGTAAAAAATAAAAAAAAAAACAACTTGTATCTATATATCTTGTTCTTGGTATCGACTTAGCAAATATTGACTGGCCTCACAGCTCAGTTGGTAGTAACTCTGCCTTCTGCGCTGTAGGTTGTGGGTTCGATCCCCACCCAGGGCAAGTATTTGTGTGCTAAACATACATGTTTGTTCTGTGTAAAATAAAACCTGACCTCACAGGCAAGTGACCTCATCGCAATAAAATTCCATACAATATACCTGTTGGAATCATTCGTTGGAAAAAGAAATGTATGATTTCCAAACACTTAGTGATAAGTACTGACTTTCTTATGACGAAATCATAGCCACTTGGAATATTTAAATATTAAAGAGTTTAAGGTTTTATTGTTATGATACAGGCCACTGCAAGTTTTTATTTTTTTTATTTACGAAACTATTGATTTTATATAAGGCGAGTGTGAATGGGAACGTTGGAAGAGAAATACTTCGGCGTATTTTCCTGGATCAAATTGGTGACATTTTGAAAAAAGGCCGGGTCAAGAGTACTCTAAACCGACGAGCATGCATGAGGAATGTGATGGAGTAAATTAAGCTAAAGAAGTATGTCAGGATCGTAGCAAGTGGAAAGCCGTGATCTCTGCCTACCCCTCTGGGAAACAGGCGTGATTTTATGTATGTATGTATGTACAATTGGTTTTATTTAATTTAGTTAGCATTCCTTACGGCACAGGCTGCAAGCCCATCGCCGCTTATAAGAATACTAACTGGTTTCCTCACGATCTTTTTTTTCGCCATTTTGGAGAATGTGAAATCTATTGATTCTATGAAATTCGTAATTCGAACCGAGGACCTTGCACTACCTATTGCAAAATATAGACAGGCATGTATTGTGTCAAATATAATGTTTGGACGTCCTCTCACTACCCCTTTTAGACATCGTCGAGTATAATAGAGATTACTTAAAGTTTTTTTTTTGTTTTTTTTAATTCAGGTAAAATGTAGGTACAATAAACCCACAATGTCTCATCTCATAGCGGATCAGCTAAATGTGTTGATGAACTCACTTTATTGTTTATGCGCATGCGCAGTATCGTGTATCCGCCATCTTTTTATATGATTTGAATCTGGAATTTTAATCAAATTGGCTATTTTATTTATTTTATAATACGTAAAAGGCATCACATTTTGTAAATAATTTCAAAGCCATTATGATGTCGCAATGTATTTTATAAATAAATAAAAAGAATTACGACATTAATCCCCAAGTATGGTAGACATCCTCTCAGATCTTCGGGCGCTTAGATCCTTTGAAGATGTTTAGAGGGGACAGTCAGAGGCACGTCCAATCATTATATTTTGCACATGCTTACATTTTGCAATAGTTAGCATCCCACACGTGACAGGTTGTAAGCCCATTGCCGCTTATAAAAATACTAACTTGTTTCCTCATGTATTTTACTGTTTTTTTTTTTAATAATAATCAGACAGATTGAATAATAAAACAGTTTTATTTAATAGATAGATACTCATTTCAATATAAAGCTCGAACTACGAATTTGAAGTCCAATATCTATAACTCTTATAATTTATTTAATTTGAATTCAAAACTACTTTTTTTTGTTATTTTTATGGCGCCATCGACTTATTTCTACACGGAGATTTTAAAGTCTGTTACTCAGGCATGCCGTTTATTCTAGTTGATTTTTAGGGTTCCGTATCCGAAGGGTAAATACGAGACCCTATTGCTAAGACTTCGCTGTCCGTCTGTCTGTCACAGGGCTGTATCTCATGAACCGTGATAGCTAGACAGTTGAAATTTTCACAGATAATGTATTTCTGTTGCCGCTATAACAACATGTACTAAAAACAGAATAAAATGTATTTAAAGTATTTAAGGGAGCCCCCCTTACAACAAACGTATTTTTTGGCGTTTTTTATAGATAATGGTACGGAACCGTGAACTTCGTGCGCAAGTCTGACTCGTACTTGGCCGGTTTTTTTCAGTCTTCTATCCGTGTTTGTCAAAATAACTTCATTATATTTATATATTTTATATTTATGTACCAAACTAGTGTGAAGGATGATGGGTAAGAGAGGAGTGAGCTATGAAAGACGGCTGATATACGGAAATGGAAGAAATACACATGTTGTGCCGACCCCACTTAAGTGGGATAAGGGTAGGAAGATGATGATGATGATGATGATCAGACTAGCAATCCGTCCGGTACGAGTGTACTAATGACGATTATAGGAAAATTTTTGAGACCATAGTTTACATTATTGCAATTTGCGTGTGAATTTCAATTGTTTTTAAAAATAAAATTTAGCTTATGTTACTCTCTGATAATGTAGCTTTTGATAGGTGAAAGAATTTTCAAAATAAGTCCAGTAGTTTTTAGTTTATGAACAAAAATACAATTTTTACTTCTTTTTAAATAGTAATGTAGTAATGGTCATACTTTCACGTGACCTTGAACAATTAGCCTGGTTTTACAATCCTGCTGAGCAGATAGTTTCAAACACGTTACAAATACTCCTGACATTAACACACATCTATATTATTATTATAAATGCGAATAGGCTAATATAGGCTATTTTTTTCCCAATAAAATATTTTGATTTTATACTAATATTATAAATGCGAAAGTAACTCTGTCTGTTTGTCTGTGACGTTTATCACGGCCAAACCGCTAGGCCGATTGTGATAAAATTTTACATAGAGATAGTTTAAAGTCTTGGGATGTATACAAGCTACTTTTTTTTTAATATACCTATTTGATTTTAATTACTTTTAATGTTATACGATAAAGTCGTCAAATACATTTCCTGAAGCGGACGAAGTCACGGGTAAAAACTACCACATAAGTTATTCTACTTTCCTAACTTACATCTTGTTTCTTGTGATCTTGCAATCTCGATTACTCAGCAAAAAGCAAATTTTCCCGAGATATCAACGCCGATTAGATTCGCTAATACTAACATTCGAATAACAACTCTCTTTTTATAAACATAAGGTTTATTTTTATATATAAATGCGTCTTTGACGTGTGCTGTTTTGTTGAAATAGTCATTGAAAGTTTAGCGATAATCGTTTATTAAGAAAGTTTGGATAATGCTTTTTGTAAGCACAAATATACATGGTGTTCATATCACTATCGAAAACTGTAACTGGATGTTTAAATCATGTATCTTAACTCAAACTAAATAAGTTTTTATTTCAATAAAATCATAAGAATCACTTTGAAAGGTCTTAGGAGCAAGGTGAAGCTAGCTTGTTCCTCGCGACCAAGCTTAGATCAATTTATCATCAAAAAACCCAATAAAATGTATTGTTCAACTGTTTATTTATATTATATCAAGAGAGTAAAGTTGCTCATTACACACGAGGCTGTTGTTTGTAGCCCGAGCCGTAGGCGAGGGCGTAACACAGCCGAGTGTCTAATGATAACTAATGATATAAATAACTTTACACACATCGCCATCTAGCCCTAAACTAACTAAAGCTTGTACTATGAGAACCAGTTATCTGATAGAAATACACTCTGTATTTATTTTTTTGTAATGCTTGACTTATTAGGTTAGTTTATTGTTTTCTTCTTTTGTAAGAAATTTTTAATGAAAAATGTCTTTGCAAATGTTATTTTAAATCGACACTACGATTTTCTGTATCAGCAGTGTGCACGCGACTAAATTCGTCATATTATCGCGATGTGATGAAGCATAAGGTTAGGCAATGTTTCGAAGGCTCACATACCTCTGACATTGAAGATATCCAAGGGTAATTCCATTAGCTCAGCTATGCTGAGATGTCTGATGATAATAGTCATAATTATGATGTAGCCTGCTACTCCTTGGCACGTCGTGTATTCTTGTAAAGGATTTATCATAGATGATGCTTGAAATTTTTGGATTTTTGTATTGGACTACCCGAACAAGACGGAAAAAGTGATAAACCCATCAAACTTAAAAGAATCAATCTATAATTTACTTAGCTAATATGATTATCTAACGAATTATATAAAAATGAACTGTTTAGCTATTCATAGATTTTATTAAAAGCGAAATTAGTGTTTTGGAAAATAAATCTATCGAAAAAAGTTTTACCAATCATGTTTCTGTCTATAAGTTATCTAGATTATATTCTTATGTTATCTTTGTCATAAAAAACAAAACTGTATGTTGTGCAATTATTGAGAAAATATAACTAAATATACTAATTAATTACTATAACTACTGTTATCTAAATATTGCTTTTGGTGTAAGGTTTACTATTTCTTGCCATACTATTGTTAACAAGTGGCAATGAAACTGTCACTTCTTACATTAGTGAATGTTCGGATATTGACAGCAAAACACTTATCTGTCAAGTAAAAATGTAACTTAACTCCGTCGATATAAGGTTTACATTTAGATGGTGATGAGGTCGTAAAATTAAGAGCGTGTTTTTCTAGTCCACATAAATAAGAGTAGAGTTCCTTGTACGGGGAAATACCTACATACTTATTTTTGCCGCCCAGCAGCATTGGGATGTTTCGGTTTTAAGATGACAAGTGAAATTTTTGACGTTTTGTATGGCTGAGTCTACCCGGATAAGACGGAAAAAGTGATAAAACTGCATTATCTTGAAAACCATAAAATTAAAAAAAAAATTGTTTTTTAATTTAGGTAGCTAGTATGATTATCTAACGAATTATATAAAAATGAACTGTTTAGCTATTCATAGTTTTGATTAAAAACGAAACTAGTGTTTTTGAAGAGCCAACTTTGGAAAATAAATCTATCGAGAAAAGTTTCACCAATCGTGTTTCTGTCATTAATTTATCTAGATTAAATCCCTAAGTTATCTTTGTCATAAAAACAAAACTGTATGTTTTACGGTTATTGAGAAAAAACGATTCTGCATTCATCAAAAACATTTATTACTCGTCTTATGGTTGCCAGTGAAATGAAATAAAATAAATAATTATTGGTGCAAATTTCACACATCGCCATCGAGCCCGAAACTAACCAAAGCTTTCTATGGGAACCAGATAACTGATAGATGTCTAATAAAAAAAGTATAAATTATGTATTATTTATACTTTTTTTATTAGACATAAGAAAAAAGATCCATGTTCACACAAATGTTTGTCCCGGGTGGGAATCGAACCCACAACCTACAGCGCAGAAGGCAGAGCTACTACCAACTGAGCTATGAGAAAAAAGTTGTAATAGGTTTTTCATGTAGATACTTAATAAATATTTAAGTAACAACGTAATAAATATCACTGTTATTCAATCACGTCGTAACAGCTGAACCGATTTCGATGACATTTAGATTAATTATGACCTGAATTAAAAAATAAGAAATCTACTAGGTATATACATATATCTGGGTACAATAATTAATTAATTACATTACTTTTTTGATTAATTACATGTTACTAATAAAAAACCGCATCTAAAATAACAAAAATCTAATCTACATTGTATTTTTAGGTAGAAAATACAGTTACATTTAAGTACTTTAACTCGTTGGTTACGGGTTCGATTCCCACTAGGATAAATATTTGTATGATGAACATATTCGTTTATTCTGTCTGTGTTATAAGAATGTATTATTAAAAAAAATATAAATAGGCTAATATATATAATAGTCTGGATTTCATAATACAAACTTTACAGTTTGTAGCTAGAGGCTTAATTTTGTTATTATTTCAACTTTACTTAGTATACCGTCAATGAACGAACAAAGTCTTATAGGTTATTATGTCAAGGCTCAGAATAGATTGATTTTTATAAAAATTATTAATAAAACATTACAGGTAGATATTAAAACAGCATCCTTGACATATTTTAATTGATTTTGCCAGTTATCATTAATTTATCTATTTTAGATAAATAAAAACGAAGCTTAGATGATTAAAAGCCATAATATGATAATCATAGTTTTTACGAAATAAGCCAGCTGGGAGTAATCGACGTAAACAAAACAACATTTAAAAGTCGATCAAAAAAACTTCATTTTTTAGGGTTCTGTACCCGAAGGGTAAAAACGGGTGCGAATTATGACTTCACTGTCCGTTTGTCTGTCACAGGGCTGTATCTCATGAACTGTGATAGCTAGACAGTTTTTTAAGCATTATCGTGTTTTTTATTATGATTTCAATGAATTTATAAGCATATTTTTTTCAAAAATGATAATCATTAATTGGCTATTTGTATGTTGTAAAGTTTGAATATATTAAACCATAAAATAAATTTGTGCGTAGGAAGGTAATTTTAGTCAGTGAGACAGGTTTTTGACTTGAAAACGATATTTGTAAGTAACTAAGTATGTAGCCGGTAAAAAAACCGGCCAAGTGCGTTTCGGACTCGCGCACGAAGGGTTCCGTACCATTATCTATAAAAAACGGCAAAAAAAAATACGTTTGTTGTAAGGGAACTCAACTTAAATATTTATTTCATTCTGTTTTTCGTTTTTGTTGATAAGCAGCAACAGAAATGCATCATCTGTGAAAATTTCAACTGTCTAGCTACTACGGTTCATGAGATACAGCCATAAGACAGACAGACGGACAGCGAAGTACCTAGTAATAGGGTTTTGTTTTTACCTTTTGGGTACGGGGCCCTAATAAAAAAGTATGACATGGCAATGACCCCATCTGGCTACATTACATTAACTTTTTTTGACACTCCCAACACCTGTGTGAAATAAATTTCACAAACAAAATGTTACAATTATAAATTATCTTTAAATCTTACCAGAAATCGTGAGAAATTATCCGACCTTCCAACATGCAATACTCTCAATGTCAACTCACATACACAACACAAAATGGAACACACTGTATATGCAAAAAAGGTAGTCGCGAAAAAGAAATCAAAAGGATCGAACGCGATTGGCCGGTTCGTATTCGACAAACGGATCGAATTTGAATGGACCAATAGGAGGCCAGCGATTCACGCATGCGTCTGACAACGACAAGTGCTTGACGCGGACTGAGGTAATTTCTCAAGCGGCTGTCGAGCCTTCTCCATTCACGTTAGCTTGCATCATTTTTTTACAATCGAATTGCATTTCTATTTCCAATGATATACAGTTGATTATTCCATGCGTGATTTTATTTTCGAGTTGTTATAAGTATTTCATATCATTACCACCTTGGTTGCCTTCACATGCGCACGGGCACATTTTTTGCAACTTCTTATTTCCATTTCTACGCTTATTAAAACGAGTACAGTGAAACATGCCAACTTTGCCAACATTTTTCGAATATTTTCAATTTTTGTATAATTTTTCTATGGGAACGTAAGTATTTTCTTTTATCATCTGCAATTAAAAGATAACGAGCATGTATTATTTTATTAGATTTTATTATTCGTCAATATTTAATTAAGTATTTTATTCATTTTGATGGCGGGCAAAGTTATCTGGACTTTTTGCCAACATTACCCGCATTGATTTTCCATCGTAAATCCAGATGACGTAAAGTCTAATACAAGAATTTGGGCAAATATGGCGTTTACTTTTGAAATAATAACGATACCATGAAAGGTTTTCTACCAAAGTGGCTGGGCAAAGTTACCCTGACCGTTTTCGTCTTTTTCATACAATCCACATTTCACATTTTAAAAGTGCTAGGGTTGGCACATCTCAGTAAACTGATCTTAACGCTTTTTTTTCTTTTTCTGCAAAGTATGTATGTAAACAAAAAAAAACAAAGTTGTCAGACAGCAGCGCCACCTACCGGGTTCAAATGTATTTTCAAATTATTCAGAAACCCATTAAAATATACCTACGAAAGTTCAACCAAATCGGTATAGTATAGTAAGCCGTTTAGGAGAAGTTAAGTGGCAAACACGAGTACTGAAGAAATTTATACTTATTTAAAAAATTGCTGTTAAAATTTATATATAAAGTTCATATATAAACTACTGCGAACCTGTAATATTCGACTACCCTAGATCATTAGCACCAAGATAGATTATACTCATTGATAGATTAGCACCATGCTTGAGGATCACATAGTAAAAGTTTTTTTTAATAGCACGCGTGTGATATCTTCTCATACTAAAGATTTCAACGCGCTACCGCCTCTTGTTAAAAGTTATCATCATCATTTTCCTGCCTATTTCCCACTCAAGTACGGTCGACACATTTATTTCTTTCCATTTTCCTTTATCGGCCGTAGTCTCATCACTCCTCTTTCAAACTATCCATCTATCTTTTCTTTGGCCTTTCCCTGACTGACCTCTTGTAAAAAGTACTATTTATATAATCATTTTTAGCATATTTTAATATAATAAATTGTAATAGACATCGGTAGAGATAGGCCAGAAAAAAATCGAAAAGTAAAAATTCACTGCTGTACGCTACAAACATTCAAATATTTGTATGTTTGTGGCTGAATCACAGCGTAACGGCTGAACCGATTTCGATGAAATTTGGTGCTAGATAATGACTTAGATTACTTAGACACCCAAGCCTAGCCGCGGGCAGCAGCTAGTAATATAATAATATTTCTTAATCAATGATGTCATCAAACTAACACCAGTCACATACAATGCTTTATTAAGATTCCTATCTAACGACCAAATTAAATTTGTTTTACATACATTGCCGGTTTTTTATGCAAAATCTTGAAATTTGCTAAGAAAACACGCAATGGTTGAATATAAAATAAGATTGATGTGTTAGTCCTCATTGGAATACGAACCCTGACCGTTTCACGAGCAAAAAACAAATAACTAAACCTCGTCTTACAAGTATGGAAAATATAGCTTTTGATGGCTTAGTCTGAATTTGTAGAACGGTATTTCATTCTCATGATAATTTATTAAAATGGTCGCTTGGCAATATACGAAATAGGATATATTTAATAGAATCCTAATAATATTATAAATGCGAAAGTTTGTGATAAGGCTGCTATGTTTGTTCCCTAATCAAAAATAAACGACAGAACGGATTAATATTTGCTGTAGTAGATAAAAAAACAGAATAAATAAAGGGGGAACTTATCTATTAATAGAATCCTAATCCTACTATCCTAATTCTAAAAAATTCTAATTCTATTTGTTCCTCGATCAGGCCTAAACGACAAAACTGATTAAGTTGAAATTGACTGTAGATGTAAATATAATGCCCGAATAAAACATAGATTACTATAATATATAAAAAACATCCCCAAAAAGATTAAAAAAACGCAAAAGGGATGATTTTGGTATAGATGGCGCTGGTGTGCAAAAAAACTGACATCAGTTTTGACTACACATGATAGGACAAAGTCTGTCACGGGTCAGCTAGTTTAATATATTTGAAAAATATATGAAATTGGATTACAAGAAGTCCCCCACATACGGTAGATATGTTTTCTGATCTCCAGACGCTCAGACCTTTGAATTTTTTTAAAGATGACTACCCTCCAAACACTACATTGGACACATGCCCAATTTTTTTAGTATTAGCATTTCATAAGCGATAAGTTGCAAGCCCTTCGCCGCTAATCTATACAATTATTATAAAGAGGAAAGATTTGATTGTTTGTTTGCATTAAATGCTCCGAAACTACTAGACCAATTTGAAAAATTATTTTACCATTAGAATCCTACATCAATCCTGGTGAACATAGGATATATTCATAACTAGAAAAAATCTAGAATACCTACCAAAACTTCAATAATGTAACACAAGGTGTAAAAAAAATTGCCTAGCATAAAATCATTAGTACACCCATGCGACCGACGCCAGAGCAGACTGCTAGTAAGAATATAAAATAGTTTCCTCAAGGAGTTTCTAAAATTGCCATTTTTAGGGTTCCGTACCCCAAGGGTAAAAACGGGACCCAATTTCGTTTCGACTTCGTTGTCCGTCTGTCTGCCACAGGGCTGTTTCTCATAAACTGTGATAGCTAGACAGTTGAAATTAAAAACAAAGTATTTTTTTAATTTAATGATATACCCACTTGACCGATTCTTTTTTAAAAAAGCTTTTTTGTTTTTCTGTTCCACTTCCATAAACAAACACGCCACCAACCTCTTTTATTGTCTACAATACATTGTTGTAGCCAACATCACGTCCGCAACGCTGCGGCATTTTTTCCAATTTTTTACCATACCAGCTCTTCACACTTACTTGATACATAAAAATGCTGCTTTATAATGATCAGTTTTCCATTTCTCCCGAGTTTCCGCGTCACAGACGAATAGACGTCTAAACTAGTGGTACCAGGAAACGTTTCCAACGTAGGTGGCGCAGAGCAAGAAAAATACGACGCCGATAAAGTAAAAAAATAAATAAATAGGATCACGACCGTAATCCCCAAGTGTGATAGACATCCACTTAGATCTTCAAACGCTTAGATCCTTTGAAGATGTCTAGTGGGGGTAGTCTGAGGTACGTAAAAACATTATATTTGGCACATGCCCATATTTTGCAGTAGTTATAGTTAGCATTCCATACGTGACAAGTTGCAAGCCCATCGCTGCTTATAAGAACACTAACTGGTTTCCTCACGATGTTTTCCATTGATATTTTAAGATGATATTAAAAACGTAGTAAACAACGTAGTATGATAAATAATCACCATTATTACAATAAAAATCTTTGTAAAACCCATAAACCCATTTTACTTATTGTAGGTTACATATTTGTAGATCTTAAATAAATTGAATGTTACAATGATATCTACCTTAAAATTAAGCAAAAAAATTACAAACAAAAAAACAAATTTTACAGATCGTCAAATAAAAAGTCATTAATATTGTAATAGCATTTACTTACTAATAGTTGTTTTAATTTAGCTTTAAACATAGTCTAGAACTTCGGTATCTTATTATACATTTTTGGAGCTATTCTATGCTAGATTATGATAGTTGATACTTTTATTAAGTCATAATCAAACGGTCCTTATTTCATTCAAATCTCTTTAAAAGGTATAAAGAACTAGGTATCTAGATCTATTCCAAATAAGAAGTAGACCGAGCTACTAAGACGTAGTTTTACGATATTTATAATAATATTATAGGTAATTTAGTCATATCTGATTTAGACATACCGACTACCTTAACATATTAATAAGTAGATCAAACTGAACAATCTTCCAATTATGCATTTTTGCTAAAAAAAACCTTGAAGATTTTGCCAATTATGGCTCTGTATCTTATACTCCGCGAAGTGTCTACTGATTTTGCCTCCATCGTAGCGCCGCAACAAATTTTTCCTAGCACTGTGCAGTGTATGTCCCAGGTTGGGTCTATTGTACACCGAGTTTCTCGGAAGTGAACGTGAACGGTGATCTTGTAATTGCTTTTTATCGATCTTCACGCATTAAGTTGTTAGATGAAATTCTCTATATAGAATTTTTCTTACTTTTCAAATCAATTGGTGTATTAGAGTGTTATGATAGCTGGTCGATGAATGTTGTCAGATTCTTGTCAAATGATCCACAGCGGCTTAACTACACGACGACACGTATATTTCTTATGTTAGACAACGCGTTACTTTTTACAGAGTAGACCAATTTTGATAATTCTTTTTTTAACAGAGAACTCCCATAAAATTTTGGTTGGTCGGAACATTTTCGTCGGTACTAAAAGTAGTTTTCTAAACGTAATTTTGCAGTAGTAGAGATATAAGTGTGTAGCATGCAGTTTGCTCAATCGGGGTAGACAATAGTGGATATAGAATAAACTCAATTTATCTTGTACTACCAATTATATGACAACTAAAGTACCACGTGCTCACGAAAACTATTTTAGTTTGTATATGTCAGCCCATACTAGTCACAGATGTCCATAGGCGATGGTAACCGTTTACCACCACGCGTCATTTCATTTCATTTCATTTTCATTTCATTTCATTTGTCTCTCGACCTTGTTACGTCATAAGTTAGTTTTGGAAATAAAATAAAATAAAATGACTTAAATGATATACATTTATTTGACACACACACACAGATAAATAGGTACACATATCAAGAAGAAGAAATTATAGATACTTGTATATAAAAACATTATAATACCTACTGCGTGGGTCAAACAGGCTCCATCTCAGCATTATGCTGTTCCACATGCATGAACCATGACGTAGAGCAGAGCTGGTTTTCAGACACATTGGTTTTGGCACATTCAAATATTTATAAAGTAATGCCCGCATTTATTAATTAATTTAAAGATTCAACGATCGCGTTTTAAACATCGCGATGGTAACAAAATTAACCTTGAGAAAATTGTTCATTTAAATCTTAATATTTATCAAAAGTTCAAGACCTTACCACCTAATAAATATTAGTCTAAGAGTATTTGTCTCTGCTGTTAATGAATGATTAAGTTAATTATTCTTGACAGATAAAGCAAATATAATTAAATTAGATATAGACGAGTATTTCCAAAGAGGGTTGACATCAGGCAGGCGGTTGTAAAAACCCCCAATTCAAGTCCTTCTTACTTTACCCCACATGATGTTGGGTAAAGAGTAAAAGAGGTAAGTAGTAAGAAAGTAATAATAAATAAATAATAAATATTGGCGGACTTTACACACAACACTATCTAGCCCCAAACTAAGCAAAGCTTGTACTATGGGAACCAGATAACTGATAGAATACTTAATATACTTTTTTTTTTTTGTAAATACATACTTATTATACATAGTAACACCCAGACACAGGACAAACATCTATGTTCATCACACAAATATTTGCCCTGGGTGGGGATCGAACCCACAACCTACAGCGTAGAAGGCAGAGTTACTACCAACTAAGCTGTGAGGCCAGTCCTAGTAAAGTAGAGAGAGTACCTAGTAAGGGTAAAGAGATTAGATCAAATAGGTATTAAAAAACCGGCTAAGTGCGAGTCGGACTCGCGCACGAAGGGTTCCGTACCATTATCTATAAAAACAATAAAAAACACGTTTTTTGTATGGGAGCCCCTCTTAAATATTTATTTTATTCTGTTTTTAGTATTTGTTGTTATAGCAGCAACCGAAATACATAATCTGTGAAAATTTCAACTGTCTAGCTATCACGGTTCATGAGATACAGCCCTGTGACAGACAGACAGACGGACAGCGAAGTCTTAGTAATAGGGTTCCGTTTTTTACCCTTTGGGTACGGAACCCTAAAAATAAACATTTTGTACACAACACAAATAAAAATCTCTATAATTCAACCCAATAGTTTAAATAAGTAAAGTTGTTTTAATAAGTTTATCATGTTTTTCATATTGTAACTAGTTTTTAGGGAAATATCTTCTCGCAAATAAAGTAGCGGGACTTAGCAAGTCACCTATAAAAAAATGATTCCAAGCAGTTATCCGTGTTATGCTAACGTTTCGATACGAATAACTGTACGCGATGTTTGTCGGCTAACAGGGGCCATACCACAAGTACCGAAAGTAATATCAAAACAATATTACTCACGGTGTAAAAGTGATAACGTAAATTGTTCGATTAAGAGATCCGTTTGTGAAACTTTTTTTAACTTTTTGAATCGTTATTATCTCTGATTCGGTGGGGTCTTAGAAAAAAAAGTATTGAGACAATTAAATGAACTACTTACAATTTGAATCGTTATTTATCTCAGAACTGTTGGTCTTAAGATAACTAAAAAAAATATTCAGATAACTTTTAGAGATAAGATTTTAGAAAATACAATTTTTATCTGGGTTATATTTTACGAGTTCGTATTACGTTGTTACTTTGGCACCGTAAGTAATATTTTTTTGATATTACTTTTGATCTTGTGGTACGGCCACATGTAATATTCCGGCGAGCTTCAAGTGTTTAAACTTGTACGTTGACATACCTTCCCTGCCTACCTACATTTAAAGGCACTTCCTACTAAATGCGGAAGTTTGTGAGTTTGTTTGTATGTTTGTGCCTTAATCAGGCCTAAACAATAAAACGGATTATGATGAAATTTGCTGTAGATGAAGATATAATGCCCGAAAAAAACATAGACTATTTTAAAACACGAAAAACATCCCCAAAATGATAAAAAAACGCATTAGGGATGATTTTGGGTATAGATTGCGCTGGTGTGCAGAAATTTTGACATCCGTGTTAACATTAGTCGTCATAGCAACATGCGTTACTCTATGCGATTATTGAAATTTGGTCTGCGTACCAACCTACCAGTACAAATAGGTATATCAATCGTAGTTTTTAGGGTTCCGTACCCAATGGTTAAAAACGGGACCCTATTACTAAGACTTTGTTGTCCGATTGTCCGTCCGTCTGTCTGTCGCTAGGCTGTATCTCATGAACCGTAATAGCTGGACAGTTGAAATTTTCTCAGATAATGTATTTCTGTTACCGCTATAACAACACATACTGAAAACATTTTTTTTTTTTGCCGTTTTTTATAGAATAATGTGGAACCCTTCGTGGGCGAGTTCGACTCGCACTTGGCCGGTTTTCATTTTTACATAATTATTAGATATTAGCTTCAGTTTAGCGATCAGTGAATTATTTGTGGACAAATTTGAAAACACAACTTTCATATGAGTATTGATAAAATCTAATTAAAATAACTTCGCTTAAAAACTCAAAACAAATCCGAATGCATAAATAATAAATCTAATACAAAATTCTCATCTCCATAATTTGTAGATGTTATTTTCCCATAAATTTAAATGGTCTACTCTAAATTTCATCCCCATTTGTAGAAGATATCTAAATATCATCTACAAAAATGTTGGGTAGACAATTGAAATATAATGAAAAATATCATCTACAATGTTGGGTAGATCATTGAAATTTATGGAAAAACATCATCTACAAAAATGGGGAATGAAATTTTGCATCAGATTTAAAATTTATACGTGTATACTGCGTGGTGCAAAAACGTACATGCTAAATTGAAAAACACACCTTTCGGTGATCGGTTAAATGCACGATATTCACCGGAGCCTCAAAATCGAAACGTACAGAAACCGGTCGCAAACAAGTGGTCGGACAGCGAGGTCGTCCGTCCACATTCCACTTACTTTTAGGCGTTCGCTAATTTCAAGATGAGACTGCTGGAGATAAGGTGATAAAACTGTAGATACCTACTCGTTCCTACCTATCTTTTGTCAATCAATCGTTTGGCAAAATCTAGCTGGAGATCGCGATGTGTGGTGTGTGATGTGGAAGGGAGAACTTTGCCCAGCAGTGAGATGATACAGGCCAATGTAAATAAATAAATTTTAGCTAAGATGTCTATCTGTCTTAGTTGGTAGGTTGGCTTGGTTAGTAGTCAGTTTAAAAGTGATTAAAAAACAAGATAATAGTGTAACGACTGTAGTACCTGAGAACGACAGACGTACTTACAGATTTTTAGTAGCTCAGATCTTTGGAAATGCTGGAAGGGTGTAGCCAGAGGCACGTCCAAACATTATATTGACGCGTGTCTATATTTTGCAGTAATCTGAATTGAAAACCAAGCGGTTCTAATAAACATAATAATACTGATTTCATTTCGTTTACCAAATGATTGGATTACTACTACAAAAGTTAGTAATTAGCTAACCTTTACGTAATAACTTAAGACAGAAGGACTGAATAAATTAAGTAAGGACTGAATAAATTAACCGACTTGGTATTACATGGATCTCACAACTTTATACGGTAGAAGAACTGAGTCGCGAGACTTAGCTTTTTTTAAAAGTTATGTTTTTGATGGCATAATAATATTAGGAATAAAAAAACTCCATTACATTTAATCATTTAATTTTACAGACATTTATCACAAGAAGAAGATATTCTAAGAAAGTACTTAAAGTACAAACTAACAGAGAAAAACATTTAATTAAGTAATTTTATTTTTACGACACATTAAACTTCACAATGAGATTCTACATAATTAAGTTCTAACATTACATTTGACTAGTAATTACTTGCATCTACTCGTAGGTACTTAAGAGGTCCGTTGAACCAAGCAACATGGATACATATTTGAGACTAGCTGACCCGTGCCCGCTTCGCTGGTCGACAGATAGTTTCACATCTGGTATTCCAATCTTCAAAATAAATTATAGCCTATATGTTGCCGAGAACTAATAGCTACATAACAAAAAAGTTTCATCAAAATCCGTCCAGTACTTTTTGCATAAAAACCGGACAACAGACAGACAGACAAAAAATTCAAACTGGTTTTTTTTGGCTTGTGTTACTTGTATAAAGGCCCCTAGGAGTATTTTTTTAAGTTTTTATTCAATGTACAGAATTGAATTCTTCTACAGTTTTATTATATGTATAGAAGTAATATTTTTAAACGACAGCGTACTTAATCCCTACTCCTAGGATTTTTTCGTGGGTTTCAGATACTAGGGATAAAAATATGTAGGGTGAGAGTGCTGCCTGGTTGTAGGCCGTGGGCACTATAACATTTTAATATTTAAATAAACTGTTTATATTGAAAAAAATATTAAAACGACGATTTTTAAACAACATAAAATAAAGTATTTATCTATCTCTTTGGTAAAGCAAGCGATATTTATTTATAAATCTATAATATTTAAAAGAAAGTCGTGTTAGTTACACTATTTACAACTCAAGAACGGCTGAACCGATTTGGCTGAAAATTGGTGGGAAGGTAGCTTAAAACCAGGAGACGAACATAGGCATACATAACATAGGCACATACTTTTTAGCGGGAACGGGAACGGGCACGGGAGTTAATTCTAATTGAATCGTTTATATTGAAAAAAATATTAAAACGACGATTTTTAAACCACATATAGTAGAGTATTTATCTATCTCTTTGGTTAAGTAAAGATTTTGTAATAAGCGAAATTTATTTATTAATTATTTATATTTAAATAGACAAAACGGGAAATCATTGGTGGGTAAAACAATCTAGAGGGCCATAGACAAAGAATTGTTTTAACTATAGACTTTAAACAAGTTTGTTTGCTGTGCTTAGTTATTGCCAGAATTGAAAATGCTCAAAGCCGGGGTAGGCACCACAACCAGGTCTATGACCCTACTACAACAATATTCTGAAAAATACAGTTACAGTACAGTACCTTAAAAAGCTAATGCATTTGAAGAGATATTTAAATTCTAATACTGATTTCCTTGCGTATTGAGGCCATCATTTTACAACAAAACTTAAAATTTGAGAAAAGAAATAGTTTAAAAAGCGTACTATTTGTTATCATTAGCGGTTGAAGTTTCTAACTCGATTTACATCAAGATATTTCTACACACTAATCGTGTGACATTTTTAATTAAAACTATCGTGATGTACAATCACTTAAAGCTACATTTTAAATAGAAATATAGCTTACCATAGAGTAAAATGTACCTAGTGCCATGTTGGCCGAGTAAGAGGTACTTCGACCTTCGATCTGAAGGTCGTGGGTTCATCAATGGATTTATCTGTTCGCAAAATTTATATGCGCATCAAAAACACGTGCTTAAAACGGTGAAGGAAAACATCGTGAGGAACCCAGTGTCACGTATGGAATTCTAGAATGCTAACTACTGCAAAATATGGGCATGTGCCAAATATAATGTTTGGACGTGCCTCTGACTACCCCAACTAGACATCCTCAAAGGATCTAAGCGTCTGGAGATCTGAGAGGATGTCTACCGTACTTTGGGATTACATTCGTGATCCTTTATATATATAAAATGTAGTGTGTTGACATTATGTGTGTCTATCTCATGTTATGTTATCAAATCAACACATCACTAACGCAATTTAGCAAATACCAACCTAACATGTAAGAAAATGTATACGTAAGAGCGAGATCTCCTAACACAGGTATCTTTTTACTTAACAGGAGGTCTCAAACCCTGGTAATTATTAGATTAATCACTACATAGTATAAAGCAAAGTCGCTTCCCGCTTCCCGCGTCTGTATGTATGCTTATATCTTTAAAACTACACAACGGATTTTGATGCGATTTTTAATAGATAGAGTGATTCAGGAGGAAGGTTTATATGTATTAAACACGTGCAAAGCCGGGGCGGGTCGCTAGTATTGAAATAAACATTTGTATTTGTTATCTAAGAATTAATTGGTCTTGCGGGTGAGGAACCAGGTCTGCATGGGTTCTGCCTTGCCCTTCATGGAGACGTGACCGCGGTATGTCAGATCAAACTGGTCATCATGGTTGTCTTCTCTCATCAGCCAACTGGAATTGAAAAGGTATGCATCAGCGTAGAACCATTAAAAAACTAATCTAAGATTATAATGCTTTAACAATAATTGCTTTTAAAAAGGAAAAAGTAAACTGACAAAAATGTTTTGAACAATCGATTAGAAAATAATCCTTTCCTCTCTAGACATCTTCTAAAGATCTAAGCGCCTTGAGATCTAAGATGTCTAGGTCTACTATACTTGGGGATTACAGTCCAGATCCTATTTTTTTTTTTTACATAGAAAATAAAACTACGAGTTTTATTATCTACACAACAGAAAAAATCGAATCACCAGATATGGATATTTTAATTTTACATAAAAAAATATTGATTGGCTTCACAGCTCAGTTGGTAGTAGCTCTGCCTTCTGCGCTGTAGATTGTGGGTTCGATTTTTACCCAGGATAAACATTTGTGTGATAAACATAGATGTTTGTTCTGTGTCTGGGTGCTAGTATATATTATATTATATTATAAGTAATAAAAAACAATATATAAGTATTCTATCAGTTATTTGGTTCTCATAGCACAAGCTTTACTTTTAGGGCAAGATGGCGATGTTAAATGTCCACCAATATTTATTTATTTATTATATATACCTACTCGTCGAATTGATAACCTTCATATATCATCATCGGTTGATACCTATCTTAATACCCTAGATATTGATTACTGCAATAGAGCTAGTATATTACAATGTCGTAGATATAAATGAAACAGATGGTTACGGCTTCCCAACATTACCAGAGGTAAGTAGATTAACACTTGCAGGTCATCGCTCAATGCGAAGGGGTGGCAACTGATTTCGAGCTATTGTTGTGTTGGTTTTATTCAACACTGGCCGTTTACTAAACTTGTAAAGCAAAGTGTCAGTGAATTCAAATTTAGAATACTAAAAAAAAACATTGGAACGTGTTGGTTTTATTCTACACTGGCCGTTTACTTGTAAAACAAAGTGTCAGTGAATTCAAAAATAGAATACTAAAAAAAACATTAGATTGTGTTGGTTTTATTCAACACTGGCCGCTTATTATTTAACTAGAAAACAAAGTGTACGCAAATTCAAAATTAGAATTTAAAAAAATCTAAGCATCGGAACTTTTTAATAACTCAATTCTCAATTTAAAAGCAAAACAACGCACGTATAATACACGTGAAGTAAAGTGTCAGCGAATTCAAAACGACATCGGAACTTTTTTATATCACAAGAATTTAAAAAAAAAACAACGTCATTTACATTTTAGCATACGTAAAGTTGCATTTTATTTAATTTCGCTTTGATCGGTGTGTTTTAAAATAATGGATAGCTACATGGATTATTATTTTGAGGAAATCTTCAATAATTTGGGCCGCGATTCGTTGAATGAGAGAAATAAAAGACGGGAGCTCGTTGAGTACTTTTGCACTGTGATTGCTGGATGTGCCAAAGGTAATGTTGACAGTTTTATTATTTTTCGAAGTTACACTATCCTCATAAGTTTAGTTGCGGGTAGACTTTACTAAGTTAAATTGTAAATGCATTTATAACATGAGTACAGACAGTTGCAGAAATTGATGACTTATTCAATCAACTGACGAAAAAAGGGGGTTCTCAATTCGACGCATAGCGATGTATTACCGCGCATATGTTTCTACCTGATCCGATATATTTTTTTTTCTATTGTGCAGAAAATAGTTAAAAGTAGATTTAAACTTTTTTTATAAAACTTACAAATAATATTTTATAATTCGTTTGACTTTTCGATTGGTGGAAACATTTTCGTCGGTTTCCTTTCAAGTTTCTAAATCGTTGGCATTCAAAATTCTTGTCGAGCTTCCCTTATTATAAATTTGCCATATTGTGAAAACGATGACAACTCAGACGCCATAAAAAAATAAGAAAAAAATGTATTAATTGCAAAAACCGATGACATTTTTGTGTCCCAGGTCAAAACCTATCAGACAGCACCACCTGCAAGAACTTCGTGGTCTCAGCGCTTCGTTACCACAACAGTTGCAAGACAAATAATGGGGATGTCTGTCTTATGGGGAAGTACCACAACCTCCTCTACATTGCTATGAAGCTGGCTTTCGACTGGAGTCTACAGGATAATGGTGTGGTGGCGGCGTTGCTGGATGAGTTGTATGCATGTGAAGGAACTTTTGAGAGGATCTTTTTAGGTAAAACTATTTCTGTACTACCTATCTACACAATATAATATCTACGAATGATAAATGTGAAACTGATAACAAATAAATAAATAGAATCACGTCATCTTCAGACCCTTAGATCCTATGACGATGTCTAGTGAGGTTAGTCAGAGGCACGTCCAAACATTATATTTGGCACATGCCCACATTTTTTTGCAGTAGTTAGCATTCCATACGTGCATCTGAGAAATAACTAGAATCACGACTGTAATTCCCAAGTACAGTAAATATCCTTCCAGATCTTTGATTATGACTGTAATATTATGATAGTCAGAGGCACGTAACAACATTTGCGACTGAATCATTTTTTAAAGTGATTTTTTAATTAATTTTCTTTCCTGATAAATCTTTATATCTACCTATCTCTAAATGTGATCCCAATTTATGTATAACATTATCTCATACATTAAATTAAAATATAACTTTCTTTGGCTTCCAGGAGCAATATTCGGCACCACAGCCCCTTACTTCCTAGCTGGTTGGAAATCGGACTTCATGGACAAAGAAGAGAACATCCACGCTCTCGTCTTCTTCCTAGACCACGCCACCAACGCCAACCTCGAATACAAAGACGGGACCAGCTCATATCGCTTCATAGACGTACCTTTGGAGAGCTGCGGCAAAGCCTCACCTGTACGAGTTGTCATCCAATCAGGATCTGCAGAAATGCTCATGATCCTACTCAGATTCGGTGCGAGAATCACTTCTGATATTGCATCTACTAACCCTACTGAATCTATTCTAGATAGACTGCTGGAATACAACAGAGTCTATCCATACGAGCTGGTCAGCTGTTTGAAGCTGATACTAAGAGCAGTTCCACAGATATCTTTATCGTTTGATAAAGGTGCTTTAAAGCATTTGAATCTGCCTGATGATTACAACTACCAGAGAAAGGTGGTTTTGGAGAAGTATGGGGAGATTGTAGAAGACCATCTGATTCCGAGTACAAGATGTGGTCTTAGACCAGTGGAGTTGAAGCATCTTTGTAGGTGTAGAGTGAGGGATATTCTTTGGGAGAATTTCGAGCTACCTCTGGGTATACAGAAACTTCCAATACCAGTGTATTTAAAGAGATATTTGGATTTGTGTGAGGATTGATATTTCTTAAGTTATTATAATACATGTAGCTATACCAAGGTTTTGTTTTACTTTTAATACACTTAAAATTGATAAGTTCCTAATAATAAATACTTTAGGTTAAAACCACTTTATGTTTGATTTCTTAATTATTTCCAAAACAGGCTTAGTATTTACAGAATAACTGTATCGCCGCGCGTATTGTCACATGATTGGTTGATTGGCGTGTGTTAAGTTTCAGAACAATATAAATTACTATTTGTTTGTCTACTCTTTAGATAAAACGTTTTCTTGAGTGCTCATGCATTTCTCGGCTTGCTGTAAGACATCGTACATCATCAAGATCCTGCATCAGTGACAAGACGCTTTTACCGAATTAACCTTATCATTGACCAAACTCCCCTGCATTTGATCACTAATACCCAGTAGTAGTGATGAGCCAGTAAAATTCCAAGCACAAAAAACGACCAAAGCATGAATAAAGTTCACTTACTTGTAGGTATCCTCACTGACGTTGATGGTCCCAGGGACACCAGTGGTCTCGCAACGGCTGGTCATGTTGACGGTGTTTCCGAAGAGGCAGTAGCGAGGCATGCGATGGCCGATTACTCCGGTCACCACCTCACCAGAGTGGATGCCGATGGTTATACCCTGGAATCGGAGAAAACGTAAACATACATCACCCAACAGTGGCATACTTAGACCCACAAGGACATGTCAGCACTAGGATTCCGATGTGTCATTCCATTCATGGTTCACACATACACCTATCAAGGTTGTCATAATAAAGTCTGCCAAATTGGGGTACTAACTTAGTCAACTTCAGTAAAATAAACACCCAGCAATCTCTAAGGTTCTGACCTGAGTGGAACTTGGGAACTTGACCCCAAAATTTAAAAGACTTACCACAGGCTCTCCGTCAACAGTCACAGTCTGCGACAGATCCATCATATCCAAAGCCAGGAGTGAGATGTGCTTGGCGTGGCCTACTTCGTACTCCGGCAGACCGGACACTGCCATGTACTTGTCCCCCACAGTTTCCACCTGTGAATAAAGATAAACGCTCATCACGAAAAGGTTAATTCTCTACTACAGAGTTCCTTGTTCCTTCCTTGTTATAACAATGATAAATGATATTGTCTCTACTCTGGAGATCGAAAACAATGTCTATTTGGGGATTACAGTCTTGACCAATTTTTTTCTCCAGCCTTACCTTGTAAACGTTAGGGTTCCGCTTCGGATCAGTCAGCACATCGAACGCCGTGTACAGATCATTGAGCATCCTCACGATCTTCATAGCACCCTTGTGGTCGTTGTTCCTGGCACAGTAGTTAGCAAAGCCGACTATGCCACTGAAGAGAAGAGTGACGGTGTCATAACGACGGGCAGGGACTGGACGTCGGTGACGTAGCTCGGTGGCAACGCTGATTGGTAGGACTGAGTAGAGAAGTCTGAAATGTAATGGAACATATAAAGTCAGAAGTTTATCTTCAATCAAATCACTAGGATCACTTTGAATACCTACGTGGTATATTCAAATTCAAATTTAAAAATCATTTATTTCAATAAAATCACAAGGATTACTTTGAAACGTTTTATGAGCTAGGTGAAGCTACGACTGTTCCTCGCAACCAAGTCTAGAAGAATCAGGCAACAAATACTGCTTGGTACCTATATTTTTTTTATTGATCCTCTTTGTAATTGCCATGTATGTAATGTATATGCCTTTACTACCTTTGATCTAAATGTGTGAGATAATGATGAAATAATAATGTATGTTTATAAATATCTAGAGGTTATTGGGTAGCTGGTCAAATTCATTCGGAGAAACTGAATGAATAATGAACTATTACCTAGGAGCTCGCTCTTGAAATGGGTGTTCTTCAAGTAAAATTAGATAACTTTGAGAAGTAACTTGAGACAGAAAAAACTGGCTACTGCAGCTTTAAACTAACCTATCAGTCTTCTGTTTCTCCGAGTCAAGCTCCCTGAATGTCTGCTGAAGCTTATCAGTGAGAACCTCCAAGTTTTGAGTTAATTTGTAGTCGGCTTCAAACTGCTCGGACATGAGCACCAGGTCACGGGTGGCATCATGGAGCGGAATGTCAGAGATGCAGAGACCACGGCTGGAAATAATAATATTATTTCTTATTTATAAAATGTTAAATACATGTTATGTAGTTGTATGTTTGTTTGTGGAGTCTGCAAGTGCTTTCAACGGGAATCTAATCTACTCTTCAAGGTTTTAATGTATAATAATTAGTTGAAATACAATGATTGACCAATATAAAATAATTCCAATATAATAATTGATATTTTGACTATGTTACAATAGTAATGGTCGTGGGCAGACTCGTGATGAATACCTGTGTAAAATAAATAATTGTATACTAGTTTGATAAATAATAATTGGTCATGATAAAATTACACTGACCGGGTCAAGTCATCTAAATTGGTGACGCTGGGGTAGCATTGGAATACCACCACATCTGTCTCTGGAATGTATAACATCTGACCCTGAAACAAAAATAATAGCAATGCTAGGTACTTAAATAACTTCGGTGATTATGAAATAACCATAAATGTACTGTCAGAGAAGAACTAATTTTTAGAGAATACCAAAGTCAACAATCGGAGGGTAGAAAGATAAATACTTTGACAGAAAATTATTTATTGCACAATACAAAAACATGTTCATATGTGAACTTAATGCTATTTAGCATAGGATATTTTGAATGGAATTTGTTGCTATTATATCTTTATCTGTTTTGTTTTTTGTAATGGACTTCCGCAAAGTCACTCCTAAATCATACTAATTAGGAGAGTATAAGTAAAATACCTTCAAACGTAAAGAAGCGATTTCCTCATGAGGATCGGTGACGGTCATCTCCTCTGGCTTGGTCTTCAGCACATAGACCGTATTGATGTGTGCTAACACGTTAGCAAACGTCATTTCAAGATGAGGCCGAACCTAATTAATAAAAAAACATACAATTATAAATACTGGAGCCTATACACTGGAGCTTTACATAGTATTAAGGAAAGGATCATTGAAAAAAAAGGTACCCCAAGCCGTGTTTGTTGCCTGATTCTTCTAGGCTTGGTCGCGAGGATCAGGTGTAACTTCACCTAGCTCCTAAGACGTTTCAAAGTAATCCTTGTAATTTTATTGAAATAAATGATTTTTAATTTTGAATTTGAATATACCACGTAGGTAATAATTATAATATGTTTATTATTTGTTACTTCTAAGTATTTTTTTTTCAAAAAACACAATTACTGTTATATTACTCGCAAAGGATTCTGGAGGCTGCATTGATTAAAATAGAACTGGAATGTAGAAACCGGGTCAAAGTACTAATTCAAAGATATTTAAATCTGTAATCAGGACACCAAATCAAATTATCCTACTACCTAATGAATTAATGATGTAGATCAATCACGCCCACACGATCTAACGAAGATGAAACTTAAAATTATAATATACCCTAGAATGACATATAGCCTACATTTTACTCAGGTATCACGCGAGCAAAGCCGTGGGCGTTAGTTAGTAAACTACAAAATAAAAGGTCACAGACTCACAGTATCCAAAACATCAGTGATCTTGCATCCAGCTTTAGTGACGCGCGGCATGAGACGCGAGACGGTACGACCTGCCTGAATGATGTTGAGCTCTCTATCGAACATCAAGTGGAAGGGGAATACCCGGCAGAATGTAGCAGGACTGACTTTAGGTTCTGAAAATTAATTAAATAACCACAATAATAATATTTTCTAGACTTTTTTTAAGTCACGTACATAGTTCTGTCCCTACACAGGTTTCCCTGTCTCGTGGGTATAAGAAACTACAAACCACAACATCCAATCCTGGAACAAATATTTGCTGATCATACAAGCATTTATTCCGCAGGGAGGTTCGAACCCGCACTTCTGGCACTCAGTCAGGCACTCGCCAACCACGCCACCGAGGCGCTACATTGTATTTTGTGGTTTACAATAACATACAGTAGCAATAAGTTTATTTACTTTTAAAAACGTTATCATAGGTGTAGTGACATTCTTTTAATATAAAAAGTAGGTATTTATCTTACCAAGAGACAGAGTTTCAATCTCAGGAATCTCTGGAGCCGAAACCCTTCCAGTATTAGAGGTCTCTGTGATGAGGAACTGGACATGGTCGCACTCCTGTTTAGTCTTCAGGATTTCCACTTTGACTTCTGTGTTGTGGAGCTTGCTGGCTACGGTCTGAAATTGAAATATGATGGAAGAATAGTTAGTTTATTTGGAATAAATTGGAATATTGTATGTGATGGAATATCGACAGACGTTGTCGTGTCCAAATTTCAATGAGCCCTTGCAAAAAAGCACTTTCAGTTTTTCCCGAATTTTTATTATATTTTATTTTAATAATTTCGAACATAGCCACTAAAAACAGAAATCGATCGTATGTTTTCTTCTGCAAGACAAACGAACGGCAATTATTTTTGATAGATAGATAGAATGCTTCTGTAATTATGATTTAAGTGAACCATCATCATCTGTTTGCCCTTATCCCACTCAAGTGGGGTCGGCACAACATGTTTCTATCATGTCTCATGTTTTCTCTCATCTTTGCAGTATTCACACCTGTCTTACCCATGTCCTCTTTTACGCAGTCAATCTATCTCTTCTTAGATCTGCCTCTACTTCTATAACTATTAATTTAAGTATTTACTAAAGAACCATACCTTCACAATCCCAATCACAATATGCTCCAGCCCAGGCCTATCGGAGTAGTAATGAAGGATCAGAGCACCGTCCTCAGGGCGCTCCGTGCAGCGGAACGACGGCGACCTCATTCCAGGGTAAAGCGTTCCGAGGTGATCGTGCAAACCGTCCAAGTTCTGTAATTTAAAGATATTTTAAAGTCTAAAAATGATGCCTCAATTTTCGATCTGAAAGAAAAGAGTTTTATTCCCGATTCTGAACCAATGGATTTATTTATTTGAAAAATGTATGTGTATATAATAAAACCGGTTTGAAATAATAAAGGTAAAGATTGTGAGGAAAGTAGGTCCAAAGGTACTTCAAAAAGTAGGTATATTATAGGCCGAATTTTATAGTAGCGAAGGGAATATCATATTCCTTTTAAATATCTGTAAAAGTTTAATAGCCTGGCAATCTGAGATTATATTTACTATGCTTGTAAACAGTTACGAGTCCATAATTTATTGAATTTTCTTGTGTTATTTTTTTAATTATTATGCTAATAGAAAAAGGAAATATGATCACGAGTCACGACTTTAACCCTCCAGTGCGGTAGTTATTCTCTCAGATGTCCAGTCGCTGAGATCCAATGGAATGATACATAATGTATTATTTATGCCTGATTCACCCTGATTATGGTTGTGGGTTCGATCCCCACCCAAGACAAATATTTGTGTGATGAACATAGATGTTTGTTCTGTGTCTGGGTGTTATTATGGTATCATAAGTATATATTTACAAAAAAAAGTATATAATTATTCTATCAGTTATCTAGTTCTCATAGTACAAGCTTTGTTTAGTTTGGGGCTAGATGGCGCTGTGTGATAATGTCCACCAATATTTATGTATATTTAGTTATTTTATTATGGATTCTGTGAATCCGACCAGAATATGAATTCTGCTAATGTATTTCATTTCACCTGCAAGAAATCACGAGGTGTAGCGCCGAGCACTTGAAGAATCTTGTCATAGCCGGAGTCCTGGCAGAACTCGAAGAATGTCTTCCCGAAAAGCTCCAAGATAGCATCAGCTGGAATTTCTGTAATCAAATAACACATACCTTGAAGTTTAATTAAGGATTTACTACGATTTTAAAAGATATCTCGAACACCAAATTAAATGGTTAAATGTAATATAAATTTGTCGTGTCGTCGTTTCATTAATTTAAATTTCAAGAACTGTACCAATTAGTACGACTGTATCTACTTGAAATATCCACTTTAAATAACAAATAATTGATTAAGATTTGTAAACGAATATCGGTAGTTATTGAATCGAATATTATTGTAACATAATATTATTGTACTATTATTGTATAAGGGATATAACATTTTATGATCTGAACAATTTTTAAGATTTTTTTTTAACTTGATAATATTGTTTTAGTATTACTTTAAGAGTTTCTGGTACAGCCCAGGAGTTACAAACAGAATAAGACTTACGCAGAACTTCAACAGCAGCGGTGATGAGATTGTAAGTGATCTCGTCTTCGTAAGTCTGGCGCACGAGGAAGCTGCCTTCCATCGTCACCTCTGCTTTTTTCCTGATATCATAAATAATAAAAGTGTATTACTCGTATAAAGATCAAACGACGAAATTTGGACAACGATCGTCATTTTATTAAACTACAATTAAGTTCTTTGAAGAAAATGAAATAGAAACACGACTGTAATCCCCAAGTAGAGATGTAATCCCCGTCTAAAAGAGATATCAGAGGCACGTCCAAACATTGCATTTGGCCGCGACAGTGACAGGTTATACTTGATTCTAATAAAATCCTCAACAACTACAAAAACACGTCTTTTAAGATAATAATCTCACTTGATAGTCTCCCATGTTTCTGCGTCAAATGTCTTCATCACCAGTAGTTCGAGGGCATAGTTTACGAAGCCGTACTGTAAAACAATAAATTATTAATAAACAATTCGAGAAGCAGTAGAGATTTTAAAGAACCTTAGAATTGATCAAACCGTAATCGCTTCTAATATCTTACCATTTTGAAATCAGTTGAATATCTTCAGCTGAAACAAATAATATAATTACATAAAATCTCGAAACAACTATAATAAAAATAATAAATAAATAGGATCACGACTGTAATCCCCAAGTACGGTAGACATTATCCTCTCAGATCTCCAGACGCTTAGATCCTTTGAAGATGTCTAGTGGGGGTAGTCAGAGGCACGTCCAAACATTATATTTGACACATGCCCACGTTTTGCAGTAGTTAGCATTCCATACGTCACAGATTGCAAGCCCATCGCCGCTTATAAGAATACTAACTGGTTTCCTCGCGATGTTTTCTATATATTAATTTCACGTTTCAATCAAGAGGTTTTTTTAATCTATTTTTTTCTCTTTCTCAGTTACTTGCCGCTTTTGAACCACATAAAAGGCATCAAACTATACGCCACACTAACGTTTCAATCAATAATCAACTATTTAACATGAGAGGTAGTTTTGCAGCATAATTCTATAATGATATAAATAAAAGCTATTGTGAAGTTTGCTTAGTTTTCTCGTAACATACCTACCTACTTACCTATTTGTAAATATAATAACTAAATAATACCTACCTACATAATTAAGTCAGTATAGACAGATAATAATATTAATTACTAAGATAAACCTGCCCAGATCCTTTGCACATCAACACACACAGACCTAATAATAGCTGACGAAACCGCGTATTCTATTTACCACAAGGTGGCGTTAGACTCGCTTAAAACTTTTACCTTGATGTGTCGCTTCCTCTTCGCGACACTAGATGGCGTTGTTTGACGCATAACAAATAACCGTAAAAGGAAAATTACAAAAAATACCTACACTAGCATTTCCAGTACTTAAATTTGGGAATATTTTTAGTTTACAGTAATACTATAAATTCTAGTTTTAAATTTAATTTATAATACTGGTAATTTACAAAATGAAGTACCTACCTTATATTTACCCAACCCTTAATATACTGGCAATAAACTAACAAATAAAAAATAACATTGTTTTTATTGCGGAATTTGTAGATATTTTTTAATGGATGTATTTTTTACAAAAAGAGAAACAACTTCACACCTATTGTTTACAAACCAATTGATTTAATTGATCATCAAAACAACGTGACTTGAAACATTGACGAACAAATTCTCTACAAACTTACCTTTATCTCACAAAAACAACTCCGAAACAGTCTGCGAAATCTTCACCAGTGAAGCCATATAGTTTATACGTGTTTATATTTTGTATTCAGGCCGACGACGTAACTACGCACACGACCGAACGAGCCGAATGTCTGGCTCTCACTAAAGGCTTGCTACCATTGGTAGACAAGAACCACTTTTCTTTTGCAGTTTATGATATTAAACGCAAACCTTATGCCCTTGGAATAAAGCACATTTTAGCTTGAAAAATTATACACTAGCTCGTTCTCAACAGTAAAGGTAAAGATGTCGAATATTTCGTTAATAAAAAACAGTGGTGCAATAATCAAATTAATTCACCCTTTTTCATTAAAACAATACTAAATAATGATTGAAACGAAATAAGACGCAAATAGATTTAGAAAGCATAACAAAATGTTTAGGAAAATTCAAGACAAGTGGCGACGCTTTGTGACATTTTCACAGACTAAAGTTTTAGCTACTTGACAATAGATGGCGTTACGGGTAGGTATTAGGTACTAACAAACTTTGAGACACCACAAGTACAGTTAACTTTTATTCTTTATGTATTGTACAGAAATTTCAAAGTCCCTTTTTACTATAAATAGATATGATAATCATATTTATTACGACATCGTAATTTCACTGCTTCTGACCGCGGCTTGGTACCTACTTGAATAAAATGTAGATGTGCCTAACCAAGTCGCATAATATATTGTTTCGTGAAATTTTAGTATGGTCTGCATTCTTATTGCGTAAAAGTGATCGCAATCGGCTTCAACTATCATTCTTTCCATTGCATACATGTAAAATCAATGTAATAGGGCTGCTAACACTACATCTTAATTTCTTCCCTAGTCCGATTCTCTGATATCTGGAGTACGAGTAAGTGACTAGTGAGTGTTAAGTATTCATTATTATTATTATTATATAATAATATAAATAACTTTTATGTTTTGCAAATTCAAATAAGTACTATTGGCATCATTTTGAAAATAATGTTGTAGGAGTTTTTCTTTTAGAAGGCTCTGAGTGTTCAGTGGCACCCCTAATTGATTTTTAAATATTATGCTCGGTGATCACCAAGCATCGTTTTATATTGTGACAAGACTACATATTAAATTACATCAATTATGTCATCTTATGTACTACATTATTATGACGGTTATTTTATTTATGCGTCATCTATACTAATATTATAAACAAGTAACTTTTGTATTTGTGTATGTTTGTAACGAATTAACTCAAAAACTACATGTTCAAAAAATATTTAACCACTAGAATTCTACATTATCTCTGAGTAACATAGGCTATATTTATTATAAGGAAAAAATAGGGATCCTTACTAAAACTTCAATAATGTAACCCAAGGTGTAAAAAAAATATATAAAATCATTAGTACACCCGTGCGACGCCGAGACGGACTGCTAGTTTGTAATAAATTAGAAGCTATAATATTTAAAAAAATAATGGAGGAGCCACTGGACAATCAGAGTTCCCTTAAAAATAAACTTTGAACCTTCTAGAGACAAACCTGCAGGGCTATTTTGTAAAAAACATGATTATCATGTTACGATGTTAAAAGCAATACCTAATGTTAGTAATATCTAATCTGTACACTTTTCATAGTAACTATTCACTGTTTATGCACCTATGCTTCTGCGTAGGTATAATATTGTAAGCGTAGGTATAGATGCCTAAACAGCATAAAAAGCGTAGGTATTATGGCATTCAGTATCAATAAATATTGGTATGAATATCAAAACATGATAATCATGTTTTTACATAATAGCCCTACTGATTTATCTATTCCGTACCTATACCATTTATGTTTGTGTCAATCGCATTAGGTAATACCAGAATTCAGCATTAAGGTAAACTCTGTTAGTAAACAGTGACTATCAGCAATTAATTAGCAAATAACAGGCGAGCCCACGTTAATCCATTTGTATAATTAGGGCACACCTGCTGTATAAGTTTTATATGAGCACGAATGTCCACTGACACAATTAGTTTTATCATACATATAAAGTGTTTTAATACATCACTTAAGGCCATGTTCAGGTGGCAAAATTTTGACGCGCGTTTTCATATCGCGCGACTAGCAATCCTGGTATTTACATACCACCGTACGTGGCACGTTAACGTGCGATCATGTGCTGCATGATCGCACGTTAACGTGCGTCAGCAAGCGGTGACGCGGCGCTCAGAGAAAATGTCTCTAGACGCAGACGATCGCGCGGTAGGTAATTGATTGTTTAGTTGAGCGCGCCATCGCGATATTCTTGTAATTTTGTTTATTTTCAACTCTACCAGACTGACGAGTGAGTTAGCGCTTGTCATCTGTGGCTTGAGCACGAACCACTATCGATCCGTATCAAAAATGTGACACTTTTACTATACAAGTTTAATTTTTGACATTTGGACGATACGTTGTCGCTGCGATAGTGGTTCATGCTATCCCCCTGAACTCTTTGTAAATATGATCGCGCGTTGGCGCACAAAAACGCGCTTACTATTTTTCTTTCGTTCTTTATAAACAGTGATTCTTCGCCAAAGTTGGTCATAGACAACTCAAAAAAAAATTATAGAATTAAAACTATCATGGTTGTTATTCATGTTAACTACAAATACGGCTAATTACCACGTTTCTTGTTATCCGCGACCGCGATCAACGGCAGATCGCGGTCGCTGGCGATGCTCATGATGAAGAGCATCTGAATTGTCTCGAAACGTCAGCAATATAACAAGAAACGTGGTAATTAGCCGTATTTGTAGTTAAAACAAAAAAAATATTAGCCGCACAAAAACGAGTCCAGACTAAAAAGTATTGCAAACTGAATTACTCCATAAAGCGGAAGGCGGAAACCAATTTAGGTGCACAGCAAACCTAATTTGCGTTGTGAATTTTATGAGCCTGCCTGCAGAGGAGAAACATTACCTAGAGCACTAATGCAGATGCACGTACGAACGAGGTCACCTCCGTATAGATCTTTTGAAAACTATAGTATAATGTAAACTCAGTTCATGCATTTAAAACTAAACTCGCTCACTATATCTATATCTAGCTGATAAATCACTCCTAAGCAAATAAGAATGCATCAGCTGGGCACCTACCCTCATAAACTATTATATAAATTTTTGTCACTTTATACAATAATAGTTTTAATATACCGAAAAAAAAAATTGACCGTTGCAGCAGAAGCTTCTTATGATCTGAGCACTGTCAGCATGATTTATTATTGCACTATCACAAAGTTATCGAGGTTTCTTTTTAACCGAAAATTGGCACTAATTTGTGGTCTCAGTACTAGAAAATACTACACAAATTACAACGGAGACGGCGAGCTATTTATGAATGGATAGAATCGTGAAAATATGAGTAGCTATGTGGTAGGTGCGTATGAATAAACGGTTAACTAAATATTGTGTTTTTTTAAGGATATTATTTTGAATTTTTTAATTTAAGTTTTAACTACTTAAATTTTATTAGTAACAGACACTGACAATACGTTATTATTTTTTTTGGTAATTAAAAACTAGTGTTGTATATTTACTTTGTAAACTTTTGTAAGAACGATGTTGTTCTCATGTAAGTGACTTTAACCAATGTATTTCTTAAGCATGGAAAACATCATCTCAGTCTATCTGAGAAGAGATCTTAAAGGGAAAGCTATAGGTATTTTTAGCATATATAAACGTTATCATAATATATTAAAAATAAAATTATACCCAAATTAACCAGTTTATCTCCCTGCAAAATACTCATCTAAAATGAGCACATGTATACATTTTTTTTTAATACTTTTATGTATTTTTTAGTGTGTGTATAAATATAAAGTCTTTTTGAGAATAAATTAGCTAGCGATTATAAAACGTTCATATTAAAAGCTACTCGCATGGTACTGACTCACAGCTAAGTTTGTGCTAGTCTAACTTACTGCTAGTGGGATTGTGGCATCAATCAATAACAATGAAATAAAGGCATAAATCGGTAATTACCATAAAACCAACGAGCATGTATGAAGTATGTGATGTGAGTGATTTAAGTGTAAGAGGTATATTTTTTTAGTATGTGGGAAGTGTCCCTACCTCTTTCTGAAACAGGTGTGATTTTATGTTTGTAGTACATATAAGACAACTGGGAACCGGGCAGAAGAATGATGAGTAGCAATAGCAGTTTGTTGTCGTTTGTATCGATACACGCACGTTAGCATCGCGTTTGTATCGATTTAAATGCGCGACACCAGCGCGTCTGTAGCGAGTCGGACTAGCGCACAAAGGGTTCCGTTCAAAATCATAAAAAACGGCAAATAAACACGTTTGTTGTATGGGACACCCCACTTAAATATTGTTATAGCGACAACAGAAACAAACATCATCTGTGAAAATTTCAACTGTCTATTATCTATCACGGTTCATGAGATACAGCCCTGTGACAGACAGACGGACAGACGGACAGCGAAGTCTTAGTAATAGGGTCCAGTTTATATCCTTTGAGTACGGATCTCTAAAAACGTGGTGTGCAAAGGTCTACAGGCTGCGTCTGACTTGCGTGTGTATAGCGTTTGTATTGCTAAAACACGCGTCGACGGCGCGTTTAAACGTGGTGTGCACAAGCACTGAGGGATTTTTTTGCGGTGCGGTCTATACCGTATAATTTAACTCTTAGATCTTGCCCACCCCGTACCCAAGACTACTGGCAATAAAGCTATGTTTTGTATGCTAATGCTAAGTACTTTATAACTAGGTTTGTGCGTTTAGAACTCAGGCGATCCTAAAATTGCAGCCATTAATTTTACTGAACCATTGAAGGTTGTAAAAAGATATTACAGACACTTTTAGGTGCCTTTTTTATTGACTGCAGCACCGAATGATTAGCTCAAGCGGTAAAAATCTAAAGTTTCATAAAGTATTAGAAACACGAAAAAAAATATTTTTGCAAAGACTGACATGATTGCTGTTTTGAAGATTAGCTTTTGGACCAGCTAAAACTTCGAATGCTATTCTAGAGCATAGGTTATTTATTTACAATATATTCAAAGTCTCATACAAATCCGTTAGGTCGTTTGGGCGTGATTGAACCACAGACATCCAAACAAAAAAACATCCTCTCAAATGTTCGGATAGTTCTAACAATAAACTATAAAGTAAGTTACAAGAATAAAACTTTACATTTATCGAAAATGACAGTTACTGGTCAGTAATACATGGAAACGTGTTCTTCCGATCAAAATAACATTTTATATAAGAACAACAAAAAAATCAACTATATTTACCAGAGTATTGTATACCGCGCATCCACACGTCCGGAACACGAACAAAATAATTCGTAAACATTTCGGACAACCCTTTTTTTCCACGAAAACTTTTTTGAAATAATCCTGCCCTATTTGTTCAACACCACCTGTTCGGAGTAATTAGAGCACCCGTTTTACAGTACACTCTTATTCATTTAGCAGTAGTTGAAAGAAAGAAGATAGAAATATTTATACTCAGGTATATGCTGCAACAGCGAGTGACGAGTAATAAATGTTTTTGATGAATGCAGAAATGAAGCAAGCAATACGAATCTACGACTTTGTTAACATTAATAATATGTATTTGTATAATACATGCCAAATTAAAGCTTTGGGCGGACGGACATGGCGAAATAAGGGTTTCTTGTAGACTACGAAACCCTAAAAAGCTGTTTAAAACGCAAAAACAAAACGGCTTCATCCAATTATATTCAATGCCTAAAAATGCTACTTAATCTGTACGTACTGTACCTTTTAATTCCGTTAAGCGGTACCAAATTTGTATTTTAAAACATTTTGTTTGCCTTCCGGTGCCGTTTTTGACCCTTGGTTTGTTAGTTTTGTGGCTTAATGCTTTGTTGGTAGTGACATAGATTAAAGGATAGCTGGATAGTTGACTGGCTTCACAGCTCATTTGGGTTGCAGCTCTACCTTCTGCAAATTTCTGCACTGTAGTTTGTTAGTTCGTCGCTCTCCAGAACAAAAATTTGTACGATGAACGAAGATCATACAATAAAAAATAAGTACTTACGAAAAAGTTATTAAAAAAAACCGGCCAAGTGCGAGTCGGACTCGCGCACGAAGGGTTCCGTAGCATTGTCTATAAAAACAGCAAAAAAAAAAACACGTTTGTTGTATGGGAGCCCCACTTAAATATTTATTTTATTCTGTTTTTAGTTTTTGTTGTAATAGCGGTAACAGAAATACATCATCTGTGAAAATTTCAACAGTCTAGCTATCACGGTTCATGAGATACAGCCCTGTGACAGACAGACGGACAGACGGACAGCGAAGTCTTAGTAATAGGGTCCCGTTTTTACCCTTTGGGTACGGAACCCTAATATTATAAATAAATGAGTAATTATTCATACATTTTTATCTAGCCCCTAACTAAGCAAAGCTTGTTCTGTGGGACCAGAATAACTGATAAAAAGGCTAGTTCTAGGAATCGATCCCACAACTGTAGGCGCAGGAGGCAGAACTTTTGAGGCCAGCTGAGTTGCATATTATAAAGTACTAGCGCCATCTATACCCAAATAATCTCTTTTGAGTTTTTTATCATTTTGGGGGATTATTTTCGGATTATGAGTACCCCCTATTCTTAATTCTGTTTTTGTTTCTACATTTACAGCAAATTTCATCTTAATCTGTTAAGGGGCTGTATGTCGACGATTGCTCTTTTTCGAAACGAAAAAAGAAATACTTCTGAACAAGCCACATCTCCTAATTTTATAAATATATTACTTTAGGTTCCTACCTAGATTTCTATTAAGCTGAAAACATAATAGCAGAAACTTTTCACGATAAAGATATTATTTCAAAATGATACGTTTTAGAATTTATGATCGAAATATTTTATATACCTACTATTAAAATCAACTTGTGATTTATTGTTAAAGATAGGTAATATGTACATCTAGATTTCTATTAGAATAGATTTTTGATAAGTAATTATACATAATTTATATAATTAATTTATTCGAAAAGCTAAGGCGGACCACGCGCCGATGTGTGTTTGTCGTCATTGCAGCTATCGGTAGGATTATTTATCGAAGTGATTAAAGATGAGTACATCTTTATTCACATATACTATACATTATAAAATAGGAGATGTGGCTTGTTCACAAGTATTTCTTTTTTCGTTTCGAAAGAGAGCAATCGTCGACATGCAGAGCCTTAAGTCGTTTAGGCCTGATTGACTATCAAACATACAAATTCTCACAAACTTTCGCATTTATCCCATAGAAAAAAGTACTTTCAGTTTTTCCTATATTTTACATTTTTATACTAGGTTTTTTAAATTTAACCTTCTGATAATAACGAATACAACAAACAAAGAATTAACAAAATCGGTCTAGCCGTTCACGCGTGATGCCGTGACCAAGGGAAATAGGGATTCATTTTTATATAATAAAATAAATAAATAATAATAATAAATATTGGTGGACATTTTACACATCGCCATCTAGCCTCAAACTAAGCAAAGCTTGTACTATGGGAACTAGATAACTGATATAATACTTTTAATATACTTTTTTTTTTTTGTAAAATACATACATTTGATATATACTAACACCCAGACACAGAGCAAACATCTATGTTCATCACACAAATATTTGCTCTGGGTGGGGATCGAATCCACAAATTACAGCGCTGAAGGCAGTGTTACTACCAACTGAGATGTGAGGCTGTATAATAATAAATTAGGATTTCATTTAATTATATTGTCTGTATTTTTATGTTTAAAATAAACAAACTTTCATTATTTCAGTTCAAAAAGAGCGACGACATTGTAAGTTGTTCACTTTTCAAGTTCCGAGCTGACACTAGGCATATTTTATTGCCTCGTAAACCTTCTGAATTGAGTTACTACCAGCTGAGATGTGAGGCTGTTTAAAATAAATTAGGATTACATTGAATTATGTTGTCTGTATTTTTATGTTTAAAATAAACAAATTTTCATTCTTTCAGTTCAAAAAGAGCGACGACATTGTAAGTTGTTCACTTTTCAAGTTCCGAGCTGACACTAGGCATATTTTATTGCCTCGTAAACCTTCTGAATTGAGTTACTACCAGCTGAGATGTGAGGCTGTTTAAAATAAATTAGGATTACATTTAATTATGTTGTCTGTATTTTTATGTTTAAAATAAACAAACTTTCATTATTTCAGTTCAAAAAGAGCGACGACATTGTAAGTTGTTCACTTTTCAAGTTCCGAGCTGACACTAGGCATATTTTATTGCCTCGTAAACCTTCTGAATTGAGTTACTACCAGCTGAGATGTGAGGCTGTTTAAAATAAATTAGGATTACATTGAATTATGTTGTCTGTATTTTTATGTTTAAAATAAACAAATTTTCATTCTTTCAGTTCAAAAAGAGCGACGACATTGTAAGTTGTTCACTTTTCAAGTTCCGAGCTGACACTAGGCATATTTTATTGCCTCGTAAACCTTCTGAAATTGTTCCAACACATAAGAGCTATGAAAAAGTAAGAGACGTTGAATAAACCGTAAAAAGATAGTGCTTTCAAAAAGTTCATGGCATTTTTATGACTGAAACGTACTATATAAGTGAATATATTATATACTAGCGACCCGCCCCGGCTTCGCATGGGTAGCATGTTATTATACATATAAACCTTCCTCCTGAATCACTCTATCTATTAAAAAAAACCGCATCAAAATCCGTTGTGTAGTTTTGAAGATATAAGCAAACATGCATACATACATACAGACGCGGGAAGCGGAAAGCGACTTTGCTTTATACTATGTAGTGACTAATCCTAATATCCTAATAATATTATAAATGTGAAAGTTTGTGAGTTTGTATGTATGTTTGTGCCTCAATCAAGCATAAACGAGAAAACGAATTATATATTAATGCCCGAATAAATAATAGACTACTTTAAAATACGAAAAAAAACACAAAATGATAAATGACGCAAAAGGGATGATTTTGGTATAGATGGCGCTGGTGTGCAAAAAATGTGACATCAGTGTTGACATCAGTCGTCATAGCAACGTGTGTTAATCTATGTTATAGAGTCTATGCAATTATTGAAATTTGGACAGGACAACGTCTGTCGCGGGTCTGCTAGTAGTATTATAAATGCGAAAGTAACTGTTTGTCTGTGACGTTATCAAAGCCAAACCACTGAGCCGATTGTGATGAAATTTCATATAGGAATAGTTTGAAGTCTTGGGACGGACATAGGCTACTTTTTACCCCATTTTTTTTAAGTATTTCAGAAATTTTAATGATGAACGATGAAGTCGAATCGTGTCAGTAAATATACTATGAGTATTCGCAGACGAAGTTGCGAGTAGTACATATAGCGACCTATATTCAATTTTAATCTATTCCAAGGTTGTTTGGAAGAGGCCGCACTGAGTGAAACCACACATGTCACATGTCATAAATGCAAACTTTGCGACTTCGTTCATGTGAAGTTACTTTCAAACAAACTTCAACCCCCACTTAGTGGTTGAGTTTTTGATGCTTCCTTGCTTAGTAACCCATACAGTAAAACTAAATGGAAAACAGACGAAAACGTTTCGACCAATCGAAAAGTCGTGAGATTGTTCGTTTTTAAGGTACGGACCCCAAAGGGTTAAAATATTACTAAGACTCCACTATACGTCTGTCTCTCACAAGGCTGTATCTCACTGCGATAGCTAAACAGTTGAAATTTTCACAGATTATGTATTTCTTTTGCCGCTGCGAAAAAATGGTCGGTCCTTGGTTGATAAAATAATAATAATAATAATTATTTTTCAAACTATCGTGAAAATATTTGGAATATTAAACATTATATTGTACAGTTCAAAAATGGAAACGATGATACCTGCATGAGTTAAAAACTGTATCGCAAATAGCAACGCCATCCATTTCATTGTTCATTGTTCTATTGGAAGATGTTTGACATAAATATAAAAAGATTAGGAACTAAATGACAAGAAAGGGATAATTAAATAGGCAGCAAAAACGTTTTAAACAGGAAACTAAGTAAACTAAATAGAAAGAAAAACTCGACGTTTTGTGAACAAAATTGAGAAAAACCTAATCCCGAGGATTATCTTTGCGCACGGTTAACTGGCTGTTAGAATAACGCGGCTAATGACATTATTTTATGTTCATTCACACATAAAATTAGCAAGATCTAATTAGCAGTAAACATTACCATCTCTTTGAACGAAATATCTTCAAGAGATACTCATTTAACTCCGCAAGCAAAGTGAAGGTATCTAAGAATAGTATTATGTAAGGTATAGAGCTTTAAGGTGAAACCAGGTATAAAAAGAACGGCAAATGTGATGATGATCTTTGAGTCCAATTCTCATGTAGGCTAATTGTCACATGTACTGTTCATACAAATTTCATAGGTACCTACTGACCGGATATAAAATAAAGGTGTGACAAGACATTGCGCGGCAATCGAGCGCGGCAGCCGCGCCCGGCAAGTATGTCGTGCGAACGAACAATAACACTGTTTGAGCACAGCAGGTAGCTCGCGGCTGCCGTCCAAACATAGCGCGGCTTGCCTTATCTTGTAACTTAAAAATTGCTTAAACTGCGGAATAGATCGTTTCATTGACTAATAAGACCAAACAATGATATTTGATGTTATTGAATGAACGATTGAACGAGAATGTAATGAACGGTAAAAAGCCTATTACTAATAGGACACGGTCTTCGTTTCTGGAACAGATAAAATGTTATCTTCATTTTTACTTACCTATTACGATAATGTTATCAGGAACTTTACTAGAAGATCACGAATGAAGAACTTAAACTTACCTAAGCGCCTATTCGTATTCAAGCCGTGCGGCGACGTAAATTGGCGTACTTAGAAGTATAATGTTAGGTAAGTCTCTTATCTAATCTCTTCTCATCGGTAATAGTGTAATTTCCACGTCCGCAGTCCGCACTTTAAAAAGGTAAAAATACGCGCTGAAAAACACTCAGTATGTAACACACGTCAATTGTACCACAGTAAGCCTTTTGACTGGTTAAAAGGAATTCCACTTTGTTCATACCCACGCGCTCTGTTTATATATTTCACTACCAGCTAGGCACCTCTATTTTTATGACTCTATCAAAATGTTTAATTAATTACAAGTTATATGTAAACTACCTGCTTAGAAAACATTGAACAAAACTTTTACGTAATTAACTTTATCTTTAGTTTAAAACTTTGCAACACGGACACATTTGAAAAGGTTCTGTTAAGGTGATATACGAAATGTTTGGTTTTTTGTATGGGCTGAGTCTACCCGGATAAGACGAGATAATAAAATTAATAAAACTGCATTATCTTGAAAACCATCAAACTTAAAAACAAACTGTCTATAATTTACTTAGTTAGTATGATTATCTAACGAATTGTGTAAAAATGAACTGTTTAGTTATTCAAAGTTTAGATTAAAAACAAAACTAGTGTTTTTGAAAAGCCAACTTTGGAAAATAAATCTATCGAGAAAAGTTTTACCAATCGTGTTTATGTCCATAATTTATCTAGATTATATCCATAAGTTATCTTTGTCATAAAAAACAAAACTGAATGTTTTGCTGTTATTGAGAAAAAACAAATCTGCATTCATCAAAAACATTTATTACTCGTCTTAACAACATAGAAGGTTCAAAAGATTTTGTGAAACTGTGCTTAGATAATAATCTCATAAAGGTAATTCCTTCGGTCTGTCTATCCTAATAATATTACAAATGCGAAAGTTTGTGAGTTTGTATGTATGTTTGTTCCTCAATCAGGCCTAAACGACAAAACGGATTAAGTTGAAATTTGCTGTAGATGTAGATATAATGCCCGAATAAATAATAGACTACTTTTATATATTAAAAACATTCCCAAAACGATAAAAAACGCAAAAAAGAGGATTTCTGTATAGATGGCGCTGGTGTGCAACAAATCTGACATCACAGACTAAACACAATCAGTGTTTTCTATTCGATTATTGAAATTTGACAGGACAACGTCTGTTATCTTCAAAACGTCAAAGTTGTTGATACCAATTGCTGTTGGTTCATTTATTGACCGTGGTAAAGGTTACCGACCGGTAAGCTACGCTGCGAGCGATGTAAGTGGATAGCTCATGTGTATTATGTTAAATGAATTTTCGCTGAGATCCCTAGCCTTAGCAACCAGTAATAAATTAGAATTAAATTGAGGTTCCAAAGTCGACGCTTATTTTAAACCTATTAAGTTTCCTTTTTGTGACTTTAAACAGCGCTATCTAGCCCCAAACTAAGCAAATATTGTACCATGGGAACCAGATAACTGATATAATACCTACGTATATACTTTTTTTTGTAAATACATACTTAAAATACATAATTACATCTAGACACAGAACAAACATCTTTGTTCATCACAATTTTTGCCCTGGGTTGGGATTGCAGAAGGAATGTATTTACAAAATGAAGTATGTAAATATTGGACCTAGATGGCGATGTATGAAATGTCCACCAATATACAGGGCGTCCCACGGATATGCCACATGGAGGAAAAGTACTCTTAATACTGTAGATGGAACATTTTACTAAAAGAAGACATTATTTGAATTCATAAAAAAATATAAACTGCATTCATAGATCTTTAAATAATTACATGGTTGAACCGGGAATCAAACCCGTTACACGAGAAAAATAATTATCCTGTAGCTTTATCGAAAGGCTTCATCATAAGGATTATTTATTGCTGCAATAAAATTCAATAAATGAGTCGAAACGATGTGGCTTTGAAACGAATATTGTTACGAAATATCGTTTTCAGTTTCCGAGTAAACCCCCTGGTTTCTTTGTTTATAAGAAAACTAGCTGACCCGTGCCCGCTTCGCTGTGCGTAAGACATTTCTAATACCATCGTTGACTTTTTTGTAGACGTTTTTAAGGTGTACAATACTGTAGTACATTATTTTGATATATCTCGTGGGGTTCAGCCAGCATTTGCAATGTAAGCGCAAAAAATGTGTTTATTTACGACATCACATTAGAAACCTCTAAAATTATCAGTGTTTCTCTACTATATTATGCATGTATTATACATATAAAACTTTCTCTTGAATCACTCTGTTTATTAAAAAAAACCGCATCAAAATCCGTTGTGTAGTTTTAAAGATATAAGCAAACATACATACAGACATACATACATATTACATACAGACGCGGGAAGCGGAAAGCGACTTTGCTTTATACTATGTAGTGACAACATATAACACTGAAAGCCTCACGGGAATTTTACTTTATTAACATTGAGACAATTAGTTAGCTTCATTATTGGCACGTGCCTTTATAATTTGGTATTTTGATAATTAAAAGCATGTCAACTTTGATTAAGTTTATCGCACCTTATAATTAAGAGGTTCTTTGAACTGAACTTTTAATTTACAAAGGGTAGAAACGTGAAATTAAATTAGTTAGGACGGTAAAGTAGTCCGTCCTGACATTTAGAAAATATTAAGTTAAGGGGCTGTATGTCGTCGATTGCTCTTTTTCGAAACGAAAAAAGAAATACTTCTGAACAAGCCACATCTCCTATTTTTATAAATATATTACTTCAGGTTCCTACCTAGATTTCTATTAAGTTGAAAACATAATAGCAGAAACTTTTCACGATAAAGATGTTATTTCAAAATAATACGTTTTAGAATTTATGATCGAAATATTTTGATACCTACTATTAAGATCAACTTTTGATTTATTGTTAAAGATAGGTAATATGTAGATCTAGATTTCTATTAGAATAGGTTTTTGATAAGTAATTATACATAATTTATATCATTAATTTATTCGAAAAGCAAAGACGGACAAAGAGAAAATGGTTATTGAGGGGTGGGTAAAGCTACCCCTATTACTTGCCTACGTAGGTACCAGCAACGCGATCTCATAAAAACTGTCGATAATATTTACGATACGCATACGCCATCTAGAGCTTGCCGTTGTTAACTGTCTTAGTCGGTTCTGCCGCGGTTTTAGGAACTGATAGCGCCTTAAGTTTAGTTCATTGCTTCTTAGTTTTTGATATTTACTTACAACGATTTAAATACTAATCGTGGTGAGCTGTAATTATATTAAAAATTTGACATTATTACAAACTATTTATTTTTCAACATAAGCTAGTGTTCTTATAAGCAGCGATGGGCTTGCAACCTGTCACGTATGGAATGCTAACTACTGCAAAATGTGGGCATGTGCCAAATATAGTGTTTGGACGTGCCTCTGGCTACCCCCACTAGACATCTTCAAAGGATCTAAGCGCCTTGAGATCAGACAGAATGTCTACCGTACTTGGGGATTACAGTCGTGATCCTATTTTTTTTTCATGCCTCTAAATTATTTTACCGTCGTTTCGAATACAATAGGCATGGTCGCGGGCAAAGGAAATAAGTAATTGAATATTTTCAATGAACGAATTATTACTTCTGACACAATTCAATCCGTAAAATTCCAATGAAAAATCTTTTAATATGCGATTAAGAAAGAACTTTGTCCGCATTGATAAATAAATACTGAGAAATAATGTTTATTTTTATTGTAAAATCCTACTTTCTATTTTATCATCATTTTCCTGGTCCTGCACCGGTCCCACATTATTTGGGGTCGGCACAACATAATATTATGAATGCTAAACTGTGTTTATTGATTTATTAGTTTGTCCTTCTTTATTACAGCATTGAAGAAACCATTTTGCATAAAGATAGTCCATGGGCCGAAGAGTGACATAGGTAATAGGGTGAAAGCACTGGTTGTAGGCATTTTACTACATTTGAATTTAAAAAAATGGTTTATATTAAAACTACGATTTTTAAACAACATAGAATAGAGTATTTATCTATCTCTTAGATTAAGCAAAGGTTTTGTAACATTCATTTATTAATTATTCATATTGAAATAGACAAAACGGGAAATATTTAGTTGTGTTGTGGTATAGCGCATCACAACTGTCACTAATCAAAACGGACCATAGACAAATAATTGTTTTAACTATAGATTTTAAACAAGCCGTGTTGGCCGAGTGGGATATACCTCGACTTTCAATCTGATGGTCGTGGGTTCGAATCCCGGCGTGCATCAATAGATTTTTCTGTTCGAAAATTTATATGCGCACCAAAAACACGTGCTTACAACGGTGAAGGAAAACATCGTGAGGAAACCAGTTAGTGTTCTTAATAAGCGGCGATGGGCTTACCTGTCACGTATGGAATGCTAACTACTCCAAAATGTGGGCATGTGCCAAATATAATGTTTGGACGTGCCTCTGGCTACCCCCACTAGACATCTTCAAAGGATCTAAGCGTCTGAAGATCTGAGAGGATGTCTACCATACTTGGGGATTACAGTCGTGATCCTATTTTTTTATTGACTGCCAAAATTGAAAATGTCGGGTAGGCACCACAGCCGGGTCATTATCCCGGTTCCAGGAGTGCGAAGTCGATGGCAGAAGCGAATCACTACATAGTATAAAGCAAAGTCGCTTTCCGCTTCCCGCGTATGTATGTATGTATGTATGTTTGCTTATATCTTTAAAACTACACAACGGATTTTGACGCGTTTTTAATAAATAGAGTGATTCAAGAGGAAGGTTTATATGTATAATACATGCATAATATAGTAGAGAAACACTGATAATTTTAGAGGTTTCTAATGTGATGTCGTAAATAAACACATTTTTTTGCGCTTACAAAAAAAATGTGCTTTGCGGTCAGCTAGTAAATCAACTCAAGGGCATGATATAAAACTAATGAATCCCATGAGTATTGAATCTACAGGGTAGGTATTGGTATACTGGGTCGCCGGAAGAATTTCATTACGAAAGGTGGTGGGCGGATCACGTGACATATTTTCCTCCTCGTTTATATTCATTTATTGTAATTTTATTTACTCTCATGGTAAAATAAAACCGGCCAAGTGCTAGTCGGACTCGCGCACAAAGGGTTCCGTATCATCTATAAAAAACGGCAAAAAACACGTTTGTTGTATGGGAGCCCCATTTAAATATTTATTTTATTTAGTTCATTCGGCATCAGAAATACATCATCTGTGAAAATTTCAAGTGTCTAGATATCACGGTTCATGAGATACAGCCCTGTGACAGATAGACGGACAGGCGGACAGATGGACAGACGGACAGCGAAGTTTAGTAATAGGGTCCGATTTTTGCCCTTTGGGTACTGGACCCTAAAAATGGAACAAGATTGATTGTACCTATAGTAAACATCCTCTTAGATCTCTGTGCGTTTAGATCCTTATAGAAGTTCAAATGGGGTAGTCAGAGGCTACGTTTGGCATAAGTAACAAAAAAAATAGGATCTTAGGATTTTACACACAGCCAAAACTAAGCAAATCTTGTACTATGAGAACCAGATAACTGTTAGACTAAATAAATAGCTAAAAAAAAAAAAAAAAAATAGGATCACGACTGTAATCCCCAAGTACGGTAGACATCGTCCCAGATCTCCAGACACTTAGATCCTTCGAAGATGTCTAGTGGGCGTCAGAGGCACGTCCAAACAACATATTTGGCACATGCCCACAATTTTTTATATTTTTTTGTAAATACATAATTATTATACATATTAAAACCCAGACACAGAACAAACATCTATGTTCATCACACAAATGTTTATCCTGGTTGGGAACACAACCTACAGCGCAGAAGGCAGAGCTACTACCAACTGAGCTGCGAGGCTAGTCATATACCCCTGCCCTAGGGTAGAACCACCAATTTCGGGTAAACATAGCTCGGGCTAGACTCTAGTTATTGGCCGAGACCGCAGCCAAAGTGATTAATAGCTTCTATGTTAGCGGATAACATAGTTATTGCGTGCCAGGGCCCATGTAAAATCAGGGACGTACTCAGGAGTAAGATCCGGGGGCCAAATAGTCTGAAGGGTCAGATCAATTGTTCCGGGCTATAAAAAATATTGGTAGATATTTCACATTAAAGTAAAACTTGTACTATGGAAGCCAGATTACTGTGATATACTCAACACTTCTTTTGTAATATATATATAAAAACATAATAAAAACACTTTAATACGCAATCAATATAGGAATCGAATCCACAACATACAGAGCAGAAGGTAGAGTTATTAATATTACTAACTGATTTTAACTATAAATACGGCTAATTACCACGTTGATCGCGGTCGCGGGCGATGCTCGTGATGAAGAGCATCTGAATTGTCTCGAAACGTCAGCAATACAACCAGAAACGTGGTAATTAACCTTATTTATAGTTAAAATGAATAACAACCACGATAGTTTTAATTCTATACTAACTGAACTGTGAGTCAGCCAGAAACACTATTTAAGAATATTAATTATTTTAACTTACTTTTGATTAAAACAAGAAGCTTCATACTACATACCATCACTTACATTCTACACATAGTCACCATACAGTATGAAGTTCAAAAAATATAATAGCTGAATCAATTTACATAAAAGATTATTTACAATAGCAACTACATCAATTAGAACATCAGTTTTGAAACATGATGTCACAGCAAACCGTTACTATTTCGGTCGGGGGTTAAATGAAATTTTAGCCCCCTTGTTTACCCCCGACCAAAATGGGGTAGCCCCTATCTATCCTAAAACTCTTCTAACTAAGACTCTGTTAGCCAATAACTAGTTTATACTGGTTACTTGTGGCTAAGCTTTTACTAGTTTTGCGGTTATTGGTCTACCAATTGCATTAGCTTTGTAGGAGTGAAGCTACACGAACAATCTTACATGACAATTTTAGTGGAAAATAAATATCGAATAAAATCGATGTTAAGCTAAATTATTCTATTCTTAATTTTTTTGTCCATATCTCATTTCGGCTAAAATTTATTTTACCAACCGACCCGTGACAGACTTTGTCCTGGAAAATTTCAACAATCGAATAGAAGAGACTGAATGTTTTTAGTCTGTGATGCTAGCGCCATCTATACCAAAGTCATCCCTTTTGCGTTTTTTTGTCATTTTGGGGATTTTTTTCATGTATGTTTCAAAACTAACGGTCAACTAAAAAACTAATTGACTATTTTTTGCAATTATTTTCACTTAGCAAAAGCAACTTTATATTAATATATTTCAAGGGTATTTATATACTTAGCGAGCTATATTTGATTTTCAAAACTTGCCTAGAATCCTCATTAGTTTATCACCCGTGCGAAGCCGGGGCGAACTGCTAGTAGTAACTGTAAAAATAATAGATAAACACCGTGTTGGCCGAGTGGGATGTACCTCGACTTTTAATCTGAAGGTCGTGGGTTCAAATCCCGGCGTGCATCAATGGATTTTTCTGTTCGAAAATGTATACGCGCATCAAAAACACGTGCTTACAACGGTGAAGGAAAACATCGTGAGGAAACCAGTTAGTGTTCTTATAAGCGGCGATGGGCTTGCAACCTGTCACGTATGGAATGCTAACTACTGCAAAATGTGGGCATGTGCCAAACATATTGTTTGGACGTGCCTCTAGACATCTAGACATCTTTAAAAAGGATCTAAGCGTCTGGAGATCTGAGAGGATGTCTTCCGTACTTGGGGATTACAGTCGTGATCTATTTTTATTTTTATTTTAAACACAGTAGATAATTTAAATAAACTCTACGTAGTGTAGGTCATTCTCACATTACGTACAAACAACACAACAATATAAAGTAAATAGTTCTCCTTCAAAACCGTTTCCGTTTCTCAGTAAAGTGAATACGTGCGGAAGAGCCACAACATTGCCGGGTTAAGGAATAACAAAAAGTGGGTTATGGTTCTACCATTTAAACCAGCCTTTATTGCAAAATTTGTTTTACGGAATCGATTTACGACTCACCCTCGTATTCAAGAACGACACTAGGAGGGTATGAATGGCGCTGCTGAAATTTTCGAGATACAAAATCTGATAATACTTTTTGTGTTTCTTGTAATTTGTCAAATTGTACGCAATGCGAATTCAGGTTAAATTGGTCTTTTAATAATAAAAAAATGACGCACGCATGTTACAAGATTCCTTTTTTCGTTGGTATCAGTGAGTAATAGTACCATGGTACTACACCCAAATAAGTGGCCTGAGCACGAACCATTGTCTTATCGACAACGTATGGTATCGTCCAAATATCAAAACTGACACTTTTTACTTTATAAAAAGTGTCAGTTTTGACATTTGGATACGTTGTTGATATGATAGTGGTTCATGCTAACTCCCCTGGAATAAATATTAGCAGAATATAAACATTTTGTCTCAAACTAGCCCAATTATTATAAAAGTAAACAATAAATACATTTATTTGTTACTAGCGACCCGCCCGGGCTTCGCACGGGTGCAATGCTGATACTAAATATACTACAGAATGTCTTTATATAAAACGTTTTTTTTCACAGCTTTTTTTGACCCCTTCTAGTACAATTGCTGATTTTTGGAGTACAATTCGTACAATTACATAGATTTGTAACTGCATTAAAATTAACCCTTATCCACGGTGGGTCCGGCTGCGTAGTATCACGATTTCTATGATTCTTTTTTTATGGAATAGTTAATAATGTTAACTTTTATAATGAGGGATGACTGAGAGTGTTATAAACGTAAGAGTAGACACATATAATCAGAAAGCTTCGAACTGCTAAGCTATCGGGAGTTACACGTGTTATTGTAAGTCAACCATAAAAGATAGACATATGCTGTCGTGGAATATTGTTTATATAATTTTAAGGAGAACATTTTCGTCATACATGATTTTTGTGTAGCTTTAACCATTAAAGTAGCACACGCGACGGAAACTTAAAAAATGGAGTAACTTCTCCCGTTTTCCCAACATTTCCCTTCACTGCTCTGCTCCTTTTGATTGTAGCGTGATGAAAAGTATACTATAACCAGCTCAGGAGTATGAAAAATAATTGTACCAAGTTTCGTTAAAATCCGTCGAGTAGTTTTTGTTTCTATAACGGTTATACAGACAGACAGACAGACAAAAATTTTACTGATTGCATTTTTGGCATCAGTATCGATCCCTAATCACCCCCTGATAGTTATTTTGGAAATATATTTCATGTACAGAATTGACCTCTCTACAGATTTATTCTATGTATAGATTTGTCATTTATAGTAAAATACATTTATTTGTCCCAGAAGTATACCACAATAATCACTTTAAACATAAATTGGTAGCTCTGTCTTTCGCGCTGTAGGTTATAGGTTCAATCCCCCCCACCCAGGACTAACTTATGTTCATATAATACTTGTGTCCTGGGTAAAAAGTATGGTACAAGACAAGTATTCTATCAGCTATCTAGTTTCCATATTATCTTTGCTTAGTTTGGGGCTAGATAATCAGAAATAATCACCAACATTTATTTATTTAGCTACTTTTTATCATTGATTCCACGCGAAGCCATGGGATAAACATTTGGCTAATAAAGTAAAAATAATTCGAGTTATTCGACAAAATCAAAAGAAATCATGCTCCAAACGAAAACACAATGCTTTCAAAAACTGAAAAAAAAAACTCCATAAAATAACGTCAAAACAAACGATAAAACGAACAAACTTTGATCGAACAATCAAAAGCAGTGTTAAACAACAATAGAATGAAACGCGTTTGTTTTGCGATTCAATACCGCTTTCCGCACGAAGGCCGTTCTATGCCACAGACGGAAAATACAACTTTATTATTATTTAAAGCTTTATGTCGACCTCAGTGACATGGTGAGCGCGTGTCTGTTTGATGACAGTGTCGGAAGAATGGTGGTGATTCTGTTGTGTCCACGCTAAAGCTAAACTTTCGTAAAAAACGATCGCTTTTAATCAAAATGATTGTCCTCTATATTAGGACATTTTAGTAATTTCTCTATTTTATCTTCTTATCTAGGTATATGTATAAAAGTGCCACTTTTCGTTGTAATTTTATAACTCAAGAACGGACTCACCTATCCAAACCAAATGTTTAGACTTTGTTCGGACTATTTAGTAGATGGTTTATGTGAAGTTTGCACAAAATCGGTAGACTTTTATCCAGGTACCACCCGTGCGGAGCCGGGGCAAGCAGCTAGTTTTACATATTTTACACATCCAAGTGTTATATTAGTCAACATCAATTTACATGTTGATTAAATTTAGCTTGACGTTTCTAAACTACCTCCGAAAATCGTTTTAAAGTTTTGAAACTGTCACTTTGAGGTTAGGGTAACCTCAAAGTGAGTAAGAAGAATTTAGACTTTAACGTAAAGGAATAAGGGCGGTAGTTTTTAGGAGTTTTAGGTTTAGTGTGGACGCAACAGAATCGCCACCAATGTTGGAATAACTTTCCAGTTTTGGGTACAATTGTTTTATCTCATAAAAGCCGGTTGGTCTTCATTGTGTGTGTGTATAATGTACATGTAGATGCACGTGACACATTATTTTTGTGTGCAAAAGCTCGGGAGTGCTCAGTCATGCACACAAAAGCGCGTGTCTATACACATCACAACTACAAGGACTGCTTATCCGCCTTCTTGAGATAGAACAACTGTACTCATACCCGAAAAACGATTACTTTTCATAGTAGGGTCAAAGACCAGGTTGGGGTGCCTTGCCTATCCCGGTTTTGGTCATTTTATTTTGGCAGACAATAACTAAGCATAGCAAACAAACTTGTTTAAATATAGTTACAACAATTCTTTGTCTATGGTTCGTTTTGATTAGTGACAGTTGTGATGCGTTATAACTCTAGATTTGATTGACCACAACTAAATATTTCCCGTTATAAATTAAATATGAATAATTAATTAATTATTAACGTCTGTTAAAAAAACCTTTGCTAAACCAAACAGGGGGGGTTAGCATGAACCTGTATTGTATCGACAACGTATCGTCCAAATGTCAAAACTAACACTTTTTGTTTAGTTAAAGTGTCAGTTTTGACATTTGGACGATACGTTGTCGATACGATAGTTGTTCGTGCTCAAGCCACAGATCCATAAATTCTAATTCTATGTTGTATAAACATCGTCGTTTTAATTTTTTTTTCAATATTAACTGTTTATTTGAATATTAAAATGTTGTTATAATGCCTACAACCAGCGCTCTCACCCTAATTGTTTTAATACAATGGGCTATAATTAACTGCCATTGTTGTTCACCATCTCTGTAGTATTATCATCTGTACTATCAAAATGCCGTAAAAGACAGCGTCTATCATTGCTCGATTGATATTTTCCGTACCATCGTCTTTTCGTACCCTATAAAAATTGTGGGTAAAACCTACCATTTATCAATCCGTGTCAAAGTTGTAACGGAAAAAAACAGACAAAACAAAGGTATATTTTAAATCAAAAAATTTAAACCCATTTCAAAAACGTATTCCCATGATACGCATTCCTATTTCCGACAGTTTACAAACAGGATGTTTTTTTTTTATTTATGTGCCGCAATGTTTCGAATGGATTTTTCTGTTCGAAAATTTATTTGCGCATCAAAAACACGCGCTTACAACGGTGAAGAAAAACATCATGCAACCAGTTAGTGTTCTTATAAGCGGCGATGGGCATGCAACCTGTCACGTATGGAATGCTAACTACTGCAAAATGTGGGTATGTGCCAAATATAATGTTTGGACGTGCCTCTGATTACCCCCATTAGACATCTTCAAAGGCTCTAAGCGTCTGGAGATCTGAGAGGGTGTTTACCGTACTTGGGGATTATAGTCGTGAACCTATTTTTTATTTATATTTTTATTTTTTGTTATAGTATAAAAATTAGGATAATTTTGAAAAAAATGCTCCTAATAAGTAATAAATACTATAACATTATACAAATAACAACTATATAAAATTGGTATGTTTATGACATACGTAAGTATGTATGACTAAATGTTAGTATACATGTACGCTTTTAGGCATTTACAAGGTTCTAAGCGCCTGAACATCTGAGAAGATGTCTATTGACTACAGTACGAGTAGGTACCTACTTGGGGATAAGGGTGAGTTTCAACATACGTGTAGCTGTGCAGAACGGACCAATGACAGCGCTCAAATATTCGAGTTTGAAATAGTCGAGCGATCTGATTGGTCCGCTCCGCACAGATTCGCGTAGGTGGATACTTAGCCTAACAGTCGTGATCCTATTTTAATTTATTATTATGACTAACTTTAGTATAATGCCCTAGCTATACAGCTTTTCACTACACTATCAGTTATTTAATTTATTAACGAACTGCAAAGGCCTAAATAATTTGAGCAACATCACGGTAACTCAATTTGCGAGTATGTGCATTATGATGTAGTTTTTAATTATTTTATGGAATCACTGCAACGTATTAATCAGTTAAAAGGTCCGATATCGTATAGCACGTTGAATTTTCGATCTAATACATTTACAAAAATTATCTACATTATCTACACTACTAAATAATATTTCTTAATAGCAACTATTCCCAAAGAGGGTGGACGTCAGGCAGGCAGTCGGTTGTAAAACATCTCAAGTTAAATCCTTGTACAAATTGTTTTTCTACAAGTTGTGCCGACCCCACATGAAGTGGGATAAGCGCAAGATTATGAAAATATATACACATTACTATTATAAAAACCGGCCAAGTGCGAGTCGGACTTGCATACGAAGGGTTCCGTACCATCTATAAAAAACGGCAATTAAATCACGTTTGTTGTATGGGAGCCCTACTTCAATATTTATTGGAACGAAGTTCCTTATCGCGCGTTGTGAAAGGGGGCTAGACGGAAAAAATTCTTACGAAAAGTTGTCACGAAAAGTTGTCACGGTGGAGGTCGAGGTCGATGTCGAGGTCGAGGTCGAGGTCGAGGTCGAGGTCGAGGTCGAGGTCGAGGTCGAGGTCGACCTCGACCTCGTGTTTTTGTTTGTACTCTACTGGACTAATATTAAAAAAATTGGTTGCCTGTAAAGTGGGTTTTACGGGCGAAGATTTTACGTGACAAAATGTAAATGGTCCGGCGGGCCTCTCTCTCGTTCGGTGACTCATCGTAACAGACGTGAGCGGGCGTTACACTTTTTCATGAGTGACTCCGAGCCGCAACCTAATTTAAGACGTTGTCACGTCAATCATTGACAGCATGTCATCATATTAGCAAGTAAGCAATCTAAACAACATATTTGTACGCTAACCGCAGATCACAGTGCACACAACATTTTTGTAACAACTTTATATAACCTGTGTTTCACAAATAAAGATTTTGAATTTTGAATTTTAATTTGAAATTATTTCACAAATTAAAAAATACATTGGTGGCGATTCTGTTGTGTCCACGTATAAGTTAAAATTCCTAAAAAACATCGATCCTATTTATTTTAAGGCGCTCCCAGTCGACGATTGTTTTTGTTTGAAACGAAAAAATAAATACTTGTGAACAAGCCACATCTCCTATTTTATAATGTATAGTATATGTGAATAAAGATGTACCCATCTTTAATCACTTCAATAAATAATCCTACCGACCGCTGCAATGACGACAAACACACGTCGGCGCGTGGTCCGCCTTAGCTTTTCGAATAAATTAATGATATAAATTATGTATAATTACTTATCAAAAATCTATTCTAATAGAATTATAGATCTACATATTACCTATCTTTAACAATAAATCACAAGTTGATTTTAATAGTAGGTATATAAAATATTTCGATCATAAATTCTAAAACGTATCATTTTGAAATAATATCTTTATCGTGAAAAGTTTCTGCTATTATGTTTTCAGCTTAATAGAAATCTAGGTAGGAACCTGAAGTAATATACTTATAAAAATAGGAGATGTGGCTTGTTCAGAAGTATTTCTTTTTTCGTTTCGAAAAAGAGCAATCAGCGACTGGGAGCCTCTTAAGTTAAAGTTTAAAATAGCGTAACCTCAAAGTGACAGTTCTAAAACATAGAATAGTTTTGAATGAATTTAAGATTTTTGTAATAGATTTAGAAACGTCAAGCTAAATTTAATCAACATGTAAATTGGTGTTGACTAAGATGACACTTGGTTGTGTCAAATATGCGAAATAAAATAGAAAAACGGCTAAAATATCCCAAGTTTTAGGACTGTCATTTTGATGTGATTCTAATTTAGACTTTAAATATAAAAGGAATAAGATCGTTCGTTTTTTTACGACATTTAAAGTTTAGCTTGGACACAACAGAATCGCCACCATTATCTACGAGAACCATAAGCTATATATATTATTTTCAAAAAAATTATAGATCCCCACGAAAATTGCAATAATGTAACCTAAGGTATCAAAAATGTGTCTACGAGTACATTCTTCATTAGTACACCCGTCACTGCTAGTATAAATAGTCGAATGGTTTCAAGTCCCAAGTCTCTCAAGTCAAGTTTCCACCTCATTAACTATTCCTTGAAAATGAATTTCTTTAACACTTTAAGCTTCTATTGTTAGCTAGAAAAGAGTTAACGAGGTAACTGATCCCATTAGGCAGATTCTATTGTGGACGTCTAGGTGTTGGGAATAAAGGCTGGCACAATAGCATTGGGTGCCATTGTGGGAAGCACACGAGCACATCACGAACAGAGAGATCACTTCAGTAAATAACTCATTCCACGTACACTACCCTCGCTGCCAGTGAGCATGGGTGTTCCTCCTCTGTTCACAATAAAAGGAGTTTCACAATAAAACTTGTCTTTAGGATTTTTAAGGGAAAAAATGGGACCCTATTACTAAGACTTCTGTCTGTCCGTCTGTCCGTCTATCTGTCACAGGGCTGTACCTCATAAACCCTGATAGCTGAACAGTTAAAATTTTCACAGATGATGTATTTCTGTTGCCGCTATAACAGTAAATACTAAAAACAGAATAAAATAATTATTTAATATTTCCCATACAACAAACGTGTTTTTTTGCCGTTTTTACAGATAATGGTACGGAACCCTTCGTGCATGAGTCAGACTCGCTTTTGGCCGGTTTTTTTATTGTAGAGAAAATAGTCACAAGCTGGTTTGTTTAAAAAAAAAACAATGCTTTTATTAGTACTAAAAGACGTAGTAACTACTTGAACATGTTTTTACGATAGAAGGAAGTAGAAAATAAAAACATGTTTTGCCCACCCCACATGAAGTTGATTAGTTTGACTCGTATAGTTGTTCTATCTCACGAATGCGGGCACGAATATCTCAGTCAAACCATTTAAAAAGTGCATTTTGATTGGCCAGTTCAATGTCACAGCCGCGGGGCGCGTCGTGAGTCGCTCTCGGTGTCTTATATCAGCCGTATAAGCCTAATGTGTTGTTTGAAAGTGTTCGCCTTGCATGAGGAGTCTATAGGCTGTGTGGTCGATGACACACACAATTAAAACCAAACCGCCTTCGTGAGATCTAACAACTATAGAAGACAAAGTATTAGTTTTGTTAAAAGTTTCATAATTTTTTTCTCCTTTTCCCATTTAATGTGGGTTTGGTACAACATTGCGAAGAGGATTTGGCTTATGTTTTACAACCAGCCGCCTGCCTCACTTCAACCCCTTTTGTTGTTTTGTGTTAAGTTTACCTTCTGTTTGACTTTTACTCGTGTGGTTAATAGTTTACTTGGAAAAAAAAAATCATTGTCGTGATTTTATGCAGAAGACATTATGGAAATGGATTTTCTACAGCGGAACCATTTAATGGATAAAAAGCTTGGAATGTTATTTTTTAGGGTACGGGTACGGTACGGGACCCTATTACTAAAACTTCGCTGTGCGTCTATCTGTCCGGCTGTCTGTCACAGGGCTGTATCTCATGAACCGTGATAGCTAGACAGTTGAAATTTTCACAGATCTGGGGGCACGGCAGTGCCCCCGCCAAGTCAAGCAATAAAGCGGCACGGCTGTACCATCCTTTTCTCGAAGCAGTTCAGGCCATTTTCGACCCCCTATAACTTCGTCGTGGATAAAACTAGAAGCCTGAATTTTTAGTAACCAAGCAGTCACTATATAAACACGGTATATTTCAAATTTCATTTAATTTGAACCAGTAGTTTAAGAATTACAACTAGTCAAAGTTTCCTATTTTGTCACTCACTCACTCACTCACTCACTCACTCACTGACTGACTGACTGACTGACCGATCACCAACGGTGCTATTAATAAAAATTTACTTATCCAAAAATCATCTGAGGTTACACCAAGACTTGTTAATACCAGCTTAATGTAAGCAACTCCATTTCTAATCCTCGTTTATTAATATTGAATTCGACTAGTCCAAACGTAAGCGTTGGACTAAATTTAATCCTGCGCTAGTCTACGTTTATTAATGAGACGGCAAAAGTTTAAGGCACTTCTAGCAGACATAGAAGCTTCAAATTTGAAACCGTCTCATTAATAAACGTAGACTAGCGCAGGATTAAATTTAGTCCAACGCTTACGTTTGGACTAGTCGAATTCAATATTAATAAACAAGGATTAGAAATGGAGTTGCTTACATTAAGCTGGTATTAACAAGTCTTGGTGTAACCTTAGATGATCTTTGGATAAGTAAATTTTTATTAATAGCACCGTATTAGTGTTTAGTCTAAAAATCCAAAAAAAAACCTGCCAAGTGCGAGTTGGACTCGCGCACGTCGAGTTCCGTACCATTATCTATAAATCATGTTTGTTGTATGGGAGCCCCACTTAAATATTTATTTTATTATATTCTTAGTACTTGTTGTTATTGCGGCAACAGAAATACATCATCTGTGAAAATTTCAACTATCTAGCTATCATGGTTCATGAGATATAGCCCTGTGATAAGCCGGGGTCCCACGGCGCGTAAAACGACGGGCCGCGCCGGATGACGCTCCGCTTGTGTGCGTCCGGCGCGTCGCGTATAGAGCGTTCCGAGCACGGGCCACCACGGATGCATCGTTCCCACGGCGCGTCCGTCCGCCTTGGCGCGGTCTGGCGCGTGAATACGCGGGCCGTGGGACCCCGGCAATAGACAGACGAACAGATAGACCGACAGACAGACAGACGGACAGACGGACAGACGGACAGACGTACAGATGGACAGACGGACAGACGGACAGACGGACAGACGGACAGACGGACAGACGGACAGACGGACAGTGGAGTATTAGTAACAGGGTTCCGTTTTTACTCTTTAGGTACGGAACCCTAAAAAGTAGGGCATCTACAAAAATAAATGAGATGCCATCAAAAACATAACTTGTAAAAAAAGCCGTCTCGCAACGCAACTCAGTTCTTCTACCGTAAAAAGTAGTGAGATCCATGTAATACCAAGTCGGTTAATTTATTCAGTCCCTACTTTAGGGTCCTTCTGACTTATGTTATTACGTAATTAGCTAACCTTTACGTAATAAGACAGAAGGACCCTTAAAGTAGGGACTGAATAAATTAACCGACTTGGTATTACATGGATCTCACTACTTTTTACGGTAGAAGAACTGAGTTGCGTTGCGAGACGGCTTTTTTTACAAGTTATGTTTTTGATGGCATCTCATTTATTTTTGTAGATAAATAAATAAATAACACCCAGACACAGAACAAACATCTATGTTTAACACACAAATATTTGACCAGGATGGGCGGTCGAACCTACAACCTACAGCGCAGAAGGCAGAGTTACTGACAACTGAGCTAAAAAATGTTTGCCAAATAAAATGTTTGGACGTGCCTCTTACTACCCTCTCTAGACACCTTCAAGGATCTAAGCGTCTGGACATCTGAGAGGATGTCTACCGTACTTGGTGATTACAGTCGTTATCTCGTTTTTTTTGTTATCTATACATATAATAAAACTGTAGCGGTGCTATTAATAAAAATTTACTAATTCAAAGATCATCTGAGGTTACACCAAGACTTGTTAATACCAGCCTAAAGTTGTACTAACTTCAGAGTAAAATTGTTATTAATAAACTCGGCGAAGTGTTGGACTAACAATACATTCCTTGCACCGGGATTATATGGCAACACACTTGATTTAAAAGTAAAAAGAGTGAGTCGGTGCGTGAACTCAATGCTTTATGATGACATATGGACAGTGACAAACAACGTTTTGAATGACAGTTGCCTATGGTATATGTGTAAAAGTAAACAAATAACTAAGAAAACTTTGGTAAAAATTTATTAAATTTCAAAATGAACTGAAAACGCATTCGCTTCAATAAGAAAAGGTAAATAATGTTATCATCTATCAATTTTACAGCTTGACTGTTATGGTAAGTATAAGAATGCTACCGTAGGTATCATTTACAATATAATTGTTTGTTTCAGCAATTATTTCGCATAGTTCTGAGAGAGTGTCCTCCAATAATTGAAAACAAATCATTGGACACAAATACAAACTGGACAAAAAACAAAGCATGGTGTGTGAAAGTGCACGAAAAGTAAGTTTAACTAGGTTTTTCTATAAGTACTGAGTAGGTACCTAACCTATCTTAGTACCTACGAATTAAACTAACTTACTTTGACATGTTTTTAAAACTATCTTACCTAAAATATTAATTTTGAATCTATTTGTTATTTGCAGGACCAGAATGAACATGCTCGAAGCTTGATAAGCCACAGAAAATATGAAGAGCACAAGCGAAGGATGATACGGACATTTTTATATACTCACACTCTTCACAGTTCAGAATTCACTAAAAAATGTTTCTATGGTAGAATCCAAACAATGTGTACAATTAAAAAAAATGTCATAAGCCTGATGTTTTTTATTTAAAATGAATGTGCTTAGGTATAACATGGAAGTACAAAAAAATAATATAAAAGTCTGTCTTTCAATTCTGATTGCTCAAATAATTGTTGTTTCAAACAACATTCATTATTATATTCTTGAGTCATGTGAGCTGCCTTGCACATTTATGCCACAAAAGGTATTCATGATCTCCAAATTAGCACCTGACACAACCTGGAACAATAAAATATATTATGTCTCCTTTAATTTTATGGTAGGTAACCTATGTTTTAATAAATTATAAATAAGTACCAAAGCTTACGTAGTAGGTACTGAAACCTTACCTGTAAATTTATTGAACTGTATCCTGTCTTGTTTATGCAGTGTTGTCCAACACCATCTGCAATTTTTGGGATTCTAATATGTGTGCAATATAGCTCCTATCACTTGTCTGAAGCCACACAATCAATAAAAACCAGCAATAACATATGTTCCAGTCCAAAACATTTTTATCCATTGAGCCCTTTGCTTATAAAAGTGCTAAACCAACTTGTTTGCATGCAAGTGAAATTGTTGGCTGGCTCCTCCCGCTTGATAATTTACTGCATCATCTTGAATCTGTATTCATCTCTTCATCTTGAAAGTCTTCAAACGAATTCTTACGAATTTTGATAAATTTTACACGCCTCACTAATAGATTCAGGTTTTAAACCTTTTCTATTTCTTCTATTACTCTCAAATCATCAATTAATCCATCTTATTTGCACAGAAATGAATTAGTAAATAAAACAAACACTATTGTATACGCAACTTTGAAACACAATTTTAGGTTATGAAAGACTGTGGCGTAGGTAGTCTAAGCTTACTCAGACGTAAAACCATCTACCTCGGAGGTTTAACTTTTATTCAGAGAGTAAAGTCGATGTAAGCAACTCCATTTCTAATCCTTGTTTATTAATATTGAATTCGACTAGTCCAAACGTAAGCGTTGGACTAAATTTAATCCTGCGCTAGTCTACGTTTATTAATGAGACGGTAGAAGAGTTAAATTCTGTACATTGAATAAAAACTAAAAAAAAAAATACTTCTAGAGGCCTATAAACAAGTAACACAAGCCAAAAAAAAACATTTAGAAATTTTTGTCTGTCTGTCTCTCTGTTGTCCGGCTTTCACGTAAAAACTACTGGACGGATTTTGATGTTTTTTTTTGTTATGTAGCTATTAGTCTTCGGCAACATAAAGGCTATAATTTATTTTGAAGATTGGAATACCAGATGTGAAACTATCTGTCCCCCAGCAAAGCGGGCACGGGTCAGCTAGTTTTTTTATATAATTATTTGTCTTTTACTAACTTGGGACTAGTTAACTAGTGCAAGTGGGCCTTCCATTAACTTTCCTTCCAACCCCAGCATTGAATAAAGTCAACAGACCTAAATAAAAGGATATCTAATGACAGTTGACTAAAAGTAAAATTATAGCTCGTAAATAAACTCCTAAACATCTCGATGGCAAAATTGGGGTGAACTAAACAGCGAAGCTACTTTTTGCATGCCCAAGGATGCTGCCTATATGTCATTATATAACAGGGGGTACCGGGTAGACTCATCCTATACAAAAAACGTGATTTCATTACCTAGTTTTTAAGTTTTTTTTTATTTGCCTTCTACTTTTTTCCACTACCAATTAGGTTGGCTTGTAGAAAATGCCTCGGCGGTGGTACCTGTTAGGTATCACCCGTATAAAAAGTAGCCTATTTGTTATTCTGTTATATAAGCTACTAGTGGACTAGTGCCCGCTTCGCTGGGCGACAGATAGTTTCACATCTGGTATTCCAATCTTCAAAATAAATTACAGCCTATATGTTGCCGAGGACAATAATAAAAAAGTTTCATTAAAATCCGTCTAATAGTTTTTGCGTAAAAGCCGGACAACAGACAGACAGACAGACAGACAAAAATTTCAAAATGTTTTTTTTTGGCTTATGTTACTTGTATAAAGGCAATTAGAAGCATTTCTTTAGTTTTTATTTAATGTACAGAATTGAATTCTTCTACAGTTTTATTTTATAAGAAGAGTTAGTTAAAGAAGATTGAAGAAGATAGAAGAAGAAAATAGATAGATAGATGTATAGATAATACTGTAAAGTTCAGTGTCAGTAGTTTTTGAGTGAAAGAGTAACAAACACACACACCCACTCTCAAACTTTTGCATTTATAATATTAGTAGGATTTACTGTGCTTAAAACCCGGAAACTGATATTTATGCAGAGTGCTTTTATTTTATTGAGTGTATAGCCGGCAGCCATGTTAACGTAAAAAGGCACAAACTGTGAAGCGACCTCAATATGATGTTGAAATATAAATATCAGCTTTAAATGCTATGTGAATATTCTCACTTTTATAGCTTTTTCAAAATCACTACATAGTATAAAGCAAAGTCGCTTTCCGCTTCCCGCGTCTGTATGTCTGTATGTATGTTTGCTTATATCTTTAAAACTACACAACGGATTTTGATGCGGTTTTTTTTTAATAAATAGAGTGATTCAAGAGGAAGGTTTATATGTATAATACATGCATAATATAGTAGAGAAACACTGATAATTTTAGAGGTTTCTAATGTGATGTCGTAAATAAACACATTTTATTGCGCTTACATTGCAAATGCTGGCTGAACCCCACGAGATATATCATAATAATGTACTACAGTATTGTACACCTTAAAAACGTCTACAAAAAAGTCAACGATGGTATTCGAAATGTCTTACGCACAGCGAAGCGGGCACGGGTCAGCTAGTTAAATATAAAGGACAAGCTGCCTACCTCGGTCTTAAACTGGTGTACTAAATAATGAATATTATAGACCATTTTTTGATATCTTAGGTTATATTATTTAGGGAATCACATTTTTTTTGACACTGTAGTTGACTGACAATGTAGTTTTTGATTAAGGCGATACTTGAAATTTTTGACTTTTTGTATGGGCTGATTCTAGCCGGATAAGACGGAAAAAGTTGTAAAACTGCATTATCTTGAAAACCATCAAATTTAAAAATTACTAGTATGATTATCTAACAAATTATATAAAAATTAACTGTTTAGCTATTCATAGTTTTGATTAAAAACGAAACTAGTGTTTTTGAAGAGCCAACTTTGGAAAATAAATCTATCGAGAAAAGTTTCACCAATCGTGATTCTGTCTGTAATTTATCTAGATTATATCCATAAGTTTTCTTTGACATAAAAAACAAAACTGTATGTTTTACGGTCATTGAGAAAAAACGATTCTGCATTCATCAAACACATTAATTACTCGCCTTAATGATTTTTTAAATCGTTTAGATTTTTTTAGTTTTTCCAAATAAAAATATTTTTATTACCTCTTTAATAATATAATAGTTTATAATGCAATTAATTATACAGTGAAGAATAATGTATTCTTCAATAAAGACGCTAGATTTTGAAGTACCTATAATATAAATCAATAAAAAGTTATGAAATTATTGAAAAATACGAGTATGTAGTGTCAACCAATTGCAAATGCTGAGAGACATATTCGGATAAAAAAAAAAATAAAAAAAAAATAGGATCACGTCTTAATCCCCAAGTATGGTAGACATCCTCTCAGATCTCCAGACACTTAGATCCTTTGAAGATGTCTAGTGGGGGTAGTCAGAGGCACATCCAAACATTATATTTGGCACATGCCCAAATTATGCAGTAGTTAGCATTCCATACGTGTCAGGTTGCAAGCCTCGTATATACATCAATCAAATTAAGCTTGGTTGATACCTAAAAACGGGCACCACAACCGGGTCTATGACCCTATTAGCACATACCAATTGTGATCTGTACTATTAGGAACCTATTTAGCCGTGTTTGAGCAAGGTTAATAACACTATTGTGTGGTAAGTATCTAGTCAATGGAGTATGTTAACCACTAGCTTCCACCCGCGGCTTCACTCGCATGGTATCTAGATAAATAGCACTGATAGTCTCTGAGCTAAGCTGGATAAACGGACAGACGGACGGACGGACATGGCGAAACTATAAGGGTTTCTTGTAGACTACGAAACCCTAAAAACGATTCTAAATTCATAAAAAAAAATTATTACTCATCTTAAGTCGGAGATTTTAGGCCGCCCGATGGCCTCCACCATGACTTAACGACTACTATAACCAGAACATAACTCTGTTTGGGATAAACTTCTTAATAACCTAATTAATATGTTGTTGATCCCAGACATGATATTAAAATACTTGATAGGTACCTTAGTAGAGGCGCCACAGGATCTTTATCAGCTGATAGCAATCATGGTCGAAACGCTGGCTGTAGCTTTGAAAGGAATATTGTTACGAAATTTCGTTTTCAAAGTAGACCCAGAAGCCTTACGGTACGCGTACACCGAATCCGTCATCGGCCGAAGTATGCTCGGGCGTCATCGGCCGATCAAATCAAACGTAAGTAAATGGAAGAGAGCGCATACACTGCTACTACCGACGTCGTCCGATGACGCCCGAAAACGGACGATCAACTGACGAGTCCGAACGTGTTTGGATTTTTTGTCAGTTTTACCGGCTGCGAACACGTCTGTACTCTGTAGTTGCACAGTTCAGACTTCATAAGTTCATAACTGTATTCAGTTGACTTCATAAGTGTATTCAGTTGAACGCCCGAGTTACTCGTCCGAGTAGTTCTGTTCGCCAGCGGCCGACAAAATCGGTTTTGGTGTACGCGAGCCGTTACTCTGTAAAACGATTTCTAAATTATCGACGACAGCGACAGTGCTCCGATATAATCGGCCAAACCACGCTCTTAGAAATCGTCATCTGTAATAGGATGTATAATGTCAATAGTCAAAAGTAAAGTTGCTCGTTCCATATCACTACATCATCACTACATAGTATAAAGCAAAGTCGCTTTCCGCTTCCCGCGTCTGTATGTCTGTATGTATGTTTGCTTATATCTTTAAAACTACACAACGGATTTTGATGCGGTTTTTTTTAATAAATAGAGTGATTCAAGGGGAAGGTTTATATGTATAATACATGCATAATATAGTAGAGAAACACTGATAATTTTAGAGGTTTCTATCCTATCTTTGTTTCTATCCGCTGTGTAATATTTGTTACACAATCAAACAACAACAGTTTTACTGATTGGATAAAACTTATAACAGACTGATATAGTTTGTAGGGAATGTCATATAGGCTACTTTTTATCAAATCGACCACACAGTCTAGACTCATGCAAGGCGAACACTGTCAGACAACACATATGGGCTACAGATCCTGTGTAAACCACCGAGCGCGATTCACGAAGCGCCCCGGCTGTGACATTGAACTGGCCAATCAGAATGCATTTTTTACTGCTCCCCCTGTCCCGCACACCTCAACGACTTGACAGATTTGTTTGAAGAAATGAAGCCATTAGTCGTCTATTTGACTATGTGGTCGATGTTTTATCCGGATAATAAGCGAAGCTGCGGGCGGAATCTCATCTCTATAACTGTTGGTTTCATTAGCACATCGCTCTGCGAGAAACGAACTGGCGGTAATTGGAGGGATTGGGACTCCACTCATTAACTGGGAACTACTGGGACTCTTAGGTACCTTTGTCGTACTATGCATACAATTCTAGCTCTTCATAGCATTAAGATAAATCAGGACTATATTTAACTCCTAAAACTTAGTTATTTATTCACTAGCTTCGCACGGATGGGACCTGGATAAAAAGTAGCCTATATGTTTTAATAAATAGAGTGATTCAAGGGGAAGGTTTATATGTATAATACATGCATAATATAGTAGAGAAACACTGATAATTTTAGAGGTTTCTAATGTGATGTCGTAAATAAACACATTTTTTTGCGCTTACATTGCAAATGCTGGCTGAACCCCACGAGATATATCAAAATAATGTACTACAGTATTGTACACCTTAAAAACGTCTACAAAAAAGTCCACGATGGTATTAGAAATGTCTTACGCACAGCGAAGCGGGCACGGGTCAGCTAGTAGTATGTATAAAGCAAAGTCGCTTTCCGCTTCCCGCGTCTGTATGTAATATGTATGTATGTATGTTTGCTTATATCTTTAAAACTACACAACGGATTTTGATGCGGTTTTTTTTAATAGATAGAGTAATTCAGGAGGAAGGTTTATATGTATAATAACATGCTACCCGTGCGAAGCCGGGGCGGGTCGCTAGTTTAAAAATATAGTTCGGACACGATGTGGCGTTGGTCCCGATTCCGTTATCGTTTTCAAGAGTAAACCTAGCAAACACATACACGATATATGATGTAACACTAATATAATACGCAGCCTGTAAGATCTTGCGTTTGACTCGCGTGCGTATCGCGTCTGTATCAAACAAACGCGTCGACGGCGCGTTTAAAAAAAACCGGCCAAGTGCGAGTATAACTATAAAAACAACAAAAAAAAACGTTTGTTCTATGAGAGCTTCACTTAAATATTTATTTTATTTGTTGTTATAGCGGCAACAGAAATACATCATCTGTGAAAATTTCAACTGTCTAGCTATCACGGTTCATGAGATACAGCCCTGTGACAGATAGACGGACAGACAGACAGACGGACAGCGAAGTCTTAGTAATAGGGTCCCGTTTTTACCCTTTGGCTTTCACTAAAAAGCATATTTTGTTATTGTGGGTTATAAAAGAATATCCATTTGGATACTTAATTTTGTACTAGTGTTGAAATGAAATAACCAAATCTAATTCAGGACGAGTGTCCATAATGGTATAGTCATGATCATTTCTTTGGAAATGTCTCGACAAATGCCCTGAGATGATTTGGTTTTTAAGGTTCCGTACCCAAAGGGTAAAAACGGGACCCTATTACTAAGACTTCGCTGTCCGTCTGTCCGTCTGTCTGTCCGTCTGTCTGTCACAGGGCTGTATCTCATAAACCATGATAGCTAGACAGTTGAAATTTTCACAGATTATGTATTGCTGTTGCTGCTCTAACAACAAATACTAAAAACAGAATAAAATACATGTAAACACATAAACACATTTACACACTTAGTCTGTTTTTATTTCAATTTTGCGGAACTACTAATCCGAAGTCCATGAAATTGATGGGACCAACAGCTGTTGCGATTCAATTATTATATTATAAAATTCAATTCAATTTTGTTTTTACGCATGTTGTAGATTGGATAGAATGACTCAGATTAATAATGTATATCTCTTTAAACATTGACGAATAACCTTTAGAGGTTATTCATTCTAAAAGTTTCGTATTCAGGTGTGACCAGACGTAGCGCGGCATTTGTGCGCGGCATTCGCGGACTCAAGATTGCCGCATGACTAGTTTCAACATAAAGGTAACTAGGTACGCACGCCCGTCGTCCAATCAATTGCCATGCTGTCTGGTCACACCTTTAGATTAATATTTTTGGAGGTTCAACAATGAAATTTAAAGATTTTTTTTTCTGTTTTTTAAACGAATTTATTTGATTGAATAGGATTTTTTAACCGATAATCAAAGTGGAAATTCTTAATGTTTAATTAATACAATATACTCACGCCTTCAAAAACCTTTGTTTATTATTGAAGTTGAGAGATTAATCGAGAGATTTAGCCTTTTTCAGTAATTATGAAGGCTTGATTAATGGCTCTTTAAGATAAGTGGGTTAAGGGAGCAAGTAGTCCGAGGGGTTGTTTGGTTTGAGCTTATTATTATTGAAAACTTTACATTTAGATTAGAATGTTGGTTTATTTTACCCAATTTCATTATTATTCCGTCATATTTTGTTTTATAAATGATATATTTCTGTCATGTTTATTATTTCCGTTGTTCATAAATTTTATTTAAAATAAATAAGAATTGCATTTTTTTATCAAGATTCAAATTCTTCTGAACTTCATCTGAATCTTGCGTTTTTTGACTGTTTCTAAACCATGTTTTCTTTATCTCTTTGAGTTCATGTATCTTTTCTTATCAACATAAGATTTATAACCTGTAATGTTTGAAATACTTTAGAAAAAAAAGTAGCCAAATGCAAAGTGCCAAATGTAACATTTGTAAGAATATCAACCCCCCTTTGAGATTATTAGAGATTTAAATGCATAGAGATTTATTTTTTATACATAAACTGTGAAACTTAAATCCCGAGAGGTTTTATCCGCCCCATCCGCTGTGTAATATTTGTTACACAATCAAACAACAACAGTTTTACTGATTGGATAAAACTTATAACAGACTGATATAGTTTGTAGGGAATGTCATATAGGCTACTTTTTATCAAATCGACCACACAGTCTAGACTCATGCAAGGCGAACACTGTCAGACAACACATATGGGCTACAGATCCTGTGTAAACCACCGAGCGCGATTCACGAAGCGCCCCGGCTGTGACATTGAACTGGCCAATCAGAATGCATTTTTTACTGCTCCCCCTGTCCCGCACACCTCAACGACTTGACAGATTTGTTTGAAGAAATGAAGCCATTAGTCGTCTATTTGACTATGTGGTCGATGTTTTATCCGGATAATAAGCGAAGCTGCGGGCGGAATCTCATCTCTATAACTGTTGGTTTCATTAGCACATCGCTCTGCGAGAAACGAACTGGCGGTAATTGGAGGGATTGGGACTCCACTCATTAACTGGGAACTACTGGGACTCTTAGGTACCTTTGTCGTACTATGCATACAATTCTAGCTCTTCATAGCATTAAGATAAATCAGGACTATATTTAACTCCTAAAACTTAGTTATTTATTCACTAGCTTCGCACGGATGGGACCTGGATAAAAAGTAGCCTATATGTTATTCTGATGTATAAGCTATATTACTGTAAAGTTTCATTTTAATCTGTTCAGTAGTTTTTGCGTAAAAGAGTAAGAAACACACACACACACACTCACAAACTTTCGCATTTGTAATATTATTTGTATTATAGTAGGATAGTAGGATATTGATGTTCACTCTATTCTAAGGCAATTTTTTTATTTATTTAATAAATATAATAATTCATAAACAAGGTCATTGTTGTCTGGAAGAGGTCGGTTTTTAGAGAAAAGGCCGCCCATGGTATTGCCAAAAAATGTAAAGTGTTCTGTATCTATAATAGATACAATAATTGTATTCGTATGGTAATCAATGAAGTGTTATCTATCTATCTATCTATACTTCTATACTAATATTATAAAGAGAGAAGTTTTGAATTTTTGTATGTTTGTAATGGATAAACTCAAAAACTACTGAACCGATTTCAAAAAATCTTTCACTGTTAGCAAGCTACATTATCCTTGATCCTTTTATCTTGAAAAAGTAATAAATTTCTTATAAAAATTACGATAGTTTGAAGCAAGGTGTAAAAAATTGCCAAAAATTTTTTTCTTCGTGTGCGCTACAAAAACTATTGATAGTACATAAACAAATATGATACATATGGAATGTCCTTACCAATGTGCATAAAAAAGTCTGCAAGATGGTATGTCTAAATATGTATTATACATTAAATATAATAACCGTTTTTTGTTGAAATTTGTTAAGAGGCTGCCAGTCGCTGATTGCTCTTTTTCGAAACGAAAAAAGAAATACTTCTGAACAAGCCACATCTCCTATTTTTATAAGTATATTACTTCAGGTTCCTACCTAGATTTCTATTAAGCTGAAAACATAATAGCAGAAACTTTTCAAGATAAAAATATTATTTCAAAATGATACGTTTTAGAATTTATGATCGAAATATTTTATATACCTACTATTAAAATCAACTTGTGATTTATTGTTAAAGATAGGTAATATGTAGATCTAGATTTCTATTAGGATAGATTTTTGATAAATAATTATACATAATTTATATCATTAATTTATTCGAAAAGCTAAGGCGAACCACGCGCGGACGTGTGTTTGTCATCATTGCAGCGGTCGGTAGGATTATTTATCGAAGTGATTAAAGATGGGTACATCTTTATTCACATATACTATACATTATAAAATAGGAGATGTGGCTTGTTCACAAGTATTTCTTTTTTCGTTTCGAACAAAAATAATCGTCGACTGGCAGCGTCTTAATTAAAACATGGTTTGGAACAAAAAGTGATTCTATCCATATCATGATGTTAGTACATAATCGAATAAACTAAAATTAATAAACTAAAAATTAGTAATTAAGGCTATATATTTAGGAGTGAATCACTTTTTGAATCGTTCAAATAGGTTGATTCGTTTTGAAGTTATGATGAGTATAACAAAATGAAAATTGTCGCGATATTCCTATCATGCTGTTAAAAAACTCGAGCCCTCCAAACATGTATGTATGTGTGTATGGGGACTCCCTTTCCCGCATTTAGATTCTAGGTTGATCCGTTAAGCGTAGGGAGTGACCCGGCTACATCTGTAGCCAACCTAGCTCCTCCCAGAAGCACAGAAGCCTCCTAGGGTCTGCACAGGCTTAGAGAAGAGTCCTCGAGTTGCCGATTATTTGTGTACGTTGCGCAAACACAACGAACGATGGACACAGGCGACTGACTGCATACAGTCAACAGCGGCGATACTAACCACCTCGCCGCAGCTGACAACTCGCCTATTGAACCTACAAAGTACAGACCTAAGAACCATCGTGGGGACACTCACAGGTCACTGCCCCCTTAACAAACACTTACACAACATCGGAGCCACAGACAGCCCGCTCTGCAGGGGTTGCCTAACCGAAGAAGAATCAGCTGCCCACGTAGTCCTGGAATGCGCGGGCGTAAGAGCACAACGCACTCAAATCCTCGGTAACCCGAGGACTCTTCTCGAGGCCTGTAAAGATCCCATGAAGCTTCTGTGCTTCTGGGAAGAGCTGGGCTGGCTACAGATGTAGCCGGTCCAAACCCCCACGCATAACGGAACAAATGGGAGTCTAAATGCGGGAAAGGGAGTCCCTATACTATACAATACAATACCATACGCAGTACACGCAAATGTTTAAAATGACAAAAAAACTATTCAAAACTATGCTGCACTACAGATGTACATATTTGTAACTTAATATTTAATAATATATTAACTATCTCCATTCGAGCCATACCCATACAAATTGATCACAATTAGAAATGTCTGTCGCCCAGCGAAGCGGGCACGCGGGACAGCTAGTTGACCATATTTTGATACCTTGTAGTAAATAGATATTACAAAATCAATCTCGAATAAAATCACTAATATGATTACCACCAATATCATTAAAAGTCTAAGGCAGATGTTTATCAATCGGCCAGACAGACAGACGTGCGAATAATGGAGGAATCGTTTTTTTTAGATAAAGGCATTTTATTTTTCATTTAAAAAGATTGATGGGAAAACGCAAATTGATTTCTATCGGCTTGGAAAGTAAGGAATTTCATTATTTATTGCTTTTAGGTGAAATTGTAATATACGTTTGAGTTTATACGATTTTTGAAGGTTTTTTATAAAAACACTAACCGTCTCATTAATAAACGTAGACTAGCGCAGGATTAAATTTAGTCCAACGCTTACGTTTGGACTAGTCGAATTCAATATTAATAAACGAGGATTATAAATGGAGTTGCTTACATTAAGCTGGTATTAACAAGTCTTGGTGTAACCTCAGATGATCTTTGGATAAGTAAATTTTTATTAATAGCACCGTAAGAGTTCCAAGTATAGAAGAATACTAACAAATTTTAAGACGAGTTATAAAATGTTTTTGATGAATACAGAATAGTTTTTTCTCAATAACCGCAAAACATATAGTTTTGTTTTTATGACAAAGATAACTTAAGGATTTAATCTAGATAATTAAAGACAAAAACACGATTGGTGAAACTTGTCTAGATAGACTTTTTCCAATTATTTTTTTAAATTTGTTTTTTTTTTAGTTTTCATATACTATATGATAATGCAGTTTTATCACTTTTTCCGTCTTATCCGGGTAGACTCAGCCCATACAAAACTTCAAAAAATTGTAACCTAATTTGTGTTGTTTTTGTGTTTACATTACAAGGCAAGCATACAATTTTTTTATTTTTCTTTTTAACATTTAAGTGTAAATTTTAAACGCGACCCGACATTCACATACCTACTCGTAGATAGCATCACAGACGCAAGACAAAGATTAATGTTTTCCATCGAACAACAGAACGAAATGCCTGTTTATAGGGTGAGAGCGCTGGTTGTGGCCATTTTAACAACACTTTAATTTTAAAATAAATAAATATTAAAACGACCATTTTTAAACAACATAAAATAGAGTATATTTTGTCTATATCTTAGGTTAAGCAAAGGTTATGTAACAGGCGATATTTATTTTATAATAATTCCTATTTAAATAGACAAAACGGAAATATTTAGTTGTGGTCAATCAAGTCTAGAGGTATAACGCATCACAACTGTCACTAATCAAAACGGACCATAGACAAAGAATTGTATTAACTATAGATTTTAAACAAGTTTGTTTGCTATGCTTAGTTATTGACTGCCAAAATTGAAAATTACCCAAACTGGGCACCTCACAGCACAGCGACATCTGGTGTCAAATCTGATACAGTGGCCAAGAAAAGCTCTTAAGGAAATACTCATAAAATAAATAATTCAAGCAGAAAACCGGACAAAAATACCGCACCCATCCAATAAAAATGAAACCTTTATATAAGTTACCTCCCTAATATCTACTGAAATACTAATAAAAATCGAGATTTTTTGTTCAGATCACGTAGTACTTTTATTGTCTGCACCAAAAAGACTATTTACATTCTCCGGCTTCTTACTGCCTTTATCATAGAGACGAAATATCAAAGCAATCAAAACATAGACGCAATAAAAAAAAATAGAATCACGACTGTAATCCCCAAGGACGGTAGACATCCTTCTAGATTTCTAAGCGCTTAGGTCCTTATGAGAGAGCAGAAGCACTTCCATTTAGCACATGCCCGCATTTTGCAGTAGTTAGCATTCTACACGTGATAGTTTACAAGCCCATCACCGCTTTTATGAGTATGCTAACTGGTTTCCTCACGATGTTTACCTTCACCGTTATAAGCACGTGTTAATTCTCATAATATAGTCATCCACAACACAGGGTATCTAAGTGTTGGAGAGTTAGTAAAACCTCCTTTTTATTACTTTCTTACTTGATCCTTACCTATATTTTGCAATGTAACTAAAAATTCTCGTGTCACAGTGTTTGTAATCAATTTCCTCCGAAACGGCTGAACCGATTTATATATATTTTTTTTGTATATTCAGTAGGTCTGAGAATAGGTCGTAGGGTATTTTTATACCTATAAGTGATAAGGGTGGCGTAAAGTTCAGGAAAAACTGTGAGTGCTTTTTAGGGTTCCGTACCCAAAGGGTAAAATCGGAACCCTATTACTAAGACTTCGCTGTCCGTCTGTCCGTCTGTCCGTCTGTCTGTCACAGGGCTGTATCTCATGAACCATGATAGCTAGACAGTTGAAATTTTCACAGATTATGTATTTCTATTGCTGCTCGAACAACAAATACTAAAAACAGAATAAAATAAATATTTAAGGGGGGCTCCCATACAACAAACTTGATTTTTGCATTCCAGCGCCATTTAGTTTCATTTGATGTTACTACGTATTATAGGTACTTTTCGCGGTGTTCATGCGACCGCTCGGGGTTTGAGAGGTAAGATGAAAGAGGTTTGCGATTCCGCTGGCAGGTGGCGCTATTTTACCACTATCGGTAAAGTAAGTCGGTAAATAGGTGGTACTTCACATGATCGAATAAAAAGCTTGAAATTGAATTATTGAATTCATGTAGTTAGGTAAATAGGTACCTAGGTAGATATTATTAATTTCCAATTAATTTCGAGTTCGAATCCTGGCCGTGCATCAATGGATATTTCTGTTCGAAAAATGTACCTATATGCGCGTTACACGTGTTTATAACAGTGAAGGAAAACATCGTGAGGAAACCTGTTAGTATTCTTGAAAGCGGCGACGGGATTGCAACCTGTCACGTGTGGAATGCTAACTACGTAGTTAAATAAATAGGTAGGTTACGAGATATTATGAATTATTTTTTATGTTTCTAGGGTTCCGTATCTAAAGGGTAAAAAACGGGACTACTAAGACACCGCTGTCCGTCTGTCTGTTACCAGGCTGTATCTCGTGAACCGTGATAGCTAGACAGTTGAAATTTTCACAGATGATGTATTTCTCTAAAATCAGCATAAAATAAATATTTAAGTGAGACTCCCGAACAACAAACGTGATTTTTTTGCCGTTTTGATAATAGTACGGAACCCTTCGTGCGCGAGTCCGACTCGCACTTGGCCGGTTTTTATTTGAAATTTGACAGGACGTGACGTCGGGAAAGCTACTCGTAGTTTTAGTATACAATTTTTGAAGAGAAAAATACGGTACGTCATATAATTCATTCGCCAGCGGTGACTCGAAGGTCATATAAATCTGGGCAGCATATAGACTCAATCAATATGCCAGCTCAACTGTTCGTAGCTTGGAAGGTCTCGCAAAACAACGTCCCACTTTCGGGCTCTCGTGGCACTCGTAAAATTTTTGAGGTATAATTAGAATGTCTAAGCCAGAACCTACATAATAAATGTTGGTGGATATTTAAAACAGCGCCAAAAACAATAAAAGCTTTTAGTATGGGAACTAGATAAAACCAATTGCTTGTATGAACACTAGCACTTACTGTGACCTTAGCACAAACCACTATCGTATCGTCCAAATGTTAAAAATGACACTTTTTGACCGATCCCCAAGTACGATAGAAATTAACTGAGATCTCCAGGCGCTTAAATCATTGAAGATGGCTAAATGGAGAAATCAGATTTAGAGGATTGTTTTGTTGTAAATACATACATATATTATAGCAACTAAAGATAGGACAAACGTTTTGGGTGTCCTATATAAAAAAAAACATATATATCACACTTATTTTCATCACCTAGGTGGAAATCTAACTCATAAATTACAGAGCATAGTCCCCATCATCTGCCGTTGATCTGATCAGGGGGATTAGCATGAACCACTGTCGTATCAACAACGTATTGTCCAAATGTCAATATTGACACTTTGTGTAAAGTAAAAGTGTCAGTTTTGGCATTTGGACGATACGTTGCCGATACGATAGTGGTTTGTGCTCAGGCCACTGTTTTGACATTTTTATATTCAAGGTGAGTTTTTATCTACGTGGAACCTCACCTTTAAGGTCTCTCTAGATATCCTAGAGATATTCTGGAAGAAGGAAACATTGTCTAAAATTCGAGTAATAACTACTTTATTGTGTCTAACTTTTACGCATTATCCGCGTAGTTCTTCCAGTATGTACTTGGGAGCTATCAAAACAGTATAAGAGCTATACCATATCATCCCTCTGATGACTTCACGTGTGAGGGTGTATTGTTAGGCATTATCATTTCTGGTTTACGGCCAGCTATGTTTAGATTATTGCGTGGCTTAGCGTTTTTGCTTTGTTGTTTTTGAAATTGCCCGATTTTATCTTATACGAATAGAATTCAATGAAAACAATCTCTTTCTTTCGTGTCACACAATTTTGTTTGTTTTGGGGATTTGAAAAGACCCTTTTCAATTTGGTAGATATATAATATATTTTTTCGAGTATATTCTACTCCGTAACGTCCAATGATTCCTGAAGTCACCTTTATTAGTAATTTAGTCATCTAAAAGGAGGTATTTGAGGCATATCCTATGTATTCAAAATAAATAGTGTAACATTTCTTTGTCAAACAAAACTTATAAATATAATTAGGTATGTTTAAAAAACTAATAAGAAAACCGACGAAAATCAACCGACCAATCGCAAAGTCAAGGGACGATATTCGTTATTTAAGGAACTGTCAGTCCTACTTAAATATAATTTAAATGAGACCAACTTGGGACTATTCTCCACATAATAGAAAAAAAAAACAGGCCATGTGCGAGTCAGACCCGCGCACAAAGGGTTACGTACCATTATCTATACAAAACACGTTTGTTGTATGGGAGCCCCACTTAAATATATATTTTATTTTGTTTTTAGTATTTGTTGTAATAGCGGCAACAGAAATACATAATCTGTGAAAATTTCGACTGTCTAGCTGTCACGGTTCATGAGATACAGTCCTGTGACAGACAGACGGACAGCGAAGTCTTAGTAATAGGGTCCCGTTTTTACCCTTTACCCGTTTTTACCATAAAAAAAAAACGCCTCGACTTGTTAAAAATACTTGGGCATTATATAATCGTGATCTTATTTTGTTCTTTCTAGTTGCCTTAAAAAAAGCATTTGGTTAATTTAAAGAGTTCAGAAACTTGAAACTAGAGTTTCCAAGTTCCATTACAGTTAGGAAGTTCGTTGTCAAATAGTTTCAGTATCGGTTTCCAACAAAAGACAAACTTTTCCCCAACATGACCTGTCTCATACATCAAGCTTGACTCCATTAAAAGCGGTAACCGTTATTTAAAGCGGCCGTAATACAACTGTTGTTACTTAGTATCAGAATAAAAAAATCGGCCAAGTGCGAGTTAGTCGCACGAAGGGTTAAGTACCATTATCTATAAAAACGGCAAAGAAACACGTTTGTCGTATGGGAGCCCCACTTAAATATTTATTTTGTTCTGTTTTTAGTATTTATAGCGTGTTATAGCGACAACAGAAATACATCATCTGTGAAAATTTCAACTGTCTAGCTATTACGGTTCATGAGATACAGCCCTGTGACAGACAGACGGACAGACGGATAGACGGACAGCGTAGTCTTAGTAATAGGTTCCCGTTTTTACCGTACCGTTTTGGGTACGGTACGGAGCCCTTAAAAGTACAAACCTCAGTCTTCTATTTAAGTCTATTTTACCTGTAAAACTTGTTGTATGTCTGTTTTAGCCGAGTAGTAACTCGAATTTCAAGCCGAACGTCGCTGGTTCGAATCCCGGTAATGCATCAATATTATTTTTCTATTCAAAAAATTAATATGCGTTTTAAGAAAAACTGTGAAGAAGCCAGTTAGTATTATTAAGCGGCTATAGGCTATTAGTTTATTTTAATTTTTATACATGTTGCGACTTCACCAATATCTGCAATTCTGCACCCACCTTGTAGTAAGATGAAAATTTTGTATTAATTTCTTTTTACGTATTGATTTGACAGTTCTTTTAAAAACCCTACCTTTAGCAACAAACTTTGTAAATGGCATCACTATTATTTTCCAACAAGCAAACTTTCCCCTAACCTGTCTTGTTATGTACACCCATAAAAGTCAGAGACAGATCAATATCTAATCTGTACGGTGTCTGAACCATCGACCACACAGCCTATAGACTCATCATGCAAGGCGAACTCTTTCAAACGACACATTAGGCTTATACTGCTGACAGACACCGAGTGCGATTCACGACGCGCCATTTTTTACCACTTCCCCTGACCCACACATCTTAACAATTTGACTAAATTGTTTGTTTGAAATGAAATATAACAAGAAACTATGTTCCAATTCTTTGTTGACAACACAACCAAATAGACACCTCATGCAAGGCGAACACTGTCAAAACATGAGGCTTATACTGCTGGCTTATTTCGTAAGATTATCATATTATGGCTTTCAATGCATCGTCAGACCCGGTTGTGGTGCCTACCCCGGTTTCGGTCATTTTAAATTTTTGCAGTCAATAACTTAGCATAGCAAACAAACTTGTTTAAATTATATAGTAAATACCATTATTTGTCTATGGTCCGTTTTGATAAGTGGCAGTTGTGATGCATTATACCTCTAGATTTGATTGACCACAACTAAATATTTTCCGTTTTGTATTTAAATACTAGATGTCCCGACAGACGTTGTCCTGACAAATTATTAGATTTTTTAAATTTTCTTTTGTTACAACCTTCTCCTGACAATAACGAACACAACAAAAAAAGAATTAGCAAAATCGGTCCAGCCGTTCACGCGTGATGCCGTGACCAAAGGAAATAGGAATTAATTTTTGTTTTAGAGATAATTAATTCATAAATAAATATTGTCTGTAACAAAACCTTTGCTTAACCTATGAAATGGAATACTAATTACTCTATTCTATGTTGTTTAAAAATCGTCGTTTTAATCATTATTTTCAATATAAACCCACGTCCAGCGCTCGCTACTATTGGGCGTCTTTTGGCTATGTGGTCGATGGTCTGAACACAATGTCGGCCCACAACAAAGTTACGATCGCACAACGTGGCTAACTTAGCTATTTTGCTGAAGCAGCGGACTTTTTACTACCCTAGATTAACCTATACCTTATATAGGCAGTAAAACCCCTCTCGAATATAACCGGCACTTTCAGACTATGTTTCACGTAAACAAAAATGTTAAATAAGCGAATTTGTCAGCTTACAAATGTTTAACGTTGGAAAAGGAAGACCTCGGCGTATTTTCCTGGATCAAATTGATGATGTTTTGAAAAAAGGCCGGGTCAAGAGTACTCTAAACCGACGAGCATGCATGAGGAATGTGATGAGAGTGAATGAAGCTAAAAAAGTATGTCAGGATCGTAGCAAGTGGAAAGCCGTGATCTCTGCCTACCCCTCTGGGAAACAGGCGTGATTTTATGTATGTATGTATGTACAAATGTTTATTTATGTTTCTGAAGTTTTTCGTAGGTAACAATGTTATAAGTGGAATAGGATTTTGACTGTAGTTCCCAAGTACGGTAGATATCTTTAGGCGCTCAGATCTTTGAAAGTAGTCAGGGGCACGTCCAGATATTTGGCATAATCAAATATTTTGCATTAGTTAAGCTTGCAATCGCCGCTTATAAAACTCTATCTAACATGTTTATTTTCATAGTTTTTCACTGAATTATTTTTAAAACTTAGGTGTTATTAAAATCTAAATTCAGTATGCTCTTTTGTTTTATATAATGTAACTTAAGCCACAGAATCTTATTGGCTCTAAGCCAATACCAACCACCTATTCAATTTCAACCAGAGATTCGAATCCCGTAGGGAAGATAAGCCTAAAATATGAAGTCCCAAAGAATACTATAATCCATTCAACGAGTATTACCAGGTTTTTAGGCTGAGCCCTCGATTTTCAACTACAATATTAGGTCCCAACCTAAAGCCGAATTTACATTACGAAACAAGTTTAATTGATGATGTAATCCTTCTACACTGTAGGTTGTGGGTTCGATCCCCACCCAGGGCAAACATTTGTGTGATGAACATAGATGTTTGTTCTGTGTCTGGGTGTTATTATATATATTATGTATGTATTTACAAAAAAAAAGTAAATAAGTATTCTATCAGTTATCTGGTTCCCATAGTACCAACTTTGCTTAGTGGGGCTAGATGGTGTTGTGCGTAAAGTCCGCCAATATTTATTTATTTATTATTAATTAATTTCATGACACTATTTTCAGTTTCATTAAAAATAATAGTATCGTCACAGATTTTTTTGACATTTCACATAGCGTCGTCTAGCCCAAGACTCAGTAAAGCTTGTAATATGGGAACCAGATAACTGATATGATATTTATACAGTTTATTGTAAACACACAAAACAACAATCTATGTTCATCACACAAATGTTTGTTGGGAATCGAACCCAGAACCTACAGCGCAGAAGGCAGAGTTACTACCAACTGAGCTGTGAAGTAACCTTTGTGTTTTGATCACAGAGTTAATTAGCGAACGCCTGTTCTAAAATCAAAACAAAATAATCTATACTAATATTAAAGATGCGATAGTAACTCCGTCTGTCTGCCTGTAACGACCCAACCGATATGGGCCGATTGTGATAAAATTTAATTATGAGATAGCTTAAAGTCTTAGGACATGGCTACTTTTTTCCAAAGGAATTTCAATGTTTTACGATAGAATTGTCAAAAGCTTTTTTGAATCTACGCAAACGAAGAAACGGGCAAAAGCTAGTAATATTGTAAATCTGATTGTGGATGAACAAAATAGGTATACGTACTCGTAAAAGTAATTAGGGACTACCACGTTTTCACCAACCAATTATGAAATACACGAAAAAAGAACCGGCTATTTCCAACAATTCGACGAATTGGATGAATTTTGAGTATGTTTTTAGGGTTCCGTACGTAAAAGGTAAAAACGGGACCCTATTACTAAGACTTCGCTGTCCGTCTGTCCGTCGGTATATCTCATGAACCGTGATAGCTAGACAGGTGAAATTTTCACAGATGATGTATTTCTGTTGCCGCTATAACAAGACATACTAAAAACAGAAAGAAAGAAATATTTAAGTGGGGCACCCATACCCGCTCGTGGTACCGCGGTACTGCGCGCGTGCGCTCTCGCAAAGGCAACGCGTGTCACCCGGTATTACCCGCGAACGGCGCGCGGGTTACCATCTGGCACCCAAAGCTATTTCTGACGCAACTCATTGTATTAAGACCCTACTTGTGTTTGTGTTTTTTGCTGGGGTTGAGTTAGCGCTTAGAATAACATAATAATATGTATAGATGTAAAGGCATATTACGAAAAAAAATAGCACAGAACATAAATATTCTTAAAAATGTATACCATTGGGTATACAATGATTTTTAATTTAAAAATTTTGGGATAGATTATGTTTCAGATGTTTTATATCAGTAAATAGATTCAATCTGAAGCAGAAAAAAACAAAACAAAACAGTCCATTGTACAAAATTATTTATTTACAAGCTTGTAAAACCAATACAATATTTGTTTGTATCGCGGTTTTTTCTCGCTGACATTTAACTTAATTATTTTTTATTTGTTAACCAACATGGATCGTTAAAATAATAGTATTTTCTGAAAGCTTATTTCAGCTCTGAAGCAAAGATATTACTGTAATTATCTTAAAAATAAACGAATACATCAAAATATGGGAAAGTAAACACCAAAGTACGGTAGGCTTAGCAGATTACTTTACAGTTTCTAGGATATTTTGTGTAACAAAATCTGTTTGACTAAATTTATATCTAGTAACTTACTGAGTTGATCTTGTGATTTATACACACAAAAACACGAAAACACTGAAATTAATTAATTAATTCGTCACAAATCACAACAAAAAACTGATGGTCGACTGACAAGCAATGGACTGATTTGTATAATTTTTTCTATCAAGTCAAGAATAGTTTGTTCCAGTTGGCATACATGAAATGAAGCATAAAGGAAGTGCGAAGGGGATGGCAATCGGTCCTTACGTATATTTTAATTAGAGAAAGCAGGATAGACGTATTTATTCCAAGTGGCCCCGAAATTCAATATCGGGTACTATAGTACCCAGGTTGCTTTTAGCTACGAACTCGACTGGGTACTATAGTACCCAATGGTGCCGTCAGCGGATACAAGAAACGTTTTGAATACCGTTTTTTATAGATAATGGTACGGAACCCTTTATTTATTTATTTCTAACAGTTTTGCCCACCAAAATTAGTATCTTGCTATTTTAAGGAAATAATTTAACAGTGATGGGAAAAAGCCTATGATCTGGGTATTAAAAAAACTGTTGGTTATTATTTATAGTTCATACTTTATTTATTAATAACAATTGCATAGTTATAGGTCACAATAGGGGTTAAATATTATTTATATTCTACATTAAATTAAGTTAGAGACAAACATTCCGAATACTCATAATCATCATCACTACATAGTATAAAGCAAAGTCGCTTTCCGCTTCCCGCGTCTGTATGTAATATGTATGTATGTATGTATGTATGTTTGCTTATATCTTTAAAACTACACAACGGATTTTGATGCGGTTTTTTTTAATAAATAGAGTGATTCAAGAGGAAGGTTTATATGTATAATACATGCATAATATAGTAGAGAAACACTGATAATTTTAGAGGTTTCTAATGTGATGTCGTAAATAAACACATTTTTTTGCGCTTACATTGCAAATGCTGGCTGAACCCCACGAGATATATCAAAATAATGTACTACAGTATTGTACACCTTAAAAACGTCTACAAAAAAGTCAACGATGGTATTAGAAATGTCTTACGCACAGCGAAGCGGGCACGGGTCAGCTAGTAATAATAATAATAATGTCATAACAGTAAATCACTTAATAATAAAGAATGTCAATAATGTTTTAAAATTCAAGTCTTTAAACTATTCATTAATTAATTAGCTAAGCCGGTTTAGATAAAGATTGAAATAGATATATGTATAGTTCGTGACCTGGAATAGCAAAATGCTACTCTTTACCTTAGTAACTTTAGTATCTTGCGAAAGTATAAAAAGTAATGTTTGGACGTACCTCTGACAATCCCTTTAGACATTTTCAATGATCTGAGCGTCTGGAAATCTGGGAGGAAATCTACTGTACTTGGGATAACAGTCGTGATCCTATTTAATTTTAAATATGTGGTAGTAAAATGTCACATCCCTACTGCAACACTTGTGAGAAAATTTTGGTACCGCTTATGCAAAATCTCCAGACAAAATTTTGTTGTTATTAAAAGTAAGGCCAGGAATCCCTTTCTAACTTACCCTCTTGTAAGAGTTCAGCTGAAATGCGCAGAGCTTATTCTAAAAGTGTACGATATATATTTTATATCATACGACATTTATCACCCCCGCTGGGTGCGAGAAAAACGTTTTTAGACATAAAATTTTAGAGGAAAGGTACCTCGACTTTAAATCTGAAGGTCGTGCATCAATGGATTTTTCTGTTCGAAAAATTTATCATCAAAAACACGTGCTCAAAACAATGAAGGAAACCAGTTAGTATTCTTATAAGCGGCGATGGGCTTGCAACCTGTCACTTATGGAATGCTAACTACTGCATAATGTGGGCATGTGCCATATATAATGTTTGGACTACCCCCACTAGACATCTTGAAAGGGTCTAAGCGCCTGGAGATCTGAGAGGATGTCTACCGTACTCGGGGATTACAGTAGTGATCCTATACAGTAGATATATTTTTACGTAAGTTCCTACTAATTGCCGTCTCTCTCATAATGTTTCATACAACTCACAAGAGTTTTACAGGGCGCATCGCCGACAAGAGCTATAGTCGAGGCTGCGTTGAGGCGCAGGCGAGCCCCCGCGCCGCTTGCTCGCCCTCGCCTCGAATCCGAGCCGCCTCCGTTTCGCCGGCATTACTCTGCCTCGACGCCTCCTCGACTCTAGCTCGTGTGGGCGATGCGCCTAAGCCCTAAGGCAACAACTTGGTATTCAACAACAAAAAAAACACCAGTATTTCGGTAATAACAATAATTTCTAATGATATGTAGGGATAATAACTTTCTAGTACATTCATTTTAACAGTGTATACTACGTAATTGCGAGTGTTTCTCCGGAAATACACCCCCTCTTCTGTTTTTGGTGAACAAGGCAAACCAAAAGTTTTGATTTCTTTAAAAAAAGTCTGACGTCAGAAAACAAGCTGCTTCCTTCCTTAAGATTATGCTTTTTTATTTAGATTGCTGATTACAGAGAATAATTTAACCGACTTCCAAGGATGAGAGTTGATCAAGAAATGTATTTAAATTAAATTAAATTTGGTAGACATTTCATACATCGCCATCTAGCCCCGAACTCAGCAAAGCTTGTACCTATGGGAGCTAGAACAGACACAGAACAAATCTATGTTTATCGCACAAATGTTTGTCCCGGGTGTGAATCGAACATACAACCTACAGTGCCGAAGGCAGAGTGAATTAATCTAAAATCTGCAGAGATATTTTGAAAAAAACATGAATATCATGTTATGATGTTGAATGCAATACCTAATGTTAGAGAATACCTAATCTGTACACTTTTTATAGTAACTATTCACAGTTTATGCACCTATACCTACGTTTCAGCGTAGGTATTGTATTGGAAGCGTAGGTATGGGTGCCTAAACAGCATAAAAAGCGTAGGTATTATGGCATTCAGTACCATGCTGGATTGAAAGTCGAGTTTCTCGAACCTCGAAGTTCATATTCAATCGAGGGAGTCAAGGTAAAAAAAACACGACTGTAATCCCCAAGTACGGTAGACATCCTCTCAGATCTCCAGACGCTTAGATCCATTGATGATGTCTAGTGGGGGTCAGCGGCACGTCCAAACATTATATTTGGCACATGCCCACATTTTGCAGTAGTTAGCATTCAATATGACAGGATGTCTATCGCCTCTAGGTAACTCCAACACGCTATAAAATTTCATTTTACGGCTACCTTAAGGCGAGTAATAAATGTTTTTGATGGATGCAGGATAGTTTTTTCTCAATAACCGCAAAACATACAGTTTTGTTTTTCATGACAAAGATAACTTAAGGACGATTGGTGAAACTTTTCTCAATAGATTTATTTTCCAAAGTTGGCTCTTCAAAAACACGAGTTTCGTTTTTAATCAAAGCTATGAATAGCTAAACAGTTTATTTTCATATAATTCGTAAGATAATCATGCTAGCTTAATAAATTACACACAGTTTCTTTTTAAATTTGATGGTTTTCGAGATAATGCAGTTTTATCACTTTTTCCGTCTTATCCGGGTAGACTCAGCCCATACAAAACGTCGAAAATTTCACTCATCACCTTAAGTTATTTAATACGGGTATAAGGTAGGTACTAATTTTAGTATGAAAAGATGATAATATGACCCCCGGGGCGTTCTTAATAACCTATTATGCAAAACAAAGCTTATTATAAGGAAACAAAGGCGTCTAGTAGAAAAATCACGCCTCCAATTTTATCCTCAAGTCCAAAATTATACCAGCGTTATCTCTCTCTGCAAAATACTCATCCAATTTGAGCTTATATAAATATTTTATGTAGACATTGATGTCAAATCTGATGTTACCACAGACTGATTAGAATTTAGTAAAACACGGTCATCCTAATAATATTAATGCGAAAGTTTGTGAGTTTGTCAAAACGACAAAACGGATTAAGTCGAAATTTGCTGTAGATGTAGATATAATGCCCGATTAAATAATAGACTACTTTAAAATACGTAAAACATCCCCAAAATTATAAAAAACGCAAAAGGCGTGATTTCGGTATAGATGGCGCTGGTGTACAAAAAATCTGACATCAGTGTTGGCATCAGTCGTCATATCAACGTGAGCTACACTATGCGATTATTGAAATTTGGACAGGACAACGTCTATCGCGGGTCTGTTAGTAGAGAATAAGATCTTTTATGTCTAGAGTTGACCTGTGCGGTAAGACTATCATCAGAGGTCTGGCGGAGAGGCTTACTCAAACGTCTACGTATAGACAATAGGTGGCTATTACAACCAAAAATATATATATATATGCGTCTACTTAAGAACCTCCTCTGTTTTTCGTCGGTTAAAAAGAGTTAAAGCAGTGACATGTCAACTAAATTAAAACTATCATTGTTTGGCAATGATAGTTTGTTGACAAATGTCCCCTAGTGCAAATGCGGCCTTATACCATGGTTTCAATGTCAATTAAACATTATGTTAATTAAACTAACAAAACCGACGCCACATTATTTGCGATGTACAAATTTGTTTTGTACATGTTTTAGTTAGTAAATACTGTGTAATTACACAGAGCGTATGAAAACTGAAACGTGAATGTATAGAACCATAGTATGTGTCTCGTCGGAGAGATCCTCTATTGGATTCACGTCTAACAAAGTCGTATATTTAGTTGCTAATTGTAGTAATTAGATGTCGTGATCCAAAAATTTGTAGCACGTGAATTAAGCTATGTAGGAAAAACAGGAGCTCTCTAACCAACTTTCCACCCCAGATTGGATAGTGGGAATAAACTAATTATTTTTGTTCCAAATTTCAAACTGTCAAAAGAAAGAAGGAATAAGTCGATTATCGCCAAAAAAAAACTAAAAATAAGCAGCTATTTTAGACAACTTCATAATTTGGCACTTTTCCAAAATGCCTGCCTAAATCAAATATATATTTTTATATATTAGATTCATTAGCGGTCATTTTGCCTTCTCTGCTGCTTGTAGCATTGCGATTGTCATAGCGTGTGTCCACACTGCGAGCCTAGCGCTGTGGCGGCGACGGGCACGGTATATTATATATATTAATAATAAGTTTTTCTTTATTCTGTTATTGGAACCCCACATTGGGTATTAGGTCTCCACGATTTTTTTCTCAAACTCACCCATTGTCTTATCTTTAAGATTCAATATGCTTTTCACGAATTTATTCACTCTAAGTCATGTTTATAGGTAGGTAAATCTGTCGTCAGAGAGCTCCAGTTTAATCGTTATAACTCAGTAACCCTGCACTCTAGAGATCTGAAAGTTTGGAAACAGCTTCTACAATTCAACTACAAAAAAATTATAAGAAAAATATGCACTTATATATAACACTAGCTGACCCGTGCCCGCTTCGCTGTGCGTAAGACATTTCTAATACCATTGTTGACTTTTTTGTAGACGTTTTTAAGGTGTACAATACTGTAGTACATTATTCTGATATATCGCGTGGGGTTCAGCCAGCATTTGCAATGTAAGCGCAAAAAAATGTGTTTATTTACGACATCACATTAGAAACCTCTAAAATTATCAGTGTTTCTCTACAATATTATGCATGTATTATACATATAAACCTTCCTCTTGAATCACTCTATTTATTAAAAAATACCGCATCAAAATCCGTTGTGTAGTTTTAAAGATATAAGCAAACATACATACATACATATTACATATTACATACAGACGCGGGAAGCGGAAAGCGACTTTGCTTTATACTATGTAGTGATAGTGATTTCAGAAGATAATTTTTGACAGACGTCTGGTCGGAGAGCTCCTATTTTTTCTACATAGCTATCTTACTACAATTTTTTAGATGACGACATCTAATTGCTACAATTAATACAAATATTGGTGGACATTTTACACATCGCCATCTAGCCCTAAACTAAGCAAAGCTTGTACTATGGGAACTAGATAACTGATAGAATACTTAAATACTTTTTCTTTGTAAATACATACATATGATACATACTAACACCCAGACCCAGAGCAAACATCTATGTTCATCACACAATTTGCTCTGGGTGGGGATCGAACCCACAACCAACAGCGCTTTAGGCAGAGTTACTAGGAAAGGATCATTAAAAAAAAGGTAGACCCCAAGCCGTGTTTGTTGCCTGATTCTTCTAGGCTTGGTCGCGTGGAATCGGCGTAGCTTCACCTAGTTCCTAAGACGTTTAAAAGTGATCCTTATGATTTTATTGAAATAAATGATTTTTGAATTTGAAATTTGAATTACTACCAACTGAGATGTGAGGCCGTCTAAATTAACAACTAAATTTACGTCTTTGTTAGAAGTGAATCCTATATAAGATTTCTTCGGCCATACACATACACGTACACGTTTCCCCATTCTTTGCTTTTCTTCTCCATTCATTTCCTGTCATTATTATTTCTGTTCCTCTTTTTTTTGACGTGACAACGGATGGAACCGGCTGCACGCACCAAAAAACATGACTCATGCGGCGTTACCTCACTCTGAAGCGTTCCATTTAAGGCTTGAAGTGCAAGCGAGAGCGCGGAACGAGCGACAAAGAGGCACAATCACAATTGTCACGTTCAACTATCAACAGTAAACTGACTTTACAGACAACCTGTTTTTAGGGTTCCGTACCCAAAGGGTAAAAACGGGACCCTATTACTAAGACTTCGCTGTCCGTCTGTCCGTCTGTCTGTCTGTCACATGGCTGTATCTCATGAACCATGATAGCTAGACAGTTGAAATTTTCACAGATTATGTATTTCTATTGCTGCTCTAACAACAAATACTAAAAACAGAATAAAATAAATATTTAAGCGGGGCTCCCGTACAACAAACCTGATTTTTTTGCCGTTTTGATAATACTACGGAACCCTTCGTGCGCGAGTCCGACTCACACTTGGCCGGTTTTTTTTGCTTATTGGCCCTTTCCATGTTGTTGTTTCTAATTTCCATCTTTGCTCTTCGGTAAGCAGATTTATTCACCCTGTATAATATGTCAGTTAATGTAGTGTACAGTCTTTACACATCCTGTATAATCAGTAAATGTTTTCCGTCGCTGTTTAACTACTAAAAGCGTTACCGCCACCGCACTCAAACATAATCTAAATCTAATTACAAGTCGTTTTATACGACACACCGCTTGACAGGGCTGCGTGCGGTCAAACTCCATTTGCTAATGACGACATGAGCAGCGCTGTGGCAACCCTATTATTTCTGGTATCCAGCAGTCCGATGCGACAATTTTGTCGCTGACTATCACAAATAAATAAATATTGAAATAAATAAATACGATAAATAATATACACATGGTGGACATTATTAAAACAACGAATTTGGCTCCTGAAACACAGTTCTTACTGGCTCGGTCTATGGATTCATTAAATTATGTTACTGTGTACCCATGTCAATAAATAAATTTGAAATATCACACAGCCCCAAACTAAGCAAAGCTTGTACTATGAGAACTAGATAACTGATATAATACTTACAATATTTTTTTGTAAATACATAATGATATAATAAACCACCCAGACACAGAACATGTTCATCACACAAATGTTTGTTCCGGGTGGGAATCTCATTTGTAAAAACATAATACTCGTATTTAATTTGACTTATTTAATAAGTTATGGAGAAATATCCGATTCGAAGCCACCTTTATCCCGAAAAAAAAACATTAGTCATCAAATAAATGTTGTATAATGTTGTAATGTTGTAGTGCCTCTTAGGCCCTTAGCCTTAGCCTCTTAGCCCTTAGGCATATTAAAGGATTTGAGCGCCTTAAGATCTGAGTAAGTACTGTGGGATTAAAGTCTTAATCCTATTTATTTTAGAAAGCGACTAAAAGTCGCGTCCTATACTAATGAAGCTTAAATTCTATAGTTTTCCTCTGTGTCCTATTAAATTAATTAAGATGTAGCTTTCATAGCCACGAATGAGATATAAGAAGAAATAGGACTTTTTGAGCTAGGTTTTTGTAATTATATTTAAGTCTAGTAAAAACCCTCGACTACGTTTACGTAAAGTTATTTTCAAACAGACTTTTACCCCCTTAGGGGTTGAATTTCGGGAATTCCTTTTGTAGTGCACTTAAATACATCTAAATAAATACATCCTTCAAATTGTAAGTTACTAGGTTTAGGCTGTGCGTTGATAAATCAGACAGTCAATCAGTAACGCAAAAGTTTTATATATTTCTACTAGCTGACCTGACAGACGTTGTCCTGTCAAATTTCAATAATCCCACAGAAAGAAGCACTTTTAGTTTTTCCTACACTTTTACGCTACCCTTATCACTTAGCCATATCAAAAATACCGTACGACCTATTCTAATACTACTAAATATACGCAAAAGAAAACATAAAAATCGGTCAAGCGGTTTCGGAGGAGTTTGGTTACAAACATTGTGTCACGAGAATTTTATATACATATATGAAGATTATACATCCTATCCTAATAATATTAAAAATGCGAAAGTTTGTGATAAGGCTGCTATGTTTGTTCCCTAATCAAAAATAAACGACAAAACGGATTAAGATGAAACTTGCTGTAGTATGTTAATAAAAAATCAGAATAAATAAAGGGGGAACTTATAATCCGAAAAACCACCCCTAAATGATAAACAAAAGCAAAAAGGATGATTTTGGTATAGATGGCGTTGGGGTGCATCTGACATCACAGACTAAAAAAATTGGAAGCTGCCTGAAATTGCTTTATTACAAAAAAAAAATTACAGAAAATGTTTTTTTTTTTCCCGCGATGGCTATTGTAACATAGCCGAAACGTCGGGAAAATAAATTAAAGGTAATATAATATAATAACGTGATAAACACCCGGGTTAAAATCTATAGTTAAAAACAATGTTGTATGTTGTCACGGTCGGCTAGTATTATTTTATAAAAGAAGAATAAATCAGTTACGGCCATCTTGCCAAGAACGGTAGACATCCTCTCATATCTCCTCGTAAGGTAATGTAAAAGGTCCGTAGGTTCAGAATCTTGTTGTGTAATTCACAAATAGCTTCTAATTTTGGTGTAATTTGTGTTCAAATTCCAACTTTCTGAATAATTCACGGGCGGCCTTTTTTGCGGTGACAAAAGTTAATTTTATACGTAAAGGTATGTATAAAGCAATTTAAATTTTAGGTGTTTTAGTTTTTTTATGGACACATTTTATACTGAATGTGTTGATTTAATTTCGAGTTAATATAGCTATTAAAATCTTATAAGCGGCGATGGGCTTGCAACCTGTCACGCATGGAATGCTAACTACTGCATAATGTGGGCATGTGCTAAATATAATGTTTGGACGTGCCTCTGACTACCTCCACTAGACATCTTCAAAGGATCTAAGCGTCTGGATATCTGAGAGGATGTCTACCGTACTTGGGGATTACAGTCGTGATCCTATTTTTTTTATATATGTTGATTTAAAAAGTAAAAAAAAGGAGATGGATCTCAATCCGATTTCCCTTCAACCGTTTGTTTAAAGACATTTGTATTACCATAGATAACCGATGGTTTCAATAAGCCCCCGTTAATAAATTCATACCCAGTTTTCTGCTCAAAAGCTCGCACATTTAATTTACAAAAACGTCGCGAAATTGAAAATCCATTTTCATCTCATCTCGTAATGCTGCAAAATAAACAGTTTAATATGGTAAGCCGGAATTCAGTCGCCCTTCAGCCGGCCAAATGATAAAATGAAAATTAAATTATCAACGAAAATGCTTTTAAACGTGGAATGGCATTTAGATGCTTTTATTTTAAGAGTATTGTATGAAAAAAACCGGCCAAGTGCGAATAGGACTCGTGCGCGCCGGGTTCTTATAAAAAATTGCGTTTGTTGTGTGGGAACCCCACTTAAATGTTTTTAGTATTTTTTGTTATAGCGGCAACAAAAATAAATTATCTGAGAAAATGTCAACTGTCTAGCTATCACGATTCATGAGATACAGCCTTGTGACAGACAGACAAACGGACAGCGGAGTCTAATCCCTGAGTCAAAATCAAAAATCAAAATCAAAATATCGTTTATTCATTGAAATCACTTGGATCATTTAGAATCGTCAAATTTAGTTAAGTTTAATTTCATTAGTTTAATTTGTTCATTGTTTGTGTTTATTTTTAAGTCTTTGTACTTATTTTTATTACATAATGAATCTTAATTATTATTGATAGAGCGAGTTGGAGCAGTCCCAGGCTTTTTTGTCGTCTAAATAATCAGATATTTTATAGTAAGCCTTTTTGCATAGTTTACGTTCAATTAAGTTTTTAAATTTGCTAATAGATAGCTTTTGCATGTCATTTGGGATTTTGTTATAGAAGCGTACACATTGCCCTTGAAATTATTTCTTAGTTTTAGTAAGCCTAGTCGTGGGAACAGCGAGTTTATCTTTATTTCTAGTATTTACATCATGATTATCGCTAAGTGCGGTAGATACTCCCAGATCTCCATGCGCTCAGACCTTAAAAATATCTAAAGGCAGAAGAACTTCTTAACATTATCACTACATAGTATAAAGCAAAGTCGCTTTCCGCTTCCCGCGTCTGTATGTCTGTATGTATGTTTGCTTATATCTTTAAAACTACACAAAGGATTTTGATGCGGTTTTTTTTAATAGATAGAGTGATTCAGGAGGAAGGTTTATATGTATAATAACATGCTTAATATATTAGAGAACCACTGATAATTTTAAGATTTCAAATCAGCGCGACTTTTTTTTAAATAGACATTCTGTAATATATTTTGGTATCAGCTTTGCACCCGTGCGAAGCCGGGGCGGGTCGCTAGTATCTGATATAACTATGCTCACATTGAACAGTTCCGTGCGTGACAGGTTGCAACACCGTCACCAAACTAACTAGTTTCCTCACGAAGTTTCCCTTCACCGTTTCTAGCAAGGTAATATTCAAATATAAAAATTCATTGTGTAAGGATTTTATCTATGTTGTTTTTGGCCAAATAATATGAGTTTTTTTTATGAATTTCGTATAAAGCAATCTGAAAAAATAAATCGAACAAAAACTTTTTATAAGTACGTGAAAAACAGAACGCTTATTGAAAATATTCAGTTTGTTTTCAGAAAAGAGAAATCTGAAAAGGTATTTAACGAAATAAATAACGTATTGTTCCGATTTGGATTTAAAAATATCATATCATAGACAACATTGTATCGTTATTCTTTTAAAAAGATGTTCACATAACGTTATGTTGTGCGTGAAACAAGATTGTGCGAACAGGTAAAGGATGCTCCATAAATATGTCTAGAAATGATTTATTTTGTTTACCGACCAAATATTTTTATTCGCCAGCCAAGCGAATGTGTTTATCGAAAGAGACAAATTGGCGTACTTCTGCTAGAAATGAAAACATATAATGAAATAGGATCACGACTGTAATCCCCAAGTACGGTAGACATCTATTCGGATTACCAGGCTCTCTGATCCCTGAATATGCCTAAAGTTGGTAGCCAGAGGCACATCCAAACATTACATGTGGCTCATGTCCACATATTGTTAGCATTATATCCGTGACAGGTTGCAAGCCAATCGTCACTTATGAAAATACTAAGTGGTTTCCTCACAATGTTTTCTTTTACCATTATAAGCATGTGTTAATGAACTCGTTAATGAACTATTATGTAGTATCTATAAAAAAGGACAAACACACGTTTGTTGCATGGGAGCCCTAATCAAATATTTATTTTTTTCTGTTTTTAGTATTTGTTGTTATAGCGGCAGCAGAAATACATCATCTGTGAAAATTTCAACTGTCTAGCTATCACGGTTCATGAGACACAGTTCTGTGACGGACAGACGGAAAAATGGAAAGACAGACGGACGGACAGCGAAGTCTTAGTAATAGGGTTCCGTTTTTACCCTTTGAGTACGGAACCCTAAAAATCCATCGATGCACGGCCGCGAATCGAGCCCGCAACCTTTGTAGTAGGTAGTCTATGTTTTTATGTACCTATCTTTCTTCTTCTTGTTGTGTTACCTATTTATGTGTGTGTGTCATATAATGTATTTCATTTAATTTCTTTTGATTCATTGTAGAGGTCGTTCCACTCGACCAATACGGCTTTTAAAACAGCTAGATTCTACTAAGCATAAATACGCACGTACTCTGCACATCTGTGTGTGATTTAGTGCATGCTCGAAGTTTCGGCCAGCACGTGCTGGACAGTCATTGTTGCACGTAACACCTGACATCATCCATCACGTGCCAGACACAAGTAATAGTACAACACTAGACGATGTAAACGCACATCTTTAGGCTGGGAAATAGACGTCCGATTTTTTCATCCGACGAATGTATGGCACGAGTTTGAACATCAATACACGTCCGATCCGATAGTCTGAAGGTGCGGTCTGCATACATTTGTACATAGACCAAATAGATGTCCGATTCCTCCTTCCGACTTGCTACCTGTCTCGCTCTTTTATACTAAAATAATTCTGTTTCGTTGTAGAAAGAAAGCGGTGATAGTTCAGTAAGTCATTTCGTCAGTAAAGCAAAAGTTTTCTACATTTTGATGAGACCCCATACAATTTACATTTAAATCCCTAAACCAGCCTTTATCTACCCATTATTCAAATGTAGATAGTGGTACTTAAAGTTCAATGGGCGGAACGGAGCGTTATCCGTCGGGTGATAAGGAGGGTTCTCACACCCTGTCCGGTCAACTCCGGTCTTGTCGTGTCCGGTCCGGATGTCCATGAGTAAAGTCTAGTCGTGTTTACATAGAAGGTGCTGGATTATTTTGTAAAAATATATGATTTTCATAGCCATAGCTATGAACATTAATCGAATTTAGAGAATGGCTATTTTAAACTGACTTCAAAAAGGAGCGTATAAGAATAATAAGCGCGCGGAATAAGCGTTTTTAATCTATCTGGGGCACGGACCCCCCCAAGTCAAGCAAAAAAGCGGCACTTTCTAATTTAGCTATTTAACAAATCCTGTACCTTTTATCTCGACGCGACGCCAAATCACAAAGTTTTGGCAACGATCGCATAGTGTAGCTGGCCTAATTCCTAACAGATCGTCTAGGCTAAGCTACCTTCAGTGCGGTCTCTGAATGGATGGGTGACAGCTGAAAGCTTTGATGGTACGTTACGA